>CM070693.1:18187500-19475000 GCA_036346265.1 Melocanna baccifera
TTTTAAAAAGTTAATGTGTTTAAAATAGTTTTTAATTTTTTGGAAACCCGAAGATAAAAGTTGTTTTGAAGGAGACCTTGCTAGTACTGGCATATCGTGCTTACTACTGTCCGAATTGCATGGCAAGCAGTGGCCGAGCCAAAAAAAAGAAAAGAAAAAGGTGGGCCAAAATTTGTTAGACCACGCAACCTACTAGACTACGCTTTCACACCACCACTGGTTGGCGTACAATGCCACGCTAATGGTAGCTCAGTAGCTTGCTGGAGACAATCATATGCCTTCGCACTACCACTTGTTACGTCCGCTCGCTCGCCTGCGCGACTCATGGCACTGCTCGCTCGCTTAATCATCGAGCCACTGTGGGACTATTCTTTTCGACTACGACGGATGGTTTTTAGCTGTGATTGATGGTTTTTTGGCTGTTTGCGACAGAGATTACAGAAAGAGAGATACTCGCTTGCAATTTTTGATGATACAGATATTAGTTTTTTAACGTGTACTACAATTAACTTATAGACCCTATCTTAAAAAAATACTCCATTTAAAAGTTAGTTACTATAGCAAAAACCAAAAGCGGCTTTTAGAAGCCGTAAAGAACAGGGCCTATGTCCTTCTTTTTGTTTTCAGCGACCTTTGATTTTTAAAATTTTTTAATAATTACTATTTATCATTACTATTATAAAAAAATAAATTGATAGTCGTATGTCCATTTTTCTCTAACTGTTTCATTCTTTCAACTTTTCACCACTCTCCATTTCCCAATCGATCATAGCCGCCCTCTTCTATAACATGATTTTTTTATACATCTAATAAATTTCGTTGCAACATATGAGCATGTGACTAATTAAACTAATAAATCAAAGTTAAGAGTTATAAACTGTACCTAAAAGAACTGGCCTTATAGATATTACTTTGGTCAAAGCTGATTCAATTGGTTTGGAGTTAAGTTGATTTCGATTTACCTAGCTACGCCAAGGCATGCTCCAAAGGGCTTTAAATCAAGTGGCTTTTTGTGTAGAGTTTTGGATATAAATACACTGTAGTGGTCATTAATTGTTTAAATTTAAAATAAGAAAAAAATAAAAAAACACTCCTATATATTTTGGAACAATGTAAATGAATAAAAGGAAAATAAAAACAAAAAATACTAAAATACTAAAATTAAAATAATTAAAAGTTAAAACCGTTTGAACCGGGAACTAAACTCTACTCTAGTAGCCCACTAGCAGGAAGCCTGGCTACCTGCCCAATAGAGAGGTTTATTCTTCCTTCAACAATTGATTTATTCTTCCTTTATTGAATGTCATTACCAGAACTGTCAGTTAGAACAAACACCAAAATATCTAGAAAGAGATCCTCGTGGCCACCGCCACCGGCCATCCCGAGGCAAGTGCCCCCCATTTCACCCCGAAGGAGCGCAAGGGATATGTATATACGTACCATTGCAGGAGGAAATGGAGAGAAATTAAAAAAAAAAAAGCAAAAGACTTGGCAGGTCATTGAAGTTATTGTTTTGTGTCAATTAGGTCACAGTAATCTTAAAATATATATTTGGATCACTAAAATACGTTTAATGATTCATTTGCGTCATGAGTTGGAAAAGGAGATGGGCTGACCTGTAGACACTCTTGACCTTCAACACTTTGCGCTAGTATGATTACCGGTGCTATTGCATCTTACGTCCAGATCAATACCACTTTTACCGGCTTTTAACTTCAGTTGACTTTTGGCTAAAATGTGCACCGTAGCGCTGTTAGTTTTAGCACTCGCTAGTTTTTGTTTGAGACATTTGATTAAAGAAACATAAAGAAGAAATCCTGTTATATCTTCAACAGATAATATAAAGTAAAAAAGATAAAAAAAATTATATTAAAAAGCCAACATATTTAAATTAGTTTTCGATTTCTAAAAGCTTAAGGTAAAAGTCGTTTTGAGATACCTTGCTAGTACCGGTATTAAACTCCCATCGTGCTTACTACTGTCCGAATTGCATGGCAAGCAGTGGCCGAGCCAAAAAAAAAATTGGAAAAGGTGGGGTGCCACAATTAAGGGGACGTTCGTTTTAACGATGACTTCTGATTTTTGACTGAAATTTTACTGTAGCTAGCTTTTTTTTACTGTAGCTGATTTGACTTTTTAGACATAATTCAATTTAAAAAATGTAAAAATAGAAAAAAAATATGTTAGCCCATCACGGACAATACAAAGGAATACGGGAAAAAAGAAAATTTTTAAAAAAGCCTAAAAAATCTAAAAAAATTCAGAAAAAAGATGAATTACTGAATAGTGAAAAAAAAAGCTGAAACTAGAAGCTGAAGCTGAAAAAAAGCTGAAATGAGCGGGGCCAGACCACGCAACCTACTAGAGTAGGGGTGGGCATTGTGCCGTGGTATGACACGGGACGGCCTGATCTATCGTATTTCGGATCGCTTCGTGCCATATCGGTTTGGATCAGTCAACTCGTCGTGCCGTGCTGTTGTAACAGCTCAACTATTTATTTCAAAAATTAGGATAAAAAATAATACTTTGGTCAAGCTGATTCAATTGGGTTCAGAGTTAAGTTGATTTTGATTTACTTTGTTATGCCTTACGGCATGCTTCAAAGGGTTTCAAAAAGTAGTTTTTGTGTAGAGTTTTGGATACAATGCACTGTAACAGTTGTTAACTTTTTAGTCAAAAATAAGAAAAAAGTAAAAAATGAGAAAAAAAAACACCGCTATATGTTTTGGAGCCCTATAGACTGTTTGCAAACCTAGCGGTATGACCAGCCAGAGGAGATGATCAAACCAGCCACTGGTCAGACTAGTAAGCTCTAGCGGCCTGACTAGCTTGTGTCAGTGATCTAAGCAGCTGACCTATATTACTTTAGTCAATATATGAAATTTTCGTTCTTTTGGTCATAGGTTGATTTGGTTTGACCTAGATCAATACATATATGTTACATGATGCATATTTTAGGTAACGTGGGTTAAGTTATGAAGAATTTATGTATGAAAATGATTTTTTTTTATCTTTGGATGTATAGGAAGACTTAGAGTCAGCCATGGTCAACGACGAGAATCGAGATTACGCTCATAAAGGAGATAAGGCCCAAAACGATCAAAGATGTTACATGAGATAGTTAAGCTTAAGCATGACACGAGAAAGGTAAAAAAATATTAAAGGAAAGATTCAAACGATGGGTTGCACCATATGACTTGGTCGATCCAAGTGAGACGTGGTTCAGTGAAACCACAAGTATAGTGATTGCTTGTAAGGAAAGATGAAGATTGGGTCAAGGAATAATATTTTGGTAAGTTGATTGAAATACTGAAAACTATATTGGATCAAAATCGCTGCACTTGAGCACCACTTGGGAAGTGGTTTAAGTTAAAGAAAAACTGAGAAGATCAAGTTAGATCTAAAGATAAGGACTTAGTAGAATCGGGTTTTATATGCTTAGAAAAACATGCATAAGTGTAGTGTGTAAGTAAAATTTGTGTTGTGTGAGATTAACAGGTTTCTTCATATATGCTAAGTAGATAATATCTATTAGGGTTAGATAGATATTTGTTGTCTATCTATTTAACGGGTTAGGATGAAGATTTGATAGTTAACCATCCAATGATCCTAGCTTTACTCATTGAAGCTAAGCGATCTAATGTTAGGGTTTGAGAAGTGCAAGAGATGTGGTTTGCGCACTTGTCCTCTAAGTGGAGTGTCAATAAAAACCTTCATCTTCAAGTAACAATATATCAACTTGTTCATCTGCCATGGATCTTTTTGTTTTGGTTGATTTACTATTGATCTTATTGGTTTTGATGTTCTCTCCCCTTCTTAATTTTGCTAGATGCTAAGGATGAGTAAGTAATGGATATGAGTTATGAAGATCAATTCTCATCTATCTAGTCATCAAGTTTGACAAATTCTTAAAGTTGATTGGTTTTGCTTGGATTTGATCTCAACGTAAGATTTCTTGTTCCAAGAGTTTCTGCATCTAATATTTAGGTGTTCTTGTTTATTGTGATATGTGAAAATATATCTAAATCCATCTTAGCTATCTCCCTCCCACGAGCAAGTCATATTACTCGTTTTTTGTTTTTGTCTGGTTTTAATATAAGTTTGCTTATTCTTCAAAAATGTCTAAACTTTGACATGAATTATTATGATCTTTGGATAGAATAGGTTCCTAAGGCCTTAAGTAAAGTGTGTGCAAAATTTTATATCATTTAAACTTGAATTTTTGGAGTTGCACCAAAAGTGGCGTCAACTCGGCAGTTTTGGAACAGGGGAGTGGTCAAACTGCCCCCCTCCGGTCAGACCGACAATGAAACCGCCCCCTGGTAGCTATATTGGCCACATGAGCCCTGAGTTCTTGAGATTTTGGTTTCTTGATTTGCTAAGCTTTAGTGTTAGCTTTCAATCATAATCTTCATAGCTCGAGAAAGATTCGAATGCGCCATTTATCATCTCTGCTACCATACCAGTCCTCTAAGCTGCTTCAACTCCCCATGGGCAACCCATGGAGTAGCGACAACATGATAGCCACAACTCTGTCCTGATTGTATCCCTCTCCATCTCACCCCAGCAGTGCCCAAAGCTTTGCACAGCCATGTCGGTGCCTCATACCAGGTAAACGGAAGCAAATAAAATTAAAATAGTTGGGCGATCACTGGGATTTGGATCTAGCAGTGTAGCAGTGTGTGTGTTGTAGATAGCAAGACGAAAGCAAGGAACTAAGGTTTGGACCTTGCCGATGTGGGGTGCGACTTGCGAGGCAGTCGATGTGGGGCTCCAGGTAGGGCGTGCCATTGTCCCAGACTAGCTTGTCGTTAACAGGTAGCGATGGGCTGGTCGAGGATGATGCACTTGCTGACGACGAGGCCCAACCCGGCGCGGTGGAGAGGAAGGATGCATCAGAGCAAGTGGCGTCGCAATGAACCGGTTGGTCAGCCTTGTTTTCCCCCCAAATCCCGCCGCGAGGTTGTTGGAATTGCGACGGTAGCTAACAACCACCCGCTCGAGGAGGAAAGAAATAAAAGAAAAGAGAGGGTTTTTTTGTTGAAAATTTGCTGTGGACATGTGTCAATTTGGTTAAGCCGGTACGCCACGTGTGCAAGAATTGTCCAGCGTGTACACATTTGACCCACAAATGAGCCACTAAACGCACATCAATAACCTAAATGTGCATTTGAACAGTACCATGATCTAGTTGACACAGCGCAGCAAGTTCAATCATCCGTCATGTATTTTACCCTTAAAAAATTAAAGGGTGAAACTTGGAAGAAACTAGTTGCTAGCTAGATTAATTGTTTCTATCTAGATCAATGGACAACACGTATGATTGATTACGTAGAGGTGATCGCGGAGCATATACCCCTGTGCACTCACCTGGAAAATCAGCATAATTCTTTATGTTTTCTCTCTATCTCTCTCTCTCAAAGAAACAAAAAAAGAATACTGGTATCTCTGTTGCTGCACGCCATTCTTGAATGCGACGGTTAAAAGTCCGTTGAAAGCGAGACCGGCTCCCGTGGGACCCACATGCCGTGCAGCCATCCCGGGCCCATTGTCAGGCCTGTCCACTGAGAGGGCAACACCTCGACAGACTAAAACTCTTCGTGTATCTTCAGGGAAAAAAAATCATGTAGCTGGTCGGTCCAATCACCGACATTAGACCACGCACCGTGCGACGCAACCCGACGGCGCCGGCCGCCCACGACGCGTCCGCGCGACCATGCAGTTAGGGGTGGAAATTTAATGCATTCGATAGTGGCTTTATTATATTTACTAGTTAGAGATTCGTGTATTACAACAAAATTATAAAAATAATGAGATAGAATTTACTGTCTGGTTAACTTCACACATCAAAACATTAGAGAGTAAGCGATAGAAAGAGAAAAGTGGCCAAAATACACGAGGAGATTGGAAAAGTGGAGGAGGTGGACGGTTGTATCTTGATAGAGAGAGAGGAGGAGATAGACGAATGGTCTAAATCAAATCGAATGGCTGAGAAGAGAGGAGGGAGGCCGTACCAACCACCAACTCCTTCTTTTATAATAGTAAAGATATCCGTATTTTATAAATAAATAAGAATACAAAATTGAATATTTTCAAATATGAATAAAATATTGTAACAAATACAGGTTCAAATTAAGTATCTACTCAATTCGATCGAATCCAGATATCCTCGTAGTTTATGTAGTATGAATGTATTAATGATCTTTTATCCTTGTAAAATCACACTTAATGATTATATTTCATTTACTTCGCTTAAAGAAATACAAATTTATATTAAATTAAAAACCTATCCAACTAATTATTCGTATCACAATAAAATATATATATTGCTTCGTCGAATACGAATAGAATAGTCTAAATAAAGTAACATTTTGGATGGTAAAAGTCTATGCCATATTCGCATCTATATTTTTATGCGAATTCGAATACGAATATGAGAGAAATTATTAATCGATGAGAAAATCTATATCATATCTATATCTTATCAAATATGATAATCGAATAATACGGCTAATCTACGTCCATTTCTCGATCTTTCGTGCAGTGATGCATCAGCGTACAGTGACTTTCAGGGTATGGGCTCCTCCCCCTTAAATCCCTCGACGTGCATGCAGGTGTACCAAGTAACCGCTGCCACATGCATGCACCAGCACCAGCTTGTACTGTACGCCTTCCAATACGATGAACAGTGCATGCAGTCCGTCGTGCAGCTGGGTCCGTGCCGGCATGTCCGTCCAGAAAAACTCCAAGATGGTAGACTGACGTGTCTTCATGTTACGAGGACCAATAGACCATGATCAATAGCTGAGAAGAACGGTCGAATGACCGCAGAAATATATGAAACTAGAGTACGCAAGTCACAGGAAAAACTGCATGCCTTTGATGTACCACACCGCTGGACTACAGAAGATGTTCGTTTTAACGATGATTTTTAATTTTTAGTTAAAATTTTACTATAGTTAAATAATCGGCAATAAAATTCTGTGTCGATCTACTATGGACGATGACAGACGCAAGGAAATTAAGACGGCAAAATTCTCTCCTTTTTCAACTTCGTATCTCTATGCGTGGAACGTTTCCCGTGTGCTTATATGGGGACAAATGAATATTCTCATGCATGCCCCTGTGAGTCAAGACGCAAACATTGATATAAAAACTAGCCAGTGGCCCTACCGTGCCGTGTCCTTGAGTTACAAGTGGTTGGCGTGGTAGCCACAAGTGTTATTGCAACGTGCGACAACGTTGCAACGTAGTTGGTCCAAATGTCAACTACGTGACACGACACATAATTAGGCCATCTACAGTAGCTGTCTATAGTCCTGTCACGTAGGATATAAAATAATATGAAAGAGAGTGAGAGAGTATAGAGAATTAGGCTGTCTATTATGTAATAGTTGACAGTAATACGGTAAACAAGATATATTGTATTATAGAGAAACTGTCTATAGAGATGAAAAAAAAGATAATCTATTGTATAAGTCGTCTTTAGTACCGTTTATAGATGATATAGAAGATATTATAGATAGGAGTTATCTATATCATATATGCCCTTAAGCCTGCAAAAAAAAAAAGTCAATTCGGGGCTTAATTTAAGACGACTTTTCGGTAAAGACTAGAGAGAGATTAAGGAGCTACTACTATGCTCCCAACAAGATATAGCCCATTCTAACTTGAAAAATTTACATTTGTCGCCTATAAGCGTGATTGGTTTAATGAATCCCATGGTGTTTTGCTTAGAAAGTCTACTTGGTTTCTTAATACGAGGGGAAAATACGAATTTGGTGAAAATTTTGTTTTTTTCCTAACTTGAAAGTTTCTAAAATTTCTCAAAAAAAAAAAAGCTACAGCGAAGGGTATGTTGACATGTCATCAAATTTCAAGATCAAACTCGGTAGAATTCGTGTAAAAAGACGTATACTTGCTGAAATAGCGTTTTGAAATAGTGCCCAAACAGCAAAAACACTATTTCAACACATGTTTGTCTTTTTCAGCTGACACGCCACCCCTATATATGAATATACCCTACAAACTAGAAACTTTTAATATAAATTTTGGCCCCGTCGACAACAGGGGATTTGACAAAGGTATCTTATCCTCTCCAAAAAGAGAAGACTTTCATAGCTGCTCATTTGTAAAAGGTAATGTTGCATCGAGCTAGTGTTCACTCTTGGTGATGCATATGCGTAACTAACTGTGTCTGTAATCGGAAATTGCACGTGTCTTGCAACTGCAGCGACTTTAAGGTACAGACAGTAATGCCAGATATATGGAGAGTGATAATCAACTGTAACGTCGTTTTAGCTGATTTGTCCAATTAACTTGCTACTCTAACCACTATAATACTATTTAGACTAGTCATGTACCCGTGCGTTGCAACGGAAAAACTTTAACAGTTAGATCGCGAGAGAGAGAGAGAGGGAGAGAGAGAGGGGGGGGAGAGGAAAGGGGCGGTTAAGATTTTATTGTTTAGATCAAATGGCTGAGAAGAGATATGGGAGAGGACTCATCAACCACCAACTCCTTCTTTTAAAGTAGTAAAGATTGAATATATGAAAAATAGTATATATAGAGATTTATCTTGAAAAAAACTACCAGAAAAGTATAATTTTACTATGTTTCATAAACTTATTATAATATAAAGTGGTAGTTAAAGTTATATTTTAAAGATCGTATCGATATCTAAAACGACATTATTCCGGAGAAAGTATATAATAAAGAAAACAGTTGGCTTAACTTGTAGGTGTCATCTTACGATCGTTAACCATGCATACGCATGCGTGAGCAATGCAATTAGTTTAAGTAGTACTAGTTGGAACATGAAGAAGACAGTATATATACGTACTTTACTCTCTAGCGTCAGCTAACGACGAGGAGAGAGAGGTAGGGTATATTCTTTTTAGTTTTTTAAAATAGTTTTTAGATTTTGTTATAATATTTAACTTTTAAATGAAATATTTTTTTAAAATGGAGTCTACAAGTTAATTATAGTACACGTTAAAAGTTCAACATCTGTATCATCCAAAATTACAAGCGAGTATCTTTCTCTCCATAATCTCTGTCGCAAATAGCTAAAATTCAAAAATTTCAATCAAAAGTTATAAACCACAGCAAAAAAGATCAGACCGATAATTGATGCATGCATTTCATGAAGAATGAGGAAGATAGAGAATTAAGGTGGACATATATATAACCAAAAAGGTCTTTTGGTCTGTTCAAGACGTGCGGAGTTGGAGAAAGCCCGTTGTGTTCGGCCGATGTTGGTCTCTGTCGATACAGGCAAGTCACACTGATGACTGACTTTAACACTTCTTAATTCTGCCTTTCGCACGGCTTAAAGGAGATCTTGTTTTCTTTTGCAGCGAACGCCGCGCATGCGCACAGTAGCTTTCCTGCAAGGCTCGGAGAGCATGCAGCTTAAGAAAATGTATTGACTTTTGCTGATAAATAGTAATAATTTATAGAGAGATATTTATATATAATTTTAATAAATATAAATAAAGTTATTAAAATATTTACTAGAATCGACTAATAGACCCTATATAAAAAATACTCTGTTTGGAAGCTAGATATTGTAAAAATAAAGTTGTTTACTATAAAAAACGGTTTTTAGAGGTCAATATGAATATAGCTTAATTAAAATCGTGGCCGCACGTCGGGAGAGGGCGGTAACTATTACATAGGCTCTAGATAAACAGAACTGAAAAAGAAACTATTTTGATATGTTGCAGTATTCAATCGGCAACAGGGAGTGTTGTAAAGTTCGTAATATCGCGAAAATTTGAGATGTTTACAAATACATTATATGAGCCGCCCTAAAGGCAGAAAATATGAACCCAGCCGTTGTCTTGTAGCAAATGGCGGCATTAGAGACCTTGACCGGAGTAAGAATTACTACCAGTCTTGCTTCTGAATTTTTTATATAATCAAATCAATTAGCCTTTTCCTAATTTTACCTTCACGTTCCCGGCATCGATACGTTTGCTGCTTGGAACCTTCGAGGCGAGCAGGAGTTGTCCAGTCCACACCTAGCCAGCATTTTCTACGGACTTATTTGATATGACTGTAGCTTCTAATTTTTAGTTAAAATTTTTAAATTTTAACTGTTTCTGATAAATATTACGGGCAGAGAGATAATCACTTACGATTTTAGATTGTACAGATATTGAGCTTTTAATGTGTATTATAATTAACTTGTAGATCTCGTCTTAAAAAATATTTCGTTTAAAAGTTAAGTACTATAGCAAAAATCAAAAATAGTTTTTAAAAATAAAAAAGAACAGACAATATGTTTTGTCCTTCCCGAGATTTTCTGTGTTTTTTTTTCTTATCTCAGTGCCTACCTCTCTCTCTCTCTCTTCACTGCTATTATGTGTTTTGTTTAAGTTTCTTTGTGAAAAGAATAACATTGTCCTTATGAATGTTATGTGTTCTTTTAGCTAGACCTGGTGAATCGTGCGAGACAGATAAAGACATCACAAAGTTCAAAGGCTGGTACTGTAGGTATTAATAGAGTAAATTGCATATTACGCCACTAATTTTGACTTGAGTTGCACAAAACACCAGGTATAAGCGATCTTTTCACATAACGCCACCTATTTTCACATGTTATTGCACCAGCCCATCATCCAGCCTGGTACGATTGCGTAGGGTTTGCTCGATTTGAGTAGGATGCGATTTTTTTCGATGATCTTGTTGGATGGTCGAAGAGTATTCGACGATGAGGGTGTTCAAACATGATCGCAGACTGGGAACGCGACGCAGTGGAAAAGAAGATGGAGAAAGGCAAGATTTTTTTAACCGGAAGAAAGGCAAGATTTGCTATTCAGACATGGTTACTTGGTTAGGTTGATGGAAATGGAGGGGCACAGAGCAAATGATGGCTGTTCGACACATGGTTGTCTACAGGCACCGGCACCTATTAATTTAGTTTTTGATTTCTAGCTTCTTCTTTTTTTACTACTCATTAATTTTTATCTTTTTATTTTGTTTTAATTTTTAGATTTTTTTTGCTTTTTTGTATTTCTTTATATTGTCCGTAATAGGTTAACATATTTTTTTATTTTTAATTTTTTTAGATTTAATTATATCAAATAAGTTAACTCAGCTACAATAAAAAATAAATCAGTTATAATAAAAAAATCATAAAGCAATATCATTTTAAACACCTCCAAGTCTCAGGACTCTTTAGGAGCTTTGGGCAAAAGACCGAAGGTGATGCCGGACATGACAATGGAGAACATTTAATATCAGTAGTAGGCCTAGTGAAACCGCAAATAACTTGTCAAAACATATGGTGTTACGTGAAAAAGATCGTCTTGACCTAGTGTTTTGTGCAACTCAAATGTAACGTGAAATTTACTATAAAAAATTCATTAATTCTTTTAAAATCATAAAGCAATATCATTTTAAACACCTCCAAGTCTCAGGAGTCTTTAGGAGCTTTGGGCAAAAGACCGAAGGTGATGCCGGACATGACAATGGAGAACATTTAATATCAGTAGTAGGCCCAGTGAAACCGCAAATAACTTGTCAAAACATATGGTGTTACGGGAAAAAGATTGTCTTGACCTAGTGTTTTGTGCAACTCAAATGTAACGTGAAATTTACTATAAAAAATTCATTAATTCTTTTCGCCATGCATCACACCAATATACAGTTTCGCAGGACAAAAAGAAACGCAGCACCCTCGCAAACAGGCTGCTAGTTTCGCGCCTACCTTTTTAACGAGTTTCTGTTTTTAGCTTTTAACTTTTTAATTTTATTTTTAGAGCTTTTTATCTTTTCTTTTTTTATTCTTTTGTATTGTCCCTGATGATATAGTTTTTTTAAAGAAAAATTAATTATACATAAAAAGCTAACAATAGTTATAGTGTATTTTTTAACTGCTACAGTAGTAAAAAATCCAGAAGCTTAGACTTATAAACTCATTTTCAAGTTCCATCTGTAAAACTTTTCTCCAAGGCCAAACAGCTTCAAAATTAAAACAGTTACAATTTGTCATATCTAGGACAGAACAGAAGAAGGAAGAAGCAAGGCAGATTCTACTGATGTATAATTTGTATTGTTGTGACCTGTCCCCAATGGAATCAGTCAGTCAGTCATGCATTCATCAGCTTTTTCCGAGAGTCAAAGTCATGTATACAGTGGACTTGGACTTGTCCCAAGCTGCAGAACAAAAAAAGAGAGAAAAAGGTAGAGAATCCTACAGTAGAATAGTGCAGAATCAATATATATACTAGTAATTTCACATGCAGTTGAATATGCAGAACACGCCATTGCCTTGACACCACCCTAGTTTCACTGGAGATGCACACGTATTATATTGTATTGCATTTTATTATGCATGCATAACAATTAAATTATGAGGTAACGTGAAGGCTTTATGGGCGAGTAGTGACCTGGAAACCGAGACTTGGACAAGAGATGGAGAATCTTCCAAATTGCTAGCGTGCATTTGAATACTTCGTGCCCAAGATGCGTGATCGATGCTTGGGAAACTTCTACGTCCATGAAGTCGACGGTGTTCAAGACTGGTTTTTTATTTTTTTTAGAAAAAGCGAGACAGATGGCCCTAGTTAGCTAGGAGCACGCATGATGGTGAATAAACATGGTTTGCCACGTCAGCGCAAAATCAGGCTTACACGGCATACTGCAAATTTTAACTACTATTACTATAGTCATATGACTCAAATTCTAGAAGAAGATGCTACTTATTTTTCTTTGACAGAAAAAAAAACTGTCAGAGTGGTGCCATGTTCGTGTTCGTGAAAGGCGAAACAGCCTATAGATACCAGTGCGTTTCCAAGGTGCGTTAGTTAGGCTGGGGTTGTCTGTACAAACCTTTTTATGGAAAGGCCACCAAAAGGTAACCCAGGCTTTTCTCCTAAATGAAAGTGGAGTAACTCAAACCTTGAGAGAAGCAAAAGGACACTGAGAAATTACAGAGTAATTTGCTTTGATTTTCGGAGGAAGTAAAAAGTCAGGAATTCTAGATTGCACTATCTTTGCGGTCATTGAGAAATTACAGAGTAGTTTGCTTTGATTTTCGGAGGAAGTAAAAGTCAGGAATTCTAGATTGCACTATCTTTAGGAGAGTATATATATATATATATATATATATATATATATAGGAAAAATATCTTTTACATCCAGGTGTAATTACATCCACTCCTAATATACTATCTAAACAAATTCAAAATACTCTTTTATCATTTTGGATATACTCATGTACTAATTGTAAGGGGGTCCATAACTTTTAGCGTATTTTGTAAATACCTTTATATACGCACATAAAAAGGAGTATGTCAAAAAACATATACATACCACCTCTGAAAAATTATTTATACCACCTAAATGATCTTAAATACTCGTATACTATACATATATACTCTCCGTTACGCGAGATACTCCCTATATTATGAGATACGACATAGAGTGTAATTACACTCAGGTGTAGAAAAGAGGCTTCATATATATATATATATATATATATATATATATATATATATATATATATATATATATATCAACTATCCTACGAAGCAACGTCATCAACGTAATATGGGTCGTTAGATCTATTCAGGAGTTGATCTTGTCTGCCAGATCTGCCTTATTCAACCCCCACCAAAATATCTAGATGCCTGCCCCCTCCCGATTCTTCTCCATCCTGTGCGCACGCGCACCTCTCCCCTCCTACTCGACTCAAGTCTCCGCTGCCCCCTCCTTTCCTGTATAGCCGCCTCCCTCTTCCCCGAAGGTAAGAAGATGATGTTGGAGCTTTGGGAGTGGGCAAAACGGAGCACTTGATATGAGCTGAGACTGATGGTAGGGGTAGTTCAGAAAGAGAAGCAGCAGAGATGTATCCATGGCGATAGCCAATGATAGAGCTACAGGTTGCGGCAGCGACAGAGATGTAGGAAATGGGAGCAAGAACTACTCATGTAAAAATGTAGACGACAACGAGGGCATGCTTGTGTTCCAGCCAAGTGGACCAAGGCTCGATGGAGACAATGAACAGTGACGGGGAAGCCGACAGAACACGAAACACAAAAAAGACCAATTTGTCGTGCTGCATAAGTGGAAATGAAATTAATTTTAGGTATGAGTTTATCAAGGGCAAGAACACGACCAATAGCAGAGATTGAACTTGACAGTTGGTGGTGTGCATGCTCGTGTGTGTGCATGTGCATGGAGAGAGAAGAGGAGAGGGAGAGTAGGAGAGAGAAGGGGGAGGCACTAGAGATGGTGAAGCAGCAATATAGGAGGAGTGGAGTAAGAGAGAAGAAGGGAGGACCGGAGGAGGAGGAGCCAAGGAAGAAAGCACCGTATGGTAAATAGGAAGAATAAAGGAAGGAAAGAAAAGGAGAAAGGAAAGGGGAAAAAGGGGGAAATAAGAGGGAAGGAAATGGGAAGGTTAGGAAAAAATAATACATTTTGGTTAGCTTAGATCATAATCGAGTTCATGAGATTTTAAAAAAATTTATAATCTGAGCTTGACTTAGCCATTTAATTTTCTTTTCTTTTTATCGCGTTGCGTCCCATACTATTGAATATAATATTCAAATACTTTCTGATTTTTTTGTTTCTTTCAAAGAAAATAAAGGGGGTCATACACAGCGGGGTCACACCACATCATGCTATCGTGTGATATACCTAAGCAAAATAAAAAATAATTTATAGATTACAAACATTTTCCTTTCCTCTCATATTTACCAATTTATTTTGAAAACATATCTATCAACCATGGGACATGGTACGCCGTATCGTGCTATCGCACTGGCCATTGGCTAATAGAAATACTAGTCATTGATTACCCTTTTTTTTCTATTTATGTAAATAAGATGACTATTTTTTTCTTAATTATAAGTCATATTTTATCCATTGGATCAACATTAAATTAGACAGCACTTCAGTTCTCATACGAAATTGAGTCATGTTTAAGCAAATATTAAACAACTTAGAAATAGCGAAACTTCTTTTATGGGTGTATCATGAGTTCAAAAGGGAAAAAAAAAGAACTTTGGGTAGTAGTATATCACGGCAATTAATACACGATAGTGGACTGAGAGGAGAGGATGCCCAAGTTCATACGGTGGGGCCTGGTTTGTCAATGCTCTGCATGCGAACACGTGTGCACAAACAGTGCTCGTTGGGGCCCACGAGCTGTGGGCCCAGATCAACCCGTCCGAGCTGGCAGCTCTGCGTGCACCCCTGGAAGCAAGGAAGACGACGGCGTAATTGTGGCCCCTGTCCGACGTGTAGGGTCCACGACCATGAGGCCCAAGCTTCTCGTCCCTTGTATTTCCCGTTCGTTAAAGCAGTTTCCATTTTTTTTTGACGCACACTCACACATCATATTTATATCATATATCATATATTTTTTTATCAAAATATACGCTAATACTTAAACAAAGGTCGCTAGATAATTATAAATTTATTCAGTATCTTATAAAGCATACATACATATTTTTATATTAAACACACACACATATAGCTCGCACAACAACCATGCTCGCCTCCGCTCGGTCCTCGTCCGTTAAAGCAGTTGGTTGCGTATCATCTGACCCCGGGCGCTTTCGGCTGTTCATGTTTGAGTAGTAAACGTTGACCATATTATCAACTGCTCCAGTGTTTAGGACTAAGCACAAATAAGGTTTTCCTCCAAAAATTTAAAAGGTTATTAATATCTGCCCCGTAAGAGAATCTTCATATTAAAAATTCATTAGTTTCAAACTGGATGATTGTTTTCTGAATTCTGATGGTAAAAGTCATCATATCTGCACGTACGCTTCCCCTTACTTATGATGGGTTTGTTGTATGGCATTTCAATAAGGTGAATTATATTAACAAAACAAAATAATATGTTTTCCAAATTTTGGATCCCATGCACTATATAATCTCCTAGACCTGATTTGTCAGATTTAATCTCCTAGACCTGATTTGTCAGATTTAATCTCCTAGACCTGATTTGTCAGATTTGTTCAATATTCGTTAATATTACTTGCATACTGTTTGTTCTTGCATCACTATTTTTTTGCATTTATCAATGGAATTGTTTTTTCTACAAATATATGAAATATAGTTTGTAATTAATAATTTCCCCCTTTTGCCTCCATTCCAAAGACTTGCTAGGAAAGACCAATAGTGTGTAAATTGTATCTAGATTTTTTAAACGATATATCAAATTATTGCAGTGCTATCGCAATTTTTGTCATATCTAAGAGATTTGACATGAACATTAACGAAATACCCACCAATCCACTAGTTGTACAAACCAAAAGGCTCCATATGCAAATAAAGAACCAACAAAGGCACCCCACATCATAAAAAATTTCTAGTCACGTGACCCCACTCTAAACGACTTCTACTTTTGATTTTTGGAACATGTCAGCTTCTTAATTTTATCTTTTTTGACTTTTTCTTTTTCCTCATATTCCTTTGTATTATCTGTAATGATATAACATTTTTATTTTTTATATTTAATCACTTAGAGAAAGCTAACAGCAACCTAGTATATTTTCAGTGGAAAGCTAAAAGCCAGGAGTGTTTTTGAGCAGCACCACATACCTCTGGTAATTTTCTACAGTATCTCCCAACCACCCATGGAGAAAGAAAAGAAAAAAAGACCCCCGCCCAACAACTATAAATACCCTCCACCACCTCCCCAAACTCCCCACACAAGCAAACCTCCTCCCTCCCTCCTTGAGCCATCGAATCACCAAATCTCATATATTTCTCCATCTCTTTACACCTCCTGAGCACCTCCTTTTCTTCGCAATTTTCAACTCCCTAATCACCACCACGATCTCCTAGCGTTCTTGGCGAGTTTGGACGGCCGATCGAACTTGGTTGCCGTTTGAGGCATTGGCCATGACGAAGCACGGCGTCGTGGTTGTCCCCGAGGACACCGTCGTGGCGTCCGGGCTGCATTTCTCGTTCCCGCCGCCGAGAACCGGCGACTCCTGCAAGAAGCTGGCCGCGCAGATCGACCTCGGCGCCGCCGCGGGGGTCGCCATGATGGGGTCGTGGCTCGACTCCATGAAGGCCTCCTCTCCGAGGCACAAGCTCAGGGCGCCAGCGGTCGCCGCCGCCGGCGACGCGGAGCACGACGAGTGGATGGTACGCGTGTCCTTGTCTCTTGTTGGCCTTCGGCCTGGACGTCCTTGCCTGGCGCTGAAGCAGGTGGCCTTTTCGTGTGTGTATCGTACGCAGGAGAGGCACCCGTCGGCATTGGGCAGGTTCGAGGCGGTGGCGGCGGCGGCCAAGGGGAAGCAGATCGTCATGTTCCTGGACTACGACGGCACGCTGTCCCCGATCGTGGAGGACCCCGACCTCGCCGTCATGACGGACGAGGTACACAGAAAGCAGAGCATGCTCTGCTCCGTAGTTTCTTGGACCTCTCCCTCCCTTCCAACCTAGCTCAACTCCTCCCCTCTGCTGGTTGGCATGCACGCAGATGAGAGACGCTGTGCGCGGCGTGGCGGAGCACTTCCCGACGGCGATCGTCAGCGGCCGGTGCAGAGACAAGGTACATTCATCAACCTTCTAGAATCCAGACGCCCTGCTCTTGCCTCGTTGAAAAGTAAAAAACCATTTCTTTCCTTTCCTTTCCTTTCCTTTGTACTCTCACGGCCACACACACAGTAAGTGCAACTACATGGCATGCAAAGCAGCAAGTGCTCCCTGCTCACGAGTGACTCACTAATGAAACAAAGAAAAGAAAGCAAGAAAAAGGAGGGAGATGTGCCAGGGAGAGGCACAAGACGAGCGACCTGAGCTCCTCCACTTGGCAGGAGCTTCATTGGTCAACCGGTCCACTTTCTCCTCGCAGCAAACTGGCCCATATTAGTTTCTTGTACATCCTTGCTTCTTCTTGCGGTTTGTGATGGCGATGTGAGAGAGCTGAGCAGAGCTGAAGAGGGAGGATACATCATTCATGTGCTGTGCCCTGCCTGCAGGTGTTCAACTTTGTGAGACTGGCGGAGCTGTACTACGCCGGCAGCCACGGGATGGACATCACAGGGCCCGTCGCCGACTCCAGCCACCACCACCTCACGCCCAACAAGGTTAATACCGGTCGCTAACACTCTAGTCTCATATCTTCGTATACCTCAATTGCATCGTATTTTCCCCTCCCTTTCCTTTGGATCACAAGCCACAAGATCTCTCGTGAAAGGGACTAGCTTTCCCCGCTCTGTATATACGTGTCATGGTTTGCTTAATCTAGTACTCCATCTGATGCGATCGAATTGTTTTCTTTTTATTTTACTGATGAACCTGTCTCTCTCTGTTTTGACTCCTGATCAGGCCGAGTCAGTGCTGTGCCAGCCTGCAAGCGAGTTCCTGCCGATGATTGGGGAGGTGAGGAAGCGGCTCATCTCTGTAACACCACCTTCTTCTTGCCTGCCCGTTCTTCCTGCTGTGTTGACATTTTTTTCCCCTTCTTTTGATTGCTCGCTGTCTAGGTTTGCGACGCGCTGACGGCGAAGATGGAGTCGATCCCGGGGGCCAAGGTGGAGAACAACAAGTTCTGCTTGTCCGTCCACTTCCGATGCGTCGACGAGAAGGTAGTTGAAAAGCAGCGCGTAGAAATTCTATGCCAAGACAATTCAGGCGTGTTTTCGTCATGCTGATTCTTTTTTTCCTTTCCTTGCGTTGGTCAGAGATGGGGCGCGCTGGCAGAGCAGGTCAGGTCGGTGCTCAAGGAGTACCCCAGGCTGCGCCTCACCCAGGGCAGGAAGGTGCGTCTCTGTCCGTGCTGTACGTGGGCGCATACCCTGCACACACGTTCGATCAATCCAATTAAGAACAGCTGCGTCGCACATTGCTAGACGCTTACAAGGTTAATGCGACGCTAATGTTCCCTCGGTTGATTCTTCTGTTCTGACAGGTGCTGGAGGTCCGCCCCATGATCAAGTGGGACAAGGGGAAGGCCCTCGAGTTCTTGCTCGAGTCCCTCGGTCAGTAGAAAAAAACAGCCCGAACAGCATGCGCGCGCAGCAGCAGCAGCTCGCATCCTCGGTCGAGCCTGACAAAAATTTTCTCTTCTGATTCGAGCAGGGTACGCGGAGTGCAGCGACGTCTTCCCGATTTACATCGGCGACGACCGCACCGACGAGGACGCGTTCAAGGTATGGAAGCCGGACGCCGTGCGTGAGATCACCGGATCTTTGCGCACGCGCAGCTCTGAAATATTCCGGTAGGGAGCACATATTTTCGTTGCTGACGGTTCTGCTCTCCGGTCGGCCAGGTGCTGCGAAGCAGGGGGCAGGGCGCTGGAATTCTTGTGTCCAAGATCCCCAAGGAGACCAACGCCTCCTTCTCCGTCCGCGAGCCAACCGAGGTATACAGCAGTACAGCACTGTATGTCTAGTTTCCAGATCAATTTATGTACTTGCAAGGTGATTTGGTCTGAATCTTTTACGCTGGGACAGGTCAAGGAGTTCTTGCGCAAGCTGGTCAAGTCCAAGGGCTGAGAGCTAGTCTATATATCGAGATCCAAGTGACCAACTCTAACTCGGCCATCCCTCTCGTGATCTTTTTCCTCGTCTCTGTTGGGAAAGGCGGAAGAGTTCTTGTATCTTCGCGTAGGAGAACATAGGGTCTACCATTTCCATTTTGTTTTTTTTATCCAGTCCCTTTTTGTATCTTTTTTTTTGTTGATGCTACTGCTGCTGCTGTTTTAGTATCATCATGATCCATCTCTGGCCTCAGCTCTGAAGGTTTCTATTCTCGTACCCTTCTCGCGAGGTTTTGTGATCAGTTAGCCCTTTGTATCATGGAGATGGGAGGAATAGAATCCATTTTCAGTTCCAGTTCCAGTTTCAGTGTGCCTACTCATGGCCTTCTGAACATGACCTCGACGATGATTCCATGGGAATTTTTCCTTGTGTATTTTGCAATCAATCAAGTTTTGCAACTTTTTTTCTGAATGCCTTTTGCAACTACTTTGGTACTTGTTAGTGGAAAACGGCAAGAGACCGAAAAAAAGAGGTCCAGAACACGGCACAATGCATATATGACATCCAGCAGTTGACCATAAATGCAACAGTGCCATTGTTACGAGCTGAATGCTGTAGGCAGGAATGTGTAGCTTTCTGATAGATTTAACCGCAAAAAAAAAAACTAATGCTAATTCACCGAAAGAAATTCCCGTATTCCGGTTAATATGGAATAATATTCTGTGGTAACTTCTGTGCTTTTGTATTCCCTGGAGAGAAAATTGCACACGTTGTAATTTGTTGAAGTGCCTGCAGCCACTGCTTACTAGTGTATTGTTGACCATTGGGTCTTCATTTACTATAGACACGTGCGATTTCCGTTTTAGTTTAGCATTTGTGCATTTTTTTTGTTTTTTATTTTTAGTTTGTCGTTATCAACAGTACCACTTGTCACGGTACTCAGCGAATGCAACATGAATTGTCCAGAATACTACCAGTTGCTGCCCTTTTTTCCGTAGATTCATCGCAGCGTTGCTGGATTGATCAAAAGGTAAAGATGCTTTCCCTTAGTATTCAGGTGTGTAGGACTGAATAGGCAACAGAGAGGATAAATAGTACCATTTAACATTTTTTCCTAAGTATTCTTGATCCTTAGCTCAACTAACTATAGAGTTACCAAACATAGGATCAATAGCCAAAATCCTAAATCAAATAGATCAAGGAAACAAAATCTAAAAGGCACCAAACCCTAGAGGTCTAATAGGATATTTGGCAACCTGACCGCTATTAACAGTGATTTTAAGCAAGTAAACAGTAAATTCAACACTATTGTGAATCTAAAAATCCACATAACTTTTGATCCGATGATCCAAATGCCATGAAACTTTATACACACTTCCATCCATGAATCACAGAAATCGATGTCAAAGTTCAAACCTCTTTCATATTAAAGCAAGATTGACCCAAAATTGACCAAAATACGAAAACGGTAATATGACTTGCTCATTAGTAGAGGATGATCAAGATGGCTCTAAATATATTTTTATATGTTATAGCAAGCAAAAATACCAAAAAAATTAAACCAAAAAAATCATCGGATCACAAAATTACTCATTGAGACAAAAATCAAGTAAAACTAGATTTGTTCATAAATTTGCCATCAAAGTGTGTAGATAGGTAGAGGCTGATTTTCAGAGGATATCTTCATCTCGTATATGTCATTGGCACGACAAGATCAAGAAGAAGGAAGAGAGAAGGGAAAACCAATCAAGACAAGAGTAAATCAATTAACACAAGAAAGATTCATGGAGATGAACAAATATTGATGTATTACTATTCGGAGATAAAGGTTTCATAGTCACTTCATCTAGAGAATAAAACAACACACCACAACACTCAACTTATATCAAACCTTAACCCTAACACTTGTGAACACTTGGTTTAAGAGATAATGGTTAGATGGTTAATAACAAGTTTTCATCACGACCCCTTAAATAGATGGGCTAGTCAAGCCTATCTAATTTTTAATGAAAACTATGCACTTAGCACAATGAGAAAACTCAATAACCCCCTCACACACGGGTTTTAACTCGCACACTACTTTTAAGCACGTTTTTCAAAGCGCATAAACCCAAATCTACTAAATCCTTAGTCTTGATCCAAGTTGATCTTCTCAGCTTTCCATTGATCTAAACTGCTCTTCCAAGCACTGCTCAAACACCATGATTTTGCTCCAAAGTGGTTTTTGGTATTTTGGCTAAACTACCAAAATACCCTTTTTTTAACCCGATCATCTCCTTCCATTGTAAGCAATCGCTATATTTACCATGTGTACATACACCACTGGCTTGCCACACGTTGGCAAGTCTCTCTCATTTCGGTTTCACCAGACCATATCTCACTTAGATCGATCAAGTCACGTGGTGCAACTTATCGTTCAAACTTCACTTTAATATTTCTCACATTTCTCATGCCATACTTGAGCACAGCCATCTCACACAACATCTTTGATTGTTCTTTGCCTCTACTCCTTCATGAGTGTAGCTCCGATACTCGTTGTTGACCATGGTTGACTCCAAGCGACCGTGCACATGCAAAGACAAAGAAATTATTTTCGAACACAAATTCTCATAACTGGACCTATATTAGCAATAACATGCAACCTATTTCTGCATGACTCAAATTTCTCAAAATTATTATTTCTACAAGCTGTCCAGAAAATATGTAAATTTGTAAATTCTAAATTTTCACTCCTCCAAAATGACAATGGTTCATTACAATAAAACTATGCACCTTCTCATATGATCCCTCAAGGTGTAATATTCATCATCAGTAATATGAGTACTAGTTGATTGCCCGTGCGTTGGTATGGATCTTTTTTTTAAAAAAAATCATGTTCCATGTTCTAAAACCACAAAATAAACCATCACCGCAGTCGGCTGATCAAATCATTCCACCATCAATTTTTGGTCACTATCAGAGAGTTGTTTATGAACTTACAAAACTAAAGTTTCTAGGCATTAATCAGCTAATTTCTTCAACAATTTTAGTCAAAATTTAAGGTGTACGATGCAAATCCAACCATTTAGATTAAAACCTACCTTCCTCTCCATCTCCAACCCTATCCTCTCTCGCCCATGCTAATCCATCTAGCATGGCCACCATAGCTAGATACCTCCTCAGGACACAACCCACATGGCACCTCGCTGACGCCAACGAGGCCCACCAGAGCTATGTCATCACCGTCTCCTTATCCTTCGCTCAAGCCTCCGTAGTGCTCATCGGCATCACCCCCTCCGACGCCTTCTCGAAGCCATGACTTCCTCCTCTTCGTCTCAGGTGTCTTTCCCATGCCACGACTGTCAAAAATCAATTTAGAAGACATGTTCAAAGAGGCGACCTTCCTGAGTGTGCTTCTACTCCCACCAATCCATCAAAATAAAAAATGAGTCCTACGTGTCCTAATCCATCGTTAGAATCGACTCCTAATGATAATTTTTTAATTTTAAGAATAAGCATTTCCTAAATATGATGCAAAAATCCTAATTAGGCATGTTGTTCAAATTTTTCTATGTTTTTTCAAGATAATTTTCCCTTTTTGTCTAAGTCATTTATTTTATGTTGAATTAATTTAGAGTGTATTGTATAGGAGAATTAATAGTTGAATAATTAAATAAAGCATGAAAAACAAGAAAGAAGAGAAAAGAAATTCTTCGGCCTATTTTGGCTAGTCAGTCGGCCCATTCAACCCAGACGCAGCTGGCCTCAATCCTAACCCTAATTTTATCTTCCCTCTTACTCCCTCTCTCTCTCTCCATTTCCCCTCCACTCAACCGCCACTCTCCTCTCCTTCCCCTCCCACCCTCTCTCTTTCTCTCACCAGACGCTGCCCTTAGATCTGCTGATGCCCATGGCCATCCCTGCCATTGACGGCCTCCCTCACCTTCCCCTTGGCCTCCTCCTTCCCTCCCTTTGCCATCGCTACCTTTCCCTTGCCCTCTCTCTCTTCGGCCGGGCCACCTCCAAATCCATCATCGTCAGTGACTTTCCTAGCCATTGGTGGCCTTCCCGGGCTAGCCTACAACCTACTTCACAATGTTGCCACATTCTCCCTCCCCCTCTCACTCCCTATCTCCCCCTCTGTCTCTCTCCACAGGCACCATTGGCTTGATATAGCTAGATCAGACGCCTCCTCGCTGCCGGCCACCCCCTCCTCTCTATCTCACTCCCCTATCCCCTTCTGTTGCACCGCCAACTCGATCTACCAATGTTGGTGACCTCCACCACCATCGGCCTTCTTCTCAGCCCTAGGAACTCGCCACCGCCTCCACCGACAACGGCTGGCAGGGGCTCACCAACCTCTCCCTCGATAGCTACCATCACCGCATGCACGACTACCCTTTGGCCATTGGAGGCATTGGTTCAGGGTGCCTGTCAGCACGTGTGGAATAGGGAGGTGGAGGCAAATAAATCACCACAACCACCCAATCAGGAGTGGGGCGCACCCATGCGTGTGGTGGGCTGACTCACCAACTCTCTCTAGATGGCATTGTGGGTAATTGTCTCTAACTTTAAGGGGTACTTTTCTATTGAGATAATGGACGACGTCCACCAACTCCTATTTTTATAATAGTAAAAATATATCTTTTCTACACCTTTCCCATTTTTCCAATGGATGAAAAAGATGGAAAGAAATAGAGAATGCCACAATACAATTTTTCTATAGGAAATTCCTTTTTCTGAGAACACGCAAAAGCCTTCATGCCATTGCTACTGTAGGAAATTTCTTTGAGCTATTTTCAGCTAGCAGATGGATCGCAGCCAAAACGACACACCGAAGCAAAGACATTTTATCGCATAAGAGTAAATTTCAGAAACAACCAAGTTTTAGGCCATAGGTAAGAACACACCAGTTTTTGGAATATCCAGCACATAACACCAGGTTTAATACTAGTTGTTTCATAAAATACCAGGTTTTGTGATGTGGCTAGTGAGTAGGCATAGGAGGACCAATGTGGTGCATGACCTGTTCTTTCCTACATGAGCACTTGGCTAATAAGCAGGATTGGGAGGAGTGCGTGCTCTCCTCACTTTTCCCGCGTGCTCCCCACCAATTCCCAAGTGATGAACTAGGTGATCGACACAGATGGAAGACGAGCACCGGTGGACAGGGGCGCTGGAGGGTACCGCAGGTGGCGCTCTACCGGACTCATGTCAACGCAAATAGAGTGGTAGAACCGAACGGGGGAAGAGTGACTGAACAATTGGGACGGCGTGGCTGAGGAGTCATGCCAATTGATGGCCCAAACCAATTGGATTAGCAGCAGAATCAACTAGAGCAGATTAGAAGCAACCCATTTGTGGAGACGCTTGCTTGAATTGTGGTGGTATGGGGGTGAATCGTTAGGGCAGGTGCATGATCTGTTCTTAGGGTTTATGGTAAGCAATGCTTCGGTTTGCGCTTGGAGAATTGGGGGTGAATCGTGAGGGCGAGTGCATGATCTGTTCTTAGGGTTTATGGTTGTGAATGGAATTTTTCCTTGTTTGTTTTTGTTTTGACGTGCTCCTTGAATGTTTTGTAGGATGAATGATGAAGTGTGGACTCTGAATTTCATGTGCGATGATGCTACCATGGAGTGGGGAATATCCTGAGTCTAAAGTTAGACGACTAAATGCACTTCAAGGTGCAACCGAGGAACAGGGGGACCTTCTCGAGCACAGGATAGGCAATTGAGAGATAGAGTTAGCCTAGTCGTTATGGGGAATCAATGCTCCGGATCGAATAGTTACCTCCTTTTCTTTCTCTGGTGCATATTAGCTTAGCAGCACTCAAAAGGCCCTGGTTGGTTTGTTTGGCTTCCTCTCTTAGGACACTTTCCTTACCTTACTCCTGCAACACTCCCACTCCATGCTACACCTGCTGAGCAAGATGCACTATGATTTCCTCTTCTGTGGACACACCTTTGCCTCACTATGACCTAGGATGGGAAGAGAAAGACTTTGATTTTTTTCGGTGGGCTTGATAGTAAAGCCAAAAAAAGACACCCCAAGACAAAGTACAACTGTTGGGAAGGGGACATGATCAATAGAACCTGACTAGATCTGGGCTGGGATAGTGGCGCCCATTCCTAGCCAGTTCTAAAAAGGTTTGCTCATGCTGGAGGTACTAACCACTTAGTGATCGGTCCGCTAGTTCACGCAAATCTAAAGAAGTTATCATGGACGAGCCACATGCAAGGAAATTTGCACGTGTGGTTCTGGCCAGGCTTTCCTTCGGTACCTAATAACCTTGCTTTTGCTCGCCGTTGGCACAACTCTCCTAACTATTGCCCATTTATTCTAGAATAATATTTTTAGGAGGGACAATTTTACATATTTCTGTCAACTCTTTCTATTATGAAGTACGTTTGGTACCATTTCGATGTGTTTCAATTCTTTTGAAAAAGAGAAGTTTGATGCTTCTGAATTCATTGTATTAATTCCACTTCCTACTCACAGTATGCTCTAAATGATCCTGGCTCATGATTTAATTGCCATGTATTTAGCTATTGAGCTTCAAAGTTTATATTTTTATGTGATCGCAGCATCAATAAGAAAGTCTAAATTTTCCACGGAAGCCAGCTCAAAATATTTTATCTCAGGTGCATTTCCCTCTAGAATATTATTGTTCGGGTGCGACCGGACTACTAACGATCAATTTTTGGAAACCTCTTTATAGACTTGTAGAGACCCTCTATGTAGTTGTAATTCTAGGGCAATCGATCTACTTTCCGATAGCCCTAAGGATATGTCTTGATCTCCTACACGCGAAAGATAAGATACAGGAGACGGGGTCCTATCGTATGGGTCTTGGACCCTTGGTCTAATTCCACGACGGAGAGTCTGCGTGGCATGAAGATTGGGGGAAAGATTCTCGAATTTGTCCTTCTTCCTTTGATTTTGATATTTTGCTTTTTTTAACTGCTGAAATGTTATATAACTTTGATCTAAAAAAGTCTTTTAAGTATGCAATGACATCATTCTCATTTTGACTAAAACAATATAGAGCTAGATATGTCTGTATCTTAGGGAGAAGTACTTCCTCAAGGTTGAGCATTTTCTTTTCTAATTGATTTTCTATTTTGTTTTTAAGGCATTATGTGGAATTTCTTCATGGGTGCCTTCATAAGTCTGTCTGAGTGAATTGAGACAAGTACTCCTAATATAGTATAGCAGGAATTACTGACTTCGCGAATGAGTTCCAAGCTTTTTTTAAAAGAGTTTGAGCTCGGCCAAAGACTTGATCAACATCTGTTGGAAGCTTTGGCTTACTCTGTTAGACTCTAGCCCCTTCTTAATAGCAAATACAAAGTTATCTGCATATATAACAACAAGAAATTCCTTCTTTTGACTCAAGATATGAATCAACATGATATGTTGATGTATGAAGATATTAAAAAGAATTAGAGATAAGGGACTTACCCGCTGTATTCCTTTAAAAATGAATGCATAACTTTTTCGATTATGATCTTTGATACCACTAGCTTCAATCAGATTATAGAAGGCTTCATTACCTTGACCAATATGCGTGCTTAATGTTGATATGAAAGTATGAATATTAATATTAAAAAAACAACCTACTATATCTGCTTGAATGAGTCTATCAACCTTTCCCAATTTTGGAACATGAGCGAAAAAGGGGATGACTCCTCTCCCTTTTCAAAACCCATGGGAGTATGTTAGAAAGATGTCTTCAAAAACGATGTTCAAAAGTCGTATCCATGACAATGATTCTGCCTTATGAGGCTGTCTAATGGGGTGCCTAGGACAAATAGATTTTGCAAAGGAAGATGGAGTAGGACATCCTCTGTTATTTTAGTTTACTGGATGTGATGGGCACCATAGGGTATTCATTAGATGACTACTTGTACTACAACACGAATGATGGTCGGGGATTGGAGAGCTTGGTCACCATTGAGAGTGACGAAGGACTTAATGCCATGATGAGGTAGTAGGAGAGTACAAAGACCGTGAACTTGTACATCATGAAGAGGAACAATGGGTTGTGTGGGGTAACGAAGTGGACAAAGGTAAGAGCATTGCGAAGGTAGATGAAGGTGGCCACATCGTGTTGTTTTCAAGCGGTGAGGAAGACGACGATGTGACCAAAATAGACTCCGGGAAGATAGGTAATATGTGGAGGAGATGGTCAAGGAGATGAAGAGACAAAGGGAAGATCTAGCTGAGCATTGCGAGGGAGACACTGATGTTGAAGACTTATTCATTTCGGTGCACCATGTAGGGCCATGCACTGTGGAAGTAGTGGTAGCCACACATGGGTCCTCGACTAGAAAAAATACTACTTAAGCGGTAGGGAGGGGTTTTCCAATGTGCTCGACGATGAAAAGAGTGATGATTGGCTGCATTGAGCAGTGAAGATGATGATGGTGCTCAAATGGTTGTTATAGCCACCAAAAGGAGGAGGGCTATGAGGTTGACCGGCACTAGGATGTGGTTTGATAAGGCAAAGATGTTAGATCATAGCCATCTTTGCGAGGTCATGTGCTTCGAAGATGTAAAATAGTTTTGGATGGTCTTGAAGAGCTATCACATTATGCAGAGTAGGGATTTTAAGTACATACAAAACAATCGAGATAGGGGTGAATGTTATATGCTAAGATGAGAGATGCCCATTTTCCATGCTAGCATTGGAGATAGCTGGCGAGCGCATAGTACAAATAAGAAAGATGGTTGGACCTCACACGTGTGGTAGTATGAGGGAAACCACAAGAGTTAACAACATTTGGCTTAGCACAGTATAAGATCAAGAAGGCCGACTAGAGGGGAGGGGAGTGAATAGGTGGTCTTAAAAATCTCTTCTAATTAATATCAATTTCTATTTGGATAAATCAAGTATATAATATGGAAGTTTACCTCAAATTGATTTAGCACGAATAACGCCTAAAACATTAATATTCATCTAAGTATACCAACAACTTAAGTCTAAGTTTGCAATCATAAGATTACAAGCAATCAATTTAGTTTAATGAATGTAAATTGCTTGAATATATGTTGAGCACAAGAAAACAAACCACAAATGACATGCACAATTACGAGAAGGATCTCACACTAGCTCACAAAACTGTCAATGGGTGCAGCAACTCTTGCTCCAACTGGCCACTAGGGGGCATATATACCTACACCACAAAAACTAGACGTTGGAAGCAAAACCCCCTGAAAAATTAGGATTTTCGGTAATTTCATCGTTATAAAACTAGAACTATCGCTCCCCTTGCAACAGTCAGAAAACTAGCCGTTATCAACGAAATCGGTAGTTCCGCCGTTCATTTTTTGGTAGTTCTGATCATCGGAAGTACTGCACCACACATGCGGACCTACCGCTCTCGCGGGAGGAGAAGACCACCACACAGGTGTCTCTCTGGAAAAAACGTACCGCGGGATTTTTGGAACTTTCGAAATTTGGTAGTACTGCACAACACATACCAGTACTACCGACTTCTGGTAGTACCACTCACACAGAGCCGATACTTTCGCTCACCGGTAGTACCGCTCACACAGAGTCGATACTTCCACACGCCACTCGGACCGCTCACACAGAGCTGAAACTTTCGATAATCGGTAGTACCGCACAACACATGCCAGTAGTTCCGATTTCTGGTAGTACCGTAAAATACACAGCAGCAGTTCTGATCATCCTGCAAGATGCAGATACTTCAACATATCTTGCAAAATATATTTTCAAGTTATAGTATCAAGCATACAATGATCAGACATGATTCTTAACAAGTTGCAAAATACATTTGCACATCTTTGAAATCATGACACGAGGAATTGGTACATGGACTTTAACATATTTGTAAAATATATTCGCAAACCTAAGTTGCATGCTACAAGAATTATATATAAGTTTCAACCATTTGTAAAATACATTTGCAAATATAAGCCTTACACCACAAGGAAAAGGGAACATAGACTTCAAACACTTGTAAAATACATTCGCAATGTATAGTCCCATATTATAAGAATTCAACACATGAATTTTAACTATTTGCAAAACACATTCGCAAATATAAGCATCATGCTAAGGAGAGTTAGAGCAAATGAGGTTAAGGTATCAACATATAATGAGACTCAAACTATTAGACAAGACCCCTCTTAATAGTACGACAAGATATACTAGCAATCCAGTCTTCCAACAAACACTAAGACCGGTAAAAAAAAAAGCTAGGAATGCACCCTTATTCTTTGTTATACCTTTACATTGAGCATTTTCTTGAAACTTGATGAAATATATCATCACTTCAAGTCCGGGTTCTTGTCTTGATATACATCAACCCATGATGCATTCTTCACTCGACCTCCATCAACACATGATTGGTCTTATCTTCACTCGATGATCAACTCATAATTATCCTCTTTTATTAATGGCCTTCAGCATATGAAACCATCTTACGTTATCTTGACTTGATGATTTTCAATGCATGAAGTCATCCTCCGTCATCTTGACTTGATGATCTTCAATACATGAAGTCATCCCAAGTCATCATCACTTGTGGAACCTAACCTATCTATCCAACTCATGGAAAAAGTTTGTCCACAAACCAATTGCCATCAATTGCCAAAATTTCACTATTAACACATAATAGAGGGACTATATTGTACAATCTTCCCTTTTTGGTAAGTCATGACAATATCAGAAAATAATGAGATAGAAATAGATTTGCGAGTATACAGTACACGATAATTGTATACTCTCGAATAAGTTTTCTTAACTGATCAACTCATTTGAATATGTGTGCTTATTTTTGAGATTAATTGCTAGTAAAACTTACTCATTCGGTTGTTATTAATCATCCAACTATTAACATATAATGGATGAACAAGCTAACAACCCGATTATGATTATATATGAGCTACCCAAGCTATATATACTCAAAGGATATATTTCAAAGTAAAAATAATTAATATGTGGAAAGAGAAACATGGATCAATACTAATAAAACCACAAAGCTTGGATTGAACTCCCCCTAAATGTATGTACAAAAGAATGTATAGTGAAAAACATATGCGCATATTCATTTTAGACTTTTGGTAGAGTTTAATCTATATTTTGGATCCGAGAAATGCACTAAGATATAAATGAATGTAAGTGTCGAATGCATACCTTATGATTTCACATTGTCATCCAAATTAGACTAAACCATATCATAATTATTTAATCATGTTAGTCTCACAATTGCATTTATTATTTATTACATCCAAGTGGGACTATACAATATTATAACTAATAAACAAATTAATCTCACAATTGTATTTGTCATTATCACCAAAATAAACTTAATAGAGCTTGAGCTTACACATAGTCTACGATGATAACTTAAGGTGTGATCCTAATTGTAAGGTGACAAGTTTGATGCACTCAACCATGAGGAACTATGGTGCTGATGTCAGCAAAATGTGGCTTATAGAGCGAAGACAAAGGCTACTGATAAAGTGCTTGGGAATCACAAGCACCAATATGTGACAATAAGAGATTACCTCTAGACTATCCGGAGTACCGACTCGGGGAGCGATGCATAGTGACAACTGTGCAAAATCCAAATTCTAGCACCAACCCAAGGTTCAATGGACTTTTCTTGTATATGCATGCACAAATAGGGGGCTTTAAGAATGGTTGCAAGACCTTTATTGGTAATCAGTGGTTTAATTTTCTCCTTGTTTGAAATATCTTCGAAGTTATTGCCTAAACTAATCATGATTTGCCATATGCTCTAGGTGTGGATGATTACTTCATGAAGCTCACAAATGGAGCCCAAGTCATTGTAGCAATTGCAAGAGATGGCAACAACAACTTGTATCCATTGGCTTTTGGTGTTATTGAAAAAGAGGATCTGAATAACTGGACCTAGTTCTTGTATCAGTTCAAGGAAGCACTTGGTGGTGAGGATGGATGGCTAACTATCATGTCGGTAGGCAAAAAGTATATCTTTCAAATTTTTGCTCAAAAATTCTGAACTGAGTCCGTAATACTCATGTTACTGCCATATGCATTGATAGGGACCACTTGCTACTATGAAGACTGTGTTCCCTAATTGTCACCAGAGATATTGCAAAAGACACTTTTGTCAATATTTCTGCACAGCCGGGTTCATGGGCGGAGATCCAAAGCTTCTTATGGACCACGCAGTGTATGCATATGGTTAGTCAAACTTTAACATTGCAATGGCAGCTCTCAAAGCAGAAAATGAGGGTGCATGGAAGTGGCTAAATGACATTCCTAAGAAACATTGGGCTAGGTGTAAAACAAATTGGTGGTAAACAATCTAAGTGAGATGTTTAATAACTACATTGTAGAATATAGGGATAAGCCAATTGTGACCATGATAGATCTGATTAGGACAAAAAAAAATGAGTAAAACTAATAACAAGAGAGAAGATGTTGCTGGTGCATTGTGGCAGATAACTCCACCTTACACAGCAAAGTTGGAGTTAGAAAAAAAAGAATCAAGGTATTGTAGGCATGTCTGTGCTGGCATGAACATATGGCAAGTGAGTTGTGGGGAGAGGACATATGCAGTTAACCTTTTCCAAAGGACCTATGGTTGCCTAAAGTAGGATCTAACTGGCATCCCTTGCAAGCATGTTGTCTCTGCCATATACAAGTGTAGACAACATCCAGAAGATTTTGTGAGTGATTACTTCAAGAAACCTGCATTTGAGAGAGCCTATGAGCGCATCATCTACCCTGTGCCAGGGCAACATGGCTGGATCAAGACAGACACACCGAACATTGATCCTTCAAAGTTCACAAAACACCCAGGAAGGCCTAAGAAGAATAGGAGAAAGGCGGGAGATGAACCACCACAGCACACCGGTAGAGCAAGGATGACAATTGTAACTTGTTCCAATTGCCGAAGATTAGGTCACAAGTACACAACCTGCCACATGAGACTTAGGCCAAATCTCAACATAAGAAAGAGGAAGCACATGGCCAATTACAAGTAAACAATTTATTTTTCCTTTTACCTTCAGTGCATTTTCCTTTTTCCTTCACTGCATTTTTATTTTTGTGTGCAGAGTAATAGGTCCTTCCTGGAGGAGTCAACACAGTAGAACGAGGTGATTCTAGATGCAAGACAAAGTTCTTCCAAGTTGGCATCACGAAGAGGCAGACCAAGGGAGGGAGGCAGAGGTAGGGGGAGACATAGCCAGTGGGAAGGCAGAGGCAGGGGAAGAAGTTTCATGCAATGGCTTGGGGAAAATGTAGGTTCAGGACTAGAGTAAAGGGGGGAGGAATCATGATAGTTTTGTTTTGGTTCTTTGATATGTGAAAGTTTTAGGACATGTTTTGCTTTTTGGTTTTCGAAAACTCTCTGCACAATCTGGTTGTGACATGTTAAAATGAATGTTCAATGCTTGTGTAAATTTTAGGACTCCTGAAATGAATGTTCAATGGTTGTGGCATGTTCAATGAATGTTCAAGATGAATTTCAGGACTGCTGAAATGAAATTATGCAATGCTTCTGTAAAATTTCAGCATGTGAGGAGCTCACATGTGGTTGTCTTATCCATTGTGAAAAAATAAGGAGTTCATAGGGAATTGAATATCATTTTTGTAGGCATTTAGATTAAATAAGGAGTTCACATCACACTCTTATCAGCATACAAAATACTCAGTCCCAATTGTTCAGTCGCTCTTCCCCTATCCAGTTTCACCACTTTGCTCGTGTTGGCGTGTGTTCGGTAGAGCGCCACCCAGGGTACCCTCTAGCGCCCCCGTATGCCAGTGCATCGTCTTCCATCTATACCGATCACCTAGTTCGCTGCTTGGGACTTGGTTGGTGGGAGAGCGCAACTCCCCACGCAATCCCACCTATTAGTCGAGCGCCCACGTAGGAAAGAACAGGTCATGCATCACATTGGTCCTCCTATGCCCACTCACTAGCCACATCACAAAACCTAGTGTTTTATGAAACAGCTAGTGCTAAACCTGGTGTTATGTGATAGAAATTCCAAAAAAACTGGTGTTTTTTGTTACCTATGGTCTAAAACCTGATGGTTTCTAAAATTTACTCATCGCAAAATTGTGACTACAAATTCCTACATGATTCGCTATCACTTAGCATCAGAGACATATTCAACAAGGCAGGCCATGCCTCCACCTCCATCACCATTAACAAGAACATGCAGAGCAGAGAAGCATCGCAGGCAGCAATAAGAGACATTCCTCTTTCCCCCAGCATTCTAGCCATACTTGACGCTAAAAGCACACGAGACAAGCATTATAGCCTCGATCGCCTCGCGACAGAGCCATGCGCCGAAACAACACTTGATATTTAGCAGTAAGCTAGGACAAACCAGAGGTTGATTGAGGAGAACTGATCACCAGTAGTTAACTAGCATTGCACACTGCGAGACGACTAGCACATGCTCCATCACGATCGGGGCCCATGCCAAAATCTCACGTCGTCGATCGTGCAATGACAGGCAATCAGAGAGGGGAGGACACTAGGAGAAAGAAGGCTTCAGTTTCTCCCAGGGGCGGGCGGACACAAGAGGGGGGCTAAGGTAGGCTGGACCACACCCTACCTTCGGTTGGACCGTGGATACCTCTCCTTGCACTCTCAGCCATCCATGTCTCCATAGGGTGCTATAGCTACAGGTAGATTAGGGTAGAAGTTAAAGATCTGGAAAATTTGGATTTTAATTACATTACGTGGGCCAGAACAACTCCAAGTCTAATGTTCTTTACATGTTAGGCCAACCACACCAGCCAAGCCAATCAAACCCACATCTCTCTCTCTCTCTCTCTCTTCCCAATCCTACCAGGCAACCACAAGCGACGCAGGCGGCAACCACAACACGGCGAAGAGTGGCAGGCGCGTAACAACCCTAGCGCAGCGACGGTCGGCGGGCGTGCAACGGCAGTGCGTGGGGCATGTAGCAGGCATGCGGCGACAACGTGTCTCAGGCGTGCCGTGTGCGGCGGATGGCTCGTGCGGGCGGCAAGCATGTGGACTCTGAAGGCAAGCGATCGAGACGTAGCCGCGAAAGACAGTCATATTGTTGTTTCCTTCGTTTATCGCCATGTTTTCATTGTCTTACTAGCATCCCTTCAATTGTAGCCCTGGTCCACCGCTAACGGCGCCCGGCCTAATTCAGAGAATGCGACGTTGCGTCTGAGCCGTGAAAGATAGCTTCCATCTCAGTTCGCTCTTCAGTGCTCCGCTTTTGACCAGAAAGGTCGTTGTAAACCATTGCAAGAAAGGAAGGCACATTACAGAATTCGGGCGTGCGATGCGCCGATATATATATCTATCATACACAGGATTCTCTCCGCAGCTAAGCTAGCTGCAAAATGCAGGAACTGATCGTTCGCATGAGCAGGAATCCCCGTCAATAATATCTCTGAATGAGAGGCCATCTGCCTGGCCACGTCTCGCCGTTGCCAATGATCTGGCGTGCGACGAGCTAGCAACGAGGCATTGATTGGCTCCTCGAATCCATGACTGAACCTTTCGTACAGGCATGACATCACGGTCCAATGCGTAAGCCTCTCTCCTCTCTCTCTCTCTCTCTTTCCCCCTCTTCCTTTGGAGCTTTGACCAGAGCAGGAGACTTATGCCAACCACAATTAGTAGAGCCAGTTGTTTGGTGCAGTGAACAAGGACGTACGCAGGCGGCGCGCATTATTGCACGCCACTGCCAAATCCAGCTTCCTTCGCCGGTGCAAAACCCCTACAATTATTGATGCCCCTCGATCGAGCGAGTGAATTAGCAGCCTGTAGTACGTAGCATCAGAGGAAGAAAGGGGCAAAACTATAGCTAGTGTGTGACTACGTGAAGGTTATCTTATAGTGTGATAAGTATTTGATTTGGTTGTGTAGATATTATTGAATTTTGAGTTTAATTTTGAGAGTTGCAATTTTTCACGGTTGCTATTTGTCAAGAGCGGTCTGATCGGTTAGGGTTGGCGGTCTGATCGTCGGTCTGATGTGACAAAACTCTGGTTGGCGATTTGATCATCGGTGCGGTGTGATCAGTTTCTAGATGGTTACTTGAATTAAGTGTATAGAACTTATGTTCGAAATGATTACTTAGTCTTTGGATGTGTAGGTGACTTAGAGAACATTAACGGCTAACGGTAGGGAATAGGGACTAGATGGGAGAACTAAGGTCTGGATAAATTCGGGTGGGACTATGTGGCTCAAATGAGAAGCACAAAGAAAACAAGAATCGTGAAGAGATAAGTTGGTGCATGTGGTGCACTAAGTGACAATGATATGCACGTAGAGACGGTTAGAGGAAGTCTGAATGTGTGAAAACGTGATAGCTAGTCATTAGGTACTACGAACTATGTGTCAAAAGCATGCAAAGATGCTTTGATGTAAAGGTAAGTATTCTTGGCTCATCGATTGTGTCAATTGATGATTTTATGTCGTGCGATGCTACGTAACGGTTTACTTATTGATGTTGGTTGTAAGCCTTCGGAGCTAAGTTATGGTGAAGCGGACGGGACTGGGACTAAGTTAGAAGAATTTAGGTCCAGAGTGATCAAGAGATTAGGACTAAGTTAAGAGAGCTGAGATCCAGAACGATCAAAGTGTTGTCGGAAAATAATTAAGGTGAGTGGAGTGGTTACAAGCCAGAAGACAAGAAAGCAGAGTGGAAGCTACCGGTGGTGGACATGACAGACAATGATAAGGTGGATCGAGACTAAACTAAGGGAGGAATTGAAGTCTAGAATGGTCACAGAATCTGGGTATTGTCATAGTGCATGGAAAGACATGTGATGCGCCAAGTGATTTGGATTTATTTGTAAGCGATGACGGTTAGGTGGATCTGGATACGTGAGAGGCTTGGTGACGAGTCATTGGGGGTCACATAGAGTCAAAGATAAAGAACATGGTTGCTTTAAGGCAAAGGAAACACGAAGCTTCATGGAATGTGATTTAGAGGCAAAACAGTCTTCTTGCCCTAAACCAAAAAGTTGAGACTTGATCAAATCAAGGCGTGAAGAAGCGCAAGAGGGGGGTGGTTTAGATCAAAGATGTGCTGAAAATATTAAGTGGATCGAGTGTTGATTCACTAACGGGTTAATGGTTGTGTGCGCTTTGAGAAGCATGCACATATGTATAAAACCCGGTATGGTATTGGATTAACGAGTTAGCTTATGTAAGTAGATAAAACCAAACTAGAGATATTGGTTATGGTTTCTTCTGAACCTCTACTATATAAGGAGGGTGAGTTGAGAGAGTTAGAGTTAGCTCTCAAAAAAGCCAAAAAGATGAAAGTTAAGATTTTTAAAGAGAACTTTTGATAGATGGATTTAGGCTCTTGTGTGTGAACTTTTTTTTATTGTTTTTAGGCTTGTGTGTGGCTAGAGAATGGATATAAATATTTATCTATAAGTATAAATAAATATCCAAAATTTGTCCAAGTCTTTCTCCTCTTGATTGAGGTGTTGATTTCTTGATTCTTGGTATGTGTTTCTCCTTCTTCTCTTGATCTTGCTTTGTGTCAAGAACATGTAAGTGATAAAGATATCTCTCGGAGACTATATCCTATCCACCTAGACACTTTTCATAGCAAGTTCTTATAATTGTCCGGCTTGTCTCAAGAAAGGGTGATTTTGGAGGTTCCTTAGGCTAAGGGCTTTTGGATTGTATTCTTACTGTGATTAGCCTTGCTAGAATATGTGGGTGTAGATCCAAAGTTATCTTGACCATCAATTACCCACGAGCAAGTCTTGGTTCAAGTTCTTGTATTTTGCCCGGTCTCGGTGCAACTTTCCTTCAAAGGAAAAAGGTCAAAACTTTAACAATAGTTTTCTTGATCTTTGATTGAAATAAATTTTTGATATCCTAAGAAAGGTGTGTGTAAAGTTAAGTGATTTGGACTATAGATCAAAAGTTACATAGATTTTCATATTCAAAATCATGCTAATTTTTAGATTGCCCTGAGGGGGTGAACGGACCGCCCCTAGGCCGGTCATATCGTCCTTTGCACTCCAGTTTGATCGCTCAGACATGTCCTGATTCATTTGGCTTGGTTTTCTTGAATGTTTCTTTGTGAGTGATTAGGATTTGTTCTTCGTAGCTCCTTATAACTATTAGAATATGAGAATTGCGATATTCTCTTTTGATAAAAAGATCTGTAAAATACTTTAATTGTGTTGGCATCTATTCACCCTGATCGCCGTTTTCTTGGTCCTACAGCTAGCTGGCCGTGCCGCTGGTCCAGGGATCGGCGTAGGCTGGCGCAAGACGACGACGCGATCGCCTTTAGATCAGGCCTAGCTAGAAACTATATAGAAGCAGCAGATCGTCAAGGGCAGAGGCAGCTAGTGCCTAATGGCAACTGCATGCATGCAATGCCTGCCTTAGGGCAGAAGAACGCAGGAAACACCAAAGTGTAAAGGCAGCTAGGTGTGCAGGCAGCGCCTGTTCCCTTGCAGGGCTGAGGAGTTGGAATCCACTGGATCTTGCATGCTGCATCTGAAGGAAAAGGAAGGAAAGAAGGAGAAAAAAACAAGACATGTAGTAAAATTGCTCTTTTCTCTTTGGGGCCTAATTGTTTTGTTGCTATGTGTGTGTTGGGGGAGCTTTTTCTCTCTCTTTGCACTCATGCATTGGGTCTATTCTTTTTCGGTTTTTAAAAGTTACTTTTTAGTTTTTCTATAGTAACTATTTTTAAACATGGTGTTTTTTAAGACGGGATCTATGAGTTGATTGTGGTATATACTATAACGATTTCATTTATATCAACCCAAACTACACGTGAGTTTCTATTACTCCGCACCCTCTTTCACGAATAACTCAAAAGTCATAAACCGAAGAAAAAAAACATGCCCAATATTATGCGAGCCCATGCTTTAATTAACGATTCCCTGCCGATGGAATTTGCATATGTACATACAAGCATATATAACTAAAAATTTTAGCTAGCCAACACATACATACATAAACACACTAATGAGTTCATCAAATAATTGGGGGCGAAATATACGGCTCTTGCAGGCCAACCACTTAACCTCAAATTAATCTGCAGGTCGGGAAAGCAATACCACTTTTGCAGGGTGTGTGATCGGTAGAATACATAGATGCAGATAAAACAAATGATTGGTCTGATCTTGGGGGCATTGTTAAGTCAGTGAATAATCTCCCTTTTCCCCTTGGATAGAGAATCGGCAAACTAAGGGTCTGTTCTTTGCGGCTTTTAAAAGTTATTTTTGGTTTTTACTACAGTAACTAATTTTTAAATGGAGTATTTTTTTAAGATAGAGTCTACAAGTTAATTGTAGTACACGTTAAAAAATTAATATCTGTACCATTAAAAATCGCAAGCGAGTATCTCACTTTCCTCAATCTCTGTTATAAACAGCCAAAAAACCATCAGCCGCAGCCAAAAAGAACATACCCTAAACCGGAGCATCTTTGTCACTCATCAGGCCTACAAGGGCATGCTAGTCATTTCACAAGTAGATCATCAGTGTTGTGCATGAGTGGTTAAGGTCCCGTTCAATCTTGATTTTTTTTAGTGGCTTCTGGCTGTTAGTTTTTGCTGAAATTGTATTCTACCGGTTTCTATTTTTTTAAAGATATTCAATTAAAGAAAAATAACAAAAAAATATTATATCTCTATGGATAATATAAAGAAAAACAAAAAAACCAAAAAAAATAAAGCTAAAAAACCAAATTTAAGAAGCCAGAAATCGAAACCAAAATTAACGGAGCCTAAAGCTAGCTGGCGACCGGAGTTTTTAAGCAGGCCAATGGCAAAGCTACGTGCACATGGTTGAAAGGCTCCTTTGCGCGCGGTGGTCCTATGGCGAGTGCGGTGGCGTGGCCCGGCGATCCGGCCGGCTGCGCGGCCGGCGTAGTGGCCACGGCGGAAAAGCGGGCGAAAGGGAGAAAGAAATGGCTAGCTTGGCGAGAAAGGAGGGAAAAGGACCAAGTGAGAGGGAAATGGTCGCCTTTTGGTTCGTGTGAACTTCTTTCTCGGTGTGATTTGAATGATAGCAGCCATGCGTCGACGATCAGGGTATGTAGGTAATTAAAGGGGGGTTTTGGTTGTGCTTTGACACACTAGTGACCCATTAATCGATAATAACAAGTGTGGCGAGAGAGCTTCCTAAGATGTTACTTGTTGAGGGTCTGTTTGTATTAACTTTTATTTATGGCTTTTAGATGTGCCTGATAGAAGTGGTTTATAAAGACTGAGACATTCGTATTGGTTTTATGATTTTTGGCTCTTTGCAAGAAAGAAAAAGAGCAAACGACGATGTAACGAAAGACAATACAATATTCGGACAGCTATGCTTGTGGAATTGTGCCATAATAAAATACAAAGTACGTTATAACATACAGAAGTGTAAAGTAGTAACTGATAGAAGTAACTTATAGAAGTTGGGTCGTTCATATTGCCTTTGGCTCCTCTAGATAACAGCGTTAGGTAAAACCATAAGTTTAGAGAGCTCATTAGAAGATGTACGCGCACCTTGCATCCACCTATGCAATTGGAACATTAAAAACTCGGCTAATTCGGGAACAAGTTTAGCTCCAACGATCTTGCGACAAGTTCGATCATAACATGCATGTTTGTGACGGCCAATATGTGACGGCCAATAGTTACACTGTCTTTATGGATACCTTAATCTGATAGGTAGCGAACAGTACAGATGACGGCCAGTAGTGAGAGGTTGGAACGCTTCGAACTTCGTTTGGCTTAAAGCTTTATGCAAAGTGCAAAGGTAAGGATGGAACTGATTATACTGGATCAGACCAATAACTTGCGACTCTTTTCCTGAATTTTCCCCTTTCCTAGATGAAACTTTAATTCCTGAGAGAAGTCATCAAGCATGAAAATGCTAAAGGGGATTTTCACTTGTGTAATACGATTTTGTTGACCGAAAGTACCAGCATCCAATCCAATATAAGCATATAAAAAGCCGAACAACATAAGCTCCCAATCTCATGCATGGATTATATATACATGACTTGCATGTGCCACTTGGTGCCTATTTAGAATGATTTGGTAGGAGTTTCGCAAAAGAAACTTACAGAAAAACGAGGCAACTCTTCCAAAAATCCCTACCAAAACTACTCCACTAATTATGCATGCGCGTGTGCTCTTCAGTTCTATCTATGGTGTGTGGTGTGTTGAGTGGCAATGGAGTTGGAGCAGAGCACAAGGCCAGTGTGTGCCATAAAGACGAAGGCAATGGATTGATAGGCATACAACACATCGAGAGCATACAAAAAACGTTTCCTTTCTCGGTTTAGGAAAGCTAAAATGGGAACAACCGGCTCATAGCACATGGTCCTAGCTAGTTGAACTTCTATACATGACCAGGCCTATGATAGGTAGGCCCATATGTGAAGTCAAAGACCGGCCTAATACACAGCCTGGCCCTTCTACTCCCACATTGAGGAAAATGGGGGCCGTTCTTTTGGATTCGCGGCTGATAGCTTTTAACTATAGATCTGTTCTTTTCAGCTTCTCAAAATAGCTTTTGATTTTTGCTACATTACCTAATTTTTAAATAGAGTATTTTTTTTAAGATAAAGTCTACAAGTTAATTATAGTATACGTTAAAAGTCCAACATCTGTACCATCCAAAATCGCAAGCGAGTATCTCTCTGTAATCTCTATCGCAAACAGCTAAAATTCAAAAATTTCAACCAAAAGCCATAAACCGCAGCCAAAGAAAACAGACCCTATAGTTTGTAGGTCTAATAAATAATATCGATCGAAGCAAAAAATCATCTAAAAAGCCGAAAGAACGAAACCGTAGCCCAAACTCAGAAAATACAGATGTACGCTGCTAGGTGAAGTGGGCTAAAAGGCCGTAGATGGTGTAAGTATGAGGTGCTTAAAACAAAAAGGAATCCACACTAATATTCCATTGCAACAGACACATATAAAACGACACTTTGGACGCATTTGTAAACTAATTAGATTAGATCCTCTCTTAAATATATCATAAACTCAGGGTCCCAATTAAGGATATAAACATTACGATTCCCAAAAACATATTCAATTGTAGATATCAAGTGCCCCCAGCCCAACGTGAGCTTGTCAACCTATCCCAAGCCCTAACCCAAACCAAGCTCAGCACTAGACCAATCCAGGCCCAGCCCGACCAGTCTGAAAGTACCCAGGAAATGATCGATGGTATGGCGCAATGGTTGATCTCGATCGGTTTGTCCTCGACTTCAGATAAAAGAGGCGAAGATACATGGCAGCCACCGTGCTCCGATAGGCAATGGCCTAAAGCTGCGAACAGTACTAATCACAAAATCAGCATGTCACAACAGACGCTTAACAGATAATTAGGTCTGAGTGAAAGCTGCTCATGGACCATGCCATCTGCAACTGCATTATTATGCAGCATCCGCTCAAGTGCCGGCATTTGGAACAAATTTGGCCTCATTGAACGCATCCAACAAGCACGTTGTCAGAACAATTCAGTTTGCAAAGCATAGGGCATCTTCCATGCTTATGCTACACTCGAATGGAGATCTCTTCGACAGATCTGTGGAGCCATAATGGTGTTCAGAAAAGGAGAAGAGAACAAGATGATACCTGACGCAAGGGAGCGCAATTGCTTGCTGATTGAACTCTCTGCTCTTTTAACGATTCAGATTCCTGACGCGAACCATTTGAAGTTTCAGCTGCTGTCGCAAACCGGTCTTGATCTTTCAACAGAAACCAGACTTCGGATTGATTGGCAAGGCCTGCGAGAGAAAAGATCATGAGAAGCCAAGTAGTAGGAAGTAAGAACAGTGACGAAAAAGTTTATTAGACTGAACACAACAGCTTCGAGAAATTGAGTGCACGGATTGCATGCAACTCTGTCCGTGCACAAGCTCCTGGCTACTTTAGCTAGTAGGTTGGATGCAATGGATGACAGCCGTTCACAGTTAACATTTTTTTTAGAAACACGTACGGCAGGAGCCCTACCAATTAAATAGAGGAATAGAGTTTAAATGTTATGAGACCCGTCAATGGACTCAGCAAGAAGGAAACACGCCAGCCACGGTTAACATTACACAGCTCAGAATATGGAAGTGAGCAATAGAATCGTTCCCTCATTGGAATACTTGGGTCTGGTTCATATCTTTACAAATGATTCTGACCTACTCACAATTCAAGCAAAACTTACCTTCCCTGCGTATTTTTTTTATTACTTGGCAGGCATATACACCTTAATTAGCACTGAATCAATCAAACTAATTAGACATTACCAAATTGCTATACACACCCATGTTCCTTTGGTGTGCATTTCATTGTTTTATTTTAACCCTATAACATAACAGGATTTAGTTAAAAATTGAACTAAACCCCAATCAATTCCTCAACTAAATCCAAACAAAACTGTTGGGGCTAAACACTGCAATTAACAAAAGTTTAGCACCTCTACTTGTAGTGAACCAATGAGGATAGCTTCAACCAACAAATAAGCAGTAGGATTAACAATAAGAACAAACATAAAGTGACACAGCGATTTACGTAGAAAACCTCCTGATGTGAGGAGTAAAAACTGTGGGGTTTGCATAGCTCACTCCCAAATCTTCCACTATAATCAACAATGGGTACAAAAAGTCTTCTCTAGAACATCTAGAGGTACATTATAGAAATAAAAACATAATCAAGATATAATCTTAGCATTATCATCAACTACCACATATAATTAACAAGAGGTACATTAACAGCCCAGCAAAGAAGACATAGTTTTTGTCCCCTTCAGTTATCAGCTCATATCTTGCAAACCACAGATCCAACTCAGGTGAAATTTTGTAAAAATTAGGATCCACGAGTCCCTAACAAGTTATCAAAATTTCAGCCAAATCAGACATCATTTATACTTCAAACAGATCATCTATCAAAACTGCATAGTGTTAAATCTGCTACAACCCGAACTAAAAATACTGCTCTAAAATCTGATGTTTCTCTATTCCAATCTTCAGTCCAACCGTACAAATCGAAGAACATCAAGTTAAAAACACACTGACCAAGTTTAAGTTCGATCCGATGATGTTTGATGCTCCGATCGATGTCTTGATGAAAACTGCATATGATCACCCGAGCTAGAACAGATCTCCTCTTCTTTTCCCGCTCCTCTCTTTCTTTATTGTGTGGGTGTGTATGTTGTTCACTCTTTACCAGCCCCCCTCTATCCAGCAGCTAAATGAAGGGGCTAGGGTTTTCTTCCCCTCATCAAGGAGGAGACATCTCAACCGTTGGTCACAAGATCAATCAATGGTTCACATGCTTCCAAGTTTATTGGCTGATTTTAGGCTTCTTCTCTATGTGGAGGGAGTCCATCCCAACAAACTCCCCCTCTCAACATCACGGAGATTATTACCACATTGCTTCAACTATGCCAGCAAGCTAGTGGCATGTCTTGAGTTTCTCCCTCGTCACTACCTTGGTCAACATATTAGCACCATTATCATCGGCGTGGACTTTCTCAAGTTGCATTTGCTTAGAATTTAACACATCTCGGATCCAATGGTAACAATCAATATGTTTTAACCTTGAGTGAAAACTTAAATTCTTACTCAAGTGGATGACACTTTGGTTATCACAAAATAGCGCATACTTGTCTTGATCAAAACCAAGCTCACCAACCAACCTTTTCAACCATAATAGCTCCTTGCTCGCCTCAGTTGTTGCGATGAATTCAACTTCAGTTGTAGACAATGCCACATATTTCTACAACTTACTTCTCTATGACATAGCTCCCCCTGAATATGTAATGAGGTACCCTGAAGTAGATTTTCTGCTATCAATATCCCTAGCCATATCTGCATCCGTGTATGTAACTAATGTGGGATCTCCTTTTCCAAAGCAAAACTTCATCTTTACACTGCCTCAGAGATATCTCATAATCCACTTTACGGCTTCCCAATGCGGTTTTCCATGATTTGATATAAATCTACTCACTGTACTAACTATATAAGCCATATCTGGCCTTGTACACACCATAGCATATATCAAACTTTCAACTGCTAAGGTATATGGAACATTCTGTATTTTCCTCGTCATCTCATTAGTAGAAGGACACTGCTCGGTGCTCAACTTAAAATGAGTCACAAGTGGACAGCTCACGGCTTTGCATTGTCCAACCGAAATTTCTTAAGCACATTCTCAATATACTTCTATTGTGATATGTATAACTTGTTAGAGTTTCTATCCCTCTTAATTATTATACCAAGAATTTGCTTTGCTGACCCCAAGTACTTTATAGCAAAATAACTTGCTCAACTCTTTCTTCAGCTTTGCAATCCTAGAGACATTCTTACCAACAATCAAGATATCATCAATATAGAGAACAAGATGATAAAATCATCACCTGAAAATCTCTGAAAGAACACACAATGGTCTGTGCTACACCTGTTGTAGCCTTGCTCCCCCATAATAGATTCAAACTTTATATACTATTGTCTTGATACTTGTTTCAGGCCATAAAAATTTTTATTTAGTTTGCACACATAGTCTTCTTTACCCTTCTTAACAAACCCTTCAGGCAGCTCCACGTATATCTCTTCCTCCAAGTCTCCATGAAGAAAGGCTGTCTTCACATCTATTTGTTTAACCTTCAAGTTGTGACTACCTGAAATACCAAGAATCACTTGAATAAATGTCATCTTCACCACCAGAGAAAAGATCTCATCAAAGTCAGTTCCTTTCCTCTGGCCAAACCATTTCACAGCTATCCTCGCCTTGTATCTTGGATTGTATATGTGCTCTTCTTGCTTAATTCTGTAGATCCACTTGTTCTTCAATGCCTTCTTGCCCTTTGGCAACTTTACTAGCTCATATGTATGAATCTTATGCAAGGAATTCACCTCCTTTTGCATAGCTTTCATCCACTCCTTGTGCTTATCTTTAATTGCTCCTACAAAGCACTCAGATTCTAAACCATCACACAATAACACTACATAATCATTTGACGAATACCTGCTAGAAAGTCTGCAAACTCTAGTGGATTGTCTAAGTGAAATTTCTAGTATTGGTGGATGTTGATCATGATCATCAAATTCAACATTAAATTCGTGCTGCTGGGGAGCATTCTCACCACCTGTACCAAGTGCATCATCTTGTACATCATATGCAACATCGCCTTCAGTCTATTGTGGAGCTGGAGCTACAGGAACTGTATCTAAATCAATCATACCTTGCTGTTGAGGAACTTGTACCTTTGCCTTTATAATATCCTCAATTGTCTGGTCTTCAGCAAACACAACATCAAGACTTCTGACAATTTTCTTTGCTATAGGATCAAACAGCTTGAAGCAAAATTCATCCAAATTATACCTAAGGAATATACATTGCTGTGTCTTTGCATCAAGTTTAAACCTTTTATCTCGAGGAATATGAATAAATGCCTTGCACCCAAACACTTTCATGTGATCATAGGAGATATCCTTGTTGTACACATCCTGTTAGGAACATCTCTCTGTAAAGGATAACATGATGAAAGATTAACAAGATAAACCATAGTCATCAAAGCCTCACCCCAATAAGACTTTGGTAGCTTTGCATGTGACAGCAAGCATCGAACTCTCTCCACTAATGTCCTGTTCATCCTCTCAGCAACGCTATTTAATTGTGGTGTCTTTGGATGTGTGAATTCATGCTTAATACCTTGTTCTTTGCAATATGCATCAAACGGTCTATTGTATTCTCCATTGTCAGTCCAAATGCACTTTATCTTATTCTCGGTTTCTCTCTCAACTGAGGCTTGAAATTGCTTGAATGTATTCATCACTTGATTTTTAGATTTCAAGGGATAAGCCCAAATTTTCCTAGAAAAATTATCGATGAAAGTGACAAAGTTCTTAGCACCACCAATTGACATTACCGACATCTTGCACACATCGTAACGCACCAAATCTAGTAACTCTGGTTTCTTATTAGGAGGCTGACTTTTGAAAGCAACTCGGTGTTGCTTCTCCGCTAGGTAATCTATACAACTCTTCAATTGCACATTTAAAATCACTAACAGGAGATTCTTCTTCACTAGCACAGTCATACTTTCTCACCCATGTGCCCAAGCCTCTTGTGCCATAGAACACAAGGATCATTCTGTTTAATGTATTGATAGAAACAATAGAGAGTTTAGCATGAATATGATACAAAAGAGAAACCATTTTACCTCTTGCAAATACCATGTTGCCTTTGGTGAACTTGTACTGTCCAGCGAGAGGCCTTGCTCAGCGAGAGGCTTTGGATCTTCTGACGACGCTCCTACTCCTTTGAAGACGCGATCTAACAAGGGAGAAAACGATTGAGGCATAAAATAAAATTCAAATAAACTCCAAAAACCTCAAAACCAAATCTAAAAGGTAGAGCTCAATTTTAGATGAATTTAGAAAAAAGAACGGGGTCAATCGGAGTTAGGATGGAGAAGAACGGACTCTCGAAAAATTAATTGGCTGGAAAACACTAGAAAATCAAAAAATTTACTGTGCTACGGACTCGGTGCACGGAAAGGTTGGTTCACAGTGGACGTGGCTCACAGAACAGTGCACAGTACGAACGTTGACATGGCAGCTACAGCTGACGTGGCAGCTGACTGGGCTGACATGTGGTACTAGTGCTGACGTGGCAGGTTGACGTGGCATGCTGGTGTGGCATCTAGGGGCGGCCGATGCTGACGTGGCACTAACACGTGGTGGCTAGGGCTGATGTGTAGGCTAAGTGGGCTGCTGAGTCGAACAGATCTGGCTCACGGGTCTATGGCACAGTGCGGCTGTCGGGTGGGACCAATCTGTTAGTCTCTCGGCTCTCTGTGGATCAGGCTCACCGAGAAGTTGAACCGTCAGTGGGGCGTGAGTGCGGGTTGATGTCGACAAGATCCAACGGCGGTGGTGCGGACGTGTGGCAAGATCTCGGCCGTAGACTCAGATCTGGATGGACGGTCGTGATAGAGGGATCCTACCGTTCAGGCAACGACGCGCGCGGCGTGAGGCATCACGGTGTGTGCGCGAGCGTGGGCGTGGGAACTGAGGGGCAGTGTGGGCGAGCAACGGCAGACTGACGAGCAGGGAGCGGTGGATTGGGAACCCTAGCAGCCGCCAACCGCTCTCCCAAAGCCAGCCCAATCTCCTTCTCGAGTCTAACCCTAGCAGAGTAGCAATAACTAGGCCAGGCGCTACTACTAGTGCTGACTGCTGAATCAGTTGATGGGCTTGGTATTGGGGTAGTTGGGCTGAAATGATGATTCGGCTGATGGGCTGGATATCTGGTAAATACATATGGATATTATCTGGTAAAATCTCGGATATTTTTCGTATACGTCGGATTGTCCTCTCCCGATTCTGATTCCGTATCCGGAAGCAACTATCTGCATTCGACTCCGAATTCGATAATTATCCAATATGACTACCCGAATTTGACTCGACTCGGATTCAACGGTCCGTCGGTCGGGAAGTATCCGATCCATTTTCACCCCTATTCATAGCTGGCGAAAGTTATGGTGGCCATTACATACCACAACCTGCCAACACCATATTGCAGGGGCGGACCCACAGGGTATGCCGGGTGGGCCACGGCATACCCTGGGGCCCAACCGAACTTAGTACAGTTTGGATGTGTTTGTTCCTTCCATTAGATCTTTGGTGCTGATTTCAGAAAGTGTGTAGTTGATTCATTTGATTGATGCATCAGTATGCATGTACAAAGCTCAGGTCATGTGCATACATGCTCTATATGTGCACGCGCTCACAAGCTCAGGCACTTTTCTGATTGTGCTTACTGATCTTACCTTTAATTTGTTGAAGGTTTCATACATGATCCTCGCAAAGGGTGTCCCCAGTTACTGATTCAGTGGGCAACTGTGTCATGCGTGTGGTGGTTATTGTGACATCCGTTCGTTCTTGGGACCCTGTTTCTCCCATCAACTCTCTCGGTAAGCATAGTTACTTGATCCACCATGAAATACAGCTAGTTGTATATGGAAGCCTTAGCGAGACGATCTCATACTAACTGCAACCCTAGAGATAGAGCTCATTTAGTCGACTGTCTTTACATATTCCGAACATTTGCCTCCTGCAGGAACTGGGGTCGCTCTTGCAGGTCTTTTCCTATACTCGCAATTGAAGAGACTCATGCCCAAGGTTGCTTGATTGCATATATTTTCGTGTCATCGAGAGGAGTTGTATGAAAACAAAGTTAAGAAATAAGATGGGTGATAGTTTTTTGGATAATTGTCTAGTTACATTCATTGAGCGGGATATTTTCTTTAAAGTGAATGAAGATGATATAATCGAGGCTCTCATATCCTTTAGAAAGTGTAGGCCAAAAAAGTCAGACAAATAGTATTGTAAGTCTCTTTTATGTATATTTGAGACTATTAGTATGGTATTTGAACTATTTATATTGTAATTTGTACAAGTTTTCAACTTAATCCTTGAATTTAAGACTTGTCATATTATTTAGTGACTGTATACCAAATTATTGTGCAAATTTTATAATTATTTATCGAATTAGCAAATGGTTTTACTGAATTACACATGAAATTCTGGTGCGGTATACCCTTTGGTAAAATTCTGGATCCGCCACTGCCATATTGTCGAATAACAAAATCACAAATGCTGCCATCATCAATCTCAAAGGAGTTGCTGTAAGTTTCAGACAATAAAAGTTAGCAAAGCTTCTGATGATGTCAAGTCAAAATATATGTACTGAATTATAGCATTCATTTGTTGGGAATAGATTGGTAATGCGTACTTGGATGATGACACAGACACAGGAGCAACCATCGATTACTACTGGACACATGCTATGATCTCCAAAGGAACTCACCAGGCAGTTCAGAAAAACTGCAGCTTCAATGTAACATACAAAAGGGACTGTCAAACCGCAATAGAAGCAGATAACAGCGAGCTGGGCGTCATCAATACATACAACATATATGCATCCTTCTGCTGGAATGCTTCCAATCCCCAAGAGCCGCATGGCTCGGTAAAAATGCTCTCACAAATTTTAACCAAGTTGCTTCTCCCCGACTCATGAGATGGTTTCGCAGGTAACCAACACTGACCCCTGTGCCCATTACTACATCCAGTCATATCTGAATCGCCCCGAGGTCCAGAGAGCACTTCATGCTAACACCACAGGATTGAAGCAGCATTGGTCGGGTTGCAGGTGTAAAGAACATCCCCGAGTCTTTTCCAGTATTTCATACTAAATTTTAGGCTTGCAGCAGATGTTAACCAAGTATTGTATAATTTGTGAGAACCAGTGATATTATCACTCCTGATAATTGGAAAGATGCACCAGTCTCTATGCTACCATCAGTCCAGCAATTGATTTCAAGTGAAGTAAGCACATGGTTGTACAGGTGAGTCCACAAACATTACTAAAAGTTTATCTAAACTCTGCCTGTTTAGATCACCCTACAAAAGAAATTATTCTTTTTACCTTTCAGTGGTGATATTGATGCAGTCTGCCCAGTAACTTCGACACTGTACTCACTAGACAATCTCGGGCTACCAACAAACTCATCTTGGCGGTCATGGTACTCCGATGATGATGAGTTATGAAGTATGAACTAGGCACAAAAGCATTTTTTTTAAAGAAAAACATAGTCTAAACATTTGTTTGCGTGTAGGGTTCTGAAACTGGTTCTGTTTCCTTGCGAGATGTCGGGTTGGCGGCTATGTTGACGGGTACGAAAGTCTGGTATTTGCAACAGTCAGAGGTGCTGGACATATGGTTCCTACGTTCCAACCTCAAAGGGCACTCACCTTGTTCTCATTCCTGCAAGGGAAGCTGCCCCCTGAATGACCAGAACTTTGCAGTCTTCTATTTCTTTTTTCTTTCTTTTTTTGCGGTGAAAGATAGAACGTGTTCATCAGAAATATAATTGAAATAAAGTAACCAGTTGGTATCACAGATGAATTGCTTTCATCAAAGGAAATACAGGAAAACATGTATCAGGAATATCAAATTCTAAATGTTAACTGAAACAGGTTTTAGACAGATTTCCATGCTTTTTTAGGAGAGAACATACATGCCTTTGGGTTGAATTGGCCAATTCCTACCAAAAGTTTAAGTATAAACAAATCTGGTGAACTATACGCAACTCTTAGGATGCTTAGATATTTTTAGTTCCACACTTCGACATTTAATACAACATCCACATTTAATACAACAGAATTGCATTGTTTAGGAAATGGAGGTATAAGGTGCACATTGTAGCAATTTTCTACATGTAATTTCAATACATTTCAGTCAGATGAAATGTAAACTTTCTTTTTAAAAAAAGTTGAAATGTAAACTTTTTTTGCTAAAATGTACAATTAGCTCCCTAACCACCATGGTGGACATGAGTGGAATAGCTTCCTAAACTTCATAGTGTAGGAAGGGCTCCCTCACTGTTGTATTTTTCAATGGACCACAAGACAATTCTCAAAGTTTCTCTAGGCAGCATTCCAACTCTTCACCCAAGCCATTCATCAGGCAATCCAACAATACAAGAGGCCTCCCTTTGCGTGACAAAAATGTAGGAAGGTTCCTGCCCAATTTGCATCCTACAGAAGTCAAACAGACATAAAAGGTAATGGCTGAATTCTGAAATGTACCAATGAGCATTGGAGAATCCTTTTTGCATGGCCACCAGAGTCATTTTGATAGTTTTCTGTACTAAGTAAAACTTGACTTGACCACGAGAGTTGTTCTTTATTCATAATGCTAAACATATGAATTTGCAAGGAACCGGAGTACCAGCAGAAAGAAATATTCCTTGCTGCCTTTGTAATCCTTGTAGTATGCACATCTTCCTTGCTCCTGCTCACTTCTCTTTGCCAGTATGAGTTGTCTTGGAAGGTATTCTGCATATATGCACTACTAAAAGGTGAGATTCCCTTCCAAAGTTGATGCTTCCTGTCCCAACTACTTGTTTTTCAACTCTAATCCCAAAGTGGCATCCATTCAGTGCATAACCACCGACTGAAAAAACAAAGAAAAAGATATTAAATACACCAACACAATGGTTACATATAGCCCCTATAGAAGTTCAGCTAACTTTATAAAAAAAAACTCGACCTGCGGGGGGTAAGACGGCCCCCGGGCATTTTGCTTAAGAAGAAGATCATCTCACGCAGATCGAGAAAACCCCCGAACCCCTGCTCCACCCTTACACAACGGCACCGTCGCCCGCGTGAGAACGACCAACGACCTGGGCCGGGCCTTAGACCTGTGCTTTGGTGTGGTAGCAAGCGAAGGGGTTTTTTTCCCTCAACCTGAAAATTCGTTCCCACTGGGAGTCGAACCCAGGACCTGAGAGGTGCTACTAGAGCGCTCTAACCATTATGCTAGAGGTCCGTTCGCTTCAGCTAACTTAACGATCTATTCAAAGCTAGAATAGGAAACTTCTGAAACGGACAAAACTGAAAGAACATTTCACAAAAAAGAAGTAACCAGGAGACAAATCTTTTTGTAAAAGAATGTTATTTTCCAGGTTTCCTTTTTGTCAGAGCAGAGGGGGCTATTGTCAACAGTCAATGGTACAAATAACTGTTGGTGAAATTATTGTTTTATGCTCACTGGTTAAGTTTAGCATAGACTTTTCCACAGAAAAAGGTTCAGATTGAAAGGGCAGGTTGCTTGAAAGCCACACCTCAAGAACGAAATGGAATATGCTCACATACTCCAAAGGTGGATCCATAAGTCATATTAAACAGCCAGCACTGCTCTAAGCAATACTTCTCAAGAAGATGCATGAGAAGGAAGCAGCACTCTAGTTCATGGAAATGGAATTCACTGTTAAGGATATAGAGTTTGTATTCTATTCCTTATATGTTTTTCTTATCTCTATATGACATATTCCTATTATACTTCCTATATATATTACCCATTGGATCTCTTCAATATATTCACACAATATTCATAACATGATATCAGAGCTAGGGTTTGTAACCTAAACTCTGCTCGCTTCCGCATCTACTGCCTCGGGGAGGAGCGTTCTCCACTCCCGAGGGCGGCCGTCATCGCACGCCACCGCCGGCCTCTTCATCCTCGGATCCAGCGCAGCCACCGCCTCCAGTTTCAATGGGCCACCGCCTCCTGCTACTGCTTGGGCCTCCGCCGGATCAGGCTTGGCCTCACCGCGTCGTCGGATCTGCTAGAGGAGAGGATCCTCTTCGACTGCCGACGCCTCTTCCAAATCAAGCTACTGCCGGTCTCGCCTCTCCCAGATCCGACCTTACCCTGCCCAGATCCAATATCCTTTGCGTCAGATCTCTTTGGGCGGTGACACAGCCGCCGGCTCCTCGCTCCAAATCTGGCGCTCTCCTCCGCTGTTGGATCCAGGCTGTCACCGCCTCTCCGCTGGCCGGCTTCTTTTCGGCTTTGGGCGCCATCGACCAAATCCGGCCATCGCCGCTGCACGGACGCCGGATCTGACCGTCCTCGGAGCAGCCCGACTGTGCCGACCACGCCGAAGCCAAATTCAGCCACCGGATTCGGATGCCCTCGAGCCGCCGCGCTCTTCCCCGGCTGTCAGGCTCTTCCTCACCGTCGGCTCCGAGCTGCCTCGGCTTCATGCGCTCAGGCCCTCACCCGCACTGGATCCGGTGGTTCCGAGCTTGCCAAGAATGTCGTCGGCCTCTTCCCGCTTGAGTTCCGGCTTGTCTTCACCGGTTTTCTACTTCGTGGGCTTTCGCTGCCGCTAGATCCCACCGGCCGTCGGCTCCTCAGCCTCCTTTTGCATGGTGGACGTAGTGGAGAGATGCTGAGTGTGATAGTGGTTGTGGGAGTGCCTTTATCGCTGGGTGCTTTGAGGTGATAAGTTGAGATATTTTAGTTGAGCTGGTGGTGTAGAAGATGTCAGTTCTGCTGTTTAAAATTTTGGGTCTTTGAGGTTTTCGAGTCTTTCTGCGTCCATTCGAATCCGTAGCCTTTAATCTTTTAGTTCGTCTAAGCCGTGCGAGTTTACAAATTTCTATGTCAGTTAGTCGATTGTTTTGCTAGCCTTTATCCATTCTTTAAGATTTTGTGTGGTCCTTTACGTGGCAACAACAGTCGTTCTTTTATTTGAGCCGTGTGCAGGTCGTAGAAGTAGTTATGATGCCGCTGCTTCTCTTTGAGCCATCGTCCTAAACTTTTAAGACCATCACGCTTCTTCTGCACTACGTTTTTATTGCGCTTCTTGTGCATTGCGCCGCAGCCGTCTTGAGCTTCGATCTGTTTTATGGGCTACCGCACTACCTCAGATAGAGATCTTCAATTTTTAACACAATTTTCAAGAGTTGCATGCTACGACAAGGTTTACAAGACTTGAATTGTAGATTTTTTCTATTTTCATGTCAACTCTTTCAAATACAATGCTATTGCATACGCCTTGCGTTTGAGAGAGGTGTTAAGGATATAGAATTTGTATTATGTTTCTTATATGTCTTCCTTTTTTCTATATCACATATTTCTCTTATACTCTCTATATATATCGCCTATTAAACCTCTTCAATACATACACACAATATTCATAACATTCACAAAGTGACAAAGCATCAGTACAATAAGTCGTTAGATGCTGTCAACCCTATCACCTCATTTGAGTAGTGGGGAACAACTGGTTTTCTTGACTTCAGGGATAAGTGAATGCTGGAAATGTAGTAGTATTGGATTTGGTCGTATATATCCTTCCACAAGTAAAAGTTGTGACTAAATTCCATGCTTTTTCTGGTTAACAAAAGTAGAGCCTCAAGAAAAGAGAGCAGCAAGTCTAGCCACACAGAAACTAGGGAGCGATATACTGTCTCTATGATGATGACCAGTTGCACTAAGCCAGAACTGGATGAAGTGCACAAGACAGTAATGTACGTCATCCAGTTTTGTGGGATAATTAAGCAACCAGAAAGAATGGCCTTCTCTTTAAATGTGCTTTGCTGTTTACAGTACCCACATTGAAAGGCAATCAGAAGAAGCAATGGATGCAGTTCAAATATGCAATCCCTTGGGTTAGAATACAGAACACAGCAGAAAAGCGAATTAAAGGTAAAGGTCCCTGGGAATCTTGGCAGAATACAGTTTACGAGGATGTATGGTACTAAAGAAATTGAGAAGGTCAAATGCCACCAGGATGTGGACAGTGCACTTAATCAACATATTGTGATGGATGAAACACTCCCAGTCTGATTTGCAAACATTGTTTCCTTTTCTTCCCCACATAAAGACCATAATTAGGCCAGAGATAGCTGTTGCGGGAATCATGCTGATTTTGTTATATCACAGTCTCACAAAAGGAACTAACAAATTTAATTGAACAATGAACACCATTGACAATACAAATGTAGATGCCACGAGACAGAGAGAATATTAAGAGCATTTTTAAGTCCAACTTGGAGGAAAAAAGTCAAAGAATCAATCATATTATGGTATCCTTGGAGGACTCCCACAACTGTAATGCAAACAAATGTCTCCTCTATAAATAAAGATTGACCCATGGCAACATAGCACAAGACACCAAGCACCCATACACACGCTTCCTATCAAGATGAAAAGAGGACTACTAGTACTTTGGTCCTTGCTCTGCCTCAGTGTGGCAAACACAGCTGCCAGCAACATGGCCAACCACCCTCTTGAGTTTCATCAATTGAAAATATCCAGGAAATATGGTCCAGAAAAACAACATGCATCAGTGAACAATGGAGCTAGTCCTTCGGTGCACACTGACCCACAAGATGATTTGCGAGAGAAGGATAAGATCACAGCACTGCCAGGGCAGATGGAGGAAGCAGAATTTGACCAATATGCAGGATATGTCACGGTGGATGCAAAGGCTGGAAGGGCTTTGTTCTACTATTTTGCTGAGGCTCCTCAAGATTCTTTGAAGAAACCGCTGGTCCTATGGCTGAACGGAGGTATGTCATATCTGGTTTTGTTATCCATAAACTCGCAGTGCATTGGTGATACTAGCAATGATGCAGGTGTGCATTTGAAAATGAATATGGGCACCCCATATGTTAGTCGAGCTCTTTTTAAACATGCTGTAAGAAATTGCCTATTCGTAGTCAGGATCAAACAAGAACAGGGAAAAGGTCAAGTTCAGACTAGAACACATATTTTCTTTATAATATTTGCAATTATATAGTAAGAAGGTTCCAAACCTAAGGTTCAGTCCTTAGTTTCTCTTCTTTAGGAGAAAGAAACCTACTTTTCTCAGATTAACATGAAGCACCAATTGTATTTGCAGGCCCTGGTTGTTCATCCTTTGGAGCTGGAGCCATGCTAGAACTTGGACCCTTCTCTGTTCGTAGTGACAACAAGACACTGTACAAGAAAAGGCATGCATGGAACACAGGTAAATCACTCCAACCCTGCCCACAATTAATAGTTAAATAAGTAGTCAACATTGATGCCCAGATGGATATACCACTGCTCATCCACAAATGCAGTGGCCAATATGCTGTTCGTTGAGATCCCAGCCGGTGTTGGGTACTCATACTCCAACACTACATCAGATTATTACAACACTGGTGACAAAAGAACCACAGATGATGCATACACCTTCCTCATCAATTGGCTGAAGAGATTTCCTGAGTACCGGGACCGTGATTTCTTCATAACTGGTGAGAGCTACGCCGGCCACTATATACCGGAGCTAGCTAATCTGATTGTTTCTAACGACAGAGCTAGCAATGCAACTAATGTCAAGCTTAAAGGTGTTGCAGTAAGTGTTCAACAATAACTGTTTTGAAGTTTCTAAGATCAGTAATATTCTAATCAAATATACAACTCTGAGATTTCATCAGATTGGCAATGCAGACTTGCATGGTAATGTGACCCTAAGAGCAGCATTTGACTACTATTGGATGCACGCTATGATTTCTGAAATAGCTTACAGAGCCATCCAGGCTAACTGTGGCTTGAACGAGACAAACACTAAAGATTGCCAGACTGCTATGCACTTAGCTCTCCAGGAAAAAGGAAATGTTGATGACTACAACATCTATGCACCACAATGTCATGATGCCTCGAAACCTTCCAGATCAAGTGACTCGGTATACACACCCAAACATATCAATTGACATATGTTGCTTCTCTTGCTATATATAGATATATGCTCCTTAGGATACTAAATATGTGGCTTACCATGTCAGGTGGTGTTTGGTGATCCTTGCACAAACCACTATGTCTCCTCTTATTTAAATCTTCCTGAGGTCCAAAGGGCACTCCATGCAAACATAACAGGGTTGAGCTACCCTTGGATGGATTGTAGGTATATAAATTGGAATATACAAACAGGTCATTTTATGGTCCTGTTTATATTGACTTCTAAAAGCTGTTTTTCTAAAGTAAATAGCTTTTTTACAGTACCTCGCTTTCAAACGGAGGGTCTTTACAATGCGGGGTCTACTAGTCTATTATAGTACACACTATAGTGACTTCATTTATATCGGCCAAAATCGGACGCGAGTTTCTCTCTCTCCGTATAACTCTCTACAAATTGTTACTATTTATAAACTAAAACCAAAAGCCATCAACAGAAGCCAATATGAACGGGCCTTATATTTCCCTCCAGTTTTAAGTGTAAATTTTATCCCATGCATAATCCCTATTATGATCCGTTCTTTTTGCTTTCTTAGAGCTATCTAAAAAGGTAATCGATACTTTACCCTAACTAGCACACAAGTCAAAATACTTATATGCCTCCATCACTCACTTCTCATCTGCTTTGATGCCAAAAAGGTACCTATAATCTCTAGGGGCCATAAAAAAATCTAGGATATGTGAAGTTGTGAACCACAGTCCACAGTAGTTATTCTTTTAGCAAGTCAGAATTTTTTATGCAAAAGGTATTAGTAAGTCAACTTAAAGAAGGCATAATAGCATATGTTTCTGCAGGCTATGTATAGCCTATAGATCTGCTTGTCCAGCGGCCATCAATCTGAAATCATAAAGGTTTTAACCCGCTCATACATAGACAATTTTCATTGCTGAGATTTTGTTCAGTCTCAACTCTAAAGTAACCTCTTCCTACATAGGCATCAGGGAGAATCAACATTACAATATGTTTTTTATTTATTCGATGTTTTCCCTCAAACAGCTACCTTATATTCAATAACTGGAAAGATTCACCGGGGACCATGCTGCCGTCAATCAAGACACTCATTTCAAGTGGCACAAGGATATGGCTATACAGGTATATATAAATTCAGCGAATCCTTGATTTGAGTACTGAACTATTCAAATATAAATGTATTATTACCCCCCCCCCCCCCTAACTTCAACTATACCCTTGCGTACCAGTGGTGATTTGGATGCTGTGTGTTCAGTCACCTCCACGCAATACGTGCTAGCCATTCTTGGGCTGCCTATAGAAACATTTTGGCGCCCATGGCGCATTGACAATGAGGTACAGAACCCACCATGATAAGATGATTAACACTTAGCATCAGAATGCATAACTTCCTATAGCTACACGGGTAAACCTGTGGAACTAACAACAGTTTCCCTATTCGTTCATGAAACACCAGGTTGCTGGCTATGTGGTTGGGTACAGAGGCCTGGTGTTCGCGACGGTCAGAGGAGCTGGGCACATGGTCCCTTACTACCAGCCTCGCAGGGCGCTAGCACTATTCTCATCCTTCCTCGAAGGGAGGCTTCCTCCGCAATGATATCTAATAAGCTATTAGGCTCCACAATTACCATGTTCAGTATCCCCCACAATTTCTATAGAATGATAGTGCCATTCGTAAGGCCTAGTATGTACTAGTTTGGCTTTAGTTTAGCTTTCCTGCACAATCCCACTCTGAATCGAGCGCTTTCAAGTGTATCGGAGGGTCAGCTTAGCTCTCCTATGTACTAGCTAACATAAACTCAGGTGGTAATGTGGTACTACCACTACTAAATCCTGAACAAAATTTAATTCCTTGCCCATCTCCTGGATTGAACACGCATGCGAGTACTGTACACGGCGTTGCCAAATTCTTAAAGAATCATCAGATCATTCCTATGCGAATCCACCCAATCGAACAGTTATTGCATCCAATTAGTAAGTACCAACAAACGCACGCACGCACGCCATGCATGAACTAATAACAAGATTCACATGGAGAATCACACGGAATTCAGATAGGGAAGGAAGGAAGGGATCAGCGAGGTCAGGTCGCGTCGTGGGAAGGGGAGGGGAGGGGTGAAGCGAACCTTGGCGCGGGCGCCGCACGGGTTCGCAGGGAGGAGCGCGTAGATGAGTGACGCGATGGCGTTTGGGTGGTGGTGCAGGAATCGGCCCTTCGTCTCGGCATCCGGCGTTTCTTATCCCCATGCGCGTCGCCCCGTCGCGTCTGCCTGATCTGAATCACCGGACCGGACTTTTTTTTTTTTTTTGTTCACAGCTTTCCGCTAGCGAATGACCACAACGAACTGTTCGGTGACAGTCGCTCGAGGGTATTTTTCCCTACTAATTAAGCCCATTCGGAATACGGTATTTTTTCAGATTCGCGTGAAAAGTACACCCATAAAAATGCTAATTTGCTTGATATTCAATCCACCAAATCTCTATGACAAAAACTAAGCCCGGATTGAGATGGAATAGGAACACTTTTGTTGATAATCTTAATATTTGTAACTATATCACCATGGCGCCTTCACGGAGCACAACCACCAGTGTACGGGAGAGACCGTCTCTTTGTGCCATTTCACCTTTTGCTATTGTCACCATGCCTCAAGTTTGATCTACCGCCACTTATATGTCTCAAGTTCCAGTGAGTCGGTGACGCCGTATGCCAACTTCTAACCATCTACTTAGATATGCGTGGTAGGGATGCATCTGACTCAGAGATCTATACCGCCTGACATATCCCTAGATCTAAACAATGTGCACACCAACCTTGGGGTAGGAGGATGGTGTAATCGATTTGGAGGACGGCAGTGGCAAAGGTATGTGCGGTCTACTTATAGGTCATGTAAGTCTTTCCTCTCATATATTGACATAGGTGTTTACTTTGTCACCAATATCTTTCATCATAGTGCACTTTGTATTTTGATGTTGCAGTTGAAAAGGTAGTATGCACCTTATATTCAACGCACCACCGGTGTGGATCTATACCTCTATCTCGTTAGTTGTTACCATTGTGCACCTCAAAGATAAAAGTTTATATAGTACAGTGCTAGGTACCACGGCTTTTTAGTGAAGGCGGTTTGCCGGTTGGATGGAAAGGAAAGCTATAGTATAAAAAGAGATGTGACAAATGGAATGCTCCTTGATGCGATGCTGTTCCTTAAATTCACATCCGATATTTGGAATCGGAGAAGAATACGGGAGCACCCAAGCCTACATAGTAGCAATATGTTCTTTAGATAGGGAAGGCACAATACTTTGCCATTAGTTGGCCACTGTCCTCTGGATACACACAAGATTGAGTGCAGCATCAAAGGCTACAGTGACTGCTGCAGTTACTATAGTTACATAAAAATCTACTGTTAACAGATGCATCTCGTATTACTTCACTTATCGAAGTTTTAATTCTAGTGTTCATATTTTTGTATATACAAATGCATTTCAGTAAAAATTTTGTGAGATATCTGATTTATTTTTGACATCTATCTGTTTAGATATATGTTAAGAGATATATACTCATGTGGATGTGCTTGTGGTGGGCGTGCGTGGTAGTGTGTGTTTATATGCGTCTTCGTTGTAGTGGAAAAAAGTAGCATGCATGCCATAAAGTGGATCAAACAAGCCATTCCAGTGTAAGCCCCATGCTAGATAATTGGATTGAGCTCAACCAATTTGAACCGGCAACCTGAATGGCAATTCCTTTGTCGTACCTTTCATAAGGTGTTTTAGCCATTGGACTATCGAATAAATTCAGTTTGCAAACATAATACCTATTTAGAACATGATAAATTTTTTTCCGTTTTCTGCGAGAATTGAACTGTAAGATACTCCGTATAGTAGAGATGGGGAACTCTATCCAGCGCTTACGTCCACGTCTACTTTGCTCTCTCTGCACCTGGCGCGTGTGCGCGCACTTGCTTCCGCTCCGCGTGCCGCGTGTATGCACGCTCGCTTTGTCTTCCGCCTCACGCGCCGCTCTTAACCAGCGGTTAATCGCCCGCGGTTTGCGCGGCGCAAATGCACCTAGTTTTCTAACCAGGGAGCGGGGAACCAGAGGGGCCATGCCATCGGGGATCGTGGCAACAGCCGGGACCGTGCACAAGGAGCGAGCCAGCCATCGGACGGTGGACGACGAAGCTACCGAGGGTCCGAGCCCAATCGTCACTAGAAGGATCATCAGACGACACGACACGGCACCAAAAGGAAATCAAAATCGCAGGGGATTTTCCAGGAGGAAGAAGCCGGCCATGGCCAGTACTCCCTTCTCCCTCACCACTCAAGTTGGCAACGGGTACATACCCAACGGGTATAACTATCCTATATCCGCACCCGTCAAATATAAATCTACCCACTACGATACCCGTACCCGCACCCGGGTATAAAAACGTACCCGTACCCGCACCCGCGCGGGTATTTATACCCGACGGGTAACCCATACCCGTCTCGCTGCTGAGCTAGCAAGGCGGTGCATCTTTGCGCATTATTGGGTAGCACAGCGACGAGCGAAAAAACAGCTAAGTCGCAAAGACTACAAATACAAGTTCATAGAGACAGACCATACAACTTCAAACTGCAGCCATACAATTTCAAACTGCTAAGTACATCTCAGCAACTTCAAACTACAGCCATACAAGTTCATAGACCAAACAACTTAAAAGCTGACCATACAAGCAGAGTACATAGAAACTTCAAATCGTAGCCATACAAGCAGTACATAGACCAACAAAGAATACACCACACTACCAAGTTCATGAGTTCATCACATATTATATTACATGTTTTGACTCAACCATAGCAGTTGTAATACCAAAGAAAAGGCCCAGAGTACACAATAGCTAGCAGCATTTAATTACAATCAAAAGGAGATACATATTGCACTTGCTTTTTGACTTGGAGTAGGCTGCAGGTGATGATTGATGAAGCTTGGACTTGGAGGCGGATTGATTCAAAGAGCAAGCTCCTACATGAACAGATTTGCATGAGTAAACATCCATGAGAAAGAGCACTGATTCAAAGGGCAAGTTATGAACAATATAACCTGCAGCCCCTCTTGTATATCTTGGAGGCAGGACCAAAAGGTAGCAGCAGCTTGCTTGTTCTTTGCCTCAACTACAAACATAGTAAAGAGTTAGTTTTTAGACATAGTAAGGAACTATGAAATAGACAACAAGTCAACATGTATACCTTTGTATTTGTTCCGAAGCCAATCTTGAGAGCACATTAGGGCCTCCAACATCTTAGAAGTGAGCCTGCTACGATGCTCACTAAGAACCCTTCCACTAGTGCTAAAAGCGATTAAAACAACAGATTGTATGAGAATAGCAAAGATGTCCCTTGCAATCCTTCTCAAAGTAGGAAATCGGGTTCCAGCCACTTTCCACCAATCTAAAACTTGAAAGTTTGGTGTATGCATGTCCAACATCTTTTCATCCAAGTAGCGGTCAAGCTCAGATTTGAAACCCATGCTTGCTGGCCTTCTACTTGCCACACGTGCACTCATGGAAGATAAGAAGTTCTCACTATTGCCAAGTGAATCTGCTGCTGGTTCATTGCTCCCCACATCCTCTTCCACATGGTACCCATGCATCAAGTCTTCCACATGATCGACCATGCTTAAGGGGTACTCATGTAGTACTATCATTGCACTAAGTTCTTTCCTAGCTATATCTTGATCAAACGTGTAGTTCTCCACTAAAACTGTCCCTGCATCTGTTCTACCAAACCTCAAAGAAGATTGTGCCATTGTCTTTCCATTCGACTTGATCTTCTTTTGCATAAGACTTCAAATGGAGACGAAGGTGGTTAGTCCCATTCCTTGACTCTCGAAAGCTTCTTAGAACAATAGTTGCATTTTGCCCGGACCGTGCCCCCAATCTCCACTTTTGTGAACTCTTTCCAAACAGCTGATGTGAGCTTCCTCTTGGAACCAGCCACAACTACACCTTCATCATCATCATCTATCTCAATCCCATCATCATCATCATCTATTCCAATTGGCTCTGCCTGAGTTATTGATAGATTCGAGTTGAGGTGATCCAGATATTGGACTTGACTCTAATTGTACATGTGAGCCTTGAGATATTGGACTTAGCGGTGATTGCTACCATCACTCCCATTGGTCAGAGACATTTTTCTTACTCTGTACAAGCACATTGATCAATTACACGATCATAAAGTGAACATATTACATATATCTCTAAACACACATAAATCTCATATGACTAGTTAACATTGCCATCTCACGCATGTATCGAACAAACATGAATTTCCTTACCATAAATCATCGCTTAACATTGCAATCTCCTTAACATTGCCATCTCGAACATAAATCATCGAACAAACATATTGCAATCTCCTTAACATTGCCATCTCGAACAAACATAAATATCCTTAACATACATCATCGATTTTCTTACGCGAGGAGCGAAGGTTACAGTTGCGGCCTTGGAGAGTAGCGGCGGTATGTAGTCGTCGGAGACAAGGAAGGCGGCGAACTATTTCAGCGATCCTTGGCTTCACGAGCGTCGAGTCACAGCCGCTGCGGCTTGCTTCTTCTCGGCCACACCAACACGATGGATGGTCTCAGCGGTGCAAGCAACGGAGGAGCGGCCAGGCAGCGGCGGGTCCTTCTTCCTTGTGTCCTCGGATCCGGCGGGTGCAGGTCGTCGTCCGCCGGAGACGGCGTCGGGAATCGACAAGCGGCAAAAAACAGCAAGGTTAAGGTCTTAAGGATGAGGAAGAGCATCACCGGTTGTCCTTGTGCGTGGTGCGGAGTTCGCCGCCATGGATCGGGGCGGCGGAGGGGGAGGGCCGGGGATCGGGGAGGCGGGAGGGGGGGCGGCGGGAATCGGGAGGCGGGAGGAGGGCGGGGCGGGGGGGATTGGGGAGGTAGGATTGGGGATTTGGGGAGAATCGGGAGATGAGATCGAGACGGCCGACACCCGACGGGAGTGGATAGGGATTCGGCTAGGGTTTCATCGAATTTATAGCGACGGGCTATGGGCCATGACCCATGAGTATTGGGCCGCCGGCATATGGCCTCCGGGTATTTTTACCCGCGGGTAGATGGGTACGGGTAGTATACACCCGTACCCGTACCCGCTCTACCCGATGGGTAGATGTTTTTGCCTATTACCATACCCGCGGGTGAAGATATCGTTCCATACCCACTTCTTTATCGGGTAAAACCCATCGGGTACTCGGGTTTCGGGTACCCATTCAGGTTTCTGGTCTCTCTCTCTCTCTCTACACTTCCCCCTTCTCCCTCCCTCCCTCCCTCTCTTCCCGGAGGTTGGGCGTGATCTGATGTGGGTTTTGGTGTCCTGATGCGATCTGCCTTCCTTGATCCCGTTGCAGCCCGTCGGGGAAGCTGGTGCAGATCGAGCACGCGCTGACGGCGGTTGGGTCCGGCCAGGCCTCCCTCGGGATCAAAGGTGCGTGCGATCCGTGCCCGTGCGCTAATTACTCATTTCCTGCAGTACTTTCGTCGATTAGGGGCTTAGGGCCAATGCCGGTCTTCGAGTATGGCTCGGATTTAGGGTTTGGTCTCGTGTAATTGCATGTGCCTGTGCTCTGGTCAACTTATATCATATTACTTGGGAGTTGGGATTGTGGAGTTGAGTGTGTAGGTTAGGTAGCTGTGGTGAATTTGTCTTTGTCTGGGTGCCTATGGGGGAGTTGAGGACTGGAACATTGAAGCTGCATAATCATAATGCGATAATAAAGATGACATGCGGTTGAGTTTATTTGCTAATGTAGTGCGCATAGTGGAGTCGCATCTGAGTGCGAAAGCTGAGAGCTTCAGGAGTTTCTTGAATGTTCATGCAAGGTACTGGAGCTAACGCATTTGATAAAGCTGGACCTTTCTTATTTCGTTGATGAACAAAGTTCGTTGATGTAACGGAGTTTGTCTGCTGCAAAGTTGGATTTCTATCTGTGTTCTGGATGTCTACCAGTACTGCAGAAGCTGATACTTGTTGTGAAGTTTGGAGTCTTAATGTGTTTACATGTTCTGCAAACAAATTCATATCCATAGTAATAGGAGGAACATATTTCTGCAGCCATGCACGACTAACTTGTTCGGCATGACTGAGAATTCCTGCACTTGATATATGCTATGAAGTCTTCCAAAGCTTCCATGCCTGACTAGAGTACTACAGGTGAAATGCTTCCTTAAAAAGAGCATGGGCAGTCTCAGCGTGATTAGCTTACACCTTACTAATCTTTCTGCACATGCTAGAATCAACTCTGAGAAATAATTTGAGTTGCTTTTATGCATAGTGAGACTCCTTCCATGTGTTGTTTATTTCTTGTTTACATGTATAGTAGCCACATCTACTCAGTACTCACAAGGGCCCCCTTTGGGATTTGGAAGGAAGTTGACCCTTTTGGCACAAATTGCATGGTTGTCATTGTACATTTCTTTGTACTTTGTTTGTCTTCATATCCAACACAGTGATAATTTTACTTGCCCCAGAAATCAGCTAATATAATCGGTGCCACTGAGCAGCTGTGTCGTGGAAGCTAATTTAACATCCAGATCTATAACTTATGAAATCAATATTTGTGTCTGGACTGAATTAAACTATCATTTGATATACAATTTCTACGTAGCTAATGTTGATACATTTAATTGTTCTATTGTAAATAATTTTTAGTATGGCAGGTGCATTTTTATCAGATTGTTCTGTTCTATTGACATTACATGAGGGTTAGACAATAACCATTTCAGACTTTCACCTGCCTATTCTCTTGCTTATTTATTCTGAGATACATTTGGCTTGTTAACATCTGTTAGTTTAACATCATCCATAATTTAAGCTTCCACATTTAGTCACTGAGTATCATTTGTTATTTTTTCTTCTTCTAGAAGCACTAATAAATACTTTTATGCAAACTCATAGGTGCAAAAGATTCAGGCATTGACTCCAAATATTGGAGTAGTCTACAGGTACTTTTTACACTGTCTTTTGTTTTTCATATCTTGCTATCTTGGATACCTTGTTCTATATCTTTGTTTTGAATTACCCCAACCTTAATATTTCAACAATGGCTGATCTAGGGTTTCAGTGTTAAGTGTTTACATCTTAATTGTACCCCTTTTCACTGATGAGCTAGTGTTAAACTTTGTACAAACTACATACTCTCCTGAAATGGCACAAAAAAGAGGAAGATATGTCCAGAATATGCAAGAGCACAAGCTGATTTGTAGATGAATGTATGATATCTATATACATGCACATATAACTCTGGAAATCGATGGGCAGACTCTTTTTGCTCAGAAAATATGAATCATTCATTTTTTAAACTGAGACTTACGACTTTTATTAGCTTGCAAGTTTGATTTAGTGGATCAATGTCACTGGCAATTTCTTTGAACTTACGATCTGTAAATGCTTCATTTGATCTAGTGAGTACCAAAGATAGGAATTACCCCTTCCATCTGTTTTTGCAATAGTCAAATGAAGGTTGGTGATTATGGAGGCGACATTGAGAAATAAATTAGCTTTAACGATTCAAACATTAGAAGTTGGAGCTAATTTTCTCTTCAAGTTGTTTCTTACATCTATCAAGTATCAACTTCACACCATTACTATGAGATTTATACATTAGTGAGTAGTGACTTTTTCTTAGATCCATGATTGTCAACGATCACTCCTTGGTTGCATATGTCCATGTGCTTACTTGCTTACCTTGTATTGTTTCCAGTGGCATGGGTCCAGATTTCCGTGTTTTAGTGAGGAAAAGTTGGAAGCAAGCACAGCAGTATTATCGATTGTATAAGGTATTTGACAGCTTATTTGGTCTACACTTTCGTTAAATATGTTGTGGTTACAAACTTTGAAAACGTTCTTACAGAAGTGATATACCTCTGCTTGGTTGGTGAATCTATCAAACACAACATATCCGTTTGATGTCTTGGAAAATATAATATCTGTTAGATATGTATTATATAGCTGTGTATTTACCCTGTTGTGTAAAGGTTTCCTGCATATATGCCATACCTATACGTGTATATGCCATACCTGTACTTGATCGAGTTGCCGGTAGTCAACGCAGTTAGTAGTCGTAACATTTGTAGTTAGTAATTGTTAGTAGTCAGTTACTCTAGTAGTTATAACGTAGTCGGTCAGTTACTAGTCGTAGGACAGTAACGAGTCATTAGTAGCCAATTACAACTAATCGTGGGATGGCACGATTAAATGGTCGTAATGTATGTTTTAATAGCCATGATTCGAGTGGCCACGTCTTTGTATCTTTTGTTCTTTAAATACTTGAATAGAATTAGAGAAAATGGAATGTTGGTGGTGAAGAAAAAAAATAGAGCAGCGCTGAGAAGTGCTTCAGACTACCATTCCCCGAGTGTTGATTCAAACTACGACTTCATAGTCATAATCGAGTCCTCATTGTAGTTGTCGAGTACTCCAAGTCGTTTACGAGTACTTGGTAGTTGTAAGAGCTCATGGCACCATACTTGGTAGTCGTAAGAGTACTTCGAGTACCTTCTCTTTGAACAAGAGTGTTTTAGTTGTAAGAGTACTTCGAGTACCTTCTCTTTGAACAAGAGTGCTCTAGTCGTAAGAGTATTTTGAGTACTTCAACAGTCTATCTCTCAGTTAGATATTAAGAATGTCTTTCTTAACGGTGAGTTGCATGAGGAGGTCTACATGCAGCCGACCCTTGGGTATTCTGTTTCTGAGGATATGGTTTGTTGTCTTTGTCGATCTTTCTATGGCCTCAAGCAAGCTTCTCGTACTTGGTTTGATTGTTTCTCTTCTGTTGTGATTGCAGCTGGTTTCTCTGTCAGTGCTTATGATCCGGATTTTTTATTTACACTTCGCCTCGTGGTTGGACATTTCTCCTTTTGTATATTGATGATATGATCATTACTAGAGATGATTCTCAGTACATCACTTTTGTCAAGCAGCATTTTTATGAGCAGTTTCTCATATCTGATCTAGATCTTCTTTGCTACTTTCTTGGGATTGAGCTTATTTCTACTCTTGAGGGTTGCTGTCTGTCCCAAGAAAAGTATATCTATGATATTTTTGATTGTGTCTCTCTTACTGATCAGAGCACAGTCGAGACTCTCATGGAGCTTAATGTTTATCTTGGTCCTACTGATGGTAACCCTCTTACTGATCCTACTCCCTATCGTCACCTTGTTGGGAGTTTTGTTTATCTTGGTGTCCCTCGTTCGACTCTCATGGGGCTTAATGTTTATCTTGGTCCTACTGATGGTAACCCTCTTACTGATCCTACTCCCTATCGTCACCTTGTTGGGAGCTTTGTTTATCTTGGTGTCTCTCGTCCTGACATTTTGTACCATATGTATATCTTAAGTCAGTTTGTTTTTGCTCCCACTTAGCTCCGCTATAGTTATCTTTGTGTGTTACGATACCTTCGTAGAACTATCTCTCGTCATCTCTTTTTCTCTCACTCCAGCTCTTTACAACTTCAAGCATACTCTGATGCCACCTGGGCTAATGATCTCTCTGATCACTGGTCTCTCTTTGCTTATTGCGTTTTTCTTGGTGGTTCTTTCGTTGCTTGGAAGACTAAGAAGCAGACAACAGTTTCCCGTTCGAGTGCTGAGCTTGAGTTGTAAGCTGTGGCTTTGTTGACTGCGGAGGTTACTTCTACGGTTGTTACTTGAGAATTTTGGTATTTCTGTTTTTGCACTGACTCCTCTTTTGTCTGACAGTACAGGTGATATTAGCATTGCTAAAGATCCGGTGAAGCATGAGATTACAAAGCATATTGTTGTTGATGTTTCCTACATGCGGGCACAGGTGCATGATCAAGTTGTTGCTCTTTAATATGTGCTTTCAGAGCTTCAGTTGGTAGACTGCTTCACAAAGGCACAGACCAGAGTCTAGCACAGCTTTTATCTCTTTAAACTTTATATTGTTGATCTACCATAAGTTTGAGGGGGTATTAGATATGTATTATATAGCTATATATTTACCTTGTTGTGTGAGGTTTTCTGCATATATGTCATATCTGTACATGTATATATATTGGCCTATTGACCTCACGATGAATATAAGCGCTATTCATAACAATATTCAAGTGATCCGTATTGCACAATGGACAACTATTGAACAAAGCCATCGTTTAGTTCAAGTGTACCTCAACTATGTTTTATTGTCTAGAATATAGTGCACGCAAGGAAAAATCTTTGAAATCAACCAACAACAGAAGTTAAATTATTGTAATGGCTCATAAGTTGTATTATTAGGTATATTGCACGGAATTTTTACACATGAAGCATTGCTACTGTTACTCTAATAATCAGAAAGCCACTAACATGAGTAAATTTTTTGTGAAGATAATGCATAGACCAATGTTTTATGTGGATCTCAAAAGTGTTGTAAAGAAACTAGAAGCAATGAAGACTATTGTTGCCTATTGGTATACTATCTCTGTGAAAAATATATGCACTCAAAAAGTGTTGGTAAATCACCCATGGTCTCTACATTATGATTTATGACTAGCAAGGTGCCTGTGCGTTGCAACAGAGTACTAAAAGAGGGTGATTCATATCATCTATGCAACATTAGTATGGTAATTTGGTAAAAAAAATCTCCAATATATTGCACGGTTTCTTAGAAACTTATCTGCATGTGATTTATATCTTATTTATACTCAAATTCACATTGAAAAAAGAGACAGCTGAACAATTATAGATGTGAGCTTGAACACATATGTAACTGCTCATATCCAAAGAATAAATTAAAAGAGAAGAAAATATGCTATGGCACTTAGGAGACAGAGAAGATTGACACAATTACCAATCCGGTGGTACACCATTTTAAATTTAGCTAATGCACCAAAGCACTAATAAGGATGGGTGGGATTAGATGATGCTTACCATCTGATGGCAACAAATGGTGAGCAGCTGTTATATATGAATCAAGTTTGGTAAAATCTGAAATTGGACTGCTGTTAGTGGAATCTAAATGCTTAACAAAATTCCCTCGTAAGTCGTAACCAAACTTTAACAGGAGGTGCAATATGTTGACCATGAAGCATACAACGTTAAGAAATGCACACAATACTTGTAAAATAAAAGACCAAACTTACTACATCGTAGACCCATATGTAGCTCTCTGTTTAACGAGGGAATACCATATAGAGAACGAACAGAGAAATGACAAAAATAGGGGAGAATTGCTTCAATTTAGCAGTTTTAGTGAAACAAAAAAAATTGATGGCTGGACAAATGAAGCGAGAGCAATGCAGCAATAGATCTTTTAATACAACCCAGTAAGATAACTATAATTGTTGGAGCACCTGCACAGTAAAGGAACAAGCAATTTTTTTGATAGAACACCACAAGGCAGCATAGACCAAAATTTAAAAATTGCTATAGACATGCACATGCATATTAAATAGAACTTCTGAAAAGATCATTGCAGTCACAAATAATTCCCAAAGAAAATCTTCTATTCAGCCTACAGCTAACGATAAGCAATATGAAAAACAAAGCACCGAACAAAAAAATTTGGGAAAACATTCTTTACATGGCATCTCATGTCATCCTTACAAAAGAATTCCTTTTTTTTAATGAACATGTATCGAGTCTAGATAAAAGAATTCTACACATGACCAAGGACATACATCACAACAAAATTTCAAAAACTGAAAGTATAGCATTGTCATGATACAATTTTCAAAACTTGGATCTAAAATATAGCCTGGTGCCTTTACAGCTTACAAAGATCAATTTCTAACATTTCCATCAAACAGTATACCCCCTCAATATCTCTAATCCCATGACAAAATAATTAAACACAACACTATAAAGCTGCATGAATGTCCAATTTGTTGGTTATTGCATATTACTAAAGAATGATGTGATACATGGAGCTTTCTACTTTGTATATTAAAGAATGAAGTGATAAGAGGAGCTCATTGATTTTCACATCTGACTGTAATCAATTGGAAGGGCGTAAGCTGAATCACCTGACCAGAATGCAAAATGTTTTGAAACAACACAATAAGATAACTATAATTGTTTGAGCACCTGCGCAGTAAAGGAACACAATTTTTCATAGAACACATGGCAGCATTGACCCAAATTTAAAAAGTACCACAGAAATGCACAACACATATTAAATAGAACTTATGAAAAGATTATTGCAATCACAAACAATTTCCAAAGTAAATCTTTTATTCCGCCCTATAGCTAACGATAAGCAATATGAAAAACAAAGCACCGAACAAAAACATTGGGAAAACATTCTTTACATGGCATCTCATGCTATCCTTACAAAAGAATTCCTTTTATTTCAAAATGAACATGTATCAAGTCTAGATAAAATAATTCACAATTTGGCAATGCATATATGCGCAGAATACCGATGAGTCAAGGCCAGGCCATTGCACAGTGCGTGTGATGTGGGCACTCATCCTCCTACTGGAAGAAAGGTCATCCACATGAGAAAGAAACATTTAGTTAAGATTTGTTGTACCAAAAAATGCTATCTACAGTTTGTTGTAACCAAAAATGTTACCTTGAACGACAATAGTTAAGAGGGCAACATGCTGGTCCACTAATGACAAAACGAGGATCGGAGTGTGTTGTGTACCGTGCTTGTGCGTAACATGCATTTAGGCATTTCACCGAACATTTGCAAGGTACCGAACGGCGAGCGTGGGGGTGGCCATGTGGCTAGCTGCGGGTCGGGCGAAGACGACAAGTCGCATGGGGGTACGAGCAGGGAGTCGGGAGGCGCCGAGTGGCGAGTGTGGGGGCGGCCATGTGGCCGGTTGTAGGCCAGGTGAGGATGGCGGGTCGCACGGGGGTGCAAGTAGGGAGCCAAGAGTCACCGGGTGGCGAGCGTGGGGGCAGCCATGTGGCCGGCTGCAGGCCGGACGAGGACGGTGGGTCGCTCGGGGGTGCAAGCAGGGAGGTGGGAATCGGGCAAGGAGGGGAGGGGAGGAGACGGGATGGAGGAATGGACGCTTGAGGGCGGCAGGCGAACAAGGTTGACACGATCAGGGAGCTAGGTGAAGGCGACGCGAGCAACGCTAGCAGGGAGTCGGGCAAGGAGGGGAGGGGAGGAGATGGGATGGAGGAATGGACGCTTGATTTGGGAATGGAGGGGAGGGGACCAGTTGGTGTGGATTAGATGTGACCCGTGGATTTGCAATGTGATCCAGTCGGCGGGGTGCGCCTACGAGTTCTGGACCCATGGATTTGTGATGGACGGCGTGGATTAAATGTTTTTGGAAGGCAGATGAACCACTACCACCAATTCCTTTTTTTAAATAGTAGAGATAAACATTAATATCTTGCGCATGCATTTATGTTAGCCAACAACTATCCTGTTTTTCGAAGTGAATGTTGCAATGCCTGCTTTCTAATTGTTAAGTTTATCGACAAATGCAGGAAACCATACCTATTCAATAGCTAGTCGGAGAAACTGCTGCTGTTGTGTAGTAGTTCACACAATCTGGGTATGTTAAGTTGATACATGTTGATTTTCATTGATTGCATGAGATCGTTAAACCATGAAAATGCTCTGCCTGATTTGCATTATTTTTTTGGGTACCCAAACTGTTAACACAATGTAACAATGTTAATATCATGGTTATTGAGGTGTCGGTATATCGACGATATATCGTTGGTATATCGGCGTGGCGGACTGGAGGGGTATGCCTTCTAGACAGCATGGAGCGGCGGCGTGTGGCGTCCGCCATGGGGGGGGGGGTGTGGAAGTTAAAAGTCACTCGAGTCTCTAGTCCAGACGCATACCTCGCGGTCACGGGTTGGGGTTTTGGGAAAGGTCTCCGCTGCCGCCGTCGGATCTGCGGATCCGCGGTCTCCTCCATCTGATCGGGCCTCCTCTGCTTTGCCGGCCAGCTCGATGCCGCCTCCTCCAGTCCACTGCCGTCTCCTCCGATCTGCCGGCTGCCGCTTGGAGGCAGTAGAGAGTGGCAGTGGAAAGAGGGAGCGGCCGCCGACGCAGGAGGTGGAGGAGATGGGGGAAAGAACAGGGAGAGAAGCAATTGGTTGGGGGGGGGGGGAGAAGGAAGAAAAATGCCGATCTCAGGCGGCGGCTAGGGTTATGAGGGTGATTTCGTCATTTTGCGATTGAGCCCTCTCAATTTTATGAAATTGCAATAAGGTTCTTCTCTTTTTGTATTTCTTATGTTTAGGCCCTCCGGAAGTCCTATATTGTTGTGTGCATGGCGTCGCCACGCCTCATACCATAAGTGATATTGTTGTGTGAAGGTGGTGAGTCACCGCACCTCACTGCACCGCCTTAATAACTATGGTTATTATGCTTTGATTTTAATATTTCTTAATTGTATAATACAATAAATATTAAATTTACTACTAAGTAAGATTGTATAGGACCTCTGGACCTGATTGATCCATGTGATCCACACGTTGGGTTTTGCTGGAATGGATAATATTGTACATTAAAATGCAACACTAGCCAAGGAAGTTCTGTACATATAATAACCCTGATAAGATTTACTTGCTCCGTAAACTTTTTTCATTTTTTTGAATCAGTTCACAACATTCTAACCAAAAATATTAGTTCAAACTTCATAGAAATCAATATCTGCACCAGTATGTTTTTCTAGAATGACCTGCAACAGTGTTTAAGAAAACGCATACTAGACTTCATTTTTTATTGTGCTTATAGTGATTGGTGAAGCACTGATGGTCATTCTTTTTATACATTGTGGATTTGATTTGATAATATATTTTGGTTATGACCTTGTTTTTTTTCAGTGGTGTAAGACCATTTGGTGTATCTTTGTTGATTGCTGGGTATGATGACAATTGTCCTCAGTTGTACTAGGTATTGACAAAGGACTGTATAGTGGCCTTTTTTCTTTAACATTGTTAAATGCTCAATGAACAAGATTATCTTTATGTCAACGACAACCTGACAAATGTGAACATTAGCAGTCTCTACTTTGGACTTGCATTTCAGCTCCGTTCCAAACAATGATGGCTTCTAGCTTCTAGAAGCTAAAAGTTGTTTGGAACACGTTGGCTTCTTAATGTGCTTTTTTTCTTTTCTTTTCCCCCTTTTTCCTTTGCATTATTCATAGAGATATAACAGTGTTTTTCATTTTTTCCTATTTTTTCTCATTTTCCTTTAATTGAATACCTCAGAAAAAGCTAACAGCCGCTACAGTACCATTTCAGTCAAAAGTCACAACACTTTGGAATAGAGCCTTCGTCTAATGTGTGGTGTAGTTAATAAAATGTTCGATGGTTGACAGTATCAATTTTTCCTATAGGTTGATCCATCAGGATCGTATGTCTCCTGAAATGCATCAGCTATGGGGAAAAATGTGTCAAATGCAAAGACATTTCTTGAGAAGAGGTAAGTAGATCAGTCAAGCTTATCTAACACTATTTCAGTAGACACTGTTACTCGTTGTAATATTTTCTTCCATTTGATTATAAATATGTTTCACATAGTTTTATGCCATATTTTTCCTTGTCTTATATTAAGTGACAAGTATGTTATACAGGTTGGTCTCTTTTCAAAGATGTGTGAGTGCACTCGTTTAATTGACTTTCAATTATGTTTTCATTGTAGATACACAGAAGACATGGAGCTTGATGATGCCATCCATACTGCAATTTTGACTCTGAAAGAAGGTATCTGATTCCTCCTCTTGTTGCCTTGTCACTATGTTTATTCCAAAACATCCTGATTGAATTCGTAACTTGCAAATATGAAGGGCAAATCTCTTCCAACAACAATGAAGTTGGGATAATCCAGTCTGACTGTGAATTCAAGTATGTAATACAGAATCAAGTTGTTTTTGCTGCCACATGTTTACCAGATGCCATGTTCCTTTTGCCTATGCCAAAGAGCTAAATCTTTCATTTTCCCCTAAATTGTGAACATTGCCATAATTAGTTCTAGATATTTTCCTCGCAAAAAAAAAAAAGAGTTCTATATATTTTCTAGCTGTTCTGTGTTTTACGTGCAGCAGTACATGCCTGTTCTTCTACTCCCGTTATCTGAATAGAGGCGCATGATAGGTCAAACTTTTTGTCTGGAGACATTAATCCTACATGTATTATTTCCCTTATATCTGATGATCTGAATTGACTTGGCATACTCAATTTACTGGTGTTGCTTTTGTCTCTGGTGGCTGATGATGCGTTGCTTGTGGGAGCTGTTTGATGAGAGTACATGTTCCATTGTCGCAATCAACGGTTTACTGACAGATAATATTTTCCATGCAAAATGCAGTGTTCTGAGCCCCGCAGAGATCAAGGATTTCTTGGATGAGGTGGAGTAAGTTGTCACTTGACAATTTCCTGTTTCAAGCGAGGCACTTGAGCAGCTGCTACGCAAAGTTTATCGCATCCTTTTTTTTATCGCATTTGTAAACTGATTGGCTACTGACATGAGAGGAACACAAACATTTATTCGAATCCTCGTGGACGCATATTTTAGGCGTGGAAGATGCTTTCAATTTAGCAGTAGGTACATGCTGTGGCCACACTGCCTTGTAGAACTGTTTGGCCAACCAACGTATCATCTGATGCCTATCCTGGTGTACACTCGTGAAGTCCTGCAACTTTTTGACATCATCTTGTTCTGTGTTCTGTTTGTGAGCGCAAAGGCACGTGAGCTACCTTTCTGAGCGTGTGTTGGATCGCTGGATTGTAGGAAACCCGTTCAGCTGTTGCAGCAGTTAGTTTTCACTCGGGGGCATTATCTGTTTGAACTGCCGTTATTTTGGATCATCTACCTATGGCTGTCTGGTAGGTTTGGTTTTCCTCCATTGCTGTCTATTTAGCCGCTTCACCACCTATGGCTGTTTGGTAGGTTTGGTTTCCCTCCATTGCAGTCTATTTTGCTGCTTCACCGGATGACACTGGCTCTTTGTGACTCAAGGACCTGTCTGAATGTCACCTCTTCTGCTACGGATGGATAATAAGCAAAGTCTGATTAGTCATACCTCGAAGGTCTCACATCAGAAACATCATCATGCTCTGAATTGGGTTAAATAGCTGGGATTTGTCAATCCGAGGCCTCCATTTCCAATCTCCCCTTAGCTACCTCATCATATTGAACATCTTTTTGTGGCATGTTTCTACATTCAGAACTAATTATTCCTTTTAGAAGCGGAATAAATTCTAGAGAGCATACTCTTGCGACATGCGTACTTTCCTTCTCCGGAAGGCCGGTAACCCTAAAGTAAACTACCTTAACAACTGGATGAGGGGAGTAAAGTAACATTCTAATACATCATCATGTGACTTGCTTTTCCTCTCTTGATACTGATGTCAGCTGGCCCTGAGTGTGTTGAGAATAAGGCACTGCTTGGTTTGTACTTTGTACCTATATTTCTCAACTTTAGACCCCATTTGGAACTCATTATTTTTCCCCCCAGAAATGAATTGTTTTCTGTGAAATTCCTAGGTTCTAAATGTTATTGCGAGGCACTATTCACAATTGTGCAGCTTATTCATTTATTGCGAGGCATATATAGACATTGTTACATGAGTCTCATGTGCTACATGGGCCAGTGAGGGACAGAGAGAATGTACAATACTCTTAACACTCCCTTCAAACTCAAGGTAGATCAGCAGGATCTGATGCACCGAGTTTGAGTAGATGAAGACGATGCTATTCCCGAGTCTAAGCTTTAGTGAAAAAAATCTGCAACTTGAATCTCTGAAGGAATATACTTGAGGGCGATGGTCGACTGCTGACAATAAGATCGTGTGAAGGACGTATCAACACCAATGTACTTTTTCAGCTCAAGTTTAACTAGATCACTAGCAGGCCGCCATATTGGCTCCTATGAAGACCACACCGAGCTTAGATCAATAGCATACCCATTCGTCTCCCATGATGAACACATACCAGTGTGTTAGCAAGACCAAATCAAAGAAAATCAAAACACCTCAAAAGTGTTGGACATTCTCGCTAGGAAAACCGTTGGTCCCAGATACGCTCTTAGTCAGTCTTGGAATGGGTGCCGCTTGTTTGTATGCGTGGTACATGGGAAAGACCAACGAGACAAGGACACAACACCCTACGGGTTGCACCGTCAAGTATACGGCGAGGCAATTTCTCTATGAGCCCAGCTTCTTCGTGGTGGGCTTCGATGACTTGTTCGAACTCTTCAACATCGACGCCCTCGATGTCTTACTTTTAAGATGGTAGACACTGTAAATGTGTATAATTACGGTCTATATTCATGTAATACCAATAAATATCATAACTCCTTGCTTACGTATAGAGACATGATGCTACAAGCCAAACGAAGAAAAGAACCAGTCAATTTTCTTGACCCACACTTGATCTCTAAGTAATGCATCAACCAAAATGTATCCTATGTCGAGAATTACGTAACAATGTGAGAGACCATGTGGAGGTCATCCCATGTGTTTGATGAGCAATTGACATTGGTTGAGGGAAAGTCGAGTTTGGTTTGGGTGATCTGGACCATGTCGTTGCGTGGTGCAACAGGCTCGGTCGGTTTAGTTAAACTTGGTCGTATGGGCTTGGGATACATATTCTAATATTTCGACAGGTTTGGACTTTATCATGGGTAAGCATGATGTGTTTATGATATTTACGCTTTCATGTATCAAGCGGTGCTATTTGACGTGTTTCTTGTCTGTGTGACAGCAAGACATCGAGACGGAGTCGTGGTGAGACACGGAGGACTGGACTAAGCGCAGGTGGCGCTGAGGTCAGAACAGTCATGAGGTGTCGAAGACGACGTGGACTCGAGGTGATTGAGAGGCATGCGAGGCAAGGAGCGCAGAAGCTTCCCGGAAGGTGCAGGAGGGGCGAAATGGTCATTTCGCGAGGCTACACAAGCGGGAGCGGGTTCCGTTGGATTTAGCGGGCGTAACGGGTTGGAGACCCGTTAGCCAAGGGCTATAAATAGGTGTTGGTGGCTGCATGCCCTCTCATGGATTTTGGGAGAGAATTAGGGTTTGCTAGAGTCAAAAGAGGCTTTGAGAGTTTGTTTTGGCTTTAGGCTTTAGTTGTTGAGAGTGGTTGGAGGAGGCAGAGCAGTGTTCCCTCTGTGACCTGTGTCTCTGTACGTTGTGTTCATCCACTCCAAGCATATAGTGAGAGGGTTCTTGAGTTGAGAGAGATTGGAGATGGATTGAGAGCTTGTAATCATTCCTCTTGTTCTAATGTCCACGGTATCGGGACGTCTTTGTATTCCATTTGCTTCAAATGAATGAAAACTGAAGTTTCTCCTCGTGCACTTCTCTATTCTTTGTTCTTCTTTTAAGAGATTTCTTGACTTTTTGATTCTCGAGTTCTTTCTTGCTGGGAAGGTCCAAAATGGGTTGCTCAATGATGGGATAGTGCTTCAAGATCATTTGATCAAGTTTCCCAAGAGCCAACTTCATTTAATCTCATATTTGTATTTTGGACTTCCCCTGTTCATGATTTGAATTTCTAGGGTTTGGTGTTATTTTCGATCCCCTTAACGAGATGGCATGAAACTTGGCATGAGAGGTCCAAAGGCTATTGCTAACCTATCCTCAAAGTTTCATAGCCAAATGATCAAAGATGAAATGGAAATTTGAGTTTTTGGGCAACCCTCTGTACTTTTCAGGTTTTTGTCCAAATTCTGAATTTCTTGCTTCTAAGGTTGATTTCTTTGTTTCTTTTAGCCCTCTTGGTATTTGGTTCAAGTTCTTCTCTTTGGGATGAAAAGAACAAGCTTTTACTTGTCAATTTCATTGTTTTTCTGCTATTTTTAGCTTTTACAGTGTGCTGTTTTTTAGTTTGAACTGCTCACTGTTTTCAGCATAAAACCAGTAGTCTCATCTTCTCAAAGCTGCAGTTTTCAGCACTTCTTTAGTGCAGTTTTCAGCCACCTATTGCTGCAGTTTTCAGCAGTTTTCAGCAACATATTGCTGCAGTTTTCAGCTCTTTTCCACTGCAGTTTTCAGCCACTAATTGCTGCAGATTTCAGCCAAAAATTGCTGCTGATCTGTTTTTCAGTTTGCCTTCTTTGCTTTATCAAGTGAAGCTAATTTTCAGTCTGTTCTTCCGAGAAGAATTTATATCAAGCTGCTGGTCCGGTTTATGAAGTGATTTTACTCGTTCGTCAGTCTGTTTTTTAGTGAGCGAAACTCTTCTTCTTTATAGCTTTAATAGCTATCGGAGAGTAGAGAATATTGTGGATACTTTTGAGGGGTCGTTTTTAATTGAGCGCCATCCCCCCCTCTGTCGCCATTCCGTTCCTACACAATGGGATTGCATGCTCACATTGACAAGGAGTACATACTTCTACTCTACAATCAGGGGTAAATGACTCACTTATTACTATACTCATTGATTTGTACTTCATATGCAACACGAACTTAGTTTTAAGGACTATGGTGACATACATGTGCAAGTGGCACTGGATTCTAATTGTCATATACTAAAGTGGAACAAGATAATATACCTTGATTTCCTAATCAAGAGCGAGCACGACTTCATATTTGTGCAACAATTTATCAATAGGTAATCTCATTTCATCCATAAATAACTCTATGTACCCTTCATTTGCAATAACTAAGGCTAATTTTTTTCCAATCATGTAGATCGTTCACCACGTACATTGCCAAAAGAGAGAGATACGTGGAAGGGAACACCACACTACGGCATGTGACACAATTTTTGGTACCCGCTAGTATACAATAATTATATATCACACTTCATAATGATGTCACTCAAACTGAATAAATTTATGTATGTAATTCTATTTTTGCAGTGGCACCAACAGCTACAGAGCAACGTATATGGATTCTATGTTTACCGCTATATGCAAGAAATCATGGGTGGTAGGCCCAAGGATTTAGAGGTTTGTCATTCTCACAATAATTATTTTTTACTTATCAATTAATATATATATAGGATATATATATATATATATATATATATATATATATAATATATATATAAGTGCTTACAACTTTACTCTTCCTAGCGACAGGGCATCAACATCCGTTTAAGTACAGTCCAAATGAATAAACTCTCCGAAATTCTAGGATGGCTCGCCACTTTCTTAATGATAGAGGTCATTGACCCAAAAGGAAAGTTTCACGTGGTCGAGACTGAATAAAATTTTTAGTGCCAAACAATGTTTTCTTACTGCATTTGTAAATATGTTGTAAAAATATCATAACAATTCATCTATAATTAATCTATAAATTTGTTTATCTGTGATATATATGTGTATCTGTGATTGATATATGTGTATGTATGATATATCTATGAATTTGTGTATTTGCTTGTATTTGTTATCTGCATATTATTTTCAGAGGGTATGGCTAGCATTTTTTGAGACTAGCCAAAAATAGAAAATTTTCTATATATAGAGCGAACTATCACAGATGATTTTGTGGTATAAATTGTCTGTAAACGCCTACCATCACAAATGGTTTTGTGCACCTATTGTCTGTGATATGTAGCCCGTCATAGACAGTTGGTAAACACAACCATCTGTGATGGCTGATATATCACAAACGGTTTCATGGTCGAAGTAGTCTGTGATAATAGGTGTTCACAGATGGTTCTTTATATGAACCGTATGTGTTGTGACTTATCAAGAATGATCATAAACAAATATGACATAATGACTATAACCACCCTTCAAAGCAAAACGAGATGGACCTCATACATCTGAATGCACTAAATCAAAAGGACAAGAGGATAAAATGGTACTAGTAGAATATGGAAGTTGTAGTTGTTTCCCCAGCTTACAACCAGTATAGTGAAAACTAGACTCAACGGTGACATGACTTAAGAAATCCTGGTGAACTAGAATGGTGAGTCGAGCTCCACAAAGATTACCAAGTCTGTGATGCCACTTGCTGAAGGAAGAATCCACAGGAGGCAGAGATGATGACATAGCAGAAGACACTAAGGCATTCGAATTACTAGTGGAAGGAAGATGTAATGTTTCCAAGACATAGAGACTAGGAGAGCCTATACGGCGTTGGCTAGAACCAATCACTCTTCTGCTCTGATGATCTGGAATGAAACAAGAAGAATCAATAAATCCAATGAAACAGTTCATATCAGTAAGTTGACCAACAGAAAGAGGACTCATAGATAGTTGAGGAACAAAAGACACATCTGGAACTGAGAAGCGAGATGTTGAGAGGATTCCCTAATGGGTGATAGAGCAAGGTATACCATCAGCAGTGTGCACATATGCAGCATTAGTCATGCACCTGCGAGCAACAAGCTAAGAGCTGTTTGATGTAACTTGAAAGGAAGCACACGAGTTGGATGAGCAGTGCTAGGAGCAGAAGGTGTAACTAAGGTCATAGCTGACACTAATCCAGAAGTCACAGTAGATGTGGATGTGGTAGTAGTGACTGCTCCAGTAAGTGCTCTGGGAGGTCCTATAGGTGCCCCATGACGACGATCATATGGATGTCTAGCATGATAATCAACAAGCTGATCTGGACATAACTTGAAGCACTTGTCAACATGATGACTAGTCCTCTTGCAATAAGAACATAGTAGATATAGACTGTGATGGGATACCTAGTACTGCATGTGGTGAGCATCCTAAAGTAGGCATAAGCGAATGAAAATGAGTCTCCTCTACAATCAAACTAGAGAGCACCTCAGTCAAAGTTAGTGGAGTGGGATAATTGAGCAACTGAGCGAATAGACTCAAACTTTGATCGAAGCCCCATCACAAACTGATACATGAGCGTCTACTAGGCATACTCATCTTTAGCAATATAAGACTTGCAAGCAGTGGCAACCTTCGGTGTCATAGACTCTAGAGGACCAATGATATGAGTGAAAGCACCGTAATACTCCTCCACTGTCTGATCCTAAAGCTACTAAATACTATGAAGGTTCTTGAGCAATGTGGAGCGAAGAGCACCACTGGACTGAACATATCTCTTATCAAAGTATGTCCACATTTGCTTGGATAAAGTATGATACTCAAGACTCATCCTCAAAGAAATATCAACACTCAGAACAATGCCAGTCATGACATGATCATCCTCTTTCTACCAAGCCTTTATTGCCTCAATATCAACCTTCTTCGGGTCAGGAGGATCGTCAGTCAAATGAGAGGCCGAACTATAACCCCTAAGAGTAGTCTTGACTAAGAAATCCCATGCTCGGTAGTTCAATCCATCAAACTTGATATCCGTGAACACGAGAGATAAATTGCCCCCAAACATTGAGTCAGATTTTGCCATCTTGATGGACTACAACTACACGACAGCAATCAAAAGATTTTACTGAAGTGGCTCAGGCAATGACAAGATGAAGATGAGGCGGCTCAGGCGATGAGATGAAGACGAGGTGGCTCAGGCGATGACAAGATGAAGATGAGGCGGCTCGGGTGATGTGCATCTAGACGAGAGGCGATTGCTCGAGCAGCGGGTAGCGCAGATACAGATGAGGAGAGGCGAAGTCTCGGGAGGCAGAGAGGAGCCTACCGGCTGACGGCGGCGGCCTCCAGGAGAGATGGAAAGGGGATTAGGGTTTAATGGAAAGGGGATTAGGGTTGGAGATACGATGTTAGAAAAATAAGGCTAAGGATTTTACTATTCACAACTGTACATCTTATTTATTTATTAAGAGGTATATATAGACATTGTTACATAGGCCTCATAGGTTATAGGAGCCAGAGAGGGAGAGAGAGAAAATGTACAACACTCTTAACACTAAACAAGGCAAATAAACTGTAGCACAGCAGCACTAGTTTTATATATTACCATTTACAAAGGATGTGAAATGTCGTATGGACAAGTACTCATCTATCTTTTTGGTCGTACGTCGATTATACTCGCAGAAGATGCACTAAAAAATCAATCAGCTCCGGCTCAGCTTGATCTCCAGTACACACACACACCCACACCCACACCCACCTGGACTTCCTAAAAACCCTGTAACTTGGAGACCTAAAATAGAAAGAAAGAAAGAAAACAACGGCATGCATGGCCAAGTCTGAAATTGATGCCGGGCTAGCTGCACAAAACAAAACATGGATCAAATCAAACCATCTAGAGACGATGGGAAATCAAGTGTTAGTCATTAGGTTAGCAAAGCATTAAGCATGTGTACATGCTGAATTCTGTCCAATTGTCAACTGTTAGTCCGAACTGAAGTTGTGCATGAGAAGGAGATCGATGCTGTCATGCACCTGTCAGAGACTATTCACTTGTAGAAGTAGAAATGGACAACTTCCTATGCAACATGAGGGGTACGTATACCAGGTTGTCTGCCAGAAGTTTTGAGATGGAGGTTCGAGTATATATAAGATCGAATATGAGCCTAAACTACCACTGTTAATCTTAATTTCAGAAATATTTGGGGGTGGTTCAATTGAACCCCCATGACATACGCTAAATCCGCCCCTGCGCACAGGAAGCACCCATGATTTGGTTAGGGAAATTGGCTGGGACACAGCAAAATTTATGTATTGCTAAAAGGTCTAGCATATGAGGTTGATAGATGAGGCTGATCGAGGCCTACATCTCAGTACAGCTTTCTAGAAGTAGGGGGTGTTAATGGCGTTGGCATATGACTTTTTTTAATATAGTTATCTTATTTTTTACTGTAGTTGAGTTAACTTATTTGACATAATTAAATTTAAAAAATTTTAAAATAGAAAAAACATGTTAGTCCATCACGATCAATGTAAAAGAATATGAAAAAACAAAAAACCTAAAATAAAAAATAATTAGAAAAAAAATGAATAGGACAAAAATGCTAGCGTTTGACGCTGGCCGCTGTCGCTGAGCGGAGCCGTATATGACGATCTTTAGATAGATGGGTCTTATATGAATCGTATGATGAAGTGCCACATGAGTGGATATATAGGAAAGAGAAACTAGATGGTACCCTACAGCAAATAATCGCGATTTATTTTCTATGGCTTTGCAGTCTTCTTTTGCCCATTAATTAGGGTACCTATATACTAGACTTCTTGACGACTAGCAAGTTTCGGCCTGTGTAATACTCGTTGCATATGCTTGTGTCACTGAGCTGTACATCCCTATCAATAGCGACACTGAGGTGCCACACAACCGATGAAGAACAACACGAAGTTTCACTAGTACCATACTTATCAATGGCAGCATTACTGTTCGAATTTGACAAACATGCAGATTTTGGTCAAGCTTTTGCAATCAGTGACCTTGCACTTGTCGGTCAGATGTGGAAGATTCTGCTCTAGGACTCTTCATTGTTGCACAGCTATATGTAACCTCCTGGGAAGAGATGAAACTGGTCAGCGACGCATAATTCAGATTACACAAGTAGGCGAGGAAGGTGGTGGCCGCAGCACGCAGTTGATTAGGTATGCGGCTCCTGCTGTTCAATTCCATCTTCACAAGCCATGGTGTACGCACGTTTGGACAAGCCCTCGATCGTCTGATGCTGTCGATCCCAAGGCAAAGCTGTTGGCATGTTACACAAGAGTGAAGCCAAAATAGCCAGAACCACAGCTGTGACCAAAGCTAATTCACAGGCATTAATTTGGTCTAGGGTGTACCTGTAGCGCCATGCTCTGACCAAATGTTGCAAGGAAATTACCTTCTGCATCCTCCAACAGCGACTGTTCATGGAGAGATGCATGGTTCTCAGCAAAATTGATTGGGGAATTAATTTGCAGTTCGTGACCATGAACTTATATAATTAGGTTAGGTTGTCGTAGCTCGTTCCATCTATTCCACAACCATCGAAGCGGTAGTACAAGCGCTCAGTTGTTGTCATGGGCTTCTCTGGCCGGTGAAAGTTTCAGTCTTGGTCGAAAGGGATGCGTACATGGTCGACCACGGCGACAAGAAACGAGACTGAAAACTAGAATTTGTTGCGTAGTTAATCGACTGATTCCATCAGCAGGTGCGTAATCCTGCATGCTTTCCGGTTTCCACTTATATTAATTTGCGTGTTTGTTGATGCAAGAGAGTACATGCTTCCCTACTACGAATTCACGCAAGCTGCAATGATATTGGAAATGGGGGCGAAAAAGGAAATATGAAGCTTGCAGACCCAAGTGTGTCCGACGTAGGAAGCATATTTATTGCAATGGAATTAATTGTAGTATTAGGCATAAATTCGTAGCAATATGTATGTGTTGCAACGAAATTAAATTTTTTACCAACCGTTGCAATAAACACCGTGTCAATACTCAATAACACATTGCAATAAAAATTTTTTTTGTTGCAATAGACAGGAATACTTGTAGTGCTCACTGGGGCCACCGATACCATGGGAGACAAAGTGGAGCAGGGAGTACTTTGAGAACATATGGTTTGTGTAGATAGGAGATGGAGTTGGGGGTTGTTGAAGGGAACAAATTAATGGTGTGCGGTATTCTTTCTTTCTATGGAGGTGCATGTCTTCCAATATGCATTACAATCTGTAAATGAAGTCAGCATGCCTCAATGAATTTCTAATAAGGTAGCATAACCACCGAGTATTGAGAGCTCTGTTTGTATTTTAATCCTGGTTTATAGTCATGTAACAAAATATAGTGAGATTTCTCTCACAATAATTCTAAATATTATAGTTAAATTGTATACTTCTTATCTCTTTAAGTTGTACACATGTTTGCTCAAAAATTGCGGTACATGTTCCTTGACTTTAGTTAAGTTTTTTCTACAAGGACTTTTTAGTTAATTTACGTAATACAAATATGTAGTTTATATTGTTTAGTTGGATATTAGCTTTGTTCTTATATAGATTTATAATTTTGACATTAGATAGAATGAAAACCGGTTGTCTTCTCCCTTCTCCAAATTTGTTGACAAGCGGCATTTCCATAATGCCTCTAGTCCTGTAGGACCTCTAAAATAGCCATAGCTTCTTTGTCATAGATTGATTGATCTGCAACCTTGATACCCAATGTTTTGCTCAAATATGCTATAGATTTGGTTGTTTGCATCAACATTGCTTTAACCTTGATGCCCAATGTTTTGCTGAAATAAGATATAAGAAAAGCTAACCAGGCTATGATACAACTTGTAGAACTGTATGACAATAGAGGGGGTGAATGGTGCCTCAAAAATTTTCATACATGGAGCAACACAACTAAGGTATAGAGAAATGCTGGGATTCCATTCATAGTGTATGGGTGATGGAGAAGATGACAAGAACTTATGCATAGAGTGATGGAGAAGATGGCAGGAAGTGAAGGAGAGGGGCGAAATAGTCATCATTTAAAAAATACGTGAAAAATGGCATTGATAGGTCTGAAATGGCACATCGTTTTTTTGTAGTTTATTGCATTCATACATTGATTTCATTATTAATTGCTTGATTAGTATTAATTAATTGCCAAATACATAAGTATGTTTTGGTTGATGTTATCTGCGGGATTTGAAGGGAATAACGCACTTTTAGAAACATAAATGGAAAGTAGATGTCAAGATGAAGGAAATTAAATTTGGATCACTGTGAACCGACCCTCCAAAGAAGAAGACTAATGATACCGTTGCCAGCGACGAAGACTAATGATACAGTTGCCAACGACCTTACCGGACGACCATATCACCCTCCGGTGTGATCACCACATCAAATGGATCGTGATTCACTCAAACACCTTTGCAGTGTTGAAACCCTAGGATCTGCTATTTAAAGGAGATCGATTGCATCTACAAACAAGGAGGCAAGAAGAGAGAACCACTACACCATCCATCACATCCAAAACACCATCAGCACCATATTTTCCACCATAGTTCATCCTTCATTCATCCATCCGTGTAATCATTCATCCATTGGTGTAACCAGAACATTGGCAACATCTTTATTAATATATCTTTGCTATTCTCAAATTGTTGTCATCATATTCTTTGTTATTTATCCATTGTTTTTGGTTCCTATGGATATGAGTGAGTAATTCCCTAAGGGCTAGGGGTTAAGCTAGCCATGTAGTGATAACTAATCAAGAGGATGATCTAACTTTTATGTATGCTTTATGTGTTATCATTGTTCTAAGTGTTTATATATCTCTCCTTGATACTAGGATTCATTGGGCCCTGATGCTCTATAGGTTGGCACAAGGAAAGGTGACAACAAGTGGTGTATGAAAGATTGACTGGCAGAGTTGGTGACAATAAAGTGGTAGAGATAGGCTTTTGGAAGAAATCTACTTGAGACAACACGGCGTAACCACGACACTTAATGCGTTGGTCCGTTTGTAAGTTGGTTGGTCTAGGCGGTAATTCCTTAATTACGGCCATGACATGCTGCTATGCACAAGTGATAAAGACAATTGATTCTCTTATACGATGTTTGTCCGAGGAGATGCATATAGGGTGTGCCGCCTACATGAGTACATGGTTGTCACAATTGCTTTGTGTAGGATAGCAATGACGATAGAGGAGGGTTAATGGCACTTTAAAAATTTTTCTCCAGGTATTCTCAAAATCTTCACTCTAATAACTACAAAGCTATGAAGATCAGAATTGAAAGCCAAAAGCAAAGCAATAATCTAAAAACCAAATACCTAGGTTTTGCACTAGAGCGATCTGACAGCATCACCCTTCTGGTCGGACCGACGATCAGTATGACCAAGCCAACAAGCAGTCTGACCGCTCCCCTGTTCCTAAATAGAAAATTAGACCAAGTCCAAACTACTTTTGTTGCAATTCCCAAAATCTATAATCAAATGAGATAAAACTTTACACACACATTGCTTAAGGTCTCAAAAATATATTCTATCAAAGGATTGCTTGAATCCTTGTCAAAGTTCAGACATATCTCAAGAATAAGCCAAGTTGTACCAAAATCAGGCAAAACCAAAAACTCAAAGTATGATTTACTTGTGAGTAGAGAATGGCCAAGAAAGCTTAAGATGTATTCCCACATGTCACTACAAGTAAAAACTACTAAGATTCAAAGCAAAAACCATGGAATCAAGAAATCTTAAGATGAGGTCAAATCCAAGTAAAATCGGACAACTTCAAAATCTTGTAAGATTTGATGCCTAGATGGATGAGAGTTGATCTCCATAAGTCATCTTCATCACTCACATGTCTTTGGTAAACATCAAGATCAAGAAGGTTTGAGAAGACATCAAAACCAACAAAAACAAGAGCAAATCAACCAAAATAAGAAGACACTATGAGATATAAATAAAATTGATATATTATTACTTGAGAATGAATGTTTTACAACCACTTCATCTAGAGAACAAGAGATCACATTAAAATACTCACACTTCTTGAACCCTAGACCTAAAACACAAGGTTGGAATATTGGATGGTTGACTTGCAAGCTTCCACCCTAGCCTGTTAAATATATGAAGCAACCAGCCTATATTTAACCATAATAGATACTATCTACTAACATATTTAGAGAAACTACAGGTAGGGGTGGATATCGAGCTAGCTCAGCCCAGTTTGAAAAGGCTCAGGAGGGAAGAAGCTCGGCTCGTTAAGCAAATGAGCTAAAACGATAGCTCGACTCGACTCGGCTTGGTACGAAGCTCGCGCTCAGCTCGTTAGGCTCATTAGTCTCGATAGCAGATGAATACAAGTAGGCATGCAAACGTAAACATAGTAGTAGACTAGCATGTGACTTCATCAACTAACATAGAAGTAAAAATAGTAGCAGACTTGATGAGGGTGGCCCGATCTTCCAATGAGAAGGATAACTTCAATTTGATATAACATTGATAATGAGGCTACTTGACCGAGACGACCAAGTCCGTCATGCAATCTCTACATCACACCCTGGCCGATATCAACCATGCCAAGAACGCGGTTGATCTGAACACGAGGTTCAATTCCTGCAAGCAATTGAAGAACAAGCAAGAACAAGATAAAGAGCAATCTGACTATTGCGAAAATGAATGAGGAACACAAAGGGTTGAGGCCTGCAATCGCAGTTGTTGGTCTAGTCGACACAAGAACATATGCCGAACTTTCACGGTGGAAAACTAATCTAAACAAGTCTGAGTTACATGGCCAATTGAGCCTCTATTTATAGGGGCACGCAAGCCGTTGCTTACTGAAAGTCCTCACACATGGAAAGCAATCAAATCTTAGCTGATTCTATCTCTGTTTCCAAAATTGAAACATTATTTTGATGACTCCATCGCGCTCAAAAGGAATTTTGGGATGGGATCAGATTCATTGGAAAGAGGACGAAATAAACTTTCAATGCTGTACTCACACATTTCAAATGGACTCTTGATGCAAAATTTATGAGCATTTAAAATTGGTCATGTCAGGCTGAGTCAGCGTCGGCTTATTTTGATGATTGTGGTGCGCATAGACGGAATTTGAAGGTGGGGCTAAATCCATTGGAAAGTGGATGAATTGTTCTTTCTGTGCTATACTCGCACACCTCAAATGGAGTTCGTATGCAAAAGTTATGTCTATTTGAAGTCTGACCTGTCAGGCTAACTCCGAATTGATCCGGAGGCCGAATTGAATTTCAGAGTGTGTCCCACTTGAACTCTTGCTTGAATTGATCCAAAAGTGATGTGGTGACCTTGAGAAAGAGTTGGGGAAGGCGTTGACTTGGTCTTGATATATTGGTCGGCTTTCCTTTAGGTTGACCCTAACTACGAACACGTAGCATTGATGCCATCATATTCTCATTTAAAATAAATTAAAATCGAAGAAACGAATTCACCATTTGTTTATTCTTGAGAACTTTGGTCACATCATCCTCCCTTTCTTGACAGAAAACCGTCCTCGATTTTAATAAATGTGGGGTCTCACGTATTGCATGATATTGGTCATAAATCTCGATACATGACAAAGAACGTAACAAATTCGTATTATGTAATATCATAAGTTCTTTATCAAACAAAGTAAAACCTCTTAGAAACGATTGTACCTGATTGGTAGTATTATCACTAGATAGTATATGTGCTTTATGTTGCTCCCATTATTTAGAAAAGGTTGTATTATACTGTGACTTGATATTGATGATTTCAATGAGAGGTAAATTCTTTTTCGGCGCAAATAGAGAATTGGTTGTGGTGTATGAAAGCAGCCCACAACACTCCCCTTCTTGAAAGGTTTCCTGTAGCTCACAAACAGCAGTAGAAAAACTAGAAATAATAAGGTTAGTGCCATTAGTTTCCTCTACATGATAGTGTTTCTCCTCCAAAGTTGAACCTTTCAGTTTTGAATTTATCCAAATTCGACGAACCATGTAATTTTCCTTTTCATCATACTCGCCTATTAAATAAAATTTATAATGAAACAATGAAAGCGAATTGGGAATCTCAAATAACTTCTTCGCTAAACAACTCAGTTTACAAAGATGATCAATCTCAATATAACCGAAAGTGTGCGAAGAAGAAATCTCATTCGGCTTATTTCTAGTATGGATCAATTGCATATTAACAAAATCAAAAGCATTTATTTCAGCATATGGATTTGAAATTAAAATAGAAGAATCAGGTTTAACTGCTGGTTGTGCCAAAGATATATGTAAGGAATTAGCACACAACTCATTATCAATACTTAAACCAATGCAGTTGGAATTTTGTACTTGAAATATGTGCATATCAGAATTGTTTCTCACTAATGTTTGCTCCAAAGTAGCATGAACAGTAGATAATTATAGTTCTTCACAGGCATACCCACCTTGAGTGATGATATCATCATTATCTTTTCCTTTTTGGCTCTCCTCACATGATGTAGGGGTATCTATCACCTTATCGTTCTTCTCAAGTAATGGGTTTGGTAGCTTAATTATCCCATTCTTCTCTTCAGCATGGTTCTTAATTTCTTGCAAGTTGTTAGTCACAGAAAAAGACACAAACACATATTTGTTCTCATGTGTCTTATCATCAAGCATTCTCAATTCTTTCTCAATCTGACTTTCAATCTTACAAGCAAGTATAAACAAATGAGAGAAAAAGTTATATTCTTTGTGAACAAGAAGGTCCTGAATTTCCTGATTAAGTCCACTTAAGAATCTTTTCTCCGTGGCTTCAGCATGTTCCTCTAAACCACAACGCAGCAAATGAGTTTTCAATTCATGATAGTATTCTCTTACAGTTCTAGTACCTTGTCTTAAATATTACAATCTAGCTAACAAATAATCAATATGAGTTTTCGGAACAAATTCATATCTCAAAAGTTTCTTCAATGCATTCCAAGTTTGAGGGATTCTACCATGTCTACCAAAATACTTCCACCAAGTTATTACATTATCAATGAAAATGCTTGTGATAGCTCTAATCTTTTGCCTATCAGACCAATCATAATATTCAAATTCTTTGTCTAACGCTATCTCCCAGTCAATATAGGCATCAGGATCAAATCTAGCGGCAAAGGATAGAAAAGCATACTTAACTTTAGATAATGCATCATCATCGCGTATCTCTCTTGGTAACCTACACATACCTCGTTGATTTTGCTGGAGTCAGCGACGATCGAAGTAGTCAATTTTAGTGTGGCTGATGTAGTTGTTCTCTTCGATATCATCATCCTTGTTTGACAAAGAGTTTGGAGAAAACAGTGCACGTCGAGTAGCTGGGTGTGAACATCCTCTGTTGTTGATAGTGGTGAGGGTCTTATTAAACCGATCCAACACATTGTTGATCTCACAAAATTTCCTACTATGTGATTTCGAACCTATCATGGTTAGTAGAAAATAAGGAAATACACGAGAATTATGTAAGTCCCTATAAACTACTAAGAGGTGGAGCTTTACAAGTCACATATCTCTCAAACTCTTACTAAGCTCTTGCAAGTTCTTACCAATGCTAAACAGGTGATGCAACCGGTGGCTGGTTCGTGATAATCCTGACTTAATGATGAGTATAGCGATTGCTGGTACATCAAGACCTGTAACGGTTAGTAGTAGGTGTAGCTTAGAAGGCTCTAGATATGTAGCAACGGAGAACAATCGGTTAATTTCAGACCTTGCATGAAATTGAATTATAGTTCGTATCTACCAGTTAACATTATATTGCTGATTAAAAAAGGATAGATGAAGGCTAAAACAAATGGATATCAAAGTATAGAAATGGTAGACACAAGATAATTCAATTGAATGCAATTAGAAGTGGAAAGCACAAGTATTGACCCAAATCTGAGAATGACAGATTTCTGTCCACTGGACAAATCGTCGGTATTTTGGCCGTAACTTTTTGTCACTTGCCTCTATTTCAATGATTCTTTTTTTTCTTGTTTACTGACGGCTTTTTCTACAACTTTTTTTGGGGCCAACTTCTAGAAACTGATAGAAAAATTCGCACAAAAATCACAAGTTGCTACCACTTCAAACAATGCTCAATTGCTGTGGAGGTAGAGTTGATTTCCATGTTTTATGATGTTGCATGTGTGCACACTTGTGCTGTTGATGTGTTTGGGTATCTGGCAAAAAAAAAATCTTTTGTCCCAAACTTCCTTTCCACAAATACCTCCCATGGTTCTAGCCAAACTTTCATACCAATCATGTAGTAAACAAAAATCTCACACTATTCCTCGAACAAAATGAGTTCCACTAGGATTGGCCAGAGTTTGATGGTATTGAGTCGGTTCATAGGTTACAGCCAAGGTGCAGCTGCCTTGATGCAGCTGCCTTGAACAGATGGACCAGTGTTCCATATGGCTATTATACATAACTGAAACCAGCACAAGCAACTAGTGGCAACAAGATGAGGACCAGTTTCAAAACACTAATTAGTACAAGCCAATAGGCAATAAATAAGTAATATGCATTCTTAGTTGCAACCGACTAAAACCTAACATTGAGAAGCAAGAAATACTTTTAGATGGATTCAGCAACATACATGAGCACATTGAGAAGCAAGAACTAGTCTAATAATGCATGAAAAATTAACTCTTATGTGGACATCTACTATATGTTGTACAGATAAACATATATACATGATTCCTTAACCAATTTAGCGTGGCAAACTCTCAACTACTTGAATCAATGGTAATATATGTTGTACAGATAAACATATATACCGAGGTTATCGGGATCGGAGCTGCTTTTCCACTGCAAGGTGGCCATGGACAAGGTTTGATGAGATGGTTCACTGCTGCCATTGCGGTCAATGCAGAGCCAAAGCTGGAGGCAGAGGCGGGGGGGACCTCCTCCCTATGCAATTCTTCGACTCAATGCTGGCCTGCACATGCCACTCCATGCGCTGAACGCCAACGAGAGGCCAACATGGACAGGGGAAGGCGACGGGAAGGTGATAGAGGAGGAGGGGAGGGGTCGACTGAGGCGGACGACGATGGAGAAGTGCGGCATGGCGACAGTTGTGTTGTGCAGTTTCTAGGGTTAGGCGTATGAGGAAGGTGATGGGAAGGGGGCGAAGGCAGATGACGACGGTGAGGAGTAGGGCTACACGTAGCGTACGGGGAAGGCAATGGGAAGGGGGGCAGAGGCGGACAGCAACGCCTGAGGAGGTGCGCCAGCTTTTCCTAGGGTTTGAACAATGAGAAAGGGAATTGGATCAGGAATTTGGGAATTGGATCAGAAGAGAAATGAGATCTGAAGAGAACGAGCATTATGCATAGCGGTGTGGTCGTCTACTCATGTACATGTGTAGTGTCTGTAGGGGCAGGACGATAGCCGATGGCAGGGATACCAAATGGGCCGACCGAGCTAACCGAGCCAGCGAGTGGCTCATGAGTTGGCTTGGGCTCGGCATATTAAGGAACCAAGCTCATCCCCTGGCTCGGCTCATATATGCCATGAGCCGAGTTGAGCCGATACCAAGCTGAGCCAACTTGCGAGCTACGAGCTTTTTTTGCCACCTCTAACTGCAGGGCAGGTTTGACCACTAACCAGAGACCGATTTCATAGTTCGGGGTGTTGGACGGACTTTCAAGTAAAGTTTAAAGTACTATATAGACTTATTCCTTATCATTATAATCCCCAAGATTTTCTAACGTTGTAGATGATCCTAATACCCTGGGCCATATTTACTAACTTGCAAGTGATCCTAATATGGTAGGCCATATTCTCCATTATAAGAATCACAATATCTTCAATATTAGAATTATTATTACTTTTAGTAGTAAATTAATTTTTCATTATTATCGTCATACCTACCTCATTCACTGTTATTTTAATTATAGTTAAATCAATAGTTGTTCAAAGGTAATAGATTAATCATGCATTCATGGAGGATCGATATAAACATTGAAATAATATGAGGAAAACTATTGCAAATGACACCGTGCACTTTCGGGTCATTTGGCATCTTGTGATACAAGTTTTTCGAAACAGCGACATGGAATTATCAACCGAAAAGGTATTGTCAAAATCCAAAATTCAATATTTCTCCGTGGTGTCGGACTAAATGTTCCATAAAAATTATTATTGCCAGGTTAAGCAAGAAAATTCAATTCCAGGTACTACCAGGAAAAACAATTGTCCGGAGTCCACATTAACCGGTCCAACCCAAGCCAAGCCCTGGTCGACTCAACCTTGCCCGCCCAAGCTCGGGCTGGCCAAAGCCCACGGCCATGCCGAACTCTAACCCGGTCCAGCTCATAAAAATGCTTAGGCCAGAACACGATATATAAAACGTGGATGGTTAAATGATGGTTATGATAACTTGGCCGGTCAAATCTACCTGTCGTTGATTTGATATATCGTGGAAACTCCATTGGGTTGCGCTCAACTTTAGCTTAATTAAGAGAGTGATTTCCTTCAAAAAAAAATTAAGAGACAATGAATAGATCATGTCGCTGACAGGTGGGCTACAGTAGTTAATTTGGGGCCGAGACAGATCAAGGACGCCATTGATAATTACCCCGTATAATAATCTTATATTATAGCTGGGGAACTAAGGCTCTCTAATTTTGCCAAATAGTGTAAATATCTTCGTTTTTTTATAAAAAAAACCTCTACCACATCAGCATTTTCTGTAAAAAGATCTTTCGTTTTCTAGAAATTACTCATAGGCCCTTAAATTTTTCAAAAAAAACCCCACTTTTTTGCTTGATAAAGCCCTACAACTTTCTCGGAAAATATGTACGGATCCTTAGTTTTTTTTTTTGTAGAAAAGACCTTTGATTTTTCTGAAGATACGTACAAGTACTTATGTTTTAAAAAAAATTCTCCCACGTATTATCGACTCATTTACTTAGTCCATACGGTAGCTAGTGTAGCGTGGCGCCGCGCTACTGCTGCTAGTTCTATATTACAAGCGGGGAAAATGGCTTTCCCCCTTGCTACATCACCGTTTTACAAAAATGTCCCCCTCAATTTGCGAAATAGTATAGGGGTCCTTGGTTTTTTAAAAAAAGTCCCTGTCACGTTAGCAAGTTCGCAATAAGGTCCTCCGTTTTTCAGAAATTACGTATAGACCTTTAAAATTTCCAATTAAGCTCTCCTTTTGCTTGATAAAGTCCTGAGATTTCCCTAAAATTACGTATAGGTCCTTGGTTTTTTGCGGAAAAGATCTTCGATTTTTTTGGAATTACGTGTGTTTCCCAAAAATTACGTATAGGCCTTTGAATTTTTCAGAGAAACCCTCCTTTTGCTTGATAAAGCCTCGTAATTTTTTCAAAATTATGTATAGATCCTTAATTTTTTTTCTAGAAAAGACTTTCGGTTTTTTTGGAATTATATATAGGCTCTTGTTGTTTTTTAGAAAAACCTTCTCATAAATTATCGTTTTTTAATTTTTATCTATATAATAGAGAGCGTAACGCGACACGATGCTACGCTACGGCTGCTAGTATATACTAACATGAGAAGCCGTGAATCCGATGGGGGGCGACGGAATCATTTCTACCTGGCAGAACCACATGGCATCTCGGGTCCGATGGAAACTTAACCACGGTCTGCGCTGCGAGAGAGCATGATTAACAATCTCTCGAGAGCAGCGGAGACGACCGGACACCGACTCATCTGCTGCGTAAAGAGATGCGCAAGGACACCACAAAATCATTCCTCCCAGGACCAAACACACGGCGATTATTGGGCATATCAACAACAACGGTACAGTACCATCTTTTGCAGATCTAGTGAAATCCCAAATCTTCCTTGAAGATGCCAAAAGCTTTCAGCTGCCTAACCAGTCTATATTTTAAGGTTGTTTCCACGGTTTTTACAGACAGTAGTAGAAATAATCTTTTCAACAGTAAATTATTTTTTAACTATTTTATAATATTTTTATCGTAACTTTCTATCTTACATCTTCTCACTATTTGCGTTAGTCTATATGTTTAAATCGTCTCTTGTATAAGAGGGTATATTTTTTCTTAACACCTCCTCTCCTCTCTTCTCTATATAGGATTTTTTATTTAATATAGCTAATAGATAGTTAAAATAATATTATTAAAGATGATATTAAGAAAATATATAACTCGACCATGGTACATTAGGTCTACGCTAGTTCCCATGCTGGCCAATGGCCATGCATGCATGCATCGTCGTAGGCGCACCCAACGCAAACTACGTCGTTCAACCAACCTACACCTTCCGAAGCCCAAAGGAGATGAGGTGGTGAGAATGTACTCTCATGGAGCCCATCCACCATTTTCATTAGCTGTATTATTTTAGACTTTCAGGGAATGGACAAGTGATCAACAAGCTAGCTAGAGCATGCATGCATGTAAGCAGTATTAAATGTATAGGCTGTTGAGATTCGGGCCTTGGAGCATGATGGAATGAAAATGATACTACGTCCTACCAAAAATATAGTGTATTTGGTGTTGCACACAGATCAAAAAGTCATTGACAATGACTAGTTTATCTCTAAGGCACCGTTTAAAACGGCTTAAAACTAGTTTTTGTTTTTTTTCACTATTCAGTAATTTTATCTTCTTCTAATTTTTTAGATTTTTAGACTTTTTAGTCTTTTTTTCTGTATTCCTTTGCATTGTTCGTGATGGACTAATATGTTTTTTCTATTTTTAAATTTTTTAAATTTAATTATACCAAATAAGCCAAATCTGCTACAGTAAAAAAAATAAGCCAGATACAATAAAAAAAAGTATAAGCCAACGCCAAAGTGAGTGCTACCTAATTATTATCTCTAAGAACTATATTTAATATATGCATGTAGAGAATACAAAGTAAAAATAGATATTTATTAGAGGTACATAGTGAATAACACGTTAGTTTTGCATTGAAATATGAAATGTGTCTTACATTTGTGAACAAGACCATTTAAGAAATACGTCATATATTTTTTAATGGAGGGAGTACATGAATAGGAAAAATACAGGAAAACCACATAGGCATTTAAAATATGCATGAGAAAGAAATAAGGAATATGTGTTTGGAGGGAGTGCATGAATAGGAAAAATATAGGAAAACCACAGAGGGATTTAAAATGCATGAGAAACAAATAGGGAATATGTGTTTGGATTAAATTAAATGCAAGAAAATTTGTACGTATATGTGTAAGAGTGAGAAAAGGTTGCATGGCCTATTTTTTCCTTTTAAAAGTGTAGAAAAAGATTAAACTTTCCAGAGGAAAGGAATGAACTAATCCTCAAAACAGAAGACCGGAAAACAATGAGACTAATGGACTATTTGACAAATCTTATTCTTAATTAGTAATTATTCGTATCTAAACTGATTCTTAGTTGCATTCACTTATCCCTTATCTGCATTATTCTCGAATCAGATCTTATGCAAATGTTGTACACAAAAAACAGAGCAAGAATATGCTTAATCCAAATCATATTGGCATCGCGAAAAATGGAGGGGGTGCGCATGTAGTCTTGGCGTGCGTCTTTAGCTTAATTCCTTTTTACCATTGAAATTTCTCAGCTAAAGGGAATGACGTTTCTTAGTGACACGTTGAGGCAATCAGTTCCGTCGTCGGAATCAACTTTTTTGATACACAACTTTACTTTGCCCTTTTCTTACCGTGGTTTTACATTGAGTTAGACATCAACCGCCAAGAAAAAAAATGGGTAAAAAAGCTTTTACTATTTTGGCAAGTAAAATGGGTAAAAAAAAAAAGGGAAGGCCCCGCAGTTGAGGTTTAAAAGCTTTTACTCTAAAAATCTTTTTGGCAAGTAAATTGGGTATCAATCTGCTTGAATTACTACGTTTTATGATTAGTTATGTTTAATATGGTGTAAAAAAATGGCAACCAAGAGCGTTCGTTTTAGCGATAGCTTCTGGTTTTTGACTGAAATTTCATTGTAGCTGGCTTTTTTTTACTATAGCTAATTTGACTTTTTGGGCATAATTAAATTTAAAAAAATATAAAAATAGAAAAAAAAATATGTTAGCCCATCACGGATAATGCAAAGGAACACGGAAAAAAATACAAAAAAGTCCAAAACATCTAAAAAAATTCAGAAAAAGATGAATTACTGAATAGTGAAAAAAAAGTTGAAGTTAGAAGCTGAAACTGGAAAAAAAACTAAAATAATTAGGGCCTTAAAATAGGAGATGATCATTTCTGTTTTTGTTTAATATTTTGCTCATAGTTCAGTTATGTAAAAATTTCTAGCTAGTCCTTGCTTGTTACGAAGGAATCTAGCTAGCTAGCTAGCCGGTCCTTGTTATAATTAAAACTTTTAGTAAAGTACACCATAAATATCATGAATGCACATCCAAAACACATTTATTCAATCAGAAAACCATATATAAAAAGGATTTGAAAAGAAGAACATAAATTTATATTTTTTTTCCAGCAGTCATGCATGACTAAAGTCTCCTTGTATCGTGTAGTACTAACATTTTATTCAGACATATATAAACTTTAAAAGTATCATGCCATGCCACCTCAAAAATCCCTACCTACAGTTTACAAGTGATGACATATATATGCTGTAAAGTCAGTGTAATAAATTTTGGACCGTATTTTTCATACTTGATAGCTATAGTTGCCGGACGTAAGGCACGTACGTATGGCACATATTTGTTGACAACTCAATGAAGTACAGAACCAAGGGTGGGTCTAAGATTTTATCACATCTTAAGTTAGAGAATCAAAGACTAATATTACCTAAACTGAAAGAAAAAGTTACATACTTAGCTTATTTGGACTTATCTAGGCTTTGCATTGATAAAAATCATATATTCTAGACTGGAGCCTAGACTATCTGGGATATGGATCCGTCCCTGTACAAAGCAATTACAAACAAATAAGATTTTTTAAAGGGTTAAAATATAGAGAAAAAATTTCTTGCAAAAAGAAAAGGCTGCGACGATCTAGACCTAATAAGCTAGCTGGGTGTATACTGCTGCAAAGAAGCCAATAGTGGGAGGTAGAGGCACCCAAGCTAATTAGCTATAGGTACTATTCTCAACGTCACAATCATGCTTGCTCCATCACCCTTTATGCCGGGTTCAGCGTTGTGATGAGAAGCCGCGTTCAGCGATCAGAACACTGTAGCATTTTTGGCTTTATTCATTTTGTTTTTGTTTTTTTAGTATTTTTGTGTTTTATTTTTTTTCCCTGTATTCCTTTGCATCGTCCGCTCTAGATTAGTATACCATTTTTATTTTTACATTTTTTAGATTTAATTATGCCTAATAAGCCAACTCAGCTACAGTAAAAAATCAGTCAGCTACAGTAAAATTTCAGCAAAAGCCAAAAGACATCGCTATTCCGAACGCCCCCTTATGAGTTAATCGATCTCCCATGTATAACATGTTGACTTTTTTTTTACATACCTATGCCTAAACACATACATTTTCTGCGGTGGTGGACCGACCGGAACCGAGGAGCTCAAGGGGGGTTGACGCCCACCCGACCTCCTGTTGAAGAGTAGGTACCCTCGTAGCCTCCCTACCTTCGGCTGGGGGCACCAGTTGCCACTAGCCACCGATCTGCCATGCGCCATGCCTCCGAGGCCAGCCTGAGGACAGAGGGAGTAGTCCGAGTAAGCCACAGATCACAGATACACTTGGGCCAACAGCAACAACAGTGTTGCATTGTAGCAAAGGCCGAAACGGCAAAGCCCACCAAAACAGGAAAACGAAACATCGAAGCCCACATCACATATTCACATGTGCAGATCGGCCAAATCCAATTCACCAATTTGGCAACACCGTAGCAACAACATCAACACAACAATTAATTTGATTTCATTCCCTTACCCTTTCTCCTCCTGTGGACCAGTGGTTTGCGATGGGCAGCGTTGGCGACGGCTGACGGGGGGCGAGTGCGCAACGGGCGGCAGATGGCTTGGAGGCGGGTTAATTCTTACGCAATGCCGACGGTGGGCCAATGGGGGCATGGGGTGCCAGATTTGGAGCAAGAGAGCTAGCACGAAGAGAAGTCACTGCCTCACAGATGTCGAGAGAGAGCCAGCCAACCAGGGGCCACTGGCCTGGGAGGCAAGGAGCCGCCGGCCACTCGGCCTGCCGGCGCCGTGTGAGGCCGTGAGGGAGGCAGAGAGGGGAGCCTCCAATCCGAGGCTGGGAAGGGGCCAGGGAGGAGCCGGGGAGGGATCTGTGGTGTCGGAGCCCAGAGGGAGTGCGCGCCGCTGGAGTCCAGAGGAGCCAAGCCTATCGGGGAGCCGGTCCATGGCCGTCTACCTGAGAGAGACCAGAAGAAAGAAGTGGAAATGAGGATTGTGGACCATGGTTGTGGAATGAAATCCATCGGTTATTATGTGGTAAGTGGCTGTGGACTGTGGTGGGGCGGCCGGCTAACCGGCTTGGTTAGATGCCACATGCCAGGTGGTCTTCTCCTTTATGTACAATGTATTTACTTCAATACTTCACTATTCTACAGTATTCATGTATTAATAGTTCTAGACACTTGATAGTAATACGAATTCATGGTGTGGACTTGGCTATGAGGGCCTAACTGCCTAAGGGGGGACTATCAGCTGCGGCTTTACATTAATAGTTATAAAACACAAATACACTTTTCAATTAGCACAATTGTGATTAATATAGTATTTTAGTTTTATCTGTTGTCATTTATCAATTCGTGGAGTCACAATTCCTGATTTTATCACTAAGTTTGCTAATTTTGGTATACAAATAGCTGCTTACATAAATTTACGGGCTTTGGAAAGCACATTACCTATTACCGAGGTACAATCTTCAATGTATTTTATATTTTTACTATGCCGTTGTTCTAATTATAATTTATGTTTAGTTTGTTTATCTTATGTTAGTCATGTCCCATTAACCCCCCTAAAAATTTGTTTTAGGTTCGCCACTGATTTTCTCTATTAATTATGCACGGCTTGATAATTAATTAGCCACAAAAATGGTTATGTACAAATTACAAAGATTTAAAATTGGTAGTAATTAATTGAGAAGGGAAATCATCTTGTCCTGAGCAGTATAGTCGTCATGTCATGGTATGCATGCATGGAATGTTTGTATAGGTGAATATTAGTTCAGATTTGTCTGTCTATTTCTCAAAATCAAAGTGGCGGATGCATGTAAAATCTGCAGGTCAATTGATCTTACAATTATTTGCGTAAAAGCTCCCAACTATGACATTCTAGATCTGCCACTGCCAAAATAATCAGCAGATATACGAAGAATGTGTGGCTAGTTAGATTGCCAAAAACACATCACCCGGCCGGTCCACAGGCATCCATGTCACAAATATTATTACATCCACAAAATTAAATCATGTTCCCTTAATAAAAGGAAAGAACGTTTACCACTACACTAGCATTTGTCTCTCAAAAAATCACCACAAAACAACTCAAGAAAAAGCAAAGAAAAGTAGATGGAAGAAAAGGAAAAAGAAAAGTTGGCAGCTTCTTCCCCTCACCACCACCACTCCCCATATTTCCAGTCCTCATCAGTCATCAACCTCCTCTCTCTCTCTCTCTCTCTCTCTCTCTCTCCCCTTCTTGTTCATCAGCTCATATCACCAGTCCACCCATATCAAGATCTCCATATCCCTCTCTCTACAGCTTCCACACCAAACCCTACACATCCATCCATTACACATCTTCCTCCCCTAACCTCCATCGAGCCTTCCATCGATCCATGGCATCCACCACCAGCGACAGCCTCCCTTCCTCCCCATCCCTCCCAACCACCGCCGCCCTGGACGCCGCCGCCGACCAAGAATTCTCCTCCCACCACAGCCTCTTCCTCCCCTCCTCCTCCTCCCCCGCCAGCCTATACGACTCCTTCCATGGCTTCCTCCCCGCCTCCTCCTCCACCCCCGTGTCCCCATCCCATCAGGCGCCGCCTCTCCCTCCCCCGCCGGCGCCGTCCAAGCCTCCCAAGAAGCGCCCCAGAGCCTCCCGCCGGCCGCCCACCACCGTGCTCACCACCGACACCTCCAACTTCCGTGCCATGGTGCAGGAGTTCACCGGCTTCCCGGCGCCGCCCTTCGCCGCCGCGCCGCCCCCCTCCGTCCGCCCGCGCCTCCTCGGCGGCACCTCCTCCGTCTGCCCGCCATACTTGCTGCGCCCATCTCCCCTCAAGTACCCGCACAACCCTGTTCTTCTGCCCCCCACTTGCACCACCACCACCCTAGCCAATACCACTATCACCAGCAGCAATAATATCGCCAGTACGAGCTCCCTAGTGGACGCGCTCGCGCTGTTCGCCAGGAGCAACGCGCTGCCAAGCACTGCTGCGGCCGGTGGATCGAGTGCTGATCAGTACGGCCACGGCATGGGAGCGTTCAACCCGTTTGATGATTTCGAGGTGGCGACGCAAGGCGAGAAGGCGAACGCCGCCGACCATGGCTTCTTCTCTTCCTTGGGCGGCGCCGGCGACAAGTACAACCGGCACTAGTACGTAACGTATCTCTCTCGATCTCTCTTCGCGTGTGCGTGCGTGCGGTTTCTGTCGGAGATCCATGGAGGAGAGATGAAAGCTAAGCGTGGTTAGCTTCTGCCACTTGGACTACTATACTACTGGCATTTGGCAAGCTGCTTATTAACTGTGAGATTTCCTTGGTTTTGGTATGACGCATGTACATAAATTTGGGCCTTTCGATTTTTCCCATGTTGAATGTTTGGTGCAAATGGAAGGAATGCATGCGTTTCCCCCGATCGATGATTCGTAGAATATGTATACTTGTAAAGGGGTGCGTCCATTTTGTTCGGTTTCCATCGCTAGCCAGCGAAGTGTCCTTGTCGAGATGAGATGAGATGACCAGACTCCTCTTGTTTTCCCTTCCCTTTCGGTTCTGGATGTGCGCCGTACTACTGTGAAATATATGGTTGCCTTTTTTTTTATGTGTCTTTGATTTGCTATTTGGATCGATCTCGAGGTTGGCTCAACTCATGTGTAAACTGTTGGTGCGAGTGAGACGCTAATATTGAGTTATTTCTCCTTTGGTAAAATGATAGCTGTGCATCCATACGAATGCATGCATGCTTGATCACCTGTGTTTAATTTGTTAGTTGATTTTTTTTAGTCTTGTTTGCCGTATCTTGTTAGTTTTCGAAATTCAATGTGTATTGATGGAGGAGTACACAGGTAATATAAGTGAGAACAATATATGTGACAAATAAATAAATAAATAAATAAATATATATATATATATATATATATATATATATATATATATATGTGTGTGTGTGTGTGTGTGTGTGTGTGTGTGTGTGTGTGTGTGTGTGTGTGTGTGTGTGTGTGTGTATATTCTTATCCAATGGCACACACGATTGATCTAGTATGAAGAGAGCCAATTATTAAACCATTAAACCAAGCTCATTTCAAACTTGGACCGAAAATTTTCTTGATAATGAAGCTTCTTTGATCCTAGCTAGATCAAATGTTTAGGTATCAACTTTTTTTCGATAGAGTATCACAGTTGATCAGTGAAAGTCGTTCCACGCATGCATGCAACAATTAATATTTTTCTTCAGCCTTGAGTAAATTATTTATCTTTGCTCAGTATTAATTATTTATCACTTATCTATTTCCAGGATAATTACAAGATAATAGTTTCTCACACGAATTCCATTTGTATAAAACTCCTGACTGTTTTGCATTAATTTAGGCACCTTGAAGCTGTTTTGTTACTTCATTACTACACAAATCAACATTCATTTCTGAGCTGCTAGGAGTAGCTGCTACTAGCTAGCTCTCCCTTCTTCTGTTTTTGGCACTTTTTTAAACCGTGTCTTAACCATTGATACAATGCAGCCAATAATTGCTCAATCTCTATGCAAGCATAATTAATCAAGAAAGTATTCTGATGGTAGACACCCCTTTAATGATCATTGTTATATTTTGTACTTGAAAGATCTTAAATATTGACATACTGTTTGCCTATTGAAATATTTGCTACTGCGTACTTGTGCCATCACGTGTGCATACGTAAAATTATTTAAGAGTTGATGTACACATACATAGTACTAGCCTTTTTCTTTTTCCTCTTTCTTTTTGATCACACACGTACATAATACTCCTAGCTAGAAAATCAAAAGGTTTATGTGAGACAAAGATACCAAAATGATTCTATCTCTTTTTTATGTTAGAGAGTGTGGTATAAAAACGATTTTGATACTATATATTTTGAACTTTCTACACAAGCTTTAGTTTCATAGTTTATAGAGCTGCTCGGATCATATAGTACTAGCTACTTCCCTGCGTGCGTTGCAACGAGCCAAATGGATGAAATGATCTTCGTACTCTGAAATGATGAAACTGTTGTCTTCTTCAGGACAATGGGAGAGCACAAGGGCCAAGTGGGTGATTTTCCAACATTTTTTCATAGAAAATGAATATATATGTATGAGCAATTCATGCATGCATGTCTGATAAAAAAAATGAATTTTAGTGCCCGGCAATTGGTGTTATAAAAGCGTAACTGTACACACGCATATGCAAGTTCCCAAAGATAAATTAACATAATTACTTAGCTTTGCTTGAAACATTTGCTTAACTGTCGTTTCAACTTGCATCCAATATTGACTTGATTTAGAATATAGACTTACTCAGATTTCTAGATTTCTAAATAAAAACAGCTACAAAAGAGGCCTGCCATATTGATATCATCGCTGGAGCAACCACAAGCAAACTTTGCCAATAACTTAATTTAGAGATAAATCATGCATCGCTATGAACATATATATAGTATCACCACATAGAAGTGTGACTAATTAAGCATGGTGTTAGCTTTTTGACAGCATTTCTTCGGTACCTGTCATTTTCTTATGTCATCTGTTAGTCGATGGTTATGAGCACTAATGGCGTACATTTACCTCTCTTTGCTTAATTAGCTCTAATCAGCTAGCTTTTCCTGAGTTATCATACATGCATATTGTCATGGAACTGTAAGTCTGTAAAGTTGTCATCTACTCATCTATACCGAAGATATGCATGATGGCATCATCTAGCATTGTTTGCCATACATAGTTGTCTGCTATGGTCTTCCCTACCTGATCTACTCAAAAAGGGAAAAGAACCACCAAAATATTGTTGTAGTTTTGACGTACGGGTGGCACTTATTTAAATAACTGAATTTCACCTACCACCAAATATCAGCCATATCGTATTGCCCTTTCCGGTAAAATTACAAACCGGTTCTAAAAAACTTATTTTACATGAATTTTATGAAATGCAGAAGAAATGTTTGTGAAATTTGTTTCAAAAATTCAGTCGATTTTTCCAACCGAATATCAACGATTTTTGGCCAAAATTAGTTTGAAAATTTTGGCCCAAAATTCTTAAATTTTTTTTTTATTATCACGATTATCGCTGGTATCGGCCACGGGCCACCTCCCGTAAAAAATCCATACCGGTATTGAAAACCCTTCCTACCACAGAAGGATCGATGTTACAAGCTTTTCACACAAAAAACAGGTTAACATAACATTAAGCTGCAACATCATGCTATATATGTTTAAAGAAGAATTTTACAGATACGCATGCAATGCATTCTCAGGGCGGGTAGAAGCAGTTGCTGAGGTAGGGATGATCAATGTATGGAACCTAGCTAACCCAAACCCTAATGTCTGTGTGTATAAGGCAGTAGCGCCCATGGTTTGCACGTTGGTAAGGTTGCCGATCCAACAGCTAGAGAGATGCATGTCAGGCAGGACAACAAGATCGGAAAGCAGCGCACCTAAAAACCCTTTAGAAAGGCAGGCGCCTTTTCCACAAGGGTTACACCAACTAAGGACTCTCTCTCTCTCTCTCTCTCTCTCCTCTGCTAGTGGAGGAACAAATCGATTGCAAAGAGCAAAGAGAGGCTTCCTGACACCAATCTTCCCTCTCTCTCTCTCTATAGAAAACTGTTTGGTTGAGCTGAAATTTAATAGGTTATGATTAAAATTATACTGTAACAGGCTAAAATTACACTGTAACTGACGGTGACTTATTTTACGTAATTAATTTTTTTAAAAATCTAAAAATAGAAAAAACATATTAGCCTATCACATATAATACGAACGAATACGGGAAAAAAGAACCGATAAAAAGCTTAAAAATATCAAAAACTTAAAAAAGATGAAAATTATAAATAATAAAAAATAAATCAGAAGTAGAAACTCAAATCTAAATGAACAGACCTATAGGGATGTTCTTTTCTGCTTCTCAAAACGGCTTTTGGCTTTTGCTACAGTACCTAACTTTCAAACAGAGTATTTTTTTAAGACGGAGTCTACAAGTTAATTATAATACACGTTAAAAACCCAACATCTATACCATCCAAAATCACAAGTGAATATCTCTCTCTGTAATCTCTGCCGTAAACAGCTAAAATTTAAAAATTTCAGTTAAAAGCTAAAAGCTACAGTAAAAAAAATAGTCCCTAGATGTGTTTTGTGTGATGATGCCTACTCCTGAAGAGCCCTGAAGCCCCCCCTGCACTAGGCTACCGCCAGCTAGCATCTTTTGCTTCTCATCTCATATGTGCGTTCTCCGTAGATAGAAATGATGGTGCCCCATGCGTCTTGGCATATTTGCGCCATCATTCGCCCATTTGGCACCAACCGTGCATGATTGTGCCTCCAACTCCAATCACTGCCGGCCGGCCCTGCCTGCCCGCAAGCTCCACAATCAATCTAGGCTTGGGCTTTCATTATGTGGCCCAACAACCTTGCTAACACCAGTATATACTAGTGCAGTCCTACCCCTGCAAATTAATCATTGGATCGAAAATTAGGTGCCAACATACATCTGATGATCTTGTGCCATTTAGGTTCGGGAGTTTTGACCATTTGTCATGTACATAAACTTGCAATTTGATAATTTACCCTATTTATCTTATTGATATCATGAGGCAAATCATTAATGACAATAAAAGGTGTGTTAGGGTGCTAGGGTCTGACCGGTGGTAGCCGGTGCTCCGGACCCGGCTGACCTGGCCTTCGCCTCTTCCCAGAGGTCGGCCTGTGGGAAGGGGTAGAGTTGGCTATACTCATGTCGGTGAACTCTATACTAATAATCTAAAGTACGCGAATACATGTTCTCTTTAGAAGGGAAGACAATTCCAAATCTGTTTTGTTTATGAATAAGGAGGCTACAATTAAGTAATGCAACTGTGAATATATATCATGGTGAGTTCGATTCTAGCTCGTGATGAACGCTGGCGGGGTAGATCAACCACCGTGGAAAAAATAGGAAGCACGGTATGATCTGTTAGCTGGACATGATCTGAATCGTCAATCGCTCAATCGGACAATCTCAAGTACGTAAACTTTGATTGTTGCGGTTCCTATGTAGAAGTAAAATTGCACCTTGCCAGCTAGTCCTACATGCAAATGGTAAGGGCTTAAAAATGCTATCTTCTTTTTAGTTTATCCATAATTTTTTTCAAACAAATAAACGGAATGATTTCTTTGTCGCTATTTTGAATCGGCTTATCAAAACAATTTTTTTAAAACGACTTATCAGCATTAAGTTTATTTACATAAATGTTCATATTAAAATTAAAAACAATCAACTATGGCTGAAAAGTACACACGCTATAAAAGATCACACCCTAAGATATGCACTATATGTATGCATTGGCCATGCAGGCCACCAGAACTGGCAAAGGCTCAAAAAAGGAGTTTAACTTCATGTCCCGGCACAAGGTTGCAGCAGCTTTGGTGAGGTCAAAAACCAAGTGCCGGCAGTGGTTGACAGATGGGCCCGGGTCTATGTTCAATATTCGCTTGTCAGCCACTTCGGGCACAGGTTTGGTGACACATGTGGCTACCCTAATCTAAGCCCCACACGCCCGCAAGCTCTTTATTCAATATAGCTATTGCTTCTTTCAGCAAAAGGGGCAGTCCAAAGGATATGGTCGGCTAGATGTTTAGCTTCTGGAAGACTACATGGGGTTATATGTGGGACCTTAAATTTACAATTCGGAATTCTCTGTAATTCTATTGTATTATTATTTAAATCAGTAGATAATATATACAAATACACTATTAAACATAAAATGCTTATCTCGTCAAAGCAAAACTAATATAATAGTAGACTTACATATGAATCAATCAGGCTGAAAACAAAATAACATACAGGTAGAACCCTCAGCATATGCCTATAAACAATCAACTGAGGCCCACGATCTAATTCTTGGCCTCTTCATCTTCTAGTCTTGTCAACACCTTTAGACCATAGTGTTTGTCTTTCTCCTTACTGGATGATAGTAATTGAGTAATAGTGAGTACAAAGGTACTCAACAAGTCATCACACATAATACAATTATAATAGATGCAGGACTAACAAAGAGAAGCTTTATGTTCTTTTATTTATAGAGAGCCACAATTGAAACACAATAAGTAGAAAGGTTGAGACTTAGCATTTTAACTATACCATATTTTTAAAAATATAACATGATAATAATCTTAGCGAAGTTTCCATCCATCTTTTACAAAGCATGGTTCCATCCACTACATGTTATTTTTATTTCTTGGCTTCTATCCACCCTTTATATTCATTAGGTTCTATCCACTCAACGAAAATCAAAGCTAGGATTCCAACCACCTATTGTTTTTTTGTTCATCAAACCACAAATGGTTTTTATAAAATAGATACTAACTCGAGTAAGTTCTCATACCCTTCCTTGAATGTGGACATGACAGTTCAAACAGTTTTCATTCTGCAGAGATCGCACACTTTACCCACAAGAGATGTCCAATTTATTTTTGCCGCCACGCTACCTTTGGCATGAGACTCAAATGTTCACTACAAGACCTTTACAATGCATCTCTCCAACATGCCTACACCTGCTAAGGTTTCCACCACCGTAGGGTTTCAACCACCCGCTCCAAAGGCCCCCTCTTGCGCCATCATGTCAAAGACTTCTATCCAGCTCATTTGTCCGTGTTCCACCGGATGACATATCCAACGCTAGGTCGATGCAAATTAATTGGTCAGATCATACCATTATAAACTCGTGGTTGCACTGTTTTACTGTAGGAGGTCATCACAAGATTCAGTCTTTAAGGTTACCTGCGCGGTTCTGCCATAAACCACACCCCTGTGCTCCAACCGCATCAACTCCACTTACCATCCGGCTAGGTATGAAGCAAGTTTAGTGTTTTGGATTCTAAAATATCCTTTCAGTTCAAATACCAGCCACTTCCTACCAATGGCAGCCCAAACCAGGTTTCTATGTTTGAAATGATGTTGAGACAATATAATGCCCACATGTATCTAAGCAAGGCAAATATTGGCACTTAGATATATAATTATTAAATAGTAAGTATACCATTTATTCTAGGGTCATAAGAGATTATGTCCAAAGTAAGGAAATAGAATTTAATAATGTGAGTAGCATTAAGGCATTAACTACAATCTAATGACAATATAATTTCAACCAAAGTAAGGCATGCAATTTGATAATTTTAAATAAACTAATTTACATTCAAAAGGTAGGTGTAATATGATCAAAGTAATGACTTGTATTGCACAATTTACTGTTGGTCTTGTTCTTACTCAAAGTATTGGTCTTCGACTCTCTTTGGATCTTGATCTCGCTCGAACCGTTGCTTCTTCGAGACTCTAAATTCTAATTACGCGAAAAACAACCGAATCCAAATAAATCTAAATGAACTCAATTAAATTTTATTATGATTAGGTTGATGACATGAGATAAGGTTTGTAAGTGCAAGATGTAGATGAGGTCAAATGAAGTTTGAGCAAAGAGAAAATGGCATGGAGGAAACCTGCCGGGAGCAATATCAAAGAAGGGTCAAGGAGGATGAGAGAATATTCATAGGAATATTCTATTCCGGATTCAAAAATGATTAGACCTAGCTGACCGATGGATATTATTGCTTAAATCTAACTTAATGAATTCTTTTATTATTATTTTTCTATTTATTAAGAAAGTTCCGTGGGTTATGTGAGACCTATGGGCATATTCGTGGGTCTACACGGTGTATTGGGCAGTATTAGCCAATATTATTATCTAAGGATTCTGGTGTAGCCTACACGTGATATGTACAATTTTAATTTATTGTATTAATCTTAAATTTCATATTTCTGGAAAATTCATGACATATTATTATTCGAGGTTTAACTACCAATTAATTGAATGATTAATTCAACATTTAACTAAAATGTTTGGTCAAGTATTTAATTAATTTCTATTTTAGATAGGAGACGCATCTAAGTGGCTGATAGCTAATAGGTTATACCACTAATGGCTAATTATCATCTAACTTTAGTTAAGACACTAATTGACTTTGATTTACATTCTAATTATACAAACTAGCTATGATACCTACTTTATTATATGGCTATGGGACTATTTGGTTGTGTGAAGTAAGGTTGGATCGTTGTACCTCAGCCAAATTATCTGCTTGCCCTTCTACTTTGGAAAGTCAATCAATATTTAGATATATGTTAATTTGATATTCCCTAACTCATAATATTTTCCTGAGAAAAATACAATACCCTGAAATACTCCACGATGAATTGCTATGACGATTCTGTGCACTTGCAGGTAAATTATCAGTATGGTGTAAGGATCACCAATAGCCACCGTTGTGGCTGGTGGAGGAGACGAGTGGCAGCACACTGAGGAGGGGCGATGACATAGTGAGTGTGGGGAGGTAGCGCGGTGGCAAGCTGCCATAGTCAAGCGGCGGAGGGGAGCCACGTAAGTCGTCGAGCATGAAGCCATATGTAATTTGCCTTGGATTCGACGTGATTGAGAGGGGTGTGATAAGAAATTGCTTCTAGTTGTATTCCATGTTTTGGAATTGGCTCTAGAATTTTTTTTTAGTCCAATTCCAATGGCAACCAAACAACCCCATTCATGAAATCAAATTCCAATTTCATGATTCCATATATAATTCCTGGGAACCAAAATGGTGTAAGAATCTTATGAAAATGTACAAATTCCTGTATGTATGAACCCGGTACGATTTATATGAAATTCCCATAGGATAGTCAAGGATTTAAAGTCCTATATGTGAAAAATCTTATATTCCAAAGAAAGCCTTGCGTTGCTTCATTCCTAGGAGGTGGATATTTCCTGTATATTGGGATGGTTTTGTCGTTTGTTTGTCGGTTATTGCGTTTGCAATGGTGGCTGGCCATCTTTCTTTGCTTTTTAGCCGGTTTTTGGATTCAATTTTTTAATAATTATTATTTATTAAACTAATAAATCATAGTTAAAACCATAATCGTAACCAAAAAAGCAAGCCCTATGTTTTGTCATTTATGTAGCCTCTCACTGTATGAGTTTACCCCGGTTTGGCTGATAAGCCATCAGTAGTTTGGGACCAAAGACGACAGCAACACCTAGCTAGAAACTAGAAACAAGGATATGTGGCCCCTTGATGCTTGGTTAAAGTTGCTGCACCGACGACATTTGGCAACTAGTTTCTATTAGCCCATGCACTTAGAAAAAAGCGGCTTTCAACAGTCCAAATCCATAATCTAGATACGGCAGTACGTACTCCCCAAAAAGGCTACTACATTAGATCTCTCTCAAAAAGAAAAATAAAATTTCATTAGATCATCCAAGGACTTCAGAAAAACAAAAGAAATGTTAAGGTATGATCATGAACATCAAGAATAAGTGGTGCAACAAAAAAAAAGCCTTTGGGGCGTGTTTGGAACCAGAGTGGATCATTATAGATTATATTCTTTTGGGCTACGACTGATAGTTTTTTGTTACGTTTTTTGAGACATCAGAGACATCGACACAAATGACGTACATAATTTTAGGCTCAAAAAATCATTTGGGAAGCGACTTCGAAAAGTCGCTTGAAGAAACTGCCCTATTTGTTTCGGTTTCCGGAGAAACGAAATCAAAAGTCACAAAAAAAGCAAAAAAGAACATGATGGTAATCTAACTTAGGCAGCTAGAGTTTCAGCTTGGGTTTGGGCCAAACATTGCAGTCCTTAAATTGTGGATCTGCCTCTTTTCACAACAAAATAAATTTAAAATAATTTTACGAATTCACTATTTTAAGGCTACCCTCACCAACACTATCTCACGAACGCTCACGAGCTTCCACCACACGTCTTGTATAGAGCACCTGATGCCACCACACATCATCATGAGAGCACCTGGAGACCACTCGCTCCCCTTCTCCCTCTAGTAGTCAGCCATTCTTACTTCTCCCTACTCAGCTCAGCTCTCCATTTCCCCTCATGCACGTGAGTCCAGGGATGGTGCTCAGTGCCGCCTCCCCTTCCCTGCTGCTCTATCGCCGCCGTCTACTCACCACCACCCACCGTCCCTCGCTACCAGCACTCTCTCCTCTTGCGTGCAACCTCACAAACCCTAACCATGGCCAATCCCCATCGACGTTGTGCCGTATGTTGGGATACGGTGTAGGCTATACTTGCGCAAATTAAAAAATTTTATCACATGAAACAGGAAATCATATAAGTAAGAGATCATGGTTCGTTATCACTAGATGAGTTGAAGCAGTCCGGTTCAATGTAGCGCGCGTTGATGCAGTGGAAGTAGTCGATCATCCATGAGCAGCAGTTGATCTTTGCGAGCCAAACATCTTTTCCTCATGATCATCTCAATCAGTGCCGTAGTCGTAACAACACTTCTACTGAAGTCCATATGTCTAGGAATGGAACATTGTGCGATGGTGTGCTAGTACCAGTATGCACAATAGGGGTTTCGAGAGGTAACAGCTAGGGTTTTGATAAGTGTGTCTCAGGATTTTCTTAGATCCTCATTTTTAATACCACCCTAGCCCCCACATCTCTCTTAATATATAACCTCCTATTTGATTCTTATCTGATACGATTAAAGATTGAATTCAACTCAGAGCGCCTTCGACTAGATCCTTATACAATACGAGTAGCATAATATTTATAAGCACACAACAACAATGATATTCAATTTTGAACATAATACAAATGCGACCACTTTCCTAATTACATGATAATCACAGTGCTACAAATATTTCTATACAAGCTTAACTACCAAATTTTTGTACTAACAAGCCACTACTTTACTAAAGAATTGCTATTACAGTGCTAAAATAGAGTAGCATGTTAATGAAAAATACTTGCTTTCTTAATTTTATGCTAATCACAGTGCTACAAATGTTTCTATGCAAACACAAATATTCAGCATTTTTTCTATTTCTCACTGTTTTTGCCATTGCTAAAATACGCACTGCTAAACATATGATATACGTACCACAGTGACATAATAAGCGTGACAAATGATATTTTAACGACACTAACAACGCTGCTTCTCCGACGTGAACTAAGGCCAACGGGCAACTAAACAGGATTAACTACCACCTTTTCATGCTAACAAGTCACATATTCGTAATTAAATGCTAATGACGGTGATAAAATTACAGTCACATGCTAATGACAGCTATGCACAAGAAATGTCATGCTCGTAATTAGCAATACTACTAAGTGGATGCCACGTCAACCTTCGAGCTATTTCAGGTGCCACATCAGCATGCCACGTGTTAGTACAACGTCACCTGTTATGTTAGCCTACCTTGCCACCTGTAAGCCGCGTGTCACACCACGTCGCTGCCACATCAGCGCTAACCACCACGTCAGTAAGCCTACTCGCCATACACTGTTCCATGACCAGGTTCACCATAGATCTACTATTTCACGCTCCAGGTCCACAGCACAGTAGAATTTTTTATTTTCTAGTATTTTTCTTTAGGTTTAATTTTTTTTAAGATCTCATTCTCCTCCGTCCTAGCTCCGATTGATCTCGTTCTTTTTCTCTAAATTCATCTAAAATTGAGCTCTATCTTTTGGTTCTATTTTTAAAGTTTTTGAAGTTCATATAAATTTTATTTGAATTTATTTTATGTCTCGTTCGTTTTCTCTCTCCTTAGATTGCATCTTCGAATGAGCGAAAGCATCACAAAAAAAATCAAGAATTCATAACTGAGCAGGACTAAGGCAAGTTGTATTCTTTAATCATATTGAACCTAGTTTTTAAATATATTATTTATTTATTTTATTTTAAATTATCGTATATTGCTAGTTTATTATAAACCTTTGTACGTGGTATCTACTATCCAAATTGCTTAAATTTGCCTTGATAATTTTGGATATTATGTTACCATTGTCACCATAGGATGAAAAATTATTTAGTGATGCCATACGAGTTGTCACATGGATTGTACGATCAATTTGCTTAGTCATGATTATAGTTACGTTGGGCTTATCATCACATTGATCAATTAATTAATTTAACTTAATGAGATATTGAATCATGGTTGTAGTTATCGTTATAAAATTTATGTGCCATAACATTGGCATGTCATTGGTGTTGATTATACAAAAATTGGTTTTTACCTGGGCGAGTGATTATGTAGTACTTCGAGGGATATGGATGTCTCGCCTGGGTAATGTTTAAGGATTTAACTTTGTGCGCTATTGATTTAAGTCTTACCATGTAAACCATATGTCTAGTATGGAATAGATCTGACTAATTAATTTATGATATTTTAATTTTAATCTCGCTATTGTGATGAACATAGTTACTGATTTTCATGAGACACAAGTGGGTGTGATGTGAAACCCTAGCGGACGAAATTAAGTTGAGGTTGAATATTATAAAGGTCTTATTGTGATTTTCTTTAACTTGAGGATGATCACATCGTATGGGTATAGTTGTACAACCTCTGTAAAATATAAAACTATTCGAATAGCCGTGTTCCAGTTATGGACAATACTCGGTGATTTCACACGAAGGGTAGAAATTTTATAAAGACTTGGTTTAGTTAAATTTGAAAAGTGAATAGTTAGTAAACTGGTGAAGCAACTTGTGAATAGTTAGTTCATAGGTGGTTCATTCAATTTATTTAGTTATTTATTCGCTATTATTTCCTTTAAAGTTCACTTTCAATCTATTTATTATATTTACTTTAAGTATTGCTTTCTGTAAAGTAATCTTTCAGTCATCAATTGGTAAGTCTTGCATATTATATTTGTATAATTATTATAAATGACTTGCTGAGTACTAATGTACTCACGGCTTTATGCCTATTGTTGCTCAGTTAAAGAAGAGGATCCATATCAGCAAGAGGTACCAGGAGGAGGATACTTCGCCAACTTCACGGATTAGAACTTTGCTTCTTAGTTGATTGCTTGTGGGCATGTGAAATTGCTACCATGCTTATTTCTGCTTTCTACTGCTAGATTCTTAAGCCCTTCAGGCTAGTAAGTTGTAAGTTTGGCCATAAGTTTGTACTATAATAATTAATATTATTTGAGTTTTTTCCTTTATTAATTGTGCATATGATCGATATTTTATCTATGCTTACATTGTGTGTACTAGCGTGATTCTGAACTAGTGTGATATACATAGAGTACAGATTTACATATTCGGGTCTTGACACCTTCCTTCCTTCTCTGCTATCACGGTTTCTACTCTGGGGCTCGACGAAACAGAAATGGCGACCACGGCCATTTTATGTTGAAGCAACGGGGGTGAGCGGTTGGACTTGTATGCATGGGGGTAGGGGGCTTCACGGGGTCTTCACGGGGTGGACAAATGGCGTGCGCAGGGAAGGGTACGACGCCTGGCATGGATGGCTGGCACGCTGAGGAGCAGCGGCGCGAGGGGGCCGGGTCCTGGAACGGGCGAGTGGCGGTCCAAGGAAGCAGGTGCAGTCAGCAACCGCGTGAGAAGGCAGGCGTAGACAGAGCATGTGCTAGGTGGCTTTGCATGTATGGAGAGCACGCCAGGCGGCTTTGTGCATGTGGGGAATCCGCCTCTTTGCACGGTCGGAAGCGCGTCGGGGGGGTTTTTTCGGGATTTCAGCCGAAAGGGGGCCAAAGATGGCATTGCATGGGAGCAAAGGGCCAAAAATGGGCAAACTCCACAATTATGATGCAGGCTTTGGTGATGAGTCTTCTTCATCACATCGCACTTTAATGAGCAACTAGAGGTATCGCAGACTCTATATAATCTTTTTGAATAATCATGTGGATATTTTACTATTTGCCATATGTCATAGTTCTAAAAACCTAATTAGTCACCTGTGTAGAGTACAAATAATACTAGGTTTTAATTATGTCTGTGTTACAACTTCCATGTAATTGAATTTTCTTGTGGCTGCCAGCAACTTTACCCAATATTTTTAGATACAAAAGTTACTTGTATATGAGTGAGATGGATTTTTTGTAAGCCAAACTATTCTATTGTAAAGCCCCAATCTATTTTCCAAGAAATAACTCGAATTGTATGTTTTACAATGGAAACCTTTTTCGTGATTCGACTGGATTTTTTTCAGCTTTAATCACTTACATGTTCTGTAGCAGTTCAGCTTCACCTTCTACCTTTTTTAAAGAGATCTTCTCCTTTGCTGATTGTTGTAGGGGTGGCCCCCATCTAAACCCAACCAGCATGTTAGAAAGGCGTAAGTATCGAGTGAGGCATGTATGATAACGTAAATGCCCTGAAGGACATTCTTGTAAAGACGTTCCTTGTAAAGAGATATATATGTGATGCCAGCCATAGGGAGAGGGGACATCTCACCTAACTCCCCACTACACAATCTCCCTGTTTGGTCGATAACCATAACAGATGGCGTCGTCCGTGGGGACGACAAGAGCAAGCCTCAAGATCTCAAGAAGGATGGCACCGACATCATTGACGGAGAAGAGGAAGAAAGGGGTCGTGGAGAGGCCTCACGTCAGCACCAGGGCTTCGACATCGGTAGTCGCGGAGGTAAACGCCGACGCAGCGACCGACCCCGCCATCGCTGACGTAGCGACCGACTCCAGCACCGCCGATGCTCCGTCCTCACCCCCGGTGCAGGAGCACCGAGCGGCCCCGGCGGTACTTGGGCCGGGTCAGCGATGCGGGAAGCCACCACACCGACTTGGCGAGTAACTTGGTGGCGCAAGCAGTGGTCGCGGCTGTCCTGCCAGCGCAACCGAGTGCGCCGCTCGCTTCGGCTACGCCGGCAGTGGAGAGCGCCCTACTGACGGCCCTCGACACGCTCTGGCGGGAGCTAGCGGATCTCCGCGAGACCGTGCAGGCTATGCAAGAGGCTTGGAGCCCGCAGACCCTACCGGTCGTTGCGTCGGGGTCCCGCCTGCAGCAGCCGCAGCGAAAACCCTCACAAGCCCAAATTATCAACGTCATCTCCGGAGGTTCCTCGTCGGGAACCTCACCGCAACCAGGGCCGGGAGTAGCCTAGGGCGAAGTCACCTTCGCGCCTGCTGACGCCTAGGGCGTGGAGTTTCCCCACCAAGACCCTCTGCTCATCCAAACCAACATTGCAGGTTGTGATGTCAGACGCGTCCTCATTGATGGAGGTAGTTCGGCGAACGTGCTTTTTGCGGAGGCCCTCGACCGCGTGGGGATTTCTCGAGGTCGACTAACGCCATCGAGGGCCCCGCTACATGGTTTTGGGGGCCAATCGTTGAGCACATTGGGCCAGGTATGTCTCCAAGTCTCCTTTTGTTAGGGCGATAACGTCAGGGGCGAGGACGTCATCTTCGATGTTGCGGACACCCCAAGCTTGTACAACGCCATTCTGGGCCGCCCCATCCTCAACTCCTTCAGGGCGATCTCGCATCATGGCTTCTTGTGTGTGAAGCTCCCCGGTCCACAGGGCGTCATCACTATCTTCGGCGACCAGGACCTCGCTCGACGCGTGGAGATTCCCACCACGAGCCCCCAGCGTAGGGTGCATACCCTCACAGACAAGCTCATGGCGGACGCACCATTCACCCCGGGGTGGACTCCCAAGCCCCGACCAGAGGGCGAAGTCAAGAGGGTGCCTCTCCAGGCCAACGGTCAAGTTGTCTCCATCGGAGAAGGACTCCCCCCGGAGGTGGAGCAAGGTCTGCTCCTGGTTCTCCACAACAACGTAGATGTCTTCGCATAGTCCCCAGATGACATCAAGGGCGTGGACCGCTCCCTCATCGAGCACAACCTAGTGGTCCACCCGGATGCTAAGCCAATCAGGCAACGGCTTCGGCGTATGTCCGTCGACTGGTAGCAAGTAGCCAAGGTGGAAGTAGCGAAGCTTCTTCAGGCTGGAGTCATCCGTGAGGTCCAACATCTGGATTGGTTGGTCAATCCAGTGTTGGTAAAAAAAGCTAACGGTGCCTAGCGTATGTGCATCGACTTCACTACCCTCAACAAGGCATGCCCGAAGGATGACTACCCTTTACCACGGGTAGATCAACTGGTCGACGCCACCGCCGGATGCGAACTCATGAGCTTCTTGGACGCTTACTCCGGCTACCACCAGATCTATATGGCTAAGGATGATGAAGTCAAGACCAGCTTTATCACTCCGATAGGGACATACTGCTTTGTCCGGATGCCCTTCGGTTTGAAGAATGCGAGTGCAACTTTCACTCGCCTCATCGCGCTAGCATTGGCCTCCTAACTGGGGAGGAATGTGGAGGCTTACATCGACAACGTAGTCGTCAAAACCAGGCAGCTGGACTCCCACGATCAGGATCTCCAAGAGACCTTCAACAATCTCAGGAAGGTGAGCATCAAGCTCAACCCGGACAAGTGTGTATTCAGTGTGCGGGCGGGCAAGCTTTTGGGCTTTCTGGTGTCTAGGTGCGGCATCCAGACCAACCCCGATAAGGTTGACGTGATCCTCGCTGTGGAGCCGCCCAAGACGACAAGGGAAGTCCAGAGGCTCGCTGGCCGCATGGCTGCGTTGAACCGCTTTTTGTCCAGGGCAGCGGAGCGGAGCCTACCATTTTTTAAGACCCTTCGCGGCTGTGACGGGTTTCGTTGGGACGGCGATTACGTCAACTCCTTCAACGACCTTAAGAGGCATCTCGCAAGCCTCCCTACCCTGGTCGCCTCGGAGACAGCGGTCAGCGCCGTCCTCGTCGTCGAGGAGGGCGCTCTTCAGCGTCCCGTGTACTTCATCTCCGAAACCCTGCAAGGCGCCAAGACACGGTATACGGAGCTTGAAAAGTTGGCTTACGCGCTGGTCATGGCCTCAAGAAAGCTCCGACACTACTTCTGGCTCATCCAATCACCGTGCCGTCCTCGTTTCCCCTGGCGAAGATGTTGCATAATAAAGAGGCCACGGGACGCATTGGTAAGTGGGCAACCGAGCTCGCACCGTTTTCTCTAACGTATGCCTCGTGAACAGCGATCAAGTCCTAGATCCTGGCGGACTTCCTCGCAGAATGGACTCCCTCGACCCAACACGCCCAGCAGCCGGCGGACCCAGTGTGGATACTTGACACTGATGGAGCCTACGGCGTTTCCGGCGCAGGCGTGGGCGTCGTCGTCACTACGCCGGGACAACACCGTCTGTTGTACTCGACGCGTCTTGTACTTTCCGCCACCAACAATACCACCGAATACGATGCGCTCCTTTTCGGCCTCGCGAAGCTCAAAGCCCTGGGCGCGCGATGAGTCCTCGTCCGCACGGATTCACGGCTGGTGGCGAGTCAGGTGGACAAGTCGTACCAGGCCAAGGATCCTGAACTGGCCAAGTACCTAGCAGCCGTGCGAGCAAAGGAGCGATATTTTCTGGGCGTCACGGTCAAGGCCATCCCCCAGGCAGAAAATGAGCAGGCTGACATTCTCGCAAAAGTCGCTAGCCAACAGCTCCCCGCTCCCGAAGGAGCATTCTATGAGGTCGTGCCTGCGGCGGCCGTCGTGCAGGACAATCGCGACGCGGCCTTTGTTCACCAGATCACTCAGCAGGGTGATTGGCGAGAGCCTGTTTACGCTTTCTTGCAGGGCATCGCTGAACCTGACGACCCCGTCGAGCTCCACCGCCTACAGTGCCGCGCCAGGTCTTTCTAGGTGCTCGACGGGGTACTCTACAAAAAAGGGGTCTGCACACCGCTTCTACGGTGCCTCTCACACGAAGAAGGAAAGCACCTCCTCGCGGAAATTCACGCGGGACTCTGCGGATCACATCTGGCGCCGAGGTCGCTCGTCGGCAAGGTGTTCAAGCAGGGCTTCTACTGGCCAACCGCCGTTGCTGATACCTAAGACCTCGTGCGTCGATGTCAAGGCTGCCAATAGATGGGGTGGTCATCCACAGACCCTCGACCGGCCTCAACCCCATCCCCCCGTATGGCTGTTGGCACGGTGGGGCATCGACGTTGTGGGACCTCTGCCTCGGGCCCCAGGAGACTTGCGGTTCATAGCGGTCGCTTTGGAGTATTTCTCCAGGTGGCCCGAGGCTGTGGCGCTAGCCAAGGTCACTTCGGCAGCCATGTAGCACTTCCTCTGGCAGAACATCATATGCCGCGCACATTCCAGCCGGAGGACCTCGTCCTCAAGATGGCACTCCACGCAGACACGGTCGGCAAGCTGGAGTCCAAGTGGGAAGGCCCATATGTCGTTGCGGCAGCTTTATAGCGAGGATCTTATCACCTCGCCACGCTTGAAGGGCAGACGCTCCGTCACACATGGAATGCGGACAGGTTGCGGAGGTACTATGTTTAGGCCAGTAAAGGCCAACAGGAAGCCTGCACCCAGAAGTCCAGCGGGGCGCCTAGGTCAGGCGTGCCCGTACACACTCTCCAGCAGCACAAGCAGCAGAGGCTCCCTACCTCGCCGTCACGACAACGAGTCCAATGGTTAGTCCCTGTAGGATCGGAAATGGCAACAGAGGGAGGGTGAATGGTGCCTTTTAAAACTAGCCCGCAAAGAATCCACAAAAATTCACAACTCTCTGATAGTTATGAGAACTACCAAGAAATTGATTGACCTCTCTGGAAATTTCAAATCAAATAACACTAGAGAGAGTAAGAACTGCTACTCCTCAAAACATACACAGATTACTTAAGCATCCACATCCACTAGCACACACACACACACGCAACCAACAGGGCAAAGGATTGCATAACCAAGCATACTATTTAGTATTGCTGCACTTCACTCAAGACTAGTTGCTCCCTCTTAGCTCATAAACTGAAAAAACAGAAATCACACAAAGAAAGTGACTTGGCCGAAGGCCACACACAAGGAATAACTAATTTGCATCTCACGACAGAGGAGATTGACCAATTTGTTACTCACAACTGAAAATAGGTGCAGCAATGAAATTAGTTGACTACCTGTACTGGAAAATAGCTTTCCTGTGCAGTCCGCATAAAGGGCAGCCGAACTGAATTTTTGCTTTCTAAGTGCTGCTGTTTAGCTTGCATACAGGAAGCTGCAGTAATGAAAAACTGCGGCTACTACACTCCATTCGGCTCTAACCAAAACACACAAACTCACACAACACCTCACCTCTTTTCCTCTAAACGAAACAGCAAAACAAGTACTGCTTCTCAAAACAGAGAACAAAATAAAACTGCTGCTACCGCTTCTCAATTCCTCTCTCTACTCACCCAAACCGAACACCCAAAATCAGCAGGGAACAGTGCACTGCAGAACTGAAAATAAAACTTCTCCTGTGCAATTGGCTAGCAAGAAACACTGCAGGGAAGAAGTAGATTGGCAAGGAAATATGCAGAGCACAAGCTACAAATAGACTGCAGCCGAAACTTGAAACAGAGGGGCTGGACCGAACTGAACAGGAAATGGACTGCAGACTGAAACAAACCGAAAATACCAAGTTCAGATATTACTGCAGGCAGCCGAATGACAACATTGAACTCCTGTTTCTGCTGAAAAACAGCAGATTGTAACAACAAAAATGACTGCAGATTTCAGCCTAAAAGTGCAGAACCGAAAAGGCTACAAAAAAAAGAAACTGCAGTCTGCAGTTCGGCAAAGTGGACAGCAGAGAAGGTGCAGCAGAAATCTGAAGAACTTATGCAGACTTGGTTCAGAAAATAGATAACATGTTCAAGACAAGAATTAATTGAATGCAAAGCGGGCATCAAAACACTTGTTGCGATATCTGCTAGAGTATACTCACCAACCAGAAATGGTGCGATCAAAGCAATAAGTACTGCACTGTCTCACTGAGCGGACTGCAAAAAGAAATAGTGCTGGCCAAAATAAATTCAGAGACACAGGGTTGTAGTACTCAAATCACTTGAAAAACTGAGAAATTGACAAGTGATAGCTGGAAGATCTTGGGGCAAGAGATCTGAACTATAAGCTAAATAACCCCATGCCCTCAGGGAACCAAAAGATTTCAACAAGAGATCAAGAATTCAAGATTTGAGCTGAAATCTGAAAATAAGCAAGGAGAGGATATATTTTTAAATTTCTCTCCATTCTCTAATCCTTTGCTCACGAAATTTTGCAGGTACTTTAGCAAAGAGTTCAAGACTTGAAACCAAAAGTCTCAGGCCATCTCATGACGGGAAAAGAAAACTTCCATCAATCCCTGCCATGAGCCCTAGAAAAATCAAGAACAGAGAAGGTGAAGCACAGAGAGCAACAAAGGCAAAAGAAATTCAATCCATTGATTCATCCCCATGAATGATTACACTGAGGAGTCCCGATACGCATGGACATTGAAACAAGAGGACTGATTACATGGATTCTCAATTCATTCTCTCCCTCTCCTAACACAAGAACACACGCACTAGCTCAAAGCACTCACCAGCCTCCCAAGCTGAAAGAGCACACACACGCACTAAGCTCTCTTCATGCTAAAAAATGTGCAGCTCACTACCACCCTTGCATCCACACTCAAAGAACATCCTCAGGAGATACACACCCAGCAGAGCCCAAGCACACACACGCTACGTACAGACCAAGAGAGATAAGCTCACTTCACCTCTCCTGCACATAAGACCAAAGGGAGAAGCCACACCTTTTCTTGGAAATTCAAGAAGTGGCATACTCCACACTTCCAACCCTCTCATCCATTTTTGGCAAAGGTCAAGCCACCAGAATTTTTGGAGGGAAATCACCTACTCCTCTCATTTTCTTGAGTCAAATTACCAAATTGCCCTCAAGCACTTTCCTGGAAGTTTCCGCATCCGATACCTTGACTGTCTGAACCTCGACTCCTCCCTGAGTCTAGTCCCGGTCCGCTAGTCATCGCCCGTCGTGTCCGTCACGGGCAGTTCCGGTTCCTCGTCTCCCTGCTCGCAACCACCTCAGCAGCCTCGATCATCTTCGGCATCTTTGACCGTCTAGAACTCGACACCTCCTGTGCCTAGTCCCGGTCCTCCTCGCCTCACCATGACCTAGCTCAAAGTCCTGCAGATCCACAGCACAAGCAAACCGTCACATAGCACCGCACGAAACAGTATAATCAATAAAGGCACAAGTAAAGGTACTCTACCCTCGAATACCCGAAACAAACTCAAACTCACTAAACCGACCGTCAATTACTCATTATAAACATAGGGACACCTCCACATGATCTCTCAATCTCCCCCTTGATGAGTATATTGACAAATACAGAAAAAGCATAAGTTGAGTTTGTTTGAAAGTCATACATGGTCCAAGAGAAGAAATTGATGCTAATGACCATGTTGACGCAAGGAGCAAAAGTAAGAGCAAGTTTTCCTCAAACGCTCCCAAAACTCTCAAAAAATGACTTTTTCTCCAATATTCTCCCCCTTTTTGGCAATAGAATCATCAAGATACAAAAGAGTGAATATAGTATGGTATGGTTGAATGTTATGCAATGCTAAGCAATTAGAGCCATGAAGATTATCCAAAATGACTATATGAGTATTACACCAAGCCATAACGTATATGAAGGCTATCAACATCATGACAAGATATGCATAATCAAGCCAAGCCACGTAAGTAACAATATGAAGATTAGATGAATTTCTTAGCATGTCAAGTTACTCAAGAGTATAGTCTAGCTAGAGGTATCCAAAAATGATGCAAGCCATGTCAATAATCTAAGTGGAACCAAGAAGCTAGAATTGAGTCAATTTAGAGTGCTACAAGTTCAAGAATGAATCATTTGCACAAGTACTTAGTTCTTTTGGCAATTAAGCAAATTTAGCACAAATCATATGTTTTCATTTGAAACTCATAATTTTGGTGATGTGCTAGATCTCAAGCCTTATGCGACCATTCCAAGTGAGAAGCTTAAGGAGATGATCTTGGTCATCCAAAACTCCCCCCGAGTTCATGCCTAGTGCAATGGCAAGCAGTCTCACAAGAAAGAATTGGTGAGATCAGTTCTTTCGCACATAAAAGAGATCTTTTGCTTTCTTAAATAGTTGTACTTACTCATGCTTCATCAAGAAACTAGCATAGCTCAAACTAAAACTCAATTAAAGATTCAAGCCTCAACTTAGTCTATTTGACATGGCATGAATCATAAGAGGATAACTAAAGACAGACTGGTCTCAAAAGCTAACATGACATGTCTTAGTTCAAGTTGTGCAATTTTAATTAACTCAACAATGGCAGAGGCTTGACGACACATATGAAGCAATGATAAATCTAGCGATTAAGCATAATCATGGCAAGATGTAATGCATTGTAATCATGTCAACTATGGATAATAGTCAAGGCTCTATCTAGTTATATTACAATGCAGAATGCTGAAATGAAATGCAAGAAATCCAGCTCCCCCTCAACATGTGAAGCACTTTTTAGTTCAAGTTGAGTTATGTCAATATTAAGCTCCAGAAGCTCCCAAATAAACTCCCCATGAACCAAAGTTATAAAACGAGAAGCTGGCAAAGAAATCAGAAACAGGTAGTCCTTAAAGCATAGACGAGATATAGAGAGTACTATGGCTCTGACTGACTCTCATTTACCCCATATGACACTAGAATTATCAACTGCCCAACTAACACACTAAGGAGCAAACACGTCCCCTGTCTATCCAAGGGTGGCCCAACCCTTGCTAGAACCTATAAGAAGTGAGTAAGCTCAACCTAGTGAGAGGAGAAACAGCTAACAAAGCATCCTAGAACCACAAGATGAGAGGAAGAAGTCTGACCATCTAGACACGAGAAACACTCTAATCTATGCTAGAAAGACTAACCCGAATGCACCCAAATGCAATGCAACAGTAAGGAGCAACAGCATAATATACAATATAAAACAGTAAAGCACAAAGCTCCCCCTCACTACAGTCCATAAGGACAAACCACCCCAAGCTCTCCTCGCAAGGCTGAAAACCTAGAGCTATCCAAAGGCTTAGTAAAGATGTCAGCCAACTGGTGATCACTCTCTACAAACTGGAGCACTATATCACCCTTCTCCACATGGTCTCTAAGGAAGTGATATCGGATATCAATATGCTTGGTCCGAGAGTGCTGCACCGGGTTCTTAGCAATGTTAATAGCGTAAGTGTTATCACAAAAGAGTGGAACACTTTCTATAACTAACCCAAAGTCCCGCAGGTCGGCCATCCAAAGTATCTCGTCGCAGAATCGGGCGGCAGCAACATACTCGCCTCTGCGGTGGATCACGAACACCGGATCGCTTCCTAGAAGACCAGAAACAAGAGAAGTGCCAATGAATTGGTAGGTGCGGTAAGTGCTCTTCCTATCTATCCTACAACCAAGAAAGTCTGCGTCGAGTAGGCTCGAGGAAAAGACAGATGAGGAGGAGTACCGTATACCATAGTCAATGGTAGCTCGAAGGTATCAAGAATGCGCTTCACCGCTGGCGTGAGATACGCGAGGAGAAGCTCAAATCGAGCACACGCATACACGGAGAAGTGTATGTCCGGTCTCGAGGCGTTGAGGTACAAGAGGGAGCCAATCATGCCGCGATACTCCTTCGATCAATCGCTCGCCTTCATCCGGGTCGAGTGAAGTCAAGAAGCCATCGGAGTGGACACCGGTTTGCCATCACTCATATCAAAGCGCCAGAGGTCACGAGTGTACTTGCCCTGATGGAAGAAAGTACCCTCCCGAGTCTGCTTGATCTGAAAGCCAAGGAAGAAACTCAACTCACCCATCATGCTCATCTCAAACTCTGAGCTCATGACATCGGAGAACTGAGAAACAAGAGTATGAGAAGAGCCACCAAAGATGATATCATCCACATAAATCTGGACGAGTAGAAGGTCATTGCCATGCCTGCGAATGAACAAGGTCTTGTCCAACTTACCCATCTCAAATCCATGACTCAACAGATAAGACTTAAGCCTCTCATACCAAGCTCTAGGGGCCTGCTTAAGTCCATACAAGGCTTTGGAAAGCTTGTAGACATGGTTTGGGTATTTGGGGTTCTCAAACCCGAGGTCAGCCTAACATAGACTTCTTCCTCAATAAACCCATTGAGGAAGGCACTCTTGACATCCATCTGGTAAAGCTTGAAACCCTTAGAAGCCGCGAAAGCAAGCAAGATTCTAATGGCCTCAAGTCTAGCAACAAGGGCAAAGGTCTCCTCAAAATGTAGACCCTCAACCTGGGAGAACCCCTGAGCTACCAGTCTAGCCTTGTTTTGAATGACTACCCCATCCTCACTCTGCTTGTTTTCGAACACCCACTTAGTCCCAATAACATTGTGACCTCGAGGGGGCTCAACAAGTGACCAGACCTTGTTTCTTTCAAAGTTCTCCAACTCCTCATGCATGGCATTGACCCAAGACTCGTCAGAAAGAGCATGATCTACATCCTTAGGTTCGAAAGAGGCAACGAAAGCAGAATGGAGACAGAAAAGAGAAGTACCAGATTTTGAGCGTGTGACACGCTCAAAAAGATCTTCAATTATCTGCTCTGAAGGATGATGTTCTCGGACTCTACGAGGAGGTCCTTGATGAGAAGAAGGAGAAGTGGCCTCTACCTCATGAGAGGACGAGGTAGGAACAGAGCCACTAGCTCCAGAAGAAGCGGAAGGCATGGGCTGATCTCCTTGAGGTGCGGTGGTAGAGGCAGGCCCCTCAGGGGGAGGACGAACTGGATCAGGTAGACAACCCTCATCTCCATCCTCCTGATCATTCACAAAGATGGTCTCGATCGCTCTACGTAACTCGAGATATCGGGCCTAGTCCCGGACCGGCCTCATCGAAGGTCACCTCACGTGTTTCTACCAATTTACTAGACTCAGCCTCCGCACTTATAAGCTCACGAAGAAGTCGAGTAACCTAGAAAGATCCCATCACAAGATCGTGACTCGAACTTATCTAGGTTTCCAGACTTCAGAATAAAACACTTGCAACCAAACACGCGAAAATGAGAGGTGCGATGCAAGTGTGCCCTGAGAAAAACTCGATTTGAAACATGGCACGCGGTGGCTATCGCCTCAGTCCAAAACTTCCTCGGTGTAGAGTACTCATCAAGCATCGTCCTGGCCATCTCGACCAAGGTACGGTTCTTCCACTCCACAACGCCATTTTGCTGAGGGACGTATGGAGAAGAGAACTGGTGCTCTACACCTGTCTCATCACAGAAACTCTTAAAGTAGAAATTCTTGAACTCCGTGCCATTGTCACTGCGGATCGCTCGTAAGGCACCCGGAAGCTCAACAGAAATCCTACGAAAGAGACCTCGAAAATGTGTAAATGTCTCATCCTTCGAGGCTAAGAAAAAACACCCAAGAGTACCTCGAGAAGTCATCGACCACGACAAGAACATACCACTTCCCTCCCGCCGATCAGCACTCAGCTGGTCCAATCGTGTCCATGTGGAGCAAATGTCCCGTGCATCGGTCATAGTCACCGTGGATCGAGGATGAGAAGCGGCAACCATCTTGCCGTGCCGGCAAGGAGCGCAAACAAGATCTTTGACCATCTTAAGTTTGTGCGCACTACGAATGAGATCGTGGCCGCTAACTCGAGTCAAATGGTCAAATCCAATATGACCAAGTCTCCTATGCCGTAAGGTAAGGTCACGGACTCGAAGCAACTAAACACCGAGAGAATCACCAGAAGACTCAGTAAAATCAGCATGAAAGATCCTCCCATAACGAGAAATCCCGCAAACCAGACTCCCCGAAGAATCAAGAATTTTGCAATTGTTTTTCTTGAAGCTCACCTCAAAACCGTCATCGGTAAGCTGAGAAACTGAAAGCAAATTGTACTGCAGCTTACTCACTCAGGCAACATCTCTTAAAATGAATGAATCATTAACATACACTGTACCTTTTGTGATGACGCGCCCAGACGAAGCGTCTCCAAAAGTGATCTTCTCATCACCTGGAGTACGGGTTAGGGAAGAGAACCAACGAGAGTCTCCGGTCATATGACGAGAACAACCGGAGTCCACAAGCCAAACCTCTCTCTTCCCAGCCCGGCGAACCTGAGTCAAATAGAGAGTAAAGGCTCAGTACTGGGATAAATGAAAAGAGATTTTGGCACCCAATACTGAGTCACACGCCGAGCAGAGGAAGTAGCCACACACGACTGACCTCTAGCTACCCTACGCTCTCTGTCGCTCAAAGAGCCAGAAGGTCTACTAGCAGACCTGAAGCTGTTATTGGGTCCGACTGCTACGAGGTAGCGAGTCAGAGCACCAACAACACGCTGATCACGCCGCGGATAGCCATCTCGATGGGGGAAACGAGAACTACCCTCAGAACGGCGAAAGTCATAACCAGGAGCAGCATGAGGACGAAAAACAGAAAACTCAGAAAAACCAAGTCCTCGATGCTGCCCAAACCCATCAACAGCAGTAATCCTAGACCTCGTGATGGTCCTAGGTGCACTCAGGGTCTGGGGCTGACCCTGAATACGCCTAAGTGCTACTGCACGGTCTCTACGCGCAATCTTGGCGCGCCTGAAGCATCGATCGACTCTGTGTCCATCCTTCTGACAGAAGGTGCAGTGATACTTCACCTTCTGAGTGGTAGAAGTGACAGGTGGAACCACCTTACTGTCAGAGATCCCTTGGACATAGCCTGCTGACTTAAATTGGACTTTCTCGGTCCTAGGCTCAGTCTCGATCACACCTGGTGCTATGGGTCTGAGCACGGCAGGTGGATGCTTCCTCATGTCCTCATAGAAATCATATCCTAGACCCTGATTAAATCTGCAGATCTTAGATTGGTCTAGAATAAGATTGAGCTTCTTCTTGCCTCCAACAAACCTCTCAAGAGTGTTAATAAGATACTGACACTCCCGAAAGAGAGAGATGCAAGAAGAACAGGGGGAAGAAGAGACAGCAGAAGGTAAGGGAGTTGAAGAAGAACCAATAGCAGAGGAACGAATGGCATGTGTACGCACAGCCGACTCAGAAGGCACAGTCCTACTGCTAGCAATTAGGTTCACATCGCTAGTCGTCTCTACCTTACCCTTGGGCTTCTCCTCAACCCCAGCACACACATCACAAGCAGATGGTTGCTTCTCTAGAAGGTCCTTAGTTAGCTTCACACATTTTTCATCCAAAGCAACGAGTTCAAGTTTTAGTTTTTCACAACTATTGCATGGTGAGCTAACTGGGGCCTTAGTTGCATACTTAGCCAACTTGTCGTTATTTGGTCAATCATTTCTTGAAACTGCTTTGAGACGATTCAAGTTCAGCAGCTTAATTTAGAACAGTTCAAACAAGAAGCAATTGGCTCAAGTAGTGAAGCTTGCGCTCAAAGAATTTATGATCCGCCTGCTTTAGGTTATCTTTAAATTATTGCAGGTTTCACATGACTCGGCAAATCCGTAGCATGGCATAAGGTCCTCTAGCAAAGAATGTCCTCAACCTCACATGAGGTGGGAGAAGTAGTCTCATCGTGAGTCGAGGGTAACAGCCCATCCTACTCGCCTCTAATTCGGCAAGCGACTAGCATTCTCCACATTAACAATATCAAGCTCGGAGGACAAACTATCATGCGAGGTCCTTAATTTCTCCATATCACCCAACAGAGCACAAAGCATGTATCACCGCATGTAAGAGCAATAATCTCTAGTGACAATCTATCTACTTCCTTCTCTAACTCAAGACACCTAGCCCTAGCTCTAGCATGAAAACCACCTAGCTTAAGAAAAGCATGATTGAGTTGGTCGAGGTGGGGTATACCTCGCCTGAGTCGGAGTAAAGCTCATTGTCGCCGGTTCGCCCTCGAGGGCCATGAAGCACATGCCGAGAAGTCGCCACCGCCATCCTTGAGCTCTTGGTCACCCGTCCCGTCGCCGCCGCTCCATCCTTCCACCTCGCCGAGGTCGAGGTCGCCGGCGCGGTGAGGACGCGGTGGAAGAGCTTCTTGGCTTTGCCAAAGTTGCGGAACTTCTTCTTGCCTTGTGCAGAGCCGGAGGCTTCTTGTTGCGGTTCTTGTCGGTGAAGTCGTTCTGCCCGACCGCCGTAGTCGTTCTTGCCCTTCTCCAAAGATGGGGCGTTTGCTCGAATGTGGTTGGGGCCACCACACTCAAGCAAATTACAGTGTCCTCCTCTTCTCGTCCCTCCTCCTCTTGTAAGCATGGGAAAACTTCCGAGCTAGGAGGGCCACCGCTCATCCTCGAGCCGCTCTAATCGATCGCCGCCACGCCACAGAGCAAGAAGGAGAAACCACACAATGATCGCAGAAGAACCGAAGCCAAATCGATCGTGACTAGGGCCATCGATCGTGACTTCGACTTTCGAGAGACAATGTCAATCTCGTGAGTCTTGAGACGCGAGTACGCCGCATCAAGAGTCAAAGTCGAGAGGTCCGTGGTGTCCTTGATGGTAGTCACCTTCATTTCCCAAACACGAAGATCAAGTGCGTAAGCATCCGCTTTAACGTTATCCGAGTTGGGGTATGTGAGACCGACCGCCTGAGGTTGCTCGTAATCTTGTGAAAACGCCGCAGCACTCATCCAGTGGACTCTCCAAATGAGCATTTCAAACTTGTTGTAATCTCGCTTGAATCGTCCTGTTGCATCGTCTTTATTTGGGTGGTGCCTCATGGTAAGCATCGAGGGTCTCCCAAATATCAAAGGCGGATGAAAATGAGATATGCGATCAAACTCACTACGACTCAGCCCTGGATGATGATGTTCCTTGCCTTTCCATTCGCCTCAACATCAGCCATATTCCCGGCATTGATGTTCTCATCGGCAGAACAACAAACCGGACCTTGACCTTGCGCCGATGGCGCACTGGCCCGGATGTATGTCTCCATTCGGCTCTTCCGTAGGTAATCGATGCCATCGAAAATGGGCGGCTTGGTGGAATACTTGTCCGCTGCCATGGCTCACGCATCGTTAAAGATCTATCGAGAAGAGCTAACCGGCTCTGATACCAATTGTAGGATCGGAAATGGCAACAGAGGGGGGGTGAATGGTGCCTTTTAAAACTAGCCCGCAAAGAATCCACAAAAATTCACAACTCTCTGATAGTTATGAGAACTACCAAGAAATTGATTGACCTCTCTGGAAATTCCAAATCAAATAACACTAGAGAGAGTAAGAACTGCTACTCCTCAAAACATACACAGATTACTTAAGCATCCACATCCACTAGCACACACACACACACACGCAACCAACAGGGCAAAGGATTGCATAACCAAGCATACTATTTAGTATTGCTGCACTTCACTCAAGACTAGTTGCTCCCTCTTAGCTCATAAACTGAAAAAATAGAAATCACACAAAGAAAGTGACTTGGCCGAAGGCCACACACAAGGAATAACTAATTTGCATCTCACGACAGAGGGGATTGACCAATTTGTTACTCAACTGAAAATAGGTGCAGCAATGAAATTAGTTGACTACCTGTACTGGAAAATAGCTTTCCTGTGCAGTCCGCATAAAGGGCAGCCGAACTGAATTTTTGCTTTCTAAGTGCTGCTGTTTAGCTTGCATACGTGAAGCCGCAGAATGAAAATCATGCTACTACACTCCATTCGGCTCTAACCAAAACACACAAACTCACACAACACCTCACCTCTTTTCCTCTAAACGAAACAAAGAAACAAGTATCGCTTCTCAAAACAGAGAACAAAATAAAACTGCTGCTACCGCTTCTCAATTCCTCTCTCTACTCACCCAAACCGAACACCCAAAATCAGCAGGGAACAGTGCACTGCAGAACTGAAAATAAAACTTCTCCTGTGCAATTGGCTAGCAAGAAACACTGCAGGGAAGAAGTAGATTGGCAAGGAAATATGCAGAGCACAAGCTACAAATAGATCGCAATTAAACTTGAAACAGAGGGGCTGGACCGAATCAACAGAAATGGATCGCAGATCAAACAAACCGAAAATACTAAGTTCGGATATTATCGCAGCAGCCGAATGACAACATTGAACTCCTCGTTTCTGCTGAAAAACAGCAGATTGTAACAACAAAATGATCGCAGATTTCAGCCTAAAAGTGCGAACCGAAAAGGCTACAAAAAAGAAATCGCATCATAGTTCGCAAAGTGGACAGCAGAGAGGTGCAGCAGAAATCAAGAACTTATGCGCACTTGGTTCGTAAAATAGATAACATGTTCAAAGACAAAGAATTAATTGAATGCAAAGCGGGCGCACCAAAACACTTGTCGATATCCGCTAGAGTATACTCTCACCAAACCAGAAATGGTGCATCAAGCAATAAGTACTGCAATTGCATCATCTGAGCGGATCGCAAAAAGAAATAGTGTTGGCAAAATAAATTCGAGACACAGGTTGTAGTACTCAAATCACTTGAAAAACGAGAAATTGACAAGTGATAGCCGGAAGATCTTGGGGCAAGAGATCTGAACTATAAGCTAAATAACCCCATGCCCTCGAGGAACCAAAAGATTTCAACAAGAGATCAAGAATTCAAGATTTGAGTGAAATCAAAATAAGCAAGGAGAGGATATATTTTTAAATTTCTCTCCATTCTCTAATCCTTTGCTCACGAAATTTTGCAGTACTTTAGCAAAGAGTTCAAGACTTGAAACCAAAAGTCTCAGCCATCTCATGACGGAAAAGAAAACTTCCATCAATCCTCGCCATGAGCCCTAGAAAAATCAAGAACAGAGAAGGTGAAGCACAGAGAGCAACAAAGGCAAAAGAAATTCAATCCATTGATTCATCCCCATGAATGATTACACTGAGGAGTCCCGATACGCATGGACATTGAAACAAGAGGACTGATTACATGGATTCTCAATTCATTCTCTCCTCTCCTAACACAAGAACACACGCACTAGCTCAAAGCACTCACCAGCCTCCCAAGCTGAAAGAGCACACACACGCACTAAGCTCTCTTCATGCTAAAAAATGTGCAGCTCACTACCACCCTTGCATCCACACTCAAAGAACATCCTCAGGAGATACACACCCAGCAGAGCTCAAGCACACACACGCTACGTACAGACCAAGAGAGATAAGCTCACTTCACCTCTCCTGCACATAAGACCAAAGGGAGAAGCCACACCTTTCTTGAAATTCAAGAAGTGGCATACTCCACACTTCCAACCCTCTCATCCATTTTTGGCAAAGGTCAAGCCACCAGAATTTTTGGAGGGAAATCACCTACTCCTCTCATTTTCTTGAGTCAAATTACCAAATTGCCCTCAAGCACTTTCCTGGAAGTTTCCGCATCCGATACCTTGACTGTCTGAACCTCGACTCCTCCCTGAGTCTAGTCCCGGTCCGCTCGTCATCGCCCGTCGTGTCCGTCACGGCGATTCCGGTCCCTCGTCTCGCCGCAAACCACCTCAAGACCTCGATCATCTTCGGCATCTTTGACCGCCTAGACTCGACACCTCCCGTGCCTAGTCCCGGTCCTCCTCGCCTCACCATGACCTAGCTCAAGTCCTGCACACACAGCATAAGCAAACCGTCACATAGCACCGCACGAAACAGTATAATCAATAAAGGCACAAGTAAAGGTACTCTACCCTCGAATACCCGAAACAAACTCAAACTCACTAAACCGACCGTCAATTACTCGTCATAAACATGGGGACACCTCCACATGATCTCGTCACAAATAAGACGTAGCGTCGAGGTCCGCCTCCGCACGCACTCTACGGAGTATAAATAAGACGTAGCGTCGAGGTCCGCCTCCGCACGCACTCCACGAAGTATAAATAAGACGTAGTGTTGAGGTCCGCCTCTGCACGTACTCTACAGAGTATAAATAAGACGCAGCGGGGGGACGCCTCCGCGCCCACTCTACGGAGTATAAATAAGACGTAGCGTTGAGGTCCGCCTCCGCACGCACTCTACGGAGTATAAATAAGACGCGGATGTTCTCCCTGCGCACTCTACTGAGCCTAAATAAGACGCGGATGTCCCGCGCGCACGTTGGTGTACCCTCTGGAGCTTAGCTAAGTCGTGGTTGATGGTCCCACGTATTCTCCGAAGTACAAACAAAGACGCAGATGTTCTCCCTGCGCACTTTACTGAGTCTAAACAAGACGCGGATATCCCGCGCGCGCGTTGGCGCACCCTTCGGAGCTTAGCTAAGTCGTGGTTGATAGTTCCACGTATTCTTCAGAGTACAAACAAAGACGCGGATGTTCTCCCTGCGCACTCTATTGAGTATAAACGAGACGCAGATGTCCCGCGCACGCGTTGGCATCATTGCTACGCGTACTTTTCCCGAGTATAACCAAGACGTGGTCGATATTCCCACGCACCCTGCGGAGTATAAATCAAACAGGGTTTACTTCGAGCGCGATCGCGTCTACTCCGCTCGCGCGTCTACTTCGACTAGACGCTAGCTCTGTTGCCACCACTTCGAAGGGTAGGGGACGGAGCGCGATCGCGTCTACTCCGCTAGCGCGTCTACTTCGACATTGACCAGGCGCCACCCGCGCCACCACTTCGAATGGTAGGGGACGGCGCCGCGCGTCCTACTGACCAGGCGCCACCCGCCGCCACCACTCGGCGGTAGGGGACGGAGCGCTCGCGCGTCTACTTCGACTAGGCGCCAGCTCCGCTACCACCAGTTCGAAGGGTAGGGGACAGAGCGCGATCGCGTCTACTCCGCTCGCGCGTCTACTTCGACTAGACGCAAGCTCCGCTGCTACCACTTCGAAGGGTCAGGGACGGAGCGCTCGCGCGCCTACTTCGACTAGGCGCCAGTTCCGGTGCCACCACTTCGAAGGGCAGGGGACGGAGCGCGATCACGTCTACTCCACTCGCGCGTCTACTTCAACTAAGCGCCGCTCCGCTGCCACCACTTTGAAGGGTAGGGGACGGAGCGTGATCGCGTCTACTCCGCTCGCGCACTTACTTCGCTTACACGGTGCCCCGACCGTTAAGAGAAGTGGAGGTGGTTCGAAGATGCTAGCCTACACCGCGATGGAATACTCGGAGCAACAGTTCTTTCTTTCATAAGAAAATGAAAGGACACAAAAAAATATTATTATCACAACCACCAAGCCCTGGCACCACACCTAGGGGGCCGCACCGTCTTCGTTGCGTTGACGGACCTCCTCCAGCCAACGGAAGAAATTACCCTCCGGTGTAGCGTTCGCCGCAACAGGACTTTGGCCGCGTCCTCCCCAAGGCAGCCCCAGATCTGATCGTAGAAGCTCTGGACGGCGGGCAGGGTGGTGCGGGCTGCGCTGGACAATACCCTGGCTCCGGTCGGCACACCCAGATTGGGATCGATCTGGTCGTTCACGTGCTCACACCCCTGGGCAAGGAGCATGGCAAAGGCGAGACAGGTGCTGGCGAAGCCACAATGATTACCGAAGGCTTTGGCACCGCGGAGCGCCAGGCTCGAGCCCTCCTCGATCCGTGCCAAAGACTGTACCACGTCCGTGGCATTGTGGGTAAGGTCCGGCACGTCGACGGAAAGGTCCCGGAGGGCCCCCTCCAGTGCCTCCATAGCCCTCCATGCCGCCGTTGACACGTCGCCCAACGTCCGGTTCCTCTCTTCCAAGGCCGTGGCAAGCTGGATCTTCTCTCCCTCCAGCGCGCTGATTTGCTCAAGCAAGCCGGTGCACTCCAGGGTGATTTCTGCCTCCAACATACAGATGCGCTCGTCCTTGGCGGCGTGAGCCTCGTCGACAGCACAAAGCTGGTCCTCCAACACCCTCCGCTCGTGGGTGCGAGCCTCCTCCAGGGCCCGGCTGATGGCAATCGTCTGACAACGGAAGCAAATAGCAGTCAACAGGTGCTCAGCAAGCGGTGTCAATCGAGGGCTTGGGTACTTACCACATTTCGAGGCGCCAACGAAAAGCCAAAGATCCCCGCACGACGACAAGCGTTCGCCGATCCACCGGATGTGGGATGAAGTCTGACACGGCAAGCCTCGGGGGCCCCGCGACAGCACCGGGCGCCCACGTCGCGTCTGGCGCAGCGAGGCCGGCGACTTCGTGAACACCTCCGCTGCTCGATCCTTGGCCGCGTCCGGGAGACCTCGTCTCTCCTGATGTCGACGACGGCATGAGCGAGCAAATCGGAAAGAGCTTCGCGAAGTCGCAGGGAGAAAAGGAATTGCGCCTACCTCCGCCACCCTTCGCCAGGACATGGGAAGGTGTCTGCTCAGCCTCTGCCCGGGAAGCAAGGACTCCCTCCTCAGTCGGAGTGGTCTCTCGGTCGGACCCTAGGCCCCTGACGACCGCGCCCGCCACATGGAATCGCCCCACGGGCGAGGGCGATCGTACCCGGCGGCGCTTTGCCCTCGGGGATTTAGGCGACGCGCCCTCGGCCGCTCCAGTAGCTGTAAGGGCTGGAGCGGGCGGCAGATTCGTGACGGCTGCAGCAGGTGGCGACGACGCACCCTCCGCCACTCCAGTCGTTGTAGGAGCTGGAGCAGGCGGAAGGTCCGTGGCGGCCGCCATGGGCGACGAAGGCGCAGGAGGCAGGTCCTCATCGGTCAGTACAGACGACATGGCCTTGTCCTCGACGACGTCGCTACCGAGGCCTGCCCTACCACCGCATAAGTCCCCGCTGGGGGCAGTGTGACCCCCCTAGCTGGCATGCTCGGACCCGCCACCTGACACGTCCTCCGAACTAACAGCGCATGCCGCCAATCTGGTGGGCGGGTTAGATACAGCGGCTCTGGACCGAGCCCTCCGCTGCCTGGGAGACGCACCCGCCTCGCCGGCGCCATCGCGGCGAGGAGCCGGACTCCGCACCGACACCACGCGTTCCGGTACGGCGAGGCCTAGGATCTCGCACACTTGATTTATCCACCCTAACTTCGCAGGCTCGATCACGGCCTCGTGGAGCGTGTGCTCCTTCGCCGTGTACGGCCCCAGGAAGACCTCTACTACACGCTCCACGTCTTCCAATGAGAGCACTGCATGCGAAGCGCTGATCCGTTCACAAAACAGCTACATATGTATAGGCAGCACACGGTCGAAGTACTTACCACGACCGGAGGGTCACTGCAGAGAAGACACGGTGGGATGGACGCCATCTCGCCGGTAGTGATCTCGCTCATACTTCCACTGGGCGGACAGAGGCGACACCCCGTACATTGTAAACTCCTCAACGAGATCGCGCATGTTGAACCGGAGGGTGACGCCGACGAGTCTCTGCGCCTGCCGTCGATCGCTGCCCTCTGGCTCCACCCCCGGACAGCAGTTGAAAGCTATTGACCGACCCCGGCACCGAAGGTTGCCGGTAGGCATCACGCGGTAGTAGAACCAATGCCGCATCCATCCGACCTCCCACTTCTCCTGCGTCGCCAGAGCGGGAACCAACTTTGCACAGCCTGACCTCACCATGAAGTGGACACTGCCAAAATTAGATAGCGCCCCTCCTTCGACCTTCTTCGGCTGACAACGCGCATCATGGAGAAGAGCGAACAAGCTCGCGCGAAGATGAGCACCTTCCACCCGGACCGCCCAGGCAAACACAGCCAAGCGCACTATCGCGTTCGGGGTCAGTTGCGCCAAATCCAGTCCATAAGCCTCCAAGACCTGGCTGACGAAGAGCGTCGAGGGCATCCGGAGCCCAGCCTCAAAAAATGCGGCGAAGACAATAGCCTCCGACTCCTCTGGGTGAGGCTCCACTTCATCGCGGGCAGGCAGGCGAGATCCTGCGCGCTCCTCTATCTTCTTCTCTCGTAGGAGGGCCTCGATCGTCTCCTTCGTAGCACGACTCCGCCCTAGCACCCCGGAGCAGTGCCCTTGTGGGCTCCGCATGGCATCGTACCGCTTGTTGACCTGCGACGGCTTGAAAGCCACCAGGGGGAATTCCGATAGCAGTGGCGTCACACCGCGCTGGCTCGACGAGGCGCTGTTGCTAAGTCGGCGACCGGAATCTCCGTGGCTTGCCATCTTCCCAAGCGGAGGGCTGAAGGAGCAAGAGACGTGCGGATTTCGCACAACAGGAAAGAGCAACTAGACAAAGGTGCACGGGTGAGAGACGCATCCGCGTACCGGCAAATAACCCTTTATGAAGACCCTCCACATCCCCACGATCGGGAACACACTTGGCGGGAGCCCCATCAACTCGCCTCCCCACGATCGGGGAGGGCAACCGTCGACAGGCCGGCTCACCACATGTCCCGCCTCTCTCGGGAACAATGCGGGCTCGCGGTCGTGCGACCACTGACATCCCACGACGCACCAACCACGCGGCGCCGCGTGTACCCCCTCCCTCGGGACCGTGCGTACAACCGCAGCAGACCACCCCAGTCTTTTCAGCACTCCGCGCACCTCACGCCAACAATTCAGACACCATCTCCGAAAGGCGTCGCTGTCGGGGCGTGACGACTCCGGACCAAGCAAGCACTCACCTCATCAACACAGCGTTGCGCAGGAAGGCCTGGTCCGCCACGCGCCAAGCGGAGTCTCGACGCCACGCCTCGCACATTCGACACCTTCGGCTCCGCAGCATGGCCCCGCCGGTAACTGTGGCACCGCAAGGGGTGGCTCCAAGACCACGGACGACTTCGACGCCTCGCCGAAGCACGTCTGCACTACACACCTGCATCTTCATCTACAGTACGTCACAGGTCGTAGGGACGGAGGGGGCCAAAGGGTTCGGCAGCATGGCTTCGACCTATGAAGCCCTTCACCATGAGAGGTTCCTGTTGTAGGGGTAGCCCCCACCTAAACCCAGTCGGCCTGTTAGAAAGGTGTAAGTATCGAGTGAGGCATGTATGATGACGTAAATGTCCCGAAGGGCATTCTTGTAAAGATGTTCCTTGTAAGGAGATATATATGTGATGCCAGCCATAAGGAGAGGGGACATCTCACCTAACTCCCCACTGCACTTTCTCTCTGTTTGGTCGGTAACTACAACACTGATTTTTAGCACCAATCTTTTGCTGTCAAAGTTTCAAAAGATTATGGAGAAATTAAATGAGAAGCATAAAGATTTTGTGCGTGGTGTTGGATTTGGATTAATTCTACAGTCATCGTGTTCTCATTCTCCAAGGATGGTAGCTCAAGGGCTGGTGAAGAACTTTGATGTCAACTCAAGAAGTGTCTTGCAAGTTCCCATGTAGAAAATTCTCACATGAGTTACAAAGTTTCTCAATCAAAATTTTTTCAATCTACCGCTTAATTTTTTTCGATCTGTTTTTAGGATCCCCTGTACTAAGTTTTCAACAGTTGGGTTGAAACTTGGAAGTTGTATCAGAAATGAACTTTTTATTATCTGTTTTTGAAAGTTTCTCAGTTGGGAGTTTTTCAATCCTCTGTCTAAAGTTTGTCAGCTGGAAGTTGTCTGATATTTTGTTCACAGTTTTCTCAGTCGACGGTTCTGTCAATTGACAGCTTAAAATCTCTCTACAATCTCCTGTTTAAAGTTTTTCCAGCTGAGTTGAATGTTTTGATCTTTCCATCATCAGAACTTTCTTTGCACATATTCTGATTGATTATTTGATAGCATTATTATTGACACACTACATCCTGATTGTTTACGAAACATATCGACGGGGAAACCAAGAAAATGAAATTTAGTTTAATAGCATATGTTTCTCTATTTTTATTTGATAGCATTTTTATACCATATGTCACTGTTTTTTTGGGGTCGGATCTTTGTACCTCTTTGCTACTCGAAAGTTTGGTACCTTGTACCACATTTCTGGAAAAGAAGGTTTCATGCAACACAACTGTCGAAATTATAAGGAATGAAAGCGAGTCTGTAATCTGGAATTTGCAATGAGCATTCAGGATTGTATACCCGAGATCGATAAGGGTAAATATTCTTGAAATGGAGGGAGAAATGGTCCACTCTGTCTCAGACTCAGAATTAGTTGAGTTCCTTTCTTTTTGCTGTATACCCATGTATCAGTTTTACATTAGATGCATCTTTTTATATTCCCATGTGTTTATATCGATTCATCCTTCCATGTCCCTTTTGCTGCCATAGCCGCGACTCTGGCGTTCTCACGCTGAAGCTGGGAAATTCAGAGCTGCTAGTGTTCTTGTTCTCTTTTTATTTCATTTACTTACAAAATGTAGGAGGGTGATGCACTGATGCTTCTATAGGTCCTTTTCTTGGGGGTGTACAGGATCAGTTTGAAGACAATTTTTTTTTTGTCTCCAGATGAAAAGCTGAGTTCAAAACGGAAGCTAATGAAAAGCAAGGATGAGCAAGGAGCTCATCCTCAAACAGGACGGAAAAAGTACAACAGATCATCGAGACGTGAGACGGCAGGTGCGTGGGACGTGGGCTCCGTTTGCCCACGAATGCTATTACAGCGTTGGGCCCTGCTATGGGCTTTACGATCTGTTGGGCAATGATCCTAAGCTGTACTGTGCTGTACACACGCATCTGGATTCTGTGAGTCCTGGACCATCAGCCCCCAGAGCTGACCAGTGAACAAATGGGCCGTCCACACAGCATGGCATAGATTAGGGCTTGATCATGTTTGACACAGCAGGTCCGAATAAATTACTGTGCCATCCAATTCATGTGACTGCCCTTGACCAAAGTACAATACGGAGAGAGGTCGGGTGATGCTGGGTCGGCCCGAGCACGCTTAGCTAAATAGGTCGCCAATGCCTGTTGATTTTACTGTCAGTCACAATTAATTTTACTGTCAGTCGCAAGTAATTTTACTATCAGTCGCAAGTAATTTTACTATCAGTCGCCGAGTCATAGATATTTTTACTGTCAGTTGCAAGCAATTTTACTGTCAACCACAAGTATTTTTTAGTGCTGAGTCACCCATTCGTACTCAGAAGAGTGTAGTAATCTTAACATAAGTAATTTTATTGCTAACAAATAAGTAATCTTACTACACTACCACAAGAGTTGTTGTTCGTATTGTGCTGGACCGATCCACCGTATCGAGGTGCCGGTCCAAACTTGACATGCCTATTCGGACCAGACCATCATGGTTCACTTACTATTTGTGTCCTGTCGTGTCTGTCTGGGTGTCTGTATGGATCAAATCATCCGTAAATTAAACTTCGGGGGCTCTCCGGCCTCCCAGCGCATCCACGTCGCCCTCGCTCGCTCCGCGCTCGATCGCGCGCGCGCTTCGCCTCGCTCCGTCGGACGCGTGTAGACGCTGATAGCAAGCCGCGCTTCTTCCTTCCGTGGTTAGCGAGCCGCGCTCTCTTCCGTGCGAAATAGCAAGCCGCTCTCTCCGTGAGCTTCGAGAAGAAAGGTGGACGCAGCTCGCCGCCGCGCCTCGCCGCGGGGATTCCCGAGAAAGGTTACGGGCTTGGGTACGGTGAGCTTCCACCGGCGGCCCTCTTGCGGATCGCAGCTTCCACGCGCGCGCTAGGGTTTCGCCTCGGCGCGATTTTCCTCTAGGCTGGTGTCTTGCGCATCTGCTTCGCCGGAATCAAGAGGTAACTCGGGTACTAGTTAATAGTATTGTGGCTCGGAACCGATACAATTGGCCTGGTCAGTTTGGCTAGTTCTAGCAGCATGCATGATCGATCACATTGACGTCACGGGCCAGCCTGCCTGGTCCCAACTGCTCGCTCGGACGTTGACGAGTCACATCGCATTTGCATTTCTTCCTCAATTGAATTAATCCCAGCCGTTGGCCAGCATGAGGACATGTGCGGTGCACCATCACCGCTCTAGCGGACCACACGATCATTTCGCGTCCTAGTGTGGTACAGGGCTACGAATTATGAACCTCTCTACCTAAGTCAACGGCACGATTGGCACGCGGTCGGGGCGGGGAGGGATAGCTGATGATTTTTTTTGCGTATTTATGCGAACGGACGGATAACTCATTATAAAAAAAACATTATTTTGGTAATCTATTTTAAAAAAATAGCAAATAAACTATCTATTTATTTGTTATTTGTTTGGAGAAAAATATAAATTATAAATAAAAAAGAAGGAAACATCAATGGAGGCAATCGGGGTATTCAAACATATAGACAGGTGAAGTCTCTTGCAAGGCACTCAAGGGTTTCTCCGACCTTTAAATATTCGGATCGTGGTGGAATAGCCACGTGTTCTGTGGAAATTATGGCACTTATTTGAAACTGGAAATCGTGCGGCGCCGTGCCATGGAAAAATAACCATTATTTCGTTAGGACACTAGGAGCACGAGGGTAGTTTCTATGCTTATTTTCTAGATGGAACCCAATAGCCTCTTACCACTGTGCCTAACTTATCCAAGCAAAGGCATATCAAACATTCAAACTTTTCGATTCTTAGATAAACTTCAGCTCATTATGGTTTCTGTGTGGAGAACTTTTGACATCCAAACTTTCCTATCTAACACGACATATACATGCAGTGATCAGAAATGCATTCGAGCGCAATACAAAAACGATCGCTTTGAGCATATACAAAAACGATCGCTTTGAGCATAACTAGGCATCCATGGCATCAGGATCTTATCGTAGAATGGAAGCCATCTGGTCAGCTCCCAAACCACCACTACCGCACGATCAGCTGCCCTTCCTGCAGCTCCATCCAGAGGCATCCATGCGCTGATACCATTCTTTGATTTTTGAGGCCAGGAACAGCGACAGTGCTGATCTGGTACTGGCGCAGGTCCTCTCCCGTCCTCATAGTCAGATGAAGAACCTCCAGTATATCTATGAACTGAATGTGGATTTCTAGCTGTCCTGCAGAAGAAGTTAAGAAAACACAAAGACGAATTGGTAAACATCAGCAAACAATAAACCGGATAAAGATTATATGATGAATGGAAATTCTGTTTTTTTTTGTTGGGGGGGGGGGGGGGGGCTTCATAATGTAATGGTTTTAGATGAGAGTAATGGATCAGAATGATCATGTGCATTCCATAATTCAGATTGTCAAGCTTTAATAAAGCTCAACTGAGTTTGCTTCTAGGAAATAGCTAGTAAAATATTATGATTTCTTTTTTCATTAGCAGACTTTAGGCAGGGCAAGATAATCACATAGATGTCGTTGGATTTTCTTATGTTTGCCGCAAGTAAAAAAGGGAAAGAAAATGGCTTAGTCCAAGCATTAAGTGACAAAGCAGTACATACACCCTTAGGTTCAAATGGAAAGTAGGGATTTGCTAATCAACACCCGAAAGTGCTCTAAGTGCTGAATTTGTCAACTTTAAACGAAAAAGGAAACAGTCACTTGTTCTCTAGCCACAAACTAAGTATATCTTTAACATAACCGGCAGCCGCTGAATCATTAACCGTACCTGTAGTTTGGATTTTTTTTCCAGTTACCCCAAGGCCTAGTTCATGCATATTTGCTTTCCCGATAAAGATCACTCCACATTTCCGCAGATGAGCAACACAGACTGCGTCTTTCTCCACAGTGCGGATTTTGCCGAAAAACGTGGTAGCACCTGCAGTCCAAAGAAAACATGATATAGAATTCTTGGGCACAACAAAATGGCAGCTTCAGTCAAGTAAACTAACTCTTTGAAGGTTACGTGAAGCAGCCAATGTCATCCTTAATGGCAACAAAGATTCCATCCAGAATGGAAATCGGATTTCTTGGGCACAAGAAGTAACACATATCAAGAAAACGGGATATAGATAAGTGAATGGAGTTTCTACCTGAAGCCAGTTCATTTCAAAAGATAAGAATACGTATATCATGAACCGGCTAAATATTAATATAGTCTTAGTCTGTTAGAGAAGAACCAAAGTAGCAAAGCTGGGTAAACCTTGCTTAAATCTTTTTGTGGAAGCTTCAACTTGCTTCCTCAGATCATCTGTGTTGAAATGGACCGGCATCGGCATCGGAGGCTTGTTGCTGTTCCACTCTTCCACACCCACAATGACATGCTCGGCAACCTATATATGCAACGGATCAAGGTTGAACAGCATAGTTGCAGGAGGGCAATCATAGAAGCAAGCGCTCTGTTCAGTGAGGTACTCACAGCTAACAGTGTTGTGATCCCAGACCGGTAGGCACGCGCAAAGTCATGAATCTTCCAGCAGAGGAAAGGGGTTTGCTTGTCCTCGGTAGTTGTCCAACGCACAGAGGGGTCATACGGGGGGAGGCACTGCGGTCTGTAGTGCTTGCTCAACTCTCTCCACAGGGTCCTTATCTTCCCCCATGAGCACAACTCCTTGTTCCGGCTCTGGCAAATCAGGAGCAGTAGCACCAATTAGCAGCACACCATGAGCAAGAAGAATGTGAGAGGCCCAAAAACTGGGTTACAAATTGTCAGTTGGAATATCTGAGTGCGTGAATTGAGCAAATTAGTCAGGTGTGGTTTTGCAGCATGCATGTTTCGCGCTAGCAAAGAAAGAAAGAAAGGAACAGTCTTTCTGTGCCTTTTTTTCAGGTAGTTTTTTTTAGGGTTAATTCCTTATATGCCACTGTAAATTTGCAAAATCCCTGATTGTGCCCATCCTAGTTGCCTGGCATGCTTAAGAACCAACGAAAAAAGGGAAGGGAATCGAGGAGGGTTAGGAATTGTTACCCTGCAGTGGGTACTCCGGGTAGTACACGGGGTGCTCCGGGATCACCGTCTTCTGCAGGATCTGGCCGCAAAGAAGATAACAAGAGCAGCTATGAGTCACTCACACCATTCGCAGGTGAAGAAAGCGAGGAACCAAGGAATTGGGATTGGAATTGAGGATCAAATACGAACGGAGTAGGGTACCAACCTACCTGCGTAATGTTGTTCTGCACCTTCAGGAGGGAGGTGATGAGGGTGCCGAGAAGCGGGGACTCCATGAGCCAGGCGAAGGCGTTGAGAGAAAACGTCGTGAGGTGCGGCGCCTTGAGCGTCGGCGGCTTGTACCTGATGGCGAAGATCTGGACAGCGCGGAGGAGACGCGGGTAGGGAGTGGCCGGGGGGGTGGGGTAGGGGGGCAACGCTGAGGAGAGGCGGTGTCGTAGCTGGAGAAGGGAGGGGAGGGGGCGACGCCGGCGGGGAGGAGACACGGGTAGGGAGTGGCGGGGTGGGGAACGCCCGGGAGAGGAGGCATCGGAACTGGAGAAGGGAGAGGAGGGGACGACGACGGCGCGAAGGAGACGCAGGTAGGGAGTGAGGGGGGGAGAGGAGGCATCGGAACTGGAGGGGACGTCGGGGAAGAGATGAGGAGGGGAACGCGGGTTGGGACCAGGCGTAGGCACACGCGGGGAGGCGCCGGCATGGCCGGCGCGGGAGGAGACGGGGATGGATGAGGAAGCGGTGCGGCGGCGGCGCCTGGATTGGGAAAGCAAGGGGATTATGTGGGCGCCGGGGGCACGCGGCGCGCGCGGAAGGGCCGAGCGAACGCAGCACGGCGCGGAGGTGGACGGACGGATGTTTTCGCTGGGACGATCGGACGGAGCTGGGCAAAATGGGGACGTGGACGCTTGAGAAGCCGAGGAACGACGTGGATGGTGTGAGAGCTCGCCAATTCCTTTGCCTTCGAAGGGGTGATGGGAACAGTGATGACTTTTAGTTTTTGTTAAAAAAATATTATAATTGGTTGAAAAAATACTGTAGTTGAGTTGGTTTATTGAGTATAATTAAATGTAAAAAAATATAAAAAAACCGAAAACAAAAAACAGAAAAAAAAAGTATAAGTAAATTTAAAAAAACAAAAAAATAATTTTATTGTAGCAGATACTGTAGCCACCACCAGCGACAGGAAGCCAAGTTGAGCGGCCCCTATGTATGGTTAGTAAGAGAGCTGCAATCAGTATTATGTTAACTGCCCTTCTTAACTTGATTTTTTTATGATTTATAACTTTTTTTATTGAAGCTGATTTATTTTACACTATACCTATGGGTAGTTTTTCATAATTAAATTTAAAATTTTTAAAATAGAAAAAATAGATTATCACAAATAATACAAAAATAATACAGAAAAAAAGGCAAAATAACCTAAAAAATCAAAAGACCGAAACTAAAAAATAGTAAATTAAAAATCAGAAACCGAAACGAGTAGCAACATAGTACTTTCTGCATGGATGGGCCGTTTAGTTCATCTTCCTCCAAACAAAGGAAAGATTCACAAAAATCTCTACTTGGCTCCCCCCAACTTCAACCAGAATCAGCCATACAGCATCGTGGCAAGTATCCATAACTTTGTCACCCCTAGAGACGTATAAATCAGTTTATTTTTCGCAAGAGTAAGAAAATGTTTCCCGTGTTGTGAACGAGGCCTAATTTTGTGAAATCCATGTCTCCGGTAAATTTGTATACAACAGGAGCAAGAAAAACTTTCCCGTGTTGTAAATTAGGCCTAATTTTGTGATCCATGTCTCCGATGCGATTGTATACAATAGGTATCCGTGAGAATACACTGATTAGAATCTCAAGAAAAATCTAGAAATAGCGATTCCCGCTGAAAATTAATAAAGTCTACTTTTTGGAGAGGAAATAAATAAACAACAGTTATGCTATTGCACAGGGCTTAAAAAATTTACACTTCAATCAATTTTGCTGCAATATTTTTTTCTATATTTACAACATTTTTCGTCTATGTTTATAATATTTTTTGCTTATGTATGCAACATTTCTGGCAAAAAAAAGTTATGTACATACAAAAAATGTTACATACATAAGAAAATATTGTATATATAAGCTAAAAATGTTACAAACATGGACAAAAAAATGTTGCAAACATTACAAAAATTTTTGCAGCAAAACCTCATATATGCGAAAAATCTTGTGTATATGTGAAAAATGTTTCATATATAGGTGAAAAATATTATAAATATAGATGAAAAATATTGTAAATATGAATAAAAATATATAATATTGCATGTATAAATAAAAAATATTACAAACATGAAAAAAATGTTGTAATGAAACGCAAATTTTTTAGACCTAATAAACAAATATTTAATCTGAACAGACCAACAACAAACCAAACAAACAAACACGGTGATCTCTACAGGCCAACCCCACCACCTCACTCCCGGCCCCGCACGTCAGCGCTTCACCGTCGATTTAGACCCACCTCTCAGTGACTAGTAAGTGGTGGTCTAGCTGCGCCTGGAGTCTCGAAAGAAAAAGAAGGGAGCAACAGAGACCCCTCACCTTACTGCCATCCTACTCGTAAGTCTCACAGACAGCCCTTCCCCCTTCCTTTTTAGAGAGAGAGAGGGGAGAGAAATAAACGCCTAGAGAGAGAGAGAGAGAGAGAGAGAGAGAGAGAGAGAGGTGCAGATGGAGAGGGCGGCGCCGGTGAGGAAGTCCCACACCTCGACGGCCGGCCTGCTCTCCTGGCCGCAGCAGGCCGACAGCCCCGCCTCGCCGTCGCCAGCACGCCGCCCCCACCAGGTAACCCCGGCCAGCGCTTCCCCTCATCCGTGGCTGCCTGCCTTTCTGTGGTGTGCGTGTGCTGTTCTTGAGCTCTTCTTGCTTGCTTGGGCGCAGCCGTCGGAGGCGATCAGGAAGGTGGTGTTCGGGGGCCAGATCAGCGAGGAGGAAGCTGAGAGCCTCAGCAAGAGGTGAGAAAATCGAGAATGGAATGGAATCCATCCCCACCTTGGTCCTGTCGTTGTATCCGTCCTTTTGATCCGGATCAAGCTGATTGTCCTCCATTGGTATCCCGTATCTGTGTGATCCCATCCCAGGTTGTGCTTACTTTTCGGCGTTGCTCTGTGTGTTTCAGGAAGCCATGCTCGGCGCCCAAGTGGAAGGAGATGACGGGGAGCGGCATATTCGCGGCCGGGTCCAACGGCGATGCGGAGGAGTCCGGCAGCCCCGCTGCGACGCCCGGCCGGGCTGCCTCGCGCAATTACCAGGTGCTGATTTAGGAAAACCATGATTGCAAAAGCTTTGGTATTGATATTGTTGCCCTTTTTTCGTGGCATTATGTGCTAATTTGTTCTTAGAAAGCACTTAGATTGGCATTCGTGTGATGTACTGTGAAATGGGGGAGCATGTACTAGTTGTATATGATGCGGTGCGGAGAGTTCCTTTTGTTTCATAAGGCTTCGCGGAAGAAACAATGAAGCATATTTTTCAGATTGAGCGTATCTTTGATGGGCTCGACACTTAATTTATGCCCATTCGTGATAATGCAATAGAGTATACCAGATCTTGGCTGGAAGATTACAGAACTAGATTTGTTGGATGCTAAATTTGCAACATTCGGATTTTTCGATGGAACAAATTAGAAGTGCAGATTGATGAATTAAACAGAATCTAGAGTCCAAATTGCATCAACTGTTTGATTCAAAAATCGGTTAGCTTTACATGTTGCTCTTGCTTCTTAAAAAATCAACTACATATATCTGATTATGATGTAAAATATCTAAAGCATCCTAATGTAGGATTAGTTTGGTGTTCACGCTTTTAGTAGCATTTTTACTGTAACAGGCTACTGTTGGTCAGCAATTCTCACTTGGGCATTTCTGGTGTATACTCCGTACTTTAGTGACTCGGTGGGTAATAGTGCACTTGATATTGTTTTCCCAAAAATACAAGAGAAGAAATATGTTTGACATGACCTAGATTTTACTGTATTACTTGACAGAAATCAAGAAAAAGTAATCATATTGCATCATATGATTGGAGATTAAGTCAGACTTGTTTTAACTACAGGTGATTAGTACTGTAAGCCACATATCGTTCGCTGAGGACGGTAGTGTTCCTCCCAAAAAGCCAACTTCGGTGGCTGAGGTGGCAAAGCAGCGTGAGCTTAGCGGTACGCTTAGTGAGGCAGACAGTAAGATGAAGAGGCAGATATCTAATGCAAAATCCAAGGAGCTCACTGGCCATGACATCTTTGCTGATCCTCCAGATCCCAGGCTTAACCGGGCAAGGAACTCAGAAAATGGCAGCTCTGCTTCACACACACCTGTCAAAAATGCAAATGTACTGCAACCTATCTGGTACTTTATGGGTTTTCTGCATGCTGAAATGCTATTTAACGAATGTTATCATCCTTGAACAGGTGAGCAACTTCTCGTTTGGAGAGGTCAACACTGACAGCGTGTCGAAAACTGCGAAAAAGATAACTGGCAGGAAATTCACTGATCTCACGGGGAATAACATATTCAAAGGAGATGAGGCACCTGTGTCTGCAGAGAAGCATCTGAGCTCCGCGAAACTGAAAGAAATGACTGGCAGTGACATATTTGCAGATGGGAAGGCCCCAGCCCGAGAGTGCCTAGGTGGAAACCGCAAGCCTCCAGGTGGTGAGAGCAGCATTGCGCTGATTTAGCATCCTTATGGACATTGTCACTGTCCATGTTTTCCTCTTTAGGATTGTAGGAGTTTGTCTATTGGCAGATTGAACTGTCAGTTTGCCTTCTCGTTTTCATGATTCGGCGTTGAGTTTCGTTTTAATCCTGATGATGTGGATATTATGATGATGATTATCTAGCTTAACATTTGGTGTGTTGATGTAGTTTGCTTTGGTTGTGACATACACAATGAAACAACCTAATGTAGTGTTGTCTAAGGGGGTGTTCGGAATAGCGATGACTTTTAGCTTTTGCTAAAATTTTACTGTAGCTGAGTTAGCTTATTGGGCATAATTAAATTTTAAAAAAATATAAAAATAAAAATGGTATACTAATCTAGAGCGGACATGCAAAAGAATACGGGAAAAAAAACAAAATACTAAAAAACAAAAAAATGAATAAAGTCAAAAGTGATACAGTGTTTGCGTCGCTTGCTACAGTGTTTTGATTGCTAAACGCGGCTTCTCATCGCAACGCTGAACGCAGCCTAATCTCTGTGACTGGAGGTGCAGTATCTTGGTGCCATTCTATTTTAATTTGTGTACGGTGGATATATATTTGACAAATAATAATTGATTGGGATGGTACCTAAAAATCAGCTATGAATATCTTCAGCAGGCTATTTCGGAAGTTTTTTCACGAAAACGCAGAAGAATTGCGATTCATTCCATAAGAAGATAAAACAGACATTGTTCACAATCCAGTTTTTGGACCAACGACTGAGGCCGCGAGGACTTTAAGGGGCAAAACTGAAACTAGAAATTACCGGAAAATGAAAGCGACTGGAAACACTACTACCATCGAGTAAGTTACTAAGCCATTCCTAGCGAGTTTTGACTGCTATGCCTGGGACCTGTAAAAGGGCAAAGATCAGCCAGTTTGGACTTACTCAGAGCCAACCAAGAGCAGAATTTCTGCTTAGTGCAAAGGGTAAGTTCCTCAAAGTCTAACCTTCTTTGTTTGTGCCAAATTCTGTTCCTCTCCTTCCAAGTCATCTAGACCAAAAGAATTACTAGGGAGTCGACACCTTTGCGCTTGGAACAGGGTGCCAGATTTCTGATGGCTATCCATTGGTCCTAAAGAGTTTGTTGAGTGAAGGGATAGGAGCTGCAGAGCGACAACCACGATAAGATGTGATGCCATAGTTGTTTGCGCGACCGGGTAGCTGACAAGAAGGACGCAATGAGAAGGCGCTGGGATATTACGTTTTCTTAATTATGAGAAAGTCCAAATTCGGTATTTGAGGGCCAGCCAAGTGAATAGCTTGGCTTTCAAAGGCGAAGCACTTTCCATAGCTTATTGGCACACAGGAAAAAGATCGAACCCTGACACAGGGCGGCGTAGGCTGATTTGGGAGCGTATCTGTCGTCTGTTGACCTGCGCTAAAGGATGATATCACTGGCCCCCTCTTGCAATTGCACTTGGCTTAGCAATGAACACAAAGTGAGGAAGTCACAAATATCCTGAATGGTAAAGGGGTCGCGAAGATCAGAGATGCGCCTACGGTTTTGCAGCGCTTCCCTAACCAAGGTTTGTTTTTTGCGAGAATTCTTCACCTTTGCACAAATGGCCGAAGCTAGCTTGCACATGCCTTTTCCTTGCAGCCATCTGTCGGTTCAAAAGAGGGTGGAAGAGCCATCTTCTAGTTTATTAGATATTCCATATTCATTTGCACTAAACTCATTTGTACCTATTTGCAGGATATGGATAATTTGATATAGCTGCTGCAAGCGCAAGTGCGAGCAATTGTGCAAGCACAAGAGCATCCACTGCTGATACTGCCACGGTAATTGGTACAGGCCACTCGGCACCAACGCCACCGTCACCGAATGTCGGTGCATTGACAACCATAACCACGGGAGGTGAACAACATGTGGTTGTTGATGTGGATTAAGTGACTTGCACTGGAGAAGTTGAGCCTGTTGAAAAGTAGAAGTGTACCTCGAAGGTTTGAGAATACTATACTAAATACATGGTGACTGTTGACACAAAAAATGATGGGAAGGAGAAACAACTTTGGGCACAATGCAATAAATGCCCTCACAAAGTTCGATGTGAGACCTCAAGGGGCACGAAGGCCTTATGGAATCATTTGGGAAAGCACATCGTAAAGCAAGGCTAGCAACAACTCCAATTTGAGAAGGGTGAAGATAGTGCAACTGTTCAGACTTTCAAGTATGATGCCGGAGCTAGCCTGAGGAAATTCTATGTGACAATGATTATGCATGAATATCCATTTTGTATGGTAGAGCATGATTGATTTCATCAAATCCCTACGTCCTGATTTTTCATTCAAGTCTCACACAACCACTAGGAAAGATATATTAAAAATATTTGGAGATGAAAAGAAAAGGTTATATGAGCAACTAAAATCTCTTTCTTGTCGGTTTTCTACAACTATAAACATGTGAACATCTAATCAAAATAAAGGTTATATATACATCACTGTGTATTGAATTGATGATAATTGGCAAATGCAAAAAAGGATAGTTAAATCCATTCATGTCAAACGGAACCATACTAGAAGTAATCTAGCGACTGAGTTTGTTAAGGGTGTCATGTCTTGGAATAATGAGAAGAAGTTATTTGTTCTCACTCTAGACAATGCATCATCCAATGATAAATGTGTTAGAGAAGTTGTGATAGAGCTACATAAGTGTTCTCTCTTGATCTGTAATGGTGCCTTTTTTCATGGGAGATATTTATGTCACATACTAAACCTTATTACCCAAGATGGCTTGAAAGTAATTGCATCTTTAGTCTTAGAGTTACTATTGTTATTGTGAAGAATTCTCCGTTGTAATGAGAGGAATTTCAAAAGTGTGCAATAAATGTGACTTAGATAATACATCTGATCTTCCATTGTTCCTACAAGGTAGAACTCAACATATGAAATGTTGTCACAAGCTATTTACTACAGGAGAGCTTTTGATAGGCTATTGTACTTGAATGAGGGTAAGTATGATAAGTGTGCTCTAATATATGAAAAATGGGATATGACAGAATCATAATGCAAGTGTTTGCAGAAATTTTATGATGCTACCAAGCTATTTTCTGGAAATCAATATCCAACAACAAACTTATTTTGGTGAAAATTTTGTGAAATTAAGTTAGTACTTGTAGATTGGTGTAAAAGTGCTGATGTTACTATTTCTTTTATGACAGAGGCTATGAAAACCAAATATGATAAATATTAGGATAAGTCCAACATAGCTCTCGCTGTGGCATGCTTTCTTGATCCTAGATACAATAAAATCCTTATGGAATATTATATGGATGATTTATCATGAGAGGGTTGCCTATGAAGTTAATCCCTTTATGGATGTTGTGAATAAATCGTTCCAAGCTTACATGTCCAACACAGCTAAAGCTTCGAAGTTTGACAATCAAGGACCTTCTCAGCCACTTCGTGATCCTGACTTGGGTCTTGATGATATTGAACAGTTCTTGTACGAGGATGTCGCTACAACATATAATGGTATAAATGATCTTGAGGTATACATGCAAGAAAAACTAATTCAATGGGTTGATCCTAGGGGTAAGGATGCACAGTTTGACATATTGTCATGGTGGAACATACACCAAGAGAAGTTTCTTGTTCTCTCACGAGTAGCTCGTGATGTGTTAGTTATTCAAGTGTCAACTGTTGCTTCAGAGTTGGCTTTTAGTACTGGTGGTTATATTGTTGATCTATTTCGTAGTCGATTAGAGCCCGAGGTGGTTGAGGCTCTAATTTGTATAAATGACTGGATATTTTTATCTTGAAAAGGTAAATAATAAGTTATTTAGTTCACCGCTTACAACTTTTGTTTACTAACATCATGTCATTTTCAAATTTCAGATTCTAAGGAGAAGATAGCATCACTTGTTGATGAGTTAGGTTTGGAGCTGATGATAAAGAATGTGCTACTACAAACATGAATGAGAAGGTTTGATAATTCTATCTTTGTTATGTATTACCATTTTTCTTTTGCCAGTTTAACATGAATGAGGACGCATATTTTCAATTCTTGTCTATTTAATTTACAATGCCATCCATATTAGCATATGCTCATCCAAGGCCAGAATCAAAATTTATTGCAGGGATTATCTTTTCTGCTAGACTTGCCAAGCTAGCTTAATTGTGTTACTAGTCCATATATATAAAGCAAAAGTCTGATGTAGGCTGTAGCACAACTCAACTCACTTTAGACTTTTGAGTATCCACAAACTAAGCAAGATAAAATTGGTAGCTCAATGTATTGTGCTCTTAAGCAACTATCAATTGGATAGGGTTTTAGTGTTTTTCACAATGCTGCTTTACTTGAATTGATTTGATGAGGGCTGGACTCAGGGGCTCTGTAATTCAGGTATTTTGCACATATGCATGGGATTATTTTTTGAAATGTAGTGTTCAGTTCTTTAGAATTTGGTGCAATTTGGGTAAGAGGATTTCTTTGTTGACGTGTGTTTAGTTGGTATGAAATGAGATGAGTAATATCCGTCCGTATCTGCTCCATTTGCACCCCTACATCCTACCCTCCCAAAAAAGCCATCAAAGCTCAAAAGTTTCCACCAAGAACATAAAAAAAATACAAAATATACCTGCTTTTCCCCTGAAAATCTAGCGGCAAGAGCCGTAGGGCAGCGGGTTTGGGGATTTGGGGGCTCTCGTGGTACCTATGGTTTGAGAGGGGTAGGGAGAGGGAGGAGGAGGTGGCCATGGCCATGTTGGAGGCTGAGGGGAAGGGCAGAGGAATTGGGCTGGGTAATCGAAGGTACTTTTGTGGCAAATGCGGGTAATATCCTACAATTCCTAAGGGCATTTTTGTTTCTAGTGTGCAAGCTCCCAATCAAAATTCACCTCAATGCTACTTCTTCTGTCTAGTTTATTTTAGACTCTGCTCCTCACAAGAAATAGAATCAAGTCATTTTATGAAATTATGTATTTGTCATTGTTTCACAAGATTCGAATGAGAAGCTAAAAATAAAAACTATATTAAAGAGACATTTAGACTAAGGCTACAAGATACTCTATCTAGTCTCGAGAAGAGATTGAGTCAAGCTCGAGCATGCAACGGAGTTCGCAAGGATGGAATAGCTCGGTGGGGCTCAATTGGTAAAAATGGATTACCTGCACACGGGACCAAAACGTACCTCGATCACCACGGCAGCATCACTGGCTGCCCTGCGCTACCGCCCTAGAAACCCGGCCCCGTTTGCCCACCCTCCTACAAAAGGGAAAGAAAAGTCGTCACTATTAACAATAATATTCGGTTGAGTTGGAAGGTGGCAAAGCGGGTCACGGCAGCACTCGCCGATCCGATCCGATCCTTGTCGCCACTCGTCACGTGCCTTGTGCCTGCTCCCGTTCGCGATGTGGGGCCCACCGGCGACCAATGAGGGGCGAGCAAGTGATCGGATCGCGACGGGCGCCTGGCGTCCACTACTTCCCCACCGCCCCCGGGCCCACCACGCCCGCTCCCAGCCGCTACCTTATCCAGCGCGAACCCCACCCCACGCTAAAAAAATTCTCGCTTATTCAGTTTCTTTATAATAATTTTATTTCAGTGCTCCACGGCGATCCGGTGCCATCCCCATCCTTATATGGACCCTGTTTAAAAATGTCGTGATTTTTATTGCAGTTTTTATCTATTAAAAGAGATACTGAAAGAGTAAGAGACTACTTTAAATAACTTTAGTTTTTGATATATTTTAGTTTTCAGCTTATTCAACCTAAAAATTACTTATAATATATCGATTTGTAATTTTAACTTATTTTGATTTTTTAGAGTTTTATTAGCTTTTTTGTATTTTCTTTTTTCTTTCTTTACATGTTTGTAAAAATATAACTTTTTTATTTTTTATATTTTTTATTTAAAAAAATAATAGTCACTATAGTATAATTCTAGTCATAAGTTAAAAGCAATAGCTAAAAATTTAAACTATAATTCAGTACAAATCAAATTTAAAATATATTTATATTAAAAAGTCACTCCATATCCATTTCCGTATTAAGAAGTCACTATTTAAGCTCTTTGGAATAGGGTATATAGTGCCGGCGCTGCTAGCACCTACTGCCAATTTGTCTCTCTACTTAAAAAAATTAGGAAATACTCGTGGGGGAAAATTGTGGCGACAGAAAAATAGAAATTTCCGGAAGCCTCTAGAGACAGAGGAGCGAACAAGCCCTCCCGTCCTTCGTCCTCTTGCTGCGGCGGCTGTGCCTGCATCTCCAAGCTACGGTTGTTCGTCCCGGGAGCGGAGCAGCGTTTCGGATTCAGGTGCGAATTCTTCTTCTCTTCTTGCTGCTCTTCTTTGCCTCTTTCGGGTGGGTTTGAGGTTCCGCTTGGGCGTGTCGCGCTCTTCTGTTCGGTGTGATTTGCTGTTTCGGGCGTTGGTGTTTCTTTCTTTTTTTCCACAAAATTTTCTGGTGGTTGATTTTTGAGATTTGTTATCTTGCGCTTCTTCCGATGGGTTTGTTGCTCGGTTCTTGGTTCGTTTTTGTTGGTGTTTTTGGGTTTTTGGATGTTTAGTTTGTTTTCCCTCGATTTTGTGGTTTGAATCGAGCCAGGCGTTTTAATTCCCTGTCTTCGGAGCTTTTCAGGTGATTTTATGGGTTTTCCCCTTGTTTTGCACGTTCTCATCTAAATCGTTCGGATTTGGGAAGGTGAAAGGAACTTGCAAAATTAATTTTTCTTGATTGCTTGTTTAGTACTGTTCTCAATTCAATTTTTAAAAGATCAATTCAGTTCAAAGAGGTCCTGTAGTTGTTCATGGCATAGTATATATATATATATTTTTTGTATTTTTATACGATTTGATCGAGTATACAGTTCAATTAAAAGGTCCTGCAATTGCTACAGTTGTCTGGTACTTAAAGGTTTTTTGTTTAATTAAAGTATCTCCAGTTTTTCAGATTATTCAACTCATTTTTTCTTTTTGATTTGTAGGATTTGGCCAAGAACTGGGGATTTTGAGTTGAATATGATATCAAATCCGGTGGATTGGTACAGTTTCGGGCCCGGATAGAAGTTGTAGGGATGCCAGATTGGAGGGTGGGCGAGGTAATCTCATGATTTTGATGATTTTTTTTTTATGGATTTGGCATCGAAATACTTTTCAGAACTGTACCGTTTGCTGGATGGATTGATACTGTATGGTGTCGAATGTATTGGTTTGCTAGTTAGAAGTTTCTTAGTAGAAGTTCTTGTGTCCTTGGATGTGAGCTGGCTTAGGCAGGAACTGGAAATAAGGTAAAATCATAGGCAGAATTATCAATGGGAACTGAAAAATGAAGATGTATCGGTCAGAGTGTGATTCTGAAGAATTTTTACGAGTACCTAGATTGAGAAATTAGTCTGTCAGGGTAGACTCTTTGTATCTTGGAAGAATATGCATATATATTCTACCATTTAATGTAAGAAGTAAAATATCAATATGTTCTAGCATTCAATTTAAATTTGGATTATGTAGCTATTGGTTATGGTTCAAACCTCAAGTTATTTTCCCCTGCTTGGGTAACTTGAATTTCAGAGTAGTTTTGTTTATTGGTGGTCGGCTTATCTTTTGCTCGAATGTTAGGTAAGCAGGTGAAACCAAGAGAAAGGGGAAATATGAATCTTGTGTTGCCACTCTCTTTGTGGAGGAAGTGTTGGTGTTTAGTATCGTTGAAGTGCGCTAGCCACCCATGGTAGATTTTCAATTGCTTTTGCTATGGATAGATGAGTGGTGCTAGTGAGCTAGCCCCTCGTATGGCAGAGTGCCAAGTGTCAACTAGGGACTGTCAGCTTTGATTAAAGCAAGTTGACCATTATAAAAAAAATCAGGGTTGAATACTTCCTCCGTTCGCAAGTACTTGTAACTTTTTTTACTAAGGGTAGGGTAATCTTATATGGGGTAATCAGCTAAATACTGAACTCTGTTATGGGTAAAACCTAGTCAGCCATTTCATTGCATTGAACTTTGGCAAATACTCGATAGAAGTAATTGAATTTCCCTGCTCTATGCCTGTGACTAAGTATGTGGTGCTTTTACAGTTTGAAGGTGAATTCAAGGATGAAATTGCTCGGAGTAACAACAACGAACACGAAAATGGAGTTGGGGCTCTGAATATCACCAGTAAGAAGCTGAAGCCTGGGGTTGCCAGTGAAAAAAGCCCCCAAGGTGTCATCTCTGGAGCAAATAATTCAGATTCACAGAAATGTAATTCAGAGCAGATCCGTTCTGCCAATGGGATAGTATCCCAGGATATCAATAGTACTGATGACCGCATAGGAGACTGCAAAGTTGAACCAAGTGCCTTTCGCTTGAGCACAGAAGATGTTATCACTGAAACCAGATATCCAACAGACAATTGGAACAGTTGTCAGTTTGCACTGAACAATGGTTCACCTGTTCTCAATAATCACAGTGTTCCACAAAGCGGCCTCAGTTATGGAGATAATGATCTAAGCTACATTGATTGGCCTGGCATTGATAATTTTGAGGATGTCGATACATTATTCAGGTATTCAGAATATTTCCCGTATATGCTTAAGATCAAACAGAACTCTAGTCCCTTTTTTTTCTCTCTTGCTTATCTGTTCTCTTTCTGAAAGGAGGTGTGATTCCACATATGGTCAACAGCAACTGGAGAACACAGATGAGCTATCATGGATTCCTTCTTCAAACGCCATTTACTCTTCTGATGTTGCTCTGCAGCCTGGGTTTGAGTCCTCTTATTCAGATTATGGAATTCTGGATGACCTGTCAGCATTCAATTATACACAAGATAAATCCCTGCCAACAGCTGATCCTTCAACTGCTGTATGTGACAAGCAATTCAATGACAATTATGCGTTTAATGAACAAAAGATCGTGAATGTATACGGTGAACAGGCAAGTACCCTTTTTTCTAGGTTGTATTGATTATTGATTGACGCAACCCAAACCTTTCACTTTCTTTTCATTCTTAATTTTTTTTAATCTACCATAGGCTTACCAAGGGGATGCAATGGAATTGTTGTCCACCGACCAGATATGCAATGGACATGGAAGCCTTGATATGGTAACTTGTCCTTTTCAGTCAATCGAACATCAAAATGTCATGTTGTAATCTGGATTCCTTTCTATTTTGTCAATGGTGTGTTTTGAATAGAGTAACTAAGCTAGTAATTTGTATTTTAAGTTCCAAATTCCCTGATTTTGTCATAGTATATCTGTGGCCATTCTTCTGGAAAGATCAGAAACCAGAAAACATCAAAAAAAAAATTATTGACCTCTGTGGAAGCATGCGATTAAGTTTTTCTAAGTTATTGTGCACATTGCTTTGATGTAATTCGCATGTCCTTAGGGACCAAAAGCTACTTGAATAGTTACTTGATGCTCAAGTACAACCCTGTAACTGCATTACTAGTCATAACTCAAATATTTGTAATGGATACTATAGCATTGTTTGTTTCTGTGATGGCAAGTGCTTAGGAGGTAGTCCCATGAGGATAAGAGATCACCTAGTACTATTAGTGCATGGCCTTTTCTTTGACTAGTGTCCATTTGTGGTGGTAATTTTTCCAGCTAGTAATAGAATTTAATCTCCATCAATTTACTGTTGTGGTCAACTGGTCATAATGCAGATTGGAAATCGATATTCATCAGAAAATGGCATGCAACAACTTGAAGACCAGAAGTTTTCTATAGCTTCAGGTTCTCAACTAAGCTCCTCTCAGAATTTACTGAAGCCAAAGTACTACTTAGATTCGACTTCACCAAGTAACATTACCTCTGAGTCCTATCCAGAAACAAACTGCCAGTTCAGTCCATCTGGAGCTTCTTTTGCACAGAGGAACTTGAAAGGTAATTTCCTTTTAGAATATTTCTAGTATTTATTAGTATTTATTATGAGCATGTTTGTTTGCCTGATGGTATCTGATGCGACATTTTTTAACTGTGTGGGTGCAGTTCAGAAGAAAGTGGCCAATTTACAACCAGGACAGCCTATAGGTGATGATGTGGTAGCTGGACATCCAGGTCATCAAACATTGACAAGAAGAGCATCATATCCTTGTGAGAATTATAAAATTGAAAAAACGGGCTTAGGAAAAAGAAGTTGGGGGGATTCTCAAGTTACAATGGGTACTTCAATGGTAGTGGATGGCTCCTTTGTATCATCTGTTTCTTCTGATAACTCAGTTGAAGAAAGCAGCTTTCAACAACTTCAGGATGCAGTTAGTCAGGTACAATGGATTATTTTGTTGTTGTTATTATTGATGTACATATCTTGCCTCCAGCCCTTGTCGTTTGTTTGAATGACTTCTTCCCTGCTATGCTTCCACTTCCCTGAGTGTTGGCATTCTGATTCCCTTAAACAATCATAATTTTGGCTTGAGCAAAGTACAGGCCTGTAATATGGTACAACTAAAAGTTTCTATTCATGAGGACACTGAAATACAATAGATTATTTATGTTTTGCTTGAACTTAACTTTTTTTCCTTGGCTGCTTCAGTTGGATGTGAAAACCAAATTGTGCATTAGAGATGGTTTATACCGCCTAGCAAGAAGTGCACAAAATAGGCAAGTTTTTCCAAATACGATCAACAGCAATGGTGATAGCCAGGATGTAAAGGATATGCAAAATGCAGAAACTTCGGGCAAGTACGTCAGGTTTCTCACAGAAGTTCTCTATACTTCTTGAATCATGAAACGTTATTTGCGGCTTTGAATACTGCCATTGTCCAGTGGAATACATTTGATTATTGTTTAATCCACAAACAACTTCAGGATGCCCATATGTTTCTCCTTCAATGTCTTTTGCACTACCGGTTATCTCTATATCACGTTCTGAAATGTTGCATCTTACTTTGTTGAAACAAATCTTGATATCTTAGTCCTAAATAAAATAGCCCATGTAGATCAGAACATACTTCTTATTTTGATTCATTTTCAATAGAATTCATTTGTTTTATGCTGGGCATTGAGATTTTTTGCAGTTACAGTGGTTACTTAGCCAAAACCTAACCCTTGAAACTTATGATAGAGCTCTTTGTGACAATATAATATATACATAGTGGTTCATCTGTAGATATAGTCGGTACTGTTTTTAGATGATTATGATTGAAGATCATTTATTGGTTTTTATTACTTAAGTGCAATGGAGGCAAGAAGGCTGATATGTCTATCTTTCGCCTTTCCACTTTGATTCTGTTTTGTAGTTTTGTCGATCCTGGGCACATTGAGACGCAGACAAATCCAATTGATAGGTCTATAGCTCTGTTACTTTTCCATCAGCCATCAGATCATGTGACTGGAGCTGTTGACGACGCCTCATCACTAAAGTCTCATGTTAGCGTATGTTCCCTTTTTCTCCATCACTCAAAGTCATTTGCTACTATCACTCTAGCATGATGACAGAAGTCATGAGCGCTTGCTTATCATGCAGAACGGGAACCACCAGGCCCCTGCAACTAACCAAGGTGTGATGCCTGCTTCATGTATATATTCTCAGAGGGCAGGGCAGCCCCATGGATTCGTGGTGAAGCTTCGACGATCATGACTGTTCATGTTGTACTATTGCTGCAAACGTAAGGGCTGTCAAGCGTAGTGTGTACCATTTTAGTCAGTAGTTGGCTACAAGCAAGAAACTTGTACAACAATTAACCAGTTAGATTGGCGTTGACTAGCTTGTATCCTATTGTGAATTTGTGAAGGTCGTCTGTGCTGTGCCGGTTGTGCTCTTCTCACATTTTGTGTAATCTAACATAGATTTTGTCAGGGACATACGTTGTCTATCTGAACTGACTATTTTCTTGATGATCTCCAGCATAGATTTTGTCAGGGACTTTGTCCATCTGAACTGACTATTTTCTTGATCTCCAGCTCTGCGCAGAACATTCCTTTTGGGACTCGTCTTAATGTGCTGTTTCTTCCTGTTTTCCAGTCTTCTACATTGTAATGTCTGTCGATTTTAGAAAGAGACTGTCGGTCCAATAATTGCTTTTCCCAGTTAGTTAAGCTAGTTGAATTGACTGGAAGAATACCTCAATTATTGTTTACTTTACCAACTGCCCATCTTGGCTGTATTGAAAACTACCTCCTCTGGTCATAAAAAATAATGTTTTTGACGTTTCAAAGTCACGCTCCTTTAACTAATACATTTTTAAATCATATATTCGATAGAAGTTGTAAAAGTGAAATATTATGAAATTATTTTTATAACTAATTCATTCATGTTATTTTTATATATTTAAAACATAAAGTAATATCTATGGGCAAAATTATTAGAGTTTGACTATACGTATTAGGAAGTAGCTCTGTGTAACTGAGGGAGTCAGCTTGATCACGTCTACTTTTGCAAGTACGTTGCACCTGATGTTAGCAGCGAAGTAGAGCCTTACTGATTATGAACTTATCCAGTCAGACGGGGTATGCCTCGTCCTCGAAACCACATCTGCACTTCGAAAATTTTCCCGGTCGGTTTCGAAAATGACTTCATCGTAATAATCCAACCCATCTTAGGATCGATTCATTCCTCGAAACCACATCTGCCCTTGATAGTTCAATCTGCCTCCAAGTCCACGATGTACTTTTTTTTAAGGGAATATACAAAAAAATTGCACGTCTTTGTATTAAGAAGAAAAGAGAAATAGTTAAGTGCAGATCACTTACAAACCAAAGAAAGAAAAGCAGCACACGAAGAAGGAAAACAGAACGGGGCTAGCCCGGCATACATGTCTGATTAGGGACAGCAAGAGGGGAGCCGTCTATGAATTTCGCATTTAGGGAGGCAGGCACTACCTGGAAGTTTAAGTTGGGTCAAGAGCTGTGTCCAGACTTGTTTTACCCATTGACAAATCTCTAGTACATGTTCGATCGTTTCCTGTTATTGCTCGTAGAAGACACAAATTGGACTGACCGGCAGCCCGCGGCGTGCAAGACGATTGGCCGTCCAACAGTGACTGTTTGAGGCTAGCCACATGAATAGTTTATATTTCAAAGGCGTCGAATTCTTCCAAATCTGGTTATAGCTGGGTAGCCGGGGACCCCAGTGAAGAAGGCAATATAAGCCTATTTAGTTGAGTATTGCACTGAAGAATAAAATCTCCAAATCACCTTGTCAGCACTGTCCGACTGCAAGACGAAAGAGCGCCGATCCACGCACTGTGGATGACCGCCCGGGCAACCACGAGGGATTTCCTGGCTTTCGGTTTGCTTATATTCCAAAAAGAGATTCAATGGAAGTCCCCTGTAACCACTTGTCAGTCCAAAAAGAGTCTGCTGTTTCCGTCGCCCACACTTGTTTCCGTTGCAACTAGAAACATTGCATGAATAACCGGTTCGTGAGTCGACTGAAGGTTAGCCCATGTGCGAGAGGGGTCTACTTTCTGCCACCGTAACCATCGCATTCGCAGTGCATATCCCATTAGTCTGAGATCGAGGATGCCTAAACCCTCAAGAGTCCACAATGTACCGAAAAATACATGTACCACACAAAAATGATACTAACATACTTCCTTGTGGTTAAAAAAAAGAAAGAGGAACAGATGATCTGGTCAAACGTTTCCACAAATTTTTAAATCAATTATTTGCGAGTACGGAAATGCTTAGACGTACAAAATATCCCCTAACAAAACCCTAAAAAAAATCATATACAGTATGTTCTAGGAATTACAGTTACAAAGAATAATGTGATGTTACGTATGATCCATAGTAATGCACACGGCCCATCGAAGCCCCTGAAGATCGTAGCAGTATCTGCGATTCAGTATACGGCAGCGAGTCCACATCTTCCACCTCTGAATGTGAGTGGAGCCAAGGCCACGAACAAATTGTAAAGCAACTTAATCCTGAACCACTGGTGTTGAATAGGCTACACAATCATATAATCAGACAAACGTGTAGCATACTAGAATGTATGCTGGGACATCATAGTGAGCGTGCAGTACTTGTTTCAATGTTGGATTACCTCAGCTTAGGTCTGCCCGTGACCCAAAATAAATCAATCTAGTTCATGATCTAGTCTGAAGCATCTGATGTCCTATCTAGTTCATGCTCTCAAAACCAAAACATCTGATTTCCTATTCATAAAATGCACATGCTATAAGTTCCAACAACTCTCAGGGAGAAAGACGCACTGCTAAGCCTAGCATCACAATATTCAGAACATGCATATATTGCCCTTCCAATACACCATATGCGCACAAGACGGTCATGACTCGTGCAAACTATTCTTTAGATCACGACACTACAGACAAAGAAACAACAATATCCTGGGTGTGTTTATGCCTGGAAATACCACAATACCACGTCAATAGAGCATCTGAAGATTCTTTCAGTGTTGTGGCAGTCTCAAGGCCTGATCAATAGAGTGCACATGAACAAAACCTTAGACCTGACCATAATGCTGCAGTATTCTTATGGATCCTAGACAGTTCATGGGCCACAACGAATCGCATCAAGTAACCAAGGAAGAATCAATACGAAAATTACCAAAACAAACAAGGCTGCTAGCAGAAACAATCATTAGTAAAATATTCATGCTTGTTAGCTAGTTTAAATAATTAATAGATGATCTGCCGACCAAACCTTTACTTGACAAAGCCCAGACAGCAAAGGATGAAAGCAGGCAGCAAAACTATGAGCATCATCATCACCACCACCACCAACATCATCATCATCAAGGCAAACAGCATTAACATTGTCAACCGCAAGATTATGTCACCAACTTGCATACGGACCACCTATCAACCAACACCTCCTCGCTCCATCATGTAACTAGAAATATGCAAGTTACCATCTATAAATAAGAACCCAGTATTGAAAAATAAAACAGCATTAACATGGATACAGGGAAGAAAGTATATGAAAGGGAACAGAAAAAAGAATAGTTCTCAAAAAGTGATGTTCATAATTAAGCAGTCTTGGAAGCCCAATGCAGCAATGTCAAGCATTGTCACCATATAGCCAAAGCAAACAACGAATAGCTGTTTCATCAAAGCTCCAGTCCAATCATCCTACAAGGTACCAAGAGTTATATTAGGGAATAGGAACACAATGGACAAAGCTAAGATCACTATAAATGATAACTGCTTAGAAACCTCAAGCTGTCCATGACAAGCTGTATAGACTATAGAGCATTCATCTTAGGTTGAAGGGCTTCGAGAGCGTGGAGAACGATCATCCCTAGGCTCACTAGGAGTTCCCTGATGAGGAGGCGTCCTACGAGGTGAGTAGCTTCTTCTACGACTAGGGCTTCTCTGTGCAGGTGAGCGACTGGGAATACCAACAATTGAGGAATGAAAAAAAAAGGTAAACATGAATGCAGTCAAGTATGAAAAAACGAAACAACACAAGGGCATCTCCCATGGGCATACCTGCGCCTGTTATGTTTCCTGTCATAATCAGGGCTAATACTGCGACTCCTCCGGATTCGATAGTCTCTGTCTCTATACCTGTCCTGTTCATATCTGTCTCCACTTCTGCTCCGGCTTCTCCTTCTGTAGTCTCTGTCCCGATAATCATCTCGATAACTTCACAAATGGTAAGCACACCATAAAAAATAATATTAAAAAGAACATCTTCCCAGATCAGAAAGAACAGCTCATCTTGATGATGTAACTTTGTTTAATAGTGTAGTGCCTTTGTTATCATTACAGGTGAAATGACTTAAATATATTGTAATTTTAATTAAAATTACATATGATGGCTTCATACGAGCATATCATGATTACATGTTCAATTAGCTTGCTTATGGCAATGCCTAATTGCCTATTATCAACTTGGTGGCACCATTTTCACATATTGCAGTAATCCAATGCAACATAGCACCATTTTGCACAGGTCGTTACATCCTCTATGGCTCTAAATCACAAAGATAATATGCATGTTAATTATTCGATACAGACAGATTGCTGCTGATGTTGTACCTTCGTCTTGGACTGCGGCTTCTGGAACGACCCCTTGGCTTTGGAACTTCTTCCACAATTCTCCCCTTATGACTGCAAACACAGACAAGAAGGTGAACGTAACAAGTGAATTGGCATTGAGTGCCTCCCTATTTTCTGAGTTATATCGAAGTATTTCACCCATGGTAAACACAAGAGAATCAATACAGTTTATGTGCTAACATGTAGAACACCCTTATCAGAATTTTACACTAGCATGTTCCAATGGGGAAATGTAAACCAAAATATATCGGCCCTTGTGGGCGTCGGGCTTCCTTTAATTAGATGTGTAAACCGGTAATTTAAAACAGTTTACGCATCAAATAAACTCCTAAAGAACAATTACCAACTCGTATTCACCATATAAACCGCAAATTTAGCACATAACCTATTACTAGTAACCGCCATGCTTAACAAACCTTTTTTTTGAATTTGGCCAGGAGCTCTGGCATTCATTGTTAGAAGAAATGAGGCACTCAGAGTTCGATCCTAGGATTGAACCTGGGTGGGTGGCATGCACACCGCATGACCTTACCAACCGAGCATGTGTCGGTCCTCAACAAACAATAATAATAGCTCTTCTATCCAGCCAGGAATCAATAACCATCACATGTAGCAATAATCAAACAAGATTAGTAGCACAGCAACATCAGAAACTAGCAAACTGTAAAACAATACAAGATCCACAATTCAACAACCATGCTTCGGAAGCTCCGATGCACCATAATTCAACAAGTAATACCAAAATTGATACATGAACAAGAAAAACGAGAGAAAAATCTTACATCCTTTCAGCATTGGGGCCGTACTTGGCGAACTGCACCATGATATCCCTCCCATCCACCGTCCTCCCTGCACCCCAAAAAAACTCAATTGTCACACCTTGTAACAAAACGATCTCACACAACAAAACTACCCAACAAAATTTTCCTTTTACTCACCATCAAGCTTGTCTACGGCCTTCTGCGCCTCGTCCTCGTACTTGTACCTCACGAACGCGAACCCTCGCGAATCCCCAGTCCTACACACGCATACGCACACAGAGAAGCATAGGCCCATGAGCACAAACCAACCCCTAAACCCTAAACGAAACCTCCCAATTGGTGGTCGCCGTGGTGTTCACCTGCGGTCGCGGGGTATGTAGATGTCGACGACCTCGCCGTAGCGGTCGAAGAGCGGGAAGAGGTCGTCAGCCGTCGTGCCTGCCGCAGGGGTTTATCGGATACATGAGCAAAAGCGGTGCTCCGGTGAGTTCGGACAAGAAGGGAAGAGAAGGGGGGTGCTTACGGAAGGAGACGTTGAGAACGAGGAGGGAGAAGGTGTCGCGGATGGCCGGAGGCCCGGAGCGCCCGAAGTGCGACATGTCCGGAGCTGGCGGCGAGCTAGGTTTAGGGTTTGGAAGGGAGGCGGAGGGCGGTAGGGGAGGCCGGAGGCGAGGTGGCCACGGGAAAATACCCCCCCCCCTTCCCCCCCTAATTCCACCTCCGGCCCACCGAAGGCCCGTTTGAAACCTAGGAAACCAATCCAGTTGCCATAGGAATCCAGGGAAATTCCTGCATTCCAAATGTGTCATAAAAGTTGTATATACCATAGCCATCCCTTTCCACCTTATGTCTGAAATTTGGTATTTTAGATGCATTCTATGTACTATTTGGTGACAAATTTGGCCTTTTTGGCCCGTAACTTCTAGAATTAATTAATGGTACAAACAAAGTGTTCGGTTATTCGGCGCATACGCATGCTTTAGTTCTCTAGTGTACGGTGGTTTGTTTTGGCAATGTTTCTATTATCAGCCATTTTCTTTTGTGATACACCTCCCATGCCAAATTGCCAATACCACCGGTTGCTAGATTTGGAAGCCGACAAATTAAGAGCCCACAAAGCTCTCTAACTCAAGGAAATGATGAATGGTGGTGGAAGACCACACGATGGTGACCATTGAACAATGACCGAGCATTCGAGTTAGATTAGGTTTTACAATTCATTGGGCGGTCAGCGAAGTTGCCGACGATTGAACTAGGGTTTAGGGTGACAGGATGCCACCAAGTACATGGTTGACGATTAAGTCAAGTCTGGGCCAGCGAGAGGCCGCTAATGACATTGTCATCAAATGAGTTAGGTTTTAAGGGGGGCATAGATAGGCTCGTGGGCAAAGGGCAGAGGTGGTAAAGAAAAAGCATGGAAGATGAGGAGGCTTCTAGTGGGGAGGGCTCACTGTGTGCTCACGAACTAATAAATTGGGTTCCACACACATATACAACAATGTGAAAACCAATTTTATAACGAATCTACTTAAATTCATGTGAGTCTGCTTAGTTGAAAATTAAAAATAGTTGACTATATGCATTCATATACATTGCACATGGTCTTTGGTCCTCTTTGACTATATGTAACGCATGGCTCAGATGGATCCACTCAATCTGCCAACCTAGCCTATAAATACCCTATATGTAATAGCCTAAAACTCTTTAGCTTGCATATTATCAAACAACTTTGTGTTGTTCTTCCTTCTTGAAAGGAGTCTGAACTCAAGATCTGTTCTTGTTGTTCACATTGAGTTATCATCAGGGTGTTGGAACCTTAGTGTGGTGTCTTTTCCTCCCAACATCGAGCTTGTTAACTATGAGGTCCTTGGGGTTGTGCGCTATTGCTGTTGATGGGTTGCGCATACATTTGTTGCTGTGGGGTTCGCATCATAGGAGGAAGTGGGAAATAGGGTTGGGAGTTGTTCTGTTCATATTGGCTCCTAAAAACTACTTTTTATAATAAATGACTTTTCTACCTAGCTTTTAAACAGAGTGTTTTTTCAAGACAGTGTCTACTAGTCGATTGTAGTGCACATTGCAGTGACTTATTTTATATTGGCCAAACTCACATACAAGTGTCTCTCTTTCTATAAGCTGTTACTATTCATAAGCCAAAACCAGAAGCCAATATGGGGTGGGTTGTTTTGGGCTGTAGCTTATGGCTGAAAATTTTGAATTTTGGACTGTTCGTGAGAGGCAGTATGTAGAGGAAATTAGGAAATTGTTGCGTACAATTTTAGCCGGTACAGCTGAACTCAGTACAGTTTATACTATAATATATATATAGACCACATCTTTAAAAAATGCATCGTTTAAAAACTAGTTATTATAGCAGCAAGCAAAAAAAAAACCAAAACACAAGTCTTGTCGAACCCACCCATGAACGGGCCCACTTCTCTTATTTGGTCAGTAGGTATGAGAATTTTAGAGAGTTAGGGAGGCAATGCGAAGGTTTAATTTTCATAGTTTCAAAACTTAAACTCATAGAGGGGTGGATGTTTGTAGAGGGAACATGAATTATGTTTTGATCTAATTCCCTATCTAAATGGTTGCCAAACGAGCGGTAAGATCATAGAAAAGTAAGGTATGACATGCACTATAATTTGAACCTGTGTAAACCATAGGTATTGTTGATAAAAAAACAATCATTCTAATCATTTTCCAAGTTCACTGTAGGACCGAATAGGCAATAGGGGGTGAATGGTGCAATCCAATATTTTTTTCCCAATATTCTTGATCCTTGACTCAAGTAACTACAGAGTTACCAAGCATAACATCAATAGCCAAAATCCCGAAGGAAAACTCTCAAGAAAACACGCTCCAAAAAACACTAAACCCTAGATATTAGACCTCTAGCTAGGGCTAGTTTGATCGAAAATTTGTGGCGGTCTGACTGCTATGAACAAAGATTTTAATAGTGTTGTGAATCCAAAAATACACGTAACTTTTGATCCAATGATCTAAATACCGTGAGACTTTGCACACACCTTGCTCAAAGTCTTAGGAACTTATTCCATCCATGAATCACAGAAATTCATGTCAAAATTCAGACATTTTTCATATTGAAATAAGATTGTAGTAAAACTGGACAAAAAATGAAAATGGTAAATGCGACTTGCTTGTGGGCTGAGGATGGACAAGATAGATCTAAATATATTTCCATATGTCACAACAAACAAGGATACTGAAGGAATCAAGCCAAAAACTCTTGGATCAAGAACTTACTCGGAGAGGTCAAAATTAGCAAAAACTGGAAAACTTCAAGAACTTACTAATCAAGTATCTAGATAGCTGAAGATTAATTTTTAGAGGATATCTTCATCTCTTACACGTCATTGACACAACAAGATTAAGAAGAGGAAAGAGAAGAAGAAAAACCAACACAAGATATAGTCACAGAGAAGTACAAAGATTGATGTATTGCTGCTTGAGAAAATTTTTATAACCACTCCACCTTGGAGAACAAAGAACACACCACAACATTCTTCTCTAAACCCTAGCCCTAACACTTGCGAACTCTTAGTGTCAAGAAATGAAGGTTGGATTGTTAACTATAAGTCTCCATTCCACCCCATTAAATAAAAGGGCTAGCTAGCCGTATCTAACCTTTAGTGGATACTATCTACTTAGTATAATAGAAAAAACCTGATAACCCCATATACATATTTTTAACTCACATACTACACTTATGCACACTTTTCAAAACGCATAAAGACCGAACCCGTTAAGTCCTTAGTCTTAATCTAACTTGCCGAGGGTGATGAGCATGAGACCGTGCCACTTGGTGTAATTGGGGGAGACGAGGTCGAAGACGATCGGCACGAGGGTACGGATGTTCGGGACGCCTACGGCTTGGGTGTGAAGTTGTGTGACTGTGGTCGTCTCGATGAGGATCAGCACGCGCTCGTCCTCGGCGCGTGAGGCCTTAGCATGTGCGGCCTCCTCGCGTGCCTTGCGCGCGGCTTCGTCATGTTGGCGGGTTGTGACGGCCTCCTGTTCACGAGCGGTAGCAACTTCGCGTTCCCGGGCAGCGACGGCCTCGTCGTTGGTCATGGCGGTGGCGCAGATAGATTAGCGGAAGGTACAGATCAGGGGACCATAGAGCTCTGATACTATAAGAGCGAAATAATATTATATAAACTCTATTCTTAATTCAAATCACAAAGGGTTACACATATATATAGGCTAATAAAAACACATAAATAATATGAACACAACACATAAATATAAATACAACATATGATAAATGTGAACATAATACATAAATATAAACACAGCCTATAAATATGAAACAAAGAGTCAAGCTAACAAAAACGGAGAACCTAACCCTCGAGAATCCGCTTCACGTTTGCGGCGCATCCTCCGCGCGACATCCCCTGCAACGCAATTCATGCTAAGAGAAGAGCAACATCTCATACTTGATGCTTGACGCGTAGAGTGAGTGGCAGAGATGTAGCCCAGTGGAATAAACGAGCGTTACGTACGCCGACATGGAGCAGGATGACATCGGCGTCCGCTGTCGCTGTCTCGCCGAGAACTTCGACACCAGAGTCGCCTCCTTCTCCGCCGCCTCCACCCCGGAAGAGGGAAGTGAAGGAGATGGAGGCGAAGCCGTGGGGAGCAAGGACGACGACGTGGGGCCTAGCCACCGAGACGACAGGTATCCTTTACTTATCGTGAACTCCATTGTATCTCTCTCTTGCCCGCTCCTCTGCTGTTGTAGGATCAAGGACAACCGACTAGAAGGGGGGTGAATAGGAGGTTTTAAAATTCTTGCCTAAATAAACAAGCAATTTCAATTTTAACACTAGACAAGAATATTAGAGGAAATTACTCTACTCAATTAAACAATTCTACCCAAACAATTTCATAAACTACAAGTACTAGCAAACACAAGCAATATATATTAATGCTAAGAGAGAGTAAAATGAGTCACAATGACAAACGATGTTTTCCCGTGGTATTGAAGACTTGCCGGTCTTCACTAATCCACGTTGAGGAAAGCCCAAGCTCCCTTAGACCGGCTCCACGAATTAAGTCAAACTCCTCGATCACTAGTGGTAGCTCTTTCTCCTCTTCGGAGATGGCGAGCTCCAAACCACTCACAAGTCGGCATGTGCTTCTTCACAATCTTCCTTGAAGAAGTCACCGACAACAAGTCTTCCCGCCGTCTAGGTGCCGGCAAGCACCAAGAGAATAGATCACCAATTTCACTTGACGATGCTCAAGTGCACAATGGATCAACTAGAATTTGAATGCACTTAAAACTTCTCTCCACTAACTCAAAATGAATGCTCAAGAGAGAAATGAGAGTGAAGTAAATGTTCTAAGGCTCAATATGATCAATATGAACTTTAGCAGCCTGCCCAAGTGCAGGTGGGGGGGTATTTATACCCTCACCAACCAAAATTAGCCGTTGGAGAAAATTAATCTTGAAAAATCAGGAAAATCGGTACTACCACTGTACAAAGTGCGGTACTACCGCACTTTACTGTAGCACACAGTAACGGCTATATCAAAAGCGACAGAACTAGCCGTTGGGATTTAGTACGGTACTACCGCCGTTGAAAGTGCAGTACTACCGCATGGAGGTGCGGTACTACCGCACTGCGGTTGTACCGCCGTGCTAATATCGGTACTATCGATTTCTGGCCAGTTAAGTTCTTTCTCGGGGAGCTCTCTAGAAAAATCGTTCCACAAATCGGTATTACCGCAGTACCATACGGTACTACCGTATTGCAGTTGTACCGCCGTTCACATTTCGGTACTATCGATTTTTGTGAGTTGAAGTCCCCCAAATGGATGCTCTTTGGAAAAAATGTACCGCATAAAAATCGAAACTACCTCAGTGCAGTATAACCGCAGGTGGGTGCGGTGCTACCGATTTTTCTGAGAAAGTCCAGTGAGTTTTCAGACTTATTTTCAAATGCATGCATGATCCTAAATTGATCAAATATGCACCCAAGCATGCTACCAAGCTAGTTTCAAAGATCCCTCGTAATAGTACGGCATCTAACCTATAATCTGGTCTTCCACCTTTCTCCAAAGACCGGTAAAATGAAAACGATCCTATATTTTATGTACCTTTGTTTTAATCTTTCTAGATCCGGGATTTCATGCAGCTTGTTCTTGTCCATTTTCCATATAAGACTTTGTCTATACGATCTTAACACACATGTCAATCTCATATTCATAAATCGTCATTAATTATCAAAACCCTAAATTCGGGGGCCTAAATGCTTTCAATCTCCCCCTTTTTGGTAATTGATGACAATACACGAGTTATAAGTGAGAAGAAAGATTTTGAATGTACTACTTGTATGAGAACAAGTTGCATACTCAATTTTTGACTTTTGAGGTGCTAATTGAATCTTTTCATTTTATTTCAAAGGCCAAAAAAATGATCCAATTTCTTTCCAAAGTCAATTTGACATGCTCCCCCTAAATATGTGCATATATGATATGAAATGAATTTAAATTGCACGTATGAACAACACTTTTATTGGGGCAATGATAAATATGAATTTCAAGAGATTTATGATATGCAAATGACAGCAATACTTGAAATTTCATGAAGCAACAATGAGTTAGAACTAAAAATTTAGATAAGAAACGGAAGCATAAAGATCATTATATGACATAAGTTTTGCATCACACACAAGCTAGAAAGATAAAAACATCCATAGTGTCATTACACCACATAGACTATTACATAAATAGAAAAGGATAGTAATTGTTCAATTTTCCTTCTTTTCCACCTTCTTCTTCTCCTTTCTCCATCTTCTTTCTTCTCCCCCTTTGGCATCAAGTACCAAAAAGGCTTATTCCTGAGGAGCTTGGTCTTGGGCTTGAGAAGAAGGATCCTGGCGACGACGGCTGCGGCGCTCGTAGTGACGAGGGGCGACAGCTGTCTCAAGAGCAGTCATCCGGTCGTCGAGAGTAGTGATCTGACCAGAGAGAGATGAGAAGTCACCGGATAGAGAGGAGAATTGCTCTATGAGAGAGACGATGTTGCCGCTCATTATGGTCATGTTGTCTGATATGGTTGTCATGGTTCCACCAAAACCCATGACTACAGCATAGAGTTGAGCCATTGTCGCCTCATCTCCTTGCGACCTTGGCTCCCCCTATGGCTGAGAAGAAGAGGAAGCTCCAGGATGCACACTCGGGCGCGGGGGCAACTGATGATCTCGCGGTTTGTATGGCTTGTGAACTCCTCCCTCGCCACCTCTGAAAGAACCATGCTTGTGGATAATCAGCTTCATAATGTATGGTGCAAATTTGATCCTTCGAGTCCGATCATTCTTAGACTCATCCATCTCACGGATTATCAAGTCAATCACATCAAATCTGGTTCCCGTTGTGATGTAGCGAATCAGATTCCAGACATATCCTCTAATAGTGTCATAATTCCCACTCTTTGGAAGATTGGTGTGATTGATGATCCTGTTGATCAGACTAGGAATGGGCAGTAGACCAGGAAGCTTGCCAGGCACAGATCTAACATGTTCGTCATAGAACTCTGAGCATTGATGAAGAGGGATTGTCAGGCGATCAAACACCTTTTCATAAGGACTTGAGAAGGAGTTCAAGGCAGGCTCAAATTCTGCCTTATTTGAGCTCTTATATTGAACTCCGGTCATCCACTCAAGGTGCTCATAGTTCGGGGATATCCACAATGTTGTATAGAATTGTTGAATCACTTCTTCATTGTAATCCGACTTGAGTGTAACCAGGTACTACCGCACTGCGGTACTACCGCATGGAGGTGCGGTACTATTGCATTGCGGTTGTACCGCCGTGCTAATATCGGTACTACCGATATACTAATAAAATTGTAATATTATGAAAGTATTTTTAGTGATAAATTTAATAATATAATTTTTGTATAACCAATCTAGATAGTTTTAAATCTACTTGTGGTAACAGAGGGAGTGACACAAGAAAAAAAAGACCCATGGGCATGTCAAACTCAAAAGGAAACAATCATTGGCACTCACAGAAAGCTCGATTTACCAGGGAAAGAAGACACTAATCAAAGGACCTTGAAGAAAAGATTCTCACAAAACTTGACTTGGGATCAAGGAACACTCTCGAATCAAAAAATTACATGCAGCGAAATTGTGCACATGAGAAGCGAGTTAATTTTGACTTGCATCTACAGATTTGAGAATTAACTCTCTGATAAACTATAACTTTCATCAGTGCTTAAATTCTTTCCTTTTGAACTCAAAATTCCAGTGAATCTAGTTTTTTTTTGCCTCAACAAGGGTACCAGATTTTCTCACCACCTTTAGCTCATGCTGATGCAACTCATTGTTTGATCCAATTAAGGATCAATCATGTCAAGGAAGGGCTAGAAAACTTGGTCGATGCAACTTTTGTTGACTTAGAGCTTCTTCATTCGACATGGATAGCACATTGTTCTGAGTAATAGTGATCACTGATCAGGTGAACACCTTGTAACTTGTCATGAGATCCCCAACTTTGTTGTATTCAGAGTGACTATTCAACATCCACATGTAGGGCATGAATTCTAATAACAAATAACTCGATCTGAACAAGGATTTGGAACTAGAACTCAAAGCATTTGGGTTCACTAAAACAGCCAAATATTTCAGCATACTCCCTCTACCAACAGTCTAGGCTAAAAATTTCTTCCCAAAACATATAGGCACTCTCTCCAGAAATCTAATCTCTCTAAATTAAAAATTATTCTTTCACCCCCTCAACTGAGTAAGGAGGGTAGGCTTCTATGATTAATTGATTACAAACTGTTTTTAATGCACACTTAGCATTTCTTATTCAAGATATTTACAAGTTACAATTCAACCAAGCTCTATTCTCATATTTCATCTCCATGTGGTACGCAATTGTGGCAAACCGCACTAAGATTAATTCAAAGAATACGATCATAGTGACCGAAGAGACCTAATTTGTGCAACATTAACATTGACCAAACATACAAAAACATACCCTCAGAAATGCTATATTATACGTAGGCCTTCTTGTAGTCGGGCTTGGCGGCGAGGAAGGGGACCCGACGGAGCTTCTTGCCCTCCATGTTGTGGGTGCAGACGTCGGCAATGGAGAAGCCGTAGACGGACTCGACGCAGCGGCAGACGTTGACCTTGGAGGCGGAGGGGACGGTCTTCACGGCGAACTCCTGGACGGAGGAGAGGGGAGCCGGGGGAGCATGAAGTTGAGGGGGAGGTTGGCGTAGTGGATCACGCGGCGGCCCAGCCGGCTACCCATGGCTGCAGACAGCGATGGCCAAGGTGGTCTGCGGAGGTTTAGACGAGAGACGAATCGCTTCGTTGAGAATTGGGACGGTTCACTGCGAAGGCTTGGGAGAGGAGAGTAAAATTTGTTGCTTTTTAGCCCAAAATTTAAAGGTTTTTTACGTATAAACTCTTGGAGAAAAGATTCGTAAAAATAGACCCTTAGCACAGCGTCAAAAGACATGGGCCCAGAATACATAGCACGGCGTCATGTGCTTTGACGCCGTGCGTGGACACGTAGGATACACGATGGACATAGCACGGCACCAAAACACATGACACCGTGCTATGTAATTACGACGCTAACAGCTGTGGCGCCGTGCTCTGGGACTTAAGCCTCAACACGGCCCACGGCCCACGACCCCCCACCCCTTCACTCCAACCTTTCGAACAGACAGGCGCCACCGTAGCCCCAGCTCTCCCCCTCCAAATCCACTTGATTTCGTTGCTTTTTGTCGCGATTTTGCTTCAAAATCGACCAAGTAAGGTGAACTCCCTCCCCTCCTTTGATTTTTTGCAATAGATTTGGTTTATTTAAGGTACATTTCGTAGGGCAAGATTTAAAACCCTAGACGAAATTAGTTGGATTTGACTCGATTTTAGGTTGGATTTGCATTGAATATGCGTAATGTAAGAGTAATTATGTGTGTAGATTCGTTTTTAGGGATTGATTTGAGTGAAATTGATGAATCCATGTGCTAAGTTTAGAAATAGGGTTTGATATGATTTTAGGGTGTAGATTCAGTTTTAGGGTTTTTAGGGTGTAAGAGTAGCCCTAGGTTTAGAAATAGAAAAATGTGTATAAATGATGAATGTGATAGAGAAGTTTACGATTAGTGATATTAGTAATTTAGTTTATCCGATATGGTATATTGATTTTCGTTAAAAGTTATAGCATTTTTTGTTGCGCCCGATTGGACTGAGATATGTTTACTTGTTGTGCTATAGATGGATAAGCTTGTGACTTTGCACCATGGTGTAACTATGAAGAGAAATGAGAATGGGGGTGTTGATTTGGAGGACATAGAAGAGATCATGTTGCTATTTAGTTCACGTCCGTCGTATGGTGGGGTCATTTGTCGCTTGAAAGAGATGCTGGGGTGGACAAATGAGTATGGTGATATCGTTATGCAAGGATTGATTGATGTTGGGTCGTCAAAGGGGCTGCGTATAAAGAGATTGGTTTCGATTGGCAGCGATGGTGAATGGGATAACAATGTGGCCATCGCTATGGACTCAGAGGTCAGAGCACTTGACTTGTCTGTGCGGATGGTGGTGAGAGATCTATCACCTCCTAGGATGGCATTCGATCTCAATAACTCACCGTTGGTTGGGTCACCGGTTCATGAAGAGGTCGAGGTGAAAGTTGTACCCTCGGCTCAACTATGTGAGGTTCCATTGACTCAGGTAGAAGTTGACTTTAACGATGATGATGACCGGTTTGTTGGTAGATTCGATGAGGAGACAGTAGTTGAGGAACCCATGGTTTGTGTAGCATCTAACAGGGTGGATGTACATCTTGCAGGAGACGAGGCTGCTTATGGGGATGCGAGGGCTGTGAACTCAGGTGATAATAGACCAGTTCTAGGTTTGACGTCTAGCAAAATTCAGTTGTTGAGAAGAATGTTTCTTGGTCGTGATCCGCTAGTGTCCGATTACAATGACCTAAGCAGCGCATATAAGGCTGTCGCGGATAGAGGGCAAATGTAGAGGGACGTACCTAGGCCTAGGGCTAGTATCATAATCCACAAGGATCATGTCTTTGAGGATATGTTGGCATTGAAGATGTAGTTGAAAGAGTACTCGATCGTGTACAACCGTCCATACCGGGTTAAGAACTCATACGCTAAACGTCAGTACGCCATCAAATGTGAGAGCACAGGGTGTGCATGGAAAGTCTATGCCAGGAAGGTGAAGGGTACGAAGAAGTTTAAGATTACAACTGTGGATGGACCGCATAGTTGTGGGTCTTCTGAAACCGGCTAAAAACATCGTCAGTTGACTTCGTGGTTCATTGCATCCCACCTGTACCCCATGATAAAGCACATGCCGACGATGCGCGTAGCAGCAGTGATAGAGGCCGTTAAGCTAAAATGACACTATATAATCAAGTATAGAAAAGCATGAAGGGCGCAACAACGTGCTTTGAAGTTGATTTAGGGTGCTTGGGAAGAGGCGTATGAGCGTTTGCCGGTCATATTCAACACAATGAAAGTGGTGAATGCAGGAATGCAGTATGAGTACATGCCTAAGCCCGATGTATGGGTTAATGGGAGGCAGATTTTCTTTCAAGTATTCTGGTGCTTTGGTCAGTGTGTCGAGGCTTTCAAATATTGTAGGCTTGTTCTGTCAATTGATGAGACGTTCCTGTTGGGCAAGTATGAGAGGACATTGTTGATTTCTATTGGGTGTGATGCAGACAACTCGCTTGTGCCGTTGGCTTTTGCTTTGGTGGAAAAGGAAGACAGATCCAGCTAAGCTTGGTTTCTACGGCTTGTACGGATCCATGTGGTTGGTTCGGGGAGGGAGGTATGTGTGTTATCTGACAGGCATGCTGGGATCTTGAGCACCGTTAAGGAAGTGATAACAGGATATTTACCTGTGCATCATTGTTGGTGCACAAGGCACCTTGTAGAGAAATTATTCAAAAAAGATAGGGTGAAGGATAACTTTGCATTTTTCAAGGAGGTATGTCGCCAAAGGGAGGTAAAGTTGTTTGAGGAGAAGTTGGAGGAGTTGATAACTAAAACTAATGCCGAGGGCCGTGATTGGATAAGGGGTTTAATGAGAGATGTGTAGAAATGGTCAAGGGCTCATGACCCAGGGGAAAGGAGGTATGGTTCATAACTAGCAACATGGCAGAATGCTTTAACGGGCTGCTTAAGGGATCACGTAGATTGCCAGTTACCGCAATTGTCGCCTTCACTTTCTACAAGTGTGTTGCATGGTTTGTTAACGGCACCGGAAAACCTCAGACATGTTAAAGGCACATGCATGTTGGCTACCTCGTCCTCATGGCTTTCTTACCAAAGCGAAGCTGCAGGCAAATGAATAGGAGTACCACTGTTTTGACCATGTGATGAGCACGTATGAGGTTGTTGAGGGTGGAGAGACAACCGAGGATGGAGAGCTCCAAGAGGCCTGAAAGCATAAGGTCGTGATTACATCCTTTACATGCACATGCGGTGTTTCCGACAAGTTCCATTTTTTATGCTCCCACATGGTGACGGCATGTAGGGTCCGAAATGTCGATGTTGAGACCAAAATCCCAACAGTGTTCAGCGTGGATGCTTTGGTGATGAAAGCGAGTGGACACTTTACTCGGATCCCAGGTATATAGCGGACGAGGGGTTACGTTGGCACAAGAGGGGTAGTAGGAAGCGATTAATGTAGCCTTACTCCGAGGCACAAGTTCTAGCTCTACCGCTAAGTACCATGTGCCGCAGGTACTATCATATGTCGAGGATGAGGTGTCCTTTGATTTGTTTCTACGCTGTGGAGATTCACCTCCCCCACAGAGTCGCGCGCTAGTTTGGCTTCATGTAGTTCTACCCCCCTTAGGAGGTGTCGACTTCTGTTACTTTGCACAAATAAGTTACAATTTTTTCATTTAGAATTCTATTGGTTCTTACTCTAACATCTATTGTTGACATCTACTATATGTACAGGTTCAACAAAGTGCGCCAACGAAAGGTGATAGACTTCGCTCACCACCACCGAGATTACGTCCAGTGGTGGAGGAGGATGGAGGAGAACTGCGAGCGAGATGCTACCCCCCACACCAGCTCCAGTTTTCGGAATTACCTGTCGTGGTACCACAATGCAACCCGCTACCGGCTTCGGGAGCGATGGACTGATGACGACTACGCGGACCTTGCTTTGTCCGATGATAAGGATATTGCATACGATAGGCGTGCGAGGAAGGGCATAGTGGTCGAGGTCACTCCGATTCTGGATCGAGTGGTATGGAAAGTATGATATTTGCCATACTTTGATTCAATACGTTTATCTTACACTTACTTATATTTCTTTATTTTTTTAGGGGACTTCTGTCCGAGCCTCGGTGGATGAGATCGATCAGGCTCTCAGCTACCCAGTTGGTGGCGCGGACAACAAGGCCCATCTAAGGGACTTCTTGACGGTACGAAGACAATTCGTTAAATTAGAGCCATTCAACATCTATACTATTCTGACATATCATTTCTTGCAGAGACTTAGACGTCGCCTCAGTCGGGTGGCAGCTCGTTGTGATTGCCGCTCACGCTCATCGGCGGACGTGATCATACCGACAGCCTCCCAGCACTCGGGTGCCTCAGCAGCTGCAGCCTCGTCATTACGCACTCCGACTTTCAGTCAGGACGTTGGGGGCAATGACGACGACGACAATGAGGTGGAGCAGGATGACGAGGAGGAGGAATACGAGGACGAGGAGGCACCTATCCACGACGAGATTGGGATGTCGCATATGCCAGATGCACCATCTACTTAGGCTTCGCAGCGGTCTCGTCGTTCAACCTGCCTGCCGAGCACGTATACTCCAAGTACTGATGCTCTGGGCAAGGGCAAGGGAAGGGCCAAGAGGCATTGAGCGCGACCGATATAGTTTAGAGCCAAACTTATTGTTGTTATGAGACTGACTCTGTTTTGTGCGCTACCTGTATGAAGTTCCTGAGATTATGTGATGGTTTGAGACTTATGTGATGTTCTACATTCATGTTTCTAAGAATTATGTTTAGGTGTTTATATATGCAGAAAAAACAGCACTTCAGTTGTTTGAGAAAAAACAGCTGAAATGTTGTTTTTTTCTGCTGGTTCTAGAAGAATGGCGCCAAAGACCCTAGCGCCAAGGTATTAAACTACAGCGCCAAGCCCTTTGGCGCCATGCATTACGACGCCAAAGGGCCTGGCGCCGTAGTTCAATAGCTCGGTGCCACGACCTTTGGCGCCGTGATATTTAAATACGGCACCAGAGCCTTTGGCGTCGTGCTGGCTGAACTTGCTTAAAACCTGTAAGTTCAACCATTTTGTTCCGTTCTGTTCAAGCAAACACATCAATTGACATTCCACCAAATGAATAAGCACGATACACAGCATTACGACACAATACAACAATTCACAAATTCTCGAAACATACATACCACATCAAACATAAATAGGTCCACGATACATGTTACATGACACAGTTCAAGACCTACTAGTCAATGAGATCCATACCAACAACCTACTGAGTGCATCGAGGCCACTTCCCCTTTCTCTGAGCATCAGGGTACTCCTCAATGGCTGCTTTGGCACATTGCGCTCTCTCTAGATTCTTCTCCCTTTCACCCTTGCACCTTGCCGCGGCCCTCCTACGCTCCTCCTCGCGGTGCTCCCTCGTGGCCTCCTCCTGCTTCTTCGTCCTCTCTCACCTCTCTTTTCTTTCTTCATCCCACTTTTTCGCTGAGTTAAGGTAGTTCTTGTCATCCTCAGCGATCTTAGTGTCGATCCACTGCTCAAAATCACAAAGCAGTGGAGGCTCCTGCAAATATATGCATTCGTTAAACCAACAGAATTAATACCAAGTCGATGAATCAATAATACAACATACCATCTTGCTGAGGACGACGGCGGCACGTGCGGATCGAACGTCCAGTTGCCACACATCCAGTACCTCTACCTGTACGTCTCCGATTCGTCTGACCTCTCTACCTTGCAAGGATCGCCGCAGAAACACATCGGCACATCAACACTGGGTGGAGGTGGCAAACGGGTGAAGCCCATGACAACCTAAAATGCAAAATGTATAACAACTACAATTCTTCAACAGCCCTAACCCCCAAATCAAACCCTAAAAACGAATATACATGCATAACTATTCTTACATTACGCATATTCAACGCAAATCCAATCTAAAATTGAGCCAAATTCAACTAATTTTTTCTAGAATTTCAAATCTTGCCCCACAAAATGTACCTCACATAAACCATATCTATTGGAAAAAATCAAGAGAAGGGAGGGAGTTCACCTTGTTTGGTCGATTTTGAAGCAAAATCGCGAGAAAAACCAACGGATTCGAGTGGATTTGGAGGAGAAGAGCGGGGGCGACGGCCTGCTATGTGTGTGTGCAGAGAGGAGTGAGGGCGTGGGGAGCCGGGGGCCGTGCTCAGACTGAAGTCCCAGAGCACGGCGTCACGGCCGTTAGCGCCGTTGTTACATAGCACAACGCCATGTGCTTTGGCGCCGTGCTATACCACCGTAGATCCTACGTGTCCACACACGGTACCAAAGCACATGGCGTCGTGCTATGTATCCTGGGCGCCATATCTTTTGGCACCATGTTAAGAGTCCATTTTTGTAATTCTTTTCTTCAAGGGTCCATATGTAAAAATTTTCAAATCTTGAGCTAAAAACAAAAATTTTACAGGAGAGTAAAATGGGTTTAGGCCCACAGCCCCATACCTAACTAATGTAAAAAAAATCAGGCCTGAAAGATAAGATAGTTCGTACTGGGCTCTAGGCCTGAGAAAAGCCCTGTTAGTACCAGGCCACCTAGGATAGGACTGGCCTGGCATTCTGTTCTATCTGGCTCAGGCCTTCCTCTCATAAAAAAAAAACAAAAACAAAACCAAGCTCAAGGCATTGTCTGTCCTTTTAAGCTACGATTAATAATTTTTAGATATAATTAATTATTTTTATCTATATTTTTTGAGATAATGGTGGACGACGAAAATATCAACGTAGATGATGTATACGGTTTTAGTCTCAACAAGGTGTTTGGAGAATCTGTTTCAAGAAATTGTCCCATTTATTTTGACTTTCAGAGAAGTCAAAAACCTAAAGAAATAGGGCCATTGTTTAAATTTATTTTGTTAGGAAATGTAGGCCTAATGTTGTCCAAAATTTCACTTAAAATAAACGGAAGTGCCAATACGGACGAGCCATTAACAAAAATGTGTCGCGTATCAAATTAGGGGTTCATTTGGAAATTGGAATGCAGGAAAATAATTTTGAGGATGACTCTGGTGCAATCACCATTCTAATTGAGAATGTGAGTGTGTTCAGACAACTTAACGAAAATTATAATATGACATTGGTTGGGAATTGTGGTAGCTCTGATATCATTTATAGTGATATAAATCATAATATGCTCTCATACCACTTATGATAACATAAAGGATATGCTTATATATATGCTACCAATGAGTTCAAATGAGGTGGCGGAAACAAAACCGTCAAACAACGGAACTAAATGAGCAAGATAAATTCTTATAAGTATTTCATCAAACACCTTGTGTGCATTAACCAACAAGCAAGTATTGCTTAACAATTACACACGTCAAGTGAACAACTTCTGCTAACAACATACTTATTAGGATCAGCTAGCCACAATATTAATGCACGAAGATTATCAACATATCAAAGAACTCTATACATGTTAATCAACAAGATATCAATATACACCATCATCTTCTCAATATAGCACAAATAGCAATCACGGTGACCAAATCATGAGCGAGTAGAGAAAGATGGTACCAAAGAAAGGTTGACACCAAGATTTACGTGAAAAACTCTTACGAAAAAAAACTACGAAAGTCAGCACAAGCAATCATCCACTATAAAGAAAAAACATACATGATGGAAACCAACAAATAGAGAAGAGACTCCAATCCCCTCACAAACTACACTCTAAATCACTTCAAAAATGTAAATCTGGTGATGAATCTACTCTCCTCTTACTCTTAAACTCTCCTTAACCCTAACTCTCAAGGTGAAGAACAAGTCACTCTAAATAAGGAGAAATTCCCACAAAATTCGGACTGAGAAAGGTTTATAATGTCAGATTTGTAGAAAAGACTCTAAGATCAAGAAATATTACAAACAACTCCAATTTCAGCCTATAAACATGCATAAGCAATATTTTGTATGATATATGAACCAAAAATAGATTTCAAAAGGTGAGATTAAGAGCTACACATTATCACAGGAATTGTATTTGATTTTGTTAAAGAAGCATCGAAGAGAAAATCCCTTACCCAACTCCTTTTGAACAATTGCGCAGTCCAAACACTCCAAAAAGAACCAGAAAAAGTCCCATTATAAAGTTAATTAAAAGTTGCTTCATCTGTATTAAAAGTTGTCAAGTTTTGACACCACTCTGTCTATAGTACAATCAGAAACACGAGTTAATTATTACCCTACAAACGATAATAGTTGGTATAAAAGAAGAAAATTCTCTAAGAACGGCTAAGGCGCTAGTAAGCCCTGCTGTGGTCATTTGTTTTCCTATTAAAAATCATGTAGCCTACTAGCATTTTGGGCTAAAAAACTATAATATGCATGCAAAATCTGAATATGAGTCCCAAATCGTCAAACAATTGGCCTTGCATGCCAATATTCTATTAGGATGGATTCGAAAGTGCTGGTAGCTTATAGATTATGTATGGATGAATAGTAACACGCCATTAAATGGTATGTTTTTTTAAGATGGGATCTACAGATAAATTGTAATACAAACTATACCAATGATGCATTTTTTCAAAGCGGGATCTACAGGTAAATTGTAATACAAACTATACCTAGTTCAACTGTACTGACAAAAATCGCATGCAAGTATTTCTTTTTACGTACTGTCTCTCATAAACAGGCCAAAATTCAAAAACCATAATCATAAATCATAAATCCCAGCCTAAAAGAACTCACCCTTAGACTCAAAAGAATGTCTATTCTCCTTGCAGAAAACGTTGAAACTAGGAATTAGCGCATTAAGAGGCCGCTCATTTGGACTAAAAAATAGTAGCTTATAGTTAAATTTGCACTATAGCTGATTTATTTTACACTGTAGCTGATTATGGCTTATTTGGTATAATCAACTTTTAAAAAGTTAAAAATAAAAAACAGAATAACTCATTACGAACAATACAAACGAATATAAGAAAAAAAACTAAAAAAACCAAACAACTAGAAAAAATAAAATTTATAAATAATAAAAAAATAAATAAAAAACTCAAACCTAAATGAATAGGACCTAAGAAAAGGATTAGCACACAAGATCATGTGCTGCACATGCAACTCCACTAGTTCGATCTCTCTCTAAAAAAATCCACTAGCTCGAGCTACCCCAGACCCAGTTTGTCCTTAATTAAGCAGGGCAATATAGTCAATTTATGCTACAAGGACGACTTTTTCCCGGTCGTCACTTGCGGTCTACGTGGGGTTTGTGCTGCAATTACGTTTGTACCCCCATCACATTGCTGGTCAGGCCCCGCTCAAAATCGCAAAAATGCCCTTACCTTTGTGGGAAATCACATCTTCCAAGATACATTTGCTTATGGTAAAACAGCATTAACATGAGATAAAAAGAAAGCTTCGTTTGCTATATACATTCAGGGAGAGAGTATAGTTTTCTGATTAGAAACACCAAACTGAACCTTTTGAACAACACTGAATTCTGGCACAACTTTCTTTCTTTCTTTTTGCCATGCTTCTTTTTTCCTTTTGAGACAAAGCTTTTCTCTTCTAGAAATCAAGGGGACATTTGGGGTAGAAGGCAAGCTTACTTTAAGAAGTCGAATACGTTAAAAATTCTTCTTATCAAATCTTTACACAAGCAAACTTTGCAATAATACTTGAACGCTAATCCTAACCAAAAAAGTCAGCAAAAGCTTGGCGCATTAATGGTTGACTATAATAGTTTGGCTTGTATTATCACATCATTTCAACGAAAAAATGATACAACGCATATTGGTTTTAAAAATGTTTGAGACAGAAAATGTCGCCCAGATTTTAAGCAAAGAGGGCCCTCAAATATAGTCCTCCATTTTATACCAGTTTTTCTTCTTATCCACTCAAGCATGTTGCATTAAATATGTGCATTAAGTGTAAGCCAGAGTTCCGATCAATCAGTTCAGTGTTGCTTGTGAACATTGCAAAACATGTTGAGAACGTGGTATCATCTGTTCTTTTTGAACTGAGATTGATAATTTTTAGCTATGATTGATTGAAGATAAAAATATTGATATAGAATTTATATATAGTTTTGAGTTTAAAAAATTATTTAAAGAAATCATTTTAATAAATGTGTTTCGGAAAAAAAAACAATAGACTAAAAGTACATGGTCTAGCGCAAGAGATGTGGGGCTGCCTGTTTGGAACTTTGGCCGTGTGGCGACATTCCATTAAACAATGGCCAACGATGAACTGACCTCCCAACAGATGTACAATGCGCACATGGTACAAATAAGAATAGTAGACAGTACATCTAAAAAGAATGAAAACAGAAGGTACAATCTCATCATAGAATTTAATTTTTAAAGTACCACTGTATACGGTTATAAAAGCTCATAAATATGATTGCCTTTGGGGTGGTGAATCCACAAGTGGACCTTTTTTTTTGGTTTTAGTAGTATTTAATTTCTCTCATAATCACTATTTATTGGATTAATAAATCATAATAAAAAATCACAGCCCAAAAGAATAGGTCTAACATGAGTTGAATTACTACATGTAGCTTGCATGTTGAACGCTTCATGTAAAGGTGTGACTGGTAGTTCATAATACATTGAGACTAAAGCTAGAGTACGTTAAGTCAAGATTAGGAAGAGATTGTTAGAAATAATCTTGAATTAGAGTCCGAGTTGAAGTTGACTCCTACTTAAATTCCAAATACGTATGCTAGTAGGAGAGTATTAGACTATATATTGAGAATAATTATAATCAATTTAATAGGAGAGTAAAAGAATAGAGAAATTTAGAAATTCTCTAGTATTCTCTTAGTTTATTTACGATATGTGCGTTTTCTCCTGAGTAAACAAATTCAATTTTGAATGTCTCTAGAAAGGCCCGTATCTCTAAAAAATTAAAAAGGAAAAAAATACACCGAGGGTACCACAATTATTGCACTCTAAGAATGTACAATCCTGAGTTGGACACGTAATTGTCTCGAGGTCTAAAGGATATGTAACTATTTAACTCTAGAGAAAAACAACCAAAACAAAAGTAGTCTATAAGTGTAACATGTATTTTTCTTTGCGAGGATGTAAGTATAATTCTCAATTACAATAATCACGAAGATAAGTAAACAAATACAAACCGAGGGCTTACTTGGAACCAGTAGTTCATAAAATTTGGGGTGATGGTTCTATTTCCTGCAAAATGGAGGTGTTTAGAATGGCATTGATTTATGATTTTTTTACTGTAACTGATTTATTTTTTTACTGTAGCTGAATTGACTTATTTGACATAATTGAATTTAAAAATATTTTAAAAAGAAAAAATATGTTACCCATCACAGACAATACAAATAAATATGAAAAAAGAAAAAGTAAAAAAGCCCAAAAATAAAAAAAACCAGAAAAACATAAAATTAATGAATAGTGAAAAAACAGAAGACAGAAGCTAAATTGAGTGGTACTGTATATTCCTTGATCCAAGCACTCCTTACTTGCAAAATGTATATTCTTTGGTCCAAGCACTCCTTACAAGTAGGGTCTTGTTTTTTTTTTGCTATGGTTAATAGTTTTTTACTATGTTTTTTTTGAGACACGTGAATGATACGTACGATTTGAGCCCGAAAAGTAGACAAACAGAACGGGGCCTAATCCCTTCTTTAATTAGCACAATCACCCAAATTTTCCCTCTTCAAAAAAGAAGGAAAATTTCCTCATCGAGAAACAACCCCTAAATAAAAAAAAGGAGCAGCTAGGGAAATTTATCGGCAGATTCCCTGCGGGCAAAAAGTCAAGTGTCCAACCGTAGCGACGACAAAAGCGGCACCCACTCCCTCCGTCCGACTCCGAGGGGCATCCCCGTCATTTCCGTACACGACACCCGCGCCTGCCTCTACTTTCCTCGCTTTCACACTCGCCCCTCGTCACTGACTGCTAATAAATTTCTTCTTCCAACGCGACGGCGCCCCGCCTTCGCTTCCCCGAAGCTTCGCATCCCCAATTAAAAACCCACCACCAACTCCCCTCGATTCCTCCCCGTTTTAAGCCGGCCTCCGACGAGCGACGAAGGCAGCAGTTCGGAGGCCGGAGGCGGAGGAGGCTTGATCGGGCGGTCGCATGGCGGAGACCCGCAAGTTCCTGCTGCCCAACCAGCCCCCAGGTAGTGTTCGGCTCTACGGGCGGTTCGCTTCTGCTTCTGCTTCTTCTTCCGGGGTTAGGGTTTTGTGCGGTTTTCGGTGAATTTGGGATTCTTATGGTGTTTTTGAGGTTTTGGGTGTGTTGCATGATGCCTTTTTTTTTCTTCTTAAGAAAACACGATTTTTAGATTTTACGGTCTGACGAAGTCCTGTGTCGTAGTTTCTGTAATTCGTGCGGAATTAAGATTTTGTTTGTTTGATTTCTGTTCCTGGTTTGCAAACTGGTGCTACCACCTTCCTGGAAGCTTGAAATATTGAATACTACTCTTTAGAGTTTTCTTTGTTTGCTTTCTGACTTTTCCGTCCAATTACTCAAAACAGACAAAAGTTATTCAATCGTAAAAGAAGAAGAAGAAGAAGACGACCGTATGCAAGTGTGGATAGCAGAGTGGGAGTAGTTGTTGATGTTGACTAGTGCTTGACTAATCCCATTGTTAACCTGCAGATATTTCCCAGATACTGCTGGAGGCTCAGAAGCGATGGCTGCGGCCCACCGAAATCTGCGAAATACTCTCAAACTACAAGTTGTTCTCAATCGCGCCAGAGCCACCAAACAGGCCTGAAAGTATGGTTCTTTTTTTCTCTTAGCGGTTTTCATTAGATGTTGTAGCTCCTGAACACTGATCTGTTGATGTTTATCTCATTGATGGTGGTGTTGTACGGTTGTTGACTGTTGGCATCTAGCATGTGAGCGATATATATTTGTCCCAAAACCGTACCTTGTCTAGTTGCTTGTGGTAGTACAATAGTTGTCTGAATTACGTTCCGCCCTTGTCTGGGAATTGGACAGCGGAAAACTTGATGTACAGTTTGTAAAAGGGTAATGATAAGTCAAATTTCATGGCTAATGGTATATGTAGTAGTCCATGCACTAAACCGGAAACACACAACTCCAGGGTGATCTGCTTTCAACTCATCTTTGATAACCGTGCTCAGCGTTTCTCCTCTTTACATGCTTCCGGAGAGAGAATAAGTTTTTCTTTTTGTGCAGTGGTCAGTGTTATTGCCCCTTGTATGGGTAAATGTGGGAAAATAAATTCATTAAGACGGGCTCTTCTTTCTTCTACTTAACTTTCATGTCATTGCTGTAGGTGGTTCTCTTTTTCTATTTGATCGCAAAATATTAAGATACTTCAGAAAGGATGGACACAACTGGAGGAAGAAAAAGGATGGGAAGACTGTTAAAGAAGCTCACGAGAAACTAAAAGTAAGTAAATATGAGTTGTTTATGGAAAACCACTCTTTGGATGGCTGCATTTACATAGATAGTGGTTCTTATTGTGCATAATGGGTATTTTATATCATTTTGGTATTGTTACTTACATCTTGAGCATGTTTTGTCATATATTACCTATGTCCACGCTGTCCTGTCTGTTGTAATAACCGCGGTATCAGCAAATATTTGAATAAATTTCCAGAATTATAAATAAGTAATGAAGCATGTTTCCAACATAGATTAAATGGCAAGAGCAAAAATAATATAATTGCAAGATCATAAATCTTTCCCAAGACCTTTAAATATGAAATCATGCTTAACAGGGCTGCTTAAAGTAAATGAACAATTAGCATAATACTCAAATTGCTATTTAGATGTTTTACTCCTCAGATGTCAGGCTGCTCAAGTTTAAAACAAGGCCTCCTCACTGCAGTTGGTCTAAATCAAATCAATAATTAAAATGACGACCTCTAGATATTATGCTAATTTTTGAGCCAATTACCTTACCACAATAATAATTGCAATTCAGAAATAATAACAAGTTATGAACTGCACTTCCAGATGCTTCACTATGATAATTAGATCATTAAGACAACAAGCATGAATATAAAACAGAAGCTTAACCAAAGGTAAAAACAACCGAGAACAAAATATATGATGATTAATGCTACGACAAGAGCAAGGACAGCACCAACAGTGGCTGCCAACTACTCAAAGTACTAGCAGAATATTCTAAAACATCATCTTAATCTCATATAGACCATGAATCCTCATCAAGCAATCATTAATCCCATGGATTATTATGCAATTGTCTCCCAGAACTAGTGATTCAGTTATCAAATACTAAAATACACTAGAACGGCTCACGATTGCACAATAACAACAAGAACTGAAGGCAACTCACGAGGTGATGTCACTCGGAACCGTCCAGAAGGTAGCAAGGCTAGGCACGCCAAAGTTGATGCTGTCCTAAAAAACCTATCATTGCCGTTTGCATCGCGGTGTGGTTTTTGGAGATACAAAGCCGTCCACACGAGCTAGTAGAACCACGATCATGTGGTCATCGGTCGGTGAACGCTGCACAAGACCAAGGTCCTAGCATCGGCCAAGTGCTAGGCAAACAAGAACACCACAAACACCATGGCCGAACCACCACGGTCACAGCCGAGCCAACAAAGCCACTGCTGCAAAACTAGCACCCGGACTGGTGTAAAGCAGCTTACCTATGCCACAGCTTGAATGCCGCACACCGTCGCTGAGGCCTTGACCCGGCGCTTGGCCAGAGTCACTGTCGTTGCCTAGGCCCGGTCCCAAGTCTCTGCCCTCACTGAAGTACCGCTGCACCGACTCGAAGGTCAAGAGTGCGGCCTCGGGTTGTTGGAGATGGGGCTGAACTGCACTGTCGCCGCCGCTTGCCGGGGTTCAAGAATAACCTAGTGCAAGAGCTCGGAGGAGGTGGAAGAAAGAGGAGATTGGAAGCTCGATTCGGATCTAAGCCTTAAGAGAAGAAGGGAGCTGAGCCGGTTAAAAGGAGGAAGACAGGGCGGCGCCGACACCGGCCCCCAATTTTGCCAGAGCATTGTGGGGAACGACCCCTGCAATGGGCATTGCTCACACCCGTGAGCCGGTCAAGCCAGCCCTCATCCTTTCTCTCTTAGACCGACAGGTGGGTCCCACCTTATATCTCTTTTTTTTAATACAAAAAATCAAATGGGAAATTCCCAAAATGCCCTCAGCAGAAACACTGTCCATATTACACTTATGTAAGCTGACATTTTGGCCATAATTATGGAGTTGCTAATGACTTGCAGTTTGAACTGCTAATATTCATAGACATGAGCAATAAGCATTTCGTTGGAGAAAAAGCTATTACATGCAGGTGCAAGATTTTGCAACCCCATGGGCTGGGGCACTCCCCCACCCCACTTAAACATCCATACTGGCATATCCCCACACACAAAAAAAGGGTTTCACAAGTTTGGGTACAACCTTGACCTGGATGTAGAGACGTGAAGGAAAATATAAATGGTGTTACAGTTACTGAAAGCAAAAGATTCCTTGGTTCTTGACTTCTTGTGTGCTGGAATCTACTGCTAGCTTATTTTTTTTGTTGATTCATGCTGCTATATTTTTGTTTTAGCTTTATTTCTTTTGTGTCTTTACTAGTCCGCCAAAGCTGAAGATTGTTATTTTAGACTGGCAGCATTGATGTACTACACTGCTACTATGCCCACGGGGAGGAGAATGAGAACTTTCAAAGAAGAACCTATTGGCTGTTGGAAGAGTAAGTTCTGAATGTTGCATTATGTTATTTGCTGTCTAATGCAATTAGGTTCATCTGGATGGAAGACTAGTTGACCTGATATCCAGAGGAAGGTATGTACCGCATAGTCTAATGACTTCTCTTACTTTTCAGGGATTTCACACACATCGTGCTTGTACACTACCTCGAAGTCAAGGTACACTATTTCATACACTCGTAAACTTCTCTCTTATCTGTTCCTGTTTTGTTTACCTTCTTGTTGACGGGCAGCTAAAAAAATGGCTAATGGAGATTTTATGTAATGAGTGCACATGGCCATTCACAAACTGTTCTAACAAATGCTCCCTGCGCGCGCGCTGTACAGCCTTGGTTAGCTATGGTTTTCACTGTAGCTTCCCTTCCATCTCACTCTACAGCCTACTAAACTTAACATCCTCCTCTTCATTTGATGGTGGCACTACACTACTACAAATTACACCCCTTTCCCTTCAACCAGCCTATAGTAAATACTGCATTATTAGACACCTTTCTAAAGAGCATGCACACACAGAGGAGGATATGATTCATACAATGTCATTTATTTGCAGGTGATTAATCCTCTACAGCTATATCGATTTTCATTTTATTTCATATATATTGTCAAAATAAATTATTCTTGGAGTACGAATGGGCATATGATATTACATTATTTTTTTGGGGTCGGGGTGCCTTCATTTCCGTATTTTTTATCCGATCAAAACGTGTAAACAGGTTATTTTATATTGATTGTTTGTCTACGATTAACTTTCCAGGGTGGCAAGCAAAGTTTCAATCGTGCGAAAGAAGAGATTATGCAATTGTCCAATGCTGATAGTCCTTCATGTTCAAATTCTATCACTAGTCAGAATCAGGTGGCCCCACAAACCATTGATGCTGCTGAAAGCCCAATAAGTGGGCAAATTTCGGAGTATGAAGATACTGAATCAGGTCTTGCTGTTTCTCTATCTTTGTTCTGCATCATCTACAATAAGTATAGATTAACTGATGCATATTCAATTATGCACCTTCTTTCAGTGTATCTAAAGAGAAATTCGGTGCAGCAGATAATTGCCGAGCAAGCTCCAGATACCACCCTCTCATTGAGATGCAGCAACCTGTGGATGGAGTCGTGATGGATAACATGTTATACCCTTCTGCTTCAACCGTTGGTAATAGTCAAGGCAAGATCCACTCCTATACGTTTAGAGTTTCCGTGCTAATACTGGCTTTTAAATCATTTTGTTTTTCAAACAGTTTCAGGTTATCATGGTGAAATGCAGCTGACAACAGCTAATTTAGATAGTCATTCATTTACTCACCATGACATAGCTAGAATGTTTGATGATGCCAGCACTGGGCTGAGAGATATTTCCAGAACTCTGTTTGATTCAGTGCCATTTGATGAGCCCTTCACAGAATATCCAACTGGGTTCACAGAGCCAACACTTCATTCTTCATTTGCCACCATAGAGGCTAACAATCTGGATGATAGCTCTTTCCTGGAGACATTTACATCTGAGGCTCTGTACACTAACAACCTCAGCCAGAGAGAAGCTGATGCACTGAGTTTTGCAGGCATATCATCGTCCGAGGTACTTCATTAGTCTTGATAACTTTCTGGAATCTCTAGAGGGAGATGGCGATTTGCTTTGCATGTTACTGGACCCCACTCCAAAATAGTATATAGAGAACTGCACAACCCGTTTGGTACCCTAGTAATTACTTGGGGATTACTTTTTCCTAGCAGAATCCTAGTGTAAAATCTTTAATGACTGTTATGTTGATAGCAGTTTAGCACATTCATAGGAAGACATGAGTCACCGTGATCTGCTGCAATTATTCATTGATGCAAAAATTTTTTTTGGCAATCTAGTGTATGAGTTGGTGGTAATTCAGGTGAAAGTAGAAGAATAGGATGTCAATCCGATCGCCAATAGCCAAGCAAGATAGAAACTCTTAGAAGATAGAGACGGGAATGATTGATCGCCAATAAAAATTGAACCAATTCGAAGTTGTGTATTGATTTGTTATCCTTATGCGTTCGATTTGTTATCCTTATGTGTTGTACTGTTGTTAGATAAACATGGATAAGAACATATTAAGGATTTGGGCTCCAGATGGGCCTAGCAATCACGTAGTTACCATTAGTACAGATTTGCCCCCACCAATGAAAAGTTATTTTGCTTTATGATTTGTAAAGTTTTGTTTAGGAGTACTGAAGCAAACCCCAAACTCTTATATATTAAGAAAGTGAAGCCTAAATAAATGAGCATAATTAGACATACTTTGTAGCCATTTTGGAATAAGGTATACTTTCAATTGCCAACAAGATATATTAAATGAAAGGAAACGGTCATCAGAAAAACATGTTATGAAAGGAAATGCATATTTAATGCTGTATTAGCCCTTATTTGAAGAACGCAAACATCATACTTTTATATTATAGTGGGTCCAGCCATTTGAGGGTATTACATCTAATGTATAAAAATTCACTTGCACCAAAATTTCAGGTGAATGGCAATAGATACACCGAAGGAAGCATCAAACATCCACTCTTGAAGCAGTCATCATTAGATATATTTAAGATTGAGTCTGCTGGTTTTAAGAAACATGACAGCTTTTCAAGATGGATGAGTAAAGAATTTGGAGAAGTGGTTGATTTGGACATCAAATCCAGTTCTGATGCTTTCTGGAGTAGCATTGAGACTGTGAATGTTGCTGATGGTTCTAATGTGCCAACTAATGAACAGCTAGAAGCTTATGCAGTGAGCCCTTCACTTTCTCAAGACCAACTATTCAGCATTCTTGATGTTTCACCAAGCTGCGCGTATATTGGTTCAAAGACAAAGGTGTGCAAGTTGTTTTATATTACTAATTATTGTCATTCTTATAATATGCACTATTTGAATCGATTCAGGCATCTGTAGGTTGATAATTCTACTCTAATTAGTTACTTAGCAATTTGCAGTACTCATCTCTCCATTTGTGAGTTGTTAAATTATGCTAATTGTGTAGGTTTCAGTTACTGGTACATTCATGGCAGACAAAGAGCATGTGGAAAATTGTAAGTGGTCGTGTATGTTTGGGAATATTGAAGTACCAGCTGAGGTTTTAGCAGATGGCACCCTGCGCTGCCATGCGCCAGCACATCAATCTGGAAGAGTTCCCTTTTATGTGACCTGCTCAAACAGGGTTGCTTGTAGTGAAGTACGAGAATTTGAGTATCGAGATTCTGATGCTCAGTACATGGAGACTTCACAATCTCAAGCCAATGGTATAAATGAAATGCACCTACATATTCGTCTTGAGAAGCTACTTTCTTTGGGTCCAGATGACCAGCTGCTTGTTTTGGGCAGTGGGAATGAGAAACATGAGCTAATCAATGCTATTAATTCCTTAATGCTTGATGAGAAATGGTCAGACCAGGGATCACTATCTGATGAGAAAGAAGTTTTGACTGCAAGGGACCAAAGTTTAAAGAAGTTGGTGAAAGAGAAGCTTCACTATTGGCTTATCTGTAAAATAAATGATAATGGGAAGGGTCCCAATGTGCTGGGCAAGGAAGGACAGGGTGTAATTCATTTGGTAGCTGCACTGGGCTATGATTGGGCTATAAGACCAATACTTGTTGCTGGTGTCCATGTGAACTTTAGGGATGCTCATGGATGGACTGCACTTCACTGGGCTGCATCTTGTGGAAGGTATTGTCGTGCGTACTGTGTACAAACACTTTATTTTTTACCACCTCTCTTCTATTTCCTCCCACTTGCACTTTGTTACTACTTCAATCAGGAGAGTAATAGATGCAAAAAAAGTGTGCAAATTGCATGAAAAACCAACATTTCACAGTCAATCCTCTTTCTATTATGTTGAACTCATATTTTATATGCTTTGTAGAGAGCGAACAGTTGGCACCCTTATAGCAAATGGAGCTGCAGCTGGTGCATTGACAGATCCTACTTCTGAATTCCCTTCTGGAAGAACTCCAGCTGATTTAGCGTCAACAAATGGACACAAGGGGATTGCTGGTTTTCTTGCAGAGTCTGCTTTGACAAGCCATCTTTCGGCACTTACTATAAAAGAATCAAAGGATAGCAGTGTGGAAGAGGTGTGTGGGTTACCAGTTGCTGAAGATCTCACTGAAACTAATTCTGCTCAGCTTGCTGGAGGGGATTCTCATGCTGAATCACTAAAGGATTCATTAAGCGCTGTTCGTAAATCCACTCAAGCTGCAGCTAGGATATTTCAAGCCTTCAGGGTGGAGTCATTCCACAGAAAGAAGGTTGTGGAATACGGAGATGACGATTGTGGATTATCTGATGAACACACACTTTCACTTGTTTCTCTTAAAAATGTCAAACCAGGACAACATGATATACATCTGCATTCAGCTGCTGTTCGCATCCAAAACAAGTTCCGAGGATGGAGGGGAAGAAAGGAGTTTATGATCATTCGCCAGAGAATTGTCAAGTTACAGGTATCGCTGATGATGAATCAACTAAATTTTATCTTAGATGCATGTATACTGAATTTCCATGACTATATAGGGTTGCAAGTAGTTCCATCTAGTTGGCTCACAATTTTGATACTCTCTGCATTGATCTTGCAATCTGTAGGCAATAACATAAGCCTTCTGTTCCTCAAAACACACCTAAATGGATTATTTGAATCTTTGCTTCCTTCAATAATGGATTAATATCTGCTTTTCCTTTTTTGTTGGAAGGAATAATCTCTGCTTTCCTTTTCAAATAATATATCATTAGTATGGAATACCATTGCAGCGTAGCTCAAAGATGATGATGCATGTTACAAACAGCTTTCTTTCATCAAACTAGTAGGGTGTTGTTACTTGAAAAAGTTCTGCATACTATACCAATGCAGGAATTTGTTCTCTTGTCGTGTGTGGTCCAGCTGTTCTATTTAGTTCAGGCCTTCAGGGACAAGGTCGCACAAATCCAACTCCAAAGTTAGTAATTCTGTATACGTGCAATTCCTTGTAGATAATCCATGCTATATGCAAGACTTATTGTGGTTGTAAGTTGCTAGTATTTGTAGTTTCTCCTGACTGAATGCAACATATGTGGCTTATCAGTTATCAACTATGAAAATCTCAACACTACTGTTCAAGCATGATACTGACCTAATCCTGTCTTTGTTTATGTTAGGCTCATGTACGAGGATATCAGGTGAGGAAGAACTACCGAAAAGTAGTCTGGACAGTAGGTATTGTCGAGAAAGTTATACTGAGATGGAGGAGAAAGAGGCCTGGTTTGCGTGGATTTCGACCTGAGAAACAACTTGAAGGTCCATCACAAACCCAACCTGCAGAGGCAGAAGATGAATACGATTTCTTGCAGGATGGCAGAAGGCAGGCTGAAGCCAGACTACAGAGAGAACTTGCCCGGGTGCATTCTATGTCTCAATATCCGGAAGCAAGAGAACAGTACCATAGACTTACAACTTGTGTTGCTGAAATGCAGCAGTCCAGGGTAATGGTTACCACTACACTTTTGTCTTAACAAGCAATCAACATTCTATGGTCATGCGGTACATATTCAACGAAAAAATGTATAATTAATCACCATTGCCTTTCCCATTCATTTGGCCTTCATTCCTTTTTTCTGGGAGGAAAAATGATGAAAAACTGATCTTTCAGCTAGACAAAACCTAATTGACTTCATAGGGTAAAATCATACATTAACCATTCGATTTTCATATCCAGTTGTTTATAATCATCTATTCATCTCATCTAATGCCTACGCTCATGTTGGGCCACTCATTAGATCTCGGAATACATAGTAGCATACTCTTCTAATGTACTTCTCTAGCGAATGCTACCCTAGCAACCACCAGTTTGTCCATGCATAGATGTTACAATAAGAATCTGTTCAGGCATTCAAAAACAGAACAAGTAAAAAATAAATCAGAGAAAAATCTTCATGCGGAGTTGGCTAACCTTTTCAGAAAGGCTAGGTATCTGGTCTAATTATGCTTAGATGCTGCTGATTTTGAACAGGTGATGCAGGATGAGATGCTAAGCGTGGCAGCAGTTGCTGATGGTAGTGATTTCATGACTGGACTGGAGGACTTGATCTGCAGAGACGATGCACAAATGTCCGCTATTTGGTGATATCGATTATCGAAGTTATTTGATCAGTTATAGTCTTGTTCTATGCCAGGCTAGCTAGCTTTGTAAATTCTTCGGCTGGTAGTTCACTGCTCACTCCCCTCGTATATGATATAGGCATATAGCTAGCATATGCCACAGTTCTTCATGTAGTTATTATTAACTGGTTTGAACAATCAAATATCACTAGTACATGTTTTTTCTGGCTTCTGTACTGAACATTGTAGGCTAGCTACGGTGAATTGGACATCTGAGAATCGAGCCATTATGGCGAAAATCTTTAACATGCTCAACAAGAACAATTTAAACCCGTTACAAAAAAAGAAAGGAAAACAAAAGAAAAGAAAGGGTAGCATGGAAATCTTGGGCCTTGTGCCTTCCTATGTAGTGTTAAGATACGATGAACAACCTATGTATGTTCGGAAGTCGTAGTTTTACAGTATTAGCCGTTGAATGAATGAGCTGTTCTATTATTAGGATTTCGGAGCCAAACCGCGTCGCACGTTCGCACTTCGCAGGGTGGCCAACGACTCCGCCTCCCTCTCCTTGCCCCGCCGACCGCGCCGCGTGCCGCTCATGGCACGCGGCCGTGCGCCGGCACGTCCCCCGCCGCCGCAGCTACTGTGGACCACCCTCCTGTTCCACCACCTCCTCCCGCTCCCCGATAACACAAGCTGCATTGGCGCCACCGACGGCTGGCTTGTCCTCGACCGTATCGACCTCGGGCACAATACACGCATGAACATTTTTTTTGTGAGAACACGGACTACACTATACTGATATAAAATAAAATTTTCTACTGTATAAACTAAAAGTTATACAAGTAAAAGATATTAAGTTTCATGCACCAGCCAGTTCACCCAAAAGCTTAAGTTGATGAGGAAAGGTGGACAATTCACTTATACTTCAACACTCCCCCTCACGTGTAGGCTCCCTCAGGCCTAAGACGTGGAATAGAAGTGAGATGCAATTATTTTTTTTAATTGCGTCAGCCAGGTCTTGAACTCAGGACCTCTTGGCTCTGATATCATATTAAGTTTCAGAAAGATTACAAGCGTATAGAAGATTTCCATCTATACTTGGCCTATTCTATCTATAGGAGATCACGTGAGACACAGAAATACAGATACCATCTTTAACACTCCTCCTCAATCACAACTTGCACAAGTTGAGATTGTTCCTAAATTCTTCTAGCTGCCGAATAGGAAGGAGTTTAGTAAACCCATCAGCAACTTGATCTTTCGACGGTATGAACTGAATTTCTAACAACTTTTGTGCCACTTGCTTACGCACAAAATGATAGTCCACTTCAATATGTTTGGTTCTTGCATGAAACACCGGATTGGCAAATAAATAGGTTGCTCCAATATTATCACACCATAGTTGTGCTGCGGAAGGGTGAGACACACCAAGTTCATCAAGAAGTTTTCTTATCCACATTATCTCGGCTGTAGCATTTGCCAATGCTTTGTATTCTGCCTCCGTGCTTGACCTTGACACTGTAGCTTGTTTTCGTGCACTCCAAGAGATAAGATTTGACCCTAGAAACACTGCAAAACCTCCAGTGGATCTTCTGTCATCTGGACATCCAGCCCAATCTGCATCTGAGAATGCACTCACCATCATAGAGGGTGATTTGCTTATCCTGAGGCCAAGACTCAAGGTTCCTCTTAAATACCTTAGTATTCTTTTTACAGCAATCCAATGTAAAGATGTAGGGCAGTGTAAATATTGACAAACTTTATTGACTGAGAAAGAAATATCTGGACGCGTCAAGGTCAAGTATTGTAAAGCACCAACTATACTTATGTATTGAGTTGAATCATTTTGTCCCAAAATGTCTCCTTCTTTAGCTGATAATTTTTGAGTAGTAGAGAGAGGTGTGCTGACCGGTTTACACATGTACATACCTACACGTTTGAGAATTTCTGTAGCATACCTTTCTTGAGTCAACAGAAGTTCACCTTATACCTTATGTACTTCAATTCCCAAGAAATAGTGAAGGTCTCCAAGATCCTTTAAGGCAAAACTTCTCTCTAAATCTCTCAGTAATGCTGTAGTTGCTTCTGTTGAGGAACTGGCAACAATAATATCATCAACATATACAAGTACAAAAATCATACAACTACCTTTGTTATAGAAGAACAAAGATGTATCAGCCTTAGAAGGAGTAAAAGCAAGTTCTTGTAACTTCATACTTAACCGCAAGTACCACGCTCTTGGTGCTTGCTTAAGACCGTACAAGGCTTTATCTAACTTACACAAGTAATGTGGTGAATCTTTGTCCTCATAACCAGGTGGCTGCCTCATATATACTTCTTCTTCTAAATAACCATGAAGGAAAGCATTTTGCACATCTAGTTGGCGCAGACTCCAACCTTTCGATACTGCAATGGACAATACCAAGCGAATAGTAGCTGCCTTGACTACAGGACTAAAAGTGTTCTCATAATCAATGCCATACCTTTGTTTAAAACCTTTCGCAACTAGGCGAGCCTTATATCTATCAATTATTCCATCTGCTTTTCTTTTAATTTTATAAACCCATTTGCAATCTATGACATTCTTTCCTTTTGCAGGTGGAACTAAGTGCCATGTTCTATTTTCCATAAGAGCAGAGAATTCTTTATCCATAGCTAATTTCCAGTTGTCATTGCTAAGAGCTTCTTGAAGATTTAAAGGTTCACCTGTTGTAGTTAAACACCCATACCTGATGGTCCCATCAGTATATATCTTTGGCTTGTGTATACCTTTCTGGAGCCGTGTTGTTGGCCTAGAAGGGACGATTTGTTCCTCTGCCATAGACGGTATCACAACAGCCTCAGGTGTAATAGACCCATCACCATCGGCAGGAAGTGTTGTGGTCGTCTGGATATCGTCTCGCCAATTACCGCCGGGTTCAGACGGACCGAGATGCTCTGTGCCTGTGTCATCAGGCACACGCGCACGCACACTTCGTTCACCTGCATCCGTACGTGGAGAAGACCCACTTCGGAAGCCGCCTGTGCCTTGGGATCCACTGATTTCTCCGTCGTTTGAGCTGCAGTTTGTATTAGTATCTCCAGAATTGCAAGCTAAATCTGTACCATACTCAACAATGTGATCAGTAGAGTTAGGATTATTAATCAACGGTTGATCAACTAGTAGTTCGCTCCCATGATCAAGCAATGATGGATTTAGGAGACCAGGTGGAAGCAACAAGATCTCAGAACGAAGGCGAGCTCCGGCATTTGAATGAAGTGAAGCAAAGGGATAAACATTTTCATCAAATGTTACATCACGTGAGATATAAACTCGACCAGTGGAAACATCTAGGCATTTGAAACCTTTATGGAGATTACTATAGCCAAGAAAGACGCATTGCTTGGAACGAAACTCAAGCTTGCGTGAATTGTAGGGGCGAAGGTTCGGCCAGCACGCACATCCAAAAGTGCGAAGAGAGCTATAGTCAGGTTTCTTATGAAATAAACGTTCCAGCGGTGTGTCAAATTGAATAACCTTGCTAGGAAGACGATTGATTAGATACGTGGCAGTAATGAAGGCTTCATCCCAAAATTTTAAGGGCATGGATGAATGTGCGAGAAGGGACAACCCAACCTCAACTATATGGCGGTGTTTTCTCTCGGCCGAACCATTCTGTTGGTGGGCATAGGGACATGAGACATGATGAGAAATTCCAATACGTTGGAAAAAGGCATTCAACCGTTGATATTCACCACCCCAATCAGTTTGCATGGCTATAATTTTTCGATTAAACAGTCTCTCAACAAGGCTTTGAAACTCATGAAATTTCTCAAAGACTTCGGATTTGTGCTTAAGCAAATAAATCCAAGTAAACTTGCTATAATCATCAATAAAGCTAACATAATATGCCTTGTTTCCAACAGAACTAGGAGCAGGCCCCCATACATCTGAAAACACAAGCTCTAATGGAACTGTAGAGACACTAACAAACTTTGGATAGGGTAACTGATGACTTTTGCCTCTTTGACAGGCATCACAAATTGATTCCTGACTAGACTCTCTAAAAGCAGGAAGATTTTTTTGACCAAGAACACGATTGACGATAGCAAAAGATGGATGACCTAGACGATTGTGCCACCTTGTCAAAGATGGCTTGATGACACCATAGACTTGTTTATTGGAAGACGGCAAAGGATAGAGACCTCCCTCACACTTGCCGCGAAGAAGAGTTTTCTTCGTTGCCTGATCCTTGATCAAAAAGAAATAGGGATGAAGTTCCATAAAAACTTGATTATCTTTGGTAAAACGATGAACGGAAACAAGGCTCTTATAAGTTTTAGGAACATGAAGAATATTATTTAAGTAAAGATTACGATTGGGAGTATGAACAGTAGTATGACCAACATGATTAATATCCATACCTGCTCCACTAGCTGTGTAGACTTGGTCATTACCGGTGTATTTTTCCCTCACATTGAGTTTTTCCAGCTCACTTGTAATGTGATCGGTAGCACCAGTATCCATGTAACAATTAGTGTCAACTCCGTAGGAGTTAGTAACTGCACTGACACTTTTTTCTTCTCCCATGAAAGAGGTGTCAAACCTCTTCCAGCACTTGATGACGGTGTGGCCGACCTTGCCACAGAGTTGGCAGACTGGCTTGTTGTTGTTGTAGATTCCATTGTTGCCGATTCTAGCGTCGCCGCGCCCACGGCCATAGCTGCGGCCACGACCACCACGACCGCGTCCATCCCGTCCGCCGCGCCCTCCACGCGACAAGGAGTTGACGGAGGACTGCGAGCCACCTTGAAGGAGTTCCATGCGCATCTCAAAGCTCATCATCTGCGCATAAAGATCGCTTACCGATATAGGTTCCACTCGTGCAGCAATAGACGACACAAGATGATTGTAGTCGATGTCGAGACCGGCTAGAATATACGACACCAACTCTTCATCATCGAGGGGCTTCCCCGCAGACGCCATCTCATCTGCGAGAGTCTTCATCTTCCCTATGTACTCAGCAACACTCATGTTGCCTTTCTGTGTCGATGACAGGGCCATGCGCGTGTTGATCACGCGCGCACGGGATTGGGACGTAAAAATCCCTTCAAGAGTCTTCCACACATCTGCCGCCGTTGTGAGCGTGGCGACTTGAGTGAGCATCTCTCGCGAGAGAGAGGTTAACAGGTAGCTCAAAACCTATTGTTCTTGTGCTAGCCATTGGACATACGCCGGATTGGGCACCTTCTCAGTGTCCTTGTCACCCTTGGTGACGATGATTGTTTTTGCCGGCACTTCAGTAGTGCCGTCAAGGAAACTTGCCATCTGCGCGCCTCGCAGAGTGGTAAGAACCTGTGCCTTCCACAGCACATGATTAGTCTTTGTCAGCTTCTCGGTGACCATCTGCCCATGAAGACATGGCAGAGTAGAGGTGGAAGATGACGCCATGAACAGCTGATAGATGGGATCGGTTTTTGGTGGAGAGTTAGGCTCTGATACCATAATAGAAATTCAGGAAGCGTTGTCACCCTTTGTCTCGGGCTGCATGTTTATTTATAATGGACGGAAACAGCCTCTGCCATGGCATGTACAAGATACGATCAATCCTTGATTAGTTACCAACTAGAAAGATTACAAGCGTATAGAAGACTTCCATCTATACTTGGCCTATTCTATCTATAGGAGATCACGTGAGACACAGAAATACAGATACCATCTTTAACAAAAGATTATGGATTGTTACCACTAAACACACAATACATCAAAAGAAGAGCAGGAGCAATTTGACCCAACAAAGCATGCATCCTGATCGTCTCCTCTAGCAATACCTCGTATGAGTGTTGCGGATCATTCTCGATTAGAGCAACAACAACAGTAGTAGCATAGCTACGATATCCACATGTCCTTGGTGGAATACCATGTATCGGTGTGCTAGCACTAACATACACAACAAGGCCTTTAGGGAAGTTGTGGCTAGGGTTTCAGTGTCTCTTGTATATCCCCAAAGCTTGCCACACCTCTCGTTATAAAGAACAATTTTGGATTCCTATCCGAATTATGCTAATAGTGTATCCCTATCTAAATCAATTTGTTTCAACTCGTTAAGTGTGTGATCTTGTTGGTTCATATATACTCATTGCGACAAGGAAACACCTTTCCAATTCACAGGTCGATAGCGGTCCCTAACATGACATGGCGACCCCGAATGCACATAAATATCATATCGAACGAATCAGTATAGTTCTCATATGCTGATCTCTTTGTCTCACGATACCCGACCGAATTCAAGGCGACATGCATACCATCCTATGATAGTTTGATTATTCACTTGATCTTGTAGTGGATTACTTAGTTACAGTTGACTCTTCAACCACATTCGACATGACCACATTCGTTATGACCATACATTTCTCTAATCTAACCACATCGAGAAGTCCAGAGATATCTCTCCTGTTAATGAGGAAGCGTAAATTTTATCTTGATTGCTCATATTCTTCCACATGTTTCGTAGTAAACCTGAAAGCTATCCTTATAATTACTTAGTTATGGACTAAAGTTTGGCAACTCCTAAGTAAACTTGTAACACACTAGCTTACCAAGAGCCCAGAATGCCATCAACAACTACAATTGTTACCAATTTTAACCATCCAACATATATTATCATCAACTAGGCTTCGGCCGTAATTCCACAATATAATCATGAACATAGATACGACAACAACAAAGAAACCAATGAATAACATTAAATGAGATGAATCAAATATAAGTTGAATCAAAGGAAACTTCAACAAGTAGCAACAGCTAATATTATTATGTTCTAAGGGGAAACTGTTATTTAAAATTAAGATTGTGTGACTAATATTATTTATTCCTAACGATGAATGAATAAACGCTTAGTGATAAGTGAAACATTGGTAGTGCAAGATCGATCGTGTACCCATTCTCGCCCATGCATCCTGTGAAGGTGCCTACTTTTGTAAGTCTTACTCAAAAGTACTTCGAAATAGCCATATAACTTTCTCAACGACCTGGCCCACTAGTTATATGATGTACTCACCGAACTAACTTGTATGCTCTTTTCATGATATGAATGCAACATTTCATCATTTTACTACATATCATATTTTTATCATCGATTTATCTCATACTGAACAAAAGGTAATTAAATATTGAATGATAAGAATAATTCAATAAAAATGAGCAATATTCAAATATTATATACTATTCTACTATGCACTTGCCTTTCAACCTCGTAGAGTGGAACAATGGGTAGAAGACACCAACCCGATGGCAACCTTGCCTACAGAAAATACTCCGTCTCAATAAATACTATAACATTACAAACAACAAATAAAACAACAACGATACCACCCGCTTCTCGGTCCAACTATTTCCCCCTTCACCAGACATTCTCCTTCACTGTCCTGGTGTTCGAAATGTAATAACTATCAACTTGAAGATCCAAATATAGTAAATAATAAGTTTCTAAAAACTACACAAAATTTTCTACAACTATGCCTCCGTTTTCAACCCCGAAAATAATTGTGTTATTTATTGGATAGAAGACTTAGTAGTCTAATATCTTTTATTCTACAATAACAACCACAACAAATCATATCACTTTTGAAAACTATAGGAAATTCCCTACTTTATCTAGTTATGCTCAAGAATTAATTTGGCCATCTCCTAGGGCTAATCTACAGAATACCACGACTGCGTCCAACGACTCCAACAGTGACCAATTCTGGACAGCAGACTTCCCGTAACCATAACTCCCACACTCCTCAACCAAATTATGTGTTCTTTCACCATATGGAAACTTCATACAATTCTATACAATTTTATTAATGTGGACAAGCTATGAAACACGACGTAGCTACTCAAAACTTAATCGCAAAATAGAACAATGATATTAACGAACAACAGTCCGTAAAATGCATCTTCTACAATTCCCATCTACCATGTATAGCACTACCACGATCTCTAGAACAACATATTACGAACGAGAACATGGAGATCAAGGTTTAGGACGATCGTTACCTAAAACCTGAAACAGTACTACCGCTGTTCTCAGCTAGTAGTACTACAGCGGTATGACCACATCATCTGTCCAGAAGTACCACATTATGATATGACCACAACTTAGTTGGAGATAGCTAATTTTTAGAGAGGTACAATTTTGGGAGACTTTCTCTCATTTGGAAATCGATATTATCGCAGTTGAATTGCGGTAACCGCAGAATCGATACGACCAAACGTTGTGAGTGTAGTACTACCAATATCTGTGTTAACAGCTAGTTTCTATACATTTAATGAACTCTAAATAGCCGTTGAACAGTCGGTGCGGTAGTACCAGCCGATACATAGCGTTAGTACCGCTCTATCTGATTTTTGGGGATTTCATTCCCAACGATCATTTTGGTGGGTGGAGACTATAAATACCTTCCCACTAACAGCAAGCAAGCACTCTTGAACTCGTATTGTATACTCTTGAGCTCTTATATCTCTTTCATCAACTCTAGTGCATTATTTCTCATTTAGAAGTTGTTGAGAGTATTCAAGTACATTGTGTTATCTAGTTAATCCTTGTGACACTTAAAAACCTTTAAACAAGTGTCATTGGCTTATTACTCTCGGGTGATCACATAACCATGCATCTATGATATGATAATCTCTCTGTCTCTCCGCCTCACGTGTTCAATTGACACCACATTATGCCGTCCTACATCTAAATTGCCCTTACATAGACATAAATGACGACCTATCTAATAAAATATAAATAGGTGAAATTTCTATAAAAATCAGACGTTTTTAACAATTATAAAAAAATTACCAGTTGTAAGTGAGGGGTATGTGCTACATGTCTGCAAAATTTTAAAATCAAATTCAATCGCATTTGAGTATACAAAAAAGACGAGCATAGCATTTCTTGGTCAAGCCAAGTCATGGGCCGCGCCCTCGCGGCTTGGCCGTCGCACCGTGCGAGTCGAACGTCTTCCTGTTTGGACTTCTGGGCAACAGGGCCATTAGGCCGTCACATACGTCGGAACTAGGCAGGTTGCCCATTGGCACAGTGAAACACCCCAAAATTCAAAATTTTGCTTTTGATTTTTTGGATCCTTGTTTGAATCCTTAGCCAATCTCAGCCCTTGATCTTTGCTCTGAGATTCGTGCAGCCCCTCCCTTTTTCCTCTCTTGTGCTGGCGCGATCTTGCGCGCTCGTTCGCCCGCGCCCACGCGCCTGCAGCTCCTCGCGCTGGATTGCAGAGCCGCAACTCCGCCCACTTTCACACCCGCGTCAACCTCCTCTTGCCACCGGTCCCACCAGCCAGTGGCCGTTGCCCAACCTCCCCAGCAGCTCCCGCCCTCGTTTTGCGCGCTTGAGCGGACGACGCAGCTCCCCGCCGTGCACCCGAGCTCTCTCTGCCGTCCACGCATCTTCGCCCGTACCAGCGCCGTCACTCCTTCGCCAACCCTCTGCAGAGGCTGTACACCTACTCCCTTGCGGTGCTCACCCCCTTGGCGAAGCTCCTGGCTCCCTCCTTTCCACGCGCCGGCGGCTCCCGAGGGACTCCTCTGTGGAAACCGCCTCCCCGCGCCTTTAAATTCCAATCCTTGTCACCTGTGACTTCGCAACACTCCCCCACTCCTCTCCGAACCGGCCAATTGGACTCTCGCCCCTCCTAGCGCCGCCGTCGTTCTCCCTTGGTCCCGGTGAGCACAAAATGCAATCCCCGATTTGACCGATTAAAATCCGATTCCTTCCGTCTATAGCATCCCTGAAGCACCCCATTCATATTTCACAAATCAATTTGGTGTGAGAACCTCCCCTCCAGCCGAGCACCGTGCTCCCTCTCCGACCGCCGCCACCTCCCCATGGGCAGCTCGTTTGGGCCTCTCCCGAGCAAATCCAACTTTAGCCCCTTAAAACTCACCACCCATGGATGCTCAAACTGCAGCCCTTCGGGCCTGTGCATTTCTAGAACCTCCCCGAAGCATCACCTCACCCGCCACCTTCTCCCCGCCCGCGACCGTCGTTGTGAACACTCTCGCCGGTCTGAATCCAAAAATGGGCTCACCTCGCTCCCAGGAACCCGTTGGTACCGGTCTTAGCTTGGGGAACCGGCTGCCGAAGCCAAATTGTCAAAGGGGGCGGTGCCCTGTTTTTCGTCGGGCCGACCGGTCGGAGGAAGACAAAGACCCCCCAAGCCGACGTGTTCGCATCGGGGCCGCACACGAGTAATCCGACGGCAGCCACACCAGGCGCTCGCTCGCTCGGCCTTCGGCCACTCGCGCGTGGCAAGTGGGTCGCGCCCAAAGGCCCACCCGTCGGATTTAAACGCGCGCTCGCGCATGCGCGTGTTCCCGCGCAGCGAACTGGGCTGGGCCGCACTGTTCATTTCGGTGAACAGTAGCTTTTCTATTTTCCCGATTCCAGAAAAATCCAAAAATACCTCCCTTCAATTCGTTTTGGCGATTCGAGTTCATTTCTGGCATCCTTTTCTCCAAAACACACTTCCAAAAATTCCAAACCAAGCTATTTGAATTTTTATTGCATTTTTTCTTTTTAATAGAATTTTATTTTTCATTTCCTAGCTTGTTTAGATGCAAGCACAGAACTGATCGTTATTTTATGTGTTTTTGCGTTAACTCCCGATGAATCTGAGGCAACAGTTCAAGGTCCGGAGCAGCCACCGACAGTCTACGATCTTGTTGAAGTCGTCAACCCGCAAGGCAAGTTGACGTTTTTGACCATATTTGAACCCATGCCGTTCCATATTATTTTATGTAACGTATTTGCATGTATGTATTTATTCAAGTTAATTTGATTAAAATAAATGATTAGAATGACATGTTAATTTCTAGTTAACTCCTAGCACCGTGCAAATGCCCTGTTTACTTTGAGGCCATATTCACCTTGACAAATTTAGTATTGTTTAATTACTGTATAAATAAACATTGCAATCACCTCGCATAAAATAGCGAGCTATCGTCTAAAGGATAGTTCGCCGGCAAAATGGTTTAAAAGCAATCTAGGGTAGGGCGGAAGTTGTGGAACACCCTGTAGCGAACAAGTCCACGACCCTACCCTAGGGTGGAGGTTGCAACAGGCAGGTACCGATACAGGCTCGTGTATCGATAACCGGTTGTAGTTGGCAGTCTCAGAAGTAAAATTTAAGGACTAGACCCTTATGCTGAGTATAGAGCACAGTAACCGCTCAACCACAAGCATTAACTCGTCGATCTGGGTCCAGTAACTGCTCATTTTATTTGAACTCCCACAGGAGTACATGTGTGGTATGGGCGAGTATTCGTCGTACGCACAATGATAGGTCCTCACGGATTCGGGCGGTAGCGTTCCGCATTGACCCGTGGATACCCAATTTGGTCAAAGGATTTAACCTATCGGGTGGGAACTAATTAATAAATTGAGCAGCGAAAGATCTTAATTTCTCATTTCAGTCGCACACCAACTGGCGTGTGTCTATAGCTTGACATTGTGATTTTGAGAAATCTTGTGGGTAAAGCTGAGCAACTCTGTAGAGTGAAAATAAATTGTATTCGAATACGCCGTGCTTTCGGTTAATGAAGCTGTGTTTGATGGGTGAATCCAGTAGCGAGGCATAAGTAGTATTTTTGATGCTTTAAACTGTGTAATTGAAGAAGTTAATGTTTCAGACCCCAAATTTCTTAATTACTATTATTGTTTTCCGCTTGAAGTTTGTTTACAAACTAAAACTGCATCCACATAAATTAATAAACCCGTTATCCCATTTCCTTGTTAAACCCAATGCATGTAATAATTTAGGGTTTACCCTTGTAACTTGCTGGGTACAATGTACTCACAGTTTGCAAATCAACTCCAAAAAGTGTTCAGGACAACAGTGTGCAGTTAGTCGAGGAGGACTCTGATGATCAAGCCCGTGCGGAGGATTTGTGGTTTTAGGCTTTAGTCACGTTCAGGCTCGATGTTGGGACTTTTGTAATGTAATATATTTGGGTTTGCCGCTGCTGTGTCAAAACTTAGCCGACGTGCATTATGTGTAAATATAATATGGATTTCTTTTGCCTATAAGCTGGTACTGTTGTGTTATCATTGCTGTACGATACTCCGCAACTGTACTTTTGGTACGGATACGGGATGCTGGTGCTCCTAAAAATGAGGGCGTTATGCACAGTGCGCACGGCCCCGTGTTCCTGTCCCACTCGGCCACTGCCCAGATCATGGAATCGAGCAGCAGCAGCGCATCACCACTTCTCGCCAAACCCTAGAACAGCAGCATGGCGGCTCCACTCTGGCCGGCGGGCAGCGGCGGCCAGGGCTCGGACTCGACCCCGTTCAACTTAGCTTTTTTTCAACTTCAGCTTCTAGTTTCAGCTTTTTTTTCACTATTCAGTAATTCATCTTTTTCTGATTTTTTTAGATATTTTGAGCTTTTTTGTATTTTCTTTTTTCCTGTATTCCTTTGCATTGTTCGTGATGGGCTAACATATTTTTCTATTTTTTAAAATTTAATTATACTAAAAAGGATAACTCAGCTACAGTAAAAAGAAGCTAGCTACAGTGAAATTTTATTTAGAAACCATCGCTAGTCCGAACGCCCCCTCAGGATAGTGGTGTGGTAAGGGGACCGGCTTGTGCTTGGGCTAGTTTCTTGGCACTGGCAGCGAGGTGGGTGGTGCGCTGGCGAGATGTGGTCGTGTGTGTGTGGTCTGTGGGGGCAAGCCGGGCAAGAAAAGAATTGAAATGGTGCTCGTTGTTTTGTCGATTTGCTGTTCACTCAGCCCTTGAATATTTGAATTGAACCATTGGGCTTTTAAATTCAGATGAAATCAAGGCCTTAGCTTTTAGTTTAAAACTACGTCAGTTCTTAACTTCTCATTATATTCTGTTTGTCAAACTTGTTCGTGCTTATTGGTCACAATTAGTCTTGCCCAGTGTAATATCCTGTTTTTCATAGTTTTTGGAAGGTTTTAAAATAAAATTCGCTATTTAGATTTTTCTGAAATTAATTAAAGCGTAATTTAATTTTTTTGCAAATTAAATAGATTTAATTTGAGTAAAGAATTCATTAATTAAGTGAAAACTTGTTTGTATATTCCTTGTTTTGCAAGAAAATTCTCTAATTTTTTTTAGTTTTTTTCGATTTTATTTGCTATTTTCTAGATCTCAATTGAAGTTCTATTAATTTCTAAAATTAGAAAGATGCTAAAAATCCCATAAAAGCCTCTTGGGCGAAAGCCCACAGCCCATCCCACTTTTCCCTTTGGCTCGACCTACTAGCCTTGCGTGCCACGCCGATCCATCGGTTGTTTCATCCATGCCGCCCATTCATTTCCTCTCTCCCCTTTCGTCGACAGGTGGGGCCCACCTGTTAGGCTGACGTCTCCGACCCAGACTATCTTCTCCAAGTCTGGTGCAACACCGCCACTGTCTTCACCTCGGACTCCGTGCCATGCCGCACTTGGAGACCTTGGCATCTGTATATAAGAGCCAAGCCACCCCCTCAGGTTTCGCACATCGTCGTTGTTATCATCGTCGCCCTTGTTCCATGCTGTTGTCATCCGCGTTGTCGCCTTCGTCTTCTTCTCCGGCACCATCTGACCTCATCCGACTTCGTCGTTGTTCCGTCTTCGTCTCCGCCCATCCCCACCGGTGAGTCCTTCATTGTCCAGTCCTCACCGTCAGTCGTCCCACTCCACCTCGTTCATCGTTCGTTGCCACGGTTGTCGTGTGCCCCTCGGTCATCACGCACGCCCATTCGTCACCCAAAGAGCCACCCCAGTCTATGTGCCCCTCCAACTTCACTGCTGATGCTACCCCCACACCAGCCGCCTCTTCATCTTCTTTGTGAACCTAGACCATGTGCATCGTGTATCTGACACATGGGATCCACTTGTCAGATGGCACTATTTCATAGACCGTAGACTGAGCTGCATCAGCACCACCTCCTCAGCAAACACGTCAGCCCTAGGAGACATATGTTGGCCATGTGTCTTCCACATCAGCGTACATAGCCACCTCAGCATGCCACATCACTCATACACATTAGCACCACGAGTCACTACCACTTCATCACCACCTTAGCCAACCCATGCCACGTGTTCACCACATCACTGCCACCTCAACCCTACCACCACGTTAGTCGAGCCATCTGTATTCATTGTTCTGTGACCGAGTTCACCATTCTGTGAGCTGAGTCTTTTTCTTAGTTAATTGTGATGTAGTCGATATTTCATCTATATTTTTGCTGTGTGCATTAGTGTGATCTTGGACTAGTGTAAAATACACAAAATATCTGAATTTACATATTTCGGTCTTGATAGAGATGGTCTTAGAGCCATATCGACTATAGGATGAAGCTCTAGGTAGAAGGGGAAAGTCTTAAGGATCTATACAACTCATAACGACCAAATAACAAAAAAAAGATAATAATAAAATCTTAAGTTTTTCTGCTTCTTCCTTCTTCTTAGTGTCTTGATCTTGCCTCTATCTGAATTGTCAAGCTATTGCTAACTCTCTTTTGTCCTCAAAACTCTTGTAGATGCTAATCTCCAATTCATACAACAATGATAAAAGGTGATTTTTGTGAGGCAATTTGGCTCATGCTTCAGGACTTATGTTGCACTCACTGCCCTTAGTTGCACAGATTCACTACCACCAAGAATGGTAGGGAGGTCTAGAGGGTCAGGATCACCATCTTCTTTGAGAGTGGATGGGACAGTCGCCCTTATTGCTCTACCGTGGATAGAGAGACTTTTAAGTTAGGATGCCAAGACGTTGCTTGAGTAGCCCTCGCACGCTTAAGTTTCACTGACCGTTGTCCATTGGTGGGCACTCCTTTTTGGTACTTTAACTATTGCAAGAAGGGGAAAGTCTTCAGCACGTTCAGGAATTCAGAAGGTGAAATTGATCCCACGGTTGTCCACATGGCTTCTCTCATCAAAGCTTAAGATGATGCTTACAACCACTTGGATTTGGAGCTGGAGAGTACTTATGCAAAACTAAGGGAGGTGCAATTGGAGTTGACACAACTAAAGGAGTTGCACCAAGACTAGCAACAACTTCAAGCGCTGCAACAGGAGTTGGTACAACAGGAGCTTGAGCACGTGGAGCAGCATCGACTACAGAAACCACAAGAGCAGCAGACATCGTATTCTCCCATGGAGCTGCCACCTTGGGGATTCACTCTGGAAGCATTTCTAGTCCAGTGTCGACATCCAAAGCTCAAGACCACCGCACGCAAGAAGATCTCGTACCCTCGTCAGTTGGACAACTTCATGAATATGAGGGAGTGTCGTGCAATGCACCCAGCAGAGCCCCCTGCTAGAGGAGGGGGATGGCTTAGTGAAGTAGAAGAACCTAAAGAAGAAGAGGACCTTGAGGAGCATGTGCTTGATGAGGGTGCCAAGGAGGACGAAGAGTAGAAGAGTAGCATTAGAGTAGTAGTAATAGTAAGAGTTTGTAGCCACCCAAATAAAGAGTGCGTAATAGAACATTTTGGTTTTTGTTTGCAGTTGCTTGTGGTGTGAGTTGTAGTTTTGCCTCAAGCATTATGTTGTAGTAATGCCAAAATCTTCATTTAAGAAATTTAATGCTTCTTTTGTTAGCCCTCTGACTAAGTGTTTGCTTAGTTTAGGTTGCCACTAGTATACCCGTTAGACAAGCTTACCACTTATTTATGCTATTCCTCTCTTCTTATGGACCTGTGGAGCCAGTCTTTTAGCAATCATCACCATTCATAGCGGTTGCTGAGTACGTTGCTATTATTTCCCTTTGTTAAACCCTATTTTAATCAGGGAGTTCTCCGAGTCGGATGAAGAGATCGTAGGCACTGTTGAGGTCACAGGAGAGGAGGATGATGGTACCCTCTGTACTACGGTTGGGACGAGTAGGCGTCCAGTTGAGCCGAGAGAGCCCTAAGGTACTTGTCTTGTATCTTTTGTTGTCTATGTATTTGTATTAAAGACTGTAGCCCTCGTGGCAAAGGCTGTAATAAAGAGACAGTTTCTATATTATTGTTCTGTTATGCAACTTTGGTAAAAACTTATTATTTGTTGGAGCAATGTTTTACTGATCAGACGAATAATAATCCATTGCTTAAGTATGATTATCCTTGGGATAATTACACGGGGCGTACTTTTGAACTTGGGGATCTCAGTGTGCTAGAAACCAACGGGCTTGTAAAGTTTTATGATGATCTCTTCAGTTCTTGAACGACTGATGTAACCAAAACCTATGTGCATGGTAACTACTGTTGGGAAACCAGGACTCTTTATTTAAAAGTTCTTATCCCTAGTGGGCACCTCACCAACCCTTATAAATAAAGAGCCATATGGCTAAGTTTTTACCCCAATGAATTGAAGCAATAAAGAAAGACCATGAGTTCTCTCTATCTCTCTCTGTGTGTTCAATCTATTATTCTGTTTTCTGTGATTGATTCGTTCTTATTCTAAGTAGAGGAATTGCTCGGACTGGTCGCCAGCGAGGGTTCCTCAACACGTTATCAGCACGAGATCGCTCCGGTGAACGAAGGTAATCATCGAAGCACTTAATAGATTGATTTTCTAGATCGCTTTGAATCTGAAATTTCTTTCACATTCTAGATTGAATTTCTACGGTGCAAACCCGCCCTAATCTACCGCGAGCAGACCTGAAGTCACCGGCAGAATGTCGATCAGTAGATTGCGAAACGGGGTAGATGTTGATTGCACTGTAGATTAGAAAAATGATGCAAATTCGCCCTAATCTACCGCGAGCAGACCTGAAGTCACCGGCACAATGTCAATCAGTAGATTGAGAAAATGGGTAGATGTTGATTTCATCGTAGAATAGAAAAGAAATTTTTTTTGCATGGATCGATTTCTGTTCGAGTTTTGCATGGCATCGCAGAACAAATAATAAAGGGGGGAGAATAGCGCACGGCCCTGCATGGCCACCGCATGCGCCGCCGCCGGTTTTGGCCGCCCCCCGCACGCGCCCCGAATGGCAACACCACCGGCCTTGGCCGGCCCCGGCCGCCCAGCCCCACACAAGCACGACAGCCGACCGAAGCAGCAGCCTCGGCCCGCAACCACCGGCATTCGTGTCGCCGGCTAGAAGCCGTGCCGCATGGGCCGCTGATGTCGCCGCTGCGCTTTCCCGAAGTGCCGCCGACTGGCCTCGAGGCAATCCGCGCCTTGCGCAGGCAATCCACCCACCGGAAGGAGCAACGGGTCTGGTCCACTGCACCCGGGCCGCCGTTGGAACGCTGTCGCCCGACATCTGGAGCCTGCCCGACGCCCGACGCGGACGCCCGCGCCCGAAGCGCATGGCCGCCTCCCCGCCGGCCCAGCCTGGCACGACCGCCTCCCCGTGCACGGCTTTGCATGGCCACCGTCGGCCCGGCCCCGCATGGCCGCCGCCGCCGCCGGCCCAACCCCGCATGGTCGCCTCCCCGGCCTGGTATCGCCGCTCCACACCCGGCTAGCAAGCCGCCGCCGCTGCTCCGCACCCGGCCTGCAAGCCGCCGCCAAAGCCCCCGCGTCTGACCCGCAGCCAGCGCCCCTCCGTGTTTGGCCCACAGCCGCCGTCGGCCCCACCTGCACGCCTGAACGCGCCGACACTGTGCACTGGACCCGCGGCCGGCCAGCGCCAGGCGGCCGATGGGAACGGAGGAGGAGGGAGGCAGGGCGGCGGGTGCGGCGGGAGGAAGAGGAGAAGCAGGGCGGTAGGTGCGTCAGAAAAGGCGGAAAAGGTTGAGCCGACACTTTGCTTAAAAGGCCTCGAAAAATCGAAAAATTATAGAAAAGCCCCTAAAAGCTGCATATGAGTCCCGAATTTTGCAGAGAGGCCTTGGTAATTCCAAAAATTACGAATAAGTCCTCGAATTTACGAGTGGGTCTAGGATTTTTACATAAAACCCCTCAGTAAATCAGAAAATTGCGCGAATTTTTCTCTGAACTGAAAATTTGCGTATAGGCCCCAGAAAATTACAGAATTTGTTGAAAATACATGTTCTAGCATAAAAGAGCCTTGGGAATCCGAATTTTGTATTATTTTCAGCTTTTGAAGCTTATTTATTTATGCCATTATTATTCTCTATATTTTCTATATTTATTTACTGTTTTGGTTAATTGTAATTGTTTAAATTACTTTTAATCACTGAAAATAGCAGTAAAATTATGAAAAATGCATAGAAAATTATGAAACATTGCAAGAGCCTTCTGTACCATTTATTTACCCACAGTAAATTATTACATGCATGTTTACCTGAAGTAAACTTATTCCGTTCATGCACATGAAGATGACTGGCATGACGAACCGGGAATTCGAGGAGCTTGCCCAGCATGGCAGGAACTATCTGACGTGGGCATCCGATGTCGAGATAATACTTGGAGCCAAGAAGCTCCGCGCGGCTATTGGGCTTGGCGGACCGAATGACGCCAAACCTACACATGAGAAGAATGATCAGGCACTTCATTTTCTCAGGCACCATCTCTGCATTACTCTCAAGAATGAGTATATAGCGGAGAAAAGCGCGTTAGGACTCTGGACCGCACTCAAGAAACGGTTGAGAGACTAAAGTACACCATTCTTCCTCAAGCACAACAGGAGTGGATCAGACTGAGGTTAATTGTCATTTATTTTTGTGTCGAATGGACAAGTTAGCACTTGCATGGATGGTACTTTAGTTTTATTTTCTCGTAATGGTTGGATGATTTTGGAATAATTCATTCATTTATTCAGTTTTAATAGCATGATATGTTCTAATATTTGTGTATTTTATTTATGTATTGAATGCCTTCTAATACATATTAATAAAATACCTTATATTAGAGCACGTGTGGTGCCCTATGGAGAAAGTATGCCTTACCGATAGTGGCACAACGAATTCCATCCTATGGGAGACTAAGTATTTTCAGTCGATATGTAAGAGAACTGGTAGCCTTACACAATCGCCGGAAGTGATGCATGTATAATTGGTTCCGTAAGAGCCACATTTATACTACCAATAGGCGCAATTTTGGTCATTGAAGATGTCTTATTGTACCCAAAATCGCTTAGAACTCTCCTAAGATTTAAGGATATTCGCGCCAATGGTTTACACGTTGAGACTAAAGAAGACTACGGTAAGGAATACCTGCTCACCACGAAGCGCGAAGAGAATGGCAAAAGGGTATTCGAAAAACTTTATTAACTAGAAACTGGGCTATATTATACCAACATTAAGGTGCCTGCAGCGTAAACTGTTCTGAAGACTGTATTCAGAAGCTCTGAACTATTCTGTCTCTGGCATGACAGATTAGGCCACTCAGGTCTTAGAATGATGAGAAATATAATTAATAATTCTCACGGGTCCCGAATCCTGAAGATTTTGTGTGCCCTACATGTGCTACCGGGAAATTAATTACTAGACCTTCCACTCTGAAAGTGAAGGATGAAGTACCTACATTCCTGGAACGCATCTAGGGAAATATTTGCGATCCTATTTAGCCCCTATCAGGGCCTTTTAGGTATTTCATAGTGCTCATAGATGCTTCCTTAAAGTGGTCATATGTGGGTTTATTATCCACAAGAAACCATGCTTTCGCAAAATTGATTTCGTAGATTATTCACATCAGAAATGTGTTTCCTGATCATCGCATGAAGTCCATCAGAATGGACAATGTCGACGAATTTACTTCAAAGGAATTTGATGATTATTGTATGGCGATGGTGATTGCAGTCGAGTATTCGGTACCGCATGTCCATACCCAGAATGGTTTGGTAGAGGCTTTAATCAAGAGAATTAAATTTATTGTCCGACCTTTTTTTACAGAATTGTAATTTACCAGCTACATGTTGGGGAGACACAGTCCAACATGCAGCGAATCTTATCATCTTTAGACCTTCGGCCTACAACATCCATTCACCTATACAACTAGTGCAAGGGTCACCACCGAAAATTTCTCATCTCAGGAGGTTTGGATGCAAGATTTATGTACCTATACGCCCTCCGCAGCGAACTGCAATGGGCCCTCTCCGTAAGACTGGGATATACGTTGGTTATGAGATTGCATCCATAATCAGGTATTTGGAAGCCATGTCGGGAGATTTGCATACTGCCCGATTTGCTGACTGCATTTTTGATGAGGATAATTTCCCGACATTAGGGGAAGGAAATCAACCCCTTGATGAAAAATGTCGGGAAATTATGTGGGAAGCCACGGGAATTCCTGCACATGACCCGCCTACTAGTGAAAATGAAAAAGTGGTCCTAAAGATCATCGACTTGCAAGCATTAGCAAATCTACTGCCCCATCACTTTAGTGATTTGAAGAGCGTGACTAAGTTGCATGTGCCTGGACGCAATGCACCGGAGAGGGTTGAAACACCAAAGAGAATTGAAGGTATCCCTAATCCTATCCAGAGACCTCAGAACAAAAGGACGAGAACTCCGGCTCCTCGAATCCAAAGTAATTAGGGACGCCTGGCGAAAAAGAATAAAAAGGACTTATCACAGCCGATCATTGAAGTCCCCCAGAATAAGAAGGGGAGCCAGTTGAAACCTGGCACAAGTATGACACCTGTTGAAAAGGATATACCGGATCTGATTATCTCCATCAGCATGGATATGTGCGCACACATCGGAGTCAAAAAGCTAAAGGGACTTGCCACCGCAATCCAAGGAAGCGATGCGCAAGGAGAAGCTCCAGAAGAAGCAACTCATGAAGAAATAGCTATAAATTATGTGCACACGGGAAAGTCCCTGAACAGGACAACAGCCAGTGTCGATATCTACTTCGAACTGCGCCTGCACCGAACTTGCGCCGCCGCACCGAACTGCGCCTGCACGCACCCGCGCCCGCATGCGCCTACGCCGCTAACCACCTCGGCTTCGCCCGAGGCAGCGGCCGCCGGCCCGGTCGCTCCGCGCGCGCGCACGCGCCGCCGCCGCTGGCTGCTCCTGCGCTGCTCCTTGCGCCACCATCTCTTCGGCACGCGCCCCGCATGGCACTGCCGCCTCCCCACCGCCGCTCGGTCTCGGCTACTCGCACGTGCCGCACCGCGCCGTATCCTGGCCAGCAGCCGCTTGCCGGCCCGCGCGCAAGCACACCTTGCTGCCACCGCCGCTCGGGTAAGGGGATAGGGGAAACCCTATCCCGACCTTTAAGTTTGCCCGGCGGGCCGGCCAGGGAAACGGGCCGAAAGGGGGTGGGCCGGGAAAAGGGTGCCCGGCCGAAAATTTTCAAAAAAAAGGCGGGGCCAGTCGGCAGGGAGGATTTTTGCAGAAAACCCCTTGAAAAATCAAAAAATTGCGCATATTTTTTCTTTGAATTGAAAATTTGCGTAAAAACCCCCTGGAATTACAGTATTCACTGAAAATTCATGTTCTAGCATAAAAGGGCCTCGGGAATCTGAATTTTGCATTATTTTCAGCATTTGAAGCTTGTTTATTTATGCCACTATTGTGTTATGTATTTTCTGTATTTATTTACTGTTTTGGTTAATTGTAATTGTTTAGAATGCTTTTAATCACTGAAGTTAGCAGTAAAATTATGAAAAATGCATAGAAAATTATGAAACATTGCGAGAACCTTCTGTACCATTTATTTACCTGCAGTAAATATTTCCATGCATGTTTACCTGAAGTAAACTTATTTATTCCATTCATCACATGTAGATGACTAGCATCACGAACCGGGAGTTCGAGAAGCTTGCCCAGCATGGTAAGAACTATATGACTTGGGCATCTGATGTCGAGACAGTACTTGGAGCTAGGAAACTCCGTGCAGCTATCGGGATTGGTGGATGGCATGACGCCAAACCCACACCTGAGGAGAATGATCAGGCACTTCATTTTCTCAGGCACCATCTCTACATTACTCTCAAGAATGAGTATATGGCGGAGAAAAGCGCGTTGGCACTCTGGACTGCACTCAAGAAGCGTTTTGGGAGGCTGAAGTACACCATTCTTCCTCAGGCAGAGCAGGAGTGGACCAGACTAAGGTTCGCCGACTTTAAAGCGTCGGAAGTACAATTCTGCCTTGCACAGAAGTAGTACCAATCTTCAACTCTGTGGCAAGCAGATCACAGATGAGCAGAAGATTGAGAAGACCCTGTCCACCTTTCACCCCAATGCTGTACAATCTGCCTGCAACTATCGTCAAGACGGATACAAGGAGTACGCCGAATTGATTGATATGATACAGGTTGCGGAGGCTCAGGACAAACTTCTCCGCAAGAATTACGTCACTCAGCCACCAGGTAGCTCCGCTGGCCGTGAAGCCAATGCTGGGAGTTACAAGGTGCGAAAGCCTTTGATGAAAAGAAGGGGGAAGAAGGGTAAGGCTGTTGCCTAGAATGGCAAGTCAGATGCTCCAAGTGACAAAAAGGCAAACGAAAGTGGCAAAACCTATGATCAACAAAACAAAGGTTGCTACAAGTGTGGCAAGTGGGGACATTGGTCGCGGATCTGTAAAGCGCCACAGCATATCATTGTTGTCCACCAATCCCAGAAGAAGAATGGCAAAGGGCAGCCTGAAGCTCACTTTGCAGCGGTTGAGGGGGAGCATATTGAGCAGCTGCCTGATTTAATGGAGGTTGAGTCCATCCTAGCAGCAGCACCCCCTTACGACTTAGAGGCAGCCACCTCCATGATTTCTCTCGAAGAGAACATCACTCCTGAAAAGATAGCCAAAGAAGTCAATGATTTTCTAGTTGATTCCGTCTGATACACAGAATGCATGATACGTTAATTGTCATTTATTTTGCATTAAATGGACAAGTTAGAACTTGCATGGATGGTACATTAGTCTTGTTTTCTCATGATGGTTGGATGATTTTGGAATAATTCATTAATTTATTCAGTTTACAATGGCATAATATGTTCTAATATTTGTGTGTTTGATTTATATGTTGTATGTATTCTAATACATATTAATAAAATACCTTACATTAGAGCACGTGTGGCGCCCTCTCGAGGAAGTATGCCTTGCCGACAGTGGTACCACGAATACCATCTTAAGAGAGACTAAGTATTTTCAGTCGATTCAAAAGAGCAATGGCAGCCTTACGACAATCGTCGGAAGCGATGCATGTATAATTGGTTCCGGAAGAGCCACAATTTGATAATTATCATAAAATTGCGTGGGAAGCTACGGGAATTCCTGCACATGACCCACGCACTAGTGAAACTGAAAAAGAGGTCTAGAAGATTATCGATTTGCAAGCATTAGTAAATCAACTCCCTGATCACTTTAGTGATTTGAAGAGCGTGACTAAGTAGCATGTGCCTGCACGCAATGCACCGGAGAGGGTTGAAATACCAAAGAGAATTGAAAGTATCTCTAATCCCGTCCAGAGGCTTCAAAATAAAAGGACGAGAACTCCGGCTCCTCGAATCCAAAGTAACCGGGGACGCCTGGTGAAAAAGGATAAGAATGACTTATCACAGCCGATCACTGAAGTCCCCCAGAATGAGAAGGGGGGCCAGTTGAAACCTGGCACAAGTATGACACCTGATGAAACGGACATACCGGATCTGAATATCCCCATCGGTTTGGATGTGTGCGCACACATCAGAGCCGAAAAACTAAAAGGACTTACCACCGCAATTCAAAGAGCGATGAACAAGGTGAAGCTCTAGAAGAAGCAACTCATGAAAAAATAGCTATAAATTATGTGCACACGGGAGAGTACCTGAACGGGACAACAGCCAATATCGATATCTACTTCACAAAGAAAATTACCACAATAATCGATCTTGATCCCGAGTCTGCATCGCTCGCTGAATGTAAGAAAAGATCAGATTGGAAAGATTGGAAGGAGGCAATAGCAACTGAATTGCTATCTCTGAACCAAAGAGAGGTATTTGGGCTCGTATGCCGCACACCTCCCCATGTGCACCCTGTAGGGCACAAGTGGGTATTTGTTCGAAAGAAAAATAAAAGAAACGAAGTGGTGAGATACAAAGCAAGGCTGGTAGCACAAGGTTTCACTCAACGTCCTGTAGTTGATTATGAAGAAACCTACTCCTCAGTCATGAGTGAAATTACCTTTAGATATTTGATCTCAATGGCAGTGAACTTGAATTTAAAAATGAAATTGATAGATGTTGTGACTGCATACCTTTATGGTATCTTGGATTCGGAGATTTATATGAAAATCCCTGAAGGAATACCTCTCCAGAACCAAGACAGAGCAAATAGAAATCTGTACAGTGTGAAGCTTAGAAAGTCCCTGTATGGACTAAAGCAATCTGGCAGAATATGATATAATCGCTTAAGCGACTTTCTCTGTAAAAAAGGCTACACGAACAATGAAGACTGTCCTTGTGTGTTTATACGACGATCCCAGAATGGATTCTGTATAATCTCAGTGTACATAGATGATCTGAATATCATCGGGACAATGGAAGATATAAAAGAAGCAAGCTCCTACTTAGAGTTAGAATTTGAAATGAAATATTTAGGCAAGACCAAGTTTTGCCTAGGCCTGCAGCTTGAGCATGTCCCTGAAGGAGTCTTGGTACACCAATCGATCTACACCCAGAAGGTTTTGAGAAAGCATTCCCATCAAAAGTACCGATGATCGGGAGATCTTTACAGAAAGAAAAAGATCCTTTCCGATCTAGGGAAGAGAGGGAGGAAGTCCTACGACCGGAATTCTCATACTTGAGTGCAGTTGGAGCACTCATGTACTTAGCAAACTGCACTAGACAGTATATTGCTTTTACCGTGAACCTGTTAGCAAGGTATAGTGCAGAGCCCACCTAAAGGCATTAGCAGGGCATAAAGGACATCTTCCGATATCTCCAAGGAAGCAAGGACATTGGATTGTTTTACAGAAAGAATTAAGATCTGAACTTGATTGGCTATGTAGATGCTGGGTATCTGTCTGATCCGCATACCGCAAAGTCACAAACATGCTATGTATTCCTCTGTGGTGGAACTGCAATTTCCTGAAAATCATTTAAGCAAAGCTTGTAGCTACCTCGACGAACCACTCAGAAATAATAGCCTGTATGAAGCCGCACGTGAATGCGCTTGGCTACGCCGAATGGTTCACCACATCTAGCAGTCATGTGGAATGAACATTGTGCAAACCCCCACAATTATCTATGAAGATAATACCGCTTGTGTTGCACAAGTACAAACGGGCTATGTGAAGAGTCATCTCACAAAGCATATCAACTCCAAGTTTTTCTATACTCATGAATTGCAAAAGATGGACGAGATCAAAGTACTGCATACTAAGTCTTGTGAAAATCTAGCAGATTTATTCACAAAATCACTCCCCGCATCAAGCTTTGAAAGGTGCGTGCGAGGGATTGGTATGATGAGACTTAGAGAAGTGCAGAATTCAGGGGGAGAATTCTCTCAAGCCCACTAGTGAATCATGATCCTGAAGATCAAGTATCCAAAGAATAAAAGTCCTGAAGATTGAATGATGTTGGGTGAATTGAACTCTTTTTCTCTTGATGAGTTTTTCTGAAGTTTCTCGACCAAGATTTTTAATGAGGTAATTCTTGCATCGCAGCATAACATGTATTATGTACTTTTTCTCTAAAATTTTTTCACTGGGTTTTTATGGAGTTTTAACGAGGTATGAACATGACGGATGAGTGCCCAAGGGGGAGTGTTAAGAAAACAGGACTCTTGGTTTAAAAGTCCTTATCTCTAGGGGGCACCTCACCACCCCCTTCTATAAATAGAGAGCCATATGGCTGATTTTGTACACCCAATGCAATTGAAGCAATAAAGAAAGATCAGGAGTTTTCTCTACCTCTCTGTGTTCAATCTATTATTTTGTTGTCTTCTGTGATTGATTCGTTCTTATTCTAAGTAGAGGAATTATTCGGACTGGTCGCCAGCGAGGGTTCCTCAACAATACGTACGTGGTGCCTTTTCACATCATTTGATCACACAGTTGTCACAATTAATTTGCGCCTTTTTCCCCATCTTTTCTGGAGATCAAGCAGCATAGCACTTGATTTATTTAAAGAGACTTAACACACAACAGCCTTATTACAGTGAGCTACAATAAGCTCAGGAGATACGCTTGGATGAAGAACCAAGTCTTCCAGAACCGACGAGCCAGACTCTTTCTTGAAGTCATGGCAGGTCATACATCACACATACTAGTACAAAACACCATCACGGTTAACCCATCGATTGATTATTTCGATAAGACGATCAAGTATCGTCGGCCGCAGCAGCCTGAAAGGACGAACCACGGGTTTATATGGCAAACGGCTCGCGATAGACGTCAAACATGTCTGAAGAAGACAACTGAGGCTCCTGAAAATTTTACCACAGAGGAAAACTGTGTCATGGCAAAAAATTAGTAGTATGCTGTTAACTGCAACATCAGAGCCAAAGGGATTCAGAATTCAGAATCACCAAACCCCACCTGCACGCCGCTGAAATTGGCCACCTTGCGAATAGGCGCGCCGATGGGTCCTTGCAGGTTGCAGTTGCCGCCGCCATCGCGGATGATGGCTCTCATTGAGGTGAGCAGGCGACCGTAGGTGACACGTGGCTCACACTCCAGTGCTCTGATGAAGCTGTGCGTCATGGCTCCAACCGAAGCATAAGCTTCAGGTAGCTGCACGCATGGCGGCGTGAGTCATGGCATGTAAACAATCGAAAGAGACAGCGAACATTATTCACATCGATTCTTCTGAACATTCGGAGAACGAGAGTACGTTCACTGACCACACTCATTTGTCTTTTTCCATCGCTGAAGCCGCTGATCAGCATGGCCCGGCCTCCGCTCGTGCCTTTGCAGGCGCCTGACGGAGGGCGGTGATCCTCCCACTGCCAGTATCCAGTCCTTGACATGCTGCAGAGGTACGGGAGGTCAAGGACGGTGGCGCTGTGGCAGGCGTCGATGATCGCGTGGAGCTTGACGCCGCGCACGAGCGGGCGAACGATGGCCTCGTTGATCTCGTCGTCCAGGATGGGGCCCTGCAGGAAGGAGTCCATGGGGCAGATGGCCTCGTCGTAGCCGTCCACCTCGTCGCCGTCGTCGTCGGGGACCTGCGCGCCGAGGCCGGAGAAGTGGAACACCAGGGAGTCGCCGTAGCTGCAGCCCTGGACCAGCCAGTGCATCGCCATCCGGATGTTCTCCTTGGTCGGCAGCCTGCACGGATCCATCTCCTCATCTGGCAATGGATCAAGCAGCATGCACGCCATGAATCAGTGCCAGCGACATGGATGAACTCAGAGATGGGAGAGTTGCTGGGTTCTTGGTTTACCGGTGAGGATGAGGACGCAGTCGTTGGGGAAGCCGAACCGCTCGCAGAGGAGGTACCTCATGCACTTGACGTCGTTGATGGGGCCCCTCAGCTCGCTGGCCCGCCTGCCCGTGTACTTGATGCCGATCAGGACGGCGCGCTTCTTGCCGCGGGCGCGGGGGAACTGCGGCGGCAGCGGTCCTCCCAGCGGCTGCGGCGCCGGCCGCCCCCGCCCCCGCACGCGCGTCACGCCGTTGCACAGCTCGCACTGGATGGCGCGGGCGCCGGGCATCACGGTGAGGCACGCACTGCAGTGCCTGCACCGCAGAGTCCCTGGAGCCCTTGCACCGTACTGATCCATGGCTACCTAGCTTTAGACTTAGCTACGCTCGCTTCTTGCTGGCCCTCACACTCCTCCCCGGCCTCCTCCCCTTCCTTTTATAGCACATTAATCAATACTAGCAGAGGAGCAGATACCGATGCCGAAGTGAGTGGACATGAGCTCGCCGGAACATTTTTTTTATTTCTTCCCCTACATTTTAGAAGGGATCAAGTAACAGCCATACAGCACCCGTGATGCTGTGCATTGTGACAACCGCATTTCTTAATAAGCGCTAATAACCGTATTCAGAATAAACACCGTTAATTCAGCAAATCAACGCTTTAGTTAAGCTACAATCAAAAGCCTCCTTCAAATCAAATAAAAATTAACTGTCCATATTACATCAGTTGTCAATTACATCAATTTACATTTCTAGATCTCAATCAAGATAATCATCTCTAGAATATAAATAAATGCATCACAATTAAAATTACAACGGTATTTGCTAAAGCCGTAGTTCCAATCCACTTTTCTATAGGAAAAACACCTGCATGTCTAAGGGACTATGTGAGAGAATCCTACATTATGTTGCGATGAACCATTACAATTTAAAATATCAGAAATTTAAATCGTTTTTTTGTCAAAATTTTCTGGTTGTGGTCAGGACGACTGGTTGAACTGGCCTTGCAATCCAGTCTGACCGGGTGAGGTCGGTACTACTGCCGAAATGCTGTTGCCATGCATTACTCTTTGTGAGTAATACTTGACTGGATTAAAGAATGAACTTTTGTGTGAGACCATACATGCACATGAGAATGCCTATGCATGAATTTTGGACACACATGGTATGATTATTCTTCGAAATTCTAAAAATAGTCTCTAAAACACCAAAATTCCAAAAGTGGCCCCCTCCTGACCACGCAACCGTGCTGATGCGACACGCGACCTGAGTGGTGCACTCCCCGGCCGCACAACTCACTGTTCATGTCCTAGTGGTGCGGTCCGGGACCGCACCCCACACTGTTCACCGACTAGTGGTGCGGTCTGGGACCGCACCACACACTGTTCCCTCGCCCGGATTCTGCTGTCTGCTCGCTGCGCGCCGCACCGAAAGCAAACAGTGAAAATACTATTCGCTACTTTGTGTCATTTTTACATCCCATTTTTCACTGCTTTGTTTCACTGTGCACTCTTTACGTCGCGTCGCTGCTTCGCTTTACTTCACCCACCGAGAGCATTTCTCTCATGTGCCCTTAGGCTCATTTGGCTCATTTCTCCCGTCGCTGCACTCTGAGAGGTTGAGAAGGAGTGAAGAAACTAAGGCTTTAATCGTGGCGCTCAGTTAATTTCGTTCACAATCTGGAGTTTTTGTAGTTGCGAAAGTTGTAGATCGTCTTGTGGGCTTCAAGAAGAGGTAAATATTGCTGAGGGGGACACCTCGGATGTGGCTGGCCGTCGTTGTAGTGGCACGCACATATACAGCTAGGGTTCACGCAGCAACATGTGGGATCATACAAGGTTCCTATGTTCACGATCTCCTCGTTGCCCCTCTCGCGTTGCATCTGTTGACGGATGTCATTGTTCTCCTCGTTGAGAGTATCGATTTGCTCCTCCCACTCAAATATTCGATTCCATAATGCATGCACGTAGTTGACAATATATAGTTGATGAAGAGGGTCGATTCAGGAGGAGAAGTCGCATTTCGCCATCTGCGGGAAAGGACGGTTAACATGGAGGCTCTATAAGCAGTAACGAAAAGTTTACTATTAGCAATTTGTATCCTGGAGTGTGGGCATCAGAAGAAACGTCGCCCGCCATCGAATTGGCCTTCCACGACCTACACGATCGCGTCCTCATTGTGTCTGCATTTTGGTCATACGGGTTGAGTACGCCGGCTTGGTATCAGGCTTGGCCATGTCAAAAGGGCATCAGAGATCCACAAGGCGGAGCACCAGAACGACGAGCAGGCCACACGGATATGTCGAGAGATGAAAGCTCATCTCGAGGCGTGCATGCATAGGAACCGCGAAGCTAACGAGAGGGAGCGCTAAAGGAAGAGGGATGTGGCAGCCAAGGCAAAAGAGGCAGCCGAGGAGCTCAACGCAGAGGTCACAAGGAAGAGAAAATGACCTCGGTCTACGCAGTAGGAGGGGCTGTTCCGCACTGCTCTACGGAATGTCCAATTAATTACCATGGCATGAAGGTGCATATGTATCGTAGGAGTACTTCAGTTTATTGTCGATCATGCATGATGCAATTTCTTACGCGTGTAAACAAACTATGTGCGCCATGTTATTTCCATGTTTATCACTTTGCTTCGCATTCAATTCTTCATGTCCTCAATATCACTTACCTTCTTATTGCGCAGTTGTTTCTACACTAATCGTATGTTCATCTTCTCATTGCAATCTTCTTCGGAATCTCTTTTACCAGTACAAATGGTACCATTCCAATACGATTAGTACGTACCGATACATATGTCATACAAGACACCTTGAGGATAACAACAAACAACACAAAGAAAATAGCAACCAACATTAAGTTCATCTTCCTCTCCAGTCTGTTGAAACAATGCGCCACTGCATTGCCAGCCCCCATGACAACTCTCTCATGCGGAACAATACCAGTCCTATTGCCTAATTTATCCTCCCACACCTAGAATCGGCAACCACCTGGAGTTTCCTGCAATTCCATGACAAGAAGGTTTTAAAACATACTTGAACGATTTGACCAAACCCCAAAAAACTTACTCACCGAGTGCAATGGGAACTTGTAGTAGTGTCGTCCAGGATTCGCGACTGTCTATGAGGTCTTACGCTTCACAACCATGTTGCATCTCAAGCAAATCACCACGGGTGCTGATGAGGAGGCGCTCATTTGGCTCATGTCGACGTGGGAACGACAAATTTGCGAGGAGAAGGAGAGCAATGTGAAGGAGTATGTGTGGTATGCCTCCCTCTTATAGCCTCAGTGCAAGGGCAAAAATGGTATTTCTCTATAGTCCTCACAAAACTTTACATAAAATCATAACCACATTTGCTACATGAAATACCGATCAGCACAACCACAAATGGCCTCAGTGCGGTATCCCAATAGTCTCAGTGCGGTCCCTATAGCCTCAGTGCAGTATCCCACTGTTGTCCTGTCACTGCGTAAAGCCGGCCCGTCTCGTCTTGTCGCTGGGCAAAGATGGCCCGTTATGTCTAGTCGCTGCATAAAGTTGGCATCTACCGTTTTTCATGCGCGAGTGTTCGAGGCCCCCCCGTGACTACCGTTTAATTTATCTGCACGACTAGTAATGCCCCACTAGTAGTAGCAATGACGAGTTCAAACGGATCAAGTAATACAACATATGAGAACTTAAATATCCAAATCTATGAAAAACTAAATGAAATGACTTAAATATGTATTCCAAAGTATTTCATCTTCTTTTGAGAAAGATGTGTATTTTTCTCATTTTGACAAATTGCTGAAATTTCAGAATTTTGCATAGTTTTGAGCAGATTTGTGATTTTCATATCTTTTAATGTGCTCATATTTTGAGGTAGGCATAATTACGACTTTTGATCCTCAGATATTGGTCTATGTGGACAAATTTTCTCATAATTATTGGACTATTGTAAGTCAGTTTTTCAGCTAGCTTTTGAAGCTCAATTGGAATACAAAAACTTGAAAATCTGCTACTTATAATGGAATATCTAAGCCTTCAAGAAAACTATCACGAGTAAATTTTTGAATATGTTTCAAATATCTTCTCAAGTAAGTATTGAACTCCAAAATTGATCAAACGTATCTATTTGCATATTTTTATGATCACATTAACATGAATGAATTAGTATCAATCACCATGTGTTGAATATGTTTCAAATAACTTTTCACGTTTCAGTTACAATACAACGCAGCAGTATCAAATTCAAAATACATAAAATCAAAGTTTACCAGATTTGTGATATGTAAAAATATTACAGATAACTACTTAATATTTGCATTCATATACACATGAAATACCGAGAGAGACAAAAAAATTCATATACATATTTGCGAGAGGGAGAAATAAATAATTTACAGACCAAAATTAAATTCGTACACACTGTACAAATAAATAAATTACGGATAAAATTTTAATTTTTTTGTAATTACAACAAATTTCAAATAGAGTACGAATTTCAATTTACAAAATTTAAACAATCGGGTGTGAATAGTGTACAATGGGGTGGTGCGGCCTGGGAGCGCACTACCCCTAAGTACTAGTACAAGAACAGTGAGTGGTGTGGCTGGGGAGCGCACCCACTCAGGTGGTGCGGTCCCGGACCGCACCACTAGGCCACGTGTCGCGTCGGTACGGTTGCACGGTCGGGAAGGGAGCTACTTTTGGAATTTTAGTGTTTTAGGGGTTATTTTCGAAACTTCGAAGAATAATTATACCACATGTGTCTAAAATTCCCTATGCATGTCTTCTGTTGCCTTGATTAGGGAAGTGATTGACAGCATGTAGTCAGTTATGCCTTTTGAGTTCTGCATGCATGTGATGCTTCGTTGTTCTCATGGCACTTTGTTATGGCCAGTGAAGATTATATAATCAGCGGTCATGCATGTTTCATCCAGCGGTTTGAACCGGATGGGAGCTCCGGTCAAACCTGATGATGCCAGCGGTCTCATCGGAATTGAGGTCGGTCCGGGTCGGACCGGCTGGACAGAACAATGTTGGCCAGATTTTTTATATTTAGTTTCTAAGCCATGGAATGGGTTTTGGTGTCTAAGGTTTGAGTTTATATGTTGCATGAGATATGTTACCGCTAATATAGGTCAAGTGGAGAAGAACTTGTGCTTAGAAAAGATTTTTTTTTTGTTTTTGGATGTACATGAACACTTAAAATCAACTCAATCATCGGTAAAGATCGAGGCTATGCTCATAGAAATGCCAAAGCCCAGGACTATCAAAGATTTATGATGAGATGATTGAGCTCAAACATGACATGATAAAAGCAAAAAATGAAGAACCATTCACTATAAAAATCAAAGTAGCTACGGGTAAAGTGGTACAAGCATGTGCAGTGCTATATAAATCATGAATTTACGCTTGTCTCCTGGATTGGAGGTTACGATGACCAAATGGGGATTATATCTTATAATGCGAGTGATCAGTAGATTTTTAAATTTAAAATCTATAATTATTCTGCAACATAAAACACATATTTTCGAGATGATGTAATATATGAGATAGAATCCATGGATGTCGATGAATGTTCATACAATTGCGTATTTGCTATTAGTGCTTGCTGAGTACCTTTGTATTCACCTTTGCTACTATTCTCCTTTGTTAGAGACTAGTCTGTATGGAGATCTATCAGTACCGACAATGCCTACGTGTAGGGCGGCTATGCCGAGGGGGATGGAGTTGACCTGAGTATGACATGTATAAGATGGATGCCCTATATGAGATGTGGGATGAGTACCAGCTGCTAGTAGATCATAGGAGGAACTCAGGGTATAATAGTATGCTTGTACACTACTAGAAAACAGATCATCCCTCACGGTTCAAAACCGTCAGGAAAATACAAAAAACCGTCAGGTTATAATTCTATGACGGGTTCCCGTCAGGCAAATCCCCTCAGGGCTAGCTGGTAAGGAAAATTAAATTTGGCTGACGGTTACCCGTCAGGGAATATTAACCTGACGGTATTACCTGTCAGGGAAATTTAACTTGACGGTCGGTTAACCGACCGTGAGGAAAATTGATTTAACCTAACGGTACTAACCGACCGTGAGGAAAATTGATTTAACCTGACGGTACTAACCGACCGTGAGGAAAATTGATTTAACCTGACGGTACTAACTGACCGTGAGGAAAATTGATTTAACCTGACGGTACTAACCGTGAGGAAAATTGGCACAAACTACTAACAAATTATAACAGATTTGTTCATATCAACATTGCACATTGATAATAGCTCTAACATTGCATATTGACTTAAACAAAGGACAATATGTAAACCTGCATATCAAATAATAGCTCTAACATTGCACAAACCAGACCATCATTCATCCATCACACAAGATATATATATATCAACATTCATCAAGCATTTATCATATTACATAAGCATCAGAAGCAAAATTAAGACAAGTTTAGAACATTAAACCACAGGAGTGCAAGAACTTCTACAGTTTACAAGAACCTCTCCATTAGTTCACAATCTAACAAAAGCTCTTTCAATCCAATCATTTTGCTGCGCTGCAAAGTAACCTTTGGTGGGTTTTCTTGGTTGCTTCCAGAGTTGACCCCAGATTGTAAATTTGAACTTGTATTCTTTAATTCGGTCTCTTGAAATGCTGCCCCACCATGTGCATTGAGAATCACACAATAGCAGTGTTCAGGGTCTGACAAAACCTGCTCAAATTTAGAAGATAACTTCACTTGCTAGGGTCAACTTAGAAGTTAGAAAGTACATGGTCAAAGGCATCAAAAGGAAAAACCATGAAATATCAGAGATAAAACCATCGGCATCTACAACATGGGAAGAATTGCCAGAATACTTTGTTATTCGACTTGGCAGGATCAAAAGAGAACTTACCACAACATCAAAAGGATCATCGAAGTCATCCACTGAGAAACAGATGTTGGGATATGCAGTCTTGTTTCTCTGACTGTCAAGAGATACAAGAGATTATATTAAAATGTCATTTCTTTCAAAAGATGATGCCAGAAAAATTACCTTCCTTCGATCAAGATGAAAATTTACATGGCTAGGGGATGCATATATAGTTTTTGTAACCTGTTTTGACAAGAGATTGAGATCAAGACAAGATTAGTTAGCACTTAGTACAAACAAAAATGTGAAACTAGAATTTTTGTATTGTAACAAGTGAAAGAAATCCAGAGTTGGATAACATGGAAAGTGTTATATGTACCATAATAGCTCTTTTAGGTCAGCTTCATTTTAACTTGACTTTTGGAAGGAACAACTAAAAACCTCCAGCTGTACTCTTTAGAAATGATCTCAAGCACATAGTATTGCATGAAGAGTATTCAGAAACAGCTAAATATATTCATTTATTCAATAGGAAATTAGGAAGAGCGCATCCATGAAATAGTTAATGAGCAACAGAGCCAACACTACAAGCGTCAATGAAAATTTTAAACATGTTCCTGCGTATCAAGTGTGTTCCAGCCACAATTGTCTTATCACCTTTGACATCATTCAGAAAGGGTTTTGTAACAGTTATGTAAAGCACAAGCTTATCATAATTTGTAAGACTTGTCAGTTTGCTATTTAATTATCAAAATTTTAAAACATCAACAACACACTGATACCACAAATGCAAATTTGGCTTATAAGACGTATGTAATAATCTCCCAAAATATAACCTAGGGAACAAAAAGATTGTTAAAAGCTGCTAAGGCAACACAACACAAATCATACAACTGAACTAGAATTTCCCGATCGGTCTCTTCGATCTCAGTAATGTCTCACCCGTTAACTCCTCTGTGGCAACTTCTTCAATGCATGTGAGGACCCATAACCATGCGATTTCTGCATCAACACGCAGTACCATCAAAATCAAACAATGAGGTGCATTTAGCATAGAACAGCACACTAATATCAAGCTGAAAATAAGGGGGAAATTGAAATCAACCGGACTAAAAGGTACCATATTATTAACAAAGAAGATGAGGTCGTCCTCTTCCCTTCTCTTTGACACCCAGCCACGCACAAAGAGGAGATCAAGCATTTCAAGCCAGAATTTATCATCCATTCCTACATCCGATACATCATCTTCAGCATTAACAATCGTCCACCCGATGGTCTCTCGACGGCAATCTCCCCGGACGACGACGACAGCGCCGCCATGGCGATGGGAATCCGAGGGAGACGACGCGCGTCGGAAGCAACCGGACGCACGCGAGCGGTGGAGGCGACGGCGTCCGAAGGAGGCGCGAGCGCGGCGGTCGGGAGGCGGCGCCGTGAGCACGGCGGCCGGGAGGTGGCGGCGACTCAAGACGCGACGACCGGATCTAGCCGGATCCGGCACGGGCCGAGGTGGATCCGGAGAGGGGCGAGCAGATCCGGCGGCGGGGAGGTCGAATCTGGCGCGGGTCGGCGGTGGGGAGCCGGGATCTGGCTGGTGAGGGGATGGGGAGGAGGAGGCAGGCGAGGGGTTGGGGAAGAGGAGGCGGCCGAGGCCGGGGATGGGGAGGAGGAGGCGGACGCGGGGATGGGGCGGGGCGGAGGAGGCGCGGGCGAGGGGATAGGGGGAGGAGGCGGGTGCGCGAGAGGATGGGGTGGAGGAGGCGGGCGAGGGGTGGGGCGGAGGAGGCGCGGGCGAGGGGATGGGGCGCGAGGGGATGGAGGTGCGGGCGAGGGGATGGGGGCACGAGGGGAAAAGGTGGGGTGTTAGGGTTTTCAATTATCCTCACGGGGATACGTGGGCCCGACAGGAAAATAAATTTTTGCGACGGTGATGTGTGGGCCCGTCACAAAAATGGATATCCCTCACGGTCTATGCGGGCCCGTCAGAAAAACTAAAGCCCGTGAGGGATGATCCGTTTTCTAGTAGTGGTATCTGTAGTTTCAATATTTGTGTAATTATTGGCTAGAAGGACTTCTATCCCTAGTGATATTGTAATAATCAGGGAACTTTTTAGCTTTGTTGAAGACTTTAAACCTGTTTGGTAATGTTATTGTAATATTATAGAACCGTTTCTAATTATTGTTCTACTATAACACTATGATGTGGCTTATTAGACGATAAAACAGAAATTTATTCTGTTTTATCGAGTAAGAACCTTGTACTGATACCATTATTTAAGTTAGTGATGGCACAGATCATCACATGTATATACTCCAAGCACCAAGTGGAAAAGGGCATATCACTCTTTTTTTTTTTTGCATTTCATCTTCTCTTTTTAGGGAGAAAAAAGTCTTTTTAGGGAGGTTCTTTTTTCTCTCTCGGACAGGAAATGCGTACGTATGATTCTGCCTGCCGTTATTTCAGTTTTTTGCCATCAAATCCTTGTAGTCTGATTTTTATCGATTCCGGTCCTCGACTATTCAGTTGTGCACAATCAAGCTTTTTAGCCTATTTTTATTGATTTATATACCCTTCTGTTATTCGATTTTGTTCGATCAAACCTGCAACCATATTATTGAAAATTATTTCATCAGACCTTTACGTACAACTAATAAATTGGTGGCGTGAGTGTTAAGCCCATCCAACGTCGATCACTGACTCAAACTTGACGAGGAGTACCTCGATTTGTTATTGTATTTAGAGGAAACTTTTTCACTAAAATAACATACAAGATGTAGCTTTAGATCTTTCTTCTCCGCCCATATCACAAGGTGACATAGATAGGATTTAGATACGGCAGGCTAATATGAATTATTGGAGATGCCCTAGCACAATGTGTTGCTTTATTTATTGGAGGTGTGGATCAGGAGGAATATGATTCATGCATGTTCTGCAAGAGAAAAAAAGTCTGATATGTTCTCTCATTTATGAGAAATGGAGAGAAGTTGCCATGTCAATCAGGGAAAAGGAGAAGAATCTAACTGCTTGATGATACCACCTTAGCGTAGTGATTGAAATTTAATAAATGTCACATGCCTTATCTCTGTAGTAATGTTGAGTACATAAGATGGCACGAGAGAGTGACATATCACCCTATCTACTGACAGAAGCAATCTCATTCAATCAGCATAGAAGCAATTAGATGTTAGGCTACTCTTAGCACTAGATTATTGTATATGTGACAATGATCTAAAGTTTTAAAAGGTTTAAGAGAGTAATGAGATAGTAACAATCCCTTCTAGCCTTTTTTCATGTCATGCTCAAAAAATGTGCAGTCAATTTCACCAATTTTTCTCTTGTGGTGTTTGTTTTGTTACCGTTATTTTGGCTCTCTATATAATTTGTCTACTTATTTTTGATACTGTACGCATTTGTATTATATCTCACAATGTTAGATCCGATGCAGGGCTGGTGCACATTAGAAGGGTATCTATGGATAAGAAAGAATACAGTTTGCAATCGATTCAAACATTGCACATCTATCTCTAAACTAGAACCACCTGCGTATTGCTCGATCAAAAAGTAAAGAAAAGAAATAGCGTATTAAACTCAAGCAACTTTAGAGCATTCCCTTGTTCTTTCATTTTTGATGTTTACATGGCATTCAATACACCCTTTGATTACTTTTTGGTTATATGTTAGAAAAAAAATAAAAATACAATGATATAGAAAATACTTTTGATGGTAAATCTACTAGTGATAAATTATAAGGTTGGGTTTGGGAGTACTTTTAACTTATGGCTTCTGTACGACGCTACGGTAACTAACTTTTAAATGGTACGTTTTTTAGACGGGATCTACTAGTTAATTATAGTACACATCGTACCAGCTAAAATCGTATACGACTATCTCTTTTATCGTAATCTCACTCGCAAACATCCAACATTTAAAAGCCAAAGATCATAAGGTACCGTTCAAAAGAACCATCTTAAATTTTTACGTTATTACATGTATTTGTGGTCGAAATTTCAAAGGATGATCGTACATTGTGGAGAACGACATGTAAAGATGATTCGAAGAATATCCGATAAAAAGAAGATAAAGTCACACAAGGCACAATCAATCTAGTACAGTTTTTTTAAAAAAAAGAACTATTATGAAGGTTACTTCTACCATTGTCTACCGCGCATGCAGTCTTTTTCTCTTTTGCTTTTCATGTTAAAATGACCTCGTAGAAATTGACTGTACACGTCGAGGGTACATACAATAGCCATTTGGAATGGAATAACGGGCATTGGTTTGTGAGCTTTCCCATGTGCAAGCACATCCCTAACCGACCGCGCCCATACGCATCCCTCTGGACAAGAGACGTGTCCAAACAAGTAGAGGAAAGGAGGTCGATCGATGGGCCGGTTGGACGAGGAGATAAGACGATAAACCATACCGTGTGGTCCGACGTGGTAGCGACCAGCTAGAATCATTTGCAGCTTTCTTGACGGTTTTTACCGAGAATATATGCACCTCCTGCGAGCATGCCTCGCAAGGTTGGCTAACTGCCGTCCAAATTGCCCGTCGAATGTTTCTGGCTAAATAATTGTGATGTAACTAAAGTATTTTGATGCTTCACATTTTCTTGAACCTATTTTAAAACTAGAGAAAAACTAGCGAATGGTGTACCGTTCGACGATATATCATTCCTCCTCTCTCTTTCATGCTCCTTCTCCCTCCTAAAGCGCCACCGCTCCCTCCCTCCTCGCTGCTGTTATCCCCTCACTCTACTCCACCGCTGGATTTGTCTCCTTCGCTACGAGTTCACTCTTCCCCTCGGACATAGAAAGAGGTCAGGGGGAAGAGGTGGACTGGCGGTGGACAGCGACAAGACCGATGGGTTGGGTAGGAGGGTGGTGGGCGGAGCCGAAAGGCGGTGGCAACGGCGGCTGTGGCAGTTAGGTTGGGCGGAATGATGCGGTGATGAGGGGTCAGCGGGTTATGTGGTGAGGCGATGACGGCGCCGTTGGCCGCCGGATGGCGCCGGTGATGGAGGAGGAGGCGGAGGATGGGGTGAGGGGGGAGGGCAGTGGAGGAGGTGCGCGGAGCTGCTTCGGAGCAGAAGAAGAGAGGGGGAGGGGAGGAGAGCGGTGGCGCTTTGAGAGAAGAGAGGGAGGGAGGGACAGCGCAAGGAAGATATGCCGTCTTGAGACATCCCAACAGCAAATCGTGCCGTAGTACTTCTATTAAAACTATTATGCATTAGAGTGGTGTATAGTTTCCTTTAGATTTTGTAGATCCAGCGTGAAGCTACTATGCATTAGAGTGAGCAACTTTAAGAGTGGCTTCAGCTGATATAGCAGTAGCAAACTCTCTCCTGAAGCTACTGTATAAAGCTTTTACGCATCGCAGATACTCAGCTCTCTACTTTTGTATCCAAATTTTTAACGATCATTTGTTTTCACCACGCATGGCCTCAGGTGGAGCATGTGACTAATAATAAACCATGATCCAAATTCGGATTCTATTATTGTGTACGTAGTTTGTTAGATGTATCAAATATCAAATGGGTATATATTCTTTCACTCAATATCAATGTATACTGCGGCTAGACTTTTGTCAATTTGTCCTTTTGTCTTCCCCGAAGGTCGAAGTAATCACGACCAGTGGCGAAGCCAGGAATGGAATTAAGGGGGGGCTGAACTATTTATATATTTAAACTAAGTTGATATAAATTTAACCTGTTACTCGTATAGAATTTCGAATACACACAGAAATTATACAATTAGATAGAGATAAACAATGAAAAATATGGTACTAAACTATTTATATCAGTACAAGCTATAAATCTATGAATTAATTATAAAAACTAAACTATTTATATATACTAAATCTAAACATCTAAACTATAAAATCTAAATTCTAAAATACTAAATCAACACGAAACTAAGAAAATATTACTTACTGTTTTCAGTCGGTTCAACCGTAACTGATCAATCTTCAGTCCAATTACCATTTGCCTAAATATCTAATTCTCCCGCAATTGGGGTGCCGCACCCCTATTTCACTCGCTCGGCCAGCCACTCCCTAACGGCCGCACCCTTATCACTCGCTTGGCTCACTCAAGCAGCAGGCACTCGCTCGGCCGGTCGGCCCCCCTCGCCGCCCAGCTCCCCCTACCCCGACTCGGCCCCCCTTGTCGGCGTCGCCGCCCCGGTCTGGCTCCCCCTGCGGCCCTGCCCCGGCTCGGGCGCTCAACCCCCCTCGCCGCCCCGGTCCGGCAGTCCGGCTCCCCCACGGCCCCGCCCCCAGATCTGCCTCCTCTCGGCTTCCTCGCCGCGGCACCGCCAGATCTGGCTCCCCTGCCTCGACAGCTCCGGTCCGGCGGCCGCGCCCCCCTTCTGCACACCCCCTCTCCCGGTCGCGTCCCCGGATCCGCCTCCTCACGGCCTCCTCGCCGCCAGGCTCCCCCGGCATCGGTCCGCCAGACCCACCCCACGGCCCCGCCCCTGGATCCGCCTCCTCTCGGCTGCCTCGCCGCGGCGCCACCAGATCTGGCCGGCTGGCCCCCCTACCTCGACGGCTCCGATCCGACGGCCGCGCCCTCCTTCTGCACACCCCCTCGCCCGGTCGCCCCCAGCCCCCTCTGTGAGTCAGTGCATCCAATTACTATTGCTATTTGTTAGGTGTCTTGGTGGGCCGATGGTGGGCCGATGAGCTTGAGATGAATTTGTTGGGCCTCTTAAGGCCACGACCAGTGGGTTGAGCTAGCTTCTAGTGGTCGACGTCGTTGGCTTCTGGTCCTTGATCGCCGCCTGGGGGGGTGGGTTGCCACGGGGGAGGTGAGGCTGAAGCCTTACTAAGCCTCCCCCTTGGCTCCGCCCCTGATCACGACGGTTTTTTTTGAAGTTAGTTCTTTAAACAACTTTCTGAATTTAAAATAATATAAACTGTCTATATCAATAATTCTACTATCTACTGCTATCTTAAAAAGTATAGATGAAATCATTAGTTACAACAAAAAAAATATGATCACGGTCTAAAAAAACTAGGCCAAATTAGGTGACTGCGAGACCGAGCTTAGAGGAGCAAGAGACAGAATCGACAAAACTGAGCCAGGCCTAACCTAGGCAGAAAGAAGCCCACGATATTCAGCATTTGGTCCCAAACTGGGCCGATGGAAGGCATTTTTTTGGGTTATAGAAGATGTTTCTTCGGTTGGGCTGCTGGCGGTTTCGGATTTTCTGTACGCATGTTGGATGGGCCGGTGCCTGGGTTTGCTTTTGGCCCATTCCGAGGCCTAGTTTGATGGGGTTGCTTCTTCACTTGGAGGTGATTACAAACTTTTGTTATTTTTTAATTTGTCGTACAAATAAAATCGAGCGGCTTGTTCGTATTTGTTTGGTCTCATGATGATGCGAATACACATGTTGATGTTGATGTAACCACGCTATAAACGCATAGGACCATAACTCTCAAGAATAAATAAAAGGTAAATTCGTTTCTTCGGTTTCAATTTGTCTTAAATGAGAATATGATACTATCTAATGATGAGGACATCCCAACTACTTTCACATCTAGTGTGTATGAGAATGTTCATGAAATCGAACCTACGATACAAGGACTAATGACTCGAGCGCGTGCGCGTCAACTTAACTATCAGGCGAATGCGTTCCTAACTTTGCATACAAATGTTTCAAAGAATGGAATACTATTTAATTCTTGTGATAATTTAATTGTCCTTAGAAACCATGGAGAAGGACCACGTGAGCACAAGTATACAAGTGAAACCGTCAAACGCAAACCAAGTCCTGTTCACGAGTTTTACTCAGATTCAGCCCTCCTGACAGCGTCTACTTCAAATAGCGATAACTTTTTATCTAGGAGAAATATCGAGGTCCATGAAATCTTATTGGAAAGCTTTTGAAGTCTACTTTTAGATGGATCTGGCCTCACCTCCAAATTCCTTCTGTACACACCGCAACTTCCAAAACAATCTGACACTAACTCAGCCTGACAGGACCAACTTTAAATGCTCATAAATTTCGCATCAAGAGTTCATTTAGAATGTGTGAGTACAACATGGAAACCTTATCTCGTCATCTTTCCAACGGATCTAGCATCATCCAAAAATTCTTTCTGTGCGCACACAATCATCAAAACAATCCGACGGTTTTGAAAACAGAGATAGAATCGATATGATTTGATTACTTTCCAAGTGTTAAAAATATTCTATATGCAAGGGCCTGCGTGCCCCTAAAATAGAGACTCAATTGACCATGTAACACAGACCATCTTTGAGAATTAAACTACTATTGTTTGTGCTTGAGTTATTCCTCTGCTACCGAAGTTCCGTGAGGAAATTAGGAGCGTTCTTCAATCAAGATCTTTCAGCCTTTCCGCTGGAAATTGAGTGCACGATAGATCTTCGCTTGTTGGTCGGTGAAATCGACGCGAGTGTGTTTTGGCGGATTAAAGAGTGTTTGTCATTTGCACTGGTATTGGAGGATCATTGCGATTCATCAAGACTCCTGCGAGTATCCATCCTACGTTGAGAAGATCAGACGACCCCATATCACACGACTAACCTTGTGATTATGCATAATGTAACAAACCCTGTTCAACTAGTTGAAAGCCTTTTTAACCTGCATGTAATGTGCTCCTCAATTGGAAACAAACTTGTCATTACATGCGATTACTACTTTAATTTTGACACGTGAGATAAGGAGACTGGGGTTGATCTTGATATGCCAAGAGGCACAACATTTAATGTCTACTACTTAAAAGAGTAAGCAGTTAGTAGTAGTTTATCTGTCTTTCCCAACTCCTCATGCACCCCCCCCCTAAAAAATCTATAACAAAACAAAAAAATAATCTACTAAAAAAACAAATTTCATCACCCTAAAAGTTCTCTAATAAGAAAAAAGCAATAGAGCTTTACCAGATGTGCAGTATAACCAAGGGTGTGAAGGCACGATGCAACTGAGCGTATAGGCTGAACAGTTCGATCTCGATAATATTGACTCAACATAATAGGATAATGACTTTTTTATCAGCCAGGGGCGTACAGAAGGGGGCTGGCAGGGCCTAGTATCCCCAACGAAAATTTGTTTCCGTAGTATTTCTCACTAAGTGCCACAATTAATTTGCATGGAGTTATTTCTATATGGCCCCTCTCATGAAATTTACTAGTCAAAACCAGGCCAAGAAGGTGAAGCACAACCAGATTTCAGCATTTTCTTATCAAACTAGGCCATGAGATTAGGACATCACAATGCATTTGGCATATAAGGCAAAGAACTACCAAAGGTATGTCTCTCATGATTCTATAATGATCGGCATCAATTTCGTATTACTCTGTAGGCTCTCCAATTTGTATTATTTGCTACTTACTTGGAAATTAGATATGATACTATGAAAAAGAGTTAAAATCTAATGCCACTCTCTTTTTTCAATTTCAGTATCTAGTTGTTCATTCATGGAGAGGAAGGAAACAACTGATTAAGATCTAATGCCACTCTTTTTTTTCATCTTAAGTATATAGTTGTTCATCCATGGAGAAGAAGAAAACAACTGATTTTCTTTCTTCCATATTGCCACACACACGTGTAATTTTCTTTTGTATTGTCAAACATATATTGCTACGCCATGCTATGTTGGAGTCTATATACATATATTGCTATGATAACGATATTTCTTCTGTAAACGTTGTCTACCTGGCCCCTCTATGTCTGAACCCCCTGTCCATAGCAAAGATAGACATTCGGCTAGTTTAGGATAAACGGCTACGACAATCTTCTCGTACTTCAAACACTGTCTTATAGCTTGAAATTAAACTCATTTTGCTTAACTGCATAATAGTTTCAATATTAACATGACACAAGCGTGAATGCCAAATATCATGGATTTTATTATAATGAGAAATATTGTAAATGGTTACATTATTGGAATTAAGAATGGATAAGCGGAACATGCCTCCGCTATCATAGTCTTTACCTACAAAGTTTCCAAACTTGGTCAACACGACCTTATTGGACTCAAACACAAACTTTATTCCTTGCCTACATAACATCAACCCGCTAAGAAGGTTACGAGTCATTGCAGGCATATACAATATGTTTTTAAAGATGAGTGTTTTGCCCGAGGAAAGCTTCAGGCAAACCTGTCTAATCCCACGTATTGTCACAGTGTCTCTGTTCCTCATTAGGACGAATCTACCACCTTCACCCTGAAATAAAGAGAAACATGATCGATCAGCACATATATGTCTAGTAGTACCTGTATCAATCCATCAATTGAACCAATCAATTGATGGACTTGCCATAAAGACCAGAGATACATACTCTTTCAAACTGGAACTGGCTAGTGCGACATTTACTTCAGCCTTGTGGCTCTTGTGCTGATCAGGAGAGGGACCTCTGCCTTTGTGATTACGGCAATGGTTGACCTTGTGTCCAGCCTCCCCACAAACAAAGTAGACGATATCCTCATTTTTCTTCTTTATTTTCTTTGGTTGGAGCTTAATTTGGGGCTGATTTTTAAATTTTGGTTTCTTAGAGCTTCCAGAACTCTTGACCTGCACCTGATGAGCTTAGACTTGAACCTTTCCTACACCGTCACCAGCTCTAGCACGCTCCTCGACGTTAATAGCTGCTGATAGCTCATTGAGAGTCAAGTGCTCCTTCATATGTCTACGAGCGGTCATGAAGTTACGCCACAAGGGCGGTAACTTAGCCAAGATGACGTTCACTTGGAACTTCTCTAGTAGGACATAGTCGTACTGACTTAGGTCACGTACATGGAGTTGTATCTCATAGAGTTGATCCATCACCGACCATTCTTCAACCATCTTATAGTTCAAGTAGTTGGCAGTCACAAATGACTCATTCCTGTTATCCCCTTCGGAATACTTCTCTTCAAATTCGTCCCAGAGTTGCTTGGCGTTTGTGAAGTTAATATAGACATCGAATAGCCGGTTGGATAGGCTAGATAGCAAACAGGCTAAGATTGAATTGTTCGCATTCTCCCACCGCATCATTTCAGCGGTTTTCAATAGGAACACCAGAGGATTTGAAATAACTCAAAACAGTTTCAAATCAATCAGCCAGAGTTTTGTCTTAGCTTGTCAGCATTTAAAGTTGGCACCATCAAACACCTCCGGCTTAACAACATCAGAAGAGGAAGTCATTTCTTGAATAATAGGTTTTCTAGATTGTTGTAAGTTATGCGGTATAAACATATATATAGATATAATTCCAGCATAATTATACAATCTCAAAAAATATATATCAAGAGATATACAAATGATATAAATTGCATATAATCATGTAATTCAATCATATCATCTGTAATAAAGCACATATTCAATAAAAAGAGAACGAATACTCCTAATCTAAACATGTATGCCAATATAAAGTGCATGGAAACAATTAAGACTAGAAAAAAGCATATGTTTTAATTGATTAATATTTAGTGCTCTCAAAAGTAGGGTTACACAAGACTAACTCTTGGCCGTCTCGCTACTTATGGTCTTATACTCTTTACAAATTGAATACAATAGAATAGATTCAAACTTTGAGCTCTAAGTAATACTTTACTAATCTATCATGATTGATTTCAGACTCAAGGCAACAATTTGTACTTTCGGCCAACAGTGAATCAAAGCAAAGTGACCACTAGACAACATTCCATTTAGCCAACAAACTTGATTACTCACAGAATAAAGGATTAGAGATTAATCAGTTCAGCAATAAGCCTAATTGGCCAACAACAAGAGCATATATTCCGAATAAGCAGAGATCACAGAACATAAAAGTTCTAAATATGTAAGCACATCTGAAAGTATCTGACTACAAGACTGGAGATCAAAATAGCAGTAAAAGCAATACTTTAGAGCTTAAGTTTGAACAATTCAATTTCAGTATGTGACCATTTTCATCATCGAGCAACTTTAGCTCACTGATTCTTTGCAATCACTGATATAAGAAGAAGCTACAAACTACAAAGAATTAAAGCATATACTCACAAAGTAGGTGATACTTGAAATCACCAAGAAGATCTTAGAGCCAGGCATGAGAGGGTGCTGTCCCAGAAAACCTAGCACCTCTCTATGTCACAGTGAGAGAGAGTAGCTGGGTAATCGGAGATACAAAGCTCACCTTTGCCGTTGAATGTTCATATGCTAGCAAAGTCGAGGTGAGGGGATGCCGCACAAGCACACGGAAAGCACCAGCCAAGCACCTCACCATCAAGCACTAGGGACAGACGAGATCAGTGATGAAGTGCCCAGGAAGCACCAAAACGCCACGAACCAGAGGTAAATCAAGAAGGAAAAGAGAAGGTTAGAAGACGAGAGCTCACTTCTCATACGATGCAAGTCATGGGAGGAGCAAACCCCCATTTATAGCCGAGAAAGGGGAGGGGAAAAATCGTTGGTGCTGTGGCCTCCAACAGACGGAGCCGAGGCTCCCAGGCTGCCACCGCCCCTCACCTCTTCGCCAAACCTGCTCTTCCCAGATCTGGGAATGAGCCATCGCCGTGCCCGCGGAAAACGGATCGGGAGCAACGCTCGCATGGAGGACTGGAGGAGCCGCCACATGGGTGGAACGCGTCGTCGCCGGGTGTGTCACCCGTGGGCCAACCGCATCGCCCATGGAGGTACCACCGCAAGAGCCGCGTCGCTCGGGAGCGAACCAGGGAGATGGGGAGGAGATGAAGTCTCCTCCTTATCTCTTCGTTTCAGCCCACTAACAAGTGGGCCCTACTCTCTTTCTTTTTTTCTTTTTTCTTTATCAATTGTGAAATTACTGAAATACCCCTGTATACACAACAGTCCCCACCAATTTATCAATTGATAAATGATGCTCAAAGCCTTGTTCAATATACAGTTGTTCGACGATGGGTATCTTTCGGGTTTGAACCTAAAGTTTAGTAACAAGGACTATGACTCTGCATAGATAAAGGAGAACTTCGCCTTGATCCAATGTCTTGGTGTGAGAATTTTCGCTTAAGTCACACTTTGTATAGGGCGGCTTGCTCTTTTCTTTATTGGGTTGGGACGTTACTGTCATGTCCCCATATCTTGCTCATGTACTCTTTAAGAAAGTATATCCCTAACTTTTTTTGATCGCGACCTCACGATCGTACTCACGTAGGTGAATTCTTCATGGAATCCTATAGGACATTTTCGAAGTCATATAGACATCGAATTCATTAAGAGCAACTACTCAACCTTCTATACAGACAGAGCACTGCATCTAATGGGACCCTTTTGATGTGCTCTCTAATCCCACACAGTTTGTTGTCCTAGAGCCTAGTTCACGAGATCTACGATCTCCTAGGATTAGTTACCACCAATGTGAGCCTTTACACGGGTATGAGCTCCATTCCCTTAGACGCTGCAAGAATGGCCTTCCGCGCCAATCCTTTAGTGAAAGGATCTACCAAGTTTCTTTCAGACTGGATGCATTTTACTGAAATGACACATGTCTCTCTTCCTATTGTCCCTCCTACTTTTCGCCTTAGTCAGAACAGTTTTTTCGCCTTAGTCAGAACAGTTTGGTTATCGCAGTAGGTCAATATAGCTGGAATTGGCTTTTCCAGAACAGGTAGATCAGAAAGGAGTTCTTTAATTCATTGTCTCTATAGTCACTAAATCAAGTGCTACTAATTTAGCCTTAATGGTGGACCGTGTAAGGATAGTCTGTTTAGAAGACTTCCACAAAACAGCCCCACCTGCTAGAGTGAACATGTAGCCACTCGTAGCCTTCATGTCATCCGAATCACTGATCCAGTTAGAATCACTAAATCCCTCTAAGACCGCTAGATGACCACAATAGTGTATTCCTAAATTTGAGGTCCCTTTTAGGTATCTGAGTACTCTCTCTAGTGCTATCCAATGATCATCTCCTGGATTGCACGTATAACGATTCAATCTGCTTACAGCATACGAGAGACCTCGTTGCACTAGTTAGATATATCAAGGATCCAATAATTTGTGAATATTCAAGTTGATCTTTCTACATCCAGTGTTTTTATGGAGCTTAGCATTTGGATCATACGGTGTGGCTGCTGGCTTACAGTCTATAAATCCAAATTTGGTTAGGATCTTATCCACATATTGGGATTATGAAAGGGTAATCCCATTCTCACTCTTTATAAGCTTGATGTTTAAAATAACATCTGCTTCATCCAGATCTTTTATATCAAAGTTCTGAGAGAGAGAAAACTTTGTTTTATTGATTACATCCATCTAGTTATGTATTAATTACATCCATGTTAGTCCCATCTTTATATTTTTGCCTTCCAAAAGTTCTCTTCCAGTCTAGGATGTAAGAATCGCGATCTTGAATTAGATTGGAGGTTTTTTAGCAACACTGTGAATTGTAGGATCAATGTAGAATCTAAGATCCTATCTGATTCTACCAAAGAATCTTTTTTTAAAAAATTTACTATGTATTTCAACACTACTACATTTTAAAACTTTTGTTTACAAAAATATAGTGCAAAGGAAAGATCATTTGTTATTTATTATAGTGGGCATGAAGAGATAAAAAGTAAAAAATTACAATTTAAAGGACACTTGCAAGTAATTATTTATAATAAATAACTAGAGTTAGGTAGGATTATATGAAACTTTTGATCATGATTGTACAATTTTTTGGTAAAATTATGTAATAATATTAATATTCTACTAAATTAGGACTCTACCTAGGATTCAATCGATCTAGTCAATCTAGGGTCATAGAATCATAAGATTGTATGACTAGAATCGAGATTTTGACAACCTTGTTGCTAGTACCTACCATGTTACTACACATGTTGAAGGTGACACAGTCAATTGAGTTGAAACAATAGACATATGCAAATTCGGACTCTCTGTGTAAACTGCACTAATCCAGGATCACGCTAGTGCACACAGTCAAACATAGGTGTATACATACTAATGTATATGGGTTAGGGGCCCCTAGCTTTCGTGGGCCCTAGGCGGTCGCTCTTGCTGCCCAGGCCTAGGGCTGGCCCTGCTTGTGATGGATGTTTCCTCTTCCTTGCGAAGTCTTCAATAGGAGCAGTGGAGTTAGGTTCTGTGTTCACCAGGGCCTGGCTTTAGAGGGAGGGAGTGGCAGTGGCCAGTGTCTCTGAGGCAAGAAGGTTCGGGCGGTGGTAGGTAGCCAAAATCAGGCGGTGGTGAGCCTCCAAAATGTTGGGGATTGTACTCATACTAGGAGCAATGGGACAGAGTAAAGGTAACAGAAATAGAAGGGTAGTATAGCTCTAACACTTCATGCTACAATTCATTCGTCTCATCAAGGTTGATTACAAAATGCATCATACATGTCTATTTATATGTTCTTATGAACTGACTTAATCACATATCTAACTTTGTTACATGCAAGTATTGACTTGTCCATTAGCTTTCTTTATTCAATTTTGACTTGTGTCTACTACCGACAAGTAAAGAAACTAACAGTAGATTAACACCTTGGCATGCTCATCTTTGCCGACATGCATACAGCTAGCTCTCAACTTGTATCACTAGAAGCCTCTAACTGAAGTAACAACATCTCATTATTTGTCAAATACAATTTGACTTTTTTGTCAATAAAATAAATTAAATATCCAACAAACTCCACATTTAGTTTATTTTCTTGATAAATTTCTGTCCATAACAATAATTATCTAAACAAAACCTTTATGCAAAATATCTTCTAGGCAAAATTTTATCTCCAACCATTTTAGCTGCACATCCTATTCTATTCTTCTCGTCAAATGAACATGTACTCATCACTCCATAAATTCTCTTGTCTGTCGTTCCTTTTATTGCCTTTGATTTATTTATCAGCCTCCAATCTTTTTTCTTCTCAATTGTATGAATCTTGTCTTTAACAAATTTTATCGAGAATCTGCTCAACACATAGTTCTCTGTTGGGCTCCTAACATGTCTTGGAGCTAACACTAGCATAATCAACTGCTCGCCATTGATCGGGCTAGAGCTTGATCTCAATCTTGATTTCAAACATGAGTTTGATGTGTGTTTACTTGTAGCATAATCAACCGTCTGTAATGTTAGTTATCACAGACGGCTCGGGAGCCGTCTGTGATAACCACCTATTATCACTGACACATAAAAACAGACGGTTCGAAAACCGTCTGTGATGACGGTTTCGAACCGTCTATGATAGGCCTGTCTGTAGTAGTGATCATCATGTATTTTCTTCTCAACTGCTACAACATGTGGTTGTTCTGATGAGATGACCATATTTGCTATACTGGAGTTATCGACAACCTCGCTTCGTAAAATTAATTGAGTTGGATAATTCATCTTCAACGGAAAATTCCTGTTGTTATCCATATTCGCCTTGGCAACAAGGCGATTTCCATTTTTATGGTTAATTATCTTGCAAGAGAAATCTATGAAATGAACTTTGTACCCATGTTCTAGTAGTTATCCAACATTTAGCAAATTCTACTTCAAATCAAGTACCAACAGCACATCACGAACAAATTTCTGACGACCTTCCATTTGGACAGGAATACTGCCCTTTCCTTCATCTTGGGCGAAATAACCACTGTTAATGTGTAGCTTCGCCTGATGTGACGAGTCAACATCTCAAAATATATCCCTATTGGTAGACAGATGGTTTGTGCAACCACTATCCACAATCCAAGTATTTTCTTTTTCTTCTTACATAGTCTGGCAAGAATAAACACTCTTCTGTATTTTCCTTCTCTTATGAGAAATTTGCCTGATTGCCATCTCGAGATTTACAAAATCTGGCAATATGATCTTGCCTCTTGCATTTATTGTAAGTCATCTTCTTGCAGCACCTACCAGTAGTGGCTAGACTTTTTGCAAATATCACACAAAAAATTAGAACTAGCCATACCTTTTTTCTCTTTTATCTTGGGTGGATTGCTCGTGCATATGTTGCCTTCGATCACCTCTTCTTTGATAATTTCTACTATTTCTCGAATTGTGAGATTTGAAACTCAACTTTGACTAGAAGGCGCTTTCAACCGAGCTTCCTTCCCTTTATAGTTTTCTCTCTTTGTGGGAATCCAATGAACTTATTAGTTGTTGCACAGTAAGAGTCGCCAAATCCTTCGACTCCTCAATTGTAGCAACAATATACTCAAACTTTTCTAGTAAACTGATAAAAATTTTATCGATTATCTTTTGATTAGTAATCTCTTCACCGTAGGTGCGCATCTGATTCACCACGTTGATAACCCTTGAGAAGTAATATTTATCTTCTCATACTCCTTCATCTATAGATTTTGAAATTGTCTTCACAAAGTTTGTAGGTTCACAGCTAAAAGTTTTGCAGAATCTTGAAACTCATCTTTTAGCTTCTCTTAAGCTTCTTTTGATTTCTTCGCACCGATAATCCGCGAAAATAAACTTTCTGCAACACCTTGTTGAGTAAAAAACAAAGCCTTGGCATCCGTTATCTAGTTCTCCGCCAGAGATTTCTTCTGCTCTGATGTAAAAACATCTTCAACGATATATTCTTTGTAGCCATTCTCCACAATATCCCATAATCCTTGCAATAGTAGCAGCGCCAGCATCTTGATGTTCCACATATCGTAATTCTCTCCCGAGAATATAGGAATCATCGACTGCGCCATCCCAATGCTCGAACTCGAAGCCATAACCTCGACTTTGAAAAATAGCACGAACACAACATGCTACTTCGCTACACCTGACTCAAATCTGAGGCTCTGATATCAGTTGTTGGGGATTGTACTCATACTAGAAGCAATGAGACAGAGTAAAGGTAATAGAAACATAGGGGTAGTATAGCTCTAACACTTCATGCTACAATTCATTCATCTCATCAAGGTTGGTTCTTTTGAACCGACCTAATAGAAACTGACTTAATCACATGTCCAACTTTGCTACATGCAAGTATTGAGCTGTCCATTAGATTTCTTTGTTCAATTTTGACATGTGTCTACTGCCGACAAGTAAAGAAACTAACAGTAGATTAAGACCTTAGCATCCTCATCTTTGCCGACATGCATGTAGCTAGCTCTCAACTTGTATTGCTAGAAAGCTCTAACTGAAGTAACAACATCTCGTCATTTGTCAAATACAATTTGAAATTTTCCTCCCAAGAAATAAATTAAATATCTAACACAAAGGAAAGAAGATGGCACGGCTGGGAGGTGGCGCCGGTAGCTGTGGTGGGAGGTGATAGTGGCAGGAGGAGGGGCTTGCCATCGGGCCTCGCTGGTACCGTGGGAGTCAGGAGTAGGCGGGGAATTGGTAGGGTTTGGGTTGGGATGACATTATATATGAGAAGGAGGGGAGGATGTGGACCACAAGGTCTTGATCCAATGGTACCAAACAGTGTCTAGTAATAGAAACTCCAAATAATCGTTTCAGACTTACAGTCAAGGTTGTCAATATTGAGAGCACGAACAAAATAAAACTAATTCCACATTATCAAGACACGTCAATTTTAATTCCATTGCATTACATCACATGCATGGCATAGGGCGCTTGCCACGTCCTGTCTTGGTCCATTTGATCACAGTGCCACCCGATACTAACATAGTAACATGCAAACTACTCTGAAGAGCAGCTAAGCTTCATCGATTGAAGCAGCAGCAAAGCTGAGCTGCACATGTACAGGACAGGTAACCTTGTGACGGGCAATGCCATGCAAGTCACAGGAGAAACGGCTTCCGGTAGATGTCAAACACCTCCGAAGAGCACAGCTGAGGCTCCTGCATAATGCGAACCAGAGAGATAAACCGTCCGTCGTTGCAACGCCACTGGTCCTGCATAATGCGAACCAGAGAGATGAACACGTACAGATCGATCTCACCTGCACGCTGCTGGAAGTGATCATCTTGCGGACAAGCGAGCCGATCCGTCTGGGGAGGAGGCGGGGGCCGCTCCCCTGCCCGTCGCGGATGGTCGCCCTCATCGCGCTGAGCAGGCGGCCGTACGTCGTCCCCGGCTCAGACTCCACAGCCTTGACGAAGCTGTTCGTCATGGCGCCGATCGAAGTGGAATCAGAAAGCTCCTGCATATATCAAGCGGAAAGATGGTGTCTTGAAACAAAAGCTAGATGCCATATATTCTCAAGTCTGAACTGAACAACTGAGCAACAAATTTTTCAGGAGGATAAGCAGATTAAGTTTACAGAACAGAAGATGTACACTGTTTTCTGAAGACTTCTGGTTGTCGCTGCAGCCGCTGATCGAGATCGCGAGTCCCCCGCTCGTGCCTTTCAAAATCTCTGGTTGGCGGATGTAGTTCTCCCATTGCCAGTATCCGGTTCTTGAAGGAAATTACAGAAAGATTCGTGAGATTAATTTCTCTCTGCTCAATGACGCAGTTGTCGTACGTACGTACTGTATAATTAGGTGTACCTGGATATGCGGCAGAGGAAGGGGAGGTCAAGGATGGTGCCGCTGTGGCAGGTGTCGACGATGGCGTGGAGCTTCACGCCGGGTCCGAGCGGCCGGACGATGGTCTCGTTGATCTTGTCGTCCAGGATCTTGCCGCTCTGCTCGAAGTCCAGCGGGCAGAGTGCCTCGTTGTAACCGTCCACCTCGTCGCCGTTCATGTCCAGCATCTGCACACCGTGGCCAGAGAAGTGGAACACAAGCGAGTCGCCGGTGTCGCATCCCTCCACCAGCCACCGCATCGCCAGAAGCAGGTTCTCCCTCGTCGGCACCCTGCTCGCGTCACTCTGCTCCTCTGACACAAGCATCATCAGCAAAGTAATTCACTTCTCGAGAAATCTTTAGAGAATTGACACTTGTTGAGTTCTTCGATTACCGGTGAGCACAAGGATGCAGTCGCTTGGGAAGCCGAAGTTTTCGCAGAGGAGGCGCCTCATGCGATCGACGTCATTGACCGTGCCCTTGAGCTCGTAGTCGGTGCCCTTGTAACTGACGCCGACCAGGAGGGCGCGCTTCCTGCCGCGGACCATTGGGTAGCCGGCCGGCACGTCGCGCCTCACGGAGGCCAGCCGCGGCGGCAATGGGGGCGCGAGCGTGTTGTCGCCCACGCTGCGGCGCCGCTCGATGCGCGTCACGCGGTGGCAAAGCGCGCACCGGACGCTGGAGCTCGCCCCCGTCGGCGCGGGGAGGCCGGCGCCGCAGTGGCTGCACCACGACGTCGTCCTCGCCGGCCTCGCGCTCGCCATGCCGAGCGGCCTTGTGTTGCCCATGCCGAACTCTCTCTCTCTCTCTCTCTCTCTCTCTCTCTCTCTCTCTCTCTCTCTCTCTCTCACACGCAATATACTGAAGACTTGGAAGTGTGTAGACTGTTTAGCAATTTGAGATATGCGTCGGCTACAGCATGATGGATGGGCCCATTCTGCCTTGAGAACGGCAATTTGCCAACTTGGGAGGCAAAGCAAGGCCTCCTTTATTCCAAGAACCAACTGATTAATGGCGCATTAGCTGCTGCTTTCGACGTGTGGTTAGCAGAGAGAACGATTGATGTCCTCTCAGGATGGCTCAAGGTAAAGGTGGTACGAACTTGAAGGGAGAATCTTGAAGGTTTTGCACAGGCCATGATCTATTTTTCTTGCGTTGCTTGTCTTTTGGTGTAGCTCTGGTGTGCATTTCTTCGTCACTTGCGTGCCAGGGAAACATCCTCGGTGTGAAACAAATATCGGACCGCCTCCGAGAAATCCAGTTACCATGAATTAGAGGCGGGAGTGGTTCAGCTTGATTAAATGGGCCACAGAACCGGCCCGGAAATTGTGGAGTATGGGCCAGAGGTTTGGCCCAAATAAAAAACTGGGTTCAATAGGATCTTAACCCATTGGTTCCTAGGGTTCGAGTGGATCGAACAAAACAAAAAACGCTATCCTTGATCCGTCGCCGACTTACCGCCAGCTCGGCATTTGCCTCTCTAGCTCTCCTCGGTCCACCTCTGCCGACGGCCGCTCGACGCTCGCCTCTCCTCGGTCAATCGCCATCGACGACCGCTCGACGTTCACCTCTCCTCAGTCTGCCGCCACCGATCCTCTAGATCTCCACCCTGAACCGCCGCCTCCTCCACCTCCAACGTCATGAAGCGACCGAACCAAGAATCCCAAGATGGTGTGGTGGCTGAGCTGCGAATGAGGAAGAGGATGGCGGCCGGAGGAAGGCGGCGGCGGGGGTGCTTATCCCCTTCATGGGATGGAGGAGCTCCAGACATAAGATGGAGGGGTTCCAACAATACAACATTCTCTGGCGACAAGATTCTCTGCCGCTATGAGGTTTCCGGCAACTCCACTTTCGCTTGTCAATACCCTTCATGGTGAGTTTTCTTGCTGCTTTCTTAGTGCTGGACGTACATGTTCATCCATAGGAGAAGAATCAAGATCATGGGCATTGCTCGTGGTGCAATCAAATTGCCCTTGTTCTAAATTATAATTTCCATCCTCTGCGTTCTCATGATCAGTGTTGCTTGAAAGGGTGATGCAATTTTCATTTTTACGGTTTCCTGTCTGATCATTATCAAAAGATGGCATCAAGTTAACATCCCCTCACTTGCTAATTAATTTCTCACTGGCCATTGTTATTTTTTCTAATTCCCAACTATTTTTAATGGCTAGGACAATCACGGTCTCTGCCATTACGTTCTCAGAACTGGCTAACGTGGCAGTGCCGGGCCACTTAGTTTCGTATTTTCCTTGATATCTATTCTAGCATGATCATATGTGAAATGAAGCAAGTGATGCATTAATAGTTTAACATATACTAGCATAGCCGTATGTATGGAAAAAAAAAGACTTGAAAGTGATTTTTTGGGAAACAATTATTTGGCTACAGTACCAAACAATACTTTTCTCTGCAAAGACCAGGAGTGGCAGCAGCACTGGAAGTCAATGAAGTGTGTAGTACCAAACAATCTTGCACTGGATTCAACAATACAGTACCATATATTGGAAGTGTGTAGTCCATTCTGGCAGCAGCACCCCCTTACGACTTAGTGGTAGCCATCTCCATGATTTCTCTCGAAGAGAACATCACTCCTGAAAAGATGGCCGAATAAGTCAATGACTTTCTAGTTGATTCCGTCTGATGCACAGAATGCATGAGACGTTAATTTTCATTTATTTTACATTAAATGGATAAGTTAGAACTTGCATGGATGGTACTTTAGTTTTATTTTCTCGTGATGGTTGGATGATTTTGAAATAATTCATTCATTTATTCAGTTTACAATGGCATGATATGTTCTAATATTTGTATATTTTATTTATGTGCTGTATGTATTCTAATATATATTAATAAAATATCTTATATTAGAGCACGTGTGGCGCCCTACGGAGGAAGTATGCCTTGCCGATAGTGGTACCACGAATACCATCTTAAGAGAGACTAAGTATTTTCAGTCGATTCGTAAGAGCACTAGCAGCCTTACGATAATCGCCGGAAGCGATGTATGTATAATTGGTTCCGAAAGAGCCACAATTATACTACCAATGGGCACAATTTTGATCATTGAAGAAGCCTTATTGTACCCAGAATTGACTTGAACTCTCCTAAGTTTCAAGGATATTCACGCCAATGATTTCCACGTTGAGACTGAAGAAGAGTACAGTAAGGAATACCTGCTCATCACGAAACGCGAAGAGAATGGCAAAAGGATATTAGAAAAACTTCCTTCATTAGAAACTGGACTATATTATACCAACATTAAGGCGCCTGCAGCGTACACTATCTTGAAGACAGTATTTAGAACCTCTGAACTATTATGTCTCTAGCATTACAGATTAGGCCACCCAGGTCTTAGAATGATGAGAAATATAATTAACAATTCTCACGGGCATAATATTACTGTGAAGAATTTCCCGAATCATAAAGATTTTGTATGCCCTGCATGTGCCACCGGAAAATCAAGCACTAGACCCTCCACTCTGAAAGTGAAGGATGAAGTCCCTGCATTCCTGGAACGCATCCAGGGAGACATTTGCGGTCCTATTCAGCCTATCTCAAGGCCATTTAGGTATTTCATAGTGCTCATTGATGCGTCTTCAAAGTGGTCATATGTGGGTTTATTATCCACAAGAAACCATGCTTTTACCAAATTGATCTCGCAGATCATTCGCATCAGAAATGTGTTCCTTGATCATCGCATCAAGTCCATCAGAATGGACAATGCTGGAGAATTTACTTCAAAGGTATTTGATGATTATTGTATGGCGCTAGGGATTGCAATTGAGCATTCGGTACCGCATGTCCATACCCAGAATGGTTTGGCAGAGGCTTTAATCAAGAGAATTAAATTTATTGCCCGCCCCCTCTTACAGAATTGTAATTTGCCAGCTACATGTTGGGGACACGCAGTCCTACATGCAGCGAATCTCATCAACTTTAGACCTTCGGCCTACAACATCCATTCACCTATGCAACTAGCGCAAGGGTCACCACTGAAAATTTCTCATCTTAGGAGGTTTGGATGCAAGGTTTATGTACCTATACCCCCTTCGAAATGAACTGCAATGGGCCCTCTCCGTAAGACTGGGATATACTTTGGTTATGAGACTACATCCATAATCAGGTATTTGAAACCCATGTCGGGAGATTTGCATACTGCCCGCTTCGCTGACTGCATTTTTGATGAGGATAATTTCCCGACATTAGGGGGAGGAAATCAACCCCTTGTTGAAAAATGTCAGAAAATTACGTGGGAAGCCACGGGAATTCCTGCACATGACCCGCGTACTAGTGAAACTGAAAAAGAGGTCCAGAAGATCATTAACTTGCAATTATTAGCAAACCAACTACCCGATCACTTTAGTGATTTGAAGAGCGTGACTAAGTCGCATGTGCCTGCACACAATCCACCGGAGAGGGTTGAAATACCAAAGAAAATTGAAGGTATCTCTAATCCCGTCCAGATGCCTCAGAATAAAAGGACGAGAACTCCGGCTCCTCGAATCCCAAGTAACTGGGGACGCCTGGCGAAAAAGGATAAGAAGGACTTATCACAGCCGATCACTGAAGTCCCCCAGAATGAGAAGGGGAACCAGTTGAGACCTGGCACAAGTATGCCACCTATTGAAAAGGACATACCGTATCTGAATATCCCCATCGACATGGATGTGTGCGCACACATCAGAGCCGAAAAACTAAAGGGACTTGCCACCGCAATTAAAAGAAGCGATGCGTAAGGTGAAGCTCCAGAAGAAGCAACTCATAAAGAAATAGCTATAAATTATATGCACACGAGAGAGTCCCTGAACAGGACAACAGCCAGTGTTGATATCTACTTCGCAAATAAAATTACCACAATCAGATTGGGAAGATTGGAAGAAGGCAATAGCAACTGAACTGCTATCTCTGAACAAAAGAGAGGTGTTTGGGCCCGTGTACCGCACACCTCCCCATGTGCACCCTGTAGGACACAAGTGGGTATTTGTTCAAAAGAGAAATGAAAGAAACGAAGTAGTGAGATACAAAACAAGGCTGGTAGCACATGGTTTCACTCAACGTCCTGGAGTTGATTATGAAGAAACCTACTCCTCAGTCATGAGTGGAATTACCTTTAGATACTTGATCTCAATGACAGTGAACTTGAATTTAGAAATAAAATTGATGGATGTTGTGACTGCATACCTTTATGGTAACTTGGATTCGGAGATTTATATGAAAGTCCCTGAAGGAATTCCTCTCCCGAACCAAGACAGAGCAAATAGAAATCAGTACAGTGTGAAGCTTAGAAAGTCCTTGTATGGACTGAAGTAATCTGGCAAAATATGGTATAATCGCTTAAGCAACTTTCTCTGCAAGAAAGGCTACACGAACAATGAAGACTATCATTGTGTATTTATACGATGATCCCAGAATAGATTCTGTATAATCTCAGTGTATGTAGATGATCTGAATATCATCGGGACAGTGGAAGATATAAAAGAAGCAAGTTCCTACTTGGAATCAGAGTTTAAAATAAAAGATTTAGGCAAGACCAAGTTTTACCTAGGACTGCAGCTTGAGCATGTCCCTGGAGGAGTCTTGGTACATCAGTGGACCTACACCCAGAAGGTGCTAGAAAAATTCGGCTTTGAGAAAGCATTCCTATCAAAAGTACCGATAATCGGGAGATCTTTATAACAAGAAAAAGATCCTTTTCGACCTAGGGAAGAGGGAGAGGAAGTCCTGGGACCGGAATTCCCATACTTGAGTGCAGTTGGAGCACTCATGTACTTAGCAAACTGCACTAGACCGGATATTATTTTTGCCGTAAACCTATTAGTAAGGTATAGTGCAGAGCCCACCAAAAGGCATTGGCAGGGTATAAAGGATATCTTCCGATATCTCCAAGGAAGCAAGGACGTTGGATTGTTCTATAGAAAAAATCAAGATCTAAACTTGATTGGCTATGCAGATGCCGAGTACCTGTCTGACCTGCATACCGCAAAGTCACAAACAGGCTATGTATTCCTGTGTGGTGGAACTATAATTTTTCGGAAATCGTCTAAGCAAAGCCTTGTAGCTAACTCGATGAACCACTCAGAAATAATAGCGTTGTATGAAGCCGCACGTGAATGCGCTTAGCTACGCCGAATGGTTCACCATATCCAGCAGTCATGTGGGATGAACATTGTGCAAACCCCCACAATTATCTATGAAGATAATGCCGTTTGCGTTGCACAAGTACAAACGGGCTATGTGAAAAGTCATCTCACAAAACATATCAACCCCAAATTCTTCTATGCTCATGAATTGGAAAAGATGGACGAGATTAAAGTACTGCATACTAAGTCTTGTGAAAATCTAGCAGATTTATTCACAAAGTCTCTCCCCGCATCTAGCTTTGAAAGGTGCGTACGAGGGATTGGTATGATGAGACTTAGAGAAGTGCAAAATTCAGGAGGAGAATTCCCTCAAGCCTATTAGTGAATCTTGATCCTGAAGATCAAGTACCCAAAGAATAAAAGTCCTGAAGACTGAATGAAGTTGGGTGAATTGTACTCTTTTTCCCTTGACGAGTTTTCCTGAAGTTTCTCGGTCAAGATTTTTAATGAGGCAATTCGTGCATCGCAGCATAATATGCACCATGTACTCTTTCTCCAAATTTTTTCCACTGGATTTTTATGAAATTTTAATGAGGCATGAGTATGTCGGATGAGTGTCCAAGGGGGAGTATTAGGAAATCAAGATAAGAATTCCCATTTAAAGGGATCCTCTTCGTTTAAATGAGTCCTTATCCGTAGTGGGCACCTCACCCCCTTCTATAAATAGAAAGCCATATGGCTGATTTTGTACCTCATTGAATTAAAGCAATAAAGAAAGACCAAGAGTTCTCTCTATCTCTCTCTGTATTCAATCTATTCTTCTGTGATTCTGTGATTGATTCGTTCTTATTCTAAGCATAGAAATCGCTCGAACTGGTCGCCAGCGAGGGTTTCTCAACAGTTTGGCCGTCGTAACATGCTACAGTACTTTTCTAGTATTAACTGCTACAGTATCCTGCCAGACTCATTTCAGCGAGGATGCAAGTTTGTTCTTTTTGCGGCTTTTGACTTATCTTATTAATCACTATTCTGTGGACTAATGAGACGTATTTTGTCAGTTTTTAGTTGTTTTTGAAATGGCATGTAAAATTCGAATTTTTTGAAGACATTTACTTCCTCACTTTCTTGCTCCATCGGCTTGGGGGAACGAATTAGGGAATGATTAGGACTCGAAGGAGTTAGGGACCCAACGTGAGCCCTCGCCCCCACCCCCATTTTAACCTACTCCCCTGCCATGGTCAAACTGGAATCTAATTATCTAATTATATAATAATAATAAATAAATAAATAAAAGTCCATGATAGTTGATTTAGAGCTGCTAAGAAAAAGATAACTATACTAGAAATTCTTACAAAAACTAGAAATATCTAGCCCTTAATTTGGTACACCCTAATTATTAGCATAAATCGTAATCATTGGATGTTATTGAAAATAGAAAAATATGTTAGAAATTCTCAAAAAAATATAGCCCTAAAATATAGTAGACCCTAATTACAAAAAAAAACATCTGTCATCAATCTTGTGACCCTTAGATTTAATCTCTTCCTTTGGTTTAGATGGGACTTAATAGCAATATCGTCGTCTGCTGTGTGAACTCAAGCAGAGGTTGCGAGCCAAGCAGTCGAAATAAACTAATTGTAAACAAGAAAGAATTGAGAGAAGCACCGCACGCTAACAAGCGTCGTTGGTGCGGTATTTATATATCGAACTGTGCGGATAGGCAACAGTGATTACACAAAGATTACAGCCGAAATAATTGGGAAACAAACAATATATGTATCCCATGAAATCAGGATCGGTTGATACAGGAGATTACAATCTAAACTATACAACTTGTATAGCAAGAAAGGAAGATTCACTAACACCCCCTACAGTAGAATCGTGAGGCCGCCGGATGTAGAGACTGGAGTGAAAATCCATGAAGAGCTGAGTTGAGAGCCCTTTGGTTCCTATGTCGGCAAACTAAAGGGACGTAGGAACGCGAAGGACGTGGACCTGGCCAAGTGTCATTTTCTCCTATACGAAGTGGATGCCAGTCTTGATGTGTTTAGTCCAATGTTGTTGCACTAGATTGGGAGACATGTAGACGATGTTGACATTATCACAATAGACCACCGTCGCCGAAGCCAGGGGATGGTAAAGCTCGGTGAGAAGCTGACAAAGCCAACAACATTCGGTAATGACATGAGCAATGGCGTGGTATTTAGCCTCCATGCTAGATCAAGAGATTGTAGCCTGGAATTTTGAATACCAAGACACCAGGTTATCACCGAGGTAGATGTGGTAGCTGGAGGTGGAGCATCTAGACTCAAGACGGCCGGCCCAGTCGGCGTCGGAGTAGACTATGAGAGTAGTCATCGACGAGCTATGTAGATGAAAACCATAGTCCAAGGTATATTCAACATATCATAGGATCCATTTGAGAAAAGCAAGATGCGGTTCCCATGGATCATGCATATGGAGGCACACTTGTTGAATAGCATACGCAAGATCGGGCTATGTCAAGATGAGATACTAAAGGGCACCAGCTAGGCTTCAATACTTAGTAAGGTTGAAGATAGGGTCACCAACCATAGCGGAGAGTTTGGCCCATGTGTCGACAAGCGTCACAACAAGGTGACACTTTCGGTGTGTTGGAGGAGATCCAATGCATACTGCCTCTAAGAAAGAAACAAGCCCTATGGGGAACGAGTCACTGAGATGCCTAAGAAAAAATGAAGATCGCCAAGGTTGGGCATGGTGAACTTTGAGTGGAGGCACTCAGTGATCCGTTGGAGGAGCGAAGATGGCAAGGTAGTGAGGATGAAGTTGTCAATGTAAAGCAGTTGTTAGGCTAGGTGTGATCCATCTATGTAAACAAAAAGAAATGTGTCAGAGATGGATGGAACAAATTTGAGAGTGTGGATCTGGGTGGCAAAGCGATGATACCACGCACGAGGAGCTTGCTTTAAACTGTACAAGGATTTGTGAAGATGACACACATGGGAAGGATGGGAGGGATTGACAAAGTTGAATGATTGCTGATAGTAGACCGTCTCATCAAGTGTGCCATGAAACAAGGCGTTCTTGACGTCAAGTTGGTGTATAGGCCATGACCGGGAGACAGCAAGGCTAAGAACAACTCGGATGGTGGAAGGTTTGACAACACGACTAAAGGTCTCATCGAAATCAACCCCGAGTTATTGAGAATAATCACGAACGACCCAACAGGCCTTGTGTCGGGCAAGGGAGCCATCGAAATGGAAGTTGTGTTTAAATATCCATTTGCTAGACACAACATTCACTTCAGGGGGATGAACAAGGGACCGTGTGTTGTTGTCGAGAAGAGTCTGGCACTCATCCGCCATGACCTGGTGCCAATGGGGATCGTTGAGGGCACCTCGATAGGTTATAGGTATCAGAGAGATGACAGAGTGAGTGGCAGAGAGTTTAAGTTTGTCAATGGGCATAATAAGGCCCAACTTGGCTCAAGTGACCAAGAGTGTGGACCAAGTGCTGGATGAGGGATAGGGCAACCAATTGCAATAGTGGCCAGCATGCTATAGGTGCAAGTGTCGCAGGGGGACTGGGGGCTGTGGCAAGTGGCGAGCATGCCGCGGTAGGACAATCTGCCATGTAGCAGTAGAAAAATGCATTGTCACAGCAGATGTTGGTGCTGGCGTAGCAGTGTGCGACAAACCCAAGACGTCGAAGATAGGAAATGATAGGGTAGAGGAGGCAACGATGCCAAGTAAAAAAATACAGAGACTTCACCAGTTTTGAGGGTTCATGAGAAGCAAAGGGAAAAGTGGTCTCATCAAAGACGACATGGAGAGACACGATGATCTTGCGGTAAGTGTGATTGAGGCAACAATAGCCTTTGTGAGAGCTAGAGCTTTGTGGGAGAAAGTTTATGTGAGGCAGTTGAGGAGAGGAGAGGAGAGGTTGGGGTAACATAAGCACCTGAAAACTCGTAGGGCGGCATAGGAGGGAGGAGTATCATGAAGCTTCTGATAAGGAGAGAGAGAAACAATTGGTTGGATGGGCAGTGGTTGAGGAGATAAATCACCATGATAAGGCCCCCCCCAGTAAGGAGGTGGCATGTGTGCCGATGTTGTTTAGAGTACAAAGAGAGCGCTCAACCTTCCTGTTCTATTGAGATGCCATGGTGACAAAAAAATCAAGCAAAGGTGTATTGACAAATTTGCGTCCATTATTAGTTTGAATGGACCAAATGGGAAGACGAAGGAATTGTTCAATAGTGGCTTGGACATCAGATTTTGTCTTAAAGGTGAAGTCTAGTAGAATTGAGAAAAATCATCGACAATGACAAAATAGTATTGATATCCCGAATTACTCAAAATAGGAGATGTCCAGTCATAATGAACAAATTGGAAAGGAAGAGTGTGACAAAACGTGGCACCAACCAAACACTCCCTTGGGCATAACATTGTCTAGAAGATATGCATAACAAGTTGAAGATACCAATAGTGCAGCTTAGTGTAAGTATTGTATAACATATAAAGTTTTTCTCTGCACAATTCTAAATGTGAAAAATCTTTTTTTACAAATAAAAATTTACATTTGAGATATTTGATTTCATATTCTATTGGCATAGTTTTTTATCTCTCTCACTATGCAAAAGAAAAGTTTGGGAGATAGGCCCATCGAGAAAATTTACACGCTCTTAACCTTTGAATTAAATTTAGTACTACTTATTTTTTTTATTTTTTAAAAAAAGCCCATTTCGGAAAACATAAACCCTATTCACATTCATTTTGTTGTTAAGAATACAACATGGAGAAACTACTAATCGCATAGGGAAAAACTAAACCGTATTAGTATCATAACAAATACAGATATTCAATAATACAAATAATTTGTATCCTTTTTACATCCCTACCTATACGTAACCCTTACATGCCCGTCTTCCCCCCTCCCCCTTTATCTCTCTCTCTCTCTCTCTCTCTCTCTCTCTCTCTCTCTCTCTCTCTCTGATGGCATATGAAACAAACTAAACTTTTTATGCTACCACCATCTAATCACCACAACCGGTCATTTTTCATTCTTGTGTTTTTCCTATTTAAAAAATACAATCATACATATATTACCAAACTATTTAAATATGTTTTAAGAATAATGCCACACAAACACACGAGCCACCTTGCTAGTTGATAAAAAACCTTGTGAGGTTGATAGTGTTGGCTATACTATTTGACAGTGATCTACGGTTAATAATTTGACGCCCATGAATATGGGTCCGTTTATATTGATTTTTGGCTTTTGATTTTTAGATTTGGCTTACAAATAGTAATAGTTTATAGAGAAGTTTGTAGAAAAAGAGACACTCGTATGCAATTTTAGCCAATATAAATGATGTCATTATAGTGTGTACTGCAATCAACTAGTAGACCCCATCTTAAAAAGACACTCTGCTTGAAAGTTATATACTGTAGAAAAGTCATTTACTATTAAAAAAACATCTTTTAGAAGTCAATACGAACATAGCCATATGTTTAATTAGGCTTCCGGACTATTTGGATTTGTTCTAGAAAACTTCTCTACTTCAGTTTTATCTAAGCCCCTGTGCACCTAATTTATTTTTGTTCAATTAAACCCCCTCTGCCTTTATATATTATCCAATTAGACATGGGGGCACTCAGTTGGGCTTTTATAAGGTGGTTTATGGCTTTTTTGCATTGTAGTTAGCTTATTTTGAATGTAGTTGTTGGTGTCTTTTTTTGGCGTAATTAAATTTTTAAAAAAAATAAAAAAGAAAAATATGTTAGCTTATCACAGACAATGCAAAGGAATATAAGAAAAAAAAGAAAATACATATAAGCCCAAAAAAGCTAAAAGACTAGAAAAAGATGAAATTAAGAAATTAGAAGCAATTAGTATAAGCCGGCTTATATAAGCCAAAATGAGCACCCCTCTACTTTCATCGTGTGTTTGTCTTATTAGACATCCAGGCATGTAGGCTAATAGGAAAATGTCCAATCAATATCCCTTACAATCACAAACTTTCTAAATAGTGATACAAGAAGCTATGGTTTTCAGGCCTTGGTTAATGTGGCATATAAGCGTGGCTTCTGATTTTTTTACACTGTGGGGACTAGGGGCTGAAAATGTACTGTATTGGCTGTTAGCTTTGTCTGAGTAATAAAATTTAAAAAAGAAAAAAAAGAACAACGTTATGTCATCACGGCCATAGGTGGCTCCTAGCTCAGACTCCACTGCCTTGATGAAGTTGTACTTCATGGTGCCGGTCGAAGTGGAGCCAGGAAATGCCTGCACGCACGGACGGATAGAGCTGGCAGCAATTGAGCAACGCAAAACTTTTTGAAGTGTCTTAATCCATCGGTTGTACAAAGAAAAAAGCATAACCTATAGGTGTAAGAGACACATTATCTATTAGACTAGTCTTTTAAAGGAAGAAAGCCTAATAACACTTACAAGATTGTTCCTACAGGGCTTGTATGTGGCTTCCTGTGAAGTTAGTTGTGTTCAGCCCGTTTGAACCTAGGCATGCGACTCGGGACCAAAGCCAACACTTGGTGTCAGAGCCCAAGCACCTAACATCTCATTAAACTTCATGGCTTCGAGAGTGTACAACCAATATGTGAGGACGATAATATTGGGAATAGTCTCTACATCAGTTGTGGGAAGAAAAAAACATAGCTTATAAGTGTGAGAGGGACTTTATTCATTGAACTAGTCTTTTAGAGGAGAAAGCTTAATACCACTTATAATATTGTTGTTATAGGGTTGGCATGTGGTAGCCTATAGGTTTAGTTGTGTTCAACCCATTTAGATAGGGGCCTAATGAGTAAATCCAATTGGACCTAGGCATGTGGCCTAGGACTAAAGCCAACACTTGGTATCTTGTTGGTTTCAACCCGAGGAACGCATGCACGCCATTAATAAATCAAAAATCATATGCAAGAGAACACATAAGTTTTGGCGCAATTTTCTCTATTTTTCTCTACATTGAGGCTAGTATTTATAGTACATGCATAGACTTATATATGAAATAACTTAAATAAAGAAACAAATTGATTTGATACGGAGTTGCATCTGATCTCTATCTTGCCATACGAGGCATATACAAACTTTGGCAAGTCTTGATTATTTTCTACAATTTCTTCTCTAATCTAGACTTGATTGCGCGATATTTCTAATGCCTAGCACATCATGTATCTCTCCAAACTTAACTTAAGCAAGTGCCTTCGTGAGGATATCTACACGTTGCTCCCCTTGTGCACACATGCTTGACAATAATCAGTCCTTTCCCATGCGCTCTCTGATAAAGTGAAACCGGGTATCAATGTGCTTGTTTCTCCCATAAAACACCGAATTCTTCACTAATGCGATTGCTGGTTTATTATCAACGTACAAAATGATAGGAGTTGGGGCTTCTTCCATTATCTCACTTAGCACCCTTCACAACCATATGTCTTGACATGCTGCTGCTGTGGTAGCCATGAACTCAGCTTCACATGATGATAGAGTGACGCTTTTCCATTTTTGAGAAGCCCAAGCGACTATGTTCCCGTTGAAGTAGAACAACATGGCGCTTGTGCTTTTCCTATTATCCGCGTTGCCTGCAAAGTTGCTATCATTGTAACCTGTAATCTTCTCCACACCTCCTCCTTTGGAATGTTAGGATATGGATAGGCTACACTAGTATAGATTAAAATTTTCTACCGTATAAACTAGAAAGCCATGCGAGTAAGAGATCACAAATTATTACTACTAGATACATAGTATAGTGGAAGTAGAGTTGAAGCGGCCGGTTCAACGTAGCGCATATTGGTGTAGTGAAAGTAGTTGGTAGTTCTCTGGCCAACTGTCTTCTCATGATCATTCCAATCAGCGCCATAATCGCAGTAGCACATCTACCGAGGCCCACACGTCTAGGGATGGAATGTCGTGCGTCGATGTGCTAGCACCAGCGTGCACAACAGAAGTTTTGAGAGGTAGAGGCTAGGGTTCTGATGGATGTCTCGAGATACCCCCTCAGCCTCTCACCTCTCTTAATATATAGTCTCCAATCGGATGTTTATTCGATAAAATTAGATATTGTATCCAACTTGGAAAGCTTCTGGCTATATCTTTATCCAATACGAGTAAAGATCACATATCACTTGGAAAGCCTCTGACTGGATCCAATGTGAGTAGATATCGTATCCCACTTAGTGTCTATCATCTAGACCCTTATCGTTTCAACCCATTAAGTGTGCAACCCTATAAATTCATGTATATTTGGTAATGAGCTGAAAACTCCTTTCCGGTCCATAAGTCGATCGTGGTCCCTAATAGAACATAATGACTCTCAAATATACATAAAGATCATATCAGATAAACATATATAATACTTATATATCGACCCCTTTGCCTCACGATACCAAATCGAACTCAAGGTGAGAAGCATGGTATTCTATGATAGCTTGATCTTTCACTTGAACCTGCAGTGTTTTACTTAGTTGTGGTTTACTCCTCAACCACACTGGGTATGGTCATGCACTTTTTTAATCCAATCATATCGAGGGCCCAGATATTTCTCTCCTATTAAATAAGAGGGGCAAATTTCATCTTCAAATATTTCTCTCCTATTAAATAGGAGAGGTAAATTCTATCTTGATTACTCATATTTCTCCCTATGTTTAATAGCAAACCCGAAAACTATCTTTATGATCACCCAGTTATAGAGTAGTGTTTGACAATCCCTAAGTCGTTATACATATTGAAAACTATGACAATATCAGGTCTAAGGATCCTACATACACTATATATAAAACCAACCGATGACACTAAGAATATAACAATTTCGGCAGTGTCTCATAGTAAAATCTAATCAATGCATGATCCGCAAAACGTGATTATCAATCAATACATGTACTGATCTATAAATCATAATTGTCCCACATAATGATTAAGATTAGAGATAATTGAGAATAACATCAAAACATGAATAAAGAATTTTACAAACAAGTCACATAATTATTGATCAATTCGAAAGATATTTATTCAAAAGACAAAATAACATATTATTCAAATGATCATAAACATAGAAGTGATATAATCATTTTTATGATTGCTTCTAGGGTATATCACTAACAAGGTACGTGTTGTAGTGGCTGCACCACGTCGTGGTGTGCGGTGGCCTCGCACTCGCCATGGCAATGGCTGTCACGCTTTGCGATCTGTTGGGTTCGATGGAAAGCTATTCTGGTGCACGACATGCTACTTACACGCAGATAAGCTCAGGGGCAAAGCTAGCAATTTAGATTGCAGAGGGCTGAATAAGTTGTACAATATAATGATATTTGATAAGGGGGACGAAATAAAGATCATGGATTGCAATAGAAATTTTAAGAGGCTCTAGCACCCGGCAGCGGTCCACCCTAGGTCAGCCAAGAGCTGAGTAGGGGTAGCAGTAGGTGTTGTACCTTGGTCAGGAACATTCTTTTGGGGATGTTCAGAATAACGTTGGTTTATGTCTTTTTTTAGTGTAGTTAGATTATTTTTTACTGTAGCTGAGTTAGCTTATTTGGTATAATTAAATTTTAAAAAATTTAAAAATAAAAAATATGTTAACTTATCACGAACAATGCAAAAGAATACAGAAAAAGAAAATGTGAAAAAACTTAAAATAAAACAAAACAATTAGAAAAAAACAAAAAAAATAGTAAAAAAACGCCGACGCCCCACCTCTGGACGCTAGAATGAGCACTGCCTTTATCAAGTGCAAGACGATGCCCGATTAACGTTCGAGATGAGAAGGCAGTGCGTTCTAGATGGCAATATAGGCGATGATGTGGTGACGTTTCGTCTCGATCGGTTCGGCCCTGGCGGCTTTAGTCCGAGGCGGATCATTTGCTGCGGCTTTTATTCGACGTGCGGGTAAGGCAGAATGGGATTCGCATTCCAAGAGGATGGCTTAGAACTTGAGACAAACAAGGAATGCTGGACAGTGACGGAATTAGGTCAGGATGCATGATACGGTAGCTCTAGCTCTAACATATGATTCATATGGGTGGACAGGGCACTTTGGATTTCGCTTTCACCGTCGAATATTTTTGACCACTTTTCTCTTTAACTAGTCTCTCCATTTCCATTGAACGGCGCGCGCGTGTACCGGTCTCCGAGTCCACGAGATAATTTAATTAGACGGGGATGTAAACGTCCGATCACAGCGTATGATTAAGGGAGTAGCATATATATGATTCACACCTCACACACAATTACTACTCCCTCTATTAAATAGCACACTGTACACACAATTTAACTATTGTGAATATATATATATATATCTATTAAATAGCACACTATGTCTATTCAATTTTTTCAACATTAAAATAGAGGTATATAGTAAAAATATTATAATAACTATATATTTAACCTCCGTAATAGATTTATATTGTGAAATACCTTTCTTTTTACTCCCTTGTACTCGAGCTGCATGGTTTAAGTTCCAAAGCATGGATGCATACAGTTAAACCGACTTCTTCGTATTCCATTATTATTATTTCCATCAACGCATGCACGTGTGCTGATTAACTCCAAGCCATGCATGAGTAACGTGCTTTTGCTTTCGTCCACGCGCATGCATACATTAACTCTACGCCCGTCAACTTCATTCATTAATATCATGGACAATAGCTCAAGGGCATTTTAGTGATTTCGCTCTGGCCATTGGTCTACGAGCCAAAACTAAATGCGCCCTATAAATTCCAACGGAGGGAGTATTTAATAATATAATGTACAGGACCTGACTAGGGGCTAATATGTAATTCCTCTATTTTATTATATTTGTCCATGGTCCATCATATGCATAGATCAAGAAAGGACTAAATCTATGAATACTTTCTCCATCCCGTAATATAACTCCTTATTTTTAGAAAGCATTATCCTATAATATAGGTCTTAAAAAATAAGTGAGCAGTTATAGTATATTATTTAATAGGGATATGTATGGTGCAATATATTAACTTTTTCTTAAATTTAATGACTCATTGGTCTGTCCATATAGTGGACTTTGGACTTATATTACGAGGAATGAGTACTTGATAACAAATGACCATACATATCTCTATTAAATGATAATCTAAAAAAGAAAAAAATGCAATAACTACACTATATATTCACTCAATGGATAAATATATTGAAACAGATACTCCCACGATCATAGACAAATATAGTGAGATGGACGAAGTAATAGTTGTGGCACTACTACAGAAAACCTAATACTAGACGGTAAATCACAGACAGTTTCACAAAACCGTCTGTGATGTACACTATCACGGACGGTTTTAATTTGAAAACCGTCTGTGCTACTGAAGGATTATCGCAGACGGTTCTTACAAATGAACCGTCTGTGATAGTGGACTATCATAGATGGTTTTTTAGTAAAATCCGTCTGTGATAATCTGGACTATCACAGACGGATTTTAGTCAACAACCATCTATGATAATCTGTCTTCATTTTAATCCAGATCTAACCGGTGCTGCGGCTGAAGGCGGCAAGGTTTTCAGGCCATTTTATTGCATGATGGAAGGAGACTTATTTGGTAGGAGTACTTTGAAGGTTCATTGAGTTCTTGGTTGCTCTAGATATGGTTAGTAATGAAATTTGTTTTTCGTTGCAATATCAAAATTGATCTAGCTAATTAATTTTTGGTGACTGTTATATATATACTTTGAAGATCTAACTAATTTAGATTTAGCTAGCAGCCTCAATGCATGTGGTATATATATATAGTAATAATTAATTAAATTAATTTTAATACTAAATTATTATATATGTGTATAATATAGGACCAACATAGCCGCTACAAATCAACATGTATAAAAAAATGACGAGAATTAGCAGGATTCTACTCGCAACAAGGCAATTATTGTGAGATATCCCTCTAGGATAGTAGTTCCGTCACTCTTTTATTTATGCACCATTTATTTTGGTTTCAATTTCTAACTTTTGGTTTCTAATTTACTATTTTTTAATTTCATCTTTTTCTATCTTTTTACCTTTCTTTGACCTTTTTATCTTTTCTTTTTTTCCTATATTTCTTTACATTATCCGTAATGAGATAACATGTTTATCTATTTTTAAATTTTTTAAATTTAATTATACTAAATAGTTACTAGTTACTATAGTGTAAAACAAATTTGTTACAATAAAAAAAATTAAAAACTAAAAAAAAGCGCAACTGCGAACAGCCTTAGGAGGCGTTCGGAATAGCGATGACTTTTGATTTTTGGCTGAAATTTTACTATAGTTAGCTGATTTTTCACTGTAGCTGAGTTGGTTTATTGATCATAATTAAATTTTAAAAAATCTTTACTACTTAAAAAGAAGGAGTTGGTGGTTGATGAGTCCTTCCTCACTTTTTCTTCACCATTCGATCTGATTATGAGAAAACATCCGAACCGTCTATCTTCCACCCCGCGCCCTCCCCACCCCGCGCCGTGCTTTGCCTCTTCCCTTCCCTCCTACTCCGCTCCGCCTCTCCTCCTCCCCACCCCGTGCCGCCGCCTCCTCCCCTCCCTCCCACCCCGCACCGCCGATTCCGGTTAGGTCTTTGCTCTGACCAGCCTCGCCTCGCTGGAGAAGGGACCGCCAGCAGCCAGCACCCCCTCCTGTGGGGACAAAGTGGGGTCCGGAGGGGATTCGTAGGGGGGAGCAAGGGATTGGATCGAAAGAGATGAAGCGCTCAATTTCGTCCACCATGTTTCCTGCTGACGCTGCTGCTAACCCTAGGTAAGTATGGATCGGTGGATCTATCGGTCGATTCGTCTTCCCCCCTGCATCTCCGTCTGGATCTACGTGTTTTTTGGTTCCTGATGATTTGTACTATATATTTCTATGTTAGATCTGGAGAATTTTCTTTTGTAACAATTTTGTTCTGAATTTTGTGGGCGATTGAGGAGCCGGTTGTTGGGGACGATAGTAGATTTAAGATTCCCCAAGAGGATTCCGTGTATGCTTGACTTGTTGAGTTTGAAATTTTGGGGCTTGTGGTGGGGATTCCGGTGAATTTTGCGTTGGAGCCGGTTTTATTTTGCGTCCACACTTGTGGTGGGCTTGCGATGGGGGAAGGAAGTGGATATAATAGATGATTCCGCGAGGTGCTGTTTCTATCAGAATTCTGCTGAATTTTACGTTATGCTGCGTATGCCTTTGTTAGTTTCTGTGATTGCCTGTTTCCAATATTTGGTTTATTTATGAAGCATCTTTTCGCCCTCTGTGCAGTGATGTCGATGAATATATGTTAGTTCGGGATGTTAAAAGACAAAAATCATTGCCGAATTAATTCGACAGATTAGTCAAAGCACCATGTTTTATAGATTAGTAGAAGCACCATGCCTCTACTTGCTGGATACATCATTGATGTGATGAGAAGTTGAATCCTCTATATCTGTCTGAATGCATTCAACATACACGCTTATCCTTGTTCGACAATGGACCCTTTTTTGCATGGGAGGATGTTATTGCGCAACCAAACCAAAATAAAACTCCATATTGTTGCTTACTATAATGCAAACTATGTTTAACTGCTGGGAACAGTGCGAAGCGATCGTTTTGAGCAATCTTTGACTTGCATGCCTGATTCACTCTTGATTGAAATATGCTAGCATTGCATTTTCACATCGCTTACTAATATCTGCTAATTTTCCTTTTCAGGATCACTTTGCACTTGCCCCTTTCTGACCCGACTCTTTTTGGTTTTTTCATCGTCCATAATGAAGTTGAGTATATTCAGAAGCTTCTCTGTTAGAGTAGTGTAAATAGTAGACTTTGGGGTTTAGTTTGGTAGAAACAATTAGTCTCTGGTTGGTGTTCATTTCTGCTAGCAACAATGGCTGCGATGTACAAAAAGGTGTTGGGTAAATGTAGAGGAAACACAAGTAGCCTCAAGAGAAAGCGGATAGCCCCACGCATATCATGCCGATGCTCGCCGCACCTCTGAATTGCATGGGTGCCCTGCCGACAACTCTGCTATTCGGTTGTATGTTGATGAGGATCACAAGGCGAACATCGCATGCCACTTAAACAGGCAAATTTTACAGAGCTATCGAAAGAATAGCATCCAAGCCTTTGTTAGCTAAGTACTCATAAATCAGCAACTTTTCAGATCCGTCAGTGCAGCAACCAAGAAGTCGAACCAAGTTTCTATGTTGCAATTTGGCAAATAAAATAGCTTCATTTTTGAACTCCTCTATTCTTTCACTAATATAATGCGTGATTTATTTACGAGTATGAACATGTATGTTTTGTTTGATACATGATGATGTAAGAAAAAATTGATATTTATTATTCAGTTTGAGATCATATTTGATAGTATGCATCACTTTTATTTGATTTTCCGTTGCAACGCACAGGCACCTTACTAGTATAAAAATAAAAACGACATGTTAACTTATCACAAACAATACAAAAAATACAGAAAAAATAAAATACTAAATACTAAAAAAGTACTACAGGATAAATTTGCTATAGTACTCATATCTATCCTCGATGGCTGGCAAAAAGGCGTCGTGAGCGGTCCGTACTTAATCATTATAGTATTTACACTGTCGCAGCCAGGCAAGGAGTAGACAAGGAAGTGCAATGATTCTCAATTCTTAAAACATAATAATAACAATACTTCAAGGACAATAATTGGGGATACGTAGCACGCAGTGATACGTTGCACATTAATAAATTAAGATCTCCTGTCGCGTGATTCTGATAAGGACGATTTAGGCTTACATATAATAATAGGCATGTGGTCATGTAGAGTTTAGACCTTCTTGGCGGTTTATGTCTTCGCAGTGCTCTCTGTCCCTGGTTGATTTGGAATCCAAACCCGTACGTGTCTCACGTGGGAGAACAGTTTGCTTTGGTATACAATGTTTTAGCGTATGTGATCGATCTGCATAAAATCTTAAGAGGCATTTGTATTGGCCACGCCATATAGTTTTTTATTGTAATCAATAATTTTTAACTAAAAATAAATAGTAATAGTTGAGAGAAGTGACTTTAAGGAGTATGACGTAAACGGTAAGGAAAATGAGAAAGAGATGTATGCACGAAAAGAGAGTTAGAGTAGAGAAACTGCTTCAAAAAGACAGGTGTTCATATTAGTTTTTGGCTAGAAACAAAATCCCATATGAGCAAACCCTTAATCACATTGAGCGTATCTCCTATGTTGTAGTACGTGCTATTGGAATACATGGTGAAGTGGTTATAATTAATATAGCAAAAATTTATTGTATACCTAAATAACTTTTGGTTCCATAATTTGTCGCTGAATAAGTGCTTATTCCTTCAATACCATTAGTTTTAAAAACTTTGTCATTCCATGCCATCATCGTTACCTTCCACTAGTGGCCAGCCATTAATCATATTAGTTTTTTGCAGTATTGTCCGAAATGCCCGTACACTCTCACTCCTCTCTCCTATTGACCTAGTCAAAATCAGAAATATAATCACAAATTTTCCCGTCTCCTCCTTCCTTAGTTCCCTCTTTGACCTACAGACGGGCGAACGAAGAGTAGCATGTGTGGCATCGACAAGATGTACCTAGGCAACACCACCACCGAACCGGCATCAGTAAGACGGGTTGTCATCGTCGTAGTCCAAACCCTCATTAAAATCCTCTGAGTCATCCTGCCCGCAGCCGGTAGCCTATCCTTCGACCACCTCCCCTCGCCGCCTCCTCGTTGTTGTTGTGAGAGGCGTCTACCTCATGCTATGTTGTGTCGCCTGAGATCGAGCGTGGCGAGCTAATATGGTTACTTGCCGCCACCGCCTCCTTGTCGCCACACACATATATATGATCAATGCATACTATGTGGTCAACACCTGTCCATAATCAACTTCTTGGATCTGGTCGTGTCTTCTTTATAATGCTAGCTGCAAGATAATGATGGGAGTCCCTAAACACCGGTGTTGAAGTCGCCATTATATTAGCTACTTCGATCTCTTCACACAATTTTCTTTGCTCGTATTGCACATTCTTCTATAATTTTGTTTTGACGAAGAGGAACGTACGTACGTAACACTTGATAAAGGTTAATATAAAATTGAGATCCTCCAAAAAGAAGGTCAGATATTGCGCTTTCGTGTTAAGCTTTGACATCTCCTCCCCCGTTTCCAAAAGAATGTTGTTTTCTGGCGCGCGCAGTCTAAGACTTCTACATGTTCAACTCGAAGCCAAGGAACCATATACAAGTGAAGGATCCTCAGGTAAAAGGGAAACCATGTATAAGAGAAACAACATACTCCCTCCACAGTTACTAATAAGTGCCATTTTAGACATTAGCATGCATGGTCTCTAAAATATAAGTTTGGTGATCAATTTCTTTTCTGATATATTCATAAAACCTAACAAACTATAATATTAATTACGAAATTATTCTCTTAGACAAATCTACCTATATCATTGTCATAGACATTCAGAGATATTGTTGGTCAAATTGAGTTAAAATAGTTAGACTACACATTCTAGGAAGACACTTATTTCTGATCAATTCAGGGGTTCAGACTTCTGTTCCTTGAGATAGATCCAACACTAGTTAGCTAGGTTCAAGGTTCAAGTTTCTCGCTCTTCATAATTTCATTTCATCGACAGAACTAGCTAGTCTCCTTGATGGACACCGGTTCTGAAGAAAGGAGCCGATAATTAAGTTGGTAAACGACACTATCAGCTAGCTAATCACTGTATTCGGCAGTTGCTAACGCCCACCGATCGATCCCAGATGGAGAAGCTGAGAAGAAAGAGAGTTGGTAGTGTTGAGAAACCATCGTTGACGAGTCCAGTCCGATCAATTACTCTTATGTAAGAAAGATAGATCAAACATAGAATAGTGCATACAATAACTTGAACATAGAGAGATAAGAGGGAAACTCCTTTCTTTATTACTTTCTCTGTTCACGTACATGTTACAATGATTAGGAACCCCTATATATAGACTATGTGGTGAGGAACCATCATAGAGCAGGCTTGCAGGCATAGACTCAGGTTTCCCAACACTCTCCCTTAGGTACTCATCCAACACATTCATGTATCATCAAAACTCCATAAAAATTTAGTAAGAAAAATTTAGAGAAAAACACATGATATATGTTATGTTGTGTTACATGAATTGCATCATTCAAAACCTTGGCGGAGAAACTTCTAGAAAACTCGTCAAGAGAAAAAGAGTACAATCCACCTAATTTCAATTAATCTACAGGATTTATTCTCTAGGTACTTGACCTTTGTGATCAAGTTTTAATAGTGAGCTCGAGAAGAATCTCTCCCTGAATTCTGCACTTCTCTATGTCTCATCATTCCAATTCCACGTACACATCTTTTAAAATTAGATGCTAGAAGTGACTTCGTGAATAAATCTGTAAGATTTTCACATAACTTGGTATGCAGTACATTAATTTTATCCATCTTTTGTAATTCATGAGCATAGAAGAATTTAGCGTTGATATGCTTTGTCAGACGATTATTCACGTAACTTGTCTATACTTATACAACACAAGCTGTATTATCTTCATAGATAATGGTAGGAGCTTGCACGATATTCAGTCCACATGACTACTGGATGTGGTAAATCATCCGTCGAAGCCAAGCATATTCTCGTACAATTTCGTATAGTGTTATGATTTTCAAGTGATTTGTCCAAGTTGACACAAGACTTTGCTTAGATGATTTCTATGAAATGACAGTTCTACCACACAGGAATACATAGCTTTTTGTGACCTGGCAGTATACAGGTCTGATAAATACTCTGCATCTGCATAGCCAGTTATATTCAGATCCTAGTTCTTTCTGTAGAATAGTTTAAAGTCTTTGCTTCCTTGGAGGTATCGGAAAATTCCCTTTATTCCTTGCCAATGCCTTTTGGTATATTCTAACTATACCTCGCTATAGGTTTACAACAAATGCAATATCCGATCTAGTGTAGTTTGCTAAACACATAAGTACCCCTATTGCACTTAAGTATGGAAATTCCGGTCTCAGGATTTTCTCCTTCTTTTCTCTATGTCTGTACGGATCCTTATCTTACTGTAAAGATCTTCCAACCATTAGTACTTTTGAAAGGTATACCTTTTCAAAGCTAAACCTTTCTAATATCTTCTGAGTGTAAGCTGACTAATAACTAATATCCCTTCCAGGACATGTTCAAGCTGCTAGCCTAAGCAATATTTAGTTTTACCCCAATGTTTCATTTCGATCTCTGATTCTAGGTAAAAGCTTACTTCTTTTATATAATCCATGGTTCTGATAATATTCAGATCATCTACATATACTGAGATTATACAAAATTCATTCAAGGATCGTCGTATAAATACACAAGGATAATCCTCATTGTTTGTATAGCCTTTCTTGCATAGAAAATCGCTTAAGTGATTATACCACATTCTATCTGATTGCTTAAGCTTGTACAATAATTTTTTGAGCTTTACACTGCACAAGTTTATATTTTCTCTGGCTTGGTTCAAGACAGGGATATCTTCAGGTACCTTCATGTAAATGTCCAAATCTAGATTTTCACAAAGGTATGTCGTTATCACATCCATCAATTTCATTACTAAATTCAGATTTACTGCCATCGAGATTAAATATCTAAGGGTAATACCACCCATCACCGGGGAATATGTTTCTTTATAATCAACTCTTGGACGTTGAGTGAAACCTTGTACAACAAGCCTTGCTTTATATCTTACAACTTCATTTTTTATTTCTCTTTTGAACAAATACCCACTTATATCCTACTGGGTGCACATGGGGAGATGTTCAACTTATAGGCCCAAACACCTTTCTTTCATTCAAAGATAATAATTTAGTTTCTATTGTCTTTTTTCAACCCTCCTAATATGATCTTTTTCTTATATTCAGCGAACGATACAAGTTCTGGATCAAGATCGATGATTGTAGCAATTTTCTTTGCAAAATAAATATCACTGTTATCCTATTCATGGATTCTCCGGTGTGCACAAAACTTATAGCTTTTTCATCATAGGATGATTCTTATAGTTCTTCTACTTGCTTACTGCTCCTTCTAGTTGTGGGTACAAGTCCCTTTAGTTTTTCAGCTCTGATATATGCGCACACATCCATGCTGATTTCCTCCATGGGAATGTTCAGATCCGGTAGGCCCTTTTTTCGATGCGCTATACTGGGGCCAGGTCTCAAGTGGCTCCCTTACTGATTCTTGGGAACTTCGGAGATAGGCTATATCAAGTCATTCTCATCCTTTTATTCTAAGATCTCTGGACGTGATTAGGGATACCTTCTACTTTCTTCGGTATTTCAACCCTCTCTGGTGCATTGTGTGCAGGCACATGTGATTTGGTCAAACTTTTTTAATCACTAAAGTGGTCAAGCAGTTGATTTGCTAATACCTGCAAATCAATGATCTTCTAGACTTCTCTATTTACTTCACTAGTGCGTGGGCCATGTGCATAGATTTCCGTGGTTTGCTATGTAATTTTCTCATATTTTTCATCAATAGGTTGATTTCCTCTCCCCTAATGTCAAGAAACTATTCTCATCAAATATACTATTAGTGAAACGGGTGGTATGCAAATCTCCTGTCATCGGGTCCAAATACCTAACTATGGATGCTGTCTCATAACCAGCGTATATCCTAGACTTTCGGAGAGGGCCTATTACAGTACATTGTGGTGGGGGTATAGGTACATAAACTTTGCAACCAAACCTATGGAGATGAGAAGTTTTTGGTGCTGAGAAACCGTTGCTGGTAAGTCCAGTTTGATCGATTCCTCATGTGCAAAAGAGTTAGATCAAATATAGAATAGTGCAGACAATAAATTGAACACAGATAGATGAGAGGGGAACTCCTTTTTTATTGCTTTCTCTGTTCATATACATGTTACAATGATTAGGACCCCCTATATATAGACGAAGTGGTGAGGTGCTTACCATGGGCCAAGCTTGCAGGCTCAGGTCCAGATTTCCCAACAGGTAGCAATACTATGTTGGGTAGGTGAGTTTTATGGTGTCTTCTAGGGGGATCGACTACAAACCGCGCATGCATGCAATAGTTGATATACACGCACACCCTACAACTAACTATTTATAGTTACTTAGTTAATTCACATCGCTTTCAAAATCTATTACATGCCCGTTGCATCATGCTCTTCCATTCATATACATTTGTTTCTCTCTACGGCCATCTAGTCCAAAAATTATTCCCCTTACAATCCAATTTGAATTGACATAAAATTATAAAGATTAATTTGATGGCAAATCAGTCTAAATTTCAAAGCACCTGCTTGCCCACGTAAGTCCTCGCCATTGGCACGCTATGTCGTCAACACATGGCCATGAGTCATAGCCGCAACGCCTATGCCTATACGCCGTCAGTGGCGTCTTCTAATGTAAGTCGTGGTAGGGACACTGGTCTAGGGGACCTTGGTGGTGGAGTAGACGGAGGTGGCACCGATGACAGCGGCGAGATTGCCTCCCTAGCCGTAGTGCCAATTTTGTGGCAATAAAATCATCAATTGAGCACTTGGGTGTTTCTGGGAGAGATGGAGTACTGAACAGATAGAGCATGAGAAACACTGGTGTAAAAGAATACTGAGCGGCTGAGAGTGTTTGGTTGGTTGGGGAATTGAGAGGATAAAGATAGGACAATCTAGACTTGGAGAAATAAAGTCTGACAAAAATAGCAAGGGTGACTTTTAGTGATTCTTAGCCGTCCAATTCAAAAGGACAATCTAGATCAGCTGCTACAGCAGCTTGCTACAATAAATATGTGCCATCGACATACTTCTTTTGCTATAGCACTTTGCTACAGTGATTCTCGCATAGTGTCGCTATAGTGATTCAGCCAGCTCCATTGTTTCTCCGGCGCTTTGGATCACTTCTTCTTTACCAGTAGTATGATAGTTTCATTAACCAAATCTTTGCTCTATCTTGCTTAGCACCGGCCTCCACTATAGAGTGCAAATGGCACCAAGCCCTCCATTTCAAATGCGTAGAGCCCGTTTGAAACACATAAAATGAAAACACAGGAATAGAAAAACACAACAATTAGATTACTATGAACTGAAAACATAGGAATTCTTTAAAAGAGATGTTTGGATGTTTTATAGAAAAAAAACAGGAATTCTAGAGGAAAATATCTCTTGGAAGAGAGAGAAGGGGAGAAAGAAAGACACAATGTGCATTGGACTTCCCAATGGAATTCCCAACATAAGGTTTGAGCAAATGTTTAGAATCCTAAAAAAATAGAAAAATAAGAAAAGAATCCTATAGAAATTCTTAGGGCCAATCCGACTTTTCAAATGTACACAGCAAAATTTAATATAGAAATGCAATCGTACCAAATTCCTCCCAAAAAAATCTATGTCCCAAACAAGCCCCTTATTGGACAGAACTCACCCTGTCCATGCGACTCCAGATCAACGGGTCAGATCAGCATCCAACTGGGCGTCCATCTCTACCAGGAGGAGAATGCTCCCTGGCAATCCAGAGTCGCCGGGCAAATCGCGAAGCCCGAATCAACCAGGATGATCCAGTGGCAATTATACATGCCCTGTACCATGCGGTCGTACGAGCGGCCACACAACACAGCTCTGCTGCCTGCGACCCGATCCGGCGGTGGGGCCAGAGCTCCGACCTACCAAACCCCACTCCACAGTGAGAAGGTGAGCCTGCGACCACAAGTAGGAGTGAGTACCTGTCGCGAAAACAAATCTTGGGCACTTTATGGTGGGGCCCATAGTCCTAATTGGCAGGCTGGGTGCCCTAGTGGGTGTTATAGCAGTTTCCGCCCTGTGGCTCAGCTTGCGCACTGATCGAGCCGATCTATAAGATGAAAAGTTATCCGGTTATGGTATTAACAATTTCTATTGTATTTGTATTTGTATAAAAATATAAAAGTGAATATAGTATGAATTTTTACCATCTGAAATATTATTTTATCTGGACTATCTGTACCTATTTGTATTTGACGAAGCGATATTTATATTTTATTATAATATGACTAATTAGTTGGACAAATTTTTTAAATTGAACGTGAATTCAGTTTCTTTAGGTGAAGCAAATGAATTAGAATGATTAAGTATAATTGTACCAAAATAAAATGTCATCAATGCCTTCATACTCGTAAGTTATGAGGATATTCGGATCCAATTGAACTGAGTAGATATTTGATTCGTATTCGTTACAATATTCGATTTGTATTCGAAAATATTTGAATTTATATTCGTATTTGATTACAAATACGAATGTGAATATGATTTAGGTACTTTTTTATCCGTATCCGACCGTTTTCACCCCCTAGACCAATGTATGTAGGCTTCTCTGTTTAGTGCAGTGGTGCTTAGGCATTAGTGGTTAGGGTCCCATAATATAGAGCTTAGTCTTCTTGATCATGTCTCAGCAACTACCATAGGCAGGTTAGTGGAAGAACACAAATTAGATTCGCAATTGCGCTGTCCTCGCACTAAATATTGCTCGAGATAGTGGTGGGAGACCAGCTGTAACAAACATTCAAGAATCAATCAATTAAATAATTCGATAGAAACAGTGTACATATCATAGGTTGTGGAACATCTATAAAGTGTAAACTATTGCATGATAAGTTAAGATGCAGATGTCATATGTCATTAGGGCTGTAAATGAGTCATGCTCGAGTGAGCTTAGCCTTCTAGACTTGAGCTCGGTAGAAACTCGAGCCGAGCTCGAGTTGAGGTTGAGCCTGAACCTGGACTCAAACTCGGCTCGGTCTAAACTCGAGTAGACTCGTTGAAACTCGATAACAATTAAAATAATTTATTATGCACTAATTTTGAAAAATAAGAAAGATTTGAGTTCAAATTCGGCTCGAGTAAACTCGATAACAGTCAAAATAATTCAAATATACACTAATTTTCAACAATAAGAAAAGCTCGAGCTCAAGTTCGGCTCAGATAAATTCGGTAAAAGTTAGTATGTATCACTATTTAAGTTAGAATCGAGGCTCGCGAACTATTTAAGTTCGGCTTGGTAAAACTCATGAGTTTGAAATCAAGCTCGAGTTTGGCTCGTTTAAAGTTCAAGTCAAACTCGAATCGAGTCTAGAACAAGCTGAGTTTGAGTAACTCGTGAGTCTCGAGTTTTTTTTACAATCTTATATGTTAGCTTACACAACGAAAGCATGCATGTGGACAACTAAGGGTATCAATCAGGTAGGACAACCCTATCGGTTAGGATGTAACCAACGAGGGAGGTGATTCGAATTGAAGGAACCGAATACCAGTCAAGTAATTCATTAATAATTTCCTTTCGATAGCCTACCCTAAGAATTGCAGCGGAGAGAATCTTTCTTTTTATTCTCCTAGGCAAGTTAAGTGCATGGGATTCTTTCTTAATTACTATCAAATATGTATGATTTGTTATTCCTTAAATTATTACGGCCAGAGGCATCAAACATGGAGTTAGCAGCACAAATATGCAACGCATAAAAAACCGTAAGCGATAATATGTGTATGGACACACACACCGATGCTCCCACTCCAATAACCAAACCAGCAAACCGACCCCAAACCACAAAACAACGTGTCATTTGTTGCCGCGTTAACATCACCATATAATCCATTTCCATCACCCACTCCTACCACTAATCCCACACTAATCACCAACACTCCAACCCCGGCTCCCGGTCCCAGCTAAGGTCAGCTCAGCTCAAGCTGGGCCGAGCCGAGCCGAGCCGAGCATCGCAGCACAACTTCTCCCGACCCGGCCCCACCGGCCATCCTCCGTACCAAACATTCCGGGTCCGTCTCCAAGTGGAGCAAGCCAAGCAAGCCACGCCAGCCAAGAAGAGTCGAAATCCCCAAACTACCCCCTCCTCTTCTCACCCATTCGGTCGCTTCGTCCAACCACCGCGCGCTCCCTCTCACCAACTCCCACCTCCGCCTGACCGGCTCCGGCCACCTATAAATATCCCCCTCCCCATTCCTCTCCGCTTCAGGAGACACCGCGCCCGCCGCACGCACCGCCTCCTCCACTACCGAAACACTTCACATTTAGATTCGTTTGCTTGGGCTCGATCGCCCGCCGCCGCATTCCATCCGCAATGGCTCTCGCCACCAACTCCGCCGCCGCGGCGGCATCGGCTGCCATATCTGGAGGCGCTGCTTCGCATTCCCTCCGCGCCCCTGCGTTCCTCCCGCTGAAGCGCCGCACAAGCTGCGCCATCCACGCCGCGGAACCGTCGAAGAACTCCGCCGCCGTCCCGGCGGCGGCGAAGACCTCGTCGCCGACGGTGGCTCCGGAGAAGGAAGCTCCTCGCCCGCCTCCGGCTCCGAAACCCGCGGCGCCGGCGAAGTGGACGGTGGAGAGCTGGAGGACGAAGAAGGCGCTGCAGCTGCCGGAGTACCCCGACGCCGCGGAGCTGGAGTCGGTGCTGAAGACGATCGAGGCGTTCCCGCCGATCGTGTTCTCCGGGGAGGCGCGGCACCTCGAGGAGCGCCTCACCGACGCTGCCATGGGCCGTGCCTTCCTCCTCCAGGGAGGCGACTGCGCCGAGAGCTTCAAGGAGTTCAACGGCAACAACATCCGCGACACCTTCCGCGTCCTCCTCCAGATGTCCGCCGTTCTCATGTTCGGCGGCCAAGTGCCTGTCATCAAGGTACCCATCAGTCACCCACCTTCGCAAAACCCCCTTTAAATTTCATCTAGTTTTGAGTTGCTCTGTGTGGGATTGGTAATAATAGGTTGGGAGAATGGCCGGCCAATTCGCGAAGCCGAGGTCGGAGCCGTTCGAGGTGAGGGACGGGGTGAAGCTGCCGAGCTATAGAGGGGACAACATCAACGGCGATGCGTTCGACGAGAAGAGCCGCATCCCTGACCCCCAGAGGATGATCCGGGCCTACGCCCAGTCGGCCGCGACGCTCAACCTCCTCCGCGCTTTCGCCACGGGAGGGTACGCCGCCATGCAACGTGTCACGCAGTGGAACCTCGATTTCACTGAACACAGCGAGCAGGGCGACAGGTGAAAAGATCTTCCATGCACTTTTTGTGGGATTTTTAGTGGGCCTTTTCGTGATTCCGATAGCTGTTTAGTGATTTTTGCTGCAAAAAATTGGCATCGTGTCGCTGTCGAATTTAAAAGCATGGTTATTGAATTGCTTCCGCAGACCTCCCTATCGAGATAAGGCAAGAATTTGATCTGAAAAAGGTAGAGGAGAAAAGACAAGATAATGCAAGAACGTATTATAGGCTGTGACTGATAAATTTTCGATAAATTTCTATCACTAGGGAAGCAATCAGTGGTGGACATCCAAACCTATTCTTCAAATATTTAGGTGCTCTAGTGAAAAAAACACCCATTATCATCAGTCTTCTTGTCATTGACATTTGGGAATTGATTAATGAAATAGTTGATTGTCTTCCATAAAAGAAAAGTAGGTGATTATCTTGTTCTAAGCAGAGATAGTTCAAATGGAACAACAGTCGTTCTATTACTTTTTTACTATCCTTTCTATCGGGGAGGCTATGAAGGAATTGCAACATTCGTCATAACCATTCAATTAAGTCTTCCGAAGTTAGATTCTACTTTCTACCGTTTGGTCATATAAACCTATAATATCACGTTGTTACTTAGTAAAGTACGCAGTCGTCGTTGTCTCATCGAATGCTACTGAGCAACTATTTGATGGGAGTGCACACCCTCTTTTTCATTAACTTTTCTTCTTTTCTTTTGGGGAAGGTGAACATTATAGCATGGACCACTTTAACCTTTTTTCTGAAGTCATTGGATGGCAGTTTTCACATGTTGATATAAGGTCTAAATAATGCGCATTGTCAACATCATACTAATATCTGGTATTGTTGCTCTCCACTGATAGACTTCCACCCCTGTATATTTGTTTGCTATGGGAACAACAAAATCAATTGTGGTTCGCTAACATAAGTTTGGATGTTAAGAATTGTAGGATCATTAATATCTGATTGTTTTGGTGGAAATATGAACTTTTTTCCTATTTGGTCAATTGCGAGGTTGTCTAGTGATCTGATCTGACTATTGTCGGGATGCTGTGCAGGTACCGTGAATTGGCACACAGGGTTGATGAAGCCCTTGGCTTCATGTCTGCTGCTGGGCTAACAGTGGACCACCCGTTGATGACGAGTACTGAATTCTGGACCTCCCATGAGTGCCTCCTCTTACCCTATGAGCAAGCTCTGACCCGTCAGGACTCCACCTCTGGTCTTTTCTACGACTGTTCTGCCCACATGCTCTGGGTCGGTGAGCGCACTCGTCAGCTCGACGGCGCTCATGTTGAGTTCCTTAGGGGTATTGCCAACCCTCTTGGCATCAAGGTTGCTTTTAACACCAACTTCATATTGACAAAGTAAAATACATCAATGGATGCTGACGAATATCGTTTGCGCTATGTGGATTGCAGGTGAGTGACAAAATGAACCCCAGTGAGTTGGTCAAGCTGATTGAGATATTGAACCCATCAAACAAGCCTGGGAGAATTACCATCATTACAAGGATGGGGGCGGAGAACATGAGGGTCAAGTTACCTCATCTTATCCGTGCTGTCCGCCATGCTGGACAAATTGTCACCTGGATCACTGATCCCATGCACGGGAACACCATCAAGGCTCCTTGCGGTCTAAAGACTCGCCCCTTTGACTCCATTCTGGTACGTGCCAGTTTTCAATCTACTGCATCCCTTTTATTGATTCACAGGTATGATACAGGCTCTATGAGCAATCTGATCATCCTCACATTAGGAACTACTCAAACAAGCACCAAATTTGCCTGCACATTTATATCAAGTATCTGTGATTCTTCATGTTCTCATCTGGTATGCTACCCCATCAACATAGGAAAAAAAACAAAAAAAGAACACGTTTTGGGCATATGCATGAAGATAAAAATAATACGGAGGTTAGTTTTCTAGGGAACAATGGAACGGGGTAATAGCTCATGAATTGTCAAAGTACACAATATGTAATATGGCATGTTCTGCTGATTGGTTCTGTTATTCTTTTCCACATGAATCATAATGGGGAACTGCTAGTTGTAGTTTTGTCATTGAACTAGTTGGTCACTCGTTGTCAGTAATATAAGAAATTGGTGACTGGTCAGTGTTATCTCAAATTTGTATGCTCTGGGAAGAATCTAGATGCTGAAAAATATATAATTATGGAATGGTATGTTTGGTGTAGAGACAGACGCGCATCATATGTTGTTTCATTGTGATGGTGGTGGTTGGAGTGGTACGGGTTGATAGAGATTTTCTTTTGGTCGCTATCATGCTTCATGGTGGTCACAATGTTGATGCGGGGCTTGATTGGTTGGAGTGTTGGTGGTTGAACGATCTTGTCACTCAAGAATTTTTTGCGTGCACTAAGCATCTACATTTCAGGCATGGTTGTCATGGCGGAACAGACGACCATAGTGAGTGAGGGGTGCTAGGACGTTTAAGCGAACGTCATATGCGCGCGTATCATATACGCATACGGTCACCTCTTGCTCTCTCCTATTTAAAGCCATACACGAACATCCCCTCCCCTCATGTCTCTCCCGACCTCTCTCTCCTGTCTCTCCCACAGCCCGACCTCTCTCTCCTGTCTCTCCCACGGCGACTCCTCTTCCCACTGCCTCCTCCTTCTGCCACCGCCTCCTCCCCTCCCGGATGTGTCCTCCCTCCGCCGCCGTTTTCTCCTCCGGCAGCCTCCTCCCCCGGCCCCCAAAGGCGGCGAGTGGTCATGGCGTCCACTCAGGTCCGCCGCGACAACGTGTCAAGCATGATTCTAGGACAAATAATTGATTTGAATTTTGCCTACAACCGTTTCGATCGTGACCATAGTTAATGAATAAAGCAAGATGTTTTGTTGCTAGTGTAAGTTCAAGGGCAAAGGATGGTGGCAGCACAGGGTTGCTCGTCTTATAAATCTTTTACTTCAACAGAAGAATAATACCGAAGCGATGGACCTCTTGTACTATTGTCTCACAGACAGAAAACTACTTAAATGCGGTTCACAAAAATAATACTCCTAAGGATTAAGTGTGACAATATACTGACCAAAGTTGTCTCTTGTGACCTGTATGTTTATTATCGGCTACTATTGTACCTAGCTAATAATTCTGAGGAGATTTGGTCACCAGACTACGAATCTTATAATTAGATTTTACAAAGTAATTAAGACTGTTGAACTGAAAAACTAAGGCAACAACTGTTCATTGATAGATGTATCTGTTCAATGACAGTTCTGAAAACACTGCCCTATTCTTTTTATTTGATGAAAGTGTGTGGTGCAGATTATGGGCTAGGATAAGTTGGACATGCTTCTTTTGTTAAATACTGTATTCTCCACTCAAGTCTTTGCAAGTACGCTAATGGACTGACCACCAGCTTCTCGTCAATAACAGGCCGAGGTACGGGCATTCTTCGATGTGCATGAGCAAGAAGGGAGCCACGCGGGCGGCGTCCACCTCGAGATGACCGGGCAGAACGTAACCGAGTGCATCGGTGGATCCCGAACCGTGACCTTCGACGACCTGAGCGACCGCTACCACACTCACTGCGACCCGCGGCTGAACGCGTCCCAGTCTCTGGAGCTCGCCTTCATCATCGCGGAGAGGCTGAGGAAGAGGAGGATCCGGTCGTCGAAGCCGAACAACATCCTGCCCTTGCCGCCCTTCGGTTTCTGAAGTGGGTAGACCGGGGGCGGACGCGGGGTAGAGTCCAAGCTGCAGCAGCGCTCGACGCGTGCTCCATTTGTTGGTAAAATCGTACGCTGCTTGTGAGATTTCTGCGCGCCTATATATATACACACACACACTATGTAATGTTATGTACGGCTGCTCGGTTCGGCACTCTGGTTTCTATTTTCTATCACGGGTCAGAGAATAATGCAAGGTAGAAGAAGGCTTTGTGAATAAGAAGTTGCCAACTGCTCCCTTTCTTTCTTATTTACCTTTCACGACCAGCACACATCATTAGCATTGCGTCGTGAGGGCTCCAGCTTCGTCTTGCTGCTTGTTCCAGTGCTGCATCAAAGGACAAACGGAATACCTGTGTGTGTGTGTCAATCAAATGTTCTTTGGGAAACTAGTAAAACTTAATCTGTAGAGTGCAGGTGCAGTCAGGCGATATACAGGCGGCAGTTGGCTCGAATGATTTTGCCAGCACACAGTCGTATCGAGAGGACTTTGTCTCTGTTTGGACCGAAGAAGGTAACTGAGTAGGGCTGAATGGTGCCAACTCTGATTTTTCCTTTAGTATTCAAGATTCTATACTAAAGCATCTACAGAGGTGTAGAACATAGAATATCCACCCAAAATTCACTCCAATTGGTCCAAATCAACAAAACTTAGAACCAAACCCTTTCCGGCGGTCTGACCGGCTTTATAACGGCGGTCTGACCGCTGCTACAGTAAAATCAGGCGATGAATAGTTTGTTGGAAGGTTGCACTAAAACCGAGTCAAAACCCCAATTTGAGAATCCAACTTGCTCGTGAGTATATGATGGCCAAGATGACTCCAGATGTATTCTCACATGTTACAGCAAGTTAGACCAAGGGCAAACAACAATAAAAAACCATCAAAATAAGAAATCACACAATAGGGTCTAAAACATGCAAAATCGAGTTTCTTGATAAACTTGCTATAGAAGTGTCTAGATGATATGAGATAGATTCCCACAAGTAATCTCCATATCTTTTACATCCTTGGCACAGCAAGATGAAGAAGAAAAACGGGAGGAGATCAACCCAACCATGACAAGAGCAAATCAATCCACATAGAGAAGATTCATCGAGATGATCAAGATTGATGTATTGCTTACTTGTGTTGGGTTTTACAACCACTCCATCTTGAAGGACAAAGAGCACACAATACACTCAACTCTCTAACTCTAACCCTAGGCTTGAGAGCATATGAAAGATGGATTGGATGGTTAACACAAGTCTCCATCATAATCCTTTATATAGGAGGCCCATCCAGCCATTCCTTGCCCTAATGGATATAATCCACTTAGCACAATGGGGGAAACCCGTTAACCTCAACCACACGGGTTTTAACTCACACAAGTCACTCATGCACGCTTTTCAAAGCGCATAAGCTTAAATCCGCTAATCCTTTTTCGCTTGATCCAACTTGATCAAACCAGCATCCCTTTAACCTAAACCGCTCTCCAAACGCCCCGCATGCGCCGCGGTATTGATCCAAGGTAGATTCCGGTATTTTGGCCAATCTTACCAAAATGCCCTTTCTTGACCGAGTCTTCATCTTTCATTGCAAGCAATCGCCATGCTTGTCACGTGTAGGTTCACCATTGGCTTGTCATGCGCCGGCAAGTCTCTCCCGCTCCGGTTCCACCGGACCACTCCTCACTTGGACCGACCAAGCCATATGGTGCGAACCCGCCGTTCGAACTCGCCTTCAACATTTTCAGTCCTTCTTGTGCCCTACTTGAGCTCACCATCTTTCCCGGCATCCTTAACCGTTCTGGGCCTCGGCTCCTCCCTGAGCGTAGCCCCGATCCTCGCCGTCAACCATGGCGACTCCAAGCCTCCCTACACATCCAAAGACAAAGAAATTATTTCCGGACACAAATTCTTCACAACTTGACCCACGTTAGTTAAAACATGCTTCATGCAACCTTAATGCAGAGACCCAGATCCCTCTAACTCAATCCATGACTCAAAACACAGAATTCTCAATTTCTGCCAGAACAATCCTTCCAGAGAGCGATTTTTGCAAAATCAAATAACCACTCCACAAACATTGCAATGGTTCATCACAACATTAAATAGAACCTTCTCACATGGTTCTTAAATCTCCCCCTTGATGAACCCATTGGCAATACTCAAAAATACAAATAGAAGATGGTTTTAGACAAAGAAAAAGAAATTTGCAAAGAAAGCTCTAAATGGTCAAAAGAAGAATGCTAAGAACTAAAAATGACCATTTGAAACAGAAATAGAGTGAAGCTACTGAAAATATTAGATTATTCACAAAAGCTTCAAAAACACTAAATGAGACGAAAATCTCACTTTAGATCCATATGAAATAACAATTGTTCTATTTGACCTTGATCACCCCTGCATTTTTACTGATCTTTCTCCCCCTTTGACAATGAAATTATCAAGATATATGGAAGAAGATGGAGCATGAATGAAATGAAGTGGCTGCATTTTTTTATTTAGGAGCAATGAAAATTATCCAAAGTGACTCTATAAAGATTACACCAAGTCATATCATATGAATGAGCTATCTAAATCATGACGAACCATATATAGCAAAGTTCAAGCCAAATAAACAATAATCTGAAATTAAATGGATTTCTAACATGTCAAGTTGCTCAAGATCACAGTTTAGCTAAAGGTATCCAAAAATGAGTCAAGCGATGTCAATATTCTAAGTGGAACCAAGAGGCTACAATTGAGTCAATTTAAAGTGCTACAAGTTCAAGATTGAAACAATAAGCTTAAGGAAGTGATCTTGGTCATCCAAAACTCCCCCTGAGTTCATGCCTAGTGCAATAGCAAGCTGTCTCATGAGAAAGAATTGGTGAAATCAGTTTTTCGCATAAAAGAGATCATTTTGCATTTTCTTAACTTAGTTCAAGAATAAAAAGCTAATGCTCACTCATGCTTCAATAAAGAACTAGCACAGCTCAATCTAAAGCTCAATTTAGATTCAAGGCTCAACTTAGCTTATATGACATGGCATGAATCATTAGGGGATCACTAGAGCAGAACTAGTCACAAGATCCAACAAGACATGATTTAAATTAAGTTTGAACATTTAATAAAGCTATCATGGCAAAAGCTAAGCTACACATAGAAGGTCATGATAAATCTAGCAGACTAGCACAAAATATGACAAGATGTAAGGCAAGATATCATGTCACATAAGGATAATAGACAAAGCTCCTTAGTTTGTACAAATGTTGAAATACATAATGCATGCTGAAATTAAAATACAATATGATACATGAATGCAAAATAAACAAACTCCTCCTCAGAACAGGCCAAAAGGACTAATAACCCTTAACTTTCCTCGCAAAGAAGCTAAACGAGAAGAATTAACAACCTTAGTGAAAATATCCGCAACCTGCTGCTCGGACTCTACAAAGTGAAGCACAACATCACCCTTCTCTACATGGTCTCTAAGAAAATGATATCTAACATCAATATGCTTAGTTCTAGAGTGTTGCACTGGATTTTTGGCAATGTTGATGGCGCTAGTATTATCACAGAAAAGTGGAACACTCTCTAAGGCCAACCCATAGTCCCGCAGAGTAGATAATATCCAGAGAACCTGAGAACAACTACTAGCAGCAGCTACATACTCCGCCTCAGCAATGGACTGTGCAACAGAGGACTACTTCCTAGAGGACCAAGAAATAAGAGATGTGCCTAAGAAATGATAAGTTCCAGAAGTACACTTCCTATCTACTCTACAACCCACAAAATCAGCATCCGAAAAAGTTCGAATAGAGAGAGCAGAATCAGAAGAATACCAAAGTCCAAAATCAAGAGTGCTCTGAAGATACCTAAAGATGCGACGCACTGCTTGACGATGAGAGACACGAGGGGAAGCCTGAAATCAAGCGCACAGACACACAACAAATTGTATGTCCGGCCTCGATGCGGTGAGGTAGAGGAGAGAGCCAATCATGCTACGGTACTCCTTCTGGTCCACAGGCTCTCCATCCTCATCAGGATCCAACATAGTTGAGGTGGCAATTAGAGTAGACATTGGTTTGCTGCTACCCATGTCGAAGCGCTGAAGAAAATCCTTTGTATACTTAGTTTGATGGATGAAGGTTCCTTCTTTCAGCTGCTTGACTTGAAGACCAAGGAAGAAGGTCAGCTCGCCCATCATACTCATCTCAAATTCCCTGATCATAGAATCTGAAAATCTGGATACCAAAGCATGAGAAGAACCACCGAATATGATGTCATCCACATAAATCTGAATAAGTAGGAAATCACTGCCATGCCTGAGTGTGAACAAGGTTTTATCTACCAAACCCATTTTAAAATCATTTTTAAGCAGAAAACTCTTAAGTCTATCATATCAAGCTCTAGGGGCTTGTTTCAATCCATACAAGGCTTTTTAGAGCTTACACACATGGTTTGGGAACTTGAGATTTTCAAAGCCAAGTGGTTGCTTGACATAGACCTCTTCATCTATGAAACCATTAAGAAAAGCACTCTTAACATCCATTTAAAAAAGCTTGAAGCTCTTGGATGCTGCAAATGCTAGCAAAATGTGAATGGTTTCTAATCTAGCTACAGGTGCAAAGGTCTCATCAAAGTCTAAACCCTCTACCTGGGAATAACCTTGTGCTACAAGTCTAGCTTTGTTTCGAACTACCAACCCATCCTCACTATTCTTATTTTTGAAAACCCATTTTGTTCCAATTATATTATGATTAGGTGGAGGTTCAACTAAGGTCCAGACTTAGTTTCTTTCAAAGTTTTCAAGTTCTTCATGCATGGCATTGACCCAAGAAGAATCAGATAAAGAATAGGTGACATCTCGGGGTTCAAAAGACGAAAGAAAAGCAGAATATGAATGAGAATCTGGAGAGATAAACCTTGAGCGAGTGACTCGCTCATGGAGATCCCCGATCATCTGCTCCTGAGGGTGTCGTCGCTGAATGTGAAGACGGGGTCCTGGTGCAGACGTGGCCTCTACCTCACGAGCTGTGGAAGTAGGAACAGAGCCACTCGAGGAGCCGGTGGGAGGAGGCTGTTCTCCTAAAGCCGGAGAGATAGAGGAAAGCTCTCCACCCAGCTCAGGAGTAACTGGAGGATGGATTGAGTCCTCATCCTCCTCGTCAAGGTCATCGTCGACGAAGATGCCCTCGCTCTCACCAAGTATCTGTGTACCTGCACTGTCGGGTCTAGTATCAGGACTAGCCTCATCAAAAGTGACTTCACATGTCTCAACTATTTTGTTAGTTTCCAAATTAAAAACACGATAGCCACGAGAATGAGCAGGATATCCAAGAAAAACGCCGTCATGACATCTAGATTCAAATTTATCAAGGTTGCCATGTTTAAGAATGAAGCATTTACAACCGAAAATCTTGAAATGAGAAACACTAGGCCTATGACCAAATCTAAGCTCAAAGGAAGTTTTCCCAATAACTGATCTCAAGAAAACTCTATTGGACACATAACAAGCAGTAGAGATCGCCTCAGCCCAAAACCTCCTAGGAGTGATGTGCTCATCTAACATGGTCCTAACCATCTCAACAAGAGTCATATTCTTCCTTTCTACCACCCTATTCTGCTGGGGGATTCTAGGTGAGGAAAACTGGTGCTCTAGCCCTCTCTCAGTGCAGAAAGTGGCAAATGACTGATTTTTGAATTCAGTGCCATTATCGCTCCTAATAGCTCTCAAGGCTCCAGACAGGTCGACTGCTAGTCTAAGGGCCAACTGTCTAAAATAACCAAAAGCTTCATCCTTAGACACTAAGAAGAAAATCCATGAATACCTCGAGAAGTCATCTACAACTACCAGCACATACCACTTCCCTCCTGCAGACTGAACACTAGACGGACCTACTATATCTAAATGAAGCAACTGTCCAGGTCCGTCAGTCATAATCATGGTAAGAGCAGGATGGAGAGCAGAAATCATCTTACCATGTCTACAGGGTGTGCACACGAGATCTCTGACACTCTTAAGCCTACGCAATCCTCTAATCAGGTTCTTGCTACTGACTCTAGTAAGGTGGTCGAAGCCTATGTGCCCAAGCATACGATGCTACAACACTAAGTCCAGAGAGTCAGAAGCAACAAGACACCTAGGACTCGAGGTGGAAGAGATACTAAAGTCAGCACTGAAAATCCTCTCAAACCTAGAAATCCCAAAGACATACTCTCCAGAAGAGTCTAGAACTCTACACTCACCACTTTTGAATCTTACTTCTAGACCCTCATTAAGAAGCTGAGAGACAGAAAGCAGATTATACCTCGGTTTACTTACCAAGGCAACATCCTTGAGCATGAAATTGTCGTTGACGCGCACAGTTCCCTTGGCTGTTACGGTACCGGTAGAAGCATCCCCAAACGTGATTAACTCGTTGCCGGATGCATGTGTGAGGGAGGAGAACCATCTAGAATCTCCGGTCATATGTCGAGAACACCTGGAGTCAACAAGTCACACGTCCTCCTTCCTCGCACACCGGACCTCGTCAGGGTCACTGTAAGGCTCATCGGAGTCAGAGGAGTCAATGTTGTGGCTGCTCTTGGCCATGAAGCACATGCCGGTAAAATCTTGAGCCTTCTTCTTGCCGTTAGAGTCATCCTCGTCGTCCTCCGTTTCCGAGTCCACATCGCTCATATCCACTGACTCAAGAGCGGCAAGGACCCAGTTGACAAACTTCCGGTAGTTGGGCTTCTTGACATTCGCGTCTCGAGTTTGAGGACGCCTACGAAAGTCCTTCTCCTCTTTTCCCTTCAGCTTGGGGCACTTGGCACGAATGTGGTTTGGCTCACCACACTCGAAGCATGTCACCGGACCACCTCTCCTCTTTTTCTCACTTTTTTGTACGCTCTAGTGAATTTGGTAGACAGAAGGGCTAAATCTTCCACAGGTAGCCTCTCAAGTTGCTCATCACTAATTGAGTGCAAAGCGGACAAAAAAAACCAACATCCACATGATCAGAGGAATTGCTCCGAGAGGGGTCCATCACAAGAGCCATCGACTCTGTCTTGGGAAGACGCGAGATGAAGTCAATCTCATGCGTCTTTAATCTTGAGTAGAGCTTATACATGGCAAGCTCACTCATGACAGTGTTGTCGTTTATGGATGTGATTTTCATCCCCCAGACCTTCACATCGAGAGCACCCAAGATTTGGCGCGCGTTCTCAGACTCTGTGAAGGTAAGGCCAACAGCACGGAGGTCGTGGAGGATTTTGTTGAACCTTCCCCACAACTCATCCAAAGACTCGCCGGGCCTCTGCTCGATCTTGGAGTATTCCTTCTTGAGTTGATTCTGTCTCACTTCCTTGATCGCGGTAGAGCCCTCATGGTAGTCAGAGAGGATCTTCCAGATCTCGTGAGTAGATTTCAAGTGAGCGACTCGCTCAAACTTCGATCGACTGAGTCTCTGAATCAGAAAGTTGCGTGCCTTGCTGTTTGCCTCCACATCAGGAGAGATTTCATTGTCATCGGCCAGCACCGCATAAGAGTTTTTGACCTTAAGCCAGATCGCGTGCCCTTGAGCCTCAATGTAAGCATGCATGTGAGACTTGCAATACGAGAAATCCACTCCTTCGAACACAGGGGGTTTGGTTGAGTATTTGTCAGTTGCCATGGCTCCTAAGACCGGGTTAGATCTATTGAGTAGAGCTAACCGGGCTCTGATACCACTTGTAGGACCGAAGAAGGCAACAGAGGGGGGTGAATGGTGCCAACTCCGATTTTTCCTCTAGTATTTAAGATTCTATACTCAAGCACCTATAGAGGTGTAGAACATAGAATCTCCACCCAAAAATCACTCCAATTGGTCCAAATCAACAAAACTTGGAACCAAACCCTTCCTAGCGGTCTGACCGGCGTTCAAGAGGCGGTCTGACCACTTCAGGTGGTCTGACCGGCCTTATAACGGCGGTCTGACTGTTGCTACAGTAAAATCAGGCGATAAATAGTATTTTCAGCCTGATTTCAAATCCGAAAATCAAGAGGACTTTTGATCCATAAATCCAAATGAAATGAAATTTTGTATGGAGGTTCTCTAGATTATTGTGAACCTATTCCAATAAACGATCATGAAAAATATGTCCAAAGTTGAGACCTTTTTCAGTTTGTTGGAAGGTTGCACTACAACCGAGTCAAAACTCCAATTTGAGAATCCAACTTGCTCGTGAGTATATGACGGCTAAGATGGCTCCAGATGTGTTCTCACATGTTACAGCAAGCTAGACCAAGGGCAAACAACAATAAAAAACCATCAAACAAGAAATCACACAATGGGGTCTAAAACATGCAAAATCGGGTTTCTTGATAAACTTGCTATAGAAGTGTCTAAATGATATGAGATAGATTCCCACAAGTAATCTCCATATCTTTTACGTCCTTGGCACAGTAAGATCAAAAAGAAAAACAGGAGGAGATCAACCCAACCATTACAAGAGCAAATCAATCCACATAGAGAAGATTCGTCGAGATGATCAAGATTGATGTATTGCTTACTTGTGTTGGGTTTTACAGCCACTCCACCTTGAAGGACAAGGAGCACACAATGCACTCAACTCTCTAACCCTAATCCTAGGCTTGAGAGCACATGAGAGATGGATTGGATGGTTAACACAAGTCTCTATCCCAATCCTTTATATAGGAGGCCCAACCAGCTATTCCTTGCCCTAATGGATATAATCCACTTAGCACAATGGGGGAAACCCGTTAACCCCAACCACACGGGTTTTAACTCACACAAGTCACTCATGCACGCTTTTCAAAGCGCATAAGCCTAAATCCGTTAAGCCTTTTCCGCTTGATCCAACTTGATCAAACCGGCATCCCCTTGACCTAAATCGCCCTCCAAATGCCCCGCATGAGCCACGGTTTTGATCCAAGGTGGATTCCGGTATTTTGGCCAATCTTACCAAAATGCCCTTTCTTGACCGGGTCTTCATCTTTCGTTGCAAGCAATCGCCATGCTTGCCACGTGTAGGTTTACCATTGGCTTGTCATGCGCCGGCAAGCCTCTCCCGCTCTGGTTCCACCGGACCACGTCTCACTTGGACCGACCAAGCCATATGGTGCGAACCCGTCGTTCGAACTCGCCTTCAACATTTTCAGTCATTCTTGTGCCCTGCTTGAGCTCACTATCTCTCCCGGCATCCTTGACCATTCTGGGCCTCGGCTCCTCCCTGAGCGTAGCCTCGATCCTCGCCGTCAACCATGACGACTCCAAGCCTCCCTGCACATTCATAGACAGAAATTGTTTCCGGGCACAAGTTCTTCACAACTTGACCCACGTTAGTCAAAACATGCTTCATGCAACCTTAATGCAGAGACCCAGATCCCCCTAACTCAATCCATGACTCAAAACACAGAATTCTCAATTTCTGCCAGAACAATCCTTCCAGAGAGCGATCTTTACAAAATCAAATAACCACTCCACAAACATTGTAATGGTTCATCACAACATTAAATAGGATCTTCTCACATGGTCCTTCAGTGTCAAAAATTTGGAGATACTTCTGCATAGTGCTGCATCAGGTGGTAGGAGCAGTATATCACTATATCCACATTCAGCCAGCAGGATGAACGAGGACTAGGGAGTATCAACCAAGGGGACCTATGCACTTAATTGTCCATTCAGGGAAATAATTTTATATAGTAGTTCATAAAACGAGGTCGCATCTATAGCAGTGCTGCTACCAGATGAAAGTAGCACGACATGATCGGAGAACTCCAATCCATGGCTATGCTGGGCGGACCCTTTGTAGTGCAATGGGTGTTCACTTGAACTCCCAAATTATTTTATAAAATATCTAGCATTTAGTAGGTATATTACATATATATACTAATAAAGGAGCCAATTTTTTTTGTATTTATACTCTAATACAATTTAGCCTACTCTTACACCTTCACCTCCTAAGTTGCAATACATTGTAGCCCATTTAGTCTCTCTCTCAGGTGGCATGACCTGTATCAGCCAACAAGGAGGGAGCGAGTCAATGAGTGACACGTGAGCATCGGGAAGGCAGTGCGCAACGGTTGAGGGGAGCACAACAGACCAGTAGTGCACGGCGACCGGGAGGTCAGGGATGGCAGGTCATCGGGAGGGAGCGCTCTACACTGGTGGCTGCCGGGTCGCCAGGTCTATAGGGTCGGCGAGGTGGTGAGGCAGACCCAGGCCTTGCATGATGCACGACATAACACAAGTGCATCCTTAATTCCTAAGTCTGAAATCTCAAATTTTATTGAACAAAATTTTATTTTACTTCAAACATTCATCATGAAAATTATAGATCCGTCGCTGATCCTGCACCACTAGATATGGCTCAGTAGCTCACCCCATCGAGCGCCGTGCACGATGATGATTAGGACACAATGTGATCGAGTCCCCATCATTCCATCATCGTTTTTCTTTGGCTTGTCGCTGCCGTAAGATCAACTTTTCATAGTCCAATGAAACCTTAAAGCTCCCAATCATAACCCTGCCCTTAGCCTTGATCCGGCCGGCAATGGTTCCGATCTCCATTTCTTCTTTCTTGCAAGCTTATAACTTGAGATCCTGCAGCGCCTATCATCTGCCCTACTGCTTTCAGCCCGTACTGCAGCGTCAATTAGAACCCGAAAACAGAGCCTGCACCCTCCATGTTGCACCACAAATGGCCTCAACCAAAGAGTTCTTCCCATATACCTGGCTCATCAAGACCCTGAGAAAGGTAAAAGAGCAAGCAATAATCAGTAGAGCAATCAACATTGTATCACGTGCAGAACATACAGTCTGAAATATATCATATACCTCATACAGTCTTCTCAGCCTCTGCTCCTCTGCTTCCTCATCATGTCAAAGAGGGGGCACTGGTGTCACTATCGATGAAGCACAATATATTGAATGTTTGGCATCAGCAAAAATGAAAAATAAATCATCACCTCTTCAAGACAACATTGCGTAGGTATGCGACCATTCCATCTTGTCATGTTTTTTTTCTCGAACGCGCAGAAGAACTACGCATCATTATATTAAAAAGAAAAAAGAGTCTAAGAAGACTCGTACAAACCCTCACCAAGAAGGCGGGGCTAAAATCATAAGGTCAAAAAAAAAGAGAACACCCACCGATCAAAGACAAAACATAACACCTATGGTCAAATGGTACTAAGGCCTTTAGCCCCCGCCAAACACCACAACTTGGCCTCATCTCTAATGTCTTGCAAGACAATACTGACATTGGGTGAGACGCCGTAAAAAATGCAACCATTTCTGTACTTCTAAACCCACCAAGCCACCAATACGATCAAAGAATTAAAACCCTTGCGCTGCTGTTTAGGGACTTGGTGCAAAGCATGACGCCACTACAAGGTAAAAATCAAATCATCTGGACCTAGAGTTAGCTGTTGCAAACCCACCAGAGTGAGTACTGAGTGCCAAACACTTCTTGTGAACACGCAAGAAATGAGTAAGTGCTGGATATTTTCATCTGCTTGATCACACAGTGGGCAACACTCAGGGTAAACAAGACCACGGCAGGCCAAACGATTAGCGGTCCAGCAGCGATTAAGTGAAATTAACCACAGAAAGAATTTGCAAAAGCCAGATGAAATAGAACCGCTCAAATAAGTGTGACTCGGCCAGCTGGGTGCATCATGGCAGCTTATCCGCAATCTTGTCAATTCTCATGTAAAAGCCAGATTTAGGAAGTTTCTTGATTGACAATGGGAGCCCCAAATATTTGCAAGGGAATTCTTGTACTTTACAAGGAATGGCTCCTTGCACCATTTTCATGTCCTATTGGAGGCATCGAATTGAGGTCATCGAACACTTGCTTAAGTTGGTGATCAACCCCGACGCTTCTCCAAACACCCGAAGAATCTCTTTGATTAACTCGAACTCTTCCAAACAGGGCCGCAAGAAAAGAACCATATTATCAGCATATAGAGAGACCCGCTGACTAGATCCTCTGGAAAGAAGGGGCTGTAAAAGACCGTTCTCACTTACCTTATTAATTAGTGAGTTAAGCATGTCCATGACCAAGATGAAGAGCATCGGGGATAAGGGGTCGCTTTGCCGAAGCCCTCGATGGTGTTGAATTAGCTCACCCGGTACACCATTAACCAACATCCGAGTTGTTGAAGACCTCAGGAGTTTAGATAATAAGTTACACCAAATTGGACCAAACCCCAAATGGATTAACACTTACAGCAAGAAAGACTATGACACCGAATCGAAGGCTTTTGAAATATCCAGTTTGAGAAGAACTCTTGGTTCCCTTTGTCTATGCAACACTTTGGCTGTTTGTTGGACCAGAATAAAATTATCATGGATACATCTCCCTTGGACAAAAGCACTTTGATTTGGTGACACCATTTTCTTGAGTTTTGGAGCCAACCTATTGGTTAGGATTTTGGTGACAAGCTTTGCAAAGTTATGAACCAAGCTTATAGGTCTGTAATCCTTGATTTGCAACGCTTCTACTGTCTTTGGAAGCAAAATGATGTACGCCGAGTTAAGATGGAACAAACTACTGACATCACCCTGTAACAGCCTGTTAAGTGCAGCCATAAGATCAGCCTTCACTATACTCCAGCAAGATTTGAAGAAACGTCCAGTGTATCCATCTGACTCCGGAGCCTTATCTGAAGGAAGTGATTTAATTATTACCCACACCTCTTCCTCTGAGAAACCATGCTCAAGAGTTGACAGATCATGAGCTTCTTGGTAGAAGGACTGCAGGTTCAGAGAGCAATGTCTTTGAGCCACGATGCCAAGTAAGCTTGAGTAGAACTCAAAAATAGCCTATTGTTTGTCTTCATGCCCGGTAACAAGTTTATCTCCCACTTTGATTTTTACCACGAAGTTCTTTCTCTTTCTGTACCTAGCTTGCTGATGAAAAAAGGTAGTATTTGCATTTCCCCTCTTTCAACCAAACCATTCTTGAGCGTAAGCGAGTAATTGTGTGCTCAAAAGATGCTAAACTAAGTGCCTATCGCTTCAACTGCCGCCACAGCCAATCCTCCTCGCTGGACAACACGCGGACATCTTGAGCAATTTGAAGTCGGTGTAAGATTTCCATGGCGAACCGGAGCTGCAGCTTAACATTTCCTAGTCTCTTTTGGCTCCAAGATTGCTGGTCCCTAGCAAGTCTTCCCAGCTTCAGGGAAAGGATTTGCAATGGGCAAGAAGGAGCTACTGGTTTGCACCAGGAGCTTTGCACCTCCTGCAAGAATCCGTCAAGCTTTGGCCAATAGCTTTCAAAGTGAAAACGCCGCTTTCCCTGAACATTATCCTTCAGACCAAGAATTAATGGGCAGTGATCTGATATCAAAGAAGCCGAACTCTAAAGGATACAATCAGGAAGCAATTGATCCCAATCAGATGCCATGAAAACCCGATCCAACCTGACCAAGGTGGGAACTTCTCGCTCATTCGACCAAGTAAACTCTCGGCCAAGAAGAGTAATTTCTTTCAGCTCCAAATCATCCAATAACCGGCGGAAACGACCCATCATTGCTCTATTCACATTAGTGTTATTCTTGTCCTCCGCCATATAAATGAGGTTAAAATCCCCTCCAACTGCCCAAGGACCTTGACAGGCTTGCCGAATATCACGAAGCTCCTGTAGAAAATGCACCTTCTGATCATCAGCTTGAGGGCCATAAACTCCTATGAACCACCAAGGCAGCCCCTCATGAGAAACAAACTGAACTGAAACTGAAAAACTGTCAACTCGAGATGTTAAAGCATGGCAAACACTGTCTTTCCATGCCAGTAACACACCCCCCTCGTTCTGCATGCCGGCAAAACCACAAATTGATCAAATTCACTTCCCAGCATTGACATGATCAAACGATCAGAAATAGACTCCATCTTAGTTTCCTGAAGACACACTACATCAGGCCAAGTAGAGTTTACCAAGCTTCTAACGTTGTCCCGCTTAGCCTTGCAGTTGAGGCCTCTTACATTCCAAATGAGAAAATTGGACACCATTGATTCTGTAAAAGCTCACACTCCCTGATCACAAATCACACGTGGACTCACTTGGAAGAATAGCAACATCGCGTGGCGCTTCCCCTGGTGAAGGAGGCAGCCACCCAAAAAGCGCTGCTAACGCCGCGAGATGAGCTTGAGTGAGGGGCTTGTGGAAGACACGGTTGTACCTCTCCAACTCTTGCTCACCTATGGCTTCATGATCTGCTACTAGACCCAAACGACGCATCAAAGCTGCTTGAGTTTGAGTAGCTGTCAGAGCCGCCCCGCCCTTATTCAGCCTGGTGCTCCGACGTAAGACAAAGGCTAACAGGAGCTGCATGGCCTGCTGTTTTTGATTCGCCGGCAAAGGGAGCAGGCCATCAGTGGCTTGGGTTACCTTGGCCAAGAAGGACTTTGCCGGAGATGAAAGAATCGGACTGGACTGCTGTCGCTGGGGGTGGCGCGGACGACGCCTAGAGTAGACTTGCGAGATGGTCCGGGTGCCCACCTGAGGAAACGCGCTGCTCCCGGTAGAAATGGGCCAAAGACCCGCACCAGCAAAGGTTGGCCCAAGAACCGGAGCCAAACACGCCTGCTCGCTTGGCAAATATCCGTTGACCGGGTCTTCAGCCATGTGAGAGACGGCATCAGCAAAAGAGGCAGGCGCAGGAGAGGGCTCCGAGCCAAATCCTATCGCAAGTGTAGCCACCTCGGGAAGAGCTGATTCAGTTGAGGCTTGTCTTGGGACTGCATCCTACACCGGCTGGAGATCTTCTCCATCTTGGCGAATCCCCACTACAAGCCGTGAGGACGCCACGCGTTCAACGACGTGGTCAGCAAGCGACCCAGTGGGCCCAGGGCGGTACTTGATTGGGAAGCACACCGCCTTGAGATCTCTGGAGCTCCCCCTCGCCGGCGATCCGTCCCGGGAACGCGGCGGAGAGGCGACGGACCTCAGTTGCCGAAGTCTGGCCGCGGCCTGGCCGATGACGGTCACAAGCTGGCCGATGATGGTCGCCGCCTGGCTGAAGGAGGTGACGGCGAGCACACGACGGAGGGAGTCCACAGCTTCGGCGACATCCATCCCGGAGGCGCGTCCCCGCCGTCCAGAGGATTGACGCTGGCACAAACGACGACGTCGAATCTGGCTGCCAAGGTCGGCACCGCCATCCGCCGGCCCAAACACATCAGGCAAAACCGCCACCGGAGATGAAGACGGGGAAGCTTTCGCACTCGGGGAGATACGTTGCCACACTGAGATGCGTCCCCGCGGCGGGGGAGCTCCCGGGCAGGCAAAAGAGTGGTGGCCCAGGCCCATGCATCGAAAGCAACGTACCCGGTGATGGCACTCCGCAGCGCAATGCAAGGCAAAGAAGCAGTTGAAGCATTTCCCGCGAAGGTCCGTTGAAACCGGACGCCGAGAACCGCAAGCCAGGTGCCGAGGTCCACTCCGAAAATGGCGGCGCTCGACCACCTTTTGCCAACCTTCCTCAATCGATCCTGGAGACACTTCCCGCCTATGAAGAAGCACGGCGCGGTCAGGGCATGCGCGCTGGTGGACCGCAGGCTGGCGCTCTGACACTGCCGAAGCATCGTCGGCCGACAAGGGAGAAGCCAGCAGCACGTCGCGGTAGGAAGGGAGCGGCATGCTCGAGACGGCGGGGAGGCGGAAGAGATACTCTCCGCCGCCGCTCAGCCGAGCGCCAACCGCAGGGGAGGTCGGCACCTGGGGACTGGGAATAGTGGCCGGCGCTTAGGGAGGCACGACCGAGGAGGTGACCGCCGAGTCCGGGGCGAACGTCGGCGCGTGGCTGTGGGGAGACATTACGACAAGAACAAACTAAGTATGCATATGTTCACCAATTTCACCAGCAACCTGAACTCCTTACTCTCCATCTTGTCATGTTACATTTAGTAAAGTGTTATGTATTTATGTCTAACCCATTATAATGTCTTGCATTTAGTATTTTGGATATTATTCTTAGTGATCGATGACCACCATTGAAAAGGTCGGGCACTGGTTGATTCACTCAGGCTTAGTCTTTGTTCAGAAAATAATGAGATTTACTAGAAGCCTCGTCATTTTGATGGTAAGATACATCTACTGAATGTTTGTTGTTTCTGCTTTTATAATCTCCCTATTTACACTTTCCTGCTGGATTCAGTTCATTGTACTTATACAGGTGATGGTATTGATGTTTTACTACTTGAGTAGTTTTTTGCTTTGACAATGGCCATGTGGAAAGAAAAGATGACCTTTCTTTGGATCAATTTCGTTCTTAATATGATGGAAAAGGCCCAGTAAGAATTGAGTCCCCAGTAATAATTGAGTCAACTTTCAGTCTTAATTCAGATTTAACAACACGTGGATTTTCTATGTTGTTGTTTTTGCGCTTTTTTTTGGGTCTGAAAGCATATTCTTGGTATTGCACCACTAGGTTTTGCTTATTAAGCTGGCTGAAACTTGGCTAGCAAGGATTAAATGGACAATGCAGCAACAAAAGTTATGGTGATAAGATGATCACAACTTCATTTCATTTGCTACAAAAGTTATGGCAAGAAAATCTCAGTTGATAAATCATTACAGTTTGGAGAATCCGCACCGGCACTATTGGAAGATTACAGCATCCCTCATTTATTACAAGATTATTTTTTTATATCCTGGATTATGACCAACGACCAGTTTTGGCTAGGGCATCACAATGTTTGAAGGCTACATACCTCTAAGTTGGGACCTGCAGACAACCTCTAAACTTATCAATTTTGTCTGCAATGTGTAATATTCGTATTGTCTCTAAGGTGAGCCCAGCAAACTAGAAAAAGTATTAAATGAATATATACTGAATTTGTGCAATTCCTCAACTTATGGCACTCTGAGGTCATAACATTTCTTTTTGCCGATTTTCTAGTTTTGCTTAGCTTTCCAAAATCACTGCAAAAAAAACCTTGATCTGCTTACTGTAATTTTTAAACATTAATCCATTACTTCACTTATGTTTAACACACTTATATTCTGAACAACATGTACTGCTTTTGCCCTGTTAAACTGATTACCCTGTGCTCAAATGCTAAAAATTTGGAATTAGTAAGATTTGGGCTTTCTACTAACAATGTCCATCTTATTTCATAGATGGGCATTGTACTTGTTGTAGACGTCATCCCTAAACGGTTTGGTCTGGTCTACAGGCGCCGTGCAAAGGAAGGGGCTGCTACGGCGCAACACATGGGTGGAAGTGCGGCTAGGCCAGACTCCACGCAAAAGGAAGTCCGGATCAGCGTGCCGGACGCTGAATAGTGCAGGCTCGTTTACTTACTTAATAGCTATTAGTTCCTATCTTTATGGCTTATTAGTTTCCTTATTGCATATTAGTTCCTTGTTAGTTAAAGATAAGATTTGGTGGCTGCCTCGGATTATAAGAGGTTAGCAGATTGAATAAGAAAAGTAAGCAAGATTGATATCCTCTCTTTGTTGGATATGAGCATAGGATTAGCATGCACAAAGAACACACACACAGTGCTTAGTGGAAGAACACACAGAGAAGATGGATAGGTAATTAGCTTCTTGTATTACTTTCTCCACATCCCTGTTGTAGGTTCAATCGACATGTATATATACTAGTAGCTAGACTCTTTGGACTTCCTGCTCGCAGAACATTCACATATGACTCATAGACTTCCTACTAGCATTCACATATGACTCATAGACTTCCTACTAGCATTCACTCATGACTCATAGACTTCTCACTAGCATTCACTCATGACTCATAGACTTCCTACTAGCATTCACTCATGACTCATAGACTTCCCACTAGCCGTGCTTTCACATAGGACTCTTGAATACTTGTGCATCTAATGCAACTCTTTGATTTTTAATGCAGTGTCATGCACGCAGGCATTCACATGTTTGATAAGTATGAAAGCAAAGTCTTAGATTATCATTAACATTCATCCTCCTAATCTATACTTTGTTTACTCCAGATTCTTCACTCCAAGTAGATCATGCATCTTCTCAAACTTGACCCTTTCGAGTGCTTTGGTGAGTATATCAGCTACCTGATCCTCAGTACGCACATGCATGACATGAATCAAGCCTTTCTCCACGCACTCGCGGATGAAATGAAAACGAGTATCAATATGCTTGCTCCTCCCATGGAACACTGGATTTTTCATCAACTCTATGGCTAATTTGTTGTCAACATACAAAGTAACTTGCTCTGGCTTTTTCCCTGTCAACATGCTTGACAGTCCTTGCAGCCATATTGTTTGGCATGCTGCTGCTGTAGCTGCCATAAACTCAGCCTCGCATGATGAAAGTGCTACACTTTTCTACTTCTGTGATGCCCAAGTGATTGGATTACCACAGTAATAAAACACCAAGCTAGTTGTGCTTTTTCTGTCAACGACGTCACCGGCCAAGTTGCTATCACTATAGCCAGCTAATACAGCATTGCCTTCACCTCGTGTATACACCAGACCGTAGTCTCTGGTTCCCTTCAAATAACGCAAGATTTGCTTCATTGCTTGAAGATGCATGGTTGTGAGCCTTTCCATGAACCTGCTCACCATGCCAACAGAGTAAGAAAGATCCGGCCGTGTGTGACATAAGTATCTTAGGCTCCCAATTATTCTTCTGTACTCTGTAGGATCAGCAGGTGTACCAGCTTCATCTTTATCAAGTTTCAATTTTGCCTCCATTGGGTACCTTGTTGAGTTGCACTCTGCCATTTCAGCTTGATGCAAAATTTTCTTGGCATACGAGGCTTGCTTCAATTTGATGGAATGCCCTGTTTGCTCTACCTCAATCCCAAGATAGTATGAGAGAAGACCAAGATCACTCATTTCAAACTCTTGCATCATCTGTTGCTTGAAGATTTTTATCTCAGCAAGGCTAGTACCTGTGACAATCAGATCATCAACATAAACTCCTACAATTAGAGTTTCAGTCCCTCTGCATCTTTTGTAGACAGCTTGCTCTTGTGGGCATCTCTCAAAGCTAAGATTTGTTAGACACTTGTCCAGACGAGCATACCAAGCTCTCGGCGCTTGACGCAAACCATAAAGTGCCTTATGAAGGCTGTACACCTTGTGTTCATGGCCTTTTCTCTCAAAGCCCTCTGATTGGTTGACATATACTTCTTCTTGTAGATCACCATTGAGGAAAGCTAATTTCACATCAAGATGATAAACTTCCCATCCTTGCTGTGCAGAAAGAGCAAGTAGCAATTTCACAATTTCCAACCTTATCACTGGAGCAAATACTTCATTGGAATCAACTCTCTTTGTGCTTGACGACCTTGCCATCAGGATTCTTTTTGAGCTTGTATACCCATTTAACTCCAACGGGTTTATGTCCCGCTGATGATGAGCCTCTTGCTGGAGTCGCTTCCCGCAGCATGTCTGCAGCGACTTGCAATTCGCCTACATCAAACTGCTGCATGTCTCCTCCTAACTATGGCATAGAGGCATCATGCTGCACCACATCAGCAGTGCTGCTCGTCTCTTCTGCATTTTCTTAAATAGTAAACATGGCCCAAGCTTGTGGATCATGGCTAGACACTTCAGCCCACTCCCAATTCTTTCCTTCTTCAAAAATCACGTCCCTGCTCACATGCAGCTTGCCAGTACGAGGATTATACATACGATATGCTTTGCTGCCTTCCTCTACTCCCAAATGAACCATTGATATACTCTTATCATCAAGTTTTTTCAGTTGGGTAGCAGGTACCTTTACATGACCAATACAACCAAATATTTTCAAATGATCCACTCGTGGCTTCCTTTTACACCATGCTTCATATGGAGTGACACCAACTACTGCCTTGGTGGGTACACGGTTCAGAATATACACCGCGTGACGCACCGCTTCTCCCCAAAATTTTCCCGGCATCATAGTACTCTTGAGCAGACTACGTGCCATGACCATCACCGTGCGATTTCTTCTTTCCACTACTCCATTTTGTTGAGGAGTATAAGGAGTGTGAAATGTCTTCCAATCCCATGGGTATCACACAGATCAACAAACTCATGAGACCGGAATTCACCGCCTCGATCGGTCCTCAAAATCTTGAGCTTGTGTTTAGACTGACTCTCCACCATCGTCTTGAATTTTTTGAATGTTGAATACACTTCACTTTTTGCCTTGATCACATAAACCCACATCATCCTGCTAAAGTCATCAACCAAAAGCAAAAAGTATTTGTTACTAGCACTTGTTTCTGGTGTGATCGGCCTACATAAATCAGCATGAACGAGCTGCAAGGGATGCTCTGCTTTATAGCTTGCTTGTGGAGAAAAAGGAATTCTTATCTGCTAGCAACCAAGCAACCTTCACACAGATGTATAGGATGATCTATTCTTGGCAGCCCCATGGCCATTTCTTTCTCAAACATAAGTTTGATTGCTTGGAAATTTAGATGCCCCAATCTGGCATGCCATAGCCAAGCAGGATCATCAAGACTTGCCGACAAACAGATGGGGTTGCATGTCTTCAGCAATATTTTGTACAGCTGGTTATGTGACATTTTAACCTTCATTAGCAGCATCTCATTCCTGTCATATACCCATAAGAATAATCCTTGCATAACAACATTGCTACCATCTTCAGCTAGCTGTCCCAAGATGATAATATTACTGCATAAATCTGGTATGAAATCCCTGTTTACCGACTGATGCGACATTTCTTTCCACCAAATGTACTTTGGCATGCATTGGCTCTGATACCACTTGTTGGATATGAGCACAGGATTAGCACACACAAAGAACACACACACAGTTCTTAATGGAAGAACACACACAGAGGATGGATAGGTAATTAGCTTCTTGTATTACTTTCTCCACACCCCTATTGCAGGTTTAATCGACATGTATATATACTAGTAGCTAGACTCTTTGGACTTCTTGCTCGCAGAACATTCACACATGACTCATAGACTTCCTACTAGCATTCACACATGACTCATAGACTTCCTACTAATATTCACTCATGACTCATAGACTTCCTACTAGTGTTTTCACACAGGACTCTTGCATACTTGTGCATCTAATGCAACTCTTTGATTTTAGTGCAGTGTCATGCACGCAGGCATTCACATGTTTGTTAAGTATGAAAGCAAAATCTTAAATTATCATTAACACTCTTACCTCTCCTTCCGATTCCTCTCCTATCTTCCTCTTGCTGGTCGGCCGACTGTTACCACAACGTCGTTCCTTTCACCTTCCCAGTAGCTTCCTCACCTACGTTACCACCTGAGATCCAATCCAGCTCATATCAACTTGGTATCAAAGCCTCCCACCATGACTTCCGAGGCACAAGCTTCATCTGCGGAGGATCTGAAAGCCTTCATGGAGTCCAAGTTTGGCAAAATCATGGAGCAATTGTTGGACCAGGGCCACACGCAGGCCACCCTAGTGGCTCGTCTCCAGTCCTTGGAGATGCTGACCATCAGCGATGTTCGGCTGATGGCTACATCTGCCGCTTTGACAGCAGGAGGGTTGGGCATCTTGCCTACCCCGGTGAACACTTCTTTGCTTCCACCGCAGTTACCATTGGAACCCCCCTCATCCATGCCCCTCCACTCCTATTCATGGCCAATATCCCATCCCGTCCCACCCACCGCACACATCCCTTCCTTGCATTCAACCGACACCCAACAACTGGTGGTACCACAGTATCACAAGTTGGGCTTTCCGACATTCGACGGCAAAGAAGACCCATTGGTTTGGTTGGCTCGTTGCGAGCAATTCTTTTGAGTCCAACACACCAAAGAAAGCTACACGGTATGGCTCGTGTCGTACCACATGATGGGGGCTGCACAACAGTGGTACATCCAACTCCAACATGAGGCAGGGACTCCAACTTGGCAGTGCTTCACTGAACTATGCCATCTCCATTTTGGGCCACTAATTTGCAACAACGCCCTGGGAGAACTCGCCTGGCTTCGTCTCATGGGCTCAGTGGCGAAATACCAAGACAAGTTTCTGGCTCTTCTCTGTAGAGCAGACCAGTTGACTCCCATCAATAGGTTCATCTATTCACATCTAGGCTGTTCGATCTTCTACGCACGTATGTCGAGCTCCAACAGCCCCCTGGTGGCCATGAGCCTCGCGCGCTCGTACAAGCTGCGGGCTCAAGTGGCGGCGGCCTCCTCGCCAGCACACATCTTTCCACGACCACAGTTTTGGGCCCGTCCCTCAGGTCAGCTAGTCTTGGAGTCACCCAATCCGTCGGCTCTAGTAGAACAACGACCCTTCAAGTTCCTCACCGAGGCTGAGATGGACAACCGTCAAAAGAAGGGTCTGTGTTTCAATTGTGACGAACCCTTTCATCACGTTCATAGATGCAAACACCTCTTCTTCATTGATTTCCAACCGGATGACAGTGAGGGCAGTGATTCGGCCACCCGTGAGGACGATCTGGGCATCTGCCTTTATGCCCTGACCGGCATCTGTACTGGTGACACCATGCAGCTTCGCATCCAGCTGGGCGCCGTGGACTGCATTGCCCTGGTAGATTCCGGCTCCACCCACAATTTCGTGCGAGCGGAAGTTGCCCAAGCTACTGGTGTGGCCCTCATACTTGTCCTGATCTTCATGTTGCTATGGCCAATGGAGATCGAGTGCCAAACGTAGGATTGGCCCTGGCGGTCCCCCTGGAGATTGCCAGAGAACACTCAGAGACTTCGATGTCATACTCAGAGTCCAATGGCTCTGGACCTTAGGGCCTATCACATGGGACTTCTCCACACTCCAGATTTCCTTCTGGCTCGCCACCAGACACATCACATGGAAGGGGGTGGCTGTGTAACATCCTGATTTTTGGGGATTTTTAAAACCTTGAATTCAAAAATAAATTTCTGGGATTTTCCTGAATTTAAAAGCAAGCTTAAAAGAATTTGCAGAAATTTAAAAGAATTTAATATGATTAAATTATACTTCAACAGTAGCTGGAAATATTTTAATTGAGTTCCTTGTGTCACAAGAAATTTTCTAGAATTTTCTGGAATTCAAATAAGCTTCAAATGAATTTTAGAATTTTAAAATGATTTAATCTGAGTAAAATAGATGTCAACATAAGTTGGAAATATTTTTGGTCTCAAGGAATTTTCTGGTATTTTTGGTGAAATTTTCGGATTTATTTGCTATTTTCTAGAGCCTCTTGAAGTTTATTTGAATTTCTGGTTTAAAAAGAAAAGGGGGAAAAATCTCAGCCGCCCGATCCTCTTCCCTCCGCGTGTCAGCCATCCCGGCCGTCCACGTGTCGGCCTCCCACGTCCTCTCCCTCTTCCGCGCCCCGCCTCCCTCTCGGCCGCTGATCCCCGCCGCCCCGCCACCTGGCGCCCATCCCGCGAGCCCGCTCCCGCCGCCTTTCCCCACTCGCCGGCCTCCCACGCGCGCCCACCGTCCACCGCTCCCCGCTGTCCGATCACACGCCCTGCCACGCGTCGTGTGGCTCGTGCCCGATCCCGCGCCCGCTCGCCCTCACCCGCTCGCGTTGCCCGCTGTTGGATCGCACCCGCGCCACATCCCAGCCGTCCGCCTCCCACTCGCGCGCGTAACCGTAACCCTAACCGTTTAACCCGCGCCCGAGCCGTCCCCGCTCCGCGTTCGATCAGCCGCCTCGGTTCGCGTGATAAATGCACCGTCCGCTCCTCGGTTCGCGTGCACCCGCGTCGCCGCCGCCCTCGCCGCCTCGCGCGCGCGCGCGCCGAGCGCCGCTCGCCGTCGCGCTACCGCCGCCCGTCGCGCTCTCCGTCGCTGTCCGTCGCTGTGGCGAAGACCTCGCCGGTGAGCCGCCGCCGCCCTCTCGCTGCGCCGCCGCCGCGCGCGCCCGCCGCCGCACCGCATCCTCGCCGCCGCCTCGGTCCCGAGCCGGACCAGCGCCACGCGCCCCAAGGCCGCGCGCCACGACACTTCGCGGTGCGTCGGGCACGCGTCGTCGATCCACTCCCCGCGCCGGCCACGCGTCACCAGCTGCTGCCACGTCAGCCCTAGCGTGCCGCGTCAGCGCCGCCGCCCACTTGCACTACTTCGTGAGCCGGGCTAACGGTGGACCGGTTATCCCGTGCGCCGGGTTCACAGAACAGTATCCTTTTTCGTTTTTCCCGATTTTCTTGAGATTTAATTTTTCGAGAGCCCGTTCTCCTCCGTCCTAGCTCCGATTGATCCCGTTCTTTTTTCTAAATTCATCTAAAATCAAGCTCTAGCTGTTGGTTCTGGTTTTGTGAATTTTGAAATTCATTTGCTTGTCATTTTATGGGTTTCTTTGTTTTTGGTCGTTTTCTCTCTCGTTAGATTCGGATCCCGGAGGAGCAGGTTTCGCGCCCGAAGACCAGGAGTACCCCACTGAGCATAACTAAGGCAAGTCGTGTCCTTTGATCATGTTGAACCCAGTTTGCAATCTATTATTTAATTACTTTGTTTTAAATTACATTGCATCACTATTTTTTTATTCAACCCTTGTACCGGTGGTTATCGTCCCAATTGAATTTCTCCCTCCTTGATAATTTGGAATGCCATTATACCATTGTCGCCATAGGTTGGGAAACATACTAGTGATGCTAGATTATTGTCACATGGGTTGGTACGATAGATTGCTTAGCTTTGCTTATAGCTCCGATTGGGTTTATCATCACATGTGATTTATCAATTTGATTTAATGAGATATGGAACTATGGTTGGTGCCACGTATATTAAAATTTGTGCCATGACGTTGGTGCGTCATCGGCGGTGGTTAAACAAACTGGTTTTGCACTCGGGCGAGTGATCGTGCAGTAAAGGGGGGAAGTGTTGGTGCACTTCGAGGGATGTGGTAGTCTCGCCCGGGTAATGTTAAGGACTTCACTTTGTGCGCCATTGATCTGAGCTATACCGTGCAAACCACATGTCTGGTATGGGACGGACCTGGCTGACTAATTTGGGATGTTTCAACTTTAATCTTGCCATTGAGATGAACATGGTTGCTGATTTTCATGTGGCGCAACGGGGGGTGTGATGCGAAACCCTAGCGGGCGGATTAAGTTGTAACTGAACTTTGTAAAGGCCTTGTTGTGATTATGTTTAACGTGAGGATTATCACATCGTGTGGGTACAGTTGTGCAACCTCTACAGAGTGTAAAACTATTCGAATAGCCACGTCCTCGGTCATGGACAATGCTCGGTGATTTCACACGAGGGGTAGTTATTTCTGAAAACTATGAATGGAAGTGGACAGGTGTTCACTGTTGGTTTAGCTTATGGGTGGGAGGTCCATAAGCGGTTGGTTTAGCTTATGGATGGGAGGTTCATAAGCGATTGGTTAGCTTGTGGATGGGAGGTCCGCAAGTAGTTAATTCAATTCTTTTGATTATTTATTTATTATTGTTTTACGTAAAGTTCGCCTTCAATCTATTTATTGTATTTCAACTGTCATTTATGCAAATTAACCTTTCAGCCTTCCTTTGGTAAGCCTTGCATACTATATTGCATTCATTTGTTACAAACGACTTGCTGAGTACCAATGTACTCACGGCTTTATGCCCAATGTTGCTCGATTGAGGAAGAGGAGTATCACCACAGGAGGTTCCGTAAGAGAGTACTTCGACGACTTCACGGATTAGGCTTCGTTCTCCACTCGATAGCCTGTGGGTTTGTCGATTGGCCACTACGCTTTATTTTGGATTTCCGCTGCTACTTTTGTTAAGCCTTCGGCCCAGTTTATTGTAAGTTTGACCATAAGGTCGTACATTTTGAGATTTATCGATATTTGAGCTTTCCTTTATTTTATCGTGTATATGGTTGTGATGACATCTATGTTTAACTATGTGCACTAGCATGATCCTGGGACTAGTGCAGATTACACAGGGAGTCCGGATTTGCATATTCGGGTCTCGACAGAGATGGTATCAAAGCTATATCGGCTATAGGACGAAGCCTTAGTTAGAATAGTCGTATTAGCCAATTTCAAAATTCTATTTTCTAAATCAAATCAACAAAATGAATATATAGTGATTCTCTATTCTTACCTTATTCTTAGGATTCTTAATCCTCGTCTTCTCTCCAACTTTATTTTCAAAATTTAATTTGACTTCTCATCTCAACAATATCTATAGATGTCACGAGTGTTCCAAAATCAAAAGAAGACCGCCCCAGAATTCTTCGAGCTTTGTGAAGATTGGATCGAGCAAGCAATCAATTTAGACCAAGACAAGATTGGAGGTCATCGTGAAGATTAGGAAGCTGTCAGATTAAAACCTTGTAATAGTTTTAGCGTCGCATAGATCGATTTGCTTCTTCTTGCAGTTGTGTGCGATGTGAACTGCAAATATTGCCCATAAAAGCATTATATTGCATTCATGTCAACTTTTTATTGGAGTTATTTTTGCCCGGTTTTGTTGTTAGCCTTTTCGGCTAAGTGTTTGTTTAGTGTAGGTTTCCATTAGAAATCCCCCTTAGACGAATTTACCTCTCCTCTATGCTTTTCCCTCTCGTCTTTAAACCCGGCAAAGGCAGTCAACAGTTGTTTTTCCTTTCAGGACAGCAGCAAAGATAGTTGATACCAGGACTACAGCAGGCCGCAACCAGGCAGACCAAGATCCAGAGAGCAGTACCGCGCAACCAGTTCCACCGAGCTTGGACCCCGCCCTCAGTCAGTTTTTGGTGGCCCAAACACATATGATGCAGGCTATGATGCAAAATATGCAGGCTATGATGCAGCGTCAGCAGCAGGAGCCAATACCGCCACCCGCACCTCGCCAGCAGTCCAACTATGCAGAGTTCATGAGGACGAGACCACCTGTTTTCTCCAGTTCATCCGAGCCTTTGGAGGCTGATGATTGGATTCGTTCAGTTGAGAAGAAACTGAACTTGGCTCAGTGCACTGACAGGGAGAAAGTACTATATGCAGCACATCAGCTTGAGGGACCAGAACAGCATCACGTTGAAGGAGTTCGCCAAAGCCTTCCATAACGCCCATGTCATGGATGGAATAGTCGAGATGAAGAAGGATGAATTCCGTGAGTTGCAGCAGGGGAACATGTCAGTGAGTGAATACCTCAACAGATTCACTCAGCTCGCTCGCTACGCGCCAGAGGACGTAGCCACAGATTCAACTCGTCAAAAAAGGTTCAAGAAGGGTCTAAACCCAGGATTGAAAGTGCAGGTCGTGGGCAACGACTATGCCAATTTTCAGCGATTGGTGGATAAGGCCATACTGATCGAGGATTCCCGTCGTGAGTTGGGAGAATTTCACAAAAGGAAGATGAGTCAGCAAGGAGTTCACACACAACAGTCACAGAGAACTAGACTCAACACCTATCAGCCTACACGAGTACCTCAGCAGCAGCAGCCAGTTTTCAAGACCCCAGCTCCAGTGACCCGTTATGAGAATTCAGGACCCCGCCCTATCAATGTCAGCAATCAACCCCAGAAGAGTGTCAACCTGCAGGTTCGGCGGATTGTTATAATTGCAAAGAGCGTGCCACTTCGCTCGCAGCTGCTGCCGCGAGGCGTCGAGACATCACACCGGGCCTGCTCAACCTAGAGAGTACGCTGCCAAGACCCTTCCTCCAGAGCAAGCCGTGGCGGCAAAGATCCCAGAGCGTTGCAAGAGGAAGCTGAACCACGCCGACTCGCTGCCGCACCAAGTAAACCCATCTCTCTTAGTTTGCCCGGATCTCGGGGTCGAGATCCCGTTTAAGGGGGTAAGGTTTGTAACATCCAGATTTTTGGGGATTTTTAAAACCTTCAATTTAAAAATAAATTGCTGGGATTTTCCTGAATTTAAAAGCAAGCTTAAAAGAATTTGCAGAAATTTAAAAGAATTTAATTTGATTAAATTATACTTCAACAGTAGCTGGAAATATTTTAATTGAGTTCCTTGTGTCACAAGAAATTTTCTAGAATTTTCTGGAATTAAAATAAGCTTCAAATGAATTTTAGAATTTTAAAATAATTTAATCTGAGTAAAATAAATGTCAACATAAGTTGGAAATATTTTTTTTTGGGTTCTTCAGGTCTCAAGGAATTTTCTGGTATTTTTGGTGAATGTTTGGGATTTATTTGCTATTTTCTAGAGCCTCTTGAAGTTTATTTGAATTTCTGGTTTAAAAAGAAAAAGGGGAAAATCTCAGCCGCCCGATCCTCTTCCCTACGCGTGTCAGCCATCCCGGTCGTCCACGTGTCGACCTCCCGCGTCCTCTCCCTCTCCCGCGCCCCACCTCCCTCTCGGCCGCTGATCCCCGCCGCCCCGCCACCTGGCGCCCATCCCGCGAGCCCGCTCCCGCCGCCCTTCCCCACTCACCGGCCTCCCGCGCGCGCCCGCCTTCCACCGCTCCCCGCCGTCCGATCACCCGCCCTGCCACGCGTCGTGTGGCTCGTGCCCGATCCCGCGCCCGCTCGCCCTCACCCGCTCGCATCGCCCGCCGTTGGATCGCGCCCGCGCCACATCCGCCCGTCGCCTCCCTTCGCTGCGCAGAATCAGAATTCCTAACCCTAACCCTCGGTCGCCCGTCCGATCGTCCCACGTGGCCGCATCCCGACCGTTTAACACGCGTCCGAGCCGTCCCCGCTCCGCGTTCGATCAGCCGCCTCGGTTCACGTGGTAAATGCGCCGTCCGCTGCTCGGTTCGCGTGCACCCGCGTCGCCGCCGCCCTCGCCTTTGTCATCGCGCCCACGCCGCCACCGGAGCCGCTCCGTCGTCGCGCTACCGCGCCGCGCGCGCTCTCCGTCGCGCTTATCTCGCCGCTGTTGCGAAGACTCGCCGGCGAGCCGCCGCCGCTTCTCTCTCGCCTTCGCCGCCGCCGCCCGCCGCCGCACCCGCATCCCGCTCCGCCGGTCCCGAGCCCGACCCACATCGCACCCGCACCCGCGCTCCGCGCGCGCGCCGCCGCGCGCGGCGCGCTGGGCACGCTGCCGCGATCCACTCCCGCGCCGCCACGCGCCGCCATCTCCCCGCTCCCGCCGCGCCGCGCGTCGCCATCGCGCCGCCCCGCCTCCGCGCGCGCGATCTCGCCGCCGATCCGGATCGGGCCGACGGCCGCGCCGCCTCTCTCTCGCCGGCCGGATCCGACCGCGGCCGACGGATCATGCCACGTGCCGCGCCCGCGACCGTCGGATCAACCCGCCGCCGCCCACGCCCTCTCCACGTCAGCCCTGCCACGTGGCAGCCACGTCAGCCCTACCCGCCACGTGGCATGACACGTGGCAGCCACGTCAGCAAAAACCCGCCGCCCCGAGCCACGTGGTAGCCACGCCGGTGCCACGCCACCCGTGCACGCGTGGCGGCACCGGTCGCCGCCACGCCGACCCTAGCGTGCAGCGTCGGCGCCGCCCACTTGCACTGCTTCGTGAGCCGGGCTCACGGTGGACCGGTTATCCGGTGCGCCGGGTTCACAGAACAGTATCCTTTTTCGTTTTTCTCGATTTTCTTTAGATTTAATTTTCCGACAGCCCGTTCTCCTCCGTCCTAGCTCCGATTGATCCCGTTCTTTTTTGTAAATTCATCTAAAATCGAGCTCTAGCTGTTGGTTCTGGTTTTGTGAATTTTGGAGTTCATTTACTTGTCATTTTATGGGTTTCTTTGTTTTCGATCGTTTTCTCTCTCGTTAGATTCGGATCCCGGAGGAGCAGGTTTCGCGCCCGAAGACCAGGAGTACCCCACTGAGCATAACCAAGGCAAGTCGTATCCTTTGATCATGTTGAACCCAGTTTGCAATCTATTATTTAATTACTTTGTTTTAAATTACACTGCATCACTATTTTTTTATTCAACCCTTGTACCGGTGGTTATCGTCCCAATTGAATTTCTCCCTCCTTGATAATTTGGAATGCCATTATACCATTGTCGCCATAGGTTGGGAAACATACTAGTGATGCTAGATTATTGTCACATGGGTTGGTACGATAGATTGCTTAGCTTTGCTTATAGCTCCGATTGGGTTTATCATCACATGTGATTTATCAATTTGACTTAATGAGATATGGAACTGTGGTTGGTGCCACGTATATTAAAATTTGTGCCATGACGTTGGTGCGTCATCGGCGGTGGTTAAACAAACTGGTTTTGCACTCGGGCGAGTGATCGTGCAGTAAAGGGGGGAAGTGTTGGTGCACTTCGAGGAATGTGGTAGTCTCGCCCGGGTAATGTTAAGGACTTCACTTTGTGCGCCATTGATCTGAGCTATACCGTGCAAACCACATGTCTGGTATGGGACGGACCTGGCTGACTAATTTGGGATGTTTCAACTTTAATCATGCCATTGAGATGAACATGGTTGCTGATTTCCATGTGGCGCAACGGGGGGTGTGATGCGAAACCCTAGCAGGCGGATTAAGTTGTAACTGAACTTTGTAAAGGCCTTGTTGTGATTATGTTTAACGTGAGGATTATCACATCGTGTGGGTACAGTTGTGCAACCTCTACAGAGTGTAAAACTATTCGAATAGCCACGTTCTCGGTCATGGACAATGCTCGGTGATTTCACACGAGGGGTAGTTATTTCTGAAAACTATGAATGGAAGTGGACAGGTGTTCACTGTTGGTTTAGCTTATGGGTGGGAGGTCCATAAGCGGTTGGTTTAGCTTATGGATGGGAGGTTCATAAGCGATTGGTTAGCTTGTGGATGGGAGGTCCGCAAGTAGTTAATTCAATTCTTTTGATTATTTATTTATTATTGTTTTACGTAAAGTTCGCCTTCAATCTATTTATTGTATTTCAACTGTCATTTATGCAAATTAACCTTTCAGCCTTCCTTTGGTAAGCCTTGCATACTATATTGCATTCATTTGTTACAAACGACTTGCTGAGTACCAATGTACTCACGGCTTTATGCCCAATGTTGCTCAGTTGAGGAAGAGGAGTATCACCAGCAGGAGGTTCCAGAAGGAGAGTACTTCGACGACTTCACAGATTAGGCTTCGTTCTCCACTCGATAGCCTGTGGGCTTGTCGATTGGCCACTACGCTTTATTTTGGATTTCCGCTGCTACTTTTGTTAAGCCTTCGGGCCAGTTTATTGTAAGCTTGACCATAAGGTCGTACCTTTTGAGATTTATCGATATTTGAGCTTCCCTTTATTTTATCGTGTATATGGTTGTGATGATATCTATATTTAACTGTGTGCACTAGCATGATCCTGGGACTAGTGCAGATTACACAGGGAGTCCGGATTTGCATATTCGGGTCTCGACAGGCTGGTCCACCACCGGCCTAGGCTCACCTCTATGCGGGTCCAGATTTACTCCAGGCCCTGTTGTTGAGTTCAAATAGCTATTTGCAAGCCGACCAATCTGCCGCCGTCATGTCCATGCGACCATCGCATACACCTTCTGCCCGGCACAACCCAATGGCCGTCTAGCCGTATCGCTATGCGATGACCCAGAAAACGGAGTTGGAGAACCAGTGCCATGCCATAGAGTCTCAGGGGATCATTCACAAAAGTACATCGGAGTTTTCTTCGCCAATCATCCTTGTCAAAAAATAGGATGGCTCATGGCGGTTTTGCATCAACTACTGGTCCCTGAATTCCAAGACCATTAAAGACAAATTCCCTATTCCCGTAGTGGATGAACTATTGGATGAACTCCACGTTGCCCACTTCTTCTCCAAGCTTGACCTTCGCTCCGGCTACCACCAAGTCTGTATGCACCTTGATGATGTTAAGAAGACGGCTTTCCGCACCCACGAGGGCCTCTTTGAGTTATTGGTCATGCCCTTTGGATTAACCAACACCCTGGCAACCTTTCAGGCTCTTATGAATGATATATTGCGCCCCTTCCTATGCCATGTCATCTTGGTTATTTAAGGCATCCTCATATATAATAGGACTTGGGCAGATCACTTACAACACCTGTGCATGGTGTTGCGCACACTCCAGGAGAATCACCTCTTCCTCAAGGAAAGTAAATGTTTCTTCGGTCACCACGAGGTCGCTTATTTGGGACATGTTGTGTCCACGCATGGAGTGGCCATGGATGATGACAAGGTCCGGGCAATTAAGGAATGGCCCGTACCTCGGTTGCTTTGAGCATTGCGTGGGTTCCTCAGCCTCGCGGAGTACTACAAGAAGTTCGTCATAGACTACGGCGCTCTAGCGGCACCCTTGATGCGCCTCCTCAAAAAGGGGGATTTTACCTAGTCCAATGAGGTGGCACAGTCATTCGCTTCTGTTGAAAAAGTGATTTGAATTCGTACCGTATCCATGTAGAATACTTCATCACCTCATGCCAGACGTGGCATAGCAGGTATATACACAGTTTGTATCAGACATGGTATCAACCTGTAGCAATCAACTTTGATTTGGTTTTCTCTTCGTGTAGAACTCTTTTCCCCCTACTATATATGTACCCCAGTAATCCATAAGAAGGGTAAGTCCCATGAGAAGCGCTCCATTATAATATCTCATCATTATAGTGATTTGCCTTTAAGCGTTTGCGGTTTTTTTCCGCAAGGGTTTTCCACGTAAAAACTTCATGTCTCCTGTCTCTATTTTTTCTGAGCATTATTTGCAACAAGTGTTATCAGAGCCTACAAGATTAGAGCACAGAAAATTAGAGTTAAGTGATCTATCAGAAAAAAAATCGTCTCGTCGTTGAGTCCGAGAGGTATCGCGTCCTTTTCAAGTCGGCGTCAACTTGGTCTTCGAGTCGGACTTCAGCAACACAAAATAAAACTACTCGGCACGTCATCCACAGCAGCTCCATGTCCTTGCATGTGAAGATGAGAAAGCACCAGCTCTCGTGCACATCCTCCGAAGTCATCACCTCGATCAGCGGTATTGCAGAAGAAGCCAGTCCTTCACGTCGTGAAGTCAAGCAGCAGCCAATGCCCACGCCACGGTTCACATCTTCATCAGTCTGTCCAAACGCAGAGCCTCATTCTGCGCGCGATCAGCAAACGGACCGAAGAGCAAGCAACAGAAGAAATTAGAAGCAACAACACACGCAAGGAAAGAAAACGCGGCACAGAACCCAAGGCGAGGCAAGTAAAAAAAGAAAGGCACAAAGCCCAAAGCAAATAAAAAGGGACAGTGTCAAGGCTATCCATGGCTTTTGCTTGGTGAATTGTTTGGAGGAAATTGCTAGGTGCACCCGAAAAATCGTGCCAAGAATTTTTCTTTTGCGAGAATTGTTTGCTAGGTACACTCAAATTCGTACTAGTAAAATTTTGATTTTCTTCCGTATGGTGACTCTGAAGTATGATTTTCTGTTGTCGGATCGCGATATGAGATTTTCTCTATAGCAAGTCAAGATACGAGCTATTTTATCACAGCTTGATTTGGATGATGCTCTTTTGGGGATCAACAAGATGCCAGCCAGATTGTCCATCGACGAGAAGCAATGTAAAGATTGTAAGGCATTATCTCAAATTCATCTTCATCTCTCAAATAATATTTTACAGGAGGTTATGAAGGAGACTTCCATTGCCGCATTATGGTTGTGCATGACCAAAAATCTGACCAGCAAAATGCATTTAAAGCAGAAGATTTATTCATAAAAGATGGCAGAGGGAGCTTTATTGCTGAACCACTTGACAGCTTTCAAGAAAGTTATTGCTGACCTCGAATCTATAGAGGTAAAATATGATGATGAAGATTTGGATTTTATTTTGCTATGCTCTCTGCCTAGTTCGTACTCTACTTTTAGAGATACTTCTGTATAACCGAGATACTCTTACTCTCAGTGAAGTTTATGAAACTCTGCATGCTAAAGAAAAGATGAAACTTATGGTTCCCAGTGGAAGTTCAAGTATGCATGCAGAAGGTTTGTCTGTTCGCGGCAGACAATATAAGAAGGGTTCAAACTACAATTCAAAAGGCAGAAGCAAAAGCAGATACAGAGACAGATCTAAATCCAGAAACAAGAAGTCATGTAGGTATTACAAGAAGGATAGTCTTGACATATCCGAGTACTAAAAGTTGCAGAATAAGGAGAAGGGGAATAATAATTTCAAGAAGGATCGATAAGAGGATGAAACTAGAGCCACTGTTATCACCAAAGAAAGTTCTGATAGAGATATTCTCGTTGCATTTGCTGGTAATTGCAAAACTGACGATGAATGGATTATTGATTCAGTCTGTACTTTCCACATGAGCCCGAACCGTGAGTGGTTCGTTACCTATGAAGCTACGTCAAGTGGATCCGTGTTGATGTGTAATAATGCATCATACAAGGTTGAAGGCATTGATTCTATTCAGATCAAGATGTTTGATGACACCATCAGAACTTTATCGGATGTTCATCACATTTCAAATTTAAAAAGAAATCTTATCTCATTGAGTACTTTTGATGCTCAAGGGTACAAGTATTCTAGTGAATGTGGAGTTTCAAAGGTCACCAAAGATTCTCTTGTTGTGATGAAGTTAATATGAAAGCTACCAACTTATATTATCTGCGAGACACTACAATTTTAGGTAATGCTGTTGTTGTCTCAAATAAATCATTCGATTCTGATACTACTAATCTTTGGCATATACGTCTAGGGCATATGAGTGAAGCTGGAATGATGAAATTATGCAAAAGAAGATTTCTTGATGGTAAAAACATCGATAAGTTGAAGTTTTGTGAACATTGCGTCTTCAAAAAGCAAAAGATGGTGAAATTCAGCACTGTAACTCACTCTACAAAAGGTATATTGGATTATATTCACTCCGATTTGTGGGGAGAATCTCGTGTTCCATCACTTGAAGGTGCAAGCCATATGTTGACCATTATTGATGATTACTCAAGAAAAGCTTAGACATATTTCATCAAGTATAAATCGGATATATTCAACACATTCAAGGAGTGAAAGATTATGATTAAGAGACAAACTAGTAAGCATATCAAGAATTTTTGTACCAACAATGGGTTAGAGTTTTGTTGAAGAAAATTTGAAGTTTTATGCAAGTCAGAAGGTATTGTGAGACATTATACTATTCCAAGCACCCCCCAACAAAATGATGTGGCCGAACATATGAACAGAACCATCATGAAGAAGATACATTATATGTTATCAAATTCTTGATTATCAAAGAGTTATTAGGCTAAAGCTATTTCCACTGCTTGTTATTTGATTAATCGGTCACCAAATTTGACTATTGATAAAAAGACTCTAATTGAGTTATAGTCTGGTTCTCTAGCAGATTATTCAAACTTGAAAATATTTGGTTGTCCTACTTATACTCGTGTCAATAATAGTAAATTAGAACCTAGAGTAGTTAAGTGTATTTTTCTTGGTTATAAAATTGGTGTGAAAAGATATAAATTTTGGAATCCTAAAACTAGAAAGGTGGTTATTAGCAGAGATGTTACTTTTGATGAGTCTGTTATATTGCATGATAAATCATCTATTGATTTTCCTGTTGAAAAGCAATCAAGCATGCAGATGGAGCATATTATTGATTCAGGATCTACACCAGAAATCAAATAAGGAAAATATTTCAGAAGTCCTTATTGTTGTACCACCAACACAATATTCCATTGCAGTTAATAGAGAAAGGAGGAACATAACGTTAGATCAGTTTGTCCGAAAAGTGTCGTACGTCGCATAAGTTGTAGATGTTGACCGAGTGGGAACCAGTGCACCGCACAATTGACTGGCCCCAATCTCTTGAGTGGTGAACATCTGCTGTATCCAGTCTTCCGCGTAATTGTTGGCGTCCTGTGTAAGAAAACATGTTTCGTTAGGCCGACATAAGGTAGAACTGCAATAAAACACGTAATTGTAAGCATCGGTGTTACATGTTGCACAGATGATGAACCTCCTAGGTACTCCGGTCCACGGCAATCCGCGTTGTACTCGTGGACCGTGTAGTTATCTTATTTCTGATCGTACCACCTATCACGCTGTCTTGGATGTGAGTGGTCCACGGGTGCGTACATGCTGTATTGCACGCAGTCTTGGATAGGGGAGTCGAAGTCGGTGCATGTTGTGTCCTGTGTGTCGGGCTATCTCTGTGATGAGGACAGGAGTAAAGTGCTCTCTCGTCCCACTTCCCCTGATGAGGATGGTCTGGGGTCGACCTGCCTGTGCCATATGATGTTGTTGACTAGTTCTAGGGTCTATTCTTTTTTGCTGCGGCTTATGACTTTTGGCTGAAATTTTTAAATTTTAGCTGTTTGCAATAGAGATTACGGAGAGAGAGATACTCGCTTATGATTTTGGATGATCCAGATGTTAGGCTTTTAACGTGTACTATAATTAACTTGTAGACTTCATCTTTAAAAAAAATACTCCGTTTGAAAGTTAGATACTATAGCAAAAATCAAAAAACATTTTGAGAAGTTGAAAAAAACAAGCTCCTAATGTTGAGACTTAGACTTGTTCTAGCTTGTCCAAATGCAGAATATATACTAGCTCCCATGCTTGAATCACGGTGCTAGTAGCTCACAGAATGTTTTGCAGAGCATGGCTAATTTTGACTGCAATTTATGAGAGACTTCTTTCTTATAAGACTATAAAAAAATCAGCAGGTTATGCAAGAGATAACATGTGCTACCTCTCTGGTCTCTGCTCTCTACTTATATCTTATGCTATACTGCTATCTATGGGATTCTATTCTTCTTGTCTGAAACTGAATAATTCGAGGGAGAAGAGCACATACTACTCCTAGGTGCTAACTACTACTACTCCGTAGAGATTAGATAAAAAACTAACAATAAGGAGATGCAGAGTGTCTCTAGCCAGCACAAAACACAGCACTAGGAGCACCGCAATCATCAAGAACTTACATTAGCAATAAAGATTGAACTGAATGGCGCATGGGGGAGGACTGGAGGAGATGCAGCCAGCGGCCAGCACACATGGGGGGAGGAGATGCAGCCGGCGGCGATGCGAGATACGGACCGTACTCCTCTCCCCTCCTGCGGCGGCGATATGGACCTTACTCAGAATCTTGGCCTATGAAGGAAAAAAAGGAACGTTGTGATGCGACGTAACTACCAGATGCACTCGGAAATTGGAAGTTCAAGAGGGGAGGGTTCAGATCTGACCAGTGACCAGTGCGGGGGATGGAAATGGAAGTCTAGTTGCCGGTGCCGACAGCAAGCAGAGCACCAGAGGCGAGGGAAGGCACGGCGGGAAGAGGATGAATGCCATACCCCTAGAGGAGCCCTGTTGGCTGGAGGACCTCTGGAAAGTGTCTGCCAGACCTCTGGACTCTGGAGGAGCCCTGCTGGCTGAACCACTGGAGCCCTGGAGGTGGAGCGCTTAGGGATGGTAATCGGGTACGATGGGTATAGGTGGTGTTCGCTCATATCTATATTCGTGATCTTGATTTACGTCAATAGGTATATTCGTGAAGGACAACGGGCGAAGAATGTCGCTTATACCTATCGTCCACGGGTATACCCGTTTACCTGCGAACTGAGAGTCACCATGTACTTTAATATGAAATCTTCTAACACTAAAGTATTGTAACATATTAAAATATTATAATTTTATTTGTAACATATTATCTTTCTACACCAAAGTATTGTAACATGTTATCTTTCTACACCAAAGTATTGTAACATATTATCTTTCTACACCAAAGTATTGAATATTTATAATATATTCATAGATCGTGGACTTGCGGGTAAACGGGTGAGACGGGTACGGGTGGAGCTTACTCATACCCATACCCGTTTACCCGATAGGTAAAAAGTTTCCCCTATTTTCATACATATGGGTAAATAATACATCCTATATCTGACTCTATTAGGGTATTTACCCGCAAATATACGAGTAAATAGATACAATTACCATTCTTAGGAGCCCTGGTGTGTAACCGTGATGGAGCGTGGAGCAGAGGAGGCTAACCGCTCAATGAGTCACTGGCGGTGCGTATTGGGGCATTGGGCTATTGTCGGCGGCGCATAGCTGGCTCAGTCAAAAAAAAAAACCCTACTAGCTGTCCATGTTCCAAAAGACACCTCTTGAGTATTTCTTTAATTCAAGAGTACTCAATTAAAATCCGATCGGGTTAACTGGGTTTTTCTAGATCAACTGCATTGATGATCCTGTGAGCGTGATCAGCCCGGCATAGTCTCTAGGTCTGGATTTTTCCAGTCCAACCGCTAGGCCGCTCTGGATCTAATAACTATGCTTCCGAGCAGTGGTGGCTCGATAGACTGCTATCGAGTAAGGATGGGCTGCGCAACGGCAAGCCACACCATCCGAGCAAAGCCTGGTCCTCTGCAACAGTTGTACATTAACAAAACATAACTGCGAGACACCGGCTGCTTTTTCAGATACGAAATGTTGATTCCTTGATCCACGTGCTCACGCAAAACCACCATTGCACATGTATAGCTAAAATCGGTGAGATGCTCTGGATCAAATTAGTTACAATTGTGTTTGTTCTTTCCGATTGTCTATGAAGATTCAAGTGCCCAATTACGAAACCTGTTTTAACAGATAAAACCATCCACAATTACCATTCATACGTAAACCAGGCAGCACCAGATCACATGGGAACTGTGAAGTGCAGAACCTAATCAGATCACATGCAGTGAAAGTTCATATGATAAGCAAACCAAGGCTGAGAGAAGGCAAGACAGATGAAACCAAGATACAGCACATGTAAAACCAAGTAAATAGTTGGCACAAGTTATACCTTCGGAAATAACACAGCAACGACGAGTACTCAAGAATTGTGACCGAACATCACCTTGTCCACAGAAAACTGCACCAATTACCGAAGAAAGCTAGCAGTACCATGTCTATCTATCACAATGACACGCGGTTCCTCATCTATAACTTAGTAGGCTTAGGTGGCATCTTATGCAGTGGTGGCAGCAGCAGCCTTGACGGCAGAAAGCTTGGACCTCCTCTTCGCCAAGCTCTCGCTCCTGCGCTCCCTCTGCTCCTTCAGCCTCTGGGCAAGCAGCTTCTGGTACTCAGCAGCCTCAGACTTCTTCTTGGCAATTCTCTGCTTCTTCTTGGCAATCCTTGCCCTCTTCCTCTGGAGGGTCAAGGGAGTAACAAGCCTCTGGATCTTAGGAGCCTTGCTCACCTTCTTGCCTGCAGGACAAAATTAACCGTTGGATAGTGAAAAGAACGTTAATATAAATGGAAGGCTAGTTTCATGTCAGCTCCAAACTCTCCACTACATAACTTGTGCCCATGCAAGACTAAAGGGTCAAGGAATGTCAAGCTTATATCTTTCAAGCAATTCTGTGTCACATATTTAAACATTATCTAAATTGGCCTGTTTTGTATAGCGACAAGCAAGGCATCCTCTTCGCAGCAGCCAGAAAAGTAGCACAACCATGCAGTCAAAGATAAAACATAATATTGCAAGGCAACTAAAATATAACATCAGGGATTAGGGACACTCACTGTTCTTTGTAGTGAAGGTCCTGCGGTAAGTGTTCACATACTTGCGGACATCATCATCCTTGGCAAGGTTGAACAGCTTCCTGATCTTAGATGCCCTCTTGGGTCCCCTCATCCTGGGCTTCTCAGTGTCAGTCAAGCCAGGAAGATCATTCTCACCCTTCTTAACAATAACCAAGTTGATGACAGAGAGATCTTGGCTGACAATGCAACCACGGACGGACTTTCTTCTACGCTCACCATCACGCCTGCCATATCCACGGAAGCAGGGGGTACCTGTCAATATTCACAGAAGAACTTTTGTACAGGTATATATCGATCATTGTGAAAATGGAGTAGAAGACACCTACCCCTGTGGAGCAGAAGGCGGACACGTCCAGGAACTAGCACACCCTGCTTCATGGGGAAACCTTGCTTGTCACAACCTCCCATAATCTTGAAGACATAACCCTTGAATTCCTGTAAAAACAAACAAATTTAATGACCCAATTCTTTACATTGTAAAGTAAATAATCATGAAAGAAATTGTCAAAGAAATTACTTCACCAAGAGCATCACCGCTAACTTCCTGAGAGATCCTCTTATCATAAAATGCACGGCTGCACGATTCATAAAAAAGCATTAGTTAATGATCATTACAACAAAAGTTCCTAACTAAACTTCACACCAAATGATCACAGATAATTAACACCATTCTGTTTCCGCCAAGAAATAATTAAAACCAAGCATACTCTTTACAACATATAGGGGACAGGAAAGCTCACTTTTTAAGATCACACTTGATCAAGATACAAGTTACAAAATACATGAGCTCGCAGCTAAACCAAATCCACAGTTCCATTAAAACAACAATCCCTTCCCCCTTCTCTTTTCTGATTCAACAGCAGGTAACTAACTGTAATCAACTAAGATTCATCAAAAAACAAGTCATCAAAAAACAAAATAGTGACCAAAATACTATCACTCCCTTTAGACTCGTGTGACAAGAATTTTTTTACTTCACAAGATTGAACATTGGAAGCATAGTAAGAAGGTCAAACACAGCAACAACTTTCACATCCCCATTCCATATAGCTTTCTGACAGAACATGCCAACCTAAGCCACTGCGAACAGAATTCTCCAAGATTTCCCTAATCCGATTTGATACACCATTACTCTTTCGCACTAAATCGTAACCAAAATATTAACCCAACCAATTCTTCTAATATTTCCCAAGTAAACTAGAAAGCAAAACCAGAAACATCACTATCTATCACGTGTACAAACGCATCGACCTCAAACAACACCACTCGATCATACAATGGTTCAGATTCAATTAAGGCAATTCCTAGTATTGAAGCTAAGCTAATACACTCAAAAGTAGTACCCTTAACACGCGATTTCCATGTATCTAAGCACAGATCGAGATCGAGAGAAGACAAGAATACTCACAGCTTCTGGTCGTCATCGATCTCGAGCTTCTTCTGGCACCCGGTGGTCGGGTTGGCGATGTTGAACTGCGAAAAAAATCAGGGACAAAATCAGATCAGAGAGCAGCAAGAACTTATCGGATCGGGAGAACTGAAGGGGAGGAGAAATGGGTACCTTCATGGTGGCGTCGCGTCGCGAGATCGAGGCGTCGAGGAGCCCGGGCCGGCCGCGGCGGCACTAGGGTTAGGATTTTCGGCTGAGAGAGTGGAGAAGAAGGGGTGGGCCGGAGGTTCTAGTGTGTGCGTGCGAGCTATGGGTTAGTGAGCGGGCACGAGGGTTGATCTCAGCCGTTGGAATTGCCTCCGCCGTTGGATTGGATTGTCTGGTGGGTAGAGCGGGTCATGGGTTTGGTTTTCGGTCCGCATGTGGTGTGGTGGCTCCACGATTCGCTTGGTCCATATATTGCAAAGTCCGCTGGAATTTTATTCTAAACAATCCAATTAACACATTGTATTACAAGATTTCAAAAAAAAAACACATTGTATTACAAAGTAGGCCTCTTTGTTCCAAAATTTATAGGGTGCGTATAGGTGTGAGGTCACAGTGATTTCAACGATCTTATCCAAGGTAGGCCATGAATTCGACCCAACAAACCTATCAACAATGGTGCCAGCCAGACCAAGAAGCTACAGTTGCAGTTGATCTAATTGTGAACATTAATTTTCTTTCTGTTGTTGGAATTTTGCAAAGTACATTTTTTTAGTATTCAGTGCTGTTTGATTTTGGGTAGGGGCCATGTGCCCCGTTCTCGCTAAACATGCTTCGTGTTTTTGGTGAGCATGATCAGCCCTTTGTAAACTACCAGGCCGGTCTGACTACTAAGTACCAATTATCAAGTGGTCTGACCCGTGGTCGACGGTTTAAATGTTATCACAATGAAGGTCTGACTGGTGGTCAATCTGATTGATAAGATAATAGCAGTCTAACTACACCCTATCGACAGACCAAAAACAACATGATTTCAAAAGGCCAAATCCTGCTAACTTTTGATCTACTTGGACAAATCACACCAAATTTGAACCACAACTACCCTAGGATATCAGGAACCTATTGCACCTAACAATTTTAAGAATTATTGTCAAAGTTTCCACATTTATCCATTCTAGGAAAGAGATGTTAAGAACTGGACAAAACAAGAAAAACGAGATCTACTCAAGCTCGTGGGATCTCAACCTCAAAGATCATCCTAGATAGTTCCTACATAACCTAGCAAGCTAAAACTAAGCATGAATCACACTAGAACATCAAAAGGCAAAGAATCACCAAAAGAACAAGAAAATCAACAAGAACACAAACATGAAATGGTGGAACAAATTTGATATTCTATTATTACTTGAAGATGAAGGATTACAGCTACTCCACTTGAAAAACGAAACCCAAAAGGGCAGCACCTAGATCTCTCCACAAAATCTTAGTTTCTCTCTTGGAGGCTCAAGTGCACAAAAACCATCTGTCACGAAACCCTAACCCCTTCCTCTATAGTGGAGGCTCATAAGAAACCCTAACTCGGTCACAAAGTGGATTTTATCCACTACACATACCCATGGGAGCCTACTAACCCATTACACAACTAATTTTTTTTCACCCAACACACTCACACATGCTTTCAAAGTGTCATCTTCATTGTTGGCTCCAAAAGCCCGAATTCGCCATGTATTGTCCTCCGTGAAGTCTTCTTGACCTAATCCGCTTAGACCACCACAACAGTGTTGCAAATCGCTCACTTTTCTGGTTTTGGGCAAATGATTGTATTGCCCCTTAATCGACTTCTCCCAATTCACTTACCTTGAGCATCACCTATACTTTGCTATCTTCCATGTTGCTTCAATGACTTCCCGCCAAGCCTATCACTCGTTCAGATGCCACCGAACCATCCTCGTTTACAAACAGGCCCAAGTCATTTAGCGCACAATTAGTCCTGCTTGACCTCGACCACCAGTGTCTTTTATGGTCATTGTCCATCTTGCACCTTACTTGATTCCAACCATCTCACTCAGCATCCATGACCATTTTGGTCCTTGATTCTCCTAACTATGTCCCAGTCCTCCTTACCATTGACTATAGTTGACTCAAAGCTACCTACACAACAATAGGCCAAGCGAACCATTTTTAGACACAAGTTCATTCCAAGCTAACCCACATGAGTCCAAATATGCATTATACAACACATATGCAATAATACCATAGCCCTCTACCAAAACACTGATTTTGGCATTAGCACACGCCATGGCCGATCAAACCGTCATTGGTTGGCCAATCAAACCACCTCGGCTGGTCCGAGCGCTGGCACCATGCCGGTCGGACCACTAATCTAGACTTGTCTGGGGTACCCCTAGACACACAACACCGATCAGACCGCTAGCCCTAAGGGCACCGATGGTCAGTGAGAGAAGGTCGTGGACAGTGAGATCTAGGGTTAGGCGCACGGGCTGCATCGGGTTTTTTGGGCCGTACCGGCCCAAGCAAGACCTATTGTAGCATGTTATGCCATGCCGCTCGATATACCTGATTCTCAAGCCTAACCTATCACGTGTCATATCGTGCCGTGCCATGCTGGCTGAGCATCAGGCCGGTTTGGAAAAGCACAATCCAACTCCTAGGACTAAAGCCGGAGGAGGATTGCGGACGCACTCACGCACGAAGTTTTTAGTTGGACGTTATACAACATTTTGCTTGTTTTGTACTTTTTTTGGAATATACAGTAATAACGCGTTGTGGCCTTGTTTGGATGGGCCAGGATTGGACCGAATCTCGGCCTATCCAAATTTGCTTTGTTAGCTTATGTTTGTTTCCATATGTTCGCACAACTTCATGTTCCAAAGCCACGCATGTTAAGTTTAACCACTATTAACCATACATGCATGATACACCAGAGTTCAACGTCCGCTCTGGAATACGATTTTTACGATTAGATGCTAAGAAACGTGAGCGCCATATGATATTGTACAGCAGTACACGCATACTGCGACGCAATACAATGCAAGCTACAATGCTGCAAAAGACGGTAGAAATTGCAGAGGAACTACGGGCCGGCTAAATACAGAACTCAGAACAAGGATTTTGCCAAGAATACCAGCATGTAAGTTCATCTCATTTATACACAGCAATGACGTCTCTCTTACAGAAAATATGTGACCCAGAAGCAAAGCGAAACGTGATACAACAGGGATCCACACACAGATCGAACACCAAGAAAGCTCGCCGCTACTTGGAACCACGCACGAGCATCACAACGCGCATACAAAGTCCCCGCTGCTCTCGATGTCAATGTCGTCGATGTCATTGATATCAATGTCATCAAGATCCAGGCTCCCCAGGCAGGCTACCTGCCCAGCAAGCTTGAGGGTGTCGCCTGGTTTCCGTGCTTCTTGAATGATCGCCATGATTGCCTCCAGGCTCTGCGACGGTGTGTTCATGTCTGCCAACTGCATGCTCCTCTGGTACTCATCAGTCATCTCGATGGGCAGGTTTTTTAGGAACCATGAGTGGTTCTTGATCTCCGCGATGGTTATCCGCTGCACGAATCAAAAAGTGACTTTTAACACTTCCAAAACTGACGCTGCTTGATGCTTAAGAACTGAATTATTTCAGGGCAAGAATTGCCTGCTCAGGATTTCCGACGAAAATTCGGGACAGCAGATGGCTGCACTCCATTGAAACTCGAACGTAGTCCGGAATTGAGTACTGTACACTGAGTATCCTCTGTGAAAAACACCAATAAGTTCCATATTAAGACGGTGATTAGGATCAGACACAGATAATTCAAAAAATATCATAAAGGAAAGATGGGAATGGGCGCACTGACAGTGATTGTCTTGCGGAAGTTCCTTGGGTCATCAGGGTCCTCAAAAGGATATGCACCGACAAGCATCACATATAGAGTTACTCCACAAGACCAGACATCAGCGACCTAAGATTGCACGTTGTGGTGTCTGAAGGCTTCAGATGCGGTACTTAGACCATTGAAATTATGTAGTGGCAAAAGAGACTTTACCTTTCCATCATATTCTTTTCTAGACAGGACCTCTGGGGCAATGTATGCCGGTGTGCCAACAGTTGATTTCGGTTGAGAGTGCAAGACAGAAGACTGAAAAATGAAAAAGAGCCAAAGGGAGGGTACTGGTTTAGGCGATGAAAATGTGATTGTCAGAGGCTATAATCTGCACAGGCATACCTTGGAGTAACCAAAGTCACAAATCTTAAGCCGAGGTGCGACACTACCATCCAAGAGAGTATTTTCTAGTTTCAGATCTCTATGACATACTTGCTGCAGGCAAAAAAGGAAAAAGATGGTATAGTGTGAGGAGTGTTTCACTTAAGTTGCTATTTGCAAGTCGACTTGATAGAATTGGTACCATAGAATGACAATAGCTCACTCCAGAAATCAGTTGTTGGAAGAAGAACCTTGCCTGATGATAATAATGAGTAAATAGTCAATGTAATGACACGTGCCCTGACAAGAATATTCCAAAGATTGTTGCAAATATCCTCTACCTCATCCTCACTAAATCTCCCCGCATTGCAGATCCTTTCAAATAGCTCACCACCAGAGGCATATTCCATAACTATTGCCAAATGTGTGGGAGTTAGCACGACCTGAAAAACTAAGTACCACTTTAATTTTTAAGCCTGGATACAGTTTTAAATATTAAACCTTGACAATCAGACAAACATAGATGATGTTTCATGATGAAATGAAAGAAACAGCTGCAGAAACTGCTAGCAACACTCACAAGGCTCCCATGTTTCTAAACTCCCTGCTCAACAGGCAAAGAATATATATTCTCGAAAGGAAACAGAGAAAGAATCTAAAGTAGTCCTGATCACAACTGTGCATAAGTAAAAAAAAAAGGTCTTCCCCGGAAAAGAGCATAAACAATTGAGAGTTACATAAGAATGTTTCTATATGTCAGTCCCTGAAATCAATCACCTCGATCCACAACATGCAACCATAAGGGCAACAACAGATCTGTAATTCTGTTTTAAAAATGCACATATATTTTTTAACAATAAATAATAAGTAGACTATGCAATCAGTTACTCTAGTTAAATTTCATCGAAGGGTGATCTTAAGTGGTAAACAACTAAAGCACAACACTGGTTCAACTTTTGAGTTTATGTTAGGGATAAATACTGTTCTAGAAGCCCGAGAAATTACCTCCTTGAATCTAATTATGTTTGGATGCTTCAGTGACCGGTGGTTCATAATCTCCCTTTGAACATGTTCATCAATCTATGCAACAAGAAGAAACATGTGGAGTTAATTAATGAACCAAAGATGTGGAGTTAATTAATGAACCAAAGACACTTAAGGTTTAAAAGAAAAGGTCCTTCGAGGAAAAAACCTAGAGAAAATACCAAAAACAAACTTATGAACATAATAACAACATAGCACACTATAACTATTGTGGTTACAGGCCAAACAGTAAACATAGGACTATCAGAGTGTGTATGAAAAAAATGAGCTATATCTCCTCTCTTGTTAACCAAAGGAAGTATATATACATATCCACAAGACCTTATTACAATAATACTTTTACCGTTATGTACTATTCTAGAGATATACATGTTTTTTACTTGCCTCATTGGGCCTCTTAGCCTAGCAGGCCGAATGGTTACAGGTGGAGACCATTCTCATAATAGGAGCCTCTTATAGTGAAGGACTTCATTCTTGAACAGGCCGAAGCCATACCGCCTAGGTCTTTTGGCCCCCTCCGTCCCTTCGACCTGGTAAGCAGTCGGCCCATAAGCCTAGTGTTATTTAACCGTGGTCGTGGTTAGGCGTTGAAGTTGGTACACGCGTACGTTGCTCATTGGCGTGTCATGCGCCGCCTTGTCGGTTGGCACGGTTTTTGAAGGGACGCCCGAAAAAGGCGTACGCCTTTAAAACCTGGTAGCCCCAACTGAACACCGTTCGTACTATTCTCCTTGCTCTTCCTCCCGTCTCCGCTTGTTGGCGCCACTCGCCCGTGCTATCTGCTATAGCCGCCGTGCCCGCTGTCACCACTCTATCGGTCGTATTGTCATCATCTTGCGTGCAAGCTCAGCGCCATCTTCGTCTTTTACCGCACGGAAATGGCTCGTGGCGATCAACGCTCCCATCACTCCACCACGAGAGCTCGTCAATGACCGAAATTAAGTACAAGTTGCTGAGGTGCGACTCCTGGATATTCAACAAATGGTGGGACGCAGCGAAGAAGGTGAACGGCATCTGCACCAACGTGTTGGGGGCGAGCCTGGCGACCAAAGAGTTTGGTCCCTGATGCGCGCCGGGAAGATCTCAAATCCCTCCCACCGAGGAGACGGAGCCCCACCTGATGTTGTCAAAGGCCATCGTGTTCGCAGCATTCTTCGACGCGGGGCTCTGCTTCCCCACAGCAATGTTCATTGGTGAAGTCCTCAGGGTGTACGGGCTGGGGCTAGCGCAGCTGACCCCTAAGTCGATCGTTCGGTCGGCGGTGTATTGTTGGGCTTCTCGAGTGGAGACGTTGTGGTCAAGCCCAGTGTTGTTCGCCTTCCTCCACGACGCCCGATGCCAGCCGAAGAGGCTTGTGGAGGGCGAATACTCCAACTTCGGGAGCGTCAACTTCGTGCTTCGTGCGGCATGTACAAAGCTATTCTTGACAAACACGACGCGAATGAAGTGGGAGTCGAGCTAGATGCAGCGGTGTTTCTACCACCGGGTGGAAGGCAGCAGCGGTCTCAGATGGTCGGGGCGCCAGATGGACTTCAATATGTCTCCGTCAGTTACCCTCGACTGTGACGACGAGCAGTGCGCGCGTTGGCTTGTGGGGTTCGCTCTTCGATTCAACATGCGGGATCTGACGAAGGAGTTTCTCATGTTTGGGGTGTCTCCGTTGATGCGTTCATGGCATGTTCAATCGGTACCTACCCAGGACGATGGCATCCGGCCCACCGTTGTCTCATTGCTGAGGCCGACAGACCCGAGTATGTACCTCGCGGCAACCCGCACGCTTACGCCCACTATGTGCTGACTGGCTGCTAAGTCCGTATTTTACTCGTGCAAAACTCATGCTCGAGGACACGAAGTGTGCCGCGGTCATTTTCTTGGGGCCATACATAGCGAAGGAGCACAACCTTCGAGAGTCAGTGACAGCTAACCTTGGCCGGGTTAACCGGGTGTGTGAAGCCCTTGACATCCCCATGCCGAAGCGTGCTGCGCTGAGCGTTGTTCGGCCACATGGTCGCAAAGGCAATCGAGTAGAGGCCTCCCCTTCGCAGCGGAGGACTCGTTCACCTCTCGCGGCGCAGCCACTGCGGTCGGCACCTCTTCTACCGGATGAATCAGGTGAGGCCGAGGTAACCACCAAGGAGACTATTGCGGCCATTGAGTCGGATTCCGCGGACTATGCGAACTCTGACCTTGAAGCTGAGCCGGAGCGTCGCGGAAGTGGTGGCAGCAGCGTCGATATCCCTAGCCCCACAAAGGGCCAACTCCCCCCGGGCGTTGATCGCTGGCGGCCTACGGCGGGGGAGTGGACCCTCGATCATCAACCCCTGCGCACTGGCCACACCCCCGGTCATCGGCGCCAGCGCACTTCTCTTTCGCTTGGTTGTTGTCGTCGCTTTCTTGAGTGCCATCGCTTCTCTAAGCTTGTAGCCTGCTCATCGGTCCCCACAAACAGCGCCAACTGTTGTGGTTATGAGCCAAACAGTAAGTATAAAACTATCATAGTATATATGGAAAAATGAGTTATATCTCCTCCCTTGTTAACCCAAGAAAGTGTGTGTGTGTGTGTGTGTATATATATATATATATATATATATATATATATATATATATATATATCCACAAGACCTTATTACAATAATGCTCGTACCGTCATGTACTATTATAAGGATATACATATGTTTTACATGTCTCAGTGGGCCTCTTGGCCTAACAGACCGAATGATTACATGTGGGCGCCATCCCCACAACAATAATAGTAGCATCAATTAATGAACTGGAACACACTCGCTGACATGCATGAACAGCTAATACAGACCCTAGAAACATCGGCCAAAAGCTGAAGTGAACTTAGAAGAGGCCGTCAAAGAAACTAAATGAATGGAGTATATATTAAAAAGAACTAGCTGAAAAAATTTAAAGAAAACTTGTTAAACAATAGACTTTATGGAAATATATGTACTAATAGCCAACGCTTCACGCTATTAACTTTCTAATATTTAGAGGTCTTACCCTGACAAAACTTCACTATTTTTAGAACAGTTTGGCTCTGCTAGCTTCCTTGAGAAAACTACCGAGGAAGAGACTCCATCCAACTGATTTTTTTTCTGGAAACATTTACTTATAACTAAGACTAAACTAAAAAGAAAGGCAGAAGCTTCAACCAATCAACTCTGCAAATAAGCTACATATACCAAATCCGATAATGAAAGATATTCAACGCCCAGATGTGAAAATTCATCTATTTAATTGGAAGCACTCATCAGCAGAGTGCTAACACCTGCATTTGTCAGCCACACCATGCTCCAAAGTCAAGCGATCTCCAAGTTTTGCATACAAAAATAGGCTGACAAATTTGAGACTCTTCAAGCTTAACGACGTGTGCACCAAAGCCCCCAACATTTTGGAGAGATTCCCAATCAGAGAATATACAAGAGATCACGGGAGGGCAAACAATTTTAGACTAGTAACTGGATTCTCCGCTTGAGGAAGTTATTACCCCATTAATAACAAGTTATCCAGCCAAAACACAAATCTTGCTACGCACTGACCAATTAAAACGCACTCCACCAAGGAAACAAAGCTGCTATATGCATCAAGCCCCTTAAAAATACAATATCAGGAGGCAGAAACCGGACTGCCGATTGATTGTTTACCTTCTGGCCTCGCTCGATGAACTTGACGGCGAAGAGCTCCTTGGTCCTGACGTCCCGCACCAGCTTGGCCACCCCGAAGTTCCCTGACCCTATGTCCTTGATCACCTCGTACCGCTCCATACGCCCCCGCCGCTCCTTGATCCCTCACGCACGATTAATCAAGAACAGGAGCCGCAGCCAGGACAAGCCAAGAACATGAAGCGACCAAGCAGAGCAGCTCGTGGAATGGAAGACGCACGCACACGACGAGGAGGAGGGAGAAGGTGTGGATGGGGATTGGGGAGCTGCGTATTCGGGCCAGTTGGGGATGGGGTTGGCCTGGTTAACTGTGGAGCCGAGCTGAAGTTGAGGTGGGGAGGAGGGAGACGTCTCCTTGCCGCCCGACCATGTGTCCCCGCCGGTGCCGTCCGGGGATACGCGTGGTCGCCGTCGAGCTCATTATTAAACAGCACCCCAAAAGAAAAAGGAAATGGTCTCCTTGAGAGTCGGGAGCACTTTGCTTATACTTTACTTGCTACATGGTGCCGCTAAGCATGGCTTTAGGCCAGCGTATAAGGTCCAGCGGTTGTTTTTTTTTTACTATTGATTTTTTCTATTTTATTTTTTTTTGTATATTTTGGTTTTTTGTGTTTTTTTGTATTTTTTTGTATTATTTGTGATGGGTTAACATATTTTTTTTAAATTTTTTAAATTTAATTATACCAAATAAGTCAACTCAGCTACAATAAAAAAAATAAGCCAACTATAATAAAAAAAACTATAGACCACCGTCATTCTGAACACCTCTAACTAGCTAATAAACGGTAATTTCAAGCTGACTAGGTGCCAACTCAAGTTTAACTGACCCCATAAAGAAATGCCACACCACATGCTTTGTGACTAAGAATGAGATTGCATAAATTCATAATGTACTCACTTCGAAAGTTACTTTGAATTTCTTGTTGTCATCTAAATACATATAGTTTGCTAACCAAACATATGTTGTACTAATTATTTGCATGTTATGAAAAAACAGAGAGAAACTGACTTATATATGGAGGCATAGTTGGTGGCTTAGAAATAGAAGGCAATGTGTATAGAAATACAGTGCATATTTGGCTAAAACATATCTCGTATAAGAGGTTACTCTAAACAAATAATAGGCATGTTCTTTTCAGTTTTTCAAAACGGCTTTTGGTTTTTGCTACAGTACCTAACTTTCAAACAGAGTATTTTTTAAGATGGAGTCTACAAGTTAATTATAATACACGTTAAAAGCCCAACATTTGTACCATCCAAAATCACAAGTGAGTATCTCTCTCTCCGTAATCTCTGTCGCAAACAACTAAAATTTAAAAATTTTAACCAAAAACCATAAGTCGCAGCCAAAAAGAACAGACCCATTATGTACCGATAAGGTGCTAAACAACCACACTATGAATACATTAAATGGATCAAATATTTTCAAGTATATTAATTCAGCTGGCACATACATATTAAATCCACCAATTAGTTTTTTTAATTTGCGGCAGACATTGATATGACAACCTAAGCAGCCAAATTTGTAGAAAATCAAAAGTTTAAGCCCATGTTTTGCTCGTTCATAAGAAAAGACATGAGAAGCATCTCAGTAAACAAAATCTATGATATATCTCCATAACTACACTAGGGGGTGTATGCAAAGAGAATATCATAGAGGCTAGCCTATATAGGAAAATATTCCCAACATTGAAAGAGCATGTTTATCAAAAGTGACGAGGACTACATAATCTATTAAATATAGCTTTAGTACTCAATTAAGGCCTCAGAACTAATATGGTCATAAACTTCCAAAGATCATTGCCCGAGTACCCTTTGTCGGAGGGTCATTGTATATTTACCCGACCAGATACTACTCGGAGATTTCATAAACTAGTACATGGGGCCACCTCTAGGCAATTCCTCCTGTACAGTGGATAAAGTACATGATTTATCCTCCTCCCAACTGCATAATGACTCGGCCTTACATCTCTAACGACAACTGCCTTGCAGTTGTCATTATCATTCTCTCCTATGAACAATAACTGAAGAGCAACTATTGTCAAGTTTCTTTCATTGATAGAAATTGTTCACTCGACCGGACGGGACGAATCAACAAGGCGTCTACTCACATGGATAACAAATACCCTTTTGATGCTACTTATGGTTTGATGGGGAATGACACACAAAAAACTTCAAGAAGAACAACACAAACAAGAAGAGAGAAACAGAGACAAATCCTAGAAGAATAAAGCAAGATCTCCCAACCAAATATTAAATTACAGAGACAAGAAATATCATTCCAGGGCTAGTTGCATCACTTTGTAATCTCTCATCGAGAGCATCTTGTGACCAATTCATAGCAATAAAGATCATCCCCAATCTCCTCCTAAATCCTTCTGACGAACTTAGCCTTTTCTCATAATTCCTAAGATCGATGATTTGATCGTCGACAAAAAAAGGATATACTCAATTAATCATAGCTGATGATGTGCTTTAAAATTTAGGCAATATAACATTTTGCAAGACATTTTACCTCAAGTTAGAACCAACATTAATTATTCTCTTTAGTTCTAATACGGGGTCGTCCGATCTTCTCGACATAGGATTAGATACTCGCGGGAGTCTTGATGAATCGTAGTGATCCTCCAATGCAAGTGCAAGGGACAAATACTCTTTAATCCGCCAAATTACACTCACGTTGATTTCGCCAACCACCAAACGAAAATCTATCATGCACCCAATTCCTAGCGGAAAGACTAAACGATCTTGATTAAAAAAACTCTTTAATTCCTCACAAAACTCAAGCACGAACAATAGTAAATTTATTCTCAAAGGTGGTCCGTATTATATGGCCAATTGAGCCTCTATTTATAGGGGCACGCAGGCCCTTATATGTGGAAAGTTTTTAACACACGGAAAGTAATCAAATCATATCGGATTCCGACGTACACAGAAGGAATTTTTGGATGGGGCCAGATCCGTTGGAAAGAGGACGAGATAAACTTTCCATTATGTACTCACACATTCCTAATGGACTCTTGATGCGAAATCTATGAGCATTTAAAGTCGGTCTTGCCAGGCTGAATCAACGTCAGATTGTTTTGGTAATTGCGGTGCGCACAGAAGGAATTTTAAGGTGAGGCCAAATCCATTGAAAAGTGAACGAATTCTTCTTTCTATGCTGTACTCGTACATCTCAAACGGAGTTCGTATGCAAAGTTATGCACATTTGAAGTAGACGCTATCAGGAGGGCCGAATCTGAGTTGAAATCGCGAATAGGACTTGGTTTGCGTTTGACGATTCCACTTATACACTTGGCTCACGTGGTTTTCCTCCATGGTTCTTAAGGATAATTAAATCATCACAAGAATTAAATAGTATTCTATTCTTTGAAATATTTGTATGCAAACTTAGGAACACATTCACCTGATAGTTAAATTGACGTGCTCGCGCTCGAGTCATTGGTCCTTGTATCGTAGGTTCAGCTTTGTGAACATTCTTATGCACACTAGATGTGTAAGTAGTTGGAATGTCCTCATCACGTATCTTCACTTTAGATTTGTATATATCGAGTATGGGTCTACATACAATTACATAAAATAATAGTTCTGCATCTCCAAATATAAGAAACAATGACTCAATTTAATTAGAGTTCACTTTTTGTTTATTCTTGGGAGCTATAGTCGTATACATTTGTAGCGTGGTCACATCAATACAAGACACGTGCGTATCCGCATCATGTTCAGCTAGCATAAAACAGGAACAAATGTTTTAAATACATAATCAAACTAATACAAACTTATCTGTGTAGAAGTAGGTAGTCAACTTTGAATAGAACTAATAAAAGCTGGGGGGGAATATTGTTCCTAAATACATAGAAAATAAGTATCACATTCTTATTGGCTGGAAGGCATCAAAGACAATATCTCTTTTCTACTAAACAGCTAAAACACAAAAATAAAATATAAAATTACCTCAATTTTTAGTAATCAACTAATGCTCCATTTTTCAATAGACATTCTGTCACATCTATTAGAATTTATATAAGTTTATACAAGGATCGATTATGTAATTTAGTACTTTAAGCATAAGCATCGGAACAACAAATATTTTATCAATAGAAGAAAAAAGATAATTAGTAGCTTGGGACTTCTACCCTAGAGGCACCTGTGTGAGAAGAGCTGCTTGGGAAATAATGATAGTTCAAAGAAGAAGCGGTACATGGCAAGCAATTCCCCCTAAAGCACTGATGCCAGCAATAAACATCATGTATACTGATGTGTGATCAATTTTGCCACACCTGCTGCATACCTGTTGGTTCAGTAATTAGTAAGGTCACTGTGTAATTAGTTCTCCAAATCTTTCTTCCTTTGCTGCCAATTGCAATGGGAAACAAAAGGGAAAAGGACAAAAAACACATTAGATATCTAAAAACTAATGGCAATAGATGTTAGTAACAACCTGGACCTCGTTCTCAAATCTCATAGCTTTTCGTTGATCAACTGATAGAAGATACAAAAAATGATACCTAAGCATATGAATGGACTATTTCATGAAATCTAGAAATTAGGGGGAAATGTGGTGATTGGCTATTTCATGAAATCTACAAAGTTGCACAACAGAATTACCTCAAAATTCACATAACAATTTATTTTTATATTGTCAGACCCCGGAGCGATAACTTCGGATTCTCTGTGTAAATGGCATTAGTCCAAGATCAGTTAATGCACACAGTGGTAACAGGAATAAATATTAAACACAAATGACGAATTTTATTAAATAAAAGAGTACAGTGTTATGACCAAAGTTTGCATCAATGCTTATTGGCAACAATACCAAAGGGAAAAAACTGCAGAAGCAAATTGATAAAAGCGAAGCCCAAACCTACCCATAGGTAAATGATAATAAGATGTGGCTTACTCGTCCTAGTCTTCACCGTAGTCGAAGTTGTCCTCCTCTGAGATGATGATAGCAAGGGTGAGTATAAACTTGTACTCTGCAAGTCACATCGAAAAATACAATATAATGATAAAGGCAACAAAGAAAGGTTTATAAGGTTATTTGAACATAAACAATATTTGATGAAATACAATAAATAGATTAAAATTGCTGAATTTAACACTGTAAATAAAAATTGTAATTCAAAATAATAACATTAGTGCAAGCACCGACCTAACACCAACCTAACCACAGGTATCCCACCTGGACCATCTTTCTCCAAAAATATAACACATTTTCAGCTAAAACCATTTTATGAAAAACAAAGTCTATTCCGTGAAAAACTTTACGCAGTATGCCTATGACCGTGGGCACAACTATCCATGATAGTTCATCCACTTTGCAGAGATTGTACAACTTTACTCACAAGATGTGATTATCTCGTTGTGTCGACCATTACATGCTTCCTTGGGTGTGCGACTGAGTAATCATAATAAGACATATACAAAGCTAAGCCTTCAACCTGGCCATATCTCCACTAAAGTTTCACTCCAATAAGGAATCCACCATATCGGGCCCATTCTTGTGCCATGTGAGACTTTCCAAAGCCTACGCCACGCTCACATTCAGCCTATAGTGAGACTTAAGTTAGGACCCGCTAATTAGTCAGTCAGAATTATCCCATATCAATCTTGTAGTAGTATAATTGGGGCTTTATAGCAGTGACTTACAGATCGGTTCTTAATTGATTTAGACCCTAACCACAATCTCCTCGTACCTAGTATCTACGTTGAGCCACCGAATTAAAACATATACTAGTAAGTACCCACCACCTTATCCATGGTTTAAGTCTAAATCAAAATTTTATATTTTATTTTAAAATATTCTATAGACCTTCTTGACTTACCAGAGTCAAGAATACATTTTAAAAGCTTATCATTTCATATGAAAAAAGCTATCCTAATCTAAAGTTATATCTATGTAGGTTTAGGCATTTGCTTCAAAAATTCTCTAGTCATACGAGTGTACTAACTAGAGTTTTACTCTAAGGAGACAAAGTACAAGCATTTGCATAGTCAAAAGAGTCATAATAAATGGGTATTAACTAAAGTAAAACTAAATTTAAAATACAGAGAATAGAAATTAAGCATACAATATAATTTAAAAATGATATAAATTTATTTATAAACTGAGATCAACAAGATCAAGGGTATATGACTTGCCTTGCTCTGCAATCTGAGGCGAATCGTCATCGTGAAATTATCTGGAATCGTCATATTCTACAAGTGAAAATAACCAATCAAATTCAAACGGACTCTAAAATTTAAAAATATTGCAAATTTAGATAGATCTTGGTTTTATATGAATTTAGAAATTTGAGTGAGCTCAATCGGAGTTAGGATGAAGGAGAACATGCCTCTGGAAGTTTGAATTCTAAAAAAATTAAAAAAACAGAATTGTTAGAATTATTTTTCTACTAGAAAAGGCATTTATGACGTCAGTAGAGAATTTTGGGAATTATTTTTCTAAAGAAGATTCAGAATTGTGACGTCAGCAAATGTTTTTTATTTTTAACTGAAATATTTTGCCAAAGGAAAATGGAAATATGACGTCATGCTGACGTCAGCAGGTATTTAAATATTTTTAGCTTAGGCTGATAGGTGGGCCCAGTCCATATTGGACCATGTCCATGGACCATTGGCTGTCTGAGTTGGCAAGGGAGATTGCGTGGCGTCTAAGTGGCAGGTGACAGGGCAAATTTTCATGATGTGGCAGGCCACGTGGATGACACGTGACATGGGAGGGTCTCAGGTGCTGGCATGGCCCCCACGTGGCAATGACGTGGACACTGACTTAGCAAAAATGTTGATGTGGCTGCCATGTGGAGGACAGGTGGCAGTCTAGTGGACCGCAATGTCGACTTGGCTGCATGGTGCTATTGTGGTGTGCTGTGAAGACATGTGGTCCAAGATGGCATTACAGGTGGCGCTACGTGGCATGCCACATGGGCTACGCGGTCTGAGGTAGCATGCCAGCAACAAGTGACACACGGGAACCAAGGGCTTGCCGGCGGTACGGGGCACAACGGTGGTTGATGAGTAGTGCAAAATGAAGAGGGAAGTGAGGCGATTCTAACTGTACCTGGCGCGAGGCGAGAGGACGACTGAGGACGGCCGTCGGCGGGGTGAAGCGGCAGCATGGTTCGGCCCTCTGACGGGATGGCGCTCCGGCGATGCTCACGGTCAGTGCTGAGGTGGCCTAGGCTCTACTTGAAGTGGTGATGCTGTTGGTGGGAGTGCCGAGGCACGAGGCCGACCGAACCTGCTAGAATTCCTCGCTAGAGAACTCACTGGCGAAGCAGAGGGGAAGAGCGGCGCGGGCGAGATCGAGCGAGCGGAGGGCGAAATTGAGAACGGAAAGAGGTAGTGCTAAGTGAGGGGAGTCTGGGAGGGGCTTTATAGGGGCAGGGCGGCCAAGCGGCGAGCTAACCGTAATTGCGAAAATAATGGCGGCGGCGGGCATTACGGGGAGATAAGGCCAAGCAGGTGCGGGGAGTGGGGAAGGTAGGTGCGGAACATGTGGGAGAGGGTGGGGGCATGGACGACGCATGCGTAGGGAAGGGCTGGGTGGCCGAACGGCTATGGCGACAATGCGTGGGGAGGAAGGGAGAAGGGAGGGGTGCATGAGGTAGATGATGGGGGCAGGCCCGCATGTCAGTGAGAGGGGGCGGGGGTGAGAGAGAGAAGGAAGAGGGTGGGCGGCCAGATTGCTCGGGCGGCGACGTGGGCGGATCTCATTTGTCCACGCGTCGTCCGGAGCCGAGAAGCGAGAGATTTCATTTGAAATTTTGTTTTTATTTTTTAGAATTGTTGAGAAAAGCAATTAAAGCCTAAAAATTAACAAAATATCCAAATAAATCCTGAAAAATTCCAAAATAATTCTAAAAATTAAAGGAACCCAAATAAAATATATAATAAACTTATTTTGACCACATTTGCTCAAAGATTTTTAACAAATTTTAATCTAAGCTTAATTAAAATGAGGACTTTAAATCCCAGGAAATTCGAATAAATTCTAAATAAATTTCAAAAAATTTTGGGATGTCACAAACCTACCCCCTTAAGAAAATCTCGACCTCGATATTTGAACAGGCTAGCAGAAGAGATGGGGATGGTTGGCCTTCAGGTCATCCTGTCTTTCCAAGTGGCTTCATCCTCTACATGGTTGGTCCATTGCACTCTGCAGAAACAGATGGTCTTTCTTCTGGTCTGATGTTCTGTTGTCTCGAGGATCTTAATTGGCTGCTCTTGGTATGTAAGGTCTTCTTGAAGGTCGAGGGTCTCGAGTGTTGTTTGCTCTGTCGGTACATGAAAGCATTTCTTCAACTAAGATACATTAAAGATATCGTGTACTCCGGTCATGGTTAGTGGCAACTTCAATTGGTATACGACTTCACCTCTACGACTCAGGATCTTGAATGGACCCACAAACCGTGGTGCAAGCTTTCCCTTGGTCTGGAATCTCTTTCCTCCTCTGAGTGGGGATACTCTAAGGTAGACAAAGTCACCCACTTCGAAAGACAGGTCTCACCAATGGTTGTCCGCGTAGCTCTTCTGTCGGGACTTAGCTATCCTTAGTCTATCTTTGATCTTTCAGACTTTGTCTTCAGTGTCTTGGAGTAGGTTAGGTCTAGAGTCTTGAGATTCTTCTGGTCGATCCCATAATAATGGTGTTCGACACTTCCTACCGTAAAGTGCCTAAAAGAGTGCCATCTATAGACTAGCTTGATAGATGATATTGTAGGAGAACTCAGCATAGGATAGGGTTCGATCCCAACTATCTCCAAAGTCCAAAGTACAAGCTCTCCACATATCTTCTAATACCTGGTTAACTCGCTCAGTCTGACCATCTATTTGCGAGTGATAAGCAGTGCTGAAGTTGAGCTTACTACCCAACTCTTCGTGAAGTTTTTGTCAAAACCAAGAGGTAAACTGATTCTCCTCGATCTGACACGATCTTCTTAGGGACTCCATGAAGGCACACTATTCTGGACATGTACAACTCTACCAACTTACCTTCGGAATAGGTAGTCTTGACCGGTATGAAGTGGGCCACTTTGATCAAATGGTATATTACTACCCAAATAGAATCGTATTTAAACTAGGTCCTAGAGAGGCCGGTAATGAAGTCCATACCAATCTCTTCCTACTTCCAATCAGAGATTGGTAATGGCTGCAAGAGTCCGATGGATCGCTAGTGCTCTGCCTTGACTTTCTACCAAGTGTCATAGGCATCAATATACCTAACAATTTCTCTCTTTATGCTGACCCTCCAGTATCTTTTCCTAAGGTCCTGGTATATTTTTGTACAACCGGGGTGTATAGAATAAGGAGTATCATGAGTTTCTCGTAGAATCATATCTTTTATTTCCTTATTGTTAGACGCACATAATCATATCGGTAATTCCATTTTTAAAATTTTGTTTTTATTTTTTCAGAATTCTCGAGAAAGTAATTAAAACCTAGAAATTAATAGAAAAATCCAAATAAATCCTAGAAAATTCCAAAAAACTTCTAGAAAAATCAAGGAACCCAAATAAAATATAATAAACTTATTTTGACCACATTTGCTCAAAGATTTTTAACACATTTTAATCTAATCTTAATTAACATGAGGACTTTAAATCCCAAAAAATCCGAATAAACTCTAAATAAATTACAAAAAATTTTGAAATGTCACATATATGTAAATACATAAAGAAAAATTCTAACCAAAATAGATGTACAACATGAATTAGGCATCTTTAAAGTGTAAAATCGCAACTCAAAGGCCTCGTACTTTCAGAGGTCATCCATACCTAATGCATGAAATCAAAATCTTTTTAGTCACCAGCAACATATCATGAATTAGGAATATAATACCATGCCCATACTTTCTCCACGTGTAATAAACTTTCATGACCCATCTTGCAAGAATAGAGCCAAAATAAGCAACCAAACACATGGCAATTGTGATGGCACAACACATGGAATCAGTGATCATTTAGTCTAGGTTCTAGTAGGACTGGTTGGCTGACTAATTACCAGGTTGAGATCGATAGGCCGACGTGCACGTGGAACTTGGAGATCTTAGGCTAGCATTCCTCCTTGATGCGCTTGTATGGCTCGCCGGAGGTACACTCCGTCGAGTCTACGAAGCCGAGAGCCATGTGTGTAGGCATTGCACCTCACATGAGTGCCCATCCACAACAGTGCCGCTGGCAGCCAGCACAGAACCTCACATTACTACAAAAAAATTTATATTAAACGTCTTATTACAGATGATTTATAAAAACTGCCTGTATTAAATATAATCACAGACGGTTCTTATTAAGAACCGTCTGTGATATTACGGAATATCACAGAAGGTCTGTGATAGACCAACATCACAGGTTCTCAATTAAAATATCACAAACGGTTCTTAATTAAGAACCGTATGTGATATTGGCCTATCACAGACGGTTTTTAATTAAGAACCGTCTGTGATATGTTTCCCGCTTTACACATCCTTAAAATTTCATAATTTTCCACCTGAGTTCGAATATGATTCCGTTTTGACACACCTTCTGTGATGCTTTGCTATTTCATACTTTGAGACTAATTATTTATATTGTATTAGTATATATATAGCTAATATCAAAGACGGTTCTTAATAGGAACCGTCTATGATGCTTTTACCGATGGTTCTTGATAAGAATCATCCGTGATAAATTGGTCGCTGACCGTTGGACCCGTCAATCCTCTCCAACCCAATTCCAGTCAATAGAAACTGACCAACCCACACCCCATAGATTGTCCCACGTCTCTCTCCCCTATAAATACTCACTTGAACACATCCCCTACCTTTTATGCGCTCAAAATCTCTCAGACTCCTTACCGTCTCCTCCTCAATCGATCTCTTTGTGGTTAGGGCTTTCTCCATTGTTTCTTCTAGTATTTCATTCTGTAATTTTGTGTTACTACTTTGTGGCGTTTAGAGCTTCCTCCCTCTATTGTTTTTTCTACTTACAGTGGGACGGCCACCAAGAAGGCCTACCTGAGCTGAATCAGAGACGAGAGGCATAGCTTATGATATTGTAACGGTAGATTGTAATCTTGTGATATTGTAATGGTGGATTGTAATCTTGTGATATTGTAATGGTGTATTGTAATCTTGTGATATTTTAATGGTGCATTGTAATATAAATAGAATGTTCTCTGCTATATTTTCTATCGTATTTGCTTGTTTTCAAACAGCATAGCTAATGTTTCCTGGGGCTAATTCAAAAATAGAAAAAAAGTTAGGTATGGAATGAACTATCACAGATGATTTTGTAGCATAAACCGTCTGTGAAGAACATCACAGACGGTTCTATATATAGAACCGTCTGTGATACTCGCACATCACAGACGTGAAGCTCAGCGGCAGCCGTGATGTGGACGAGCGAGAAGGTGGCTTGGCAAGCACGACACCTCCACCTCACATTATGTATCATGGCAACCGGCAGCCAAATCATGGAATACCAGGCGATGCCCTCCTAAGCCTGATGACCCTCGCTACCGCATCGCAGGATTAGTCCATCTTGGTCGACCCAATCTAGAACCAAAGGGAGGGAGGGTTGGCTAGCTCTTTGGAGTGGCATAATTGCCACCACAGCTTCAGGACGAAAACAATGTGATGTAGAACGCAGAGGCGATGGGGGCAAGGAAACAAAACAAGCCAATGTAGCACAAACAAACAGAGCAACCACCACCGTCATGCTAGATGTCTGATCAAGATAAAGGGGAACAAGAAGAACATAAAGTCAGCAAGAATCTGGAAGAAGACCAGGTAATCCAAATGCAAGAACAAATGGGAAAGAAAATGTATGTAGTGAAGATGATGACGACGACACCTCTGCCTTGCCTCTGTTCAATCCCACCTCTCCCATAGCTAATCCACCTTGTTGTCGGTTGATTTTTCCTCCACTATCGTCAAATCGGTGTCGTTCCTGCTCGATCCTGTTTCCATTGATGCCAAATCGACGTGTCAAGGAAGAAGAGGTGGCATCGATGGAGCCGTGAAACCTCCTCCCTCGATGACACATCAGACTCACCTCCGTTCGATCCTGTCTCTCCCGTAGCTAATCCACCTCGCCACGGGTCGATCTCGCCTCTACCGTTGTCGAATCGATGTGGCGTGGAAGAAGGGGGCGCAATCGATGGTGTTGAGCCACCTCCTCCCTCGCTATCGGGCTAGGCCATGTCATCTCCTCTATCGTCGTTGTCGCTGTGCCATCTCCCCCTCGTTGTTGTGTTGTACTACAGCCGCCACCTCTGCCTTCGTCAGTGGAAAAATCGAGAAGACAAGAGTGAGGGGTTAAGCACGAGGTGTTACCCGTCGCCGGGGACAATGGGGAGGGAGGGAGGAAAGGAGAGAGTGAGAGAAGGCAACGGCGGCCAATGTGAGTAGATCAGGAGATAAGCTAGGCCACGAGTCTTGGAGGCACGTGGATGGCTGGATTTGTCCCTTGGCGCAAATCAAATGGATAAAAGTGCTTAGGGCCTCAGCCAAATTCCAAAAATCACAAGTTTTTTTTTTTGCGAAAAGATACATGTAAACCCTAACGCCGTTGGTTCGGCAAGTTTGGGGGCTTTTTTGCAAACCCGGGGACGGAAGATTCCAGGAACTCACCGATTCGTTCCCCTCTAAGATAGGATATATCCGCCTAAATTCCCTGCATAAAAAACTATAGATCATTGGACCGAATGGAGACACATCACCGGAATTTGGAATCGCAAAAGAAGAAAATAGGCCTTAATTTCTTTCTCGCAGATTGGTAGTACTTTTTGATAGGCATATCCCTCCCAAGTGCTCGCACGGAAAAACTTTGAAGATGATGGTAGGCTAGACAACGCACAGCGACGCGCAGCAAAAAAGGATGATAGTTAGGCACCACACAATGCCTTTCGGAAAGATTTCGATATTTTAATTAAAATTCTGAAGTCCTGTCATCATATATCTCATGTGCTAGCTAAACCGGAAGTGAAAATTCTTAAGTTTAATTTCTTTGCTCTAGTTTTATTTTGGAAATAAACATGTATGCAACTATTTTTTGGAAGTAATGATCATTGGTCATTGGAAGATTTAGAGGGCGTTCGGAATAGCGATGTCTTTTGATTTTTGCTGAAAAAACATTGTAGCTGGTTTATTTTTTACTGTAGCTGAGTTGGTTTATTGAGTATAATTAAATTTTAAAAAAATATAAAAATAAAAATAGCACGTTAATCTAGAGCGGACGATGTAAAGAAATACGAAAAAAAACAAAAAAAACGAAAAAAAATTTACTGTAGCATGCACAGTGCGCGTTACAGTAAAATCGTCGCTCAACACTCAATGCTGACGATAGCAAAAACCATCCTAAGCGGGGCCTTAATAACACTGACTAATTATGATACTCGAGTGCATGCATATACGATGATATTTAAAAGACCTATTTTTTTCATTGAGTCGGATTGAGGGCGTGCTTGGTGGTTTAGTCTGCTACAGTTTGGTACCACAAGGTTAGGCAAGTTTGGTCATCTGTGGCTGGCGTTTGGTAAAATTGTTCGCCAAAGATCGGCACTGTAGTGGTAGACACATTGTTCTCCAATTTTCTTTTCTTTTTGCAAAATGTAGCTTTCAACCAAACGTACGGCCTCTCGGATGTTCCCGAAAACATCCTCTCCCCGTAGAAAGAGAATGATGGAAATATTTGTTTAGTGGTTGGGGGAAAAGGTGTTTACGTAGGAAACCGGTTTATGCCATCACCGGTCACTCCAAACCATCCCCATTTCATGCATAAACAACGAAGTAGATAGTTTGGAGTGGAAAGACGTAGAATGGCAACGGAGACTGGATGCATCACGCTACGTTGGTGCAGGCTCTGTTGCGCTCGCGTGGAAGCGACCAAGATTTGCTGAGTGCTTGACAAGTCTAAATCCTAAACTGTTCTTTTATGGTCTGCTTGCTTCGACTTTAGTTTCTGATTTTAGCTTCTAGTTTACTATTTTTTAATTTTATTTTTTAATTTTTTTCATATTCGTTTGCATGCTCGAGATGGGTTAATCTGTTTTTTTTCTATTTTTTAATTTTTTAAATTAATTACGCCAAAAAACTATCAATAATTACAATACAAAAAAAATCATAAAAGTATATAAGCCGAACTGAGCACAACTGTTAAGAAAAGAACTTGGCGTGTAGCTACGTGTGCCATGCAATGCGTGAGAGAAGTCTGGGCATATGTAGCCCCCGAGAGAGAGAAATGCCATTTTTGGCCCGCGCACGCGTGAAATGCCAGTTTTGGCCCTTTGGTGCGGCTGTGCATCACGCCAAGCTCCTCGCGTGGCCACCCCCCACGCCACTCCCTCCTGGTGCGCCCGGCTAGCGCACGACCTTCCTCGCGCGATCGCGCACCGTGCCAACCCCCTGGCACACCACCCCACCGCGCCACCGTCCCCCCTTTTGCACTCTCCTGGCCGCTTTGCCAATGGCTTTGGCGCTGGCTCGCTCTGGTGCTGGCTCTTACCGTGTGAGGTGTCGAACGTCCTCCCGCCCAGCCCCTCTCCCCCATGTGCGTGTCCCAAGTGGCAGCATCTGCGCGATCTGGCCCTATCTTCTCCGCTAAATACATGATAAAATTGTTGATGCTTTCATTGTCTGGAGGAGACATCAATGCCATTTCATTTGAGTGTAGCCAAGAGCAAGAGAAGCAGCTGAGAAGAGAGGAAGAAGACAATGAAAGCATCCGATTTTTGGGTGGTTTTGAGTTTGAATTTTGTGCAGTTGGAAAACTATAGATTGGCTTTGGAACATCCGAAGAAGTAATTTTCATCGACATACTGTAAGTTTTTTAGCAACGTGATTAGCATGTAATTACAAAATGGTACTTTTTTAGTAAGAAAAGGTGGAGTTAGCCATTTGTAATCAGGGAGCAGCCTTAGTTGACGTCGAAGAAGCAGCGTTGTTAGTCTCATTAAATGCTTATTAGTCACGGTAATTATATGAACGTCGTAGTTTATGCGTAGGTTATTTTGTTTGCATGGGAACAACATTGTATTTTTATGTATTTGGGAAATTTAGTATGCATTTTGTATAATGTTATGCATAAACTATTAGACACGCATTTTTTTTGGTTAAATTGTTATGCTTTGTGGATTTTTATATATTACCATTATGTTAAAATTTGAATATCATTGTAGTTGTCTGCTTAGAAATATAATGCACTACTGTCAGTAGTAATTTATGAATTATAGGGTGGTACATGTGCTTAGTTTAGCAGTGATAAAAATATTGAGAGAATATGTAACTTAATATTGCACACTCTAGAAAATTTTGTAGGTACGTCATGTTGGGCATTCAGGATCTATTTGTGTTCCAAGGGAATGGTATTGTCTGTGATGGGCCGTAGTGACAGGTCTGTGATCCAGGTGCCCAGTCTGAAGGACATGGACCTCTTAGAGCTCAGGAGGTACGTCCGTTCCACGTTCGATCATGCCATTGTAAGGAATAAGCTGCGTATTGAAGCGTTGTACGTCTCCTTGGTGGGCGGTCAAGGGTCATGGCAACTTATGAAGGTGACAAGCGATGGGTCATGGGCCAGTTACATGGAGGCTGTATGCAACCCTTGTAGGATCAAGGGTGACCGACTAGAAGGGGGGTGAATATGAGATTATAAAAAATCTCGCCTAATTAAACAAGTATGAACAATTGAAAACTAGGGAAATAAACCAACATATTCAATTGTAGTCACTATAAAGCAAATGATATAACAATTCAATCACAAGCACAAGTAAATTATGCAAATATCAAATTGCTCAACTAAAAATATAATAACTAAAGGAAGGTAAAGAAATGATCACAATGAGCGCGCGATGTTTTTCCGTGGTATCGAAGACTTGCTGATCTTCACTAGTCCACGTTGAGATAAGCTCAAGCACCCTTAGACTGGTTCCACGAATTAAGCCTTACTCCTCGATCACTAGTGGTAGCTCTTCCTCCTCTCCAAAGATGGCGAGCTCCAAACCACTCATAATTGGCTTGGGCTTCTTAACAATCTTCTTGAAGAAATCACCTCACAATCAATCCTCTCGCCGTCTAGGTGCCGGTAAGCACTAAGAGAATAGATCACCGATTTCACTTGATGGCGCGCAAGTGCAAATGGATTAACTAGAAAATGAATGCACTTGAAAATCTCTCCACACCTCAAAATGAATGCTCAAATGAGAAAAAAGAGTGGAGTGAATGCTCTAGGCTCAAATATGATCAATGCAAGCTCAGCACTCTGCCCTTGGGCAGGTGGAGGGGTATTTATACCCTCACCAACCAAAGCTAGCCGTTGCGAAAATTAATCCTGAAAAATCAGGGAAATCAGAACTACCGCAGTACAAAGTACGGTACTACCGCACTTTACTGTAGTACACAGCAACAGTTATGTCAGACATTCAGAACTAGCCGTTTTAAATTCAGAGCGGTACTACCATCGTTATAAGTGTGGTACTACCGCACTGTAGTAGTTCCGCATATCAGTGCGGTACTACCGCACTGCGGTTGTTCTGTTGTGCTAATCCCGGTACTTCCGATTTCTGGTCAGTTAAGTTTTTCTGGGGGTACTCTCTGGAAAAAGTGTACCAAAAATCGGTAGTTCCGCAGTACCGTGCGGAACTACCACACTAAAATTTCGGTACTACCGATTTCTATGAGTCTAAATCCCCTCTGAGGGTGCTCTTTGGAAAAAAAATGTACCGCACAAAATCGGTATTACTACGAAGTCCGGCGCTTCATTGTTTACATGCCGAACTACCGCACTCAAAGAGTTCTGCGATTACAATGGTACTACCGATTTTACTGAGAAAGCACAATGAGTTTTCAAACTTATTTTCATGTGCAAGCATAATCCTAAATTGATCCAATGTGCACTAAAGTATGCTATCAAGCTACTTTCAATGATCCCTCTTAATAGTACGACATCTAACCTATAATCCGGTCTTCCACCTTTTCTACTAAGACCGGTAAAATTAAAAACGATCCTATATTTTATATACCTTTGTCTTGATCCTTCTCAAGTCCATTTTTTATACAACTTGTTCTTGTCCATTGCACACATGAAAAATCTTGTTTATACAATTCTAAACAAACACATTAGTCCCATATTCATAAATCATCATTAATTACTAAAACCCAATTCTAGAGGCCTAGATGCTTTCAACCCTACTGCTGCAATATATAGCAGGCCGATGGTGTATGTTCAATTCATGGAGTGGATAGTCATCTAGCATGTCTGGTTCCGATGTAGGCGCTGCTGATGTAGTGCTTGGGTTTTTCTCCGGCAATGATGTAGATGGGGCTATTGGTGGCGATGCGAGCGAGGTGGTGGGTGATGGAGACCTAAGGAGGTGCGTCAAAAACTTTGAGCCCAACGAGGGCGTGCAGGGATGGTGGGCAGCCCGAATTGACTACCACGAGTACCTAGCCGGCCAGGTGTAAGAAGTGTAGGGTGAGGAGGAGAAGAATGTAGAAACATCTAGTTCTGAAGACGAGGAAGGTGGAGGAGCTGTTGCAGGAGGTGTAGTTGGTGGTGGTGTTACCACTGATGGCACTTATGTCAGCTGTAGATTGGACAACATCGCAGCGGCATCGTTGGTTCTACCATAGCCAGAGGAGCCACACTGGGGCTTCAATGAGGATACTCTACACTTAAGGCAACGCTTTCCTAACAAGAGTGCTGCTCAGTAGGCCATTGCTAGATATGCCATAGCCATCAGCCGGACATATCGGGTGCGTAGGTTGAACCCTGACACCTATATAGTGAATTGTATGGACGAATCCTGCCTTGCAAAGGTCCATGCCCAGTAGTCAAGGGGCGGGGTTACGAACTTCTGGATCACGGTGCCACTGGATCACACATGCGACCTTGTTGAGCCACTTCGAAGGCACCACAACTTGATGTCCTCGTATGTTACCAGCCTGATTAGCCACCTGATCATCGCAGATGTTTCCATTTCACTGAAGCTTTTGTAGGTTCTATTGTGAACATGGTAGGCTTTGAGGTTAGCTACAAGAAGATCTGGCGGACGAAAAAGAAGATGATGGATAGTATGTACAACACATACAAAGAGGCCTATGACCTAGTCCCAAGATTGCTCCATCAAAGAGCAGAATCAAATCCTAGAAAATACATAAATAAGGTGAAGCGACCGTATCCCACGAAGGGGCCAAATTGCTTCATTCTTGATAGAGTAGCATTTTGGGCCTTCGGTCAGGCGATCGACGGGTTCAAGTTTTGTCGTCCTGTGCTGTCGATGAACGACACCTTTCTATCTGGAAAGTACAAGGGCACCATCCTGACTACGGTTGCAGCCGATGCCAATGACCAATTACTCCCTGTGGCATTCGCAATTGTGGAGAGAGAGAACATGAAGAGCTGGCTGTGGTTTCTGGCCAATGTAAAGCAGGTAGTGGTTCAGGACTGTGCAGATGTGTGTGTCATCTTGGCCTACAATGCTAGGTTGCTATCCGCGATGAGCACGATGTAGAATGGGACGCAGCCCCCGTTCATGTGGAACGACCTGAGAAACCATTGGTATATAAGGCATCTCGCGGCGAACTTCCATAGAAGATTCCGAAGCAAGGAACTTATGAAGACCTTCAAGAAGCTCTACATGTAGAACAGAGGCAGAAATTTGATGTCGTCTGGAGACAGCTCGATGAGAACACCAGCAAGCATGTCGTGCACTCATAGGACGACGAACTAGGGACAGTGGCGGGTAGTTTTGCGAGAGTTGGATAGTTCACACAGTGGGCGAACACACACATGCCTAACAAGGAGAAGTGATCTTTGCTGCATGACACCGGTGGTGCAAGGTATGGAATTATGACAAATATGTCCAATGTGTACAACGGTGTCTTGAAGGATGTGCGATCCCTACCGATCACCATGATCTCGATGAGAGCTAGAACCGCACCGTCGAGTACTTCATAAACAGAGCCATGATGGCTAAGAAGCATATAGAGAAAGGCAAGTAATTCTTCGAAGTTATACAGGCGCACATAGACATGAAGTTGATGAAGGCTTGTTCGCACACTGCCAGGCCCTTGGATGGTATAAGAAAGATGTTTTAGATCTGTCTGAGAGAAAAGTACGTCATGGGCCATGCTAGAGGGGAGTGCAAACAAGTATGCACGATCAATGATGAAGCATCATTCATGTGCAACAAGCCGTCGTACATCTTGGAGTATTATGACATGCACCATCTGTATAGTACTTAGAGTGCACAGTTCAACTCATATGGGCTAGATGTGCACTACAGGGACTTTTGGCTAGGGGATGTGTGATGGATGCCGAATGACGCACTGAAGCATGCCGGCCATGGAAGACGACTGTCCCACTGCATCCATAATGACATGAATGAAAGCCAGTGAGGCAAATGGGTAAGGCGGCTGAGATGTAGACTGTGCAAGACGGTTGGGCACACCGTTATCAACTGCCTAAACAGACTTAGCTCAAGCAACGCACTGTAGTGCTCAATATATCTAGTATGCTGTCATAGTTTTACCAAGGGTTTCATGCAGATGAGAAGTGGCATGGTTGGCAGATATTGGTATGTATGTTCAAATGGTTGGCAGATATATCTTTTCTACAAATCTTGCATTTTTAATCTTAAAGATGGTACTGTATATCTTCTACATTTTTCGAAATAACTTAGTAGATGTAAATGCATAAACCAAATTGCACTTCATCCTTGCACGATGCAGTCATCCATTAACGGATAAAAAATAAGTTATTACAATATGAATACATTAAAGAGGTAACAACATACGTTATACATACATATATCATACAAAGCACTACAGATATCAACACGAATGAAAACAACACTCGGAGAACTACATCTTGAGGATAACAATGAACATAAGAAAGAAAATAACACACAATATTAAGTTAATCTTCTACTCCAGTCTATCAAAACGATACCGCATATTCACGAGGTCGCTACCCCCATGACAATTCTCTCAAGTGGAACAATGCCCAGCCTAGTTTCTATGTCATCCTCCCACACCCAGAATCGGTAACCGCCTAGGCCATCCTGTATTTCATAAGAAGAATGTTTTGTAACATATGCTGAACAATTTGGACCAATTCAAAACAAGCTGACTCACCGAGTAAAGGGAGCACTTGTAGTAGTGCCGTCCAGAATTCGCGGCTGTCTGTGAGGTCCTATGCCTCATAAGTGTGTTACACTTCGGGCAAATCACCGTGGGTGCCGATGAGGAGGTGCTGAGCTGACTTATCTTGACGTCGAGGGGAGGGAGAACCAAAGTAAGGTAGAGAGGATGGAAAGAAATACTTCAAGAGGTGAAGGAGAACAATGCAAGGGAGTGACCGAGGAATGGCTCCCTTTTATAGCCTGAAGTGTGAGGACAAAATGGTATTTTTCCCGTCCATAATGGAAGACATGTAATGATGAGTACGAGTGACTGTAGATAGTTGAAGTCCGTGGCACCCTTACGCACTAACAAGACCAAATGAGACGACTTTATGCACTGACAACACCAAACAGGATATGCATTATACATACGTAAATCATGCAAAGCACTGCAAGTAACAACACGAATTTAAACAACACTCCCAGCGCTACACTTTCAACACAATAACAAACACAAGAAAGGAAACAACACACAATATTAAGTTACATAGGGGGTCATGAACACATGTGTGCCTACTGGTAGAAGGTTTCTCTCATTACCCACATTGAGTGTTGCAGAGCGAGGCACCTCGAATGTGGCTGGTCATCATTGTAGTGGCACACACATATATAGCTAGGGTCGCGCAGCAACATTTGGAATCATAGGAACTTCCTATATTCACGACCTCATCGTTGCCCCTCTAGCACTGCATCTGTTGGCAGATGTCATCATTCTGCTCTTTGAGATCATCAATCCATGTCTTCAACTCTAAGATTCGCTCATATAATACATCCACATACCTTACAACATACTATTTGTGCGGAGGATCGATCCATCGGATGAAGTCATATTTTGCCATCTGCTGGAAAAGAGGGGTAACATGGAAAAGAGGGTCTGCTTTGGCCCACGATGAACAAGCAAGGGTTGTTGCAGCCTAGGCCAAACAAGTGGAGCATGCCAAGAGATCAGCTCCCCGCAATGATGCCCCCGTCGCATCATGTCCATCCTGAACGTTCCAACCAAGCGTTCACTGTAACACCCACCCAAGGGAGAGACGCTGCCCCTCAATTGGTGTAGAGACTCATGTAAATTCTTCAAGTCTAAGCAGCAACTCAGCCTCGGTATGGGTTACTGGGGTTGCGCGAACTACTCTTGTGATTACCTCGACCGCCGTCTGGACACGAGCAGCTATCGACAGTCAGTAAAGACCAGTTACAGTGTATTCCTCTATTATTTATTTTCTAAAATATGCACTAACAACCTCTCCCGTTTACCCGCAGTCCCCAGAACTGCTATGTGACTACCGCAAGTGGATCGACCTAGAGACCCACCCACATGACCATTAGACTCTCGACTTCGAGGAGTGGCATGTCAAAAAGGCCTACGAGATTTGGGAGGAGGAGCACCGTAACGAAGAGCAAACCGAACTTATACGTCGGGAGACAATGGCTCATCTTGAGACGTGCATACATAAGGAGTGCGAGAAAAAGAGAGAAATGGCAGCTAAGGCCAAAGAGGCCATCGAAGAGTTCAAAGCTGAGCTCGTAAGGAAGAAAAAATGGCCCTGGTCCACGCAGTAGGTCAGATCGTTCTGCACTAGTCCCCCGAAGGTTGAATTTATTTCCATTCAAAAAAGACGCATATGTATCGTACAAGTACTTCAGTTTGTTGCATCGTGCATGATGTTGTTTCTTATGCACGTAACCAAATCTTGTGCGTGTTATTCACTCCTTTATTATAAAGTCTATTTTAACTTGCAATATCAAATCTCGTTATCTTTTCGCATTCAATTCTTTGTGTGCTCAATACCACTTATCTTCGTATTTAACAATCGTTGCTATCTCAATCCTTCTCACAAAATTTTTTAGAACATTTCCTATACTACAACAGCATACGATGATCACAAAATGTTATTACGAATCTAACATATTTCGTACCATTCATAATTTACGAAAATCATAAATAGATCAATCGTTACATTGCATTATGACTCACCTTCGTACTTACGAGTCATTGACACCTCAATCAACCCCACAAAATTCTTCTGAAAATTTCTCGTATTACAACAACATATGACGGTCACAAAATGTTATTACGAGTCTAACAGATTTCGTATCATTGATAATCTACGAAAATCACAAGCGGACTAACCTACTTGCCTTGTTTGCCCTTTTTTTTTAAAAAAAAAACAATCTACAAATAAGATTTACTACATATATTACCTACAAAAATTACTCTTTATTTCTCCATAATTATTTCCATAAGATCAATCAAAATATATCATTACGATCTTTCTTAATTAAATTTCTTACTAAAATTCCTATTAAAAATAAAAAGAAAGTAGCCCTGTATTTGCATTACCAATTTGTATTTTTTTTAAAAAAGCTGGCAGATGCTGGGGCAGCGGGGTAGGGCACAAACTAGCTAGCACGGTAGGCAAGGGCACTAGCTAGCTAGTGCAGACGGCCGACGCGTGTGGTGGTCTGGCGTGGTGAGCGGACACGACATCTGGCTCGTGCGGTTCTCTTCCGCACCAGGAGACCAAAATCGATATTTCGTACGGAAGAAAGCGAGTTTGAGAATCATTCGTAAATCAAAGTTGGGGGACTCTCCGTTCGCTCGCCCATGGTATGTGTATTTCCTGTGCTCTTGCGTTGATGCGTGTGCACGCAGCGTGCGAGTGGGCGCGCGAGCTGATGGAGGCGGGGTGCCCGATCTTTCGATGAGATTGATATCTATCGATTTTGGTGGAGGTGACTCTCGCGATCCGACTACAACCGTACGACGACGCTTGCGCCTTAGCAATTGCTGAACCAACTCCGAGATGTTATTGATCTTGCTGGAGGCACGATCAACCTGAACACGAAGTTCAATCCCTGCAAGCAATCGAAGAACTAGCAAGAATAAGATGTAGGCAACTGATATTACGAATAAGATTGATGGTATTGAAAAACAAAGGTGGGATCCCGAAGGTAGTCTTAACAGGTGGTCGTCTGACACAACTGAAGAACAAAAGTTTGCGCAATGGCTAAACCTAAACTCAACGAAATCCAAGTCTTAGCAGGCGGCGGCGGCTCCTATATATGGAGAACGACCAGGGGCGGCGCCCTAGGGTTACAAGGCCCACGGGTCCAAGTGGTGGTGGCGCAACACTCTTTTTGACTTGTACTCAAAAACCAATGTGGATTGTTTTGATGATTGCGGTCGGCTCGGGCGGAATTTGAAGATGAGGTCAGATCTGTTGGAAAGTAGACTTCATACGCTTTCCATGAAGTACAAGAACGCCTTAAACGGAGTCCGTATGAGGAAGTTATGCCCATTTGAATTTGGTACCATCGCAAGCAGTCCGACTCCGATTCTAGAACGTATCCAACTCGAATTCTTGCTTGACTTGATCCCAAAGTGACGTGGTGACCTCCATAATTCCTTCCTTGCATGTCCATGACTCCATGTCCATTTTCTTCATCCTTTCCCAGGTTCCTAACCACAATTAAATCACTTGCATTAGGTAGCGGTCTATTCCTAGTAATATATGAACCTAGGAATGAATTCACCTGGTAATTAAGTTGACGAGCACGAGCTCGAATAAGTAATCCTTGTTGCGGAGGAGTTGTATCCATTGTATCCATGGAAGGGATGTCTTCATCACGAGCAGGCTGTGTGAGTGCTCTTGCCCAGCTGTTAGCATACCGCGGCTTCGTCGCCTTGTCGTTCGCGCGGGAATAGGAGGTTTGGCGCGGGAGTGCTCCATAGAGAGGTGGTGCCGTGGGAAGCTTCTAGAGAAAGATTGCTCTGCTTACGCACGCGTTGTTCGTCGCTGCCCAGTCTCTGACGGCTGTGGCCCATTTGGGTTTTGCTTGTTGGGTCTGCTTTTGGGTGCTTTCTTGCCGTTTTGTGTCCTGTTCGCCTAGACGAGAGGGCGGACTTTGTCAGGGCCGCTTTGTGTTTTGCCTTTCGATTTTGCTGCATCCGTTTGTTCTTGTGTCTTCCTCATTCTTCCGCTCTTGGTTCCTGCGCTTCTCGCCTCGCTCGGTCATGCGCGCCCTCGATGCGACGCTTTGATTAGGTGTGCTGCATTGTGCTTTGGCTTAATCGTGGTTGCGGTTCTTCCATCGAGTACTGCTTCCTGCTTTTGTCTTCGTTTCTAGCCAAGGTGTTGTTTCCTATTTACTTAGGGTTCGTGCGGTGAAACCTATGGAAATTAGAATGCGAACCTCTTCTTGACTCGTCCGTACGTACACTCCTTTATGCTTTCCTTCTTGGTTCTTTATACTTTTTCCGTTCCTATGAAAGGGATTCAGATTAGTAGTCTGTTTTTTATGTATGGTTTCGAGTAGTACATTTGTTCTCAATTTATGTATGGTTTCGAGTAGTACATTTATTTGGTTAGAAAATATAATAGCTTTAGAAATACGTATGAATATACAACCTACGGTTGTAAGACACAGAATTTTTCTATCTGAGGGGTAGTTATGCCCTCATCTCTGCGTGAGAAGGGGAAGCAAGAAGAAGAGATCCGCGATAATGGTTCGGTTGAAGTCGGGGGTCCCGGTGTTGCCGTCATGGTACTCGCTTTGATGAAAGGATAGCGCTCGCAGGCATCAGCGCGAGCGGCAGGAAGCGCTTTTCGAGGCCCTCCCCCGCGGAACTTTCTTCCGAGCGGCGGCAGCGCGAATCTCCAGGCTCGGATGTGGCGGATCTGGTCGAAGCTACGGCCTACGGGATGTGCGACGGTGTCATCGATGCAAGCGTAGCAGCAGTACTTACGTGATGACTCTCTGCCGACATAGTGCCTTGTTCACGCGCGCCGATAAAAAAAGTAGCCTCTTTTCGAGACGCCAACGCCGGTGGAGCGGCAACGTTGTTTCGATGGAGCCATACGCGCTGTTTTTGTAGCTTTTCAGTACTTTTCTCTTGTGATTTCTCTTACTAATCATTATTCAGTAGACTACTAAACAGTAAGAGTAATCATAATACTGTAGTTTCTTACATTAATTAAATTTACCATATAAACATTTTAATGACGTGTCATAGTAATTAAAGAGGAGAAATAAGGAAATCGTTTCTTCATAAAGAAACTGTTTCGGCGTGTCATCTAAGACGAGAAAACCAGCGAGAGATGTGCTTCAGTGAACATGGTTTCTTATCATAGTGTTTTAGAAGAAACAGCCAATGCATGTGTAGGAAAGGGATAAAAGGATTGGTCATGATTTGGTCTGATCTCATACGAAAAAACAATGGATTAGAACTGTAGTTTGTATCATAGTATCTTAAAAGACTAAAAATTAATCATGATTTTAGATACGCTAAATAAAAACTACAAATCGTAGTAAACAACCAGGCTCATAGATGACATGTAAATGCACTCCCTTTTCTCTCTCCTTTCCGCCGCCAAGGCTCCGCGGCGGAGACGCTCGCTAGCGAAGGTCGGCGTTCAGTCGGCAGAGCTGGCTCGCCGCTCAAAACGGCCTAGTTTCTACGCTCAAAGTGCCCAGATGAACCTTTGGACCCAATTTCCAGCTTTAAAGGCCGGCCCACTAAGCTCACCCTCGTAAATCGTAATCTCCACCTCTCTTTTATCGCCTTCCTGGTCTCCCTCTCCCACTATCTCGGCAGCCGCCACTTCTAGAAGCTTCTACATTACCGCGTCCATGGCCGCCGAAGCCAAGGCCCCGTCCCTCGCCGAGGTAAGCCGAACCCTAACTCCCCTCGCACTCCTCTTTTACCCACTGCCCCCGATCTGAAATTTTCGACCCGGTAGATCTAGCGAGCGCCTCCAGATCTGCGTCTCAGTGTCTCTGATCGCCTCTTGCGGGATGCGGGTGCTGTTTAGCGTTCGGGTTTTAGTTCGGTACCAGGTGTTGTTTGTTTGTCGCTTTAGATTCCGAAATGACCGGTGGTGGATTTGTTTGGTTGAGAATTTGATGGGACTGGAGTGCTGTATGCGTAGGTTATCATGATTGTGAGTGGGGGAATTTCTGGTGAGCTGCTCTTGGTTTGGATTCGGTTCGGTGCTGGTAGTGATTAGCTCGTGCTGAGTGCTGATGGATCGAATTTTGCACCTGATATGCTGTACTTGGTGTAATTTAGTTGTTTTTGGTGAAGTTTGGAGCGAATTGGCGCCTGTATGAGTGGAGGTTTGAGTAATGTGGTAGGTTTCAGGCTGAAAAACCTGAAACCTACTTGGGCAGAAAATGAAGTAGTTATGATGGCAGCATAACTGCATAAGGACTTGTTGTAAATTGTAATCGAGAAGTGCCAATGAGTGGTAATGCATACTTTTTTTTTAATATTCTATAAGAGTTGAAGGCTTTGCAAAAGTATACATTTTGCTACTTGGGTTTTAAATATCCAAAAATAATTAGGAATTTTTCTTGAGGTTAGATGTTTTAGGTGAAATTTCTTGGTATTGCGTTATTTTCTTTGGAAGGCTAGGATTTTGGCATTTGGCAAAGATCCAACGATCAACCTAATCGGCCAGCCTAATCCATAAATAGGGCGAAGAAATTAGCCCAACCATTGGATCTTTACCATATGCCAAGATCCTTGTCTTACAAGGAAATTGTATAGATACCTCGAAACTTCTTCGAAAATATCTAGTCTCTAGAAAATTTTTCTAATTCTTTTATCCAGATATTCTATGATTTTTAGCAAAGGATCTACTATTTCAAATTCCCAATTCTTCTAGAATGTTCCAGAATTTTATGAATTGCTTCTTCTCACCAGTTATTTTAGACCAAGTTGTGTTCATATTGGCTGTAGCTGATGGTTTTTGGTTGAAAATGAATAGTAGTGGATGAAAGAAATGACTATTATAAGAAGGACGTGAGCGGTGGGGAAAGTGAGGGAGAGATGCGTGTACGAGATGGGAGTGAGAAGAGTGGGGTGTGTGATGCTCCCATGACCCCTTGCCTTATTTCCGGAGCAAGGGGAGTGGAGAACACGTTTCGAAAAGCCAGGTATTTATATTGGCTTTTGAGTTCTTTAAGCAGAAACCAATACGAATGAGGCCTAAGGAGTTTGAATCTCCAGATGTTGTGTTTGTAGTTGGAATCGTAAAAAAAGTTATTACCTTGTCCCATGAATAACTCATCGATTGCCTTAGGAGAAGGGAAGATGATGTAGGTGGTTCAAACAAAACCTGAGTCAGTGGCACTGTGAATGTGAATTGGGATAGTCCAATTTATATATGTTTTTGTCAGCACTGCTCATGTGTAACCATCCTGAGCAGAGAGTGAACCCTTTTTTGTAAACAAATTTGGACAGTATCTGTCATGTCTGTCAACTTTTTTGGACAAAATGCATCTCATGCATAGTCATATTTTTCCTTATGACTAGCATGGTCCCAAGGTTCTGCATCAAAATTATGATATGTTGCTGGCTTTGTGTACTTTCTGACATGCTTATGTTGGTGGGAGACAACTACTGTATGGGAACTTGAATGCACTTGTTTTATGTTGATTTTGCAGTTTTTCTATGACATTTTTGTATCATTTTTGGAAACTGTTTGCAATGTTATAGATGTTAGTCTGATTAAGTTGGTTATATGGGTTTGCATGTACCACTTACATAGTAACCACTATCCTGCACTAGTTGTATATGAATAATTGGAAAAAAAAATGTATACGACTGAATTTTTAGATTGGTAATTAGCACTTAGCACATAGCAGTTTAGCACAGGTGAAGGTTATAGAGTAAGGCTTTTGCGTGAATTTTCCATTGTGAATATATATTTTTTGCTTAGTGCAAGTGGTTCCGGCATTTGTGAACTGCGAGAATTTTTACGGAATCTGGAGAAACGTAGAATAGTTAGATGTTTGTGTAAAAAAGGTCCCTTTCTCAATGTTATATATGTATTTAGGCATTTGCTGTATAATGACATAAGAATCACTTGGTTCATGTTAGATGCAAATCTGATTCCTTCGAACACATGTCTGTATATTTTTTTACTGCGATTAGCTTACGCGATCTATTAAATTTTCTGTCCTGTAAGTTGATTCTCTGTGATGTGTTGTTCTTTTCACTGTTGGTCTTTTATGATCCAGAACTAGTGTTTTTGAATTCAACTTTCATTTGTAGGAATATTCACTTCCACCTAAGGAGGTTTCAGTGGAAAAAGCAGCTGAGGAGAAGCCTGCTATTGGCACTGAGACTGAAGCTGCGCCTGCTACAAATGATGAAACCCCTCCAGCTGATGAGACCACAACTGCTGAAGACAAGAGTGAAACTTCCGAAGTACCAGATGCTGACGAAACCAACCCTGCAACTGACGAAACCAACCCTGCAACAGAGGAAACAAGTGAGACAGCTGGGGAGGAAGAGGCTGAGGAGAAACCAGAGATTAAGGTTTGATACCACGAAAAACTGATGGTGAAATGTAAGTTCATGTTGATAAGTACTAACTACTAAACATGTTTCAATATACAGATTGAAACAGCTCCAGCAGATTTTCGTTTCCCAACAACAAATCAAACAAGGCACTGTTTCACACGTTATGTTGAGTATCACAGGTAGGACTATGCTCTTTCATAAAGTTGAGGTAAATAGGTGATATTTGTTTACTTGCAGCTGTTCGCAATAACTGTGGTTATTTAATCAGGTGTGTAGCTGCGAAAGGAGAGGGTGCTCCTGAGTGCGATAAGTTTGCGAAGTACTATCGATCTCTTTGCCCTGGTGAATGGGTATGTATTTCTTGCTTCCACACTTTTTCTTAAGTCCATTATTCCTTCTGTCCCTGTTCTGGTGTTGACATTAGTAAAGCTGTGGCATGTGGAGATCACTAGCCCATTGTGTCTGCACTTCTAAGTTGGTGATAACTCCTGCACTTTGCAGTAACACCGTTGATACTTTTTAAAGTACATAAAATTTGATGAGTCCAAATCCTGCTTCTGTAGTGCTTTAGCTATTAACCCGCACTTAATGTAAGGATAACTGTTGATATAAAAATATTCCACGACCTTGGGTTACCTTGTACTGTAGGTTTGATAAGCTCAATACATTAGTTCTTTCTTCCGAGAAAGGTTGACTACCTGTGGATGCATTAACTTGGTAATTCGGACTCAAGTATTAAATCTGTTTTTCTGGTGAATGACAATCTGATATCTCTATTTTCTTGAATAATATCTCCTGCGTACCATGTTGCTTCTGATAATTTAGCTCATATTGCTGCATAAAGTTGTAATCCTCACGATCCTTGCTTCTACTGTCTTATGCTGGGCGCTGCTGGTATTTGAGTGTGAATAAGCTATAAATCATTCCATGCATGAGCTAGAGATAGAAGTCAATTGATAATCATTGACGTGGTTCTATACTACAACAATGCATAGTGAATTATTGATCTGCAGGTTGAGCGCTGGAACGAGCAACGGGAAAACGGCACCTTCCCTGGACCTCTGTAATTGTGTGCAAAGGTTGAACTCGGCCCCTCTTCGTTGATAACCGGTGTCAAAGTTATCAGAGTCGGAGCGGAGGGATCGTTTTTTTGGAGAGCTTACAAATAAAAGAAATTTTTTTGACTTAGATAATGTCTTGTGACTCTTCCGAACGATCATTTCCCGCATTACTGGGGAAACTCACGTTACAGTTATAATTTTCCTCCCACTGTGCTCTCAGGATGATGCGGCTGTTCTCTTGGAAAGGTATGTGTTGACATATATCTTTCAGGCCCATGCTTCGTCATGTTTGCGATTGTAACGTGGTACGTTTATGACGTTACATGGTCAATTTGGTGCGCGAGCTAGCGACACTTCAAAGCTTTATTCGGATTTGCTTCTAAAAGCTTTTTTTTTAATGAAATGTCTTTTCTACTATATTTAGCTTACAAATAGTGTCTTTTTAAGATATTGTTTATTAGTCGGTTATAGTACATTCTATAATAACTTCATTTATATCGGTTAAAATCGTACATAAGTATTTCTTTCTCTACAGACTTCTCTATAAATTGTTACTATTTATAAGCTATAAGCTAAAGTTGGAACCTAGGAGTAGCCAACAGCGGTCTGGAGTTAAAAACAGCATGCGACGATAAGACGTGACCATCTTTGAGCTCAAGCGTTGCAAAATCGCCGCTAAAACACGGGACCGTCTATACATCAGACATTATGGTCTGGTGTTCTTTCTTTGAAAACCAGTCAAATTGTGAGCCCTTGTTCTCCTACCCTCCCCGCATCGCTTCTACCCATCTCACTTGTGCGGCATCCGCTGCCACTTCCTTCCCCGCTATCCCTTTCCTTTCCATCTGGATCTACATTGCCTTGTCCTGCAGCCTACCGCTGCCTTGTCGATATCTTCCACCACACCTCCTGATCTACCTTGCAGGGCGTCTTTAGCGTCTCTCCTTAATATAATGAAAGAGAAGAGGTGCATTCGGTGGCCGAGCGGCTTCGTCGCATCTAGAGGTGCTTGCGCGCGGTGAGCTTCGGCAGACGCACTGGCGCTGGAGCGCGGTCCACCTCACCGAAGATAATGCTAGTGCGTGGTTGGTCTTATCGGAGATGGAGAAGGTGGGGGACGCACTAATCGTTAAGCATGATCCATAGGTCAAATATTTGATCAATTTCATAAAAGAATTCAATTGAGTGTCGTGCAATAGTTCCGCCAAAAATTCGAAGCATATATAACACTATAGTATTTTGTTATGTGTACTAGTGCGTGTAGACTTTTGCAAGTGCAGCATCCAGCTCTTCCTGATTGCAAGTGCCGACTAGTACCCTCACTCCTCATATCAGGATACTAGGTAGCAGTAGATTCTTTTTTGACTGTGACTGCTTTCTTTTTGGTCCATACGTGAATGAATTCTATTTCAATAAACTCCTTCGAAGAGGCGTGGAGGAGGCGTTTGTTTGTTATGAAGGTGATAAGCGATGAGCTGAAAGTAAGTTGGCCGTACACGCAAACCTAGAAGGTGCAGTGCAGAGCTGAGCCCCGACCAAGACGAACCAATCCCTCGGCGAGATGGCGACGCGGAGGTCTCTTGCTGTGGAGGACGTGCTGCGGGTCAACGGCAGCCGCCGCTTCGCCGCCGCGCTGGCCGCCGCCTCCCCCTTCGCCTCCCTCTCCGACGCCCTCCTCGCGGCCCGCCGCATCTGGCTCGATGAGGTAGCTTGCCCGATCCCTCTTCCCCCGCCCTCTCTTTCCTCGTTTGAGTCCCTCTCGCTTCCCGTACTGATCCTTGCTTGCTCATGCGCGTGCGATTGGGACGCGGCGGGAACGAACCTAGGTGGACGTGAGCGGATGGCTGGAGGGCTTCGCCGCGCACCCGGCCATCGGCACCACCTCCCCCTCCGTCCCCAAGTCGGTTGCCTTTCTTTAACTTGTGTCAATTCTTCTCTTTTCTCGCTCACTCGTTTCAGTTCGTTTCTTGCTGTTGCCGATCGTCAGGCACAGGAGATAATTGGAAATTTACCATCGCTAACAATGGGTTTCGTAAATTTGCTATTTTTATCGTAGACTTCGCAAAATTACCATTTAGTACATGTGTTTCTTGTATTTCCTGCTATTCTATCATTTTTTATCTTTTTCTTTATTCTCTCTCCAAATTAGCCATCTGAAATACCATTTTTGCCTCTGGGCTAATTAACCTGTACGTGACTCATTTTGACGCTGCCTGGCCGACAAAGTAACAAATCATAATTTGTGATCTGTCGACAAAGTAATAATAAGGTAAGAATCGACATGTCACTTACAGATTAAATAATTCATGCATCTCCCTGTTTTGGTCATCCAGTCTGAGATCTTGCTTCAGCACTAGTTTTCTTCCCCAATCTATTTATTGCAGGAGAGCCATTTTTATTTCAAGCTAACCTCAGTACAGTGAAAGTGAAACTGGCTTTGTAGTACACAGAGGTGACGTTTGGACTCCAGCGGCCAGGCAGCGTCAAAATGAGTCACGTACAGGTTAATTAGCCCAGGGGCAAAAATGGTATTTCAGGTGGCTAATTTGGAGAGAGAATAAAGAAAAAGATAAAAAATGATAGAATGGTAGGGAATACAAGAAACACATGTACTGAATGGCAATTTTGCGAAGTCTACGATAAAAATGGCAAATTTGCGAAACCCACTGTTAGCGATGGCAAATTTCCAATTATCTCCAGGCACAGTAGGCTTGTGTGAATTGTGTAACTACTACTAGCTAGAGGAGTACAAGTTACAAGAACCACATGGAAGCAATTTCAGTGTATGCTTGCGCATAACGATGAATTAAACAACTGAAGTGAATTCACTCTACTCGACCTAGAAAGTTTGGGCAAACAAATTGACACCAGGCGCACGCACATTTGAGTGTTAATGTCCAACCAAAGGAAATTACTGTTTACAAAGAGGCCACACGGGTCACCGGTTCATGCGTTGAAAACTTTTGTTTGATTTGATTTGTAGGTGGTGCAAGGAGGAGCAATCAGCAGCACTCTCTACTGCCACTGATTCAACAGCGCAGGTGCCTCATCTTGTTCACTGCGTTCCTTGCATCTGTGATCTGATTTGTGGACTCAATTTGGTTTCTTCACCTGCTGTAGGAGTTGGCCGAGTGGAATGCCAAATACAGGGACAAGTTTGGATTTGTTTTCATGATATGTGCGTCTGGGAGGACTGCCCCTGAGGTCTTAGCTGAGCTTAAGGTCTGCATGTGTCCACCTTATAAATTCCAGTTTTTGTTTCCTGTACTTGACATTTGTGCCTATTTAGCTCATCTCAACAATTCGTGTGGCAGTTTCCCAATTATGTTTAAAAGTTTGCTATAGTCCTCTCTGTTGAGTAATGACGTATTCTGATACATGGAATGCTGGTAAAATCGGAACCATAGAAGTATTTCTGTTTTATGAATGGTATTCCTACATGAATCAGGAATCTTGATATTGAAACTAAATTCAGTTGTTTCTTTGGCTTTGGACACCATTGGGGATACATATGTTGAGAGTTGAGTTTATCCCTGATACAGTGCATCATGCACGCTACGGCTTGATTACCGAATCATATTACCACAAAGCTTAATATGATGCCTTCATTTACACTGTTGCAATGGCCTTGAAATTATCTTGTCATCCTGCTGCTGTTTTCAGAGGCGTTACACAAACAGGCCAATTGTTGAACTTGAGGTTGCAGCACAGGAAGAGCTGAAGATAACTGAACTGCGTCTTGCAAAGCTTTTCTCATCGGAGGCTACTGCTCCCCATACTTCAACAGAAGGTCCTACTAGCCAATTGGATAAATCAGCAGGTATTGAAACAATTTTATCTGTTGATAGGTTCTTTTGTACAGAAATGTCTGCTCTTTGCTCCACATGTTGAGATTTTTTTTGGTATCTATCCTATATCTGTATGTTAGCCCGCTGTCCTCACAAGCTTGCATTTTGCTATTGTTCTATCTGTTTGATGCTATCAATTCTGGAATTTCTATTGTTTCATTCACATGGCCAATTGAAATAATTGTTGAGCGAGCAGTTCTACTGTGCATTTTTGTTTTTTCTATATAGAAGTCTTCTTTGCATGGCAAAGGCTCTCTCTCTCTCTCTTAAAAGAGTACTGTGAAAAAAACTAGTATTTGTAATTTTTTTTCTATGATGCTAAAGAGAGATCCACCCTTAGAATCGGTTGCACCTAGTAGTTTGGTAAATCTGATTGGTGAACATAAGAGGATTGTAAGAAATTAGTATTTGCAAAATTTTGTCTGATGCTAAAGAGAGATCTACCCTTGGAATTATCACATGCAAGGACTTTGCTTACTGTTGTTCTCTGCTTGTTAATCTTAACCTTGTAAACTCTGTCTTGACTAATAAAAACTATAGCCGAAATGAGGATAGAAAAGTACTATAGTCGAAACAATATGAAAATAATGCAACTCCGAAAGCTAAACATTATATTGACAAGACCTGTGTTGAAGCAAGAAGAAAATAGTTCTATATTGACAAGAACTGTGTTGAAGCAAGAAGAAAATAGTTCATCTCTGAAGTACAATTATTGAGCTAACGTCACTGAATGACCATATGCCGGGAAGGCAACTCCTGGCCATCGTCTTTCTCGTTCATCAATTTTGACAGTTGACCCCTGCGCTGCATTTACTGTGTACTTTCATAATTATCCTTTGTTTCATGCACTTTGCTCAAGCTGTTGTGGAAGTGTAGCATTCTGATAGTAATTTTATATATCTGTGCCATTTTTGGTTATTCTGCTTTCTTATCATTTGAATGCTCAAAAGATCGCATGCGGATTATTGGAGCACATCTTGGAGCTCACTCCCAGCCTTCTGCCAATAAAGCTCCTGAAATTACAGGTAGCTCGAGCCGAACTCGCCCTCCCATCACAACCCATGTGCTGGACGTTGCTCGTGGATTGCCAGCATCTGGAATCGAAGTTCACCTGGAGGTGTGGAAGAATGCTTCCAGTCCTCCGTCATTCAGCAACAAAGGTTTCAATGGATGGGGAACTGTAGGCTCTTCGGTTACAAACAACGATGGACGCAGCGGTCAACTGATGGACATTGTCGACAATGTTGCTCCTGGTTTCTACCGCATAAGTTTCAACACAGCCAAGTATGCACCGTCAGGGTTCTTCCCATATGTGAGCATCATATTTGAGATCAAAGAGAGCCAGACGGCGGAGCATTTCCATGTTCCTCTGTTGTATTCTCCTTTTTCGTTCACCACTTACCGTGGCAGCTAAGTTGTCGATTTGGGTATAATTGCCTCTGGTATGGGAAATGTTGCAAAACCAGTTTGTAATGGTCGTAAAGGGTTGAGTGTGTTTACTTTGACACTGACGTTACGAATCGAATAAATTTGTTCCATGTAATGAAACTTGCATTGGCAAAGGAACAGTTTCTTTTAATAGTTTTATCGCTTGCTACTTGATGCTTTCTTCAGTCACCCTTTGCCTTCCACCTCATGTACTCCTGCTACAAGCAAGGGAAACCGACGTTCCCAACCATAAAGATCGGAGACCTATTTCGGCACGAGATTCCTGCAGAGCGCCTCGCCACGGTTGCTGACACATTGTCTGAGATCGCTCTTGGTAAACAAGATGTCAGCTCTGCCGCACTACACGGAAAATTGCACTGGCAGCTGCAATCGTCTTCAGCCGCAATGCGCAAATACCTGGATAAGAGGACTGACCGTGCTATCCAGCAAACTTTTCCGCTCTTCAAAAAAAAGGGGGAAAACTTTTCCAAAATTTTTTTCATCCCTCACCGATAAATCCAAAATTTCGGAATATCTTGGAAAAATTTATTCGAAAATTTTTAATCTGATTTTTGAGTAGAAATGAAAAAACAAACACCTGGATAAAACTTTTCATCCCCTGGGAAAACTTTTCCGTAATTTTTTTCACCCCCACCGATAAAATCCTAAATTCAGAAATTTCGGAAAATCTCAGAAAAACTCGTTTGAAAATTTTTAATCAATTTTTTAGGTAGATATGGAAAAACAAAAAAATAGTGTTGGTTTTGGGGTTCAAATTCAAAACCTAGTAATCACCAACCATCGATGAATTTTGTCCGAAATTGTTTTCCCTGGTCATCCCTGAGCCCACGCTGATGGAGATGTGGGTTCTTCAGGACCATGACAAGCATCAGAGTTGGCAGATGAACAGAAGGACTGACCGGACATGAGGATGTTCCTTAGGTGGAGATGGTCCAGGGCTCTGAGCATGAAGTTGAAGAGATCATAGTTCACCATGTACACCAGGTGGCTGTTTACAATGTCTTCCTCGTCTACCCTTTTGAGTAACAGGGCAAGAACCTACCTGCTAATTACGGCTGTTCCATCCACACATTATTCCTTTTTCTTTTGTCATTGTCTACATATTGATCTATCCAAGAGTATTTCTTCATGGTCCTCACCAGGTTTCACCCTAACACCAACAGACTCGTCATCTTTCGTGACAGTTCAAAACCATCAGAAAAAACGTTTTACCATCAGGAATTATTTTCTTGTCGGTAAACCGTCAGAAAATACATGTGGGGAGAATGAGGATACGAAAATTCCATTTGGTTGACGGTTAACCGACAAGAAAATAAATCCCGACGGCCACCGACAAAAAAGTCTCCTACATCAGGTTTTGGAGAACCTAATCCTTATCAGGGAGCCGTCAGGAAACCCCATCAAGGATACAATTCTTGACGGTTAGTCCGTCAGGAAAAAGGAAAAAATACAATAATAGTTGTCCATACAAACATCGCATGCACTCAATTCTTCAGAACGTCTGATTCTATGCATCTCACACGTTACATACAACTCTATTTTCTTGTCTATTTGCCTATAAAATGGCGACAGATTTATGTGCACAATCTTTGAATACAACAAAGGTCCAAATAACCATATGTATGTCGAGTAAATTCAGATATCCATATACGCAAGCTACATACATCAGGTGTACTCGATCGAAGTCATGCAAAAAACCACTGTCCAGCTATCACCTGCCAACCAATAACCAACAAAGTGTACATGAGTTTTCAGCACAGGAGTATAACAAAGTGTACAAATAAATTACAATGAGGAACAGACAATGTAGCAACTACATATAGGAATGAGAAGCTGTCAATAGCTCTGAATATGTCATTTCCTAGTTTTCATCTAGACACTAACAATGACAGCTAGTAAACAACAAAATAAAACACGGACACCGGGGAATGGGAAGCAAAAGGTGAATTCACCTCAAATTTATTTTATGTAACATTTCCACTCATCCTTGCTAGAATCGTCGTAGATCTGCCGTAGAAAAAAAAAAGAAAGCTCTCAAACATTCAATGAAGCCAGTTGAGGAGTAATAACATGAAACAGAATATCAGGAATCTCCATAAGAAATAAACTTCTACTGATTTTGACAACTTGGTACAGAACTAAATTATGAAACATGGTAATAACAGGAAACAGGAGCAGGAATGCTATCATGTTTAATCGAATACTTTCATTGCTCTTAACTAGTTTGGACAAATGCCAAACAAATCGACAAAGGATGACCATGCCTTGCAGCTGCTTGGCAACAGCTAGAGGGGGACCATATCTGTTAGAGTTAATCTTGACTTGGTATTTGCATGAGTTGTGGGCTGCTGCATGTAGTTGAATAGGTACACGTTGAGTTAGTTTTGAGTTGATAAGCTCGCCTGACGAGTGGCACGCACTGTTCGGATCGTGGCGCATGAAGAGCTCAATTTCTGTTGCTCTTTGCTCTATAAAAGAAACGGAGTGAAGAGTTGAGCAGCACAACTATTGTCTTGTGTATTCGTTTTCCCTCCTCTCCATGTGTTCCAGTGTGTTCACTGTATCCATTTTTCTTTGAGCTAAGCAGAGTGAATAACAAAAGTAGTATACGCTGTGATCTTTGTTTATCTGTGGGAACGTGTGAGTTTTATTTTTCTTAGCTAACACTTGGTATCAGAACTGTGTTGTATTGATCTTGTGGCGATGTCTCGAAGTGAAGGATCGCGATCACCACCACCTGCCAGGATTCACAATGACGGCGTTGATGGCAACAGTGACAGCCGCCAGATGGTGGTGCAGCACGTGAGGGAGGCGGGGGTGAATGTGTGTTACCCCGTGCTTACGAGCAGCAACTACTTCGAGTAATCACTCTTGATGAAAGTAAACATGCAGGCTTAAGGTGTTTGGGATGCTGTCGATCCCGGCGGCGCAGAATACCGGATCGATAGAATGGCGTTGTCAGCCATCCACCAAGCGGTGTCATCGGAGATGCTGGCGGCGTTGGCGACGAAGGAGTCCGCGAAGGAGGCACAGGAGACTGTGCGCATGAGTGTTGAGCGCATGCGTGAGGCAAAGGCGCAGTCCCTACGTAAGGAGTTCGAGTTGATCCGCATGAAGGAAGATGAGTCCATAGATGACTTCTTCATGCGGCTGACGGGCCTCATCAACAACATTCGTACCTTGGGTGGCATAATGGAAGAGGAGACGGTGGTCAAGAAGTTTCTTCGTGTGGTTCTCTCCAATCCAAGTACATCTAGGTGGCCATCTCCATCAACCAGCTGATCGATTTGAAGATATTGTCCATTGAGGAGCTCACTGGTCGTCTCAAATCCGTGGAAGAGAGGTATGAAATTGATAACAATAAAACTGAATTAGGTGGCCGCTTGCTGCTCACGGAGGAGTAGTGGAAGGAGCGTATGAAAAGTAAGAAGAAGAAGGGCACTTTCGCCAAGGGCAAGGTGCGCTGCTACAACTGCCAAGAGTATGGGCATTACTCTTGGAAAAAGAAATGTGTTGATCCAAAGGCTCTTCTTGCCATGGTGGACACCGACGATGAGCCGATGCTGCTTTGAAGCCCGATGAATAAGTGTTCCAATAATGACAACAAGATTAAGGGGATGATTGTTAGATTAATCTTATTGTCCTAGTGTCTTTCATGTCTAATTCAATTGCATGGCATGTTGCCAAGTCAGAGTAGTAGACTTAGTTCAAGTTTGTTGAAGCGTGTAGCATGGCAAAGCGGCCAAATCGATAGTGCGTAGTGAATTGATCGGCAGCCAGGATATGAGTGCATGTATGGGTTACTAAAACTAGCCAAAGCATGAGTTTAGCAAGTCAAGATTAGAGGGGAGATTGTTAGAGTTAATCTTGACTTGGTATTTGCATGAGTTGTGGGCTGCTGCATGTAGTTGAATAGGTACACGTTGAGTTAGTCGTTGAGTTAGTTTTGAGTTGATAAGCTCGCTTGACGAGTGGCACGCACTGTTCGGATCGTGGCGCATGAAGCGTTCAATTTCTGTTGCTCTTTGCTCTATAAAAGAAACGGAGCGAAGAGTTGAGCAGCACAACTATTATCTTGTGTATTCGTTTTTCCTCCTCTCCATGTGTTACAGTGTGTTCACTGTATCCATTTTTCTTTGAGCTAAGCAGAGTGAATAACAAAAGTAGTATTCACGTTGTGATCTTTGTTTATGTGTGGGAACGTGTGAGTTTTATTTTTCTTAGCTAACAATATCTAGGTGGGGGATGGGTTGACCATATCTAGGAAGGAAGGCGCGTGGGGTAAGGTGGCGGTCAGGGTTGGGGGGAGGAGGAGGTGGATTTAGGTGGAGAAGGCTGTGCCGTAGAGGGCTGAGGGGATGGGAGTGAGAAATTTCAGTGGAATGGGGTTTAGGTATTTGGACTCAGTGAATCCTTTAATTTCCCCTCCCTATTTTTCCTGTCGGTTCTACACATAACCACGAGAGCATTTACCCTTTTTCTGACGGTCACCCTAATACCGACACAAAAAATATAATTTTCTAGCGATTATTTGCATAACCGACAGGAAATTACATGTTTTCCTGACGGTCTTATAAACCGTCACCAATATTAAAACTGCTGCCTCTTATCCATGTAACTTTGTTTCCTGATGCTTAAGTAGCCCTTGTTTGGTGGTTGCTAAGGGTGTATTTGGTTGTCTGCACCATCCTAGCCCTAGTCCGTACAAGCCATCAGGCTGTCTCTAGCCTTGATGAGTGGATGCAAGGTGGCTTGTTTGGTTTACTGTTTCTATTGGGCCAATTGTGGTGAGAGGTTGTTTGGTTGGTTGCATTAACGTATTGGATGGATATCTGGATGCAAAAGACAGTGTTTGGATGGCTGTATATAACCTGATTTTGCATGCCTCTTCCATGGGGTGGTGAGGTTACCCCTTAAAATGCAATAGGAGAAAAACAGTATCTTATATACTAGTAGCTAGTTGTCAGCAATTTATCATATAGTAAAGCAATAAAAGATTGTCATTTTCCTTTATGCTCATAAGGAAATTCAAGTATATGGCAACCTTCCATGTGTTCAACATTCCAAGTCAAATTCAATCTCCTAGTGAGTGTTAGTGATATGCTCTAGAGACAATTATGGAGGTGATTGTATCACTTCTATATTTATGATCTTTTAAATAATATATTATTCTGTCCCTTGAATAAATGTCTTTCATATTGATCAACAAGTATACGACTTATTTGTAGAACTCTTTATTTATGTTTTGATGTTATTTTAAATTATCCATGATCTTATATTATTATGTGTGACAATTATGATTTACATATCAGCATATATATTGATTGATGATTATGTTTCACGAATCATAGATATAAGATATTAAATCAATAATGTAAACACATATTAGAGAACATTATGTTAGTTTGACCCACCATAAGACAATACGAGAATTTTTATATTCTTAAGTGTTATCAGTTGATCTCATACTTAGTGTATGTAGGATTCTTAGACCTGAGATTGTTATTATTTTCTATATGTGTAATAGCTTACTTAGGGGTTATCAAACACTACTCCATGACTGGATAGTCATAAAGATAACTTTTGGGTTTACTATGAAACATGCGGAGGAATATGAGCGATCAATATGGAATTTACTTTTCCTATATAACAAGAAAGATATCTCTGGGCCCCTCGATGTGGTTGGAGTAAGGAAGTGCATGGCCATGCCAAATATGGTTGATGAGTCAATCACAACTGAATAATCCACTACAGATTTGAGTGAAGGATCGAACTATCATAGGATAGCACACTTCTCACCTTGAATCGATTTGGTATCATGAGGCAAAGAGATCGGTACAAAATCACTATATAGGTTTGTCTGATATGATCCTTATATGTGTTTGAAAGTTGTTATGTCCTATTAGGAATCGCTACTGACTTATGGACCGAAAAGGAATTTTTGGCCCATGACTAAATATATATGAACCTATAAGGTCATACACTTAATAGGTAGAACGATAAGGGTTTGGATAATAGTCTCCGAATAGGATACTATCTCTACTCGTATCGGATAAGAATCCGATTGGAGGCTATATAAGGAGAGGTGAGGAGGCTGAGAGAGGTATCCCGAAACACACCCATGAAAACCCTAGCTACCACCTCTCATAACCCCTGCCGTGCGCGCTGGTGCTAGCACATTGACGCACGGTGTTCCCTCTCTAGACATGTGGACCTCGGTAGAGGCATTGTTACAATTGCGGCGCTGATCGCAAGGAGGAGACAGTTGGCCGGAGGACGATCAACTGCTTCCACTACACCGACGCACTCTTCGTTGAATCGGCTGCTTTAACTCTACTTTCACTGCACTACGTGTCTAGTGGTAATGATATATGATCTCTTACTCGTATGGCTTTCTGATTTATGTGATAGAAATATTTTAATTTATGCTAGCGTAATCTATTCGTATCCCAACAGTGAGCACATGAATCGTAATCTTATCAGACTATGCACAGCTAATCAAAGCATGCCTCTTTCTCATAATCGAAGGAGACTGAACTACATCAATTCTTTTTAAACCGAATAAAACTGCATCAATTTCACGTAGCTTCGGTGTCATGCAACGTTTAGAGCAACTCCAGCAGTAGCCTTCAAAATAGGGCCCCTACTTTTCATTTGAGGACTCCCCCTACTTTTGAGGGCCCTGTTTTCTAGGCTATACTCCAGTAGGAGCCCTCAAAACAGAGCCCCTACTTCTCAATTCTCTCTATTTCCTCACACACTATATGCATATGTATAGGACAAAAGCACAATACACAATAAAATATTTATGATTTCACAATGAGGGACAATATGTAAATTTATGAATTCAAATACGAATATTCAAATTTAAATTCAAATTTATTCCGAATTTAAATTTATGAATTCAAATACGAATATTCAAATTTAAATTCAAATTTGTTCCGAATTTAAATTTATGAATTCAAATACGAATATTCAAATTTAAATTCAAATTTATTCCGAATTTAAATTGAAAGCACAATTAGGGACGTTTAAATTTATGAATTCAAATACGAATATTCAAATTTAAATTCAAATTTATTCCGAATGAGGGACGTATTTATTTACATACGAATAAATCTGAGTTTGAGGGCTCAAGTAGGGGCCCCTAAGAATGAGGGTTTGGAGGCCTCATTTGAGAGGCCCCTATTTTTGAGGGCTCAAGTAGGGGGCCTGCTGGAGTTCAGTTTTTTACTCTGGCTCTCAAATCTAAGTTTAAGGGTTCAAATAGAGGTTCTACTGGAGTCGCTCTTAGAGAGAGAAAAACATACAGGCTTTTCTGGATCGGTAAAGGTCAAACGACACACGCACTCGAATCTTCGTTCTTTTTCACTCATCTTTACACGTGCCTGAACTGAAGTGCATGCATCTCGCAAAAGCTAGTAAAATCTGGTAGCGAAGAACTTGTCCTTTACTTTTCTTCCACCGCTCAGGATACCTTGCCGCGATACCTCACAGCAGCATCCTCTAGCTGTCTCCTGCATTGTTCTTCAAGGAAGGAAGGACAGAAAGAGGAAGGAAGAAAGGAGGGTTTAGCTGACCCACGGCACCTATTCGTCGACCCTTTTACCAATTCATAATCGTTGCAGCTGCAGCATGCTTTGCATCTGTGTTTGATCAGAGACTAGTATATATTGCACATGTATGTGTTGGCCTGGTCGGCTCTGAACAGTCCTAAGGCTAGGCATCAGGTGCAAGCACTAGGAGAAGAAGAAGAAGAAGAAGAAGAAGAAGAAGAAGAAGAAGAAGAAGAAGAAGAAGAAGAAGAAGAAGAAGAAGAAGAAGAAGAGTCGCCATGGCTCAGCAGTTGCTGCACGGGATGATCGAGGCCAAAATTCTGGAGGCGGATCTGTCGTCCCGGAAGGTATGCGTACGTTCCTCCTAGCTCCTTACTGTATGTGTGTCTTTATCTTCTACTCCCTCTGTTTCGTTATACTTATCCATGGTCTAAATTGTAGTTATTATAATTTTTTTTTACTTTCTACCTTTACTTAAATTCTTTGAAAGAGGTTAAGTGACCATGGTATATTATTTAATAGAGGTATATATGGTTACTTTACATTAACTAGTTATTAAATTTAGTGTTTTCTTGATCTGTGTACCATGAATCGTGGACAAATACAGCGAAATGGATGAGTAAAGTTTTGTCAGTGCAAGTCAATGCTAAGGAAATCGCTACACATAAACGAATTTGCGCATACGGATGGCTATTTGTTGGGACGAATGAACAGATTGTTAGTGTGCTAGGCATCTAAGCAGGCTCTATACTGTGAGCTATGGCAATGAACTTACTACAGAGTATAGAGACATAGAGTACTTGGCGTCTTGGTTCTCCGAAAAAGACACGAGTCAGGAGGGATGGGCCAGGTCCAGCCGAAAGAGGCTGGCTGTCGTTGCTGGGGTGGGCTTAGGTTTTGGAGACCCGCCTCGGACTTCGTTTTTATATTTTTCCCAAGGAGTGCAGTTTTTTAAGCTGTCAATGTATCAAATTTCAAAAATCCACATGTAATTACTTCAGCCGCCCTATAATATAAATCTAAAACTCACCTTACGTGCAGACTAAAGAGATATTAAATTTAAGAAAAAATTAATATTATTTAATTATGCATACCTCCATTAAATAATATAGTACAACTACTCACTTATTTTTTAGCATTAAAGTATGTGTATAGAGTAAAAAATTACAATAACTACATTTTTGTCTCACTACTACAGAAATCATCATCACAGACGGTTCTAAAATGTCATCACAGACGGTTTTTTGAACAGTCTGAATTTATAGGTCAGTAATAATCGAAAGTTATCATAGACGGTTTGTGAGCCGTCTGTGATAAATACAATACAGACGATTTGTAACTAGAACCGTCTGTGAAAAACACTATCACAGACGGTTCTATATATAGAATCGTCTGTAATACTCGCACATCACAGACGGTTCTTAAGTTTAGAACCGTCTGTGATATATGAGTATCACAGACGGTTCTATTTTAGAACCGTTTGTGAAAAACACTATCATAGACGGTTCTAAACTTAGAACCGTCTGTGATGTGTGATCACAGACGGTTTATACTACAAAACCGTCTATGATAGTTCATTCTATACCTAAATTTTTTTCTATTTTTCAGTTAGCCTCAGGAAATGTTAGCTATATTTTTTGAAAACAAGCAAATACGATATCAAACATAGCAGATAACATTTTATTTCCATTACAATCCACCATCACAACATCACATAGCAGAGAATAATCTACCATCACAAACTCGGGTAGGTCTTCTTAGCAGCTGCCTCATTGTAAACTCCTAGGCAATCCTAAACCCAACAAAGTAGCAACAATAGAGGCTACAATGGAGACCTAAACCCCACAGAATCAAATACTTGAAGAAACAATAGAGGGAGAAAGCGGTAAACAATGGAGACATAAACCCCACAAACGCATTTGAAGGGAGGGAGTGGATGGGTTCGGGTGAGTATTTATAGAGAAGTTCTACTTGAACTCAGGCGGGAAATTATGAAATTTTAGAGATACGCGAAGCAGGAGACATATCACAAACGGTTCCTAATTAAGAGCCGTCTGTGATATCCAATATCACAGACGGTTCTTAATTAAGAATCGTCTGTGATATTGGCTATATATATACCAATACAATATAAACAACTAGTCTTAAAGTATGAAATAGCAAAGTTCTGTATGGCTTATATATACTCATTTGAAAGGTTTCGATGAGATCTACAACTTTGCAGTTGAGATAAATCCCAAATTTTGAAGGGAAGATTAAAAATTTTGGCAAAAACACAATTCAAAAACTTCCAATTCGAATTTGAGGCTACAAATGGCCGATTTTGGGGGTCTTCGAGGGCGACTAACATAAGCTAGTCATTTTTTTTTTGGATCGGGCTCGTCGTTAGCTTTTCAACGAGTATAAAAACGTCGAAAACGGACACCGTATGCATAAGTTATGCCCGTTTTACTGAAGGTGTGTCAAAACAGAATTCTATTCAAACTCAAGCGGGAAATTATGAAATTTTAGAGATGTGTGGGGCGGGAGACATATCACAGACGATTCTTATCAAGAACCGTCTGTGATTGCATTTAATACAGACAGTTTTTATAAAACCGTCTGTGATGTGGCGTCTAATATAAACCTTTTTTTAGTAGTGTCTCCACAATAAACTTATATTGTAGGGCATCATTTCCTGAGAACGAAGACTTATATTGCGGGACAAAGAGAATACTATCATGTACTCCCTCCATCCAAGTTTGTAAGACATACTTTTTGAATTGTCTTGTTCATAAATATAGAGCGTATTTCATATTCTAATGCAAAATTAGTGTAAGATTTTCTTTATACCCTTAATAAATATTCTGCTTTACTTTATATTCTCTATATGCATATATATTAAATGTAGTGTTTAGAGATAATAATTAGAGGTAGTATAGTTATTTTTAATATCTCTTTGATCAATATGTCAAGAGAAAATATGTCTTATGAAGGTATAAACAATGGTATAAACAATTGTTGTCTATAATATTCTTCATATCATCTATAGATAGTACTAAATACAGATCATATCTCTACAGACAACTTCTTTATTACACAATATGTGTTATTTATCGTGTTGCAGTTGATTACTGTATAAGAGATGATCCAATTCTCTATGCTCACTCTCTTTTCTTTACATCATTTTATATCCTATATAATAAAATTTATAAACAACTGATATGACACCCTTGTATATGACCTAAACTTTGACAGAGAACGCAGCAATTCGTAAGAACTTGAGGCGTAGCCATGACCCACTAAACAGTAAGCATAGCAAGGCCCGTACGGGAGGGAGGTGCAGAATGAGCATTTACTACCCATTATTGAATTATTACTATACTTGTTAACATTTGTTAAGAAAGAGTACGAACTAATAAATGAGCATCTTTTTCATTCTCTTCGAATTATTTTGTGCTATATTTTTTTTTAAAAAACGTTTCTGAAACGGCTAAATTATTTCCACAATGTAATTGTTGCGTATAGAATTTTGTTGACTATTCCGGTGACTATTGCATATGGTACAAAAACATTATATAAATTGAAGTTGTTAAGCTCTACTTCCGTTCTATAGTGACTCAGGAAAGATTTAATAAAAGCACTTGAAATTGATGTTTAATTTGGAGAAGACTATTTATGAGGATAATTGAAGATTTTGTTTCATGGTAAACTAGAAGAATTGTGCTTTTCAAGGAAAAGTTCAGACATTAATTTAGACACTTGTAAGGAAAAAATGTATTGCAGTTGTAACATATCAAATGAAGATTATTTTTCATTTTTGTAATTAACTTTTATTGAGTGTAGGGCTTAATTTTAAGGAAAAATCCATAAGTCACCTATTTTTAATTTGCCCCATATATCTAATTATCATTTCCTTTGCCCCCATACGTTAAGTTGGCGTGCAAATAACACCCTAAACTGCATGTTAGCACTATTTCTCATGGTTTTTATTATTTTAGGCACTTTGTTTAGTGGTCTCAACTTATTTCAATTATGCTAATACATATTTCAATTATTAGGGTACTTTCAGCATTTGTAATATATCAGTTCATTACTATTGTTTCAAAAACTTGTATTACAAATGTCAAAAGCACCCAAATCATTAAAATCACTTAGATAAGTACTATAGTAATTGAATTAAGTACCAAATATAATTAAAACATGAAAAGATAATACGAACATGAGACCTAAGGAGTATTTGCAATGCAGGTCAACTTAACTTATGAGGAGTAAATTAAATAAAAATAAGATATGGAGGCAAATTGAAAAGACAGATAATTTATGGGGGTGTTTATGAATGTATCTCTACTTTTAAATTTAGTGCAGTACTATTTGGACTAGCTATTGGTTGGTTGATGCCTGTTTATTCTTGGTACTACTTCTACTGTTGATCTGTATATGACAGTTGACATGTAGTGTTGAGCCCTTTTGCATCAGTCCTATGTTCAGTGGCGAATCTAGAATAAAAATGATGTGAAGACCTCATGCTTTATATATGTACTTATCAACGTATCCATCAATAATATATTAGATAATAATGCATTCTAAATTTTATAATATCAACTAACTTCATGATAAAGTTCAATAATAAATAACTATTTGTCATATAACATACCAAAATTAAGAAATCTACTATTAGTGAATGATCTAAGATGAATCCGAGAATAAAATATGGTTAACTATTGAAACATACTTAATTAGATATTGAAACATGTTGAAAAAAAATTCTAATTCCATTATTGCAAAAATTGAAACAAGGTATTCTAATATTAAAACCCTAACCCATAAGTATTTTAAAGATCATAGAGTTGAAACTCTAAAATCTAAATTACAAAACTTAATACCTATTTTGGTCAGTTGATCATTACTTTATTAGCTAAGAAGATCATTGAACTTTGAAGCAAGGAGCCAGTTAGCCAGGACGAGACGACGAGTGGTCAGTGGACGACCTCACATATTGCTATGACCGTCGGCTATACTGCATACATAGATAAATACACCGAGATTTACTCCATTTGCATGCGTGCGCAATGACATTAACACACTGAGAATCTAACCATACCATCCGAGTCCAACGCACGCAGGTGCAGGTGAAAAGCGGCCAGTGTGCTCCTGGACGATGGTAGTTTTGGCGCCAGGCCTGTCGTTGCTGCAGATGAAAGGATCAACTCACTAAAAGTTGCATACGTGGTGTGGGGAATAGGGGAAGGTAGGTAAGGCATCGTCTAGACCTACCGTTGCCTAATTGGTTGGTTTGGGATTGGTGCTGACTTGAACGCTTGGGCTTTGGGCTAGCGTTGGCTTGGTGTTAGACTGGCTGGTGGCCCACGCTCGATCGGTTCAGATAGTCTATTATGTTGTGTCCTATGCCCCCCATTTGACAATGTGCATCCGCCTCTACCTATGTTTGAAAGCTGCAATTCTCATTACAATTTATATGGTGTTCACTAAGGTGCTAGGTGCTAATCATATGGTAGACCGATGTCTAGCGTCTAAACGTTACCTTGGTGGGAAAAATTCGGCTAGGTAAGCAAGGTTGGTGGGTGGTATCTAGCGTCTAATTGCGCCTATGTAGGTAAGGTTGGTGGGTAACGTCTAACGCCTAGGAACCGTCTAAACCCGTTTTTTAGAACACTGAATTTACATGTGCAATCCACTAACCACAATTAAAACATAATTTTGTGCAACCAGACGTTGAAGAGGAAGATCTTATCATGGATCAAGATGCTGGTCTTCTGCAACTCCCAGGCAGCTTAACTAACCCTGAACCCTCCATCAATTCTTGTCACATTAACAACCCTAACGCATTGTAAGTTTGCGACTGCGAACGCAGCAAGTGGAGAACAGGCTCTACGCGACGGTGGACATCGACAAGGCGCGCGTCGGCCGGACGCGCATGCTGGACCTGACCAACGCCCCGCAGTGGAAGGAGGAGTTCCGCATCTACTGCGCGCACGACGCCAGGGACGTCATCTTCACCGTCAAGGTCGACAACCCCGTCAGCGCCACGCTCATCGGCCGCGCCTACCTCCCCACCAACGGCGTCGTCAATGGCCAGAAGGTGGACCAGTGGCTCCCCATCTGCGACGAGAACCGCCGCCCGCTGGACGGCGGGGACATGATACACGTCCAGCTCCAGTTCATCGACGTGACCAAGGACCGGGAGGCCGGCTGGGACGCCGGCGTCGGCAGCCCGGGGTACCCGGGAGTGCCGCGCACCTTCTTTGGGCAGCGCCACGGCTGCCGGGTGAGGCTGTACCAGGACGCGCACATCGCCGACGGATTCGCGCCGCAGATCCAGCTCGCCAGCCACAGGCCCTACGAGCCGCGCCGGTGCTGGGAGGACTTGTTCGAGGCGATCACCAACGCCCGGAGGATGGTGTATATCGCCGGGTGGTCCGTGAACACCGACGTCGCGCTGGTGCGCGACCCGCGGAAGCCGTCATCGGGAACGCTCGGCGATCTGCTCAAGAAGAAGGCGGAAGACGGCGTCACGGTGCTGATGCTGGTGTGGGACGACCGCACGTCCGTGGAGCTCGGCCCGATCCGGCGCGACGGACTGATGGCCACGCACGACGAGGACACGGCGAGCTACTTCCGCGGCACGCGCGTGCACTGCGTCCTGTGCCCCCGGAATCCCGACCAGGGCCGGAGCTACGTGCAGGACGCCGAGACCGAAGCCATGTTCACGCACCACCAGAAGACGGTGATCGTCGACGGCGGCGGCAACCCCGCGACGAACGCGCGGCCGGGCCTCGTGAGCTTCCTCGGCGGCATCGACCTCTGCGACGGGAGGTACGACACGCAGGAGCACCCGCTGTTCCGGACGCTTGGCACCACGCACCGCGACGACTTCCACCAGCCCAACTTCCCCGGCGCGTCCATCAAGAAGGGCGGCCCTAGGGAGCCGTGGCACGACATCCACTGCCGCGTCGAGGGCCCGGCGGCGTGGGATGTGCTCAAGAACTTCGAGCAGCGGTGGCGGAAGCAGGGCGACGGCGACTACCACCTGGTCACCCTCGACGAGACCTGGCGGGAGCGCGAGGCCACCCAGGACGCCGAGTCGTGGAACGTGCAGGTGTTCCGGTCTATCGACGGCGGCGCGGCGTACGGTTTCCCGGAGAACCCCGAGCAGGCGGCGCGGATCGGGCTCGTGACGGGTAAAGACAACGTCATCGAGCGCAGCATCCAGGACGCGTACATCCACGCCATCCGCCGCGCGCGGGACTTCATCTACATCGAGAACCAGTACTTCCTGGGGAGCTCCTACGCTTGGCGGCGCGACGACGGCGTCCCGGTGGATGACATCAACGCGCTGCACCTCATCCCCAAGGAGCTGTCGCTCAAGATCGTCAGCAAGATCGAGGCCGGCGAGCGGTTCGCCGTGTACGTGGTGGTGCCCATGTGGCCGGAGGGCGTGCCAGAGAGCGGCTCCGTGCAGGCCATCCTGGACTGGCAGCGCCGCACCATGGAGATGATGTACAAAGACGTCGCGCTGGCGATCCAAGCCAAGGGCATCCAGGCCAACCCCAAGGACTACCTCAGCTTTTTCTGCCTCGGCAACCGCGAGGTGTACAGCCCCGACGAGTACGTGCCGCCGGAGCGGCCGGACCCCGACAGCGACTACATGAGGGCGCAGCAGGCCAGGCGCTTCATGATCTACGTCCACGCCAAGATGATGATAGGTCGTATAACTTCCTTATTTCTATAGCCAATTCAAAAGCATATATGCGTGACATGTTGAAGCTGAAACGTACGAAATCGATCGTTAATGGTTTCTTCTTGCTGACCGTTTGCTCGCATTTGCAGTCGACGACGAGTACATCATCTTGGGATCGGCGAACATCAACCAGCGCTCCATGGACGGCGGCCGGGACACGGAGATCGCGATGGGCGCGTACCAACCGAGCTACCTGGCGTCCAGGAACGGGCCGGCGAGGGGGCAGGTGTACGGCTTCCGCCTCGCGCTGTGGCAGGAGCACCTGGGCCGGGCCGCGGCGGCCGCCAGCGCGCGCGACCTCCTCCAACCGTCGAGCCTGTCGTGCGTGCGCAGGGTGAACCAGGTGGCGCAGCAGCACTGGGAGATGTTCGCGAGCGACGCGCTCCAGGGCGACCTGCCGGGCCACCTCATGACGTACCCGATCGGCGTGACGGACGGCGGCGAGCTCCAGGAGACGACGGCCTGCTTCCCGGACACCAAGGCGAGGGTGCTCGGCAACAAGTCCACCTACCTCCCACCGATCCTCACCACATGATCGATCAAGAGCTGCACGGTAAAATACTGTACCAACACACGTGAGTTGTATACCGCATATGCACATGTTGCAAACTGTAAATACGCATGTGTGAGAGTTGGGATTGTTACATTTGTAAATATAACATGATTGCTACATTCGCACTACTGATACTCTACGCTCTCGTAAAAACTGAAGTGCGTAAAACTTGAAGCAGTAATGTACGCCAATTGCGGTGACCGCAAGTCACACCATTTATGCGCTTTGAAATTTGTTGTGTTATTAGTAAGATATCCGTGTGTTGCAACGAAATCTTAAACCTTACACAAACATGCATGAAGAACATAACCAGGATTTTTAAATGTTAGATGAAACAAAGATAACATTTGTTGACACTTTCGTGCATTCCAAACATTTTAAAATTCCAGGTAAGTATGAAAGCATTAGCTTCCAAAGACTTAAATCATGTTTACCCTTACTTATAAAGAAGTACAACGTTTACATATACTGATATACAACTTAGGGGGTGATCGTTTCGGCTTTTTTCGGTTTCAGCTTTTTTTTCACTATTCATTACACTATCAACTAACTCAACTACAGTGTTTTTCAGCCAACTACAATGTTTTTTCAGTCAAAAGTCAAAAGCCATCGCTATTCCGATCACCCCCTTAGCAGGTAGAGGTAAGCCTTTTCCAGCGAGATAAACAACACACAGTTGACGTATCATCAATGTGATCCATCGCTTGTAGTTATCCCGAGTAGCTTCTAGCTCCTTAAAAGTCGATGCAATCCTCCTCCAAATACCCTATAAACCGGACCAGAATTTATTCTGAAAACATATATCCTTTCTTTCTTTCCAAACACACCATAACAGCAGTAGGGATCTAGTCAATGCCCTTTGATTTTTGTAACGGATCCACCCATTTAGCAATAGACTCAAAAGTTAAGCCCACATCCTTTCCAACAATCTCATAAAATTCCTCCCAGACCTGCTTAGAGACAACATAATCAAAGAAAGGTGGTGCGCTGTTCTATTTTTGGCACAGAACAAGCATGTTTTATCAGTAACATTTTGCCTTTTGCAAGATTATCTCTAGTCAATCTGTAATTCACATATCCAGATAAGGCCCTAATCACATAAATATGCATTTTTGCTCTAATTCAAATAGCCAACCAACAGAGGATCACCAGATGTCTCCTCTATGCGCAAGATCTAGCTTTTTGTACCGTTCCTAAAATTCGTAGTAAAATTATGTAGTATATATACTGAGGAACCTAGTGCTAACAAGCATAGTATCATATACACAAAGATGATTTTCCTAGTCTAATCAGCTGTAATTCTGGCACCATGCATAGTGCAAACCAGTAAAATTTTGTAAACCCCACTAACCCTCCCATTATTTAAAGTAAGAAACCATTAGGCAAACAGATCATTTTCCCTGACAAATTCAAAACCCTAATATTTCACTGAACATTCGCCTAAAGTCGATGTGCCTTACCAGCCATCTTGGCAACTCTGGAATGAAGAGAAGCCCGGCTAATAGGAGAACACATGTCACTATACCTGCACAAAAAATAAATGTATTTATTTCCATGCAACATGAATGTGAAGCGTAGCCATGTTAATTCTATGCATGTGAAGACAAATTACCAACAAATACTGAATTGTGCCATGCAACCAGGGCCCCTATTATGTAAGTAGCTAAACTCCCCGAATAGATCAACAACTGCACATGCAGCACACAGCTGGTTAAAACTATTAAACCTTACAAAACTAAATGTGTATTGCAGGGCTTTCTTCCTCTAGTTTACAAACCTGGTTTGAAGTTGCAAGGCCCCCTCTAAGATTCTTCGGTGCTATTTCAACTATGAACATTGGCACCTGCCACATCCAGTGCAACATCAGCACACTAAAACATGAAGGTGATCTAGGGTAAAACGTGAACTCTACAACTGATACAAGAAGGCAAGACAGAAGAGAATCAGCAGTGCCTAAGAGATACATACCACATATGAAAGAAGTCAAGTACTAAAGCCTAGCTAGGTTCTTTCAAAATAGAGCATAATATCACCCTTTACATCAGAATTCCAAGGTAAGATATCGATAGGAAATGCATAAGAACTCAGATCAGATCACTTTACCAAATAACAAACATTAGCAAAATGTATAGAAAACCAACCAAAAATGCAAATAGTAGCTGTGACAAATGAAAAAGAATACACAATAGGCAAAATGTATAGAAAACCAACCAAAAATGCAAATAGTAGCTGTGACAAATGAAAAAGAATACACAATAGAAGATGAATCTGAAGTTAAAAAATACACAATTAGCCCAATTGATAATTGAGCCATTTTACCATTTTACGTCCAAGAAAGTCTACTAAGCACCCGCTAGTAACAGCTGTCACGGTGGCTGGTGGTGGAGAGGTCGGACAGGGAGGGGCAGGGGGAGAGGTCAAGGGACGAGGGCGTGGCAGTGGAGGCAGCGCGGAGTTGGTAGGGGCGGCAATAGCGGCGAGGCGTGCAGCACGGAGGGGAGGGGAGGGAGAAGGAGATGGCAGAGGGGAGGAAGCGAGAGGAGATTTGGCAAGCGCTTGGATGTGGTGCGGCGGTTTGTGCGAGGGGCATGGTGGTTGCATGAAGATGGAGGGTGCCTGCGGGTGCGGTGCGTGTAAGGAGAGGAAGGTGAACAAGAAACTCCTGCATAGTTCTTTTATGAGAAGGGGTAGGAAAGGCCGTACCAACCACCAACTCCTTTTTAAGGAGTAAAGATGTCACCGAGGTGGTAGTGAGTGGGTGGGTTGGGCCGTCATGGCTCTGTTGTTTTGGTCATTAGATATTTAGTTTTTCTGAAAATCAAAATAAATGAGATGTTTTTTTAAAGAAGGTTCAGGGAAATGTGGGGGCGCCGTGGCTTCTCCAAAAGTCACACCAAAGCTTGCTTGCTCTTTTAGCATGCTCCCGCATGTGACTACTACATAACAAATTCACGATAAAAATGGCAAGAGAATGATAAAAAAAATAGGTGCTTTTTTTATTACGGTAAAATGACTTGAACCGAACTAGCCTATAAGGGTATCTCCAATGGTCTGATTCAGCTAGCTATTTGTATGTACACATCAGCATAAATCCTATGTGGAGGAAAGAGAGTATGCAAAAAAAATCAAGCCAGCTCTTCCTTAAGCACTAGTCTATAACGCAAAACGAAACAGTCTCTATAAATGATAGTTCTTTTCTATGTGTGCATGTAAACATCAAATAACTATCCTTATAGATAGCTTTTAATGTGTACTATATAAATGATGTGGAAGTCTCCTAGTTAGTTGCTAACTAAGATCATTGAAGATGTCCTAAGGTGCGAGCGAGAAAAGCACTGACTTTTAGGGGTGTTTTTGGACCTTCCCCTCATTTATTTCACACGAAATGCATAGGGGCAGATAGGTTGAACACGGCCTGTGGGTTGGGATTGGGCCCTGGCCCATTAGGAGCAGATACGACCACCTGACTTCCAAACGGGGGAGACGAGGATCTACTTTCAGGGCTTGTTGCGGAGTGGCGGCTATTTGACCGAAGCTTCTCCAAGGACCGGGGCTTGGTGGCACGGCGGCGCACGGTGACCTCGCGGCACGGTGGCTAGCACCATGACCTCGCGGCACGGCGGCAGTCGACCGGCAAACTGCCCCGTAGTTAGGCCTTTGAGGCATGATCGGATCGAACAAAAACTCACCGATCAGGGCTCATTTTCCCTTTTGATGATCTATATTAGTGCTCTGTTGTACAAATTGTTGTCATCTAATTTTATAGAGGGTGTTTGGAATAGCGATGGTTTTTATTTTTACTAAAATTTTACTGTAACTAGTCGATTTTTTACTGTAGCTGAGTTGGCTTATTAGGCATAATTAAATCTAAAAAATGTAAAAATAAAAGTGACATAATAATCTAGAGCGGACGATGCAAAGGAATACGGGAAAAAAATAAAACACAAAAATACTAAAAAATGAATAAAGACAAAAGTACTACAAAGTCTTTGCTCTGATGTTTTAAATCATTGCTATAGTGCTTGAACGCTGAACGCGTCGTCTGGAAGGTCATCTGAGCACACCCTTTAGCAAATAGTGCTCAGATATTAATAAAACACAAAAATACTAAAAAATGAATAAAGACAAAAGTACTACGGTGCTGCTACAGTGTTTTCGTCGCTGCTATAGTGCTTAAACGCTGAACGCGGCGTCTGGAAGGTCATCTGAGCACGCCCTTTAGCAAATAGTGCTCAGATTTTTTTTTTTAAAGAAAAAGATCGCTCCAAGTTCATGTGGGTGCTGTCACAACTTTGGAATTAATCAAGTATGTGCTCCTGGAAACAACGTATGAGATTTTGTAAGAATGAATGGCATGAGCGCCATCAAGCTTATCTCCTGGACATGAGCACGGAGACGGATTTATCTCAGAAACCAAGCAGATAATTTTTTGAGAGTACGTATGTTCTGCTTCATCACAACCATGCTAGCCTGGATCATCCTCGTGGACATGATTAGGGACAACTTTGTCACCAATCGGTTGCTCATGAGCCGAGCTCCTTGCTACAGAGACATCTCCGTGCTGTTCTAAAGGTACGGCAAAACCCTAATAACGTGCTCAACCGGATAAGAAAAGGCAGCAAACTTGGAGACGAGAAGACTAGCGTTGTTTTTGTCGATTGCCGATCGAGTTGGGAAACTAATTGAAACACACCGTGTTCTTAACTAGCCTTAGTTGCTAACCTCGAGAATTAAACACGAAATTAACTCAATAATTAACGAAGAGATTACAGGGCCATTTCAATCTTTTAAAATGTACAACAACTCAATTGAAGCAAAATGACAAAGTAAAGAGGGTGTAGTTACAAATAATATTTCTTAGGGTTATGTCACTAAACTCATACATAAATTCATACAATTCACGAATATATCATTTTCACTAATACTATATGGTCATATCCATAGATACAATTGATCACAATATATAGTTACAATTAGCCATATTCTGCACGAGCTAGAGTAGTCGATATTTAATACTTGCAAGAAGAACCAATAATAGTATACCCAAAAAGGACCAAACAAACTAATTAAACTAAAGTAAAGTTGTCATCAAAACCCTCATTTGAGTAATCAAAATGGGCAAGTCGCTCATCGAGATATTAGATCGTCCAGGATCAGTCGGCACCTTTCGCAACCGTAGGGTTTTATCATCTAGCGTTAGAAACAAACTTGAATCAATTCCGAGTTCCTTTTTCACTGCAAGCAAACCCAATAAAAAGAGGATTTACTAAATTACTAGAACCCACCCCACTATTGCGATAAAAACCTCCTCTCGGCATAGCGCACACAACACACAGAGGAAAGGGGATAAGACCGAGCGAGAGACCAACCGAGGGAAAGAGAGTCAAGCATTTGACCACAACCACAACTACAGCCATAGCACTGGAATAGTGGGCTAGGGGGAGTAGAGTATACTAGAGGAGAGGCTGGCCATGGTGTCGGTGTGCGCACCGCCTGCCACCACGCTCGATGGCTACCCCACACTCCCCCCATGTGAGAGGAGACCCCAAACCCCATCTGGCACCCCAAACCAGATCACCCTTCTCTACCACATCAACCTCAACCAAAATAGAAAGTAAAGTTCAAACCAGAGATGAAATCAAATGTAAAAGACAAGAGTAAAAGTAAATCAGAAAAGAAAAATGAGAGTTAGAGGGAGAAGCGTCAGATCCAAGTAACTAGAGTTAGACCCATGGTGTCAGGGCCCGGATCTGGCCAGTGGAGGGTCGAGGCGACAGCCCTGGCGGTGGCAAGGAAGACGTAGGGTCAGAGCCATGATGGGAGAGCGCGCAAGAGAGAGGGTCTGGCAAGGGGAGGACATTGACGCTTCACCACGGAGCCGGCCACCTACTGACCAGGAATTAGCATAGGGGAACAATGCTTGGTGATGGGGAGGCGTTGGCCAGACAAGAGAGGGGAGAGCGAGGAGGAGGAAGTGAGCAGAGAGAGAGAGAGAGCAAACGAGAGTAAATGGGCTAGTTGGCCTATTCGATCGGAGGCAGTGAGAGGAGGGAGGATTAGGATACACATACATATATATTTACATACACATACATATATATACATACATATATACACATATACATACATATAATATACATATACATATATATAGACACACACACATATATGGGTTCACATATACATGTATAATTGCATAAGTAATTAACTAGATATTCGATGCTGGAGGAGAGAGGTCAGTGAACCTCTAAATTTGTGCCGAAACTATCTTCATCTAACAGTGAGGGAGTTGCTGGCGAACGAAATTGGCTGGCGGTTATCGGAATCATCAGTGAGGCGAGACAGCTGGAGTTGGGAAGAAGACCGAGCCGGCGAGCTGCAAGAAAAGGGAGGCCGATTAGGCTTCGCAGAAGCATCAAGGAGGTGCAAGGAACTCAGGGAAAGGGCAATATGGCTTGCTATACTCCTAAGATGGCTGGTGACGGCGGAGCGCAAGTATGGCGGGGCAACGAAGATGCCATGAGGCGGAGCTATGGGCGAAGAGGGGCGAGGCCGGTGCAGGCGGAGCAATTGTAGAGGGAAGTCAATGCTCTGCCTCGGGCGCGATGGTTCAAACGTGATGGCAGGGCCTCGGGGAGCTATGCCGTGACCATGACGGGGATACGGCGAAGGGTGACAAGCGGAGGGGATAGGAGAAGAGAGAGAGGATCTAGCCCTGGGAGAAGGGTACGGAGTGGCCATGCCGGTGCCATGGGGAAGATTCTGCGCTGGCGTAGGGAGGGGAGGCCGGAACGGTGACGAGGGCGACGTCAGCGCCGCGCGCGGCGGAGTAGAGGCGCGGGCAGCGAACGACGAAGAAGAGAGGGGGAAGGGAAAGACGGGCGGGCCAGCTAGGCCGCGGGGGGTTCTCTCTTTTTTTTTCTTTTTTGAATAAATAAAAAGAAGAGAAAAATTGGCACAACACAAAACAACAATTGAAATTCAAATGCTAGCTTTTAAAATCTGAAAAACTAATTTCAATTAAATTATGCAATACAAGCAATGGCAACATGCTCCCAAAAATAGGGATGTTACACCATGTGTCCACGTGCCTGCCTATTCTCCATCCTTCCCTTGTGCTCGAATCGATCCTCCTAGAGCAGTGGAACTGTTTGCATATCTAGCACTGTAGCCATTTTTCTAAATTTGGCATCCGACGAAATTTTTTTAATTTTGACTCCTCCACGACCACGATAGCACATGTTACCAGTGGGCCCACCTGCTTTGCACGCATCGCTCGCATGCCGCACTCGCCCGGCTTACTGCCCTCGTGATGTGCTGCCGAGCTTTGGTGGCGCGGTAGGAGACACGTGTCGCCTCGCACCCCTACCGAGTTTACGGATGAGGCTAGATTTATAAAAACAAATATCCGATAACTAAATTTGAAAAAAAGTGTCTACACTGCCGTGTATGCAAACACGTCAGAGCAGGGAGCGCAGCCAGCGTGACCACCCAACCCAACCTACCGACGAGGAAAAGAAAAGGCGAAGGAGCACGGCGTGTTCTGGCGCACGCGCACGCGCAAGGTGACAGAAGAGAGGCGAGGCGTGCCGCGGGTGGGAGGGGAAACGCGCTAGTGGGGCGCGCAGGCAGGGAGAGAAGAGAAGAGAAGAGAATGGATTGCTCGCTTGCTCCGTTTCTGCATGATTTCCCTCCTTCTCTTCCCCAGTTTTTTCGCACATCACGCTGGCTATTAAGGGATCGGATCCCCTCAGAGCACAGGCCGGCCGCCTAGCTACTGCTACTGGCTGCTGCTACTGCTACTGCTCAGCTGTAAGCAATCGCTGACATGCCATTGCTGATGCTGCTCGTCGCAGAAAGCTGTCTAGCTACACACTTGCCGTCCCAATACTTTTGGGTGCAGTGCAGTGAAATCACACGCCTAACTTCCCACAGCCTTACTTCCGGTAACACGATCTTCTACAACGCCACCCCGCGCGCACCCAATATATATGCTGAAAACCTGTCAAATTATGCCTAAACATTGTCAGTGTTCGCCAATGCGACAGGAAAAAAAAATCTAAGACCAGTAGTGACTGTGTCTCTCGGGTAACTAAAATAAATGGATCTGGGTTTGTTTATATTGGCTTCTATTTGAAGCCAATATGAATAACTAGTTTCTTGAAGCAAGGAGTTACATGTGCATTATGTACCTTATTTCTTTTGCTTCTGGCTTGTGTACATATCTCTTTCTAACTTTTTACATCATTTGTCTCATCCTTCTAAAACCATTCTTTCGGCTATTGCTATTCATCTTCAGTAAAAAAACCGTCAGTCATAATCAGAAACCATCAATGAAAGGCAATACAAAAACCCCCTGAAATGAGAACGAGTCTGACAAATTTCAGCCCCATTCCTACGTTGATAACACGTTCTACCCTTACAGAAAGCTCACAGATGGAACGGACAAACATTTGACCAGCGGGGACATGTCACACGCAGCCCCATTCCTACGTTGATAACACGTTCTACCCTTACAGAAAGCTCACAGATGGAACGGACAAACATTTGACCAGCGGGGACATGTCACACGCGGCTAGAGGGGATGTTGGACTAGGTTTAGATTATTTATTATGATGAATAATTGACAACATTGCTTACCGTTGTTATGCAAGGTGTGTGGTGTGTGTGGACTAATCTCGATCAAGTTGAAAAGAATTTATGTCGAAAAAATATTCTTTAGTCTTTGCATATGCAAGTTGAGCATGGAAACGATCGTGTCGATAATGAGGTAGAACGAGACTAGAATGGGGAGATATAAGGTTCAGACGGTCGACTATGTTACGAGACGGTCGGGCTCATGCTTAGGTATGTGAAGATCAAAGGTAGATAATGCATGAAGAAGATAGAGGGGTGCGGTCCTAGATGCTTTGACACGTGACGAGTTGGAAAACCCGTGTTATGGAAGGGTTTCGGGTTCTATAAAAAGTAGTGGGCCAGAAGTCTAGTTTACGGTAAAAAGGCTCGATTGGAAAAGTTGTATCAGTGTTGAGGACTTAGAGATGGAATCGGGATGCATGTGTAGCGGCTGAGAGTTTGTACTGGGGTAGTATTCGGAGGCGGCTGGATAATTTATAGGAGCAGTCGTTGAAGGCCATGAGGGGAACGGATTAGGGGCTTGCAAACAAGCGAAAAGGCTGCATTGAAACACCCAAAAATTCAAAATTTTGAATTTATTTTCTTGGATTTTCGTTTGAATTCTCTAGCCAAACCTCAGCCCTTTGATCTCCTTTGAGATTCGTGCTGCCTCCTCCCTCTTTCCTTCTGTGCTGGCGCGATCCAGCACGCTCGTTCATCCGCGCCCACGTGCCTGCGCCCCCTCTCGCTGATTTGCGGCACCGCAACCTCCCTTTTGCATTCTCACCTGAGTCAACACCCTCTGCCACCGGTCCCACCTGCCAGCGCCTACCTTTCAACCACCCACTTGCTCCCGCCTCGCCCTGTGCGTCCGAAATCGACGAAGCGGTGCTCCGCCGTGCGTTCGAGCCCTCTCCTCCGCCCGCGCGTTCAACGGTGGTACTCTGAGCTATCTTGTCCCTCTGAGCTTTGCAGTGGTAGTACACCAGCTCTCCTGTAGTCCTTCCCCCTTTGCCGAAGCTCCCCGTCCTTCTCCCTCCACGCGCCAGCGACTCCCGCGGTAGCGCCACTGCTCCCACCGCCTAACTCCCCTATTTAAGCACAATTGTAGCTGCAGACTGACTCACAACACTTCCACCATCCTCCCTGAGCAGCCAATCGAGCTCCCTCACTCTCCAGCGCCGCCGCCGCCGCTTGTCCCTGATGCCGGTGAGCTCCAACGCCCATCTTCCGACTCGCTCAATTAAAATTCAATTGAACTCGTCCATAGCATCCCCATGGCACCACAAACCCGGAGCCTAGCCCATTTGCATGTGAGAGCTCCTCCTGTGGTCCCTCACCGTGCGCCCTACCTCACCGCCACCACCCTCCCGTGGACAACCCCACTGAGCTTCTCCCAAGCTAGGCCCTCATATCCCCCATAAAATCCAACCTTCAAGGAGGCTCAAATTGAAACTCCCTTTACTTGAGCATTCCCAGGACTCCCCCGAGCCGCCACCTCTCTCGCCACCTTCTTTCCCACCCGCGACCACCGCCATGAACTCGCTCATGGATCCGAGACCAGAAATGGAACCCCCTCACCTCGCTGAGTCCATCCGTACCGGTCTTGGCTGCAGAGATCCCCTCTCGAGGTCGGGCTTCGAGGTGGTGCGTGGCTCTGTTTTTCCGTTGCCGCCCCGACCGAGGTTGAGGACGACGACCCCTTCAGGTCGACGTGGCCCCATCGGGTCCCTTCACTCGCCATCCAACGGCAGCTGCTCGCGAGGCATCGCTCCCAGGCCGCTCGGCAGACCGCGCGCACTCGTGGGCCGCGCCCACCAGCCCGTTTCTCCGTTTGAACCACGCTCGCGCGCTCCCGCACAAGGCAGTGGGTTGGGCCGCACTGTAGCAAGTTGTGCACAGTGGCATTTTCCATTTTTCGGAGCTCAAAAATACTCAAAAATACATCCGTTCGAATTGTTTCGACATCCCGAATCCATTTCCGGAGTTCGATAACCCAAAATCCACTTCCAAAATTTCAGACCCAACCCATTTGCATATTTCTTGTATTTTATTTCTTTTTAATAGATTTTTGTTTTGTTTTTCCTAGCTTATTTAGACATAAGCATGGAAGTGATTTTATTTCCGGTATTTTTGCGCTAGTTACCGAAGACTCCGAAGCGACGGTCTAGGGCCCCGAGCCAACTCCAGAGGCGTACGAGATCGTTGAACTAGCGGATCCGCAAAGCAAGTTACAAAGTTTTGAACATATTGAACCTACAAATTCCTTATGACTTATTTATTTATGTTATTTGCGTTATGTTAATTGCCCAATTTATTTGATTAAAATAAATGTTTAGAATGATGCGTTAATTTCTAGGTATGTCCGACCACTGTACAAATGCCCTGTTTATTTTAAGGCCACATTCACCTTGACAAACTTAGTATTTATTTAATTAATGTGTAAATAAACATCATATGATCTCACATAGAATAACGAGTTATCGAGTAACTTGATAGTTCGCCGGTAAAAATGTTTTAACAACGTTCTAGGGTAGGGCGGAAACTGTGGAGTACTCTGTAGTGGACGAGTTTACGACTCTACCCTAGAGTGGAGAGTGCAGCAGACAGGTGTCGATACAGGTACATGTATCGGTGACCGGTCATAGTTGGCAGTCTCGAGAGAAATATAAGGACTAGATCCCTTATGCTGAGTATAAAACACAGTAACCGCTCAACTATAAGTGTTGAATCGTCAATTCTGGTCCAGTAAGTGCTCACTTTATTTGAATCCCTATAGGAGTATGGGGTGTGGTATGGGCGAGTCATCACCGTACACACAACGGTAGGTCTTCATAAACTTGGGCAATCGTGTTCCACATTGGCATGTGGATACCCAATTTAGTGAAGATCATGACCTATCGGGTAGGGACTACATAGTAAATTGAGCAGCGAAAGATCTTGTTTTCTCAATTCAGTCGCACGCTAGCTGAGCGTGTCTATTGCATGGCATTAGAAATTGAGAAATCTTGTGGGTAAAACTGAGCAATTCTGCAGAGTGAATTTAATTGTATTCGAATACGCTGTGCTTCTGGTTAATGAAGCTATGTTTGATCGGTAAATCCAGTAGCGAGGCATAAGTAGTTTTCTGGTATTTTTAAATTGTGTAAAGTGAAGAAATTAGTGTTTGAGAGCCCTCCCCCATTTCCTTAATTAATATTACTGTTTTACTATTTTGAAGAATGTTTACAAATAAAACTACATCCACATAAAATAATAAAACCTGTCATTCTCATCCTTGTTAAATATATGCATGTATTAAATTAGGATTTACCATTGTAACTTGCTGGGTATGGTTGTACTCAATCTTGCATAACAACAATTCAGACAACGCCGGGCAAGGTGAAGAGCAGTTCTATGAGCAGGACCCAGAAGATCTAGTTTGTGCCGAGGATCAGTGGTGTTAGGTCTTAGCCGCGCTCAGGCACGTTTGTGGGCTTTTCTTTTGTGTTGTACATATTATATTTGGGCTTGCCGTCCGCTGTGTGAAAACTTGACCGACGTGTCATACTTTTGTAATATAATTTGACTCGTGTGAGTAAGCATACGTTGTTGTGATATTCATTCTTGTACGGTACACCGCAACTGTATGGATCCTGGGACAGTTATAGGTTACTAGCGCTTCCTGAAATAGATGTGTTACATACATGCAGGTGTTGATCATGTATGAAAGAAATTTGCATGCTTGTGCATCTATGCTATCCATCTAAAAGTGCATGCACTGTTGCAAATGGTTTCTCACGGCTAGCAAGGAGCAACAAGTAACAAGTCTTTGGTTTTGTTTTTTTAAATTAGTTGCTATAGTAACTTTAAAAAATTAGATTAGATTTTTTTAGAGATATATATTATCATCTTTTTGCTTTTGTTTCTTTTTGCGTGTGCTTTTTGTGATTAGCAGGTTGAAGAAAAACTAAGCATGATATATTTTAAGAAAAACTTCTGCTAGACATTACGATTATTCATCCTTCTAATTGTCATCGACGATCTTACAGAGAATGTCTCCATGCTCAACCAGATGGGACAGCGAGATGCGGTGGCGCGGCACGGCGCAGAGAATCCAGATCTCGGGCAGGCGCAATCGCTCGTCTTCCATAATGTCAGGCAGGAGTGATGAGCCACTGAGCCTCCCTCGCCTGCCATGGCCTTCCATGCTTCTGCCCTGGCCCCAGCCCACTCACCACCAAAAGCAAACGCCAACACCCACCCTATGGCTATAGTGCCCGTTGCTGCCTAATCATAGTGTCAGGCCCTTTGGAATCGGATCCTCTGCAGTTCCGTTCCAACAAACCGAAAAAACGCTCGCTTTCCAGCACAGGCGAAACGGCACGCTCACGCTCATACACCTGGATATCGATCTTTCCATCGGACCACTCGAGGTCGAGATCAAAATACATAGATCTGTTCTTTTTAGTTTTTCATATCAATTTTTAATTTTTATTATAATATCTAACTTTCAAACAGAATATTTTTTTAAAACAGGATCTACAAATTAATTATAGTATACGTTAAAAACTCAAAATCTGTACCATCCAAAATCACAAATGAATATCTCTCCATAATCTCTGTCAAGACCGCTAAAATTCAAAAATTTCAGCTAAAAAGCACAGCCATATTAAACAAACCCATAAGCTCCGGAGCGTTGATTTCTAAGTAATCGGACCTGCAGGTTCATGCCACTCCAAAGGCACCGGACCAAGATCATCTTGCAACCTCCAGGCTCCAGAGCATCACGAGAAACAGGACAGGAGAGATGCACGCACAGCTCATGGCTGCCCAGCCCAAGAACACTCCAGCAGGAGAAAACACCACACTTCAAATTTCATGTGCACACAAATTGTACAGACTTCCAATGGCATACATGCAGCTAGGGAAGAAAACTACACCACACCGGCGCACAATGATACATAGAAGGCAAATTATTGAGGTACCAGCAGAACAAGTATCATTACAACGCGTATAAAGCGTATCAAGTAGGAGATCATCAAATACACAAACATATATAGTATGCAACAGAAAGGAGAGGATAAAAGCACACCGGCGTTCAACTCCACATCAGGCACACACACTTTGTTGGACCCCAGGAACACACCACACACACAACACCCACCTCGCGCCATCTCCCTTTGGGTCAAAAGCCATGGACACCTACAGCACAACACTGCACTCTGCATGGACTTCTTTCTTCTTTTCTTGCCTGCCTCCTTTGCTTTGGATCACACTCAGCCAAAGACCTTTATAGCTTGGCATTACTTATTGCTCCATCAACGCCATGAGGGCCTTTTGAGGGAGGAGCTAGAACAGGCAACAACACAGAGAAGGTGCGCAGGGATGGAAAAGACGGTACTAGTTTGCCGGAAAGCGGCAAGCTAGGTAGATCTGGGCCGCCAGGAGTCCTCGGTGCTCCACACTCGGTGACTCAGAGGAAGGAATGAATGCTTGCCAGCCTCAATTGAAGAAGTACTGCAACACTACATGCCCATTGTAACCACTCAATCATTGGAGCCGGGAACAAGGCTAGCTAGCAAGCAAGCACCATTGGGTTTACCTTCTTTTCCTTCCAGTGAGCCTCACAAGCACCAAATGGAACTAACTCAGCCTCTTCAACTTATTACTATAACTACTTGTTGTAGCTCATATATATAGAAAGGCATACATTCAAGAACCACCTCAGAACTGCGAGGAGCTAGAGGGAGACAGCTCCCAGCGTCTTGACCTTGAGTTTTAGATACTGCAAGTAGCAGATTGCTTCGTCAAGAACAGCTGTGGCATCTTTGGCAATGCCTCCGGGAACGATCTTTCTGAGAGCGGCAACAGTCTCTTGGATCCTCTCTCTTCTCCGCTTCCGATCGTCAGGGCTGTCGCCTTCAGCTTCTTCTCCTTCCCTCAGAGTCAGAGGAAACTTGTGGTCACTTTCCACTTCACCAATGCAACAGGACTGTGCATCATCGTCATTGCCAAGACACTTCTGTCCAATGGAATGGTCAGGCCTTGCTGAGCTGGCTGTGTCAACAACAGACTTGTCGGTACCAGAGTTGAGTCTCCTCTTCTTGGCTGGTCGGGCAGCACTTGGGCTAGCACCAGCACTGGCTACTGACTCGGTGACATTCTCTACAGGAGATTTCCTGGCTTTGTTGAATTCATGCGCTTTGTCGTACCCTTCATCCGAGTCAGAATCCAGGAGTGCATCAATCTCCTCAGTGTTCTCATGAGTATCCTCAGTGTCTTGTGCTCCAACATTAGTTACATTAGTTTCATTGCTACCTTGGAGCTCTGGCACAGGATCCAAGGCCCCCTTGCTTAGGAAAGGACCTGAAAGAGGAGTATGCTTCTCATTCTGGTAGATAACCAAAGATCTCTTTTGTGGAGGATCCGCTGTGGACAATTCCACACTGGGTGCCAATGTTGTGAATAATCTTGTAGACATTGTAAGAGGTCTGTCAGCAACAGATGCTGTGAAAAACGGCGCAGGTGCAGCAACTCCAGAATAAATGTAGGCATCACTGTTCAGATATGTGGGCAATGTCACCGAATTGGTGTTATGAAGCCCAACATCAGGTGGGTTGGTGTTGCATGCAGAGCTGTCGATATTGAATTTCCATGGAGGATTAGGCCAATGGCACCAAGGATTAGCCTTCTCTCCCATCAACAAACAACCACCAAACAGAACTACCTGAAATTGCCAAAATGCAAAGTGAGTTTTAGTCTGCCCATATCAATAAAAAAAAACAAATAGCTACAACATGAAATACAGATATTCTTACCAGCAGAAAATTCAGATGAACGGGAAGTTTTTCCACTTGAATTGTGTTTGAGAAAAACTTAAAACAGCACAAGTTTTATTCAGCAGCAAACGAGAAAGTAGAGCCAAACTACGTGACAGGCTTGAGGAGATGGCGGAAGTACTCGGCCTACAACAAAAATACCAAATCAATGTCAGCATTATTCACAGTGAAGAAAGGCTGTACTTTAACATACGGTAACTTTTTTCCCTCATTACCTGGCAATTTTGCAACGGCTGAAAGCAAGCTATAACTCTCACGGCGATTCCATTTTCATGCTTAAACACGCGGAGTCTTGTCTGAGCCGCCGCTTGCCACACCATTAGTACTCCTCTCCGTTCTCCTCAGAAGATTTGGCCGAACAACCGCAGCGCCCAAACAGAAACGCCAACAACCAGATCGGGAATTCCAAACTGCCTTCACAGACCTATGAATAAAGGAAGTGTGCAAAGGTATACTGTAACCACTGAGGTGATTTACAGAATAACCCAGCAGTAAAGGTTCAAGGAGATCCCTTTGCGGAACACGTCAACTGAGAGACTCAGCCACCGCATGCTGCCAGGGCACCGTGCTAGTTTCAATTCTTCAGTCCTTCTGACTGTTCACAGAAGAATTTCCTGCATTAATGGGGAATCAGGTTATTTGGTGAGTTTCTTTACGCAGAATGATGCAACAATCTTGATACGGAAAACTGTGAAGTGTTTCTTGCTCAGGTTTTTGCTCAAATAGGTAATCGATATTTCAGCCATTTCCCGGGGATACTGTACAACCAAGGCTAGTTGATTGAATTTTTAACGCTTAACAGCATTATTCAATTACTGCAACGAAATTGACAAGCAGCTCCAAGATCTAGGAGCCTTTTGAGCTTAATACGATTTCATAAGCATCTAGTAAAACATCCCAGGCAACCAAAAAAGGATTAACTAGAGCGAAATTTAGAGGAGCACAGCAGGAAAAAGAAATGAAATGTTGAGGCTCTAGCATGTTGGCTTGCACTGGACACTAACATTTTAGTGGTTAAGCCATAGATTCTTACACGCATCGCGATCTAGAGAGAGATAACAAGATTAAACAAGGTCCCAAATAAGCCGCCACTTCAATCAAAGCCCAGAAGGCTTCCAATTAAGGTGTGATTTTGACACTAGAACGCAGATCAACCCGGCCGTTCAACAAGACCTGCCAACCTAGCACAAGAAATCTGCACAGGGCGGATAACACCTCCAAAGGATTCCCAAAACTCAGGTGGAAAAATGAACCCGGTTTCTTAACTCCACGCACCCACGAACCTCCTAAAATCACCAAACACCAACCAATCTCACACCATTTTAACTACGGTATCTACGAATTTTGACACTTAAAAACTTTCAGCACTTGATGGCATCAAACCGAGAAACAAAACGCACTCACCAGATCGAGCAGCGAGGGGAAGAGAAGGAGCGGAGCACGCCTGGTCGACCCCACGCGGGAGGAGGGAAGGGAGGCGACCGAAGAAGAGCACGCGCGAATCGGGAGGCGAGAGGGGAAGGGGAGCAGTTCGGGCTGCGAGAGAGGGAGCGTGCTGACGAGAAAGGCAGAGAGAGAGAGAGAGAGGGGTCGAGGGACGAAGGACAGGGTAAGCGTGTGGTCCTTATTGGCGCCCTCTGACCGAAATACCCCTGCTGCGTGCGGGTATTTACGCGCGTGGACTGGACCGAATAGGAGCATCTTCGTATTGGATCCTGCTGTGCAGCTAATGAAAGAAGGGTTTAATAAACAGTACTGATTTATAGAGGTGGATAAATAGCAGTATAAATTTAAGCTACGAAAGGTACTATAATATTTAGATCGTTATAGGAATTATGATATAATAAAATATAAAATATATTATAATATATGAAAATATATATTATAGTGATTATAAATTAAGGTGTTTGTAGTGGCTTCGGTTTTTAAAAATAGAAGTCCATATAAACAGGTTAAGTCTTCAACTCTTTCAGCACCAATGCACCATTTGTGTTCTCTTTCGGGATTTGTCTTTTTTTTTGCGAGAATATCTTTCAGAATTCTGAGCACAACTTTTTTCTTTTTTTGCGATCAAGGTGTCACACAATTTCATGATGCACGGTGCATAGTAGAATCTAGTGAGAAAATAGAAGATATCCTAGTTTAAGTAATCTCACCCTTGAAAACTTTATGGTGCGTTCCTTTCAATTGCGGCTTATAGTTACAATTAATAACTTTTAGCTATAGCACAAGTACTTATGTAAATAAACTAAATGTCGATAAGTTATAATCACTTCGAAAAAATTGTCCCATTAACCATTTCGAAATGACGACAAGCTATCTTATTTGTTTATTCAAAAAAATTATAAGTTATAAATTGAAAAGAATGAAGCATTAAGCTCATTGACTCTTTTTTCCCTCTTTAATATATAACAGCAAAGTTTTTGCTGGTTCAACAAAAAAAAGTTTGTCTAAAGAGTGTTGTCATTTACTAGTGTATTTTTAGGTTATCCTTACAGTTCCTGTCTACACGCGTCTATTGAAAATTGGTTCGAGAAACTATTTTTGACCGGTTGATTCTTTGTTACAACCAACCTATTCTTTTTAACTTATAACTTATTATTTATATCTTTTTCTAAACAAATAAACATAATAATTTCTCTGTCGTCTTTTCGAAGTGACTCATGAGGATAACTTTTTCGAAGTAGCTTACCAATTTATCGATATATAATTCATTCACACAAATACTTACACTAAAACAAAAAACCATCAACTATAACTATAAGTTATACACAACAGCCAAAAAATCACATATTTAAGTAGCATCACAGTTGAGCTACCTCGAACTATGTACAGCATTGGCTATTGCGCACAACCGCACCATATTAGTGATGAACCGTAGAGGTATACATTGGATGTTGGTTACACTATAAAGTTGGATGGACTGGCTATCATACACGATGACGGTGTTTGGCCTTCATCAGTAGAATATACAGTCGACTATAAAAAGATATAGTGACATAGCTCTTAAATGTTTCACTCAATGAAGCATGCCCTGCATTTTGCTTTCAATCTTCATCAGTAGAATATACAGTCGACTATAAAAAGATATAGTGACATAGCTCTTAAATGTTTCACTCAATGAAGCATGCCCTGCATTTTGCTTTCAATCTTTTTTTTGAAACAGTTTAGGGAAATCTTAATACTCTCTCCACAGTTTCATGTTACTCAAGATAGATGAAATTATAAATACATGGCTCCAATTGGGTCTGTTCGTATTGATTTCTTCTTCTGACTTTTATTTAGATAAGTTAAAAGTTAATATAAACATCCGGTTTCTCGAAACAGTTTTCTCACTCCTCTTATTCCCGTCTCGCTCCAGGATAAGGCAGTGGGTTACGAATATATTACGCACCCTACTTCTCTTACTCTCATCTCGTGCACATATTTCTTTCTCACTTCTCTACTGTTTACCCTTTTATTTAAAAAATCACTTTTTTAACCACTACTATTTACTTTTACCTAAAATATATCAGTTACAACCAATGCGAACAGTTCTTAGAAGGTGTGACATAAGAAAACAAAAGGCAAACTGTGGGGGAAAGAGAACCTAAAAAAGGTGGAGTGGAAAGAACCCCCGAAAGAAGCACGCGTACTGCAGTCGTCCCTCCCAGGACCATCCATCTGCCGTTGTATTGAATTGATACACTTGCCTTGTCCCGGCCGGAGATGCTGGCCGGCAGCAACGAAAAAAAAAATCACATACCTCAAGGCACCATCCAAGATTGAACCCAAAGCCTGAAAGCCAAGAGGCGTGTGCTCTAGCCGCTCAGCCCCAGCTCGCGTGATCTCGCCAAGAAACCGGCCTCCCCTTCCTCCCTTCACCTGGGTGTGCCCCCCCCACCCCCACACCTCACCACTGCGGCAGCACGCATCCATGCAGGTGCAATTGCCATGCATGCCTGTGCACTCTTTCCCACATCTCTCTCTCTCTCTCTCTCTCTCTCTCTGCATGCACTGGGCAAAAGAAAGGAGGAGAGATGAGGGCGAAAAGAAATGCTCCATGCCTGCCAATAAAGTCATGAGCATTTTGTATTCTTGCCCCCATGTATGTATGTACGTCGTCCAGTGCTGCCGCTGAGCCATGGCCGGCCGCTTTTGGAGGCGAGAGTGCCAGTGGCAGCGTGGATGGTGGCATCAATGAGAGGGCTCCCTGTGTGTCGCTGGCCGCGGCCTCCCCTTCCGCAGGACTGCGACTGCAAAGTTGCGCTAGTCTTGCGCTGCATCCCTGTGTTTCTGTATGGTTGGTGGCGAGACGTCGTAGCAACTTTTATTTTGTTGTTGTTGTTGCTGCTGTTGTTGTGAGCATGCATGGCTGAATTGATTTGGTGGCAGAGACACGGTTGCGCCAATTTCCGTTTGTTATGCATGGAGCCTGCAAATCTGAAAGTGTTTCGCGGTGGATGGTAAGTCCACTTCTACGCATGCAAAGTGGTGCCTGTGCGTTTCTCTTTGAACAACTTTGAAAAAAAAATAGAGCTAGACAATGACATGGCCTTTTTTTTCATAATTCTTCCAGCTTCGGCCATCTATTATATTATTAAAATGATAAAAAAAATAAGCCACCAAATTCACTCTTAAGAGTTAAAAATTAACGCGTGAATTGAAGAAAAAAGATAATGATCCACACTATCAATTGTGATGAGTCTATATTATAACAGTGCAAATAAATCAAATATATATTAAAGCTATTACGATTGTATAAGAAATATAACTATATTTTCATCGTAAGCTTCGAGGTGTATAACAAATACACATCTATGGGGGTGATCGGAATAGCGATGGCTTTTGGTTTTTGCTGAAAAAATACTGTAACTGAGTTGGTTTATTGAGTATAATTAAATGTAAAAAAATATAAAAAAATCGAAAACAAAAAACGGAAAAAAGTATAAGTAAATTTTAAAAAAACGAAAAAAAATTTTATTGTAGCAAGTACTACCTGCTACAGTGAAAAAACGTCCACCGCACGGTTGCAGAAGCTGTTCTGATCGCCCCCTATGTTTATATATAAACGTATGCATTATATTATCTAACCACGCAATTCCGTGCAGGGGTTGAGAGATGCATCCCGAAACACACCCATCGAAACTCTAACCGCCACGTCTCATAATCTCTACCGTACGTGCTGGTGCTAGCACTCTGACGCATGTTGTTCCATCTCTGGACGTGTGAACCTCGGTAGAGGCGCTACTATGACTACGGTGCTTGTCGGGACGATCGTGAGGAGACGGTTGGCTAGAGTACGACCGACTGCTTCCACTACATTGAGCAATCTTCATTGAATCGGCTGCTTTAACACTACTTCTGCTGCACTGCGCGTCTAGTGGTAACGATTTATGATCTCTTACTCACATGACTTTTTGGTTTGCGCACTAAAAAATTTTAATTTGTGTTAGCGTAGTCTACTCGTATCCCAACAAGGAAGCAATAAGCAGTCGCACAAAGTGCTTCATAAAAACCTTATTCGCCCCTTCCCGTGCAGGATCAAGAGAAGGAATGGTTATGGAGACACTGTTGTCCCGCAAATGGTGCATGCCGCCGAAAGGATGGAGTAGCTGGACCAGCACAATGAGAGGGAGGAAGGCAATGGCTTTTCTATTTTGTATTTTGGCAGAGAGGATATCTATTCTCATATATATGCCCAAAGGTTTGGAAGAAAATCTCATTAATGCGTGATAAAAATTAGAAATCGCATTAAACATAATTAGTATGTACCATAATATCCTCACAAGATTAGCATGATTCTCATTTTATCCAATTTATTGCACGTAGATATGTCACATAATCATACAAGACTATGAGGTGCAAAAAGAAGTTGCAACTTTGCACACAACCGAACCCTAAATAGCTACACCATTCACGAGCGTGCGTGCAAATTCTTTTTTTGAACATGCTCCCACTTATAAATGGATGTCTCTCCACCTAAAGTAGCAACGTGGTACCAAACTTCTCACCTTCCACATTGCATGAATGGGCCTTTAGGGTTTATTAGAATTTCTAGAGAATTTTATATGAGCCAAGCACAATAACCTAAATTCCCCAACATGTACATAGTAGTTATTTGGGTGTGGTAAATAAATTTTCTTGTTTGGTATTGCTTCAGTGCGGACGCACGAAGAAAAATATCGAACGGGGAGATAACCCACTCACTAACTGACTAACCATTGCCCCTAGCTCCCACTCCTAATCTTATCATTCCCTTCTCTACTGCCTCTCTTCTCCATCTACATCCATGGCTCCATTGCTTCTCCGACTTGGTCACCGATGGCCAAACTTTGCCACCAAGCCACGCCTCTCTCTCATCCACTCTATTGTGTCATGGGCCTCATTGGCGCCAACTTGGCCCTCGGCCCATATCGCTGGCTGCTCGCTGTTGTTACTCCTATGGTCCAGCCAGCGACCAACTCACCTCTGGCGCGCCGACTCTGGCCTCCTACGCGCTATCGGTCAGCTCAGCTGCCACGTGTCCAAGTTGCAGCTCGCTATTCACTTGATCACCTGTCTGTACGCCACGAGGATGCGGGTGGCCTTCTCCTCCGGCATCGGATTCACGCCGCGTTGCCACCTTCCTGCCGCCCGTCGCGCCTGAGGCCTTGCCACTGCCTGCCATGGGAGGTATGTGATTATTTTTTGTTGCAATATTTTGATTTCATATATGTAACAGTAGTGCAACATTGAGATTTTTGTGAAAATATTTTGTTACATGCGCTGGTTAAAATTATTGCACACACTATCTACGAATGTTACATCTCTCATCGTTCCTTTTGTTGCATATATAGTTGAGAAATATTGCATACATAGCTGAGAAATATTGCAACTGAGCGTACAACACTAGCGTCTAGATCGGACATCCAGACACTAGCAAATTCCTTTCTTGTTACACTAAAATGAATTTTTAAGGGAATTATAAGCAGGTACTAGTATATGTCCCTATCTTTTTTAGCTTTTCAACGGTTTATATCTTTTAGTTTCTCTAAATAATTACTATTTATTAAATTAATAAATTGTAGTAAAAAATTATAATCCATGGTAAAAAAACATGGGTTGCCTGGTGTCCTTTGTATTGTGCTTCTTTTGACAAAACCACAAGGTGGGGTAGCACCGGTTAAGGTTTGCCCGCACCGAGAATAATGTGAGGAGTGCACGTACGAATTCATGCCACGCCGTCTTCCTTCCACGAGGAACTTTAGCTGCTGCTGCTGCTGCGCTAGTACCATAGCACAGCGTGCAATGCATAGGACAGTAGGAGCGCCCCGCCATCCCATCGTGATTCGTGCGGTACTTGCACGCGTATCCCAAGCATGCATACGCACCCTCCATTCCCTGCGAACCCCTGCGTTCGATGCCGACTGCTGCTGAGTCAGCAATGCACCTAGTCCATGGGCACGGACAGTGGAGCGAAGAACACGTCCACGTGATTAGTGAGCTCCCGCTGACTGCTTAATTTTGTTTGCAAATCCAAGGAACTGGGGCTGGATCTATAGGTCTGATATAGTAATACACTCGGTCCACCCACTTGTCCATGCATGCCTATCTTCCTCCTCTGGCCTATGGCTAAACTGCATATTCCTAATCCAATCCCCAAGGAAATGTTAATCAATGGAGACCTTTTGCTGCCTGAGAAAGATTTTGAGATAATTCATTATTTACCAATGAATAACTTCTATTTCTATAACATACTATTAAAAAATACTTTCTCTATTATATGTCACTGAATAGCACCGAAATACTCTCTCCTCTGGCCTATGCCAGTGCCATCAGTTAGGGTATATTTGCCTTTGAAAAAAGACGATTTTGCTCTCAATTAAAATCTATCCCTATGATAAAAATTAAATATAGTGCAAATTGGTATAGCCAAAATACTGACATTTTTTGAGTGGATCATTGGGGTAGTGTAAAACTCAAATATAAAATTTTGTGAGCTAACTGTTCCATTTGTTTTATTTTTAAAATTCAAATCCAAATTAACCTATTTAAGCTATTTTTTTAAACTAGGACAAATTTACTGTACAAAAATAGAAAATAATATTTTTTAGGAGCTATGTGATATCTTAGAAGCATGTGAGAATTTTTTTCAGAATTTTTAGACCTCATTTAGTCTCTGTTTGTAAATAGTAGCCTTTATTAGCATTTAAATTAAAAAACTAAAAATTTTCTTTGAACATTACCTTGAAATTTTTTCTAGCTCACCAAAATATTGAACAACACCCCTTTGATTTTTCATAATTTTTAGAGTTTGTTTACTATTTTAAATAAATCGGATCTTCAGTCTTGATTAGGAGCATTTTGATCTTTTTTCAGAATATAACGGTCAACTAGCGGTAGTGACATATAATAGAATTTCGGTGCTATTCAGTAGCATATGATATAGAGAGCATTTTTCAATAGTATTTTATAAAAGTGAACGTTATTCAATAGCATATAATGAATTAACTCAAAGATTTTCAGGGATTTGATTCCCTGACAACACCAATCGGAGGAATATCCTGATTAACCCTCGGTAATGAATTAATGGATTCTTTGCAACAAAAAGGTGCATTGCAAAAATGAATGGACCCCTTGCCAAAAAAAAAAAAAGCAGCGACAAGCGCAACGATGGGTACTCCAACCGGTATGGTACCCATACCGGTGTTTTACGGCTAATGGTCACGGTTTGAGCCTCACCAACCACAAAGTTACATGGATTTAACCCCGTGACTTCTTAGCTGCTGATCAGCGTCGATAGTCTCGCGCTCACGTATCAAATTCCATGGAGTATACACAAAAGAAAAGAAAAAAAAAGAGAGAGCAGACCACACATGCCTATGCAACCAAATCTCAAGAGCCCTAAAGCGGATGATTTGGCCACCAGTTGTTTATTCCCTCTCGCCCACATCACATTACTACTCCCGACTCCTCCCCCTCTAATCACCTTTTCCACTTTAATCCAGAGAGAGAGGGAGATGATTAGAAGGAAGGATTAAAAGCAGCAGCTAGCAATGCTAAAGCGATCGTGTGGCTGGCCCCTTCAGCTAATCGTCGATTAAAGTAACCGGTTTGTTGAGAGTGGAGGAAGCAAAGGCAGCGGCGAGTCAAAGCGTGGAGAGGTCTACCCTTTTGGTGGCACCGCGTAAAGCCCGCCTTTTTTCTTTTTTAATTCGACCAGTGTTACTCCACTAATTAACTCGATCGGCAGCGCGAAGCTAAGGAAGCATGAGTGAGCGAGAGGGCTCCTCCTTTTAGCTTTAGTAAAGCCTGCGGTTTAATAATAATAGGGAGCTATAATTATTTCGTTAGCGTGGGGGCGGGCTGGCTCTGACCCGGTACAATGGCAAGCTTTTGACTTAAGTTTCTAGCTGTGAAATTTGATTTTTAACTAAAATTATGCTATAATAGCTATTAGGTTTTTTAAAAAAATATTTAAAAAAACTCATTATATCGTTACGGACAGTGCAAAAAATAAAATGGAAAGAAGAAAAAGCCAAAAAAGAAGTCTCCACGTTTCAAGTGGTTTCTTGCTTAAATAAACCAGAAAAAGTTAGAAACTGAAGCTATTTGGAGCGAGACCTCTTGGGTGAGTTTTTTCGAGTGCGATTGATAGCTTTTAGTTCTAGTGCTAGTGTTTGTGTCAATATATTGAATATCAATAAACTATTTTAAAAATGATATTTTGATAGGTTGCTTTAAAAAATAATAAAGAAGATAAAGAAATCGTTTGATTGTTTATTCGGAAGTAGTCCCAGGCTAAAAAGAAGGCGCATTTGTCTTTAACAAACCGGTTGGTTGATCACGTGGAGCTCCTTAGACGCTACTTACGTGTCGCGTGCTCACTAGTTTAACCTCGCGTGCTGACTAGTTTTTCACTTTTCTGGCTATGGACGTAAGGAGATAAAGATGCAAATTTTTTTAAATAATTTATTTTTTATTTAAAAATATATAAATATACTTGCGTAAAAAGTATTTACAGAAATAGGTTCTAATCACCTAACGATTCGGCGACTAAAGCTTGTTACCCAATAGAAGAGGGATATGAAGCCAGTCGGTGAACCGTTAGGCGAAAGGCTCCAATCGTCCAACGATAGAGCGACAAGATCCTATTGCCGAACAGTTGAGCGACTATAGGTCCAGTCATCCAATAGTCAAGCGACTGCCATGTCAGCCCAATTTGTACGCAATTGGCCCCCCACTGCGCATGGAGCTAAATGATAATTATTGTAGGTAGGTAACATTTATCAAATTCTGTTTGTAAGTTATTTTTTGAAAAAAAACGTAGACAATGTTGATCGATCCATTTGTGATTTTCGTAGATTATGAATGGTCTATAATTTGTTAGATTTGTAATAACCTTTTATGATTGTCTATGTTGTTGCAGTGCAAAAAAATTTTCAAAAATTTTTTGAGAACGATTCACATAACAACAATTTGTACGTATAAAGGTAAGTAATATTGTGATGCAACTAGGAATTCATACGTGGAGAACTTATTTTGTCATGTTGTTGGATGCCTTCGTATGCGAAGAATTGAATGCCAAAAGATGACGAGATGTAATATTGAGAATTAACATAGACTTCATAATAAAGTGGCAATAATTAGGAGCACAGGGTCTACTTATGTTCGTGAGAAACAATATCATGCACGATGTAACAAACCAAAATATTTGTACGATACATATGCGCCTTTTTGGAATGGAAATAAATTCGACCTTTGAGGGATTAGTGCGGAACGGCCCGACCTACTGCGTGGATTGGGGCTATTTTCCCTTTCTTGAGAGCTCGGCATTGAACTCCTCGGTGGCCTTAGGCACCATTTCCCTCTTTTTCTCATGTTCTCTGCGCATGCATGTCTCGAGATAAGATTGTCTCGCGACTTATATGCTCAGTTTGCTTGTCGTTGTGACGCTCCTCTCGGATCTCGCAAGCCCTTTTAACACCCACTGCTCGTAATCGAGAGTACACTAGTCATGTGGGTGGATATCTAGGTTGATCCACTTGCTGTAGCCACATAGCGGTTCCGGAGTGCATCATCTATGATTCGAATATTCTCACCATCCAGGTGTACTAAAGTGGCTTGCGAAAAACTGCTCAAGTCAACACCATACAGACCTTCACGAACAGTACCAATGCCATAATACACTTTCAATGTAGTGGATTTCGGCATGACTGAAATCTGCATGTAAATATTTTCAATAATACAACTAGTCAAATTGCATCACACGATATACAAATACTACTGTACTATAATTTACATTTGTATGTTCGCCTGTATTGACCAACTGCACTACCGCATAGATAAGACATCATTTAATCACTAAGACACATGCCACAATGAACGTGTACTACACTATTCCGATTCAACTCGATGGTCAAGGTATTCCACACCGGGCATTATCCGACTCTAACGCTAACTCGAACTAATTAGTCCATACAAACTATTCATCCTCCTCATGCACTCGATCAGAATACCCACTACAACTAATCGATTTTCTAGTTATTTACCGACTAATAGTTGATCATGTATGCACTAACATAACACCGCTACTTCTCACAAGTAGCACTACTTCTATTTCACGGACTAATTTCTTCTCTAACTAAAATTTTATACGAGTGCTACTTATACTATTATAAATTAACAACATTCCAATTTACTACTTATTTCTGTAACTACATTTTTCTGCGGGTGCTACTTACATACAAATCAACAAGATTTTGATTTACTACTTTTTTCTCTAATTACAATTTTCTATGAGTGCTTCTTATACTATTATGTACAATAAATAAACTATATACTTACTACAAGAAATACAATAAAAGATAACAAAAAAATTACCTCACAGACAAATCTTCCATCCTCTTCTTCTCCCTCCCTCCCTCTTCTCCCTTCCCCTCTCCTATTCTTTTCCCTCTCCTTTCCCTTTCTTTCTTACTCATTTATCTCTCGCTCGGCCGCCGGTGTGGGGCGATTTCTCTGAGTTCTTATATAAGCCATCCAGTCGTCCAACCGTTCGGCAGATACTTGTAATACATGGTAGCTCTAAGTGATAGGTTTTATTTTTCAGCTAGGCATAAGGTGTTCAAGACACTGCCTAAGCTTCCACCTATTCAATGCATTGTGGTTTATTGGACCTAAAAATTGCATTTCAGCCAACAAACATTCTTATCTCAATCCTTTAATTATACTTTTATTCAAACGATTACGCTAGGAACCCTACAAGCAAAAAAAAAACTCCCTCCATTCTTTTTTACTTCTTCCTAGAATCTGTACCATCAAACTTTCTAAAATATGACCACCAATAGTTTTAAAACTATCTAGATTGGCTATAAAAAATTATATCATTAGATTTATTTTTAAAAATACTTTTTATAATATTTTTATTTTATTATTATATCTTAGTGTAAAGTTAAAAAATAGCGGTCAAAGTCGTGTCTTGAAGACCATAAAAATAAAAAAATATTAAGTAAAATAGGACGAAGAGAGCATAACAAAACCCTAGGCGCACCTGTCAACCCCTCTTTTCTCTCTCCCTACCCCTTCTCTCTTCCCATCACTTTCCCCATCCTCCTCTCTTCCCGTATGATCTCCACTGCCGCAAAATGCTTCTGCACCGTCAGGCAATTCGCTGCTTCCTCCAGTCAGGTGTTGCCATTGTTGACAGATCCCAGCCTTGCCGTCGCAGCCATCCTCTCCCTTGTCACTGCCCTCATCCTCCCCCACCCGCGATGCCGCTTGTTCACCAACACTGGCTACCGTGATTCGCCGTCATCGTCTTCCTCAACGTCGTCGTCCCTATCTCGTTCGTACAGTGGTTAGGGGTTGGGCGAGTGGCCGTGAAGGGGGTTGGTGGAGCACGCGCTTTTAGTCCTGGTGAAACACGTGCTCAGGCCAACAACTCGCCACAATACGTTTCCTTAGCTTACCTTGTCTGCAAATGCCAATGAGGATGCCGCTCCCTTTGCAAGGTGCTCTGACACCCGACTAGGGTTTACAATCTCGTTTTGCAAAAAAATCTTGGAGGGCAGCGAGACGAACAAATTGAATGAAATTTTGTTCTTTCTTTCGAAATTTTGAACAAAATATTCAAGTGTCATTTGAATTTTAACAAATTTATCCAAATTTTGGATAAAATTGGGGAAAAATTCAAATGGAGACAAATTTGACTGAATCTTACATGTTTTAGAGGGTAACAAAAGCAACGAAATGAGTGAAATTCTACCGAATTTTGAACCCTACACCTGACAAGAGGGTGTGAGGTAAGAATTTATGGTGCAAATAATATAAAATAGTTAGATGAATGATTTATTAGAGAATTTATCTCTAATGCTATCTTTAGATAAGATAAAAGTCTTCAAGACAATTTTAGAAAGCAAACTGTTATACATATCCTAAACGGTGCTGATGCTCGTGGTGTCTTCCTCCCTCGACTTAGGTGGTGATCGTTTTAGCGATGGTTTCTGATTTTTGGCTGAAATTTCACTGTAGCTAGCTGAAATTTTACTGTAGCTGAGTTAGTGGATAGTGTAATGAATAGTGAAAAAAAAAGCTAAAGCTAGAAACTGAAGCTGAAAAAAATTGAAACATCAGGGCTTAGAAACACCAAAATCCTATGCTCGGGGCGTCGGCAGCTGCCTTAGAAAAAGAATCCAATCCTAGCTAGCCGGCCGGCCCAATCACCCATCCATTGCGGATACAAAGTTGCAAACTGTTATGATCATTGACAATTGATCAACACCTAGCCCAAGCTTAATGCGCTAGCTACCCCCTAGCTTCACGCGCTAGCGTTTGAATCGACAGTGTGTACGCACTGTTCCTGCGTGGACTTTGGGTACGTAGTTGGATCGCACTCGCTCGCTCCCGTCGACGCTCGAGTCCCGGCGCTGGAAGCACTTGTCGCGCGCACTTCTCGATCGGGGGAAAGGTGCATCGTGATTCGTGCCCCGACGATTTCCGGCCCCACACCCTTCTACTGCGCGCTTTTTGACACAGCCGAAGCTGAAATGCAAACGCAAACGCATGCGATGCTTTGGGATTCGAGTTGTGGGGGTGTGATGCATGCTTGACAAAGCATACGGTAGTATGCGCCTGTTTATGTAAAATACGGCGGATGGTTTTTAGTTAAAAATATATAGTAATGGTTTTAGAAGAAGAAAATGAGCGATAAAAAAGAAAGAGATATGTGCATGATATAGGAGCGAAAAGAGTAAGGTATATGATACGTTCGTAACATTTATCTTATCTTCGAAGCTAGATGTTCTTATTAATTTCTGATTTTTTTCAAGTAGAAGATAGAAACATAATCCAATATAAAAATATCCTACAATCTTTTAATTGAGCAGGTAGCAAACCTGTGATCATAGCATTTTGTTGTGGATTGATTAATTACGAAGTGTGAATTTTGATTTTCGCCGGTATTTTTTTTCTGCAATATATACATGAGCTAGCACCAAGCTTTTGCTATACTTGACTGTACTGCTTGGATATATGTATTTCTTGAAGGCTATTAGCTGGCCTATTGAATAACTGTACTCGTAGATATTAGTATTTGTTGTCATCGCTATTCATTTCCTATGTGACATAAATCATGCCCCAATAATTTAGATGAGATCCAATGGCATACCAACTCTTGTGATGCATGAACACTCATTCTGCAAGAAGCAAAAAAAAAAGAAGAAGGAAAAACGCTCCTCTAATTAATGTACACAAAGGAAAAGCAGGGACAGAGATGGAGATCGCGACAAAATAAAGAAAGAAAAGAGAGAAAAAAACACACTCCAGAAAAGGCTAAAAAAAAAAAAGGCAAGATGATTTAATAAGTGACAAAAGGAAAGGGAAAAGGGGAGGAGGGGACAATGGGGAATCCATGCTCCCATGCGCAATGTATTGCGGCAACCCCACCTTAAAGGCGCTAAACCTTAATTAGTCATGTAACATCGGAATAATGTGCCACCCACCTTTCCCCTCCCTTTGTTTCCCATCCATCATGCACCGACTAGCTAGGGTTTCTTTCTTCGTGTGGCCATGGTGTACCATTTATACACCAAAACTCGTTCATCACTTGCTGCTACATGTTAGCATTTGTACCGGCTGTTTTTTTTTGTAGTTAATAGTTTTTTATCTATATTTTTCAAGACGATGGTGGATGACATATACTGTTTTAGGTTAAAAAAGTTATTTAGAGAATCCGTTTCAAGAAACCGATCATCCTGTCTATTTCGACTTTCTAAGAAACCAAAAGCCCAAAAGGTCAGGGCCAACATTACTTGCCGATCCTGAAACACCTTCGCAATAAAAAAAAGCCATGTATTGTAATGCGAAAACAAATTCTCCATGCAGACAAGACAGCAGAGGATTGCCCCGTTAGCTCGCTAAAAAGGCGATATATTTTGAGGAACGAAGGGCTTACGTGAACACACATTTTCGCAGGAAACCGTACTCATGCTCGCTAACACAATGGAGAGAGCTTAATTTCGCTGGAGATCAATCATTGATTCTGCTTAGCTAGGACGGTGGTCGAGGACAGGGCAAGCCACAGGGAGCTGCCCCGGAGAAGATCACGGCAGGCAGCGGTGGGCGAGGCATAATGGGAGCAGCGCGCGCATGCACGCACGCACACGTGCGAGTAACGGGCGCTCTCATCGCCCGTGCCGCCGGAGGGCGCACGAGCGGCCAAAGCGGATGGATTCGATCGACCGGGCGGCGCCGCTGCTCCTCGCCTCGGCTGGCTGCGGCTTAGGGCGCGACAGTGTGTGCCTTTCATTCCAAGGGGGTGATCGAAATAGCGATGGCTTTTAGTTTTTGCTGAAAAAACACTGTAGCTGGTTGAAAAAACACTATAGCAGAGTTGGTTTATTGAGTATAAATAAATGTAGAAAAATGTAAAAAAAACCGAAAATAAAAAACAAAAAAAAGTATAAGTAATTTTTTAAAAAAAAACGAAAAAAAAATCGAAAAAAATAATTTTATTGTAGCAGGTACTGTAACTACAGTACCTGCTACAGTGCAAAAATCGCTATCACCAGCGATGAGAGAAGCCCATCTGATCGGGGCCCAAGTCTCAAAGCACGTACGCCAATTATAATCTCGTGCACATGTCTATACCTTCTAATGATTTGTCTGCATATATATATATAATACCAATGTTATTAGCGTATATTATAGCTTAAGATTCTTTTTTTTTGTCTCCAAAAATATGCTGCATGTATTGTACCTACCTTGGGAGATAGACTATGATTGGCCTAGCTCGAGTTAGCTTGGAAAAGCTAGCTCGAGCTGTTCTCCAGCTCGATCGATAAGAAAAGTTAAGAGCCATCATGCTGTGGAGTTTGAATGGTACGTAGCTTAAACTTCTCTTCCCAAAATTCGTGATTGGGACTCATCACGCTCATGCGTCTTCATGCTTGCATAACCATCATTTGAGTTTCCAACGATTATTCCAGTTGGAGAAGAGCTCCAATAATTATATCCAATTTGCCCGTGGACAAATATGCAAGCATACATTTCATGCTTGTTTGAGTAATAGCAAGCGGATTCTCTAATATAATGGTAAGAATAGCTAGGATTTTCTTAAGAAGATGCCATTCGTTTGATGAGAAATAAAAATAAATATTGAGAATTAGTTTGATGAGAAATAAAAAGGAATATGAGAATTTGCGAGTCTTGAGTGGTAAAAGTAAAGTTAATTCACATGAGAAGCTACGGTGGAAATTAAGGCTATGATTGGACAAATTGTGTTGCACTATTGAATCTTTACGTTTGTTGAAAGTATTGTTTGCAAGTGACATAATACCAAACTTCCTATCACTGCTAGATCTCTAACGTTGTTTGACGGCTCTTTTGTAATAATTTTTCAAGTCCTGCATTACATCGTCGGCAATTTTGTTGTAGACGATTTATCTTTACCGCTGGGGGAGAATTAGATTACACTCAAAACACCGTCAGCTACACACACACACACGAGAAAAATACGAAATGGTAGAATAACCGCCAGTCATTCAGGGATAACAGTCATATAAAATTATAAGTTTTGTAGTGCATATAAAATCTCGAGCTCGAAATGAGATTTTAGAGCACAGTGGTAGCTGGCCGCAAATAACAGCTCCCAATTGGGTTACCTGTCCTTAAAAAGGCTCAACGAAAATTTCTGACCATCTACATGGCGACATGGATTTTTTTTGTTTTAGAATGGAGGCATGGAATTTTTTTTAGCATGCAAGCAGTAGACAGGCCTCCTTATGCCGCTAGTGGGCCTTCGACTATTGTTAATCCAGCCATAATGTCTTTTCATCTCATAATTACACATCTTTGGGCCAAGTTAGAGCCCTAATACAGCTCTGCCTGCCCATCTAGTCGATCTCATGCTATACGCTGAAGCCTTTGGTGCACATGCCTAGGCATTTCCACAGCTTCACGTTGCTCGCTGGAGTTAGCTTCTTCGCCGCCCCTATTTCGAAGAGAGTTCTTCACTGCTTCTTCTTCTTTTTCTTTACGTGAAAAGAGTTCTTCACTGCTTCTACTATACTAATTTCGGTGCACTGACGTGGTCTCCAAAACAAAATTTTGACCAGCAATCTCGATCGTGATATACTTGTGAAACCTAATGTAACAATAATATCATGGGAGTATTTTTAAGGAAAATGTCATTTTCATACTCCTAGCTGGCCAAAATGTTTATCGTTCGTTGCAGTTAGACTGGTTTAATTGCACGCATTCCACGACGTCACCTGTTACCTCTCACTACATTGCACACATGGTACTTCCTGGTGTTGCTTGTTCAAGTACCAGCAGAGTCCTAGCTAGTCCAGGTAAAAAGAAGCAATGCGAATAAATGCCAAGCTCCAAAACTGCAGCAGCAACAATGAAGGCACATCGTTCGTCAAAACAAGGCATATGCAAGTACTACTCTTGTCTTGCAAAAAACTTTTATAATATATATATAATTTTTACTAGTAATATTATGATAATAAATTACAGTTAAAGTTTTGTACTGAAGACTATAAAAATAAAAAAAGCAATCTCTATACATGGACGGACGGAGGAATGGTCTTCTAGTGCTTGCTAAACTTAAATCGAGCCATGATGTCTTGTGTCTGATTCCAAGCCCTGAATTTTTGGAAGCAACACGTGTAACAGCTTTATTTTTGGGAACAGAGCCATCGTAACTTCCGCAAAAGTCTAGGAGTTTTGTTGTGGATAGAAAGAGTATCATGCCTGCTCACGAACATTTGAAAATGATTAATTTGATTAAAATATGATATAGCAGTCAACTTTGTTAACTTTACGGGCGTCCAAACTCAAAACTTATCTTATATTCAGAAGAATCGAAGAAATCTTCACAGGAACGCTTGAGTGCGGTCGTAATCCTAACACGAAAACTTGAAGTATCCTTTCCTCTTTTGGTATCTGTTCAGATGGAATTAAGCAAGAACGAGTATATTAGATACTCAACAAGTCACATGGGAGGCTATATAATTATTATGCAAGAAGTCCAAAAGAATAGTTGCTGGTTATCATACAACATTTGTATATGCAAGTTTATTGGTAAAGAACTTAATATATTTAAAACAATAACATAATATTTTATTAATAGAAAAAGGGGTTTGTTAACTATACTTTCCTTTTTCAAATGCTCAAATTCTACTTATGCCTTGTTATTGGATTCACCCATGAAACATAGCTCTATTAACCGGAAGCATGGTGTATTCAAATACCATTTGTTATATCTCTGCAGAGTTGCTTAGCTTTACCTACAAGATTTCTCAAACTCTCAATATCATACAATCGACACACTTCAACTAGCGTACGACTGAGTTGAGAAAATAAGATATTTTACTGCTCATCTCTTTACATAGCCATACCCGGTAGATTATGCACCACTCAAATTCGGGCATCCACTGGTCAATTTGGAATGCTCTCGCTCAATTCTGAATGGACTTACCATTGTTAAGTATGGTTTTACCGTTCCCATACCACACCCCTTCACTCATACTTCCTATAGATATTCAATTGAGTTAAGCAGTTACTAGATTAGGTTTGACAAATCAACACTTGTGGTTGGGCGATTTCTATCTCTTTTACTCAGTATAAGGTTCCTGTCCTTACTTTTCACTAACGAGACAGCCATCCACAACTAGATCCCTAATGCTCTATGTCACTACCACCAATCCATCCCAAGCCTCTTTCCAAGGCCAAGGTCGTGGACTCCAACCATCTAGTGACTTTTTAAATTGATTCTTAACCCTAGTGCAATTTTATAAATCTATCGGCAAAATACCGAAATACTTAGTAATGTAAAACATTTGAAATCCTAATCTACCATGGTAAGTTTTATAATAGTTACTATTACTAAGGTTTATCAAGGTAAATATAGCCATCAAGTAAAATGGAGTTTTTCCAGTGTTAGAACATAACTAATCACAAGTCATTCCAAACAATTATTTTTAAATAAATAACATTGCATAAATAAATAATAATGAAAGTACAGATAATTAAATAATTAAAGGATGTAGGTTCAAAATAATCAAAAACATGTGACTTGCCTCTTTATCCATAGTCTTTGATTATTTTATTGTAGTCTCCAGGCATATGCCAACTGCTTGATGGCTCCTGTAGCTCTTCTATTGATCAGCTAGTCGAATCCGGATGCCAACACAAAAGTACAAATTCAAATAAGTTCCCGCTTTGCAAAATACAAACTGGTAACAAATACAATAAAATAACTAAAAAAGTTAAAAAAAAAAGAGGTAGTTTTGGGTGGATGGGGTTTAGGTGGTGCTTTGTCTGGTTGAACGAAGTTGAAAAATAGGCTAGGTGGGCTCAAAATGGTTGGAATGGCTATATATGTGCTATCGGGTTTTCGGTGAATAGTAATAGCTGAAACAATTCTGGACATGGGTTTGAAATTACATCTGGGCTGGTTAAGGTTTCATTGAAGTATATCAAGGCTAAACCAAGTTGAGAATGGATTTCACGGCTCAAAATGGTCAAGATGGGTTGACAAGGATATAATAATCCTCAATTTACTATTTATCTATAAATAGTATTATTATGTTATTATGCTATTTAAGTATACCCCTTATATTCATAAGGGAGAGACCACTCCATGGTCACTCCTTTCCATGACCACTCCATGGTCGTAATCCATTTTATGAACATGAATAGTTGTAAGCCGTTCTATGACCACCCTGTGGTCGTGAACTTTTCTATGACTAGCCTGACTTCGACTACTATGTCTATGACAGCCAGTTATATTGCAGGTCTATCTGACATGGTTTTTAATGTACACAGCTATTCTTTGGAATAAATGCATGTAGCTTTTCCCTCTACTTTTAGCGATAACCACCAGGTGACGAAGGGATACCACGTCTCTGACAATAACTCCCGTCAAATGGTTATTATCTGAAATATCAAGACATTTCTTGGCATGGAGCAATTGCCACCTCTTCTACGCTATATAAAGGCTGAAGTCAGAGAAATAAGAAAAAAACAGAGGCGAGACGGACAAGACATCCGCTATTACTTTTACTCTTGATTGTAATCTATGCAATCAATATAACCACATAGGAGTGGAGTTATTAGTCTCTTAGTAGAAGGTCCAAACCTGTATAAAATCCCTATGTCTTTCTCTGTGTGTAGTCAGCTCTTTGAGAGATCCTCTGAATCAAAATAATCATACGTAAGATCGATATTAGAACACCGATAGTTGGCGCCGTTCGTGGGAATACGCCAAACTCTGGTAATTCCTTGTCAGTAGTTTCTCTTCTTTTTGATGTCCTCATGGAAGGAGAGTGGAATGAAGAGAATTAGTTCAACCTGACTGATTACGCAGATCTCGACATAGATGCCTACTACGACTACAAGTAGAGTATGCTTTCATCCAATGGTGAAGCTATCTCTAGAGATCCTTTACGGGATCCTGGAGATCACACTACATATAAGGTTGAGGAGGGATTCTTATCCCCCACAACATTATTGTAATACCTAGGCCAATTTCAGCCCAGCTCAGCCTACACCAACCCCCTCCATAAGAATCAGCCAGGAGGAGGAGAAGGCCAAATCAATTTGCTCCTCTTCCCCCCGTGTCGACCTTGCTACAACCCACCACCTCCACTCGTGCACGCCGCCGCAGCCAAGATCCGCCATTGCCTTTGCCTACTGGTCAAACCATAGCCGAGCGCCGCCTTCTCTTGTGGCCTAGCCGTCGCCCCACCCTAGTGCGCATCACCTGGCCAGCCACCACCGTCACCCTTGCCCTTGTTGCTCCCGACGCTACCGCTCCCCTTGTTGTCGTGTCGGCGCCTTGTCGACCCGCACTGTGCCTCCCTAGGCCGTCGTCGCCTTGCTGTTGCACTGTGTGGAAGGTGCGAAGGGGAGAGCCACCGGCTGTGAGGGGGAGGACTCGACCGGGAGAGTCAGCCAAGTGAAGGGAGGGTGACGAAGAGAGGAGAGGAAGGAGAACTCGATGGGAGGGGAAGAGCCAGCCGAAGGGAAGCAGAAGAAAGAAAAAAAGGAGAAAAGGAGCTGGCCGTGAGGGAAGAAAGAGGAGAAAAGAAGAAAAAGGAAGGTAGGGCCCCGATCCAAATCTTCGGGGCTAGGGTAACACCTTGATTTCTTTCTCCCTGCTTGTTTACAAATTCATGTAGAAGTTAAAATTGTCAATTATTAATATGGATGGTTGGATGATGAGGTTGATGTTGCTACTGTTGATCTTGTTAATCCACACAGAGAGAGAGAGAGAGAGAGAGAGAGGTAGAAAGGAAATGAGTTAGTAGAAGTAGTGCTAGTGAGTTAGTAGTAGCAACACGATTGGCTAGTAGTAATGCGTGTGTGTGCTCTGGCCGAATGCATTTGGGACATGAATGATTAGTGTGGATTAATTAATTAGTAGATGCCTAATTAGTGTAAATGGTCATTAAGGAGAGTGGATGGTTAGTATGGATTAATTAGTGTAGACTAATTAATGAAGGTTTTTGCTAAAGCCCAATAGGAGGCTCGAACACCAATTTTGGCATAGCAGAATTGAAATTAGGTGTCTGGGTCGGTTGCTACCTGGAATGGGACAGTGGGAAAGTACCTGATGAACGAGTGTTGTTTGTGTCGAGTTTTGCACGTAGTATCGATACCGTCTATTTAAGTACATGTGTTGCTATGATGTTTTGCGTTTGGTTGAATGCTTGTTTAGGTTGGGACTCGAGAACAATGCCATCCGTACATTGCTTCGCTCCGCTTGGTTAATAGACAAGTGCATGGTAGAATGGTAGACTATAAATGTTATGAAATATGCAATGTTTATTGTTATGATGATGTTTATATGATGATGGCAATGTTGGTGAAATGGGGTGAGCAATGAGTCTACCCTGCAAATGATGACAATGATGGTACATGTTAATAACAATGGATATATGCATTTACATCATGTGCACTCATATGATGAGAAAAAATTTACCGTGGGTGGATATGTAAGACATGCCTCAGTAGGTCTTCACGGGAGTGGAGAGATCCCCGTTCTGACAAGGATGGTCCCATGATAAGGTAAACATCAATGGGTGTTCACCCAGATTATGCCGGTATAAGCAATGTGATGAGCAAATGAGCTTGTAGAGTAGTGTTGCATTGCACTAATGAAAAGATGGTAATGAGAACAAGAATAATGACATGATTATGTGGAAACATGTGGAAAATGAAATGGCTAGTCTCTGTTCATGTTATGTCTATGTGTGATATGGAATCTATGTCTTATTGCATTTATTATATATATATATATATATATATATGTATGTATGTATGTATGTATATGTAGCAAGGAGATGCTACCTAAATTTTTCTTAGCAGCGCAAAATTGAGATGGTAAGTGTGTTGTAGTAGCATCCCAGGCTTTGGGGAGCACCGGGGTGTTACATTTACGCTTAACGGAGGAACCAGCTTCCTTAGAGAGCAAGGGTCAATTAGACAATAAACAGGGTTGCACTAAGGCAAACCCGAAACATGATAAGGGATTTACTTCTAAATGTTCGAGTCCCTTAACTACCGTCCAATCTGGTTTGGCAAGTCCTAGGATCCAGTATTCCGGGGCTCCATTGACATCTAGTGGTCATCACCCTTTGATTGTCCCCGTAGAGAATATGGGTGGGCTCCCTGTAAGTTCGCTCATACTTTTGCACTGCTCAACTCCGACTGGAGACAGTTATAACCCAAAATTTCTCTTGTTGGAGGGGTTTACTCTAGATTTCGAGGCGCTATTGTTTGATGACTCCTCAAGCCAGGAGGCATCTAATGTAAGTGGAGATTATATCTAGAAGGTCTTTGCCCTCCCCTCAGGTACTAATCGCTCTCCCGAAGGAAGGACTGAGAATGCTTTCCGCCACTCACACGCTATGACCGCTCGTAGTGATGGTGAGGAGACCTTAGACGATGCACATGATCAATACTCTGATGAGTGTGGGAGAAATCCTTGAAATAATTGCTCTCCATTAAGGCGGACTTAAGTAATCTCAGACGTGGAAGATTATGAGACCATCTAGAGGAGAAGGTTGGTAGCCCAGAGGGTTTTGCCTGGGCGCATCCTATATCAATCTGCGGAGACTCAAGAGCTTTAGCGTATAAATAACTTACTCGAAAACCCAACCTAAGAATTTGTTTGAACACCAGGTATGACCATTTTGCCGAGGGGATCATATGTAGACTCTAGAGCATTATGACCAGACTCAAGCAACCTTGCTGACACAATTCTGGGAGTCAAATGGGTACGACTACAACAACTTCTAGTTGTTTGAATAACTCATCTCGTAAAAATCGATATGATGATAGGTCACGTCGTTCTTCTAACCATAACTCCAATCGGAGAAGAGTTCTTTGAACATCCCAAGATCAGCAAGCTTTTGAAGGATGTGATCGTTCACCACTTCGAGCAAGAAATTTGCAGTGATATATAAAATACGAGAAGTATTACCCTCGTATGGACGAGACCTATCACAGGTTGGGTCCATCTACTACCAAGCATCATCGAGTATGATTGCCTGGAGACTCTAATCATCCTTTTTCGCAAAGAAGGCATAATGATCTTGTTACTGGATGTCAGCCATTTACACCTGATCTCTGAGTAGTTCGCTGGCCACTACGGTTTCGACCAGTGGACATGGAGAAGTTCAATGGATCTTAAAATCCCATTGAATTCCTTCAAATGTATATGACCGCTGTTCGAGCGGCAAGAGGAGAGCATGTCATGGCGAATTACCTTTTGACTGTGCTCGAAGGATTTGCTTGATCATAGTTGTTAAATCAACTACTCGAGTCGATTCATTTGTGGCAATACCTTTGTGACCTTATACTAGCTAATTTCTAGGGCACTTACAATCGCCCTGAGAAGGATTATAACCTGCATAGGATGAGAAAAAATAGCCATGAGACCCTACATCAATTCATCATATGCTTTAGTTAGGCTTACAATTCCATACCTGATGTTTTTGATGCTTATGTTATCAGAGCATTGAAGTAGGGAGTCCGCAATAGAAGGCTCATTGAAGATATCACTTTGAATCTCCAATTACTGTCGAAAAACTCTTTGAAATGACTGATCGATATAGGACTACTGTTGAAGCAGTTGAGTGGAGTAAAACCGTCGATAAAGCAAGGAAAAAGGCCAAAAGCCTCAAGCAAATATTTCTAAGAAGGTCCTGGCTGTAAGCGATAAGGGGCCACAAAGTTCTAAGTGGTACTCCGACTGGGGCAAGGGCAAACTTCCCGTGCGGAAGAATGACAAGCCTAAGTGGTGTCCTCTTCACAAGAAGGAAGGACTCGACCTTCACAACTGCTGAGTTTTCTAGCAAAATCGAGGACTACTACTCTGGTAAAGGACCACTTCCTACACTTGAGGAGTTAGGATAAACAAGTGAGCAGAAGCAGTCGGACAATGACGAGGAGATGCCATTCCAAGATCCGAAGTACACCATCGATCACATCTATGGGGGATCTTTGACATACAAGTCAAAATGACAGTATAAAGCTATCAAACGAGTGGTAAACTCCATCGACCCTCCTCTTGTCAATAATTTTCCTAAGTGGTCAAAGTCACTATCTCCTTTGAGAAAAGTGACTGTCTGATTCCTTCAACTCGACTGGTCGATTTCTAATTGTGGTCAAGCTCACCATCAATAACTATCAAGTAAATCAAGTGTTGATTGATGGTGGTAGTTTATTAAATATTTTATTTATGAGTGCCCTGAGCGAGATGCAAGTCCCCTGAACTATAATAAAACCTGTACTGTATCCATTTCGTGGGATCGTACCAGGATCTTCGGGCAAGCCAGTTGGCCAAGTTTTTCTTCCTGTAACATTTGGTTCTCTTAGCAATTTGAGGATAAAGAAAATATCTTTTGATGTAGTCGATTACATAGCTTATAATGCCATACTCGGACGACCAACTCTAGCTAACCTTGTAATGGTTAAAAATTTTAATGGTAAGTGGCGTATGTGTATAGACTATACTAATCTTAATAAAACTTGTCTAAACAATGATTTTACTCTTCCTCGTATTGATCAGTTGGTTGATTCTACTACTGGTTGTGAAGTATTAAGCTTCTAGATGCATATTCTGATTATCACCAGATTAATATGTTTCTAGAAGATGAAGAGAAGATCACATTTTATTACACCATTTGAAATATTTTGTTATGTTAAAACACCATTTGGTTTGAAAAATACTAGTTCTACTTTTTATCATTTGATGCAACTAACTTTTTTTTATCTCAACTAGGCCGAAATTTGGAAGCCTATATTAACGATCTAGTCATAAAGAGCATCAAATGACTTGATCATATTTCTGACTTGCAAGAAACATGTGACAACCTCAGAAAATACCGTTTGAAACTTAACCCTGAGAAGTATGTGTGTAGAGTTTCTTTAGAAAAATTGCTCGGATTCCTTGTTTCGGTAAGAGGTATCGAAGAAAATTCTAAAAAGATGAAGGCCATTAAGCAAATGGGCCCTCCAACCTCTAAGAAAGTATTCTAGAAACTCACAGTTGGTATGGTAGCTTTAAGTCATTTCGTCGCACGACTGGGAGAAAAAGGACTTTCTTTTTTAAAACTTCTAAGGAATGTGGTTGAAAGAGGCCAACGATGCCTTCAATGATGTCAATAAATATCTTACGAGAGCTCATATTCTAGTTTGTCCAAAACTATAAAAGACACTCTTAATATATCTGGCTACCACGCCACAGGCAGTAAGCCAACGATCGGTTTACTACATAAACGAAGTTTTACACGGGCCTAAGGAGCGTTACCCTCAGGTTCAAAAACTTTTATATGCCCTCCTCATGTTTTCGAGAAAATCGAGGTATTATTTTCAGGCACATAAAATTATTTTGCCGTTTGAGTTTCCATTAAGAGAGGTCTTCTAGAACAAAGAAGTAGTGGGACGCATGGCAAAATGGTCAATCAAACTTGAGGAGTTCGACCTCCATTTCATGTCCTGAACAACCATTAAATCACAGATCTTGGTAGACTTTATCATCGAATGGATAAATCCTGAACATGTTCAGGGTCACTAGTATAATTCTTATGACCAGTAGACGATGGACTTTGATGGGTCACTTACGCTCAGTGGCTCGGGGCTTAGGGTGGTCCTAGAATCTTCCATAGGAGAGATCTTAAAGTATATCATGCAATTAAACTTTTCTACCACTAATTCCGAGTATGAAGGTTTGTTAGCTGGCATACCCTACGGTAAGTTTTTATAGCCGCATGTTTGGGTTAAAGATCGTGGGAACTCAACAGTTCTACCTTTTTGGGAACCGTTCCAATGGACAAATTTGTGGGAGTCGATTCAAATTCTTAAATTTGTCTATTCGAGTCCAACATGTCTTTATAACTCAAGCAAAATTACCTTCTTGATCAAGTCCACTCTTTGTCGAATGAAATTGAAAAAGCCTTGCTTTTGATCTTCACTCATCTACATCCTCTTTTTCTTATGTAAATTATTTTCACTTGTAGTTGGGGAGCTAGATGACAAGGATATAATAATCCTCAATTTACTATTTATCTATAATTAGTATTATTATACTATTTAAGTATACCCCTTATATTCGTAAAGGAGAGACCGCTCCTTGGTCGTGAGCCTTTTCATGACTACTCCATAGTCGTGAGCCATTCCACGATAACTCCATGGTTGTAACCCATTCTACCAACATGAAATAGTCGTAAGCCATTCTATAACCACCATGTGGTCATGAACTCTTCTACGACTAGCTTGACTTCGACTACCTTGTCTACGACAGCCAGTTATCTTGTGAGTCTATCTAACAAGGCGGTTGACACACAGTTCTTCTTTGGATAACTGCACATAACTTTTCCCTCTGCTTTTAACGATAACTACCAAGCGATGAAGGTATACCATGTCTCTAATAATAACTCCCGTTAGACAGTTATTATCTGACATATTAAGACCTCTTTTGGTATAGAGCAACTGCTACCTCTTTGTATGATATATAAAGGCTAAATTCAAAGAGAAAAGAAAAAATAGAGATGAGACGGATAAGACATCCGCTATTACTCTTACTCTTGATTGTAATATGTGCGTCAATATAGCTACACATGAGTAGGGTTATTATTCTCTTAGGAGAAAACCTGAACCTGTATAAAATTCCTATGTCTTTCTTTGTGTGTAGTCTGGTCTTTGAGAGATCATCTAGATCCAAATAATCATACATAAGATCAGTATTAGAACACCAACACGGGTATATATACATCTAATAGGTTCCGGTGAACAGTAAAATCTTTGGACCATATTGGATTCTGGGGTTGGAATGGTGTTTAGGTGGGGTAGGGTTTTATCGGTGTCTAATTTGGCTAAACAGAGTTGAAAATGGGCTTCGTAGGGGACAAAATGGTCAAAATGGATATAAATATATTTTACGGATTTTTGGATTAACAGTAATGGCGTGCATTGTTCATCGCAAGTCAGTCACTGTTCATAACTGGTTGGTTGTTCTACAGTATCGAATCCTACTACTCATACTGGGTTCTAGTGGCTATAGTAACGCACAGTAATGAATAGTGCTTTGGTGGGCCCATTCTTCTAGATGTCTTGGGCTTCTACTATTCGGCCCATGGCCTAAATGAATAGTGCTTCATCTCCTTCCTTTGGACAACACTTTAGTGACCAAAACAGGGCATTTCCAGGACTAGAAATTGGCTATGCTATGGATGTTTTTGATGGCAAAAAAAGGCATGGATGGGTTCAGAGGATCGAGAGGGTTCCATTTTAGGACTTGTCCACGACCGTGGGGAGCTACAAACGGCCAGCGGCGAGGTGGTTTTCTTGGGTTATTAGCTAGGTATAGGAGCCATTTGCGGGTTAGAACCATGAAAGCATGGTTGCTAGAACATCCTTGGGTTGAGAGGGTGTCGATGGCATGGCCGACTCGGGTTGTGGTGGCTTACGATGGTGTGCCCACGGTGGGGTGGTTCCAGCTGGGGAAAAAGAGGGTGGCTGGTGAGGTAAGCGACTAGAGAAGTCAAGGTGGGGCTACAGATGCGTTGGTGGACTCACAGAGAAGCTAAGGACGGGAGGAATTAGAAATTGGTGAAGGCTATAACATAAATTGAAAGATGAAGGCTTATTGGGTTCTATCAGCGACATCGGTGTTCCTTCGGCCGATAAGGGAGAAGAGATGTTTGGGAGGTTTACTGGCATCAGTGTGGTTCACAGAGAAGGCTGATGGCTTCTTATAGCCACGAGATGGCCGTTCGGTGATGGTGTTAGGGAGGTTGGTAAGTGCGTTAGCATCTCATGCGGTGGGAGTAGAGGCGGTGTCAGGTTGGCCGAGAGGGAGAAGAGGCGGTGGTAGTGAGCCCAAGTTTGCCATATCTGGCAATTGCTCAGGGCCAATTAAGGAGATGTCAGGGTGTGTGAGGGGACTCAGTAGACAAGGTATGGTTAGCTGATAGCAGGGCAAGAATGGTGTAAATGGTGGGAAGGATATGGTGGAGGTGAATAGGAGGTGGCCATGTGGCAGAGCGAAAATAAGGCAACAGTGACAGGGGATTTGCCATTGTCGGATGAGGAATAGTAAGACGGCGTGGTGGTTTACGCAGTTGGCCAGAGGAGGCGGCGAGTTTATGAAAGGAAGGCACAACTGGTTGAGAAAGCCGCCAAATTGGGTTAGAAATCAAGTCCAAACCAAATTCATAAAAATTTAATTAAATTCAAGATTTTGAAAATCTTAGTTTGTTTCAGTCTACCCTCTTATGTGATAGTTTTGTCAATTCTTGTCCTTTGTTGTTACATCTGGGTTCCATACGCTCTTTATTGCCTGTACCTGTATACCATCCTTGTAATATGACATATCTTGTTATCTTTCCTTGTATATTATTTGACTTGGTTCACTGATCCTCTGTAGATGCTATTTTTACTGTAGCTAACTTATTTTTTACTGTAATTGAGGTGATTTATTTAGCATAATTAAATTTAAAAAAATTTAAAAATAGAAAAAAACATGTTAGCCTATCACGGACAATGCAAAGAAATACGAAAAAAAGATAAAAAAGCTCTAAAAATAAAAAACAAAATAAAAAATAGTAAAAAAAATTAAAAAATAGTAAAATAAAAATAGAAACTAGAAGTCAACGGCTCGTTAAAACGAGCGGAGCCTTGAACCCGGACGGTCTGGGACGCACGCCGGCGTAGCAGCAAACAAAGCAATGCTCAGTTCTCGTGTTATTTCTCGTTCTAGTACAGAAAGCGAACCAAACAACACCCTTGGGAATCTTCTATGTAGCCATGTAATTAATTTCTGACCATCCTGAACTATGTGCGATCGAGTACATATTGGGAATCGACGACGAGCCAGCTGGTGCCTCGCAAATGTCGAATTAAACAGAGTAGTGGCTTGAGTGACCGAACCAAAGTATCAATCAATAAATTATTAAATGGCATAAGTAGGATTCGATCGAAGTCTATCCAGTCGCAGGTCAAGATGAAGCACGCACGTACGTACGCTAGCTAGCTCTTGGTTGCGTCACGTTAACCACGTCACGAGTCAACAAGCCGATGAGACGATGGATCCATTGTACGCTCCTACAAATCGCAATGCACTTTTGACGATGGTGCCACTTGCTAGATATGCAAAAATTCAAGCTAGATTAAGAGAGCGTTTGTATTAATTTTTTTATAAGGAATAGTTGTGGTTTATAGTTTTTGATTAAAAATAAATAGTGTATATTGATTTTTTATAAGGAGTAGTTGTGGTTTATAGTTTTTGATTGAAAATAAATAGTAGTGGCTAAAAAAGCAACTTTTAGGAGAAGAAAGTGAGTGATGTAAAAAAATAAGTGAGAGATACGTGCACGTGACGGGATCAATAGGAGTAGTGTGAGCTGCTTTATCCCCAAGCGAAACAGTACCAAGAGTAGTGAAGAAACGCTTTAAAAAATCAGGTATTTATATTAATTTTTAATTTTTTTAAATACAATCTAAAAATAAAAATCAATACAAACGACCTAACATACATCGGATACGAGACCAGACGGCAATGAGATGTGGTTGGTTTTACAGGCTTTGCGAGTGCCGCATGCCTGCACATTTTCACTTTTACGGCGCGGGCTCGATTCCTCGATCTCGCGCGCTTTTGATCCGCGCACGGGCTCGATTCCTGCATCTCGCGCGCTTTTGATCCGCCCATGGATCGACCAGATGGACCAGTGATAGACCGTGGACGTGAATCTCGGCGCTGCCCCCCTGTCAGTAATCTCAACACTTAATAAAAGTCAACTGCAAAATAAAAGGCATTCTTCATTTGATATTACAATTGTAATAGATTTTTTTCGTACGGTACGAAGGATTACGTCCCACTAAGAAACACGTCACTAAACTAGTACCGAGACTTTTAATTGAAAAACAGCATCCTTCTAGCGTTTCTGAAAACAGAATCTTCACTTGTCTTCGTAATTAGTCTTCCCCAGATCTTGCAAGTGCTATCGTTAAGTCCTTCCTGAGTCATTATAGAATGCAAGCAGAACATTACCAGCTTCAGTTTATACAAGCCTTTCTTGCGGATAAAATATTCGTCGGAATACTTAACAAAATTCTATGGTTGCACTCAGATCGGCTTCTGCAGCGCGGTAACGATGGTCGTCAGCGATATTTTTACTGTAGCGTGTTTGTCCATTTTCTTTTTTTGTTTTTTTTTGAATTTTATTTTTTTTCTCGTATTCCTTTGTATCGTTCGCTCTAGATTAGTGTACCGTTTTTATTTTTATATTTTCTAGATTTGATTATGCTTAATAAGCCAACTCAGTTATAGTAAAGAATCAGTCAGCTACAGTAAAATTTCAACAAAAACCAAAAACCATCGTTATTCCGAACGCTATCTATATACAACAATTACATTACGAAAATAACTTGTCATAAAGTTTAATATCAACAAGGCCCCATATTATTCTGAGGAATGAATTTAGCAAAAGAAAACAAAGAGGAGGAACCGGTGGTAGTTTTCACGAAGAAGCGAATCAAAAAGCTGCTCGCTTATCACTCTTATTGTACTGTTGATATTATCGTTTTTTCTCTCAAGTTTAATTCTAAGAAATTAAGTAAAAAAGAATAACGTGAGTAGCATATATTACGAGCAAAGTTGATAACCGTTTAGACATATGTACTATTTTGTCTGCATGTGTTTGCAATGAAAAGAAATCACACACAGATACCATGATCCGAATGTCTTAATATTAGCACATAAGGGCAGTTCCAATGCTATAGTTTCTTACATTAATTAGACTTGCCACGTAAGCATTTTGATGACATGGTATAGTAATTAAAGAGGAGAGATAAGGAAACGGTTTCTTCATGAGGAAACTATTTCTTCACGAGGTCCAAAGCCGAGGAAACCAGCAAAAGATGCGCTGCAGCGAACTTGGTTTCTTATCATAGTGTCTTAGAAGAAACAGCCAATGCATATGCAGGAAGGGGATGAAAATGATTGGTCAAGATTCTATCTGGTCCCACACGAAGAAACCATGGATTAGAAATTGTAGTTTGTATCATAGTGTCTTAGAAGATTAGAAACTAGTCATGATTTCAAGCATTGAGACTGCCCTAAGTAGTAGTAGCTATTAATTTCATCGAGGAGTTAACTATTTAGTAATTTAATTTAGATCACGCCGTTGTGTAAATAAATTGGCGGGCTTTTTAAAGAAAATTCACGTAGATATAATCCATCTATCTTGCTTTAAACGGTGGTTTTTGAAGTGTTTTTTTTTCCTTCCAAATTCATTGACGTGGTAAATCAGTGTACTGAATTTTAGAGGACCAGATAGCAACATAGAGGATGAACAATGCCAACTCAAAGTTTTTACCAAATATTCAAGATTCTAATCTTATACAACTACATAGTTATAGAAAATAGAATTTTCATCCAAAAACATAAGACAAATGGTATAAAAACACAAAACCTTGATGCAACCACTTTCCGGCAGTCTAATCGGCAGAGAAATGGCGGTTTGACCGGCCCTGGGTGATCTGAACGCTGTTACAGTAAAATCAGGGCAATAAATATTGTTTTCAACCCGATTTCAAAAACCAAAATCGAGAGAACTTTTGATACATAGATCTAAATGATATGAAATTTCGCAGAGATCTTTTCTAGGGGATTGTGAACCTATTTCAACAAATGATCATAAAAAACATGACTAAAGTTGAGACTTTTTTGCAGTTTGAAGGAGAGGTGCACTAAAACCGAGCCAAAACCTCAACTGGTGAATACAAGTTGCTCGTGGGTAGATAATGGCCAAGATGGTTTTAGAAGTATTACCACATATCACAGCAAACTAGAACACCGAAAAACGCGACCCAAAAACCCTTAGAGCAAGAAATCAGTTAATGAGGCCAAAATCAAGTAAAACCGGGTTTCTTTATGAAATTGTTATCAAAGTGCCAAGATGATAGTAGATTGATTCCTAAGGATTATCTCCATATCAATCACGTCCTTGGCACAACAAGATCAAGAAGAGGGAAGAGGAGAGATCAAAATCAATCGAAATACGAGCAAATCAACCAAAACAAAAAATAGATATGGAGATAATCAAAGATAGATGTATTACCACTTGAAGAGATAGATTTTATAGCCACTCTACCTTAGAGGATAGAGAACACATCATGCACTCAAAACCCTAACTCTTAAAACAAGGAAGCACAAGAGAGGTGGGTTGGATGCTTAATCACATGTCTCCATTCCACCCTCTTTTATAGATAGGCTAGTCAGCCTTATCCACCCTTTAGTGGTTACTATCCATTTAGCTTAATGGGGGAAACCCGTTATCCCTACATACACGAGTTTTATTCACATATGTTCAATTATGCACGCTTTTTAAAGTGCATAAGCCCGTATTCGCTAAATCCTTAACCCTGATCCATCTCGATTAAACCAGCTCCACCTTGATCTAAACCACTCTCTAACGCATTGCCCACGCACCGTGGTTTTGATCCAAGGTGGTTTTCGGTATTTTGACCAAAGTACCAAAATACCCCTCGTTTATCTGGTCGTCAACATCCTTTGCAAGTAATTTCCATTCTTGCCTTGTGGAGGTGCACCACTAGCTTATCCCACGTCGTTAAGTCTCTCCCGTCCCAGTTCCCCCAAACCATAGCTCACTTAGACCGTCTAAGCCTCATGGTGTCATCCTACCGTCCGAATTCGCCTTCAATATTTTCACCTTTTTCGTGCCATACTTGAACTCACTATCTAACTCGGTATCTTCGATCGTTCTGGGCCACAACTCCTCCATGAGTCTATTCCCGATCCTCACCGTTGGCCATAGTTGACTCTAACAACCCTGCATATCCGTAGACGAAAAAAATGTTTATAGGCACAAGTTATTTACAACTTGACCCACATTAATCAAAATATGCATTATACAACCTTAATACAATGACCCAGGTCACCCGAACTCAATTCATGACTAAGTCCCAAAATTCTCAATTTCTACCCATAACCAAACCTAACAATGTGCGATCTGTGCAAAATCAAATAGTCACTCTAGAATCATTGCAATGGTTCATCACAATATTAAACAGGACATTCTCACATGGTCCTTCAATCTCACTCTTGATGAACCCATTGGCAATACCTAAAAATATAAACAGAATGTGGTTTAGACAAAAAAGATGAAATTTGCAAAGAGAGCTCCAAATAGTCAAAAGAAGAATAAGATGAGTTGAAAATAATCATGTGAGACAGAAATGGAGTGACGATACTGAAAATCATATTTTTCACAAAAATCTTCAAAACCATCGAATAAGTCGAAAATCCCACTCTAGGTCTATACGAAAGAACAATTATTTGATTTGCCCTTGGTCATATTGAGAAGAGATCAAATAATCAAGATAATCATAGCAAAACATTAAAGCGCTCCAATTTAAAGAAAATTTGCATAAAAGCTCTAAATGATGCTATAGAAATGCATTTTTACCGATCTTTCTCCCCCTTTGACAATAGAGTCATCAAGATGCATGAAATAAGGTATTAGATTTATTCATTTTTAACATTTGGATCCACGAAAATTATCAAAAGTGATTCTACATGTATTACACTAAGTTATAGTACGTGAAAGAACTATCTAGATCAGGGCAAACAATATATAGCAAAGATAAAGTCAAATGAGCAATAATTTAAAATTAAATAGATTTTTAGCACGTCAAGTTGCTCAAGATCATAATTTAGCCAAAGGTATCCTAAATAAGTCAAGCCATATCAATATTCTAAATAGAATCAAGAAGCTACAATTTAGTCAATTTAGAGTGCTACAAGTTCAAAATTAAGACATTTTGTTCAAGTACTAGATATCACTTGTAATTGAGTAAATTGAGCACATCTGGCATTTTCTGAAATTTATTTTTGGTTTTAAGTAAGCTTCAACCATTTTCACACAATTTTATTTTCTTAGCTATGTGTTAGATCTCAAGTCTTATGCAACCACTGAAGGACTACGGGTAGGCTACACTAGCGCATATTAAAAATTTCTACCCGTAAACCAAGATCACTGCAGTTATAGATCACGATCTTACCACTAGACGCGCAGGTGCGGAAGATGATGCAGCACGTCGGGGCAGAGTAGTCGTACTACTTCCTTGTTTGCGGTTCGTCCAAACGCTACAGATGCAGCGCCGCCAAAGGTATCCACACGTACGGGAGGAAGCGATGCACGCCGGATTACTAGATCCGCGCGAGCGACAAGGGCGTGGGAGGGGTGGCGGCCAGGGTTTGAGAATGTCACGAAAAACTCTCTCTCAAACCTGTGCGCCCCTGCCCTCCTTTTATAGACGTCCTTACAATGGGTTTTTACGAATAGAGGCCCATTAGGACTCAATGCCCAGTCCAACTCGGATCCAATCCGAATTAGGCTTCAGCCCTTAAGTGTGTGACCCTATAGGTTCACGTATGTTTAGACATGACGCGAGTACACCTACTCGGTCAATAGTTGGTAGCGGCCTCTAGCAAGACGTACCAACTCCTAAACGCACATAAAGATCATATCGGACGAACTATCACAACGTTATGTACATGCCAATCCTTTTGTCTCACGATATTCGGTCGAGCTCCAAGCTGACCACTCTTTCTCGATCCTGTGATTCAAAATCCCTTACTAGGTTAACTCTTAACCTTAAGTAGCATGGCTATGCATTTCTGGATCCGATCACTCGAGGGGCCCAGAGATATCTCTCTCAGGTAGAGAGGGGCAAATCCCATCTCGACTGACCATGCCTTGCAGCATGCTTCATGACAAACCCGAAAGCTACCTTTATAACTACCCAGTTACGGAGTAGCGTTTGATAGCCCCTAAGTAGGTCGATTCACATCTCAATTACATGCGACAATCTCATGTCTAAGGACAAGGCGTTCACATTGTGTAGAGAGAATCATAAGTATAATAGCTATGTCTCATGTTGGGTCGGTCCAACCCCATGTCTTAAACATATGTCCACATTATTGGTTTGACATCTCCATATCTATGACCTGTGAAACATGGTCATCAACCGATACATGTGCTAATCCATCATTCACGTGTGTCCTTACATGAACTCCGACTAGGGACAATTTTAGAATAACCATACAAGTAAAGAGTTTCACAAACAAGTCACATACTTATTAATCAATACAAAGATAATATTCAAGGAACATTTATTAAATCATGGATACAACGAAATATCATCATTTCTATGATTGCCTCTAGGGCATATTTCCAACAACCACCCCAAGCAAGAAGCTTAAGAAAGTGATCTTGGTCATTCAAAACCCCCCTTTGAGTTCATGCCTAGTGCAATGGTAAACTGTCTCATGAGAAAGAATTGGTGAGATCAGTTTTTTCGCACAAAAGTAATCATTTTGTATTTTCTTGATGTAATTCAAGAACAAAGAGCTAATACTAATTCATACTTCAATAAAGAACTAGCATAGCACAATCTAAAACTCAATTTAGGTTGAAGACTCAACTTAACTTATTTAATATAGCATGAATCATAAGAGGATTACCAGAGCAAAACTAGTCATAAGATCCAAAAATATATATTTTTTAATTCAAGTTTTTCATATTTAATAAACCTAGCATAGCAAAAGCTAAGCTATACATAGAATGACATGATAAATCTAGCAAGCTAGTACAAGATATGGTAATATGTAAAATAAGATATCATGTTACACAAGGATAATAGTTAAAGCTTCGTATATTAATATTACTATGCTTATTGCTGCATTTAAAATGCAACATGATGCAATAAAAATCCCAGCCCCCCTTTAGTAAGTGAGTCAATTTCATAAACATTTTTGTTCAAGTGAAGTTATGTCAACATTAAGCTCAAGAAAATTATAAATGAACTTTCCCTAAACCAAAGCAACATGCAAGAAGAAACTTGGAAAAACGAAAAAATAGCAATCCTTAAAGCGTAGACAAGATAGAAGGATCACTATGGCTCAGACTTACTATCATCTACCCCATATGACTCTAGGACCATTAGCTGGTCATCTAAATACAAGAGAATAAACACGTTTCATGTTTACCTAGGGGGTCAAAACCCTGCTAGACCTAAAAGAAGTGAGCGAACTCAACCTAGTGAGGAGAGAACTAACTAATAAGCAGCATCCTAAGATTACAAGATAAGAGAAAGAATCTAAACAGCATAGTATGATACCAACTCTGGTCTATGCTAGGAAGACTAACCCAAAAGCACTAAGAAGCAAAGCGTAGAAAGAAGCAAATAAACATATGATACAGAATGTACAAGATGCTCCCTCTCAAATTATACCATAAGGACAAACCACCCCAAGCTCTCCCCACAAAACCATGAACCTTGAGCTATCTAAAGGCTTAGTGAAGATATCAGTTAACTGGTGATCACTCTCCATGAAGTGAAGCACTAGTCACCCTTCTCCACATGGTCTCTGAGAAAATAATATCAAATATCTATGTGTTTGATCCTGGAGTGTTGCATTGGGTTCTTGGTAATGTTAATGGTAGAAGTGTTATCACAGAAAAGTAGAACACTATCTATAGCTAACTCAAAGTCCCGTAAGGTTGAAACTATCTAAAGCACCTGACTACAGCAACTAGCGGCTGCAACATACTCGGGCTCTGCGGTGAACTGTCCAACACTGGACTGCTTCCTAGAAGATTAAGAAACAAGAAAAGTGCTAATGAATTGGCAAGTGCTAGAAGTGCTTTTTCTATCTATCTTACAGCTAGCAAAGTCTATGTCGGAGTAAACTCTAAGGGAAAGACAGGAAGTAGAAGAGTACCAGATACCATAATTTAGAGTAGCTCGAAGGTACCTGAAGATGCGCTTCACCGCCTGATGGTGAGAGGCATGAGGAGAAGCCTGAAATTGAGCGCACAGATACACAGTGATGTGTATGTCTGACCTCGAAGTAGTGAGATACAGAAGGAAGCCAATTATGTTGCGGTACTCTTTCTAATCTACAAGCCCATCATCCTCGTTAGGATCAAGTGTGCTCGAGGTCACCATCGAAGTCGACACCTTCCCATCACTTATGTCAAAGTGTCTTAGGAGGTCTCAAGTATATTTGCCTTGATGCAAGAAGGTACTCTTCCGAGTTTGCTTGATCTAGAAGCCGAGGAAGAAACTCAACTCACCCATTATACTCATCTCAAACTTTGTGCTCATGATACCAGAAAACTAGAAAACAAAAGTATGAAAGGAGCCAGCAAAGATAATATCATCCATACATATCTAAATGAGTAGAAGGTCATTGTCATGCATATGAATGAATAAGGTCTTATCTAGCTCACATATCTCTAACCTATGACTTAAGAGATAGAATTTAAGCCTTTCATACCAGGTTCTAAGGGCTTGCTTAAGTCCATACAAGGCTTTGAAAATCTTGAAGAGATGGTTTGTGTATTTTGGGTTCTCGAAACCTGAGGGCTATCTAACATAGACCTCTTTCTCAATATACCCATTGAGGAGACACTCTTAACATCCATCTAGTATAGCTTGAAGCCCTTAGATACTGCAAATGCAAGCAAAATCCTAATAGTTTCTAGCTTAGCTACAGGGATGAAGATCTCCTCAAAATCTAAGCCCTCAACCTGGGAAAAACCCTGAGCCTTCAGTCTAGACTTATTTCGAATTACTACCAAATCCTCACTCTGCTTGTTCTTAAAGACCCACTTGATTTCTATAACATTATGACCACTAGGGGCTCAACAAGCAACTAGACCTTATTCCTCTCAAAATTCTCTAACTACTCAGTCAGAGCATGACCAACATCTTTGAGCTCAAATATGGTGATAAAGGCTAAGTGAAGACAAAAGTGAGATAAGCCAGACTTTGAGCATGTGACGTGCTTAAAGAGATTACCTATGATATGCTAAGAAGGATGGTAACACTGAATATGACGGGAAGGTCCTGGATGTGATGAAGAAGTGGCCTCTATCTCATGAGATGTAGAGGTAGGAGTAGAGTCATAAACTCCAGAAGAGTTAGAAGATAAGAGTAGATCTCCCTAAGGTGCAGTGGTAGAAATAGGCACCTTAGGAGAAGATGGGACTATGTCAGGCAAAGAACCATCATCACTATCATCCTCATCATCTACAAAGATGGTCTTGGACAGCATAACTGGACCAAAAATATCGGGTCTTGTACTAGGACTAGTTTCATTAAAAGTAACCTTATAGGTCTCTACTATCCTAATTGTCTCACAATTTCTGACCTTATAAGCCCATGAAGAAGTCGAGTGACCAAGAAAGATAGCATCAGATGAGCGAGACTCGAACTTATCTTGATTCTCAGACTTCAGAATAAAATACTTGCAATGAAAAACACGAACATACAAAACACTGGGCTTTCGCCCATACCTCAACTCCTAAGAAGTACGATACAAGTATGCCCTAAGAAAAACTCTATTCGAAACATAGTATGCAGTAGCTACAATCTCAGCCCAAAACTTTCTAGGTGTGCCATACTTATATAGCATCGTCCTAGGCATCTTGACCAAGGTACGATTTTTTCTCTCCATAATACCATTTTGCTGATGGACATATGGAGATGGGAACTGATGCTCTACACTTGTTTCATCACAGAATATCTCAAAGTAGGATTTCTTGAACTCTATGCCATTGTAACTGTGCATCGCTCGTAAGGCAATAGGGAGTTCAATAGATAATCCACTAAAAAGACCCCAAAAATGACCGATAGTCTCATCCTTCCAAGCTAAGAAAAATACCCAAGAGAACATCGAAAAGTCATTGATTACAATAAGAACGTACCACTTTCCACTAGCCGACTGCACTCTAGCTGGACCAGCAGTGTTCATATGAAGAAGCTATCTTAGTGTGTTGATCATAGACATAATGACTGGAGGATGAGAAGCAGCAACCATCTTGCCATGCCGGCAAGGAGTATAAACTATATCTTTGACCATCTTGAGCTTAGGCAGACCACAAATGAGGTTGTGGCCACTAACTCGGGTCAAATGATCAAATTCAATGTGACCAAGTCTCCTATGCCAAAAGGAGAGATCACGGGACTCTAAAGCAACTAAGCACTTAAGAGAATCACCAAAAGACTCAACAAAATTGGCACGAAAGATCCTCCTAAATCTAGAAATCCCGTAAACTAGACCTCCCAAAGAATCAAGAATATTGTAAGCATTTTTCTTAAAGCTTACCTCAAAATCGTCATCGGTAAGCTGGACAACTGATAGCAAATTATAATGTAGCTTACCCACTAAGGCAACATCCTTAAGAATAAAAGAATCATTAATGCACATAGTACCTTTAGCGATGACTTAATCTAACGAAGCGCCTCCAAAAGTGATCGCCTCATCACATGGAGCTCAAACTAGGGAAGAGAACCAACAAGAGTCAACAAGCCAAACCTCTCCCTTCCTAGCCTGATGAATCTGAGTCAATGCGAGGAAAACATCGGTGGCTCAATACTTGGTAAATAAGAACAGATATAGGAGCCCAGTATTGAGTCACATGGCAAGAAGAATATCCAGTCACACAAAAAAGACTGACCTCTAGCGATACTCTACATCTCACCTCTCATAGAAACATAAGATCTAGAAACAGAACTCAAACCTCTGCTTGATGTATACAGATCACACCGCGAATAGCTGCCTCGATGGGGGAAATCAAGGTCTATCTTGAGGACGATGGAAACCCTGACCAAAAGCAACTTGAGGACCAAAACCAAAAGAAGCCTAAAAAGCAAGTCCTCGATGCCGCCTAAAACCAAGAAAGTCAGGAGAGCTACCTATAACTCTAGACCTCATGTCGGTCTTCGGAGCACTCCAAATCTAGGGCTGATCCTGAATACTCCTAAGAGCACGAACACAGTCTCAACGTGCGATCTTGGCATGCCTAAAATAGAATTCAACTAAGTTTTCATCCTTCTGATAGATAGTGCAATAATACTTCATCTTCTGGGAGGTTGAAGCAGCAGGAGGCACAACCTTATTATTAGAAATCCCCTGGACAAAGCCTGAAAATTGAAACACTACTTTCTTAGGCTCAGACGCAACCTCGATCATACCTGCTGCTACAACTCTAACAACAGTAGGTGGATATTTTCTCACATCCTCTAAGAAATCATATCCTAGACCTTAATTAAATTTGCAAATCTTGGATTTGTTCAGGATAAGATTAAGTTTTTTCTTGTCTCTGATAAATTTTTCAAGAGTGTTCATGAGATACCCACACTCCTCAAAAAGGGAGGCACAAGAAGAACAAGAGGAAGAGGAAGATGACGAACCAGAAGCAGAAGATCGAATAGCACATGCATACCTCTCCTTATCCACGACTGCCTCAATCTTGAGGGTTTCATAAGACACACATGGGGCAGTCTTAATCCTAGCCATCTAGGCCTTGTAACTCTTTCTAAAGGCTTCTTGTATATTCTCCTATTTCTCTTCCACTTCAGCACAGAACAAGCAAACAGATTGTGGCTTCTCTAGTAAGTCTTTAGTTAGTTTCATATATTTTTATCTAAAATAATCAATTTTAATTTTTCACAATTATTACAGGGTGAGCTAACAAGTACCTTAGAGGCATATCGACCTATTTTCTTATTATGATCACACATGTCCTTAAATTGCTTCGAAATGAATTCAAGTTCAGTAGTTAATTTAGAATAGTTGGCACAAGAAGCAACAATCTCAATCAAAGCAGCTTATATTTCAACAATATTATGATCTACTTACTTTAAATTAATCTTCAAGTTGGTACAGCTATCATAAATTTTAGGCAGATCAAGGAGCATAGTATATAATCCTCTCAAAGCATTGTCCTTATCCTCACATGAGGTGCAAACTATAGTCTCAGCATAATCAGGCTGAAAAGAAGTAAATCTAGCAATCTCTAGTTCAGCTACTCAACTAATATTCTCCACCGTAAGCAACTCAAGCTCTGAAATCACACTATCATGTGAGATCCTTAATTTCTCTACATCTCCAAGCAAGGAAGAACAAACATCGCAATCATCACGAGAGGAAACATATCTAAGTGAAGTAAGCACCTGCGACAAGCTCTCTACCTCCTTCTCTAACTTAACACACCTAACTCTATACTTAGCATCAAACTTTTCTTATTTCGAAAAAGCATCATTGAGCTAGTCGTTGGAGAGGCATACTGTAACATCCTGATTTTTAGAGCCTTTTTGAAGCTTTTAAAATAAAATTCACCATTTGAATTTTTCTAGAATTAATACAAGTTTAAAATAAATTTCTATTAATTAAAAAAATTTAATATTACTAAATTAAACTTTAAAATTTGCTAAAAATATTTAATTTGGGTTTCTTGTGTCTCAAAAAATTTTCTAGAATTTCTTTGGATTTTTTTGGAGTTATTTGCTATTTTTAGAGCTCTTTAAATTTTATTTGAATTTATGAAATTAGAAAATCCCTTAAAAATTTTAGGAACAGTGTTAGGTCTGCCCACTACTGTTTATGGGCCTAATCAGCCATAGCTGTCCAATTCCACCTTTCCCACGCGTTAGCCATCTGAGCTGTGTTCCACGTCGGTGGTTGGATCACGCCCGAGGACACGTGTCCTTCATCCAAGGGCCCTGTACTGTTCATCTGCACCATCTAACCTCAGCCGTGCAATCTATCCAGCTATCGCGTTTTGCTCATCCAGCCGTCCTTGCACTATTCATCATCGCCCTCGCGGTCTCTCCTCCATCGTGCGCCGCCCGGACTTCGCCGTGCTATAGCTGCCTCAGTCTCGGTGTTCGTGCTCGAGTCGTCGTCGTCCCCGTGCTCGCCGTGGACTCTTCGGGTTCTGTACTTAAAAGCTAAGCCCACGGCTCGATTCCGCCGTCCTGAGCCGCTCACCTTCCCTCGCCGTCGATCTCACACTGCCATCGGTTTTTCGCCTCGGTCGTCGACATTTTTGTCTTCATCGTCGATACTTCAGCCACCATCTGCTGAGCCACTACTGGTGAGTTCCTGCTGACCAGTCATTGCTCACTGTCTCGCCCCGAAGACAGCTTTACGTCACCACACCGTCCCTCGGTCTACGTGCACCGCCGCCGCTTCGGTTCATGTGCACGGCCGCCTCACTGTAACACCTCACCCATTCGGACGCCCTGTCACTCTTGCCTTTCATCCTAGCCGTTCGATCATCATCGCGCTTGTCCTCGACCGTCTGATTGATGTTTCCATTCGGACCATCCGAACTACCTCAGCTCCTGAGCCGTTTGATCATCATCGGACCGTTAGATCATCGTCAATGCTTTGGACTGATCTGAACCTCTCCATGCATCCTCAGTCGTCCGATTGATGTTGGACCGTCCGATCGACATCATCGTTGGACAGTTCGAACGTCTTCGCCCCTTAGCCATGCGATCATCAGATCGTCCGAATATAATCCCTTCTCGGCCGTCTGATCGTCATCGCGTTCGGATAGTCTGAACATCCTTGCCCATCCAGACCGTCTGATCGTTTCTCGGACCGTCTGATCACAGGAACAACCCTTGTCGAGTCAGCTCTATCTGAGTCATTGCCACCTCAACCCTAGATCCAATGTGTCACCATGTGTCAGCGCCAAGTCAGCACCAGAGCCGTCCCAGATGCCATGTCAGATGCCACATGTTTGCCACATCATCAGCCATGTCAGCCCTACTTGCCACCTGTTAACCACGTGTTCGCCACATCAGCCCTAGCTTGTCCGTCAGCATACCCAGTCGTGTATACACTGTTCTATGAGCCGAGTCCACCGTAGACTAACTTTTTCATGCACCAAGTCCACAACACAGTAGAATTTTTGAATTTTTAGTATTTTCTTTAGATTAGATTTTCCAAGAGTCTGTTCTCTTCTGTCCTTGTTCTGATTAAACCCGTTCTATTTTTTAAATTCATCTAAAATCGAGTTCTATCTTTTGGTTTTAGTTTTGAAGTTTTTGGAGTTCATTTGAATTTTATTTAATTTTATTTTATATATCGTTCGTTTTCTCTTTCGTTAGATTGCGTCTTCGAATGAGCGAAAGCACAACCAGAAGGTTAAGAATTCCTAACTAAGCAAGGCCAAGGCAAGTCGTGTCTTTTTGATCATGTTGAATCTATTTTTTAATCTATTATTTATTTATTTTATTTTAAATTATCATGCAACCCTGCACATCCAAAACAAAGAAATCATTTTTGGATATAAGTTCCTCATAACTTGATCCACGTTAGTTAAAATATGCATCATACAATCTTAATGCAATGACCCAGATCGCCCCAACTCAATCCATGACTCAAGTATCAAAATCCTCAATTTCTACCCATAACTAGTCCTGGCAAAGTGCAATATTTGCAAAATCAAATAGCCACTTCAGAATCATTGCAATGGTTTATCACAACATTAAATAGGATCTTCTCATATAGTCCTCCACTTACTTAGTAGTGGCTGTCTTCTTTGGAAATGGTTTAATTTTAGCCATGATTTGAATCTGAGAGCTACTTAGATCTGATCCAAATTCTAATTATATACAAGACTTCAGTTGCTTATATTGTATGAGATCTGAATCTAACTGCTACTGGCCTGTCACCTATGCAACTGTTTGTCTCAATCATCTGTCCGAGAGCTCAGAGAGGAAATGCAAACAAGTCGGTCATCAATTAAACGAGGTCAGTTGCAACTTACAGTCTACTCAGATTTCCACGAAAAAGGTATGCAAGTTGGTTAGTTGGTCCACTTGTTTTTCAATCGATATCACCGCATAAATTTAGAAAACAAAATGTAATCAGACCTGAAAATATATCGAATGTGGGTTTAGAACTTGAGTAGATTACATTTCCATGTGATTTCATGAGTGAAAAACAAGCACTCATTTGAGCTCTGCTATCATAAGGTGAGATTAATTTGAATAAAAACACAACAAACAAATTGCTGTAAACAATGGAGTTCCACAGCACATTTCTGATCACTTCAGAAACAAATTAAGTTGAACACAGCTAGCTAGGCCGGTGCAACGCTAGAATCATGATATTTAATTAGGACCATCGAATTTTTAATCAAATACATGTAGCTATGTTCTTGCACACATAAGTTCAAGTCCAGGTCTTTCTTTACTCGCTAAGATATTGAAGAAACCAATAGGTGCACATGTATGGAAGTGTAGAACAGGCACACTCATAGCGCTTCTAAAATGACGCGTTCACAAGTACAACCTCAGCAATTGTATATAGCCGTACTAATAACATGTGCATGCAAATTCAAGTACAAACTGCAGTAGTACTAGTTAACTCTTCCCAACAATTGAATGCACTGCAATAGTACTAGTTGTTCAATGCATGACTAACCATCGCTAGGCTAACTAGAGACAACTTGATCGGATCTACTAGCCATATCAACTGCATCCAAGATTTGTCACACGCAGATAGCTAGAAGAGCACATGTGCTCCGCACAGAGACTGCAAAATTTTGTCAATATCTTCATATGAAACATTAGTACTGCAGCAACTAAATGATAGAGAAAACCTAGTTAGATCATTGGAATCTAAGAACGCTTCCTTCTGGAAGGGACTATAAGGATGCCAAGTGCCATCATGGGAAACATAAGAAAAAGGGAGTAGGTTCGAAAGAAAATCTAGCCAGTCACTTCAGTTGTGTCCATTGTGATAAGAGGCAGCTCCAGCAAATTTCATGGTCTTTGATGTTTGCATTCAATACCATAATCCATTGGATGGTCAGGTTTGGTCTTGCAGCGTCAGAACTTCATGAGAAACATGCAGCCACGTTTAACCTGGGCCCACACAGCAGGCACCATGCATGAGAGGAAAATGGAGCTCAGATAGCCATCATCAACCATGGCATGTTACCTGACCTGAGCCATTTCCTTGAGTAGCTTTCAGGACTTTATTACTCAAGGGCTACTTGACTATATATGCTGTAGCAAAAGGAGGTGCAGGTCCCATCAGTCCATCACCTATGTAGGATCGTATATAACAATAAGAGGGGTGAATGATTGTCGCTGCTTATGAACACCTAAAAATAAATCTCAAATACGACCGCCGATGCACGTAATCATAATCTCTTTCTGCTCAAAGACTTCAGTCGTTCGAACGCTTTAATCGCTCGAACAAGTACTCGTTGGAGACAGAAGAAAAACGATACTTAGAAAACACATCGCTGATGCTAGCAAAACTTTTCGTGTAATATATTTGATTTATTATTTCTGTATTATGAATGTGGTTACAAAGTGCCCTCACGGCAACCCTAAAAACTCTCTCGACGAAAGCCTTCCAAAAACCCACACAACAACTAGACCCGTTAGCCCTTAACCTCTCCTGCTTTTATAGGCTAATGTACCAATCGTGTCTGATTCAAACACGGCCACAACACCTTATCTCTTTCAAAAATTAAGGGATCCGAAACCCTTCTTAACACAGGTTTTACCATATCTCTAAACCTTCATGTTATGGACTCCTTCCATAAAGTTTTCAATCTCACCATGTGACGAAGCCTCTAGGACACACTTCCTGTATCTCCATCACACATTACTAACTCTCGTGTTGAAGCCTCCAGGATCACACCTACTGTAGCTTCTCCACGCATCATCATGTGCTCTAGCGTGAGCCCGATCATCTCGTATGATATCTTGACTATCTGGACCTCAGATTACCCCCTCCTAGTCCTGGTCCTCCTCGTCACCAACCGTAAACGTCTCCACGCACCACGCATCACCCACCTTTGATGTCCACGTGCTCCAGTATGAGCCTAACCACCTCACGTGACATCCCGACCGACTAGACCTCATATTATCCCCTTCTAGTCTCAGTCCTCCTCATCACCGACCATGATCGTCTCTACGCTAACCTACACATACAAAGATGAAAGAAACTTTCTCCTGACACAAGTTCTCTACAACTTGATCGTCATCAGCACACACACACTCACACCACCCTTGTCCATCCATAGATAAAAACAAAACCATCCACGACCACAAATTCCATCGTTCTCCAAACCTCCAACTTCAAACTACTCATTACGACCACTAGCTCAACGAGTACTCAAAAACTACAAGTACTCAGAAAATCCCATCGCTTCGCTCAAAACACTTGGGAATAACATGCATATCTACCGACTACCGAGAACCAAGTCCTTCCGACTATCAATCACCAAGTAACTACCTGGTACTATAACACCGTCCACCAATCACCGACCATCATGTACCAGCCAGTCATACCGCTAGCCTAACATGAGTACTCGAAGTACTTGAGGATCACAAGAAATAAGCCACTCATACTGATCATGAAGTTCACGAGTATCGACTGTGAAACCTATGGCAATTGATCACAAAATGCCTTGAACTACCATTTGCTAGATCTACAATAACCGATGAAAAGTCTACGATAACGACAACAGACTGCAAAAATCTACGAGTACCGACTACAAAGTCTACGACCATTAACTGCAAAGTCTATGACTATCGATCACAAAGTCTACGACCATCGACTTGGCCGATATCACTTGGCCGATCGGACTAGTCCAAACATCTTTGAAACAGAGCGTTGCCCAATCTCCGTCTCTACTCGACAACCATCCGAACCGCTCGGACCCAAAACCACTCGCAACAGAACAAAAACCACTTGGAGAATACAAAAACCACTTGATCTTGAAACCTTCAATTGCAATCGACTGAAACTTTCACAAACGCAATATCTAAAGCAGTCTAAATGTTAATTATTCATCATTACTTTATTCACGACTATCTACATGGTCTAACAACCTGTGCTACTTTACCGGAAGATCATGTTCTCAGAGATCCAAGTGAGCAGACTGTGTTGACCCTGATCAGGATTCAGGAGATACATCCTAGTACAAGATTGACGATCACTTCAGTATCTTTCTTGAGCTGTACTGTACTGTTCTATTGCTCAAGTCCACAAGTCTAATTTTTGTCTGTGCTCTATGCGTCGCTATTGTCCAGTGTCCTCTACAGCTTGCGGTCCGAGCGCCGTTTCGATGTAAATTCAGGGCAAGAGATAATTGTAATAAGAACAAGAAAAGGTTCATCGATTATCGCGGTTTATAAGAGGTGATGTGTCAAGATTAGCTTTGTAACTGATGAACAATTACGGTGTTAGCTAGTAGCTAGGAAGCCCTGCGCCTGCTGCATGCACTCAGAGATTAGAGCTTTTTGACTGCTTGCAATTGCGATGTTTGATGCTACAAAAGCTCAACAAAATCCACCAAAGAAAAAAAAGTAGAAACGGATGCCATTGCTGATAGGGATTATTGGACCTATTTGTTTTTCAGTTTTTTGTGATCACATGGATTATTAAGTGTGACAAAGGGCAAAGGGGCCCCAGGTAACAAACAGTACCTTTGGTTTTGATGCGAAAAACCGTCCATCGCCAGATTTATACTTACGATTGACTCTTCTTTTCGTATAGTGAGGCAATGTAAAGCCTGACAAGAGTCAAACTCGGTAAAAGCAAAATGCTTTGAGAAGCAATAAATTGAGAAATGGAATAAAAAACGGAGAAATTGAGAAATCAACAAACAGTTTCGCACAGAAGCAAGTTTGTTTTTCCATATAGTCAAAGAACAAAGAAACAAAGGAATGTTCTCCTTTGTGAAGTTCTTTCACGCCATGTCTTCACATAGAGGATATCATATAGCATGGTCAGAAGAAGAAAATATATAAACAGTGGGGGGCGGGGGGTGGGGTTCTAGGGGACAACAGGATTGGAAGAGCAGATAGGCTTCCTCCTCTCTTGAACACGCACCCTTCTCTCTTCTTACAAGACACAAGTTGCTACATGCTCTTATTAGTTCCACCTTTTCTCTGTTGTTTACCATGCCTACTGATTCTTTTTGAACTACCTCCACAGCCGGATTGGCCATTCAGGTGACAAGCCCACAAAAAACCAACCAAAAACAATGTCAATTCTGTATGTCTATGTATGTGATCTTATGACATTGGTGCTGAGTATAGCCTTGTCCTCTTTGGAAGCAGGAGTGCAGGCCTGGTTGTTGTTGTCATTGTTGCTGTTGTTTGTTAGTGATGATCCTGGTGTTATGTTGTCATCACTCCTAAAGGAAAGCGAGGCATCCAGCACACCAGAAGGACTTGCACTGGTGTGTGCGTTCTTCTTCACTAACTCCATCTCTTGCATTGCTTCATGGCATCTCCCCACATTTTCCTGCAAATGCATATTTAGTAGATATTTCAGACAATATATTTGTAATACATAATCTAATTTTTCTGGTAAAGGATCCACACCTTATCTACAGGGATTTTAGAAGCTACAAGAGCACGGCCGAAGTCAACAACTTGGGCTTCAGCAACTGCTGAAAGAGCCACGGCTGCTGCAATCTCAGAAGGTCTGAATTGCAGGAACTTAGTTCCTGTGAGCAAATGAGACAACTATTCTAATCACCTGCTGTCTGATACTTGAATTAACAATGTCAGTGAGTCTGGATTAATTCATCAAGTAATTTACCTTTCAGAGTGCCGAGTATGAGCTCGATGCACCGAGAGACCAAATAATTAGTTAGCGGCTTTCCCTCATTGAACTTGTCCAGGAAGTAATCAATGTAAGAGAATGGGGTAACCGAATGCATCCTCCATTTCAGAGTGCTTAGCACAAGAATCTCCATCCTCTTAATAGTCTTTGCTTCGAACACATACTTTGCATTGCAAACCTGTGACACAACGATCAAACTTTAGAAAATACATCAATCAATCGTTAAACAATTATCGATCTCATGTAAGGCTGCTATTTATTCTTCACCTGAATGTCTAGAGACTGAGGAACCTCAGTCTCGTCCATCTTGGCAGCAAGACATAGGCAAGCAACTGCCAACAGCTGCTGCATCCAGGGGGTGTCATCCTACAGCAACAAGACAAACAAAAATCGCACCCTCTTAACATCTAAGGTTGGAAAGAATGCAATGATCTCCACAAACATACGCTGATTGACTTGATAAAGAAATAACAATGTACAATTGTGGCTTAGCTTCTTACTGGAAGTTGTTTTGAGAGGAACCTATCCAGATAGTTCACAGCGAGGTAAACACACAATGGTCCAAAGTTGTAGTGAGCCCGGACCTGCAGTAACAAATGATGGAGACAAGCAGTGCATTTCAGTTACCATGCAAACAAAGTTGATGAAATGGGTGCAAAGTAGGAGTCAATGCTATATCTTGGCAGTTAACATGTTGTAAAACTAGAAAGCAGCATGCTGTAAAACACACAACCCAATAACTAGATATAAACAGGTTAAATGAATCTCGAAAGAATCCTAAATTCTCAAGAACAGTAGTGAAACACACACACAGCATTAATATGTCCTAAAGGGAAATTTGCAACAGATTGTGTCATGATTTTTTCCTCACCTTGCAAATCCAATCAATGGCCTCGACCCTCCAAGAAAGCTCCAATCCTCCATTGTTCAACCTCTCCAGGTAATCCCCGGTTGCAGTTTCAATCAATTGCTCCCTCTCCTTCTCCATGAGGGACACCACAAGCTCACCGCTCTCCAATTGCAATCCAACAAAGCCCGAGAATTCAAGATTCCTCCCCAACTCCTGCGCCTCCCCCTCATCGTCGTCGCACCCAAGGATGCTGTCCCTGTCCTCCGCACACAGCAGGGAGGAGGAGGAGGAGGAGGAGGCACCGATGCATAGGAATCCCATGGCAAGATTGCCGCAAGAAATGATTGTTTCTTCGCAATTCTTGGACCTTGGTCCTGTTTGGTCAGGAAATTGGTACCTAGGGGCTAAAGATGGCGACTTGTTCTTGGCTTCGGCTTTGTGTTGGGAGATAAAGGAGCCTAATTGACTGCAAGGAGAGGGCTGATGAGGCTCATCTCTCTCTCCCTTCTCTCTTCTCCCTTGAGAGGGAGAATAGCAGTATTTATTGGAGAGGAGAAGGAAATAATTAAACCATGGGGTTTTAGGAGGAGATTTGGGTGTTTTTTAAGGGGTGAGCATTTAAGGATGATTAGGCGGTAATTATACCATCGGCCATGTGTACTGCTTCATCCCACCATGTCTCTACACAAGCCAAACCCATTTACAGACAGCAAATTAATGGTGTTGCCTTCAAGGACATCATGTAATCCTTTTATGGAATTAACTTGATTTCCTGACTGGTATACATGTGTTGCTAGCCTTGATTGTTTCTACTTTTTGCGTGCTTGAAATGTTGAGAAGTAATTAACCAAGACGATATAACTTTACTGTATTCTTCTCCAAACATAATTCTATGGTTTTCATTTATCCTTGAGAACATTTCTACTTGAGAATTGTGTTTGCATTCATCTTGTGTTTAATACCGTGTGTTTATCGAAGCTATATGAGATTTGAAGCTAATTTACTTCGCATACAATAGTAGTATATATACAAATGATCATATTAATAATTATGCTTTTTTTACAAGAGTTGTGATCATTTATATGGTTACCTAGCATTGACTATGTTTTGGTTTCTTTCAATATATGTACTAGAATGTACCATATGTGCACATCTAAATGTGTAATGTTGTAATTGCTTTCCTAGCATATTCGTGTCTTCTTTACAATCCATTGAAATTCTACTAGAGACAGAGGATTGACCATATAATATTTTTAAAAGAGCATTAACATATGACATCTAATATAATTAATGATGACTGCTTGAAATATGTGAACACATATTTAAACAAGCCCACCAAATTTAACGGGAGGAGAAAAAAGAGCGGTTAGTGCTACATCTTCACTTTTCTCAGTTTTTACTCTTTGTATTTGTCATCTTTTTATATGCAAGTGGTGATGCATAGTTCACAGCACTGTGGTTACCTAAAAGACTACTATGTTTCTCCTTTCTTGGTTATCTTCCTGAGCCACTCAGTGAAGTAAGAGCCAAGGCTGGTGAACACTGCTGACATGGTGCTGCCCCAGCGTCGTCTACACCAACAGCCCACCACTTCTCCAGCTGGCGGATTTCCATATATTAGCAAAACACCATTCATAAACCTTACAGGTCATCTCAACATCATCATCATCAATAATGGAGGTAGCTCTTCATGTTGGCGCCAAATTGATTGTTGCTGTGGACTTCTTAATTATATTTTGGGTGGTTTCGTGCATCCAAATATTAGGGGATTTGAGGATTTACTGCTAATATCTCATTGACATGAGAATTTACTACTCATGTCTCATTGGTATAAGGATTTACCACTCATAGACATGAGGTATCAAATGCACATGTTTACAGTGGTGAATTCTTAATTATTCCTTTTTTAAAGGAGAGTTAGTGTATAATCGTAGCTACTTTGAATATGTGAATCCACATCTTTGAAAAATAGGCCATCGAATATAGTGAACAATTGGAGAAGAAAATAAAGGACCATGTGAGAAAGTCCTATTTAATGTTGTGATGAACCATTACAATGTTTATGAAGTGGTTATTTGATTTTGCAAAAATCGCTATCTGGATGGATTGTTCTGGCAGAAATTGAGGATTCTGTGTTTTGAGTCATGGATTGAGTTAGGGGGATCTGGGTCTCTGCATTAAGGTTGTATGAAGCATGTTTTGACTAACGTGGGTCAAGTTGTGAAGAACTTGTGCCCGAAAATAATTTCTTTGTCTTTGGATGTGCAGGGAGGCTTGGAGTCGCCATGGTTGACAACGAGGATCGGGGCTACGCTCAGAGAGGAGCCGAGGCCCAAAACGATCAAGGATGCGGTGAGAGATGGTGAGCTCAAGCATGGCATAAGAAAGACTGAAAATGTTGAAGGTAAGTTCGAACGGCGGGTTTACACCATATGGCTTGGTCGGTCCAAGTGAGGCGTGGTCCGGTGGAACCGGAGCGGGAGAGACTTGCTAGCGCGTGGCAAGCCAATGGTGAACCTACACGTGGCAAGCATGACGATTGTTTGCAATAAAAGATGAAGACCTGGCCAAGAAAGGGCATTTTGGTAAAATTGGCCAAAATACCGGAATCTACCTTAGATCAAAACCGCGGCGCATGCGGGCGTTTGGAGAGCGATTTAGGTCAAGGGGATGCTGGTTTGATCAAGTTGGATCAAACGGAAAAGGCTTAACGGATTTATACTTATGCGCTTTAAAAAGCGTGCATAAGTGACTTATGTGAGTTAAAACCCGTGTGGTTGGGGTTAACGGGTTTCTCCCATTGTGCTAAGTGGATTATATCCATTAGGGTAAGGAATGGCTGGTTGGGCCTCCTATATAAAGGATTGGGATGGAGACTTATGTTATCCATCTAATCCATCTCTCATGTGCTCTCAAGTCTAGGGTTAGGTTAGAGAGTTGAGTGCATTGTGTGCTCTTTGTCCTCCAAGGTGGACTGACTGTAAAACCCAACACAAGTAAGCAATACATCAATCTTGATCATCTCGATGAATCTTCTCTATGTGGATTGATTTGCTCTTATCTTGGTTGGGTTGATCTCTCTTCTGTTTTTCTTGATCTTGCTATGCTAAAGACGTAAAAGATATAGGGATAACCTGTGGAAATATATCTCATATCATCTAGGCACTTCTATAGCAAGTTTATCAAGAAACCCGATTTTGCATGTTTCTGGTCTCCTTGTGTGATTTCTCGTTTTGAGAGTTTTTGCTTGTTATTTGCCCTTGATCTAGCTTGCTGTGACATGTGAGAACACATCTGGAGCCATCTTGGCCGTCATATACTCACGAGCAAGTTGGATTCTCAAATTGGGGTTTTGACTCCGTTTTGGTGCAACCTTCCAATAAACTGAAAAATATCTCAACTTTGGACATATTTTTTATGATCGTTTGTTGAAATAGGTTCACAATAACCTAGAGAACATCCATACAAAATTTTATATCATTTGGATCTATGGATCAAAAGTTCTCTTGGTTTTCGGATTTGAAATCGGGCTGAAAACAGTATTCATCGCCTGATTTTACTGTAGCAGTGGTCAGACCGCTGTTATAAGGCCGGTCAGACCGCTCGGAGTGGTCTGACCGCCCTTTGAACGCTGGTCAGACCGCCTGGAAGGGTTTGGTTCCAAGTTTAGTTGTTTTGGGTCAATTGGAGTGATTTTTATTTAGAGATTCTATGTTCTACACCTTTGTAGGTGTTTGAATCTAGAATCTTGAATACTAAGGGGGAAAATCAGAGTTGGCACCATTCACCCCCCCTCTGTTGCCTTCTTCGGTCGTACAAGTGGTATCAGTGCCCGGTTAGATTTATTCAATAGATCTTAACCGGTCTTAGGAGGTATGGCAACTGACAAGTATTCAACCAAACCCCCCGTGTTTGATGGAGTGGATTTCTCGTATTGAAAGTCTCGCATGCATGCTTATATTGAGCCCCAAGGGCACGCGATCTGGCTTAAGGTCAAAAACCCTTATGCGGTGCTGGCCGATAACAATGAAATCTCTCCTGATGTAGAGGCAAATAGCAAGGCACGCAACTTTCTGATTCAGAGACTTAGTCAATCGGAATTTGAGCGAGTCGCTCACTTGAAATCTGCTCACGAGATCTGGAAGACCCCCTCTAACTATCATGAGGGCTCTACCGCGATCAAGGAAGTGAGACAGAATCAACTCAAGAAGGAATACTCCAAGATCGAGCAGAAGCCCGGCGAGTCTTTGGATGAGTTGTGGGGAAGGTTCAACAAAATCCTCCACGACCTCCGTGCTGTTGGCCTTACCTTCACAGAGTCTGAGAACGTGTGCCAAATCTTAGGTGCTCTCAATGTGAAGGTCTGGGGGATGAAAATCACATCCATAGACGACAACATTGTCATGAGTGTGCTTACCATGGATAAGCTCTACTCGAGGTCGAAGACGCATGAGATTGACTTCATCTCGCGTCTTCCCAAAACAGAGTCGATGGCTCTTGTGATGGACCCTCTCGGAGCAGTTCCTCTGATCATGTGGATGTTGGTTTTTCTTTGTCCACTTTGCACTCAATTAGTGATGAGCAACTTGAGTGGCTACCTAAGGAAGATTTAACCCTTCTGTCCACCAAGTTAACTAGAGCGTACAACAAAGTGAGAAACAAGAGAAGAAGTGGTCTGGTGACATGCTTCGAGTGTGGTGAGCCAAATCACATTCGTGCCAAGTGCCCCAAGCTGAAGAGCAAAGAGAAGGACTTTCGTAGGCTTCCTAAAGCTCGAGACGTGAAGGTAAAGAAGCCCAACTATCGAAAGTTTATCAACCGGGTCCTTGTCGCTCTTGAGTCAGTGGATATGAGCGATGTGGACTCCGAAACGGAGGACAACGAGGATGACTCTCACGACAAGAAGAAGGCTCAAGATTTCACCAGCATGTGCTTCATGGCCAAGAGCAGCCACAACATTGACTCCTCCGACTCCGACGAGCCTTACAGTGATTCTGACGAGGTATATCCCTCTCCCAAGGCTATGAAACGAGCTCTCATTGCAACTGAACAGCAATTAAGAAAGCAGGCCAAAATGATCAAGAGTCAGGATATGATGATTGATAACTTGAACTTAGAGATTGTTAGGCTCAAGTCAATTAATCCTGAAGATTGTGAATCTTGCTTGCATTTGCATGATGAACTGTCCACATTAAAATCTGCTCATTTCTCTGTTGTCGACCAATTTAAAAATGCTCTAGATGATTTAGATTCTCTCAAGTCAAGTCATGATCATGTGTGCATGCATGCTATTGCTCTTGATGCTATTCTTGTGAATGCTATTTCATCTTCATATTCAAATTGTGCTTTGCTAGAGATTAGATTGGATAATGCTCTTAAGGAATTGCAAAAGTTTAATCCTGATCATACTTGCTCTCATTGTGAGGAAACAGAACTAAAATGAAAGAAATAATTGAGATGGTTATGCATTTTAGGACTGCATCATGTAAAAATTGTCCTAAACTCACAACTGCGATAGATGCTCTTAACAAGACTCTAGAAGCAAAAGTATGTATTGAGAAATCCTTTGCCATGATTGCATCTAAAAAGATCATTGATTTTGATTATTGTACTTTTTGCATCGAGAATGCATACAATACAGCTGAAGTACAAAAAACCCTTAGGATCAAGTACCAAGAGCAGTTGGCTAAGATTAAGAATGTTTCTTGTTTGTCGTGTGAGGCTCTAAAGATTGATGTAGTCATTTTTAAGGAAAGACATGCTAGGGCAATCAAATCTAGCAAGTGCACCACATGTGAGAGCCTAGTAAAAGAAAATGACTACCTTAAGAAAACTCTTGAGAGATTCTCTAGTGGGAAGAAAAATCTCAACATGATTCTTGACCAATCAAAGGTGAGTGTGAAGAATAGAGGTCTAGGATTTAATTCTCTAGAGTACTCCAAAAACCACCCACCTAAGCTTGTGAAAATAGTTGAGAGTGGCATGTTTAAGGTAGAATCTTCTGAGCCATCCAAGATAGCCTTTAGATCTACAGGTTTTGCCCAAACTTCTTCTAGCAAAACAGGTGCTTCCTCTTCATCAGGTGAGACCCCTCAAAAGTTCAAGTACCATTGCACCTTTTGCAAGAAGTTTGGCCACATAGTTGAGTTCTGCTTCCGTAGAACCAAGGTCGAGAGGAAGAAGAGAGAGCATGTTTTGAGATCCATCAAAGTAGTTTCTTCCACCTTGATTGTTTCTAGAGCTAGGCAGCCTGCTTTTCGTGATAGATATGGGCCTAGAGACAGCTTCTTTGACTCCTTTGGTGGCCATAAGCAACGCTCTGGGTTAGGATATCAGAGTAGACCACGAGTAGCACCTAGTCAGGGGGAGTACCGGTCTTTTGGTAGACCGATTCAGAGAGGGCTAGGTGGATCTCGTATGCTTGCTCATGATTTTCATGCTAACCCAATTGCTCGTGTCTCTATTGCTTCTCCAAAGCATCGTGTGGCTCAGTACTGGATTCCAAAATCATTTCTCACTAATCCCAGTACTGAGGCACAAATATTTCATGTTCGTGTTTTGTAGGTCCGACGTGCGAGGAAGGAGGATGTGTGGCTCGTTGACTCCGGGTGTTCTCGATATATGACCGGAGATTCTAGATGGTTCTCCTCCCTCACACGTGCATCCGGCAACGAGTTGATCACGTTTGGAGATGCTTCTACCGGTACCGTGACAGCCAAGAGAACTGTGCACGTCAACGATAATTTCATGCTCAAGGTTGTCGCCTTGGTAAGTAAACTGAGGTATAATCTGCTTTCTGTCTCCCAGATTCTTGATGAGGGCTAGAAGTAAGATTCAAAAGTGGTGAGTGTAGAGTTCTAGACTCTTCTAGAGAGTATGTCTTTGGGATCTCTAGGTTTGAGAGGATTTTCAGTGCTGACTTTAGTATCTCTTCCACCTCGAGTTCTAGGTGTCTTGTTGCTTTTGACTCTCTGGACTTAGTGTTGTGGCATCGTAGGCTTGGGCACAAAAGCTTCGACCAGCTTACTAGAGTCAGTAGCAAGAACCTGATTAGAGGATTGCCTAGACTTAAGAGTGTCAGAGATCTCGTGTGCACACCCTGTAGACATGGTAAGATGGTTTCTGCTCTCCATCCTCCTCTTACCATGATTATGACTGACGGATCTGGACAGTTGCTTCACTTAGATACAGTAGGTCCGTCTAGGGTTCAGTCTGTAGGAGGAAAGTGGTATGTGCTGGTAGTTGTAGATAGCTTCTCGAGGTATTCATGGGTTTTTTTCTTAGTGTCTAAGGATGAAGCTTTTGGCAATTGACCCTTAGACTAGCAATCAACCTGCCTAGAGCCTTGAGAGCCATTAGGAGCGATAATGGCACTGAATTCAAAAACCAGTCCTTTGCTACTTTCTGCACTGAGAGAGGGCTAGAACACCAGTTTTCCTCACCTAGAGCCCCCCAGCAGAATGGGGTGGTAGAAAGGAAGAATAGGACTCTTGTTGAGATGGCTAGGACCATGTTAGATGAGCACAGCACTCCTAGGAGATTTTGGGCTGAGGCGATCTCTACTGCTTGTTATGTGTCCAACAGAGTCTTCTTGAGATCAGTTATTGGCAAAACCTCTTTTGAGCTTAGATTTGGTTATAAACCTAGCGTGTCTCATTTCAAGATTTTTGGTTGTAAATGCTTCATTCTTAAACCTGGCAATCTTGATAAATTTGAATCTAGATATAATGACGGCATTTTTCTTAGATATCCTGCTCATTCTCGTGGCTATCGTGTTTTTAATTTAGAAACTAACAAAATAGTTGAGACATGTGAAGTCACTTTTGATGAGGCTAGTCCTGGTACTAGACCCGACGGTGCAGGTACACAGATACTTGGTGAGAGCGAGGGCATCTTCGTCATCGACGACCTTGACGAGGAGGATGAGGACTCAATCCATCCTCCAATCACTCCTGAGCTGGGTGGAGAGCCTTCCTCTATTTCTCCGGCTTTAGGAGAACAGCCTCTTCCTACTGGCTCCTTGGGTGGCTATGTTCCTACCTCCACAGCTCGTGAGGTAGAGGCCACGTCTGCACCAGGACCCCCTCTTCACATTTAGCGACGACACCCTCAGGAGCAGATGATCGGGGATCTCCATGAACGAGTCACTCGCTCCAGGTTTATTTCTCCAAATTCTCATACACATTCTGCTTTTTTTGCGTCTTTTGAACCCCGAGATGTCACTCATGCTTTATCTGATTCTTCTTGGGTCATTGCCATGCATGAAGAACTTGAAAACTTTGAAATAAACCAAGTCTGGACCTTAGTTGAACCTCCACTTAGTTATAATATAATTGGAACAAAATGAGTTTTCAAAAATAAGAAAAGTGAGGATGGGTTGGTAGTTTGCAACAAAGCTAGACTTGTAGCACAAGGTAATTCTCAGGTAGATGGCTTAGACTTTGATGAGACCTTTGCACCTGTAGCTGGATTAGAAGCCATTCGCATTTTGCTAGCATTTGCAGCATCCAAGGGCTTCAAGCTTTTTCAAATGGATGTTAAGAGTGTTTTTCTTAATGGTTTCATAGACGAAAATGTTTATGTCAAGCAACCACCTGGCTTTGAAAATTCCAAGTTTTCAAACCATGTGTGTAAGCTCTCAAAAGCCTTGTATGGATTGAAGCAAGCCCCTAGAGCTTGGTATGATAGGCTTAAGAGTTTTCTGCTTAAAAATGATTTTAAAATGGGTTTGGTAGATAAAATCTTGTTCATACTCAGGCATGGCAGTGATTTCCTACTTATTCAGATTTATGTGGATGACATCATATTCGGTGGTTCTTCTCATGCTTTGGTATCTAGATTTTTAAATTCTATGTGTAGGGAATTTGAAATGAGTATGATGGGCGAGCTGACCTTCTTCCTTGGTCTTCAAGTCAAGCAGCTGAAAGAAGGAACCTTCATCCATCAAACTAAGTACACAAAGGATTTTCTTCAGCGCTTCGATATGGGAAGCAGCAAACCAATGTCTACTCCAATTGCCACCTCAACTGTGTTGGATCCTGATAAGGATGGAGAGCCTATGGACCAGAAGGAGTACCGCAACATGATTGTCTCTCTCCTATACCTCACCGCATCGAGGTCGGACATACAATTCGCTGTGTGTCTGTGCGCTCGATTTCAGGCTTCCCCTCGTGTCTCTCATCGTCAAGCAGTGCGTCGCATCTTTAGGTATCTTCATAGCACTCTTGATTTTGAACTTTGGTATTCTTCTGATTCTGCTATCTCCATTCGGGCTTTTTCGGATGCTGATTTTGCAGGTTGTAGAGTAGATAGGAAGAGTACTTCTGGAACTTGTCATTTCTTAGGTACATATCTTATTTCTTGGTCCTCTAGGAAGCAGTTCTCTGTTGCACAGTCCACTACTGAGGCGGAGTATGGAGCTGCTGCTAGTAGCTCTTCTCAGGTTCTCTGGATCTTATTTACTTTGCGGGACTATGGGTTGGCCTTAGAGAGTGTTCCACTTTTCTATGATAATACTAGCGCCATCAACATTGCCAAAAATCCAGTGCAACACTCTAGGACTAAGCACATTGATGTTAGATATTATTTCCTTAGAGAACATGTAGAGAAGGGTGATGTTGTGCTTCACTTTGTAGAGTCCGAGCAGCAGGTTGCGGATATTTTCACTAAGACTCTTAATTCTTCTCGTTTTGCTTCTTTGCGGGGAGAGTTGGGGGTTATTAGTTCTTTTGGTCTGTTCTGAGGGGGAGTTTGTTTATTTTGCATTCATATATCATATTGCATTTTAATTTCAGTATGCATTATGTATTTGAACATTTGTACAAACTAAGGAGCTTTGTCTATTATCCTTATGTGACATGATACCTTGTCTTACATCTTGCCATATTTTGTGCTAGCCTGCTAGATTTATCATGACCTTCTATGTGTAGCTTAGTTTTTGCCATGATAGCTTTATTAAATGTTTAAACTTAATTTAAATCATATCTTGTTGGATCTTATGACTAGTTTTGCTCTAGTGATCCTCCAATGATTCATACCATGTCATATAAGCTAAGTTGAGCCTTGAATCTAAATTGAGCTTTAGATTGAGCTGCGTTAGTTGTTTATTGAAGAATGAGTGAGCATTAGCTTTTTGTTCTTGAACTAAGTTAAGAAAATACAAAATGATCTCGTTTGTGCGAAAAAACTGATTTCACCAATTCTTTCTCATGAGACAGCTTGCCATTGCACTAGGCATGAACTCAGGAGGAGTTTTGGACGACAAGATCACTTCTTTAAGCTTATTGCTTGGGGTGGTCGCATAAAGCTTGAGATCTAGCACAAAACTAAGAAAATAAAATCTATGAAAATGGTTCAAGCTTAGGAGGCAGTTGTGGATGGCTCCTAGTCCAGGACTTGCTTTGCTAAGATAAAACCAAAAATGATCTTCTGAAAATGCCAAATTTGCTAAGTTTTCTCAATTACTAATGATATTTAGTGCTTGAACAATATGTTTCAATCTTGAACTTGTTGTGATGAACGACCATGTGATAAGATCCTATTTAATGTTGTGATGAACCATTGCAATGTTTGTGGAGTGGTTATTTGATTTTGCAAAGATCACTATCTGGATGGATTGTTCTGGCAGAAATTGAGGATTCTGTGTTTTGAGTCATGGATTGAGTTAGGGGGATCTGGGTCTCTGCATTAAGGTTGCATGAAGCATGTTTTGACTAACATAGGTCAAGTTGTGAAGAACTTGTACCTAGAAATAATTTCTTTATCTTTGGATGTGCAGGAAGGCTTGCAGTCGTCATGATTGACGGCGAAGATCGGGGCTACACTCATTGAGGAGCCGAGGCCCAGAACGGTCAAAGATGCGATGAGAGATGGTGAGCTCAAGCATGGCACAAGAAAGACTGAAAATGTTGAAGGCGAGTTCGAACGGCGGGTTTGCACCTATGGCTTGGTTGGTCCAGATGAGGCGTGGTCCGGTGGAACCGGAGAGGGAGAGACTTGCCGGCGCGTGGCAAGCTAATGGTGAACCTATACGTAACAAGCATGGCGATTGCTTGCAATGAAAGATGAAGGCCCGGTCAAGAAAGAGCATTTTGATAAGATTGGCCAAAATACCGGAATCCACCTTAGATCAAAATCGCAGCGCATACGGGGCGTTTGGAGAGCGGTTTAGGTCAAGGGGATGCTGGTTTGATCAAGTTAGATCAAGCGAAAAAAGCTTAACGGATTTAGGTTTATGCGCTTTGAAAAGCGTGCATAAGTGACTTGTGTGAGTTAAAACCCGTGTGGTTAGGGTTAACGGATTTTCTCCATTGTGCTAAGTGGATTATATCCATTAGGGCAAGGAATGGCTGGTTGGGCCTCCTATATAAAGGATTGGGATGGAGACTTGTGTTATCCATCTAATCCATCTCTCATGTGCTCTCAAGTCTAGGGTTAGGTTAGAGAGTTGAGTGCATTGTGTGCTCTTTATCCTCCAAGGTGGACTGACTGTAAAACCCAACACAAGTAAGCAATACATCAATCTTGATCATCTCGATGAATCTTCTCTATGTGGATTGATTTGCTCTTGTCTTGGTTGGGTTGATCTCTTTTCCGTTTTTCTTGATCTTACTGTTCTAAGGACGTAAAAGATATAAGGATAATCTGTGGAAATATATCTCATATCATCTAGGCACTTTTATAGTAAGTTTATGAAGAAACCCGATTTTGCATGTTTTTGGCCTCCTTGTGTGATTTCTCGTTTTGAGGGCTTTTGATTGTTGTTTGCCCTTGGTCTAGCTTGCTGTGACATGTGAGAACACATCTGGAGCCATCTTGGCCGTCATATACTCACGAGCAAGTTGGATTCTCAAATTGGGGTTTTGACTCCGTTTTGGTGCAATCTTTCAACAAACTGAAAAAAGTCTCAACTTTGGGCATATTTTTCATGATCGTTTATTGGAATAGGTTCACAATAACCTAGAGAACATCCATACAAAATTTCATATCATTTGGATCTATGGATCAAAAGTTCTCTTGGTTTTCGGAGTTGAAATCGAGATGAAAACAGTATTCATCGCCTGATTTTACTGTAGCAGCGGTCAGACCGCCGTTATAAGGCTGGTCAGACCGCCCGGAGCGGTCAGACCGCCCTTTGAACGTCGGTCAGACCGCCTGGAAGGGTTTGGTTCCAAATTTAGTTGTTTTGGGTCAATTGGAGTGATTTTTATCTGAAGATTCTATGTTCTACACCTCTGTAGGTGTTTGAGTTTAGAATCTTGAATTCTAGGGGGGAAATCAGAGTTGGCACCATTCGCCCCTCTGTTGCCTTCTTCGGTCCTACAGAAAATAATACATTCGATCAGATGCCACATCTTCTTCTCTTTTGGTGTTTAGATGGCAGTAATACTACTGTAGAAAAGGTCATCACGGACAGTTTAAAAATGTCATCACAGACAGTTTCATAAACCGTCTGAGTTTATAGGTCAGTAATGATATAAGGTCATCACAGACGGTTTCAACAACAAATCATCTGTGATAGTTGACTATCACATACGGTTTTCAGTAAAAATCGTCTGTGATATCTAAGTATCATATACGGTTTCAACTATAAACTGTTTGTGGTATCTAAATATCACAAACGGTTTCAACTACAAATCATCTATGATATTAAACTATCACAGACGGTTTGTAGTTGAAACCATCTGTGATATATTACATATCACAGACATTTCCACTCAAAATCGTCTATGATAATCAACTATCATAAACCGTTACTAGTTAATAACCGTATGTGACATTCTTTTCTATTCCTAAATCTATTTATGTTTGTTGGCTAGCCTTAGAAAATGCTAGCTATGTTCTCTTAAACAAGCATATCAACACAGTATACATCCAATTCACATTCATTCATTTTAGAAACAAGAACATCTATTTCTTAAATCAATTAACTGAAATAAAATAAACTATCCATCCATCAACAAATACACACATGTACAATTAAGTTCAGTCTTATCATGATCAAATTCATTCTATATTGTGGAACTCCCCATATAATTTTATAATTTTAGACATCAAGAAGTACGCACACTATCCTCGAATTTGTATGAGATCGGCCTATTCCAACGCAGTTGTAGTGATGGACGCAGCCTGTTAGTAGGAATATCAATCTCGTGCATGCATATATAAATTGATAAGTATAAAATAAATATTGTAAGATTGACAAACCTGAGAATCAATATTGGTCTTCAAGGAATCGAGGAGTCATTGCATGTGGTGGCAAATATAAAATCCACAGGTGTTGCCCAACAGCTGATGGTGGCACTGTAAAAATAGAATTTGTTAATTCGAGAGACATTACTGCGAAGTATTATATAGGATTAATGTGTTCTAGCAAATACCGAAAAATCTAGATTGTGTCATAGAATCTCTCCCTTGGATTTCTGTACCTTTGCAACGTACGTGATGAATAACCTACGTGATTCCAAAAAATTAGCCTTAGTCATTGGGAAGGAAGGAAAGACTACAATAGAGTGATCTATATTTACTTATCGATTAATTGTTGGATAACTATGAAGTCAGTTTTGATCCTCTTTAGGGAATCGAGGTATATTACCTTGTTCTATTTTAATATAATTACAATTAGAATCCAGTGAAACCTACATAGGTATATCGTCATGGTCATTAAACCTAAGTTTGTGTTGCTTATAAAGTATAAATTAACAAGTATAGCCACTAGTGCAGCACTTACCCCTTGTTATAGAGCACAAATAAGAATTCTTTGTTGCAGTAAGCCACCAATGCTGTCGTTATATAATTCCAGACGAAGAATGTGTCCTCCTCAATGATATCCATGAAGACCAAGCGTGGGTCGAAGAAACCAACCGGTGATTTCAATAATCTGATTTTAGTCACCATGTGTATATATATACATACATACAAAAGTAATAAATTATATATGACATTTATTGGTATTATATGAATGTAGACCATGATTGTACACACTTACAGTGTCCAGCATCGCGTCAAGGGCGTCGATTGTGAAGAGATCGAATAAGTCCTCAAAGGTCACCATGACGATACAGTCATGAATATCGTGCTGAAGATGATGCAGTCTAGACTTGACAGTGAGACCCGAGTACCGTTGTTCCTCTGGCTTGTTGGCCTATTTCATGCACCATACATACAATATCTGGAAAACCAGTCCTAGAGTTAGGAGGAGCTCTTTCGGGATGACCAACGGCTCACCTAGCATGAATTTTTAGGCCAACAATAAGTAGGGGATATCATTATTGGTCTTCTTTGATTTGCTTTGTTGCTTCAGTTGTAGGTCGACTTCACGGTAGTCGACCGTAAAAGTAGCTACGATGTAGATAGCCCCTATGGTCTTGGCACTAGTACAGGTAGCTCCAGTGTGGATAACCCCCGTAGTCTTGGCATCGATGCAGGTAGCTCTGGTACGAATAGTCCCACTTGGCACGATGCAGATAGCTCTAGTGGACTTGGCACTGGTGCAGATAACTCTCGTGGATTTGGCACTGGTGCAGAAGCTTTCAAGCAGATGTTCTTTTTAGGTCACTGGATGAATGTTTCAATGACTTGTCCTAGAGTCATGACCTCGTCGTTCGGGGGCATTTACGGCGGGACGACCTCAAAATTGGCATGAATACCGTCCACATTCACTTTTGCGAAATCTAGTGCTAGAGTTACACCATGCACTAAGACTCTAGGACCGGATGAATATGTCTGGCCCTAAGCAACACATAGGGCAACAGAGCATATCTCACTTGGAGTTTGCACGAAGTAGCCACTTACATAACGATACAAAATTAGCTATTTTAACAGGCCTATCAATGAATCGAGCATTGTAGAAATAATAATTATTACCAGGATATCATTGACAGAAAATCTATGGTTACTTTTCGATGTAGGGTTGGACGCGCAGCTACTCTGACGGTTGGGGGCTAGCTAGCATAGGAGTGGTGGGGGTTTTCTGCTGATTTTTTCTATACCTTTGCATCCCATCTCTGACATAATCAGTGAGATCCTCTCTAAGGGATGTCTTAATCTCCTCTCATAGACGTGCCTCGCACTCAACTTTGGCTCTCTTCCTATTCTGGTACGTTTCGGAGTCCTCTGAGAAACCAAGTTTTCAAGGAACATAAAGACCATGACCTCTCGTGCGACCTAAGTGCTCCTTGTTTCTCAGGGCTACAGAGAGTATATCTCTCTCCCTGACTACCTGGAATGATCTCTGAGAAGATTCTACACTCAACGCTTCCTACGAGAGTCCGATATTTTATTTCACTTCCTATGAAGTTATGAAGTAATTATAAACTAGGTATTTCGATATCTTACCAGATGGTAAAATATTTCCTCATCTGCAGGGTTTCAAAAGGAGATGGTCCCCGATGACATGGTACATAACCTCGCTCTTATCCAGTTTTGGATGCGCTCATCAAGGATCTTGGTAAATGGCGGGGAGGTATCCCACAGGACTGCCCGCTCATCCTCCTTCCTTTATTGTGGAATTTTAACCACATAACCAGCTATGATGAGTCTGTAGGGGGTGCGTGTTTTTTGCCTGGAGGGTCCTGTGCACCACACTTGCACTCCTAAAATTATCTATCACTTCATCGCCACAAACACTTGCCATTATGGTTCTAGGAATGGATACTTGTGAAATGGCATTAGATTCTTCTCCACGTATTGCTTGACAAGTAGGCTACTGAAATTCTTCCACGCTTTGCAAACCGCTAGTAACGCATGTCGTTGCACAAATGCCTTGTGTTCTTCTGGGATCTTGAACGATGCAAAAAATTTTGTCATCAGCTCATTTTTTTGAGCTTCGATCATGGTCTTCCATGAATCAAACGTGATTTTAATCTATTTTTGTGCAACTATTTTGAACATTCTCCAAAATACGGACACTGTTTGATGAGGATTGAGAGGGGTTCCAGACGTATTGACATCCGTGATGGTAAATCGGCCCTTGTGTTTTTTTGATAATCCTCTTCCATTGCTCTTGGATTTTCCAGAAGACGGTGCGTCACACGCATCCAGCGACGATGACGAAGAATGAGCGGATGACATGTTTGCCTTCTCATATTAATTCTAAATTTGAGAATGAAAAGTAAAGCAATTGGCCTAAGACATGAATTCTAAGCAATTATCCCTCAATAAGGATAATAAATTCAAGTTATTTAACAAGGAACAGGGCAATAATCCGAACTGAACTAAAATGTGATCAGCATTTTGTGATCTGCATTGTGCACATATTCGCATTTGTGATTTTGCTCTCAAATGAGGAGTTACAATATGTTCAATGAGGATTGATGGAAATTAATAGTGCACATATTCTAAGCAATTAGTTTTATGGATTGTTGAAAATTAAGCGGTTTTAGTAATATTTCTATTTTATTTGTTAGGGATATGTATTGGGGAAGTATTATACTAGGAGAGGGAAAAAGGTGATCAAATCCAAGTATCCAACAAGAACTGAAAGTGTCTAGTATTAGTTTTTTTGTAGTAGTGTAAAGACAGAGAGATAATAATTATATTTTTCTCCTTGAATCTTTAACACTTCTGCTTGTCATCTACTTTTTGTATCGATAGGCTGTGGTGTACAATTTATTACATAACTATTATCTCTCGCCCTTTGTGTGAGCTCTAGTGATAGTTTTGAGTCACTCGGTGAACTAAGGTCCACCCCTGACGAACATTACAGAGTTGTCGCAGCACCAGCCAGATAGATTACAAAAAGTCCATTTATGAACCCACAAATTAAATTACTGCAACTATACTCACTAATAATGGCCGAGGTCTTGATAGTGGTGTTAAATTGACTGATGGTAAGCTTTGTTAAATTGGATGGTTAAACATGTTATTTTAGTTAATGCTACCAAGGAAATGATTTACTTCCTCCGTCCAGTAATATAAGTTCTTATTCTCGAGAAACATTGTCCCACAATATAAGTCTATTATGGATATCAAATGTATAGTTACTACAATATTTTCACTATATACCTCTACTTTAATGCTAAAAAAAATAAGTGAGTAGTTATAATATATCATTAAATAGAGGTATACATGGCCCAATTGTATTAATTTTTTTTCTTAAATTTAATGTCTTATTAGTCTGTGTGCATAATGGGTTTTGGACTTATATTATGGGATGGAGGGAGTAGGTGATTGTAGACTCCAAAGCGCTTTGATGTTGTTCCAAGCTTAACGTTTAAAATTTATTGAAAGTTATTTTCTTATTTTTACGGTAATAGGTGAATGTGCTCAACTTCTAGCAATTTATCATAGATAAATTTAACCCAAGTACTTTTGAAGGATACATATAAATTGAACGATTTTTGTATCATTTCTCTAATTAATTGGCAGACCCTACCCATGTTAGAAGTACAAGCTATTTGTAGGGCCTTCGAAGTACGCCCTGCTCAATTTGGCTTTTGCCGTCACCAGCGTTCGACTTTTACGATGAAAACACTGTAGCGCGCACTGTGCACGCTACAGTAAAAAAATTTTCGTTTTTTTTCTCGTATTCCTTTGCATCGTCCGCTCTAGATTAACGTGTCATTTTTATTTTATATTTTTTTAAATTTAATTATACTCAATAAACCAATTCAGCTACAGTAAAAAATAAACCAGTTACAGTATTTTTTCAGCAAAAGCTAAAAGCCATCGCTATTCCGAACGCCCCCATGCGTTAGCCCTCTCCTGATCAATCAAGGCTGATGTTTAGATCTAGAAAAGGTATTACGAAAGGGTCAATGGGTGGTACTGTAGTTAAGTTTATGATTTTGTATATAGCTGGTCTCTTTGTTTGTGTATGGCTTAGGGAAAACTCTAAGATGTAAATGATCTTCACATTTGAATGAATAGTTACAAATCTAACTGAATATGACGATGAAATAACAATCATTGGATTAATGTGTCTACTCTATATATACATCTAAACACGCATTTCTATTTTATCTTCTTGATTTATAGTTGCAGTTTTAGTCCAGATAGTTTGCTTTGTTCTTGCGGAGATTACAGCCCTCATATCTGCAAAATCATATACCTTAGTTGATCTCATGCTCTTGCACCACACCAAAATTCTGCACCGTCTTTATCTCTACAATGTCATGCACAATTAACTTTAACCACCGCCATAGCTTGTTTCTCCCATAGCAATATTTCTGAATTATGACCCTGCATTTTCTTAGTGTACTCACATACATCGTCAATTCTTGATCAATCTTACAATACTATGAAAAACTTATGGTGTGTTTGGTTCGAGGAACCATCTCGTCCTTGGATGAGTTGGTCCATCATTAAATCCTCCCATGATTTTTGGTGGCATTACCCAATTACTTGTTTTTCTATAAGTCTTTTACTTAGTTACAATGAATGAGGTAGCGATGGACCAACTAATTCAGTTCCTTGGTTTTAAAAAAATCATTCAATTCCTCAATCCAAACAAAAGCATGAGGAATGAGTTAGGAAGTCTTAGACCAACTCATTCCTGAAACCAAACACACCATTTATCACTCTACCTCATCTCCGGGCTAACTTGACTCTCACTCTACTTTCAAAAAGGATAGAAGTCTAGGTTGGTACAAATGAGGCCAATTGCTGATGTCAGGATCACAAGGGGCGCTCGTTTTAGCGATGGTTTCTGATTTTTGGCTGAAATTTCACTGTAACTGGCTTTTTTTACTGTAGCTAATTTAGCTTTTTAGGCATAATTAATTTTAAAAAAAATGTAAAAATAGAAAAAAATGTTAACCCATTAGGGGCAATACAAAGGAATACGGGAAAAAAAGAAAATACAAAAAAAGCCTAAAATATTTAAAAAAATTCAGAAAAAGATGAAATATTGAATAGTAAAAAAAACAGCAGAAACTAGAAGCTGAAGCTGAAAAAAAGCCGAAACGAGCGGGGACGAGTGACATGGCTGCAGATTAGGACTACTAGCTCATACTTTGATGATTTGAAGACTAAACACATGCAAAATGACGTTCTTGCCCACACCCATGCTTGTAGGGGTGGGCAGGTTTATACGGTTTCATCGGTTCGGTTATTCGCTATATATTTATTTGGGGTTTTGAAAGTCACTTCTTTTATAGTTAATCGTGATTATGGTTGATATTTTATCTATATTTTTACTGTGTGCACTAATATAATCCTAGACTAGTGTAAAATACAAAGATTTTGGATTTATGGCCCTGTTCTTTTCAGTTTTTGGTTTTTGGTTTCTGCTACAGTACCTAACTTTGAAACGGAGTATTTTTTAATACGGGGTTTACAAGTTAATTGTAGTACACGTTAAAAACCTAATATATGTACCATCAAAAATTGCAAGCGAGTATATCTCTTTCCGCAATCTCTGTCGCAAATAGCCAAAAAGCCATCAGCCGCAGCCAAAAGTCATCAGTCGTAGCCAAAAAGAACAGGCCCTATATAACCTAGTCTCGACAATTTCTGAGTTGCCAAGGCTAACACAAACCAATGTATCTAATGTGAGATAATGTGTTAGGGAGTTCCTTTCTCCTTTTAAGACCATTTGCCAGATAAAAGAATGACCTATATGTCCCGTTCATCTAAAACAAAAGGAACAAAAAAGAAACAAGTCTAGCAAGCAATTTTGTTTGCACAAGACGAGGATTCAAAGCTCGCATCTTGATTCTTGCCACTTGCAATTCAACAACTGAGTAGCCTTGGGGAACACCTTGAAAGTTGCTTTTAGCGAGAGGAACAAAGATAAGCAACAGAGAGAAAAAGTTGGTCAAAGATATCCAAACAGCCTGATGGATAGGGAATTCCATCAAGAGTCGTAAAGTGCATGTGTTAAAAGCATAAAATTAACACCACAGTTCCTCATTGAACATATATACAGTTTATTTTCGAAATCAAACAGAGCCATGTTTTGATTGTCCTTTGGTCCTGTTTGGATGTTGCAGAATTTATAAACCACAGAGACCACAGTTTATGAATACTACAGTTTTGTGAAAAACCATGCTGTGCTTGGGAACAGCAGTATTTCATACAGTATATTGTTTTAAAAAGTACACGTTATGCTAATTAGATGTTATTAAGCAGACTAATTACGTCTAGATGCATGCCTGATCGTACATGTGTTTTGTTGTTGCTAGATTTTATTCATCAAATTTTATATGCCCAGTACATTGATACATTGACTTGAGCATCAAGCAATGATGCTGGCCTGTTCTTTTTTGTTGTGGTTTATGATTTTTAGTTGAATTTTTTTAATTTTAGCTGTTTGCGATAGAAATTACGAAAAGAGAGATACTCGCTTGCGATTTTGGATGGTACAGATATTGAACTTTTAACGTGTACTAAAATTAATTTGTAGACCTTATTTAAAAAAAAATACTTCGTTTAAAAGTTAGGTATTATAACAAAAATCAAAAACAGCTTCTAAAAACAGTTTCAAACAGACCTGCCACTTTACTGTAAGAGCTTATGCATGAGCCATGAGAAGTGAATAGGTGTCGACACCTACGGCCATGCATGAATATTGTGGAGAGGTACATGTCTTTTGAGGGACCAGCCATATCTAAGCTATTAAAACCCACTCGGGAATGCTCGCGCGAGGATTTCACGCGCCTGCAGAGCCCTTCGCGCGGCGACGCGTGGTTGCGCTCGCTCCCCGCCTTCTCCTCCCTTCGCCCATGCCATCCGTGCCCCCTTGCCCTAGATTCGCGGCGCCGAGCCTTCCCCGGTTTAGAGCGTGTGCCACCCCGCTCTCTCTCTCTCTCTCGCGCGTCTCTTCGCCATCACCTTCCCGTGCCTCCCATGCCCTACTCCCTCCCCCGGTCATGTCATCTTCCCCATGCCGCATCGTGCCGCCTCCTGCTCCATTCGTCAACCCGGCTATTCTCTCCCCTCTTCCACAGCTGCAAGTAGCCACTCCCGAGCCGCTGTTGCTCCACCTCCGTGCCGTCTTCCCTCACCCGCTCCCCCTCGCCCGTGCGCGCTCCGCGCTCCGCGCTGTCGCCGCAGCCCCGGCCGCTCCGGCGAGGTTCCCTTCCAATCACCCGCGTCGCAGAGCACCCCTCCCTCCTAGGGACCTCCACCACCGGCCGATTTGGTTTCCGCGGAGCACAGCACATCGCACGGCCAATCTTCCCTAAATCCGGCTGCTGTCGCCATTTCCGTTGTCGCGACCTCCTCGGCCGATCCCCATCCGATTCCTCGCGGTGGGAGCTTCACCCGGTGCCCTCGAGCTTCCCTAACGATCGCCCGGCCTCCTCGACGCCCAAGCTTCCCCCTCCACGGCAACCACCCCGCGCCGCCATGGGTTCACGCCGCCGGGCCGCCTTGGCATCTCCTCACTTCCGCCAACTGCACGGTGAGCTTCCTCGAGCTTTCCTTGTGCTTGTACTCTCCTCGCTTTTCTCTTCCTCCCTCTTCCCCAAATCCGGTTGCCGCTGCCATTTCTCACGGTGAGAGCTTCACCCTGATGCCCTCGAGCTTCCCTGACGGTTCTCGACGCATGAGCGTCCCCTCCACGACAATTGAAGTCATGGCAAGGCGCCTCCCCCTGCTGCCTCCCCCTCCTCCCTCGCTCCCCCGCCGCCTCCCTCCTCCTCCCCCTCCCCCGCTGCCCCTTCCTCCCCCGCTCCCCCGCCGCCTCCCCCTCCCTGCCGCCTCCTCGTCCCCCGCCGCCTCCAGCCATGGCCTCCAGCGGTGGCGACTACTCCTTCGCGGCGGAGTACGACAGCCCGCTGCTCCCCTACTCGCTCCTGCGCACCATCCCGCTCGACCTCTCCCGTATCCCGCTTGCCTCGCTCTCCGCCTCCTCCCCGACCGCCTCGCCGCTCCCCATCATCCGCCCGCTCACCCCCTCCTCCCTCTGCTCCGCCATCCACAGCCACCACGACCACCCTGCCACCCCCATCCCCGCCCCCGCTCCCGGTGCCGCGGCGATGAACTCCCCCACATCCGTCATCGAGAACCACCACGCTGCCATGCACCACTTCGCCGAGCTCCCCTCCTCCCCCTTCGACGCCGAGGACGCGGATAATGACGACCGCCATCAGCAAGCGCTGCCCCCGAAGCCCCACTAGCCCACCGTCACCTTTGCCGAGACTAGCGGTTCCCTCCTTGAATCATTTGGCGATGATGCCGACGAAGACGAGGAGGAGGAAGGCACTGATGAGGCCCTACCCCACTCTGCGGCCACCCGATCGAGCGGCTTCCTCTCTCCGGCGCACTTCGAATCGGCGCACCACCGGAGGGAAACCAAATCCTGGGGCTACTACAAATGTGAGAAGGGAGTCAGCTTCTAGGGCCGCGGGGACAAGGAGGCGTGTCTCGCTTGTGGTGCGCGGGGTGCGTGCTCCGAGCGATGGGGTCCATGCCGGAGGGGCGCAAGTGCCTGGCTGCATCGGGCGGCTGGTGGCCGAGTCGAGGCGGGACGCGCTAGGGCGAGGCTCCCGCATGCTGCGGCGGCTGCTCAGCGCGGCGGAAATGGAGCTCGTCATAAGGAGCGAGCAGGAATGCGTCGCAAACCAGCTGCAGCCGGAGGAGGTGTACGTGAACGGGGCCAAGCTATCGCAGGAGGAGCTCGTGGTGTTTCAGGGGTGCCAGTGCCCTCCTTCCAGGCTCCGGCCTGGTTTCTATTGGTACGACAAGGTCTCCGGTTTCTAGGGCAAGGTACGTGAGTTGTATTGATTTGATTCTTGTAGTTCTTGCCCATTGAGTTCGGTAGGAGAATTAATCTGATCTTGCCCATTGAGTTCGGTACAAGAATTAATCTAATCGTTTGATTTGGTTACCAAACTTGTCCACGATTAAAGATGTTGGTTGATCTTTCTAATTCTAGACTATAGTTTGATGTAAAGATTGCTTTTTAGGCAATTGGTTATGATTTCGGTTATATTTGCTGATCATGTAATTCCATGAGTTCTAAGGTTTGCATCATGGCCTTCAGGAGAGTAGCGTTATTGGCTTTGCAAGTGCATAATTTAAATGATCGAGAGTTTCTATTTATGGCTTTGATAGGACTGGTGTAATTTGGTATAGTTTGTTGAATGCTTAGGTTTACATTTATGGTTATTAAAGGTGGAACGTATGTCATTACTCTTGGCAATGCGCAAATTTGAAAGTAAAGGGCAGCTACATGACATACATGTGTAGGTTCTGCATTTCATGAAAATTATTTTTTGGTGGGAATCATGATGCAAGGTCTGGAGGATAGTGCTGTTGAACTTGATATTGTGGAATGTTTAGTTTACTTTTTAGAATATTGATGGGGCTTTCTTTGATGTATCAGCACAATTATGGTGTCTTATCATGGTTCAAATGATTTATCAAAGTCCTAGGTTCTGTAAAAGTTTTGTATACTGGCATTGTGTAGCCTTGTGGTGTGCCAAATGCAATATGAGGAACTTAATTTTTCTCGGTGTGTTAAGGTCACTCGAGCTTCTGTATTCTGGATTAAATAAAGAAGGAACACGTATATTGATCAACCTCCACATAAGATGATGTATATACCTGATATTTTTTGACACTTCTTTTTTTTAACGCAAGAAAGGGCTTCTCTGAGATGGCTCAAGTTCATCTGCACCGCGGATTGGAAAGTTCTCAGACTAATTGCTGATGGGATATTGGGATATAAGGAAAATTGGGTGATGGGATATTGTTGGATTCGTTTTGTTTGTATTCAATTTTAATAAGTGGTATTTATTGAATCTTGTCTTTAATCTTAGTCATTTTGAATGGATTGTGTGCTAGCACTGACATCCTCCAATTGCACTATGTAACCACAGCCAGGGAGCTGTTGGAGCAGCTAGGAGTAGAAACTACACCAGAAGGGATATCAAGGTACTTATGGGTTTGTATGTTCTCTATGATGGTATAGCGTTGCTTGCTTTTTGGGAATATTGATATGTTGACTGTGGTTGAGCTAACATTTGTTGAGGTTCCATAATTTTGAAAGAAACCCAGCTGGTATATGACTGTGTCCCCATCAATGACAAGACCATAGCCATCAAAATTTGTAGTCCAATATAAACGTAAACCTCATCTCTGGCTCCTATTACGTGACTTTAGTGTGTCCTGCCAAACTACCAATCATTGATCTTTCCAGTGCATCATATCATCGTATATTTTTTTACATTTTGCATTAAGGTAAACTCTGCAAGTCTATAAAGGAGTACTGGTTGCTAATTTATGAATACACTTTGCTGCTAGCTTGCTTTGACTAATGGTGTGTTTCAACGTTCAGTTTTTAAACACTGCTGAATTGGGGTAGCATAATATATTTCAATGCTTTTTCCATACTGATATTCATCTCCTTCAAGTGTCTATATTGAAGTGGGAATTCTGTAATGAAGTAAAGATTAATTTCTGCGATGGTCTCTATCTGTCATATGCTTGAAGTGTTTATATTGAAGCGTGAATTAATTTCTGCAAATGAAGTCATGGTAAGGCACACGACGCGCGTCCAATGTTCTAGTAAGAGATAAAAGAGAGCAGAGGGGAAAAACTGATGCCTTGGAGACAGGGCTCCCAAACAGTGATGAGTTCGGTTTTAGAAAAAAAGAGATCCCTTTTTTTGAAGGGAAGTTTTGAAATGAACAATTAATGGAGCTGAATTTGAATGTCAATTATGAAAAAGGATTTACGATCCGTAAAATGATACATGCAGTGATATAACTCACAGAAGTAATAATATGCATAAACATATATGCAGCCATCTCAGTGTTACTAGCTACTGTTTAGTTCAGGTGGACACTAAAATTAAATTGAGCTGAGAATTACCATGCATTTAACCCCCAGGTGGATTATACATTTATACTCGTAAAATGGGCCATATAAACAGATCTCTCATCATCTATTCCATGCTATATCCGCCAGAAGATTTCTCCATGCACACCACAAAATGAGATGCATAATTAAAACAAGTGATAATATGAATGCCTAGCATTACTCTTTCCTACGACGGTCTAACTAAATTAATTTACTTCAACCTTTTACAGCCCCATTTGGAGTAGAAGATTGCCACATGAATTTTGTAGGAAACCTCACATCTAGTGAGAATTGATGTTTCTTTTCATATGAAATTTGTGTTCCAAAGCGTCCGTTACAAAGTTTTTTGGTATCGAATGAAGAACTTTTTAAACAAAAAAAATTCGCTCTGTGGAAGGTTGAAGATGAAGTATCTCTTTGGACCGTTTGGACTGATCTGATCTTGTTTTATGAAGATCAGGCGGTCACAAGAGTGGTTCGAACATCTCCTCTTGATTTGATTGGTTCGATCAAGTTTTATGAAGATCAGACGCTTATGAAGTGTGGTCCGAACCACCCTACTGCTTGGAGCGGTCCAATGATGATCGGACGGTGCAGTTTTGAATGCCATTCGGACTGGTCCAAACGTCTACGCTGATCGGAACGGTTCAATGATGATCGAACGACGCAACTTTGGATATTGTTCGGCCTAGTCCGAACGTCTTCACTCAATCAGACCAGTCCGGTGATGATTGGACGATCCTGTCTTCCTTCCAGTCGTTTCCCTTGCTCTTCGAGTATGGTGGTGACAATATAAAACACTTGAGTGATAGAATAAACACAAATCGTTTAGTGGTGCTCAAATTGCCGCCCTTTTTTCTTTAGTTTTCTCCACTATTTATATATAGCTTACAAGTTAAACATCGACTATAACTCGGATACCGAGTTTGACTCTGAAACCGAACTTCTATCTCTAAACTGTTTCAGACTTCAACTCTAAAATAAATTCGGAAGGACTATTTCCAATAAATACCCCCCCTAATCCTTGCCGACTTAACCAATTTCCTTAACACCAAGTAAATTAATCATACGACAAAAAATGACTCATCCTAATGCTTTTGTGAGTGCATCAGCCCTCTATCCTTCTGTTGAGATGTGTGTAACAGCCACCAATCCTTTTTCAACACATTCTTGAATAAAATGATATCTAGTATCAATGTGTTTGCTTCTTCCATGAATCATTGGATTTTTCATATGTACTATTGCTGACTTGTTGTCCACAAATAATGTGAACAACTTGATGGATTGTTTAATCAATTCATGAAGTAACCTCATCAACCAAATACCTTAACATACATCTGAAGTTGTTGCCATGAATTCTGCTTCACATGATGATAAGGATACACTTTTTTGCTTCTGTGAGCACCATGTAGTCATGTTTTCATGCAGATAAAACATCATACCAGTCGTACTCTTATGATCAACTGGATCATTGGCCAAATTACTATCATAAAATCCTTCAAGCATTGGAGTGTTGTTATGCCTGACATATATTAAACTATGATCAATTGTTCCTGCTAGATATCTGAGTATATGTTTTAATGCTTGCTTGTGTTGTACATTTGGTCTTTTCATAAATCTGCTGAGTACTTTAACTGAGTATGCAAGGTCTGGCCGCGTATGTATTAAATACCGTAGACATTCGATTATGCTCTGAAATTCAGTAGCATCGACTAGTTCTCCTGTCTCATCTCTATCAAGTTTTAGCTTTGGCTCCATGGGGTATTGACAAGGATTACAACCTGTCATGTCTGCTTTCTCAAGAATCTTCTTTGTATAATTTGACTACTTGATTGTAATATTATACTTATTTTGTTTCACCTTCAAATCTAAGTACTAGGTTAAGAGTTCGAGGTTGCTCATCTCAAATTATTTCATCATCTCCTTCTTAAATTCTTCAATAACGTGATAATGATATCATCAATATATATGCCAAGTATCAGCATATCCTCTTTTGTTTTTCTGGTATACAAAGTTGGGTCATACTTGTATCTCTCAAAACCAATTGTTATCAATGAGTTATCCAGTTTCTTGTTCCAGGCTCTATGTGCCTATTTTAAAACATACAAGGTTTTAAAAAGTTGATATACCTTGACTTCTTGTCCTTTCACTTGAAAACCCTTCGGTTGTGATACATATACTTCTTCGGAGAGATCTCCATTTAAGAATGCAAACTTTACATTCATGTGATGAACTTCCCATCCAAATTGCGCTGAGCATACATCATTCGAAGTGGATAAAAATGGGTGTAAGTACTGTTACATGGGTAACCGTCCATGGTTCCCAAACGATCATAAGTTCCATGATCAAAAGTGACCATTTTATGGTAATGTGGATCACAGGACTACTGATGAGGGAATTTGTCTTGATCTTTTGATGAGAACGATAACTATTATTTGATATGATTTGGCCTAGGTTTGGAACTGATTTAAAATTGTTTTATAGATTACGATGTGCTCAAGTGGAGTTTTGAGGTAGGACCAAAACCATTGAAAAAAGAATATTATAAGCTTTCCAACAAGTCCAAGATCACCTCATTTGGACTTCGTATGCATCTTCTATACTCGTTTGAAGTCAATGCTATCTCTATAGGCTGAACTGAATTCTAGAATATGCCTAGCTTTCATCTTTATTGTCCTAGCCTCAGAGTGACGTGGTGACCTCCAATGTTCATCCTAAGCATATCTGTGACTCTATGTGCCTATCCTTGATCCTTGCCCATATTTCTAAGCACAATTATATCACAAGCATCAGGCAGTAACCCATTCTCAAAAGCTGAATTAAGCAACCTTAGGAACAAGCTCACCTGATAATTCAATTATTGAGTACGTGCTCTCATTATAGTTCCTTGCCTAACATCTTGTGAATAAGTGCTATATGTATCCAAAAAAAGTGATGTCCTCATCAACTACCCCTCAAGCACCAAGCGGACGATCAATCCTTACTAAGTTGCAAGGAAGGAATTTCACAATGGGAAAATTAGATAATCAACCAAAAAAAGGTTAGTAATACAAAGAAGCAAAAGAAAATAAAAATGAGTGATGAGGGTGAGAATTCCAAAACAAATTGTTTAAAAGGAACTAGTTCAAAGGATTCTACTAAGCAAAAGGATCCTATGGGCATTTGTCATTGCATCATAATCTTGATGTCATGCATATAGGAAAAAATGTCTATGATAACCTCATTAGGACTCTATTGAATGATGCCAAGTCAAAGGATAATCTTGAAGCACGTCTTGACTTGGTTGACTTAGGCATACATCTAGACCTTCATCGACAAATACTTGAAGATGGTCGGTACATAATACCACCTACTTGCTTCACAATGTCCAGAGAGAGTAAGGAGACCCTTTGTTCAATTATTCAATGCATCAAGATGCCTTAAGGCTATGCATCAAATATCTCAAGGTGTGTTGACATGAAAGACTGCAAGTTCATTGGTCTAAAAAGTCATGATTGCCATATTTTAATTGAACACCTTCTTCCACTAGCATTATGGAGCTATTACCCCAACAAAGATATCATGTTTATTGTTGTCAACCTATCAAATTTCTTCAAATCATTATGTTCGAAGGTGTTGGACATCTCTGAACTTGACAAACTAAAAGAATAAGTTGCGATGGCACTATGTAAGATGGAGAAATTATTTATTCCATCCTTTTTTACTATGATGGTTCATTTAATTGTGCACTTGGTGGATGAAGCTAAGCTAGACGGTCCTGTGCACTATAGATGGATGTATCCATTTGAGAGGTAATAACATATGCCCATTGCATCTTTTTCTATTAAATTTTAAAATTTTCTCTTTAATTAATTTGCCCCTATTATGAAACTTTAGGTTTTTCGTTTGTTTGAAGGGCTATATGCATAATCGAGCATATTCCGAAGGGTCCATCGTAGAAGGGCATATAGTTTAAGAATGTTTGACATTTTGTTCAAGATTTTTTAAATGGACTGATAAATCATCAGGTACTTTCAAATATACAAATTTAGAGAAAGAAAAATATTTGTTTGATAGTTTGGGGAGCCAATAGGATCTATTCAAGATGTGAGGTTTAATGCGAAAACGCTTATTCAAGCGCACCGATATGTCTTACGACATCTTGATGACTTAGAGGATTTTTGCAGGTATGACACCTCATTGTGCAATAATTTAAACCTAAAATAAAATATTATCTTTATTCAATATATCATCAATAATTTAGAGAATTTCTCAATATGCTCGTGGAGGGGAGGTAGATCGAGCTACTTTCTTTGATGAATGCCATAAAATTAAGGAGGGCGCATATGTTAATGCATCAATTGAAGAAAAAAAATGGTATTGGATCTTTTCTAATATCTCAACTTCTTGTACAATGAAATGTTTTCTAATTAAGATTTTTCAACTATGCAAAGAATGAGGTATACATGAAACTAACTGAGAAAAGGTTGGATGGTCAGGAGCTTACTAAACATGATTATGAACAAGCTATGACAGCTGTATTTGGAAAGGATCACAGTGGCAGAGTTAGGGGAATAGGTCCAATAGTTACTCCAACAAATTACTACGGTGGAAGATTTTCGAATTTGTCAACAAGCAATGAACCAAGAACTAGCTCCAATAACATAAATGGTTTCATGAACTTTGTAGTGTCATTTCTGGCTGAAAAATATCCAGAGGATGATTTGATTTCTCGGCTACCACCATTTCTTACAAGACAAGAGGTATGAACACAATGATGCACTTTTCCAATAGCATACAACTTATAAATGTGTAGTTACTTATACATGTCTAACAATATGGATAGTGAAGAATAGACAGAATATATGCTTGCTATTGCATCTTGCTAGCTAAATATTGCATTAGATATTTCACATTTTTTAATTAGTATCTTTATTAAACTATTGAACTTACTGTTTGGTTGTTGCTAGAAAATTTGTTTTGATATTCTCATTGAGAACAATGTTAGCACGTTGTTTATTTGCTTCAATCTTCAGAGTTCTATAAGTCGTGTTCATGTTGTGGGATGCAATTCATTTCAGTATTGGTATATTCATGCGAGGGGTGTGAGATCAATTTTTGTATGACTAAAATAGCATGGAATCTAAATATAAAAGGGGTAGAGACAGTTTCTATATTATGTGTCTAAATAGGACTTTGTCGAGTAGATATGGGTGTAACCGTGTCTAACCAAATATAAATCGTCTCTAAGAGCAAAACTATTAGCTTGATCTCTTTGAGTAGAGATGGATGTAACCATGTCTACACAAACATAAACTGTCCCTAAACTCGCTATGATTAGGACTTAGAGATGGGGCAAACAATGTCTACTAAGGTGTTAGCTGCCTCTCCATGTTTGAACTCATCTATTGTATTCAATCTAGAGACGGTCGTAATTCAAATTAGAGATGATATTTTACATGTTTAGCAATTTGATTTGGAATTCGAGTTCTTAGCATAGCGACGGTTGTCTGTATATATGGACCGTCTCTAGATGTAGACACGGTTATCAAAACCGTCTCTAATTTTTTGAGGCAGGAGCAATGGCAATGGATGTGAGATGGGTGCTAAATTTGTCTCTAGCACTTGTAGAGACGAGTATAACCGTGGCTACATTAGCTAAAAATCGTCTCTATAGGCTGTTTCTGCTATAGTGTAACCACCTAGTCGAAAAAGCCCCCACTTGCACCATGTGAAAATGCCTAACCAACACCCACATCATCTCAATGGCAAAATCAAAGTTAAAATATTATAAATTAATTAGTCAGGTCTATTCCATACTGGATATCTGGTTATACGTTAAGGCTCAGATTAATGGTGCACAAAATTAAGTCCTTAAACATTACTCAGATGAGACATCCACATCCCAAAGTGCTCATTATACTGCCCCCTTTACTGCATGATCCACTCGCCACAAGTGAAAACTATTTTATTTAACCAATACCAATGACACTATCTATATCATAGTACTTCAATTTTATAACTGTGGCTAACCACCACAATTCAATATCTTATTAAGTCATAATTAATTAATCAATATGTGATGAAGAGCAAAACGTACTAATAAGTATGGCTAAGCACATTAGGCGTACCACCCAAGTGGACACTAGTATTGCATCACTAGATAATTAATCATCCTATGGTAATAATAGAATTATAGCATTTAAATTATCCAAGGAGGGATATGATCAAATTGGTTGACAACTACCAAGTAAAAGGATTTATAATAAATTAGCAATGCATGATAATTTAAAATAAAATAATTAATAAGTGGATTTGAACCTGGGTTTAACATGATCAAAGGTCATGACTAGCCTTGGTTTTACCCAGTTACTACTTCTGAATCAAAGATGTTATATAACGAGAAAGAAAGCAAATGAAAAATAAATAAACCAAAAGAAAATCTAAATAATATCCAAAAAATAACTAGAACCGAAAGACAAAGCTTGATTATTGATGAATTTATATAGAAGAATAGGGTTAATCGTAGTTAGAATAGAGGAGAATAGACTCTTGGAAGATTTCTAGGATTCTCTTCAAAATTAAGTAAACAAAAAAGAAAAATAAATTCTAACGGTGGGGTCTACATGTCAGTGGCTTGGTCCACGATAAACTAGGTCCATCGATCGGTTCATGGCTTGGCTGACATAACACGATGACATAGCAAACACATGGGCAAAATAGGTGAGATGGCACTGATGTGGTAGTGATGTGACTGCTGACATAGCATGCTGACGTGGCATGGCATTGCAATGGCTGAGATGGTAGTGTGGTCTAGCGTGGCTGTTGTGTGGTGCACACATGGCTAACATGAAAGACCTGAGCATTGATGTGGCAGAGCCACATCATCATCAACGGTGAGGCATACTAGAAGCAAGGCTCGTCGGTGTTCCAATGGATGGTGGACTCGTTTTACCTTGGCGTGATGGGGAACTCGTTTTACCTTGGCGTGATGGGGAACTCGTTTTACCTTGGCGTGATGCTTGGAAGTACATGAAGGTGGTTGGCGGTGAGAGCTAAGCAGAGGCGACAGGTGGAGAGAGCAAAGTGGAGACTGCATCCAGTCTCTGGCTATCTTGGGCTTTAGTGGGCTGCAGACCATGGCAAGGTGCATAGAATCTTGGGTGAAGCACGATGAAGCTAGCGCACCGATTGGTGTTGGTGGGCAAGCTCCACGGTGCAACCAATTGCTTGTTGGAGCTAAGGCGAAAGGTGGTGAGAAATCTAGCGATCTAGGGCTCAACGAGGACGAGACAGCTCGGGGTGGCAATCTACGGCTTAAGGGCGCACTTAGGGAAGTGATGTTCTCGACTAGCGTGCCAAGTTAGAGAGGGAGACCATGGTAGCTACGACGCAGAGGGAGAGTCTGGCTTAGACACGGCAGAGGAAGACAAAACTGATAAGTTGGTCCTGCGTACTTTTATTTAAATTTAATTTAAATTTGATTTAAATTCTAGTTATACCTAAATCCTTTATGTATGGCCAAATTTGATATTGAACTTCCTTATGCCTTGTCACCGTAGATGAAAACCTAGTTAGTACAATAGTATTGGCTAGAAATTTTATAGAATTGATTAGTCATGCTTAGAATAATTTAAGTGGGAATATTTGTTTCACTTCAGAACAATAATTTTCTAAAATGTATTCTTTACTTCGGTGAGTTAAGAAAGTATATAGAATGTTTTTAAAATAAAATATAAAACTTAGTTTTTACCTAGATTAATGGTTAGATGGTGGGTGCTGGTATGCATTGTTGTTCGGTGACACGGTGTTGATTGTCAGGTATAAGTGGTATGTGGTTTGAGCCTAAGTCAAGTTAAAGACTGGTCTATAAGCTATTGTTGCAAAGCCATATCGTATTACCACAAGACTAGTATAGGACAATCCTGGTTGACTAATTTATGAGATCCTAACTTTGGTCTTGCTATAGGTTAAATGTGAGCGTGGCGTAGACCATGAGAAGTCTCACATGGCACAAGAGGGAGCTCCAACTTGTGGATTTAAATTGTGGTGAAACTTTAGTGGCAGCGTGACCAGATTGAAGGCTTAGCATTGTAAAGACCTTGTTATGATTTTCTCAGTCGCACGCCTACGAAATCGTGTAATAGCCAACAATATGAGATAATTATATCTTGCGGATAAAGTTGTACAACCTTTGCAGAGTGTATAATCTATCCTGGATAGCCGTGCCCACGGTTATAGACAAGCTGAGTAAAGTTTTTCATGAATTAGACTTTGATTTTTTTAAATGATTTCTGAAAAGGCCTATGGATAGATAGAATCCATGGGAGATTAAAAAATATATGTGTGGATGGAATCCGTATGAAATCTTTTGAAAAAAATGGACCAGGTAGGATACCTGTGAATATGTTAGTGTTTGGTCAAAGCCTGCACTAACGATATTATTTTGTTAAATTGCTATTTCTCTCTATTGTATCAAATTCAGATTTTGAATTTATTTACCTTAATTATGCTTTTACGCACAAATATATATTATACCTTCCATTGTCAATTCTTATGCATACATGAACTCTGTTAAACCTTCTGATGTAGCTAGTGGAGTACTTTATATACTCATGTTGCTTCATTCACTATTTTCAGAGAAGACTTCAACAAATTTGGTGAGAATAACAACGAGTAGGCCACGTCTTACAGTCATTCGCCTGTGGCCAGGTAGGATGGGTTGCTGCTTTATTGTTCTTCTTCCGCTGCTTATATTTAATTTTGGTTTATGGACTATTGATGTAAACTTTGGCCATCAGGTCCATATTTAGTTAATGAATAAATGTCATTGTGTATGATATGAATCTTTATTATCTGTTGTGTGCACTAGCTTGATCCTGAACTAGTGCGATTTACACAGAGGATCCAGCAGTCGTTGCTCCGGGGTCCGATAAATATGTGCTACAATTAACTTGTAGACCTTATTTAGAAAAAACACTTCATTTGAAAGGTAGTTACTGTAGAAAAACAACTTTTAGAAATTGAAAAGAAAAAACCCATAGCCCACAGATGGCACTCACCTGCCATGGGCCCATTCTTTTTAGTTCAAGTTTGTGGTTTTTGACTGTGGTTTATGGTCTTTGACTATCGTGAGAGAATACGGAGAGAGAAGGAGACTTATGTGTGATTTTGGTCAATATAAATAAAATTATTATAGTGTCTACTATATTTAATTTATAGATTTTATCAAATCTAGCACGGTTTAGTGGGCTGGCTGCTATGTTGTTAATACGCTGTACTGTAAAATATGCTGCAATCGTCAACAGATACAGGTCTAGTAGTTGCTAGTCGCTACGTAAATTGGTGCCATTGAGTGGACACCCCAAATGCACAAGTCAAACAGCCGAGCGAGCCAAATCTTTCTCCACGAACTCCTTTCGTTTTCTTTTAAAAAGTACTTTTATGTGCTAATGAATTACTCGATATTCCTTTTACATCAATAACTCCCTTCGCGTCTTTGTCGTTAGTACCCTCGTGCGTTGGCTTGAGTCGATAAGGGCGTACAAAGACTATTTTGCCCCATGTGAGTAACTTAAGTGAATATTCACTTAACCCATGAAATATTTTTTGGTGCCAAATTTTGCTGACCAAATTCAAATTTACTTCAAGTACTAATTTTGGTTTTATATAATTCTAATTTAATTTAAATTCCAAATATATCTTTATTTGTAATATAACTTTCGTTTACAAATATAATTTATTTATGATCTGATCTTAGTTCAAAATTTTATTTTAATTCGTAGGTTAACATATTTTGGATTAAATTTATATACAAATTTAATTTAAGCCTAAAAATGTATTCCAAATTTAATATTGTTTTGAAATAACTTTAACAGAATTAAGTATGAATTTAATTTAACCCAGAATAACTCTAGTTTTGAATTTAAATTTGTTTATATTTGTGAATTTGAATTTATGTATCCTAAATGTAATATCATTTTCAAAATTAATTTAATTCATAAAATCTTTCATTTTTGTTTATTTTAATTCTAAATTTGAATTTATATAGTGTAATTTTTTCTGTTTTAGATTAAGTGGGCCATAGGTCCCATAAACTTTCTGAGACGAGGGGCATTACTGGCAATAAGAAGACTAACATGCATTTTGGGCTTAACGACTAGAAACTGAAGAGGCAAAATGATGTCAAGGAGTTGTTCAGCGGGTCACTTTTTCCAGTTTTTAAAAGCTATTTTGAACATTTCCAGCTTTCAAATAAGATATCTTTTTAACATAGAGTCTATAGGTTGATTATAGTACACACTATAGTGATTTTATTTATATCAATTAAAATCACATACAAATTTCTACTACTCCGTACTCTCTCTCACGAACAGCTCAAAACATAAGCCACAACCATAAACCATAAACTGAAGCTAAAAAAACAGATCCAATAGCAACTCATGGATTCAAGAGTTATTCGATAGCTTATAAATAATTTTTATAAATATAAACGCATGTACCATAACTACTCCTACGCCGTCATTTTTACATTTGTCTTCAATTTCTCTAATGCAACGTGAAAAAAGAAAAATTACTTATAAGTGATAGCGTTCGGAATAGTGATGACTTTTGGTTTTTACTAAAATTTTACTGTAACTGAGTTAGCTTATTAGGCATAATTAAATCTAAAAATGTAAAAATAAAAACGGCACGCTAATCTAGAGCAGATAATGCAAAAGAATACGGGAAAAAAACAAAACTCAAAAAAACAAAAAAATCAAATAAAGACAAAATACTATAGTGCTGCTACAGTATTTCAATCACCCACAGCTATCGCGCAGCTATAATGAGCGGGCCAATTTGTGGACCCATGTGTAAGTGTGTAAGTGAGACGTCCGTGTCAAATTCGGGACGCCCAATACAAAATCCTGAGAAAAGAAAACCTCCCACGACCGCACGCGTGCACCAATGCTGTCGATAGCGCTGCCGCGCGGCGTCCACGCCGTCCTCGTCACCTCCGGCCACCTCCGCCACCTCGACCCTCTCCTCCAGGTGCCCCCGCTCCTCCTTGCCAACTCCCTCATCGCCGCCTTCTCCCGCGCCGCCTTCCCCCGCCTCGCCTTCCCGCTCCTCCGCCACTTCCTCGCCTGCGCTCACCCCCTCCGCCCCGATTCCTTCACCTTCCCCCCGCTCATCCGCGCAGCTCCTGGACCCTCCTCAGCCGCGCAGCTACACTCCTGCGCCCTCCGGCTCGGCCTCGTCCGCCCCAGCGTCTTCGTCTCCGGCTCCCTCGTGCACGCCTACCTCCGGTTTGGTCACATCTCGGAAGCCTACAGGGTGTTCGACGAAATGCCGGAGCGGGACGTGGCCGCGTGGAACGCGATGGTGTCCGGGCTGTGCCGCAACGCGCGTGCAGCCGAGGCGGTGGGCCTGTTCGGGCGGATGGTGGGGCAGGGTGTCGCTGGGGACGCGGTGACGGTCTCGAGCGTTCTGCCGATGTGCGTGCTGCTAGGGGACCGAGCGCTTGTGCTGGTCATGCACGTGTACACGGTGAAGCACGGGCTGGGCGCGGAGCTCTTTGTGTGTAATGCGATGATCGATGTGTATGGGAAGCTCGGGATGCTAGAGGAGGCTCGACGGGTGTTTGATGGAATGAAAGTGAGGGATTTGGTGACGTGGAATTCGATCATCTCAGGGTATGAGCAAGGTGGGCAGGTTGCTGCTGCTGTCGAGATGTTTTATGGTATGAGAGACAGTGGGGTTTCCCCTGACGTGCTGACACTTGTCAGTTTGGCGTCTGCTATTGCTCAGTGCGGGGATGACTGCGGTGGGAAGTCAGTGCATTGTTATGTGATGAGGCGGGGGTGGGACGTGGGTGACATAATTGCAGGAAATGCTATAGTTGACATGTATGCCAAGCTATCAAAGATTGAGGCTGCCCAGAGGGTGTTTGATAGCATGACAATTCGAGATGCTGTGTCCTGGAACACTCTGATCACAGGGTATATGCAGAATGGACTTGCCAATGAGGCAATCGAGACATACGGTCATATGCAGAAGCATGACGGTCTGAAGCCTATTCAAGGAACATTTGTCAGTGTTTTGCCTGCATACTCACATCTTGGTGCCTTGCAGCAGGGCATGCGAATGCATGCACTGTCCGTTAAGAGTGGATTAAATCTGGATGTGTATGTTGGTACTTGTCTGATAGACTTGTATGCTAAATGTGGGAAGTTGGCTGAGGCAATGCTTCTGTTTGAACAAATGCCTAGAAGGAGTACAGGTTCCTGGAATGGCATCATAGCTGGCCTTGGAGTTCATGGGCATGGTGCAAAGGTTCTCAGTCTCTTCTCACAAATGCAGCAGGAAGGAATTAAGCCTGATCATGTCACATTTGTTTCATTATTGGCTGCCTGCAGTCATGCTGGCTTAGTTGACCAAGGTCAGAGTTTCTTTGATATGATGCAAATCACCTATGGTATTATGCCTATCGCAAAACATTACGCATGCATGGTAGATATGCTTGGCAGAGCTGGTCAGTTGAATGAAGCTTTTGATTTCATACAGAACATGCCAATCAAACCTGACTCTGCTGTTTGGGGTGCTCTGCTTGGTGCTTGCAGGATTCATGGGAATGTTGAAATGGGCAAAGTGGCTTCACAAAACCTATTTGAACTTGATCCAGAGAATGTTGGATATTATGTTCTAATGTCGAATATGTATGCAAAGGTTGGGAAATGGGATGGAGTTGATGAAGTAAGGTCTTTGGTCAGACACCAGAATTTGCACAAAACCCCTGGCTGGAGTTCAATAGAGGTGAAAAGTTCAGTGAATGTATTTTACAGTGGCAATCAGACAGAACCACACCCTCAACATGAAGAGATCCAGAGGGAGCTGCAGAATCTGTTGGCCAAGATGAGAAGTCTAGGTTATGTTCCTGACTACAGTTTTGTCCTACAGGATGTAGAGGAGGATGAAAAGGAACAGATCCTGAATAATCATAGTGAGAGATTGGCTATTGCCTTTGGCATTATAAATACTCCTTCAAGAACTCCGCTCCATATATACAAGAATTTGCGGGTGTGTGGGGATTGCCACAATGCCACCAAATATATATCAAAAATAACCCAGAGAGAGATCATTGTTCGGGACTCAAACCGGTTCCACCACTTTAAAGATGGTTGCTGTTCTTGTGGGGATTTTTGGTAAAATATAATAATTTCCTCTGTACAACATTTTTTTTGTCAAGCTGAGTCCCCCTAGTCATCAAGAGTGAGGTTAACACTTAATGTGCCGATGAGATTTAGGAATGAACTGAAATAGTTTACTGATGCCAAAAAGTAGATAGAATGATTTTGTTCTTTATCTAGGCAAAACACCTTCCATGTATTCTTTAACTGATATTATTTAACAGGAAAACATCTTTGTTGTTGCTTACCAATAATGAATTTCAATTATAAGTGTGACATAAATTTCTCTGACCAGGTTTAGCCTTTTTTATAGTCTGGTGGCTTCTGGCATATCAATGGTTTTTGTACACCTGCCGAGCTGTGCGGCAGCAATCAGTGCTCTTCAAGTTTCTCATTATTTATAATCATGTGTTGGAACAGTAAGCCGAATTGCCCTTGTTTTGCTGTTCTTGCATGCTGTATGCTTCCCTTGTTGCTATCATTTGAAATACTTCAAATGATGATATATTTGGGAAACTCAGTTTTCAATTCATGTGCAAATTGAGATAATAAGTGAAAAGTTGGAGAGCATATAATAATTTTGTGCCTTCTGGTTTAACCAGACAATTTCTTTGAAGTTGCTTATTTTATCCAATTTTTCTAATAGCTTTAACATGGCCAAGGCATTTTTCATAAATGGATCATGTTATCATTTGAGTTAATTCATATTTTACTTGTACTGAATGGGATCCAGATCCTTATGTCAAATTGCTTATTTCATTCGTCTAATGTTCTCATATTCGGAGGTGCTTCTGGATTCTTTTGAGCAGGATTTACCTGGTGCTATCTCTGACGAAGAATTGGCTAAACATCTACATTTTAAAGAGCTAGATGAGAGGCCATAATGTTTCAGGCTGTATCTGCCTATGATGGGGGAGAACAGCAACCCCACTGGTTCCTGAACTTGTTCACCTCAACAGATGATAGTTGAAAAAGTTCTCTGATTTAGCCATGCATATTTTTTGCTCAATTGACCTATAGTCAAATAGTAACTACTTTGAGCTCTATGCTCGTGCTCAAGCTTGCACTGTGGTCCAACACACACCGAGAAGCCTTTAGCCCTACTGTTGGTCAATGGGTGCATAGTCTTTTACACGTCTGTTCTTTTGTTTTAATGTGACACTGTTGTTTTTCTGGCAGGAGGGGGACCAAATCTCTCGTAGACTGGCTGGTGGAACAGATGGAAAGAAGTAAACGTACTAAGGCGCTAAGGGCACGTGCCGGCATAGGTGGGCGGATTTAGAATGTTGATCTGCAGTTGCCGTCAATGATTTTTGTGAAAGAGCAAAGCATTTGATGTGGAGGGTTTCTATTAATTCTGCATGCATATGCATCCGGGCGGCAATTCGCGATTACAAGGTTCATTCTTCCAGAAGGCCTCCGGATGCTGCACAAATTGTTTGTGTTCTTCACCCCTTATCCTGTGGTGTTAGTAAGGTGATTCATTTTGTTTTCGTGCATGGCATTCTGTATCTAAATATCCCTTTAGGTGTCGTGTTCATATGATTGCTTTTGATATATGGATAGTGTCAGTATAGAGGGGTCAAAAAGCGATGTACTTGTGTCATGTTCTTTGTGAACGGGAAAAGAAAAGAAAAGAAGGAATCCATTGTAATTAGAGTTCCATGGCATGGGCTGTGGACTTGAATTTCTTATAAAAGATTAGGAGTTAGAAACTTAGAATTACAGCTGAATTCATGGTTGGCTTCGATTTTTGGGTGATGAACTATGGAAGTGGGCATTGGCAATTCCAATGTGCTGTGAAATATCCTATTTGTTACCGACCCTCGGATTTGAGGGTCGATCAGCTTAACAGTGACTTGCAGGGGTTAAATATTGAAAACAAAATCGCATGCAGGGAGATAGTGGATAATCATCCTCACTCATGGTGAGTGCTTCTCCAATTTTCACAGTATACGGTAGTATTACCATCTATGATTTCCTATAGAAAACTGCTTCAAGTGGCCACGGAGGTTGAAGACTGCACACAGTTCGTCTAAGACGAATTATGTGGTATTTTATGCTTGATGTTGATATGTTTATGATCGTGCTCATACAGAACGGTAACATTTGGCTGCCACTTTGTCTGCTGTCGGCTCTGGGTTATTCAGTGCTCTCGCTTTCAGCAGAGTCACGCTTCCACTCCAAAACATCATTTAGGCCCGTTTGAAATGTAGGAATTTCAAAGGAATTCAGTGGGAGTTTTCATATATTTCTGCAAGAATTGGATTATCTTCTCTTGTGTTCCAAACTGGCCTCCAAAGGCAAAATATTTAACACACGGGGTTGTCAGTGACATTATCAACATAGAGATTTAAAGATATCACTAAAACTTCAGAACGACAGAATATGAATCATTGAATCCAATGGCTCCGAGCAACACGGAAAAGCTGGAGGCCACAGTCAGAGGCTACTCAAAACAATCAGAGTGAGGAGCTAGCCAGTGAGCCATTATCAACAGCTGAGATGGTGCCTTGCAAATTTCAAGCTTAAATATATATCCATTGACATGAACACAACTATAATCATCAGTGGTGCCTTGAAATTGCTGGCATAACAGCTACAGTTAGCATTTCTTGGCAAGTTACTTTACATGTCCGTATTTCTCTTTCAGGCTAGGGGATAAACAACTTCATAAATTGAAACAAAGAAACAAAATTTGTTTGCAGGCTACTGATATCCCCTTCAAAGCTGAGCCAGGTCTGTTCGGTTCCAACATGGAAAGGTTGGGACTTGGGGCAACCGGCTTCTGTTGGCCAAAGACAACAGTTTTTTTTTACCTGAAAGAAATAACATAAGACTTAGTCCAATTTCAAAATGGTTCATTTGGGCAACAAGTATATTTTACATGCAATTTGAGGGTCTCCTTCAATCACAAAAGGGAAGGTACAGATATAAAATGCACAAGTAACAAAAATCACATCACCAAGAACTTGGCTGTAGTTGGTGCATATGAAAAAAAATAGCTGGCAACAAGAATTCATATAGGGTATCTTCAATATTGCCCATTTCTAACAGAAATTATATGTTACAAAACTCACTAAATGCAATCTTAACATCATCTTTGTTTCAATTTGTAATAGTCTCACAATACCACAGAAACACAGTGAAAAGACTATTGAGCTATACAAGGTGGAATATGAACGCAACCCGATTCTGTGCTTCTTCATGGTAACTTTATGCACCACACAGACTCAGGGCAATCTAGACTCTTCCTGTCAGTGATAAATAGTGACATCAAAAATGAAATATGGGCATCCAGACTGTCAGGTTGCCAAATCGAACCTGCGCAAGGCAGAAATCTTCAAGCACTTGCAATTCTAAATAACCATGTCAATAATTTCCAATCCATGTAATCCCCAAGATTCTCTGCAACAAGTTCTGAATGTGTGTTTCGAAAATAAGATTATCTAGGGAACTATATAAGCATTTCCAATATCATACAAATTGCTACAAAATTAACCCGTATGTTAACATGTAATTCATTGAACAATGCTGGCAACATAAAGTGCACTCGGTTGCATGATTCTCTAGGCCATTACAGGTAGCAACAATTTTGTTTTGAAACAAAACTTCATTTATAAAATATTTTTAATAGCAATTTTTGTTCCCATGCATAAATTTCACCTATGAATCCGTGCAACACATCAAAAGGCAATTTAAGAAATCATATTTGATTGCTGAATCCAGAATGATGATTAAGAGGAAGGTAGAGCTGAATGATTTAGGCACTTGTGTGAATGATAAGAGAATAATTGACTGTCCAGAGACCTACTTGCACCATCTTGTGTATAATAGGAAGGTTCGACAATATGAAGGCTAGGTCGACAGCCTCATAGTCATTGGAATAAAAATGAAGTAACCCAAATCATACAGGTCTAAATGATTGTGAAACACTAGTTCATGCTAGAGCAGACCATTTTGAGGTCAGCAATGTACCAGGAAATGATTATCATGCAAATGCAGTATGGAATTTTAGCAAGTTTAAACTTCTTGTTAGTTTGATAGATTTCCGCGAACATCAATAACGACGATTTCTGCCAGTAAGCTTATTTGAAATAAAATATGTAACCCTAAAGGAGGACCACACACAGATCACATGAATGGACCCTAATAACAACAATACAATCGGTCATCACCTAATACACAAAATCCTAAGCAAGCATATCAAAAAACATTACAGTATCAACTTCATAGTAGAATGATGTACTTAGTACCAAGTCAATCATTATCATATAGAAAATATATGCCTTCGTAACAAAAAAAAATGTATTGAAGAGCCAGCTTCACTTACTTTCTTTCAGCGACTTCTATCACCATTGTCCCTTGAAGAAACCAAAGTGGCATGATAAGCATAACCGATCAAACCACCCTCGATCTATGAAACTTATTCCCATCACAAGAAAACTCCACATGTTTGTTTGCCGAAGATAAGAGTACGTATCCCCAGTTAATTTGGAGATAACACAGTCAAATAGTACATTTATGGCAGATCATGCCTGAATAGTCTGACTGCACTGCTAGCTAAGTAACTACAAGCACAAGGTAGACTATTACTACAACAGGAGATAATAGCACAAGAACAAGAACAAGAAGAACGGTAAGGGTCAGTCCTTGAAACATCTGTTTCGACCCGTCTAATCATACAATACTTCTCCGGCACCACAACAAACCACACAACAGTTACAGCATCCGCCCAAGATTGTCCACCCTCAAGAACGGCAAATTCCCTAATATATCCTCCGTCGGATCGACATCCAAATGGAAGTTGCCCATGTCCTCAACCCCGCCAGTGACATTTGCCCTGCTGGTACCATCTGTAGCCTGTGCCTCCTCATTTATGTTAATACCTCTCACTTCCTCCGCCCTTCCACTTCCACCTCCACCCTCCTCACCCCCAGCCCACCCATCCTGCCCAAGCATCGATGGCTCAATGCCGCTCTCCACGCCACCACCGAAAGAACGCTTCTTGAGCCCTGCCCCAACCTTCTTGCGAGCAGTTGTCTTCTTAACCCTACCTCTGGATGACCCACCACGAGCACTCCCATTATGCGGCTGCCGGGCATTGCTGCCTCCACCACGATTCCCATAGTTCCTACCAGTGGCGCCCCCACCACTTGGTGCATTGCTCCAAGGGAACACTTTGTAAAACGGCTTCCAGTTGCTACCCAGGTCGGCCGCGTTGGGGAAGCCGAGGGGGAAGAAGCCCCAGGCGCAGTGGTACATCTCGGTGCCCGGCACGACGGTCGGTGGGGTAGGGATCTCAGCAGCCACGAACCCCCGGCGGCAAGACTCGTTTGGGCACTTGAGTGCGCGCCCGACCAGCTCGCGCGGGTACTGGTGGACGTAGCAGCAGAACGGGCACACCGTCCAGAACTCCGCGGGCTCGGCAGCGGGAGTGGCGGCGGCAGCAGCTGGCTGGGAGGGAGCACCGAGGGGAGAAGTGGTGGTGGTGGAAAGAGGTGGGCGGCGGGAGGGATCGGAGAGGACGGCGAAGGCGTCGTGAACGAGGCGGAGGGCGACGTCCGAGCCAGGGTGGGGGTTGCTGGGGCGGAGGAGGAGCGCGAGGCGGCGGAAGGCGCGGGAGACGGCGGCGTGGTCGGCGGGGTTGGCGTTGGGGGGCATCTGGAGGACAGCGAGCGGGTCCGGGTGACCGGAGGGGAGGAGTGTCTGGGAGGCGAGGAGGACGTCGGTGATGGCGAGGAGCTCGTCGGCGCCGGGGAGGAGCGGGTCCGCCTCCACCGCGCGCTCGGCGAACCGCTTGCAGCCGACGAGGTCGCGCGCGGCGAGGAGCTTCCCCGCGATCTCCAGCCACCGCTCCGCCTCCACCCTCCCGCCGGCGCCACCACCGCCGATGCCGACCGAGAAGTCCATGGTTTGGGGGGAAATGGGAATGGTTTTGCTTTGGTGTGGCTGGCCCTTACAGTGAGTGTTATGGTGGGAGGGGGTGCGTGATTTCTTGCGGGGATTAGTACTAAATCCAATTAATTAATTACCTCTTTTACTTGGGCCGCATTTATTTGTTTCTTCTGTATCGCATGGCAGGCAAACAGCACACCGTCCACAGGGTATATCATACTCGGTCTGTCCAAATTTATAGTAGTATTTTCTTTTTTATCATATAGACTAAAAAACATTAAAAATTCCACCTCTAATTATTATCTCTAATAATTATTTAATACATACATATAGAGAATATCAAGCAAAACTAGATAATTATTAAGGATATAGATGGAACATCACACTAATTTTACATTAAAATATGAAATACATGTTATATTTATAGACAAGGATATTCACAAAATACATCTTATAAATTTGAATAAAAGGAGTACTGTTTAGTGTGTATTGAAACACTACTAATAGGATGGTTCTCCATCGTTTTTCGAAGCGGCTTATAAGATAGTTTTTTGAAGCGACTTATCGACATTTGGTTCATTTGCATAACACTTGCGCTAAGGTCAAAAGGCATTAGTCGCAGCCAAAAAGAACAATTCTTTTTTGGACTGCGGCTAATGCTTATGGTTGCAGCTGATGACTTTTGTCTGCGCTTTTCAAGACGGTAGCGAACGACAGAGACGCCGATGTAGATGGCACATACGTTTTTTGGATCGTTAAGACGTTTGAAGAATCCGCTTCAAGAAATCGTTCCGTTTATTTTAAGTTTTGAAGAAGCCAAAAACTCAAAAAAAAAACTGGAGTAGTGGCTCTATTGGGTAGGTTCTTTTCAGGTACGATTTATGGCTTATAACTATGATTTATGGTTTTTGGTCCTAACACAAGTATCTATGTGAACGAACCAAATACAAATAAGTCGATAAGCCATTTCAAGAATTATTGTCCCGATAAGCCGCTTTGAAATGGCGGCATAAAAGCTATCTCATTTATTTGTTTAAGAAAAACTATAAGCCATAAATCAAAAAGAACTAGATCATTATTTCAGGGATCACTGGAATCTCTTATCTCAGGGATCACTGGAATCTCTATCCAATATCTACACACAGTCAACGAGGTTTCAATTTCTAGAGTGGGTACTTTTTTAGGTTTGCATATATTGCCACATCTTTTCGGCTTATGGTTTATGGCTTGTGAATTTTTTTAAATAAATAAATAGGATGACTTCTCCGCCACCTGTTTTCAAAGTGTTACATTAATTAAAATAACCCACCAACATATCAGTAGGTTGTTGTCTGAAGTCTAGTAGTACCTAGGCTAATATAAGAGTTGCATTTTGTCTGAATGCATGTAAATCCTAGGATGAATTATTAGTCACGACTTGTTAGTAAATAGTGACCTAACTAAAGTAACCATTAAATAGCAATTGATTAAATAGATAATCCAACACTTTAGTTAATTATTGAATTAACCATTCGATTAATTGGTAATTAAATATCTAATAATAATACGTCATGAACTTCCTAGAAATGTGAAATATAAGATTAATACGGTTAAATTAAAATTATTCCTATCACATGTAGATCCTCATATCTGTCTATAGGTCTCATCTAACTCATATAACTTCCTTAATAAATATAAAATAATAAAATAAATCATTAAGTTAGTATCGAGCAATATTATCCTCTAGTCAGTTATATCTAACCATCTTTGAATTCGAAATGGAATATTCCCATGAATATTCATTCATCCTGCTTCATCATTCTTTGATATCTTTCTCAGTAGATGTCCTCTCTGTCATCTTCCTTTCACTCAAACTTTGTTTGACCTTGTCTACATCCTGCACTCACTAAACCTTGTCTCATGTCACCAACCTAATTGTAATAAAACTTAATTGAGTTCATTTGGATTTATTTGGATTTTTGGAGTTATTTGGATGCGGTTATTTATTGCATAACTAGAATTTGGAGTCTTGAAGAAGCAACAATTCGAGCGAGATCAAGATCTAGATAAAGATGAAGACTAAGAGTTTCAAGACCATTGATTGAAAAGGCTTTGAGTAAGATCAATGTCACAGTAAATTGAGCGAGGCAAACCATCACTTTGATCATGTTGCACCTATATTTTTTTAATATAAGTTATATTGATTTAAATTGTTAAATTGCATGCTTTAATTTATTATGCAAATTATATTCGTGTTAATATCACAGTTAAGACCCTATTAATAATTAAACTATTAAATCCACTCATTGGCTTTGGACTTGAATCCTTGTCAGCCTAGAATTAATAGTACACATACTAGATATAAGTTTATAGTTAAGTGACATGCTTAGTCTTATTTAGATACTCGTGGATATTAAATTATCGTAACATCATTTCAAATATAAAAACTTATACTTGGGTAGCCATTGCATGTAAATGGCTGGTAATTGAATTGAAAAGATATTTTGGATCCAAAAACTCTAAACTTACTTAAGTATCTAAGTGGATGGTAAGAGAAGCTGATGTGGACAGAACATAAGAGTGTGGTTTGTGATAGAATCGTCCAAATAATCTTAAGGACTGGATCTTATGACGACCTTTCAATGTAAAATATTGCAACTACAAGTCTATAATAGGTGCAACCTAGCTGATTAATTTGCATCAACCTAACATGGGTTGCGCCATCCAGTTGAACACGGGACAAGTTGTTGGATAGAAGCTTCTGTGCAGTGCAAGAAGGGGCCTCTGGAGAGGGTGGATAGAATCCCACAGTAGGTGAAAGCATTAGCGGGTGTAGTCTTTGTTGAAAAGATGTATTGTAAAGGCCTTATGGTGATCTTTTTGATCTGTATGTCTAAGAAAATATGTGAAATATAGTAAGTTGGTTATCTCTTGTGGGTAAGGTTTGCGACATCTGCAGAGTGAAAACTATTCAAATAACCATATCCACGGTCATGGACATGTATAAAAACTTACTCGAGTTATTTTATATTTAACAAAATAATTTATGTGGATGGGATGAAAAAAAATGATGGGTGGATGGAACCTAGTGAATATAATGGGTGGCTAAAACCTTAGTAACAAAAAATATCATATAGCGGGTGGAACCATATAATAGGTGGATGGAACCTGCACCAAAAATTATTATTACTATTGCATCACTTACAATATTTGAAAACATGGTTGTAGTTAAAACTGCTAGGTGATAAGTATTCCCTATAACTGTATTTCAAAATGATGGTGTTTCGCAAATAAAAGAACATCAAGCTTCCCTTATACAACCTTGCATATATTATTATTGTATTATGTGTGGTGGCTTGCTGAGTATTTTCGTACTCACTGTTGCTCAATTACTATTATTTAGTAATTAAGAAGGTGAAAGAAAAGCCCTGCGGTTATCTAAGGGCACTGACAAGATTGGAAAATGATAAGGCCAAAAACTAGGTAGCGAGCTCTAGTTGGTTGCTAGTGGGTATATCCTGATGTTTTTGTTTTTGCTATTACTCTTTGATGGTTTTGCCCTGATCAGTCCATGTGTAAGTTTAATATTGTATTAGTTATATTCCCGCAATATATGTATTTGATGTTTAGTAATGTATCTGTAAGTACCATCTATTGTTTCAGATAATAGTACAGTGAAATCACAGAGTGTTCTATATTGTAAATTCGGGATCCGACACCTTACACCTTGCTTCCGACTTTTTAGCAATCTAAGAGTAAAATCCCGTCGTCACAGTGATTGATTTGTTTTTTTTTTCTTAACATACAGGTCGGCAAACTACGCATGGCAGCTATGAAAGCTAACTTTTTCCTCCAGTTCAAGTACTGCATAGCTCTCTTCAAACAGCCTCACCGCATAAATATGCAGCATAGCTATATCTTTATAACTCTTTTTTTGTTCTGTTTATTTGAAAATCCATAGCTTATGAAAACTAAGTCTATAACTCTTTTGGGTATGTTCTGTTGTAAATATCAACTTCCCTCTTATAATCCCTACGTATGCATGCTCATATATAGATGCACTACTATGAAAGTAGACTCAACTCTACAACTTGCTTTGTCATAGTTTGATACCAATTCTTCTTTTATTGTTAGTTTTTAAAGAGTAAAACTAATTTACAGAGTACCCTATTGAGCAGCTTGAGCCAATCTGGCCTATTTACAGTAGGTTGCTTTGGTGAGCTGATTAAAATTTCTAGCCCAATCGGCGGCGACAAGCCAACATACACCAGGTGCTCAGTCAGTAGGCTTGCTTCTAAGGTTTAACATAGCTCTACACTAATTAACTCGTTCATGACTGGAATAGTATGTTTTTGGCCTCTTTTTGATCTAGGATTGTTCCTAAGCAGGTCTGAAGTTTGTGATGACAATTCACATTGTCCTGTCTTGAATGAATTGGTCTTGCTGCTTCAGACCTAGACATGTTGGAAGTAAATGATGCTTTATCGGGTGAAATAAATTAAGTTACCCTAAGATGGTCCTGTTCTTTTTGGTTGTGGCTGATGGCTTTTAGCTGCGGCTGATAGCTTTTTGGCTGTTTGCGACAGAGATTACGGAAAGAGAGATACTCGCTTACGATTTTTGATGGTACAAATATTAGGTTTTTAACGTACACTACAATTAACTTGTAGATCCCATCTTAAAAAAATACTTCGTTTAAAAGTTAGTTACTGTAGTAAAAACTAAAAGCGACTTTTAAAAACCGTAAAAAAACAGAGCCATATACTGCTACCCCAAGTTTAGTGAGATATTGAGCGAAAAATCGTCACCGATTGCTGAAGAGCCTTTAGGGTGTTTTCTTCTTCTTGTTAGAGTATGACAGGGACAAACACTTACACATATCCCACTCACATCACACACGAGTGTGCACCCTACCACACACGCGAAGACTTGCGGAAGCCTGGATAAACTTAGTACCTCACGGGGTGTGGGCAAACTCTTTTCATTGAACACGCATGTGTGCATGCTATTCCTGGTGAGAAGCACGAGGTTCGGTCCCAAGCAACGAACCCAGACAGGCGGATTGCTCACGACAGACACTACCACTAACCTGCTCAACGACAGACACTAGTCACACTACCACTGGGCGATAGCTCAGTGTATGGCTCAGTGGTCTTCAGTCGGGATGGCAATCGGACGTAGTGGATATGAGTAGAGTTCGTCTATATTAATACTCGTGACTCTGATTTATACCTATGGGTGTACCCACGAAGGACGATGGGCGAAGAACCTCGCCCATACTTGTCGCCCGTGTGTACCCGTCGTCCGTGGGTATACCTGTTTACTCGCGAACTGAGAGTCACCATCTGAGAGTTAAACTAATAACAGATACATATAAGCAGCAGCTATTGCTAGAAAATATAATAGCTATCTTTTTTGGTTCTGTTTAAATTCAATTTTAAACTAGTAGATTTCCTTACTAGGGTCCTTTTCAAACTTATTATGAAAATTAATTATCCCCTAAATCAGGAACCAAAGAGTCTAGAATCGGTTCTAAGTAACAGCAATAAAGAAAGAAATTGCACAATTAAAGAAGATCTCTCTTTAATTAAAGTATTAAAAATACGCATGTACAAGTAATCATGCACCAGGTAATTGCAAACAAGGAGCGCTTTTAATGAGTCAAAGGAAAAAACTAACAAACTAAATATTTGATCAGAAAGCAATAGTAATAACTAGCTAAATTTCATATGTCCTTCTAAGCCACCACGTTTTTAATATATATTTTTTTTCTGTTTCATCTATAGTGCAGTACCCAAAAAGAATGACTTTTGAATAACATATGAAGTATGTTATCGAAAAAAGAGAAATTACAGAATTACAATCAGTAAGAATTATTTCGATTATCTCAAATACACACATCTTCTCATGGGTAAACGTACGAGACAGGTACGGATGGAACTTACTCATGCCCATGCCTATTTACCTTATGGGCAGAGTATTCTCCCCATTTTCATGTCCGTAGGTAAAGAAAACATCTTAAGATATTTATGTACAGACACATAAATAAACATATACAATTGCTATCCCTAGTCTTCAGGGTGTTCCCCTAGCATGTGCTAGATCAAGAACTCTTGTTATTGGGCTATATACTTTCGTTGCAATTTCTTCTTCAACAATTGGGTTACGAGTTACCTCAGGCTTTGGTTGCACATGTTCTGCCGCTGTTGGTGGACTCCAAAATGACTCAGCTTGTTTCATTAATGACATCAATGATTTACATAAGACAAGAAATGCACATCCATCACTACATGCAAATAAAGAAAACAAGTATGCAACAAAGACAACTTTTGGTATGATTAATATCTAAAAGTGTTGAAAGAATAATCTACCCCTCTACTAGTAGGACCTACACCATGAAGGACACATACCTACAGATCACACTCACAAAGGATGATTATACCCTTCACTTGTATCTATAGGATAGCTATCCCCTCAGAGGGTATCCTGATCATTTGTACAGGCATAAGAGTCTATAAACATCCTATGTATCTCTTATGTGTAACTTAAACTCACAAGGAATACAAGAAGGCAATCAAATTGGTACGCCTTCAAGAGGAACTGATACGGGGAGGGGTCCCGATCTTCTCAGTGAGGAACCATGAATAGTTGATGCGAAGTAAACGATGTCGTTAGCTGAACACTCGTGCCCATGCACAGACCCTCAACTCTTCGGAATACGCCCAAAATACACTGGATAATTGTTCGCCGCGAGACCACAAGCGACGAACACTAAGTCCCCAATTCACAATGAAACGACGGCTTGACCTTGAATTGCAGAACAAACAATGGATCGCCTAATTCTCTCTCAAAGTCCTCGCATGAACTTTGGTGTTGAAAGAACAAGCAATAGCTATGTTTCAATCTGATGCATAAAATTGGTCTCCCTCCTAAGGCTGCCAATACATGGTTTATATAGCCTCTTGGGACGTCTATAAAGTCCCCAAACCTAGTACAATTCAACTCTATATGGTTTTAGATACGAACTCTTAAAAAAGGAAACTAGATTTTACAGCTGTCATATTGTTTTAGTCATAACTTTTGATTTGTGATGAATTTGATACTGGGGCTAGATTCCTTGCGTAGCTCTTGAAATTATCTTTCCAACGAGTACAAGAACGCCCGAATCGGACTCCGTTTGTGAAAGTTATAACCTTTTTAGTAACTACTTGACAGGTTGTCCCGAACCGAGTCCGAGTTGAATTCTGAGTTGAATCCGAGTTAGAATTAGATTGAGCACGTGGGGAGTCTGAGTTAGGCTTCAAAATAGTGTCCAAAACTTTTACTTTATGTTCTTGGGCTCCGTCCTTATACTCTCCCGTCACATGGGCTTTCGTTCCTCCTTCCATATGGGCTCCAGCCAGCCACATGTGCTTTGTTCTTGTTGGCTCTATCCGTGTGGCCTTTATTCCTTCATGTCTTTGGCACCTAATGTGGTTATCCGCTTCCTTTTACATCTTCATTGTTTTGCCATTGACAAACCTAAGAATACACCATGTAATAACATGAGGTAGTATTTCATCCTTATGAATTACAACATTATGTATAGTTTGAAATGAGTTCACCTGACCATATTTCATGCGGCTCAATAATTCTTTCCAGTTGAATAAAATATTTAACAGAAAAGTACAAGACACGTGCATATCCGCATCAAGAACCCTCGAAACCACCCGTAGGCCACTATAGGAGTAGGGCGGTCCTCTCGGACCCCTGAACCTGTATAAACCATCGTGTCACTTCCGCTCTTGGTGACGTCGACCCGTAACATGGCCGGTGTCCGCCCCTTCTATTGTGTTTTATTTTTCACACCTACAACAAAATGGTTTAGTACGGTGGACCTTAGTTACCTTGTCCACCACGTACTCTCTTAACTAGGTTAGTCTTGTCTCCGACGGCAACAGTGCTCATGCTTGGGCACTAACAGGGTCCTAAATGGCAGATGGAGTAGTAGCCTACTAGTTGTCCTAGTAGATCAAGTGGGTACTATGCAAAACCATAGTATAAAGGATCATACCCTGAGAACTAAGGATTTGGCGTTGGTGGTGGCGTATTTGGATCTCGATGATGCTGGTGAAAGGCTGGTGGTTGGTAGGGTAGTAGTGGTTGGTGGCGGTATTAGGATATGTAGTTTCCGTCATCGCTAAGGGAGTCCGCATAAGACCGAACATAAGAGTTTCAACCTTAAATTCAGTCACCCAACCGTCTGAGTTTCTAGCCCTAAAATTCCGTGACACAAAAGTGACAAAACCCATGATGCACGCTTATGACTAAGGAAGAAGTAGGCATGACCATTGAGATGGTCAGGGTCGACCTCAAGAACATGGTCAAGAACTCTAAAGGCAACGCAGATGTTTTCTTCATACTAGCGCTGGAGAGAGATATTCAAGCAAGAAAGCATCACATGGTACTCTAAAAACTAGCGGTAGCGGCTGGAAGACTCGTGGTGACGCTCGAGGTCAAGGAGACCTTCGTCACGTAGGAAGGTGTTGCTTTGCCTGCCCAACTCACACTCGGCGACGGAGTGAAAGCAGACGAGCATAGTTTCGCCAGATTAACCTCCGCCGACAATAAAAAAAGTTGGCCACACGATTGTTCATCGTAAAAAATCGCAGAATGTCCCTTGTCATCCAATCTGCTGGTCACGTCGCTTGTTTTCGGTTGCCGTTGGTTTCAGGGCTGAGGGGGCGATCGAACCATTGGTCGCACGCGGCGTTGCCCAACCCGTGCTCGGGTAGGGGAGTCGCAGGCGCCTTCCTCCTCCCCCGCATCGTGAAATTTGGATATACTAGGAAGGTGCCTGTACGTTGCAACGGAAAATCAAATAAAAGTGATGCATACTATCAAATATGCATACATAATACAAAATCTGGTAGCAACATCTATATTACCCCATTCTAAATGCATACATAATACAAAATCTGGCATTATCCTTTTAAGCCGTTGGTTCAGATGATGAACAAAGGCTTCACAAGTCTCAAGTTTGAACATACATAATAAAAGCTCACAAGCAATCCTCACAAAAAATAATCGAGTTCAGGAACAGGATGATGAGGATAACAACAAAACAAAACAGGATAGGGGCATATCCAATCTTCCTTGACCTCCCTGAGCAGTACTTCTCTTCAAAGCTTACTTTTGTAGCATTAGACTAAAAGCGAGAGAATGAAACTTCCGTTAGTGGAGTTGAAATCGAGACCTAATGCACACACTACTGAATAAGTACTTGGGAGAACCAGCCCAAAAGAAGGGGAGATGTTCAAAAATAGGAAATAAGAATAATTGTGAGTGCATCAAATCAATTCTAATCCACACTAATATATATGTTTGATTGCAACCATTTACCACATCCCACACCTAGATAGCTGCAGAGTGTATGAGCTATGAAATTTCTAAGGCAAATAAAAGAGGGCTAGCTCTTAAGAGTTAAATAAGAATGCTAGGGGAACGTTACAAGGATATAGGAAAGGTGTTGATGACCTTTGTCTGCTGCAAGTTGCACAGAGTAAACCCACCGCTATCCTTTAATGTGAGTTCCTCCTTGGTACCAAAGATGTACAAGAACAAAGCAAACTTCCAAATTTCCTCTTATAGCAGCCCAATGTAAAGGAGTACAACCTGCATGACATCACAAAAGAGCTTAATAAAAATGTGGATTGTGAAAGCTATCTCAAACAAATTATTAGCAACTCCTGATATATATAATTTGGCTATTACAAGAATACATTTAACTTTTACATGCTCTAAACAAGAAGGAACATGAACAATGAAACAAAGCACACCATGCATAAATGTTTATAACTAACACCTAATAATAGATTAATTTTTCAACTATCATGCATGCTAAATGAATTTTGAAACACTTATAGCAAATCATCTACCCAAATGAAGTGATCAAAAACAGGTGCACTACTTTTTGAAACACCGAGTAATGTTCCAGAATCGACAAAGAAATCATCTACCCATTACGGTGGCTTCAATGAATTTATGGAACATTACTTTTTCATCGGTGGCTTCAATGAATTTATGGAACATTACGTGGCTTCGAATACATTATCATTGTATTATGCATGCTAAATGAATTTTGAAACACTTACAACAAATCATCTACCCATTACTCAATAAGGTTATATATATCTAGCCAAAATACAACACAAGAATAATATATTAAGATACAAAGATACCACCTTTCTCGGATATCGAACACTTGGATAATATGAGCATTGCATGATCGGACAGATGCTAACACTTGCACACATGCGGCGAAATATGACACGTGCACATAGCACATAAGCATGTCATTATATCAATAACTATATTAAACAATAAATCTAATGCAAACTAACAATTTCAAAGAAACGGTTTGCAACCTTGTAGAGCATAACAATTTCAACAATTTCAGCTAGGTCTTGACGAGCTCACCGGTTCACCTTCACGGCGAGCGATCCTTCAGAAATCACCACAACACAACAACACAAACGCACGATTCATTTGTAATTTCAGCGCGTGAAGACTCGCCGGATCAAGAACCAACCCAACCTGAAGGAAGTGCGCGAGACGGGGAGAGCAGGAGGAGAAGAAAAGGGCGAGACCTTGTGGAAGTCGGCAGGAGCGACGCGGGAGGTAGAACCCGCGCGGCGCGCGGCGAGTAGGCGAGGACGAGGAGGAGCACCAGTTGGGCCGCCATGGGTGGGGTGGGGATCACCACTTGAGGACGGCGCAGCCCATGGCGGCGTCGGCGAGTCGGTCCTCCAGTGCCGCACCTCCCGCGAACACCACCAAAGGAAGGTCTCGATCGTCTTGAGCACCGCTTCCAGCTCCTCTGGCTCGGTACTCGGGAGTTGCAGCGCCTTCTTCATCTTCCACCTGTCCATCGTTCACCTTTGCGCGCGCCGGCTTCTTATCCGCACCACCGTCTGGAACAAAGTCTTGGCCGCGGAGGAGGGAGGATGCGGCGGAGGAGGGAGAGGGATGGGGTAGGAGGCGGCGGTGCGGGGACGGAGGGGAGGCGGCGGCGTGTGGGGTTGGGGGAGGAGGGGAGGAGGCGCTGGGGCTGGAGGTGGAGGCGGCGCGCTTGGGAGGAGGAGGCGGCGCGCGGGGGGGGGGAGGAGGCGGGGGCGGCGGAGGGAGAGCGAGGCGGCGAGGAGAGCGAGGAGGCGGGGCGCACGGCGCGGGGGGAGGGGAGGAGGCCGCGGGCCGTAGGGGGAGAGCGAGGGGGCGGCGGGAGGAAGAGCGAGGAGGAAGCGTGGGGGCGGCGGGGGGAAGAGCGAGGGGTAGGCGTGGGGGCGGAGGGGTGATGTTGGGATTTTAGGGTTTAATCAGATCGTGTGGCTGAGAAGAGAGGAGAAAGATCGAATGGTTAAGAAATGAGGGAGGGTGGACGTGACGGCAACCACCAACTCCTTCTTTTTAAATAGTAAAGATATGGCATAATTGATTCTCAAAATTTGAAACTAGTCCTTAGATCACACGAATTTCAGAAATAACCCCTTGCCCGACCGCGCAACCGTCAGAGCGCGACACGTGGCCCGGTGGTGTGGCCAGGCCGAGTGATGCGCTCCCCGGACGCACCATCGACTGTAGCATTCACGGGTGGTACGGCCCCCGGCTGCACCACCCATTGTTCACGCACGGCATACACGGGTGGTGCGGTCCCGGACCGCACCACCCACTATTCATCTGCTTTTTTATGTGCCGCACGCTGCTTTTGTTTTTGCACCGCACACTACTGCTCTGGAAATCCTCCTTTGCCACATGGATGCATGCAAGGAATCTCGCTGCAGCACTTTTGGACATGTTGCACCGAAAGCAAACAGTGCAAACACTATTCGCTGCATCTTTATGTCCCGTCTTTCACTGTTTTGTGTCACTGTGCACTCTTTACGTCACGTCGTTGTTTCGCTTTATTTCACTGAGAGGAGCTGCCCTCTGCGTATGACCTGTTCGCTCTCATTTCTCCCATGTACTCTTTGGCTCATTTGTCCCGTCGCTGCACTCTGAGAGGTTGAGAAGGAGTGAAGAAACTAAGGCTTTAATCGCGGCACTTAGTTAATTTCGTTTACAACCAGGAGTTTTTGCAGTTGTGAAAGTTGTAGATCGTCTCGTGGGCTTCAAGAAGAGTTAAATTTTTTTTCCCGGTGTAACTAACATTTTTTCGGTGTGATTATTACGTAATTAGGCAAACTCTCAATTTTCTTCGTTTGCAATCAGCAGTTTTTGCAGTTGCGAAAATTGTAGATTGTCTCGTGGGCTTCGAGAAGAGGTAATTTTTTCCCGGTGTAACTATAATTTTTTTCCACATGTGATTATAGTTTTACCAATGTACTTACCATGTAATTAGCTAAATGCTATGTTCTTAGTATAGAAATATAGTAGTTAGCCTTGTGTAGTTGGTCTGTGCCCATAGTTATCTTAGAAGAGAAAGTATTGTTATTGTCGTTAATTAGTTATGAGTCACGATAACTTAAATTTAGCTACATGACTTTGCATGCAGACCAAATGATTACAATTAGTACATTAGCAAATAATGTTTATGCAATATTTAGATTGTTATGTTGTACATATTGCCTAACAGTCAGAAAACTAAAAATGTGAAACATTACTAGCTGAAAATACGCAGACTGTTTGATGAAAAAAAATCGTCACAAATAAATTATTATGCAATGTGTAGGGTGTTAATTTGTTCCTGTCCCGTAAAAGCCAGAAATTTTAGTACTTACAAACATTAGTAGCTGGAGGTACTAGAATAAATAATATGCAATGTGTATTGTGTTAATTTTGACATGTCCCATAAAAGTCTGAAATTTTAATTCGAGTATATATGTTGATAGGTATGCATTTCATTATGAATTGTTATTGGTGGATTTATATTGTAAAACTGATATTTTGAAAAAACATACCCATAAACAGTTGAATTAGTGTATTAAAAATCACGGTGCCCTGAAAATATGGTGTCTCTGTTAGAAGGCTACACATAAATTTTTATAATTTTTGGAGCTCATTTGTTATATATAACAACTTGTACAAATATCATAATCATATGATTTTTGAAGAAATGTTCGTAGCGGATATATTTGTGCAAAAATTACATAATTATGTGAAAAAATTTGTCGGAGTACTGCACTTAAATTTTTATAATTTTTGTAGATCGTGTACTATATTTATAATTATATAGGCTTTTTTTTGTTAAATTCCGTTGTGTACTAAGGTATTTTCTACGGACTAATCGTAGGTACCCATAGCTAACATTCAAGACTTACTCGTGTTCTTTGGGAGTGGGCTTGTACGCAACGGGCCGTGTGGGGCGGACGTGTCAAATTGTGACCGGACTGTGATCCATGCACCCGGTTTGAACACCATGACCCTGCATGATCTTCGGAGGTGTGTCCGTTATGTGTTCGATCGGGAGACGGGTCGGAAGAAGTTGCGGATCGAGGCGCTGTATGCTACTCCGGGAGGTGGTGTTGGGGAGATTGTGTGGCAACTTATAAATGTGACCACTGATGTTGGATGGGCCCGGTACATGGAGGTCGTATGCAACCCTGCCGCATCGATATATGGCAGGCCAATGGTGTACATTCATTTCGTGGATAGGACGGAGTCATCCGTCGTTGGTGGTTCTAGTGGTTGTGGTGGTGGTGGCGAAGATGAAGCGTCGATGCTTACTAGCGCTCATGAAGATGCTGATGCGGAAGAAGATGTCGGCGAGCAAGTGGGTGATGGAGGCCTACAGAGGCGTGTGGAGGATTTTCAGGCGAACGAAGGTGTTGGGAGGTGGTGGGTCACCCGTGTTGATTGTCACGAGTACCTCGCGGACCATTTGGAAGAAGTTGAAAGTGAGAAGGAGGAGGAGGATATGGATACAGCCAGTTCTGGAGCGGAGGAAGATAACGAGGCTTCAATGGAAGGTGTTGTGACCACGGACGTTTCGTACGTGTCCTCCAGACTAGACGACATCGCAGCAGCAAGCCTAGTCCTACCATAGGCAGAGGGCGCGGAGTAGAGGTTCAACGAGGGTACACTCATTTTAGGGGAGTGCTTTCGCGATAAGAGTGTTGCCCAGCAGGCTATTGCGGGACATGCCGTCAGCATTAACCGGACCTATCGGGTGCATAGGTCCAACCCGGACACCTACATTGTGAAATGTGTTGATGACTCATGTCCTGGCAAGGTCCGTGCACAGCGGTTCTAAGGCGCTGCCTCGGAGTTCCGGATAACGGTGCCGAAGGATCACAGTTGCGAGCTTGCGGCGCCGCTACGCAGGCACCGCAACATGACGTCGGCATATATTGCGGAGCTGATAAGCCACCTCATGGTGGCAGATGTGTGTATTTCTCCCAAGTTACTGTTGGCTGAAGTGGCTAATATGGTAGGGTTCGAAGTCAGCTACAAAAAGGTGTGGCGGGCGAAACGGAAAGTGCTAGAGTGTATGTTTGGAACGTACAAGGAGGCGTACGACCTGATCCCAAGAATGCTACATCAGATTACAGAAGCAAACTCAGGCACATACATTAACAAGAAGGAGCGGGTTCATCCCAACCAGGGCCTGAATTGTTTTGTCTTTGATAGAGTGTTCTGGTCGTTTCGCCAGGCGATTGAAGGGTTCAGGTGTGCCGTCCAGTGCTAACAATGGACGGGACGTTCCTAGCTGGCAAATACAAGGGTACGATTCTCACTGCAGTTGCAACTGATGCAAACGACCAGTTACTCCCTGTGGCCTTTGCAATTGTGGAGAATGAGAACACTGATAGCTGGCTTTGGTTCCTGATCAATGTAAAGCAGGCCGTGTGTAAGATCGGCCAGATGTGTGTATCATCTCAGACCGCAATGCAGGCTTATTGTCTGCGTTGCGCGCAATGCAGACCGGTACACAACCCCCTTCCAGTGGAATGATATGAAGAACCATTGGTGCATGAGGCATCTTGCGGTGAACTTTCATACAAGGTTCCGTAGCAAAGACCTAATGAATATGTTCAAGAAGCTTTGCATGCAGAACCAAAAGCGAAAGTTCGAGACATTGTGAAGGCAGCTTGATCACGAGACCAGCAAGCATGCACTACAACCTGAGCAGGGTGAAGCTGGGCCTGTAGAGGGAGGTTCTACAAAAGTTGTGGAGTTTACACGATGGATTCAGTCAAACGCGCCTGACTTTGAGATGTGGTCCCTGCTGCATGACACCGGTGGAGTAAGGTACAGAATTATGACAATAAACATGTCCGAGGTGTACAACGGTGTGTTGAAAGGTGTTAGATCCCTACCCATCACAGCGGTCGTGGAAGAGACTTGGAACCGTTCTGTCGGGTATTTTGTGAACAGAGCCATGATGGTGAGAAAGCATCTAGACGAGCGCAAATAATTCTCTGAGGTTTTCCAGGCACATATGGACAAGAAGATAGAGAAGGCTCGTTGCCACATTGCTCGTACCATGGATGGCATTAGAAGAAAGTTCGAGATCTGCCTTAGATAGAACTACATGAGGGGTCACACCAGAGGGGATCGCAAGCAGGTCTGCACGATTGATGACGAAGCATGTTGCACCTGTAATAAGCCGCAACTTCTACATAAGCCGTACTCCCATGTGTACGTGGCATGCACGGTATGGCGCCAGGCACCGACTCCTTACATCTTCAGGTACTTCGATATTCACCAACTATATCAAACCTGGAGTACGGAGTTCTATTCGTACAGAGTGAACATGCACTATAGGGAGCTATAGCCAGGGCAAGTGAAGTGGTGCCCAATGAGGCATTGAAGCATGTCGGCTGAGGAAGACGATAAAGCCGTCGCATCCGCAACGACATGGACGATAGCCAGCGTGGGGATCGGGTTCGGCGTCTGAAGTGCAGACTGTGCACGACTATTGGGCACTCATTAAGGCAATGCGCAAACAGGCCGACGTTAAGCAACGCTCTGCAGTAGTGAGCTCATAGTTGTGCTGTGCACTGTGTTATGTTGTTGTTCTGTGTGTGTTGCATTGTACTCAAGTGATATATTCTACACGTTTGTATGGAGCTACATCTGTTACATTTCACTATCGTTACGTTATAGTGCTGAGTTTGTACTTTGTTTACTTCATCGCATGGGTATATTGGTACGTATATTTATTTTATGTCTTGCTATGTTTGGTACATGTCACTGTCGTTACATTTGTTCCACATTGTGTTGTCGTTTTGGACTAACATTTTTTTGCTTCAATGGCAGAACATGGCTTACGAGATGCTAGACCCTCGTTGGGATGAGCACCACCGATGCCAGGCGTGGATGTCGGGTGAGGTCCCCCCAGCCTTCGTCCTCAGGGGCCCCGCAAGTACTGGCCTCTAGACGAATGGTACATCCCACTTTTGCGGGATACCGGTCTGCTGCCCATTGCCCTCATGATAAATGGACTACATACGTTCCAGTTCGATGCAGCGTTGCGGTCCGCACTCGTTGATCGTTGGAAGCCGGAGACTCACACCTTGCACTTCCGGTGGGGCGAGATGACGGTTACTCTTTAGGATGTGTGCATGCTAACTGCACTACCGCTACGTGGTGCTGCAATAGTGTCACCCCCCATCCAGGGGACTGGAAGGAGCGTATGGGGCACCGGTTCGGTCACCCGATCCCGCATAGTGCAGCACGTGTCCCTGATTCGTGGCTTCGACGGTACATGACCTGCCTCGAGCATGCGCCTCAGCACGTGGTGCGGACTCACTTCGTCGCGTACCTGCTGTTCCTCTTCGAATGTGTCCTATTTTCTACCACCACTGGGGACTCCGTTCACCCTAGCTACGTACACCTTGCGGAGTCCTTGGCGGATGCCTTGCCGAATGAGGTGCCCGAATACAGTTGGGGATCTGCAGTGCTTAGCCCTACGTACCGAGGCTTATGTGATAACTCGTAGCGTAGTGTGGCCACCGAGCCGGTCCTTGCCATGTGTTACATTGTACTTCAGTTGTGGTCATGGGAGTACTTCCCAGTTGGGAGGCCGTCTTTTCGCAGTGCCGTGTACCCTTACGCCTTTAGGCGGGAGTTCTACGACGAGGACCACGACCCCATTCATGGGCCCACCATGGGTACCCGTTGGACACACGCGTAGCTTCGATGAGCTAAGGAGAGACCTCGGCGTGTGTACCAAGAGTTCATTGCGAGGGTGGCCCCGCACGAACTATCATCTCAGTGCGACCAAGACCACTCGTACTGGTTGACGACCTGCCACCTGGTCTTCTCGCACTTCATGGAGCTCTACAACCCACAACGAGTCATGAGGCAGTTTGGGCTGTACCAGCTGGTGCCACCCCCACAAGGACGGCCACTTGACGCGGACTCCCATCGGTACGTCTTTTTACGGTAATTGTGATTGTTGTATGGATGCATAATAGTACTAACTGTGTTATGTGTCACACGACCTGCAGGCAAACGAGGAGAGGACGATAGGACAATGACTGGACAGCCACACAGCAGCCGTGGATGGACTTGTGGCATGACTACGGGGACATGGAGGTTGTGCACGAGCCACGGCCCTACGACCTCGACACGTACACGGAGTACCTTGTGTGGTACATTGCACACACCCGCAGCAGACTTACTGGGCTGGTGCCACATCGTCCAGTAGAGGTCGTGCACGAGGCCACAGTATAGGCAGGTCCAGATCGTCATCGAGCTGCACGGAACGACGAGTTGGTACTTGTGTTTGCTTTAACAACATATAGCAATACTCGTATGTCTTCACCATATCTCTCTACGCGTTTGAACTAATTACGTATTTCACTGCAGTACGACCGCCTCCATCGTATACATGACGAGGCTGCTAACCTTCTGCACCGTGGGAGGGCCAACACCGCTGATCATTGGATTTCTTCAGTCCGCAACATTTTCAACAAGGCGAGGGCTGCGATCAAGACTATCAGCTGTAGTCGGCACAGAGATGACATCGTTGCACGACACGGTGGTAGGAGAGCACATCCAGCTCCACCCCCTTGTCCGGACGTCCGTCGCAGTCTAGGCCGTCCCAACTACGCTCGCTCATCCTCGGTGCGACTTGGCCCCACGGTACGGTAGTTGCCAAACGTTGTTCGTCCACTCATTTGCCACTTATTTATCTTACTACCACTTTTCCTTGTAGCCCTTACGACGGGATACCGATTTGTTACAGCCATCGTCATCAAGGAGGGCTACGTAGGCCGCAACGTCCTCTTCGGGCAGATGGGGCACGACTAACAGCGACCCTGACTCAGCCCGGCGACCGGGGGAGCAGTCCGGTCGTCCAAGCTTTGCTCGGTCGTCCTCCACGCGCTTCGGCCCAGCGGTGTGATACTTGCCAACTTTTAGTTCATCTACTCGTTTCGCACTTATGTCTCACTGCTTCATTTTCTTGCAGTGCATGGCACGGGATAGCTGCTTCACGCAGCCGTCGGCATCCCGGAGGGTGACACCAGAACCAACGCTCCGTACGGGCCAACAGGGGGCTCCCTACTGAAAGTGACACCAACTCGACACAGCAACAGGACGAGGCGTTGCCGCCATGCGATTATGGTGGTCAGTCCAGCGTGCATGAACAGTTTGGTCATATGTATGAGCAGACGTACCAAGGGTACGCTGCGCAGGAGTACATGCATGACTTATCACCGCGATCGTCATTTAGACAGCCGCATACATCGGTACGATATAATGTATAAAACAAAATATGTATGTACGCTCGGATGCACTAACACGTAATGTAAATGAATGCAGGTTTACGCGGAGCAACTCGGACACGAAGGCTAGGGTCTTTCGTCTTCACTGCTGACTACCCAGGTACATGACTTACTACAGTACTCAGCACTACAAACGTCGCGGTGTATGTACTAATCAACCTTTGTTATGTGGACAGGACATAGACCCAGCTGCGAACGAATGGCTGAGCTCCATTTTCGGCAATCTGTCGCAGCCCTCCACGGAGTTCTTGGCAATACCGCAGGCCTCATAGTACGACCTCCGAGACGCACCAAATGTGCCTGACAGGCTCACCTACTCTCATGACCTCTTACGTCGGCAAAGGAAGTGGCAACCACCTCGAACATAATTTTTCTGCATTGTATTGTAACTGAAACGGGATGTTGTACATGAAAATAGACTTCATAATCTCATATTTCCGTTTCAAGTCGTTATTGCCATCATATGTTATTTTATTTGATCCGTTTGAACTCGTCATTGGTAGTACTGGTGGGGTATTACTCGTCATATGTCATACAAATAATTTGCTAAGAGTTAAGGTACCAATTCTGGCAGTATGACCTTTGAGATGCACCGCACTCGCCTTCTAGGTTCACCTTCTCAGATGATCACATGCGGCGTCAGAGGAGGCGACGACAAGATTCGTAATGAGTTTTTGTAATTGAGATGTTGTAACGTCGTATGGTTTCCTGCAATCATTTATGCAATTGTTATGTTTGTACTGTAATGCGCTTGTGAAATTATTTTAACTACAATTAAGGCATCATTGTAATATGACAAGTACGCATGCATGTGGGCACTATAGCTTTTAGCACGCATTACACATACATTAACTCTCCAGCAGGAGAAGACACGATAACAACAAACACAAGATACAACATAGCATAAAATATTACCAACATAGACGAGAACAACCTCCAGCTCTACATATTCACGAGAACAATGAACACAACACAGGAAAGAAAATAGCACACAACATTAAATTTATCTTCCGCTCCAGTCTATCGAAACGATACCGCATCTCGACGAGGTCGCTACCCCCACGACAACTCTGTCATGCCGAACAGTGTCCGTCCTAGTGCCCATTTCATCCTCCCACACCCAGAATCGGCAACCGCTAGGGGCTTCCTGCGTTTCATGAGAAGAAGATTTTGAAACATACCTACACGATTTGGACGAACCCGAAACAATCTCACTCACCGAGTGAAAGGGACACTTGTAGTAGTGCCGCCCAGGATTCGCAGCTATGTGTGAGGTCTTACGTCTAACAACCGTACTGTATTTTGGGCAAATCACCGTGGATGTCGATGAAGAGGTGCTGAGATGACTCATATCGGTGTCCGGAGGAGTGAGCACGAAAAAAAGGTACACAGATTAGGAACAACTAATTGAGGAGGTGAGGGAGAGCAATGCAGGGGACTAGGTGAGGAATGGCTCCCTCTTATAGGCTCAGTAGGGGGTGCCTCACTCACGCACCGACAATACGAAAGAGGCCAGTTTTGCACAGAGAAAAGAGAAAAGAGGGCAGCTTTGCGCACTGACGTGATAAAAGATGACAACTTTGCACAGTGACAAGACAAAAGAGGACATCTTTGTGCAGCGACAAGACGAGATGAGCTGACTTTGCGTAGTGACATGACAACACTGGGCAGCTTTGCGCAGCGACAGGACAATGAACACAAGAAATAAAATACGACATATTAATAACTTAATCACTCTCTCTACTCCATATCGTAGAAAACGTGTGTACTGGTACAAGGTACAACCATACACCTTGTTGCCTATATGCCAAACGAGCCTTGTGGCACCCACATGGAGTATTGCTGAGGGGGACGCCTCGGACGTGGCTGGCCGTCGTTGTAGTGGCACACGCATATGCAGCTAGGGTTCGCGCAGCAACATGCGGGGTCATACGAGCTTCCTATGTTCACGACTTCCTCGTTGCCCCTCTTGCGTTGCATCTGTTGACGGAGGTTATTGTTCTCCTCGTTGAGAGTCTTGATTCGCTCCTCTAACTCAAATATTCGATACCATAATGTATTCGCGTAGTTGGCAATATACAGTTGATGAGGAGGGTCGATCCAACGGGAGAAGTCACATTTCGCCAGCTGCGGGAAAGGACAGTTAACATGAAGGCTCCATTAAGCAATAACGAAAAATGTACTATTAGCAATTTGTACCCCGGAGTGTGGGCATCGGAAGAAACGTCGTCCACCATCGATTGGGCAGTCCACGACCTGCACGACCGCGTCCTCATTGTGCCTGCATTTTGGCCAGCGGGTTGAGCACGCCGACTTGGTATCAGGCGGTAGTGTGGACCGAAAATCTCCCTCTTTTCCAAGGGAAGGTCTTCCTTCGGTGACCCAGATCCGACTGGCCCCTCGGCTTCCGACATGGTATAAATTTGCACAATGGAGAAGGTACTTCTTCGTTCGATTTAAAGGGTTCTCTACGTAGGGGCCGGGGGACCAAGAGAACGACACAGCTGACACGTGTTGACAAGGGTAGGGTAGTCACGGGGGGCCCTCGAGTGCATGCGCATGGAAAAGGGCAGATGCTCGAGGAGGTGTCGTCAGGTCATTTTATGGCTTGGTCATTTTTTGTGCGCATGCCCACCAACACGAGTGAGGGCCACCCACTGCAAAGACTGGACAGGGCCAGCTTTGCGCACCGACATGACCAAAGACTGCAAAGACAGGACTGCACAGCTTTCTACAGTGCGGCGAAAGGGAGGTCAGCTTTACGCAACGAGTAGACAGTGACATGACAAGACCGGTCGGCTTTGCGCAGTGACAGGGCAAGACATGACGAGACCGGCCAGCTTTGCGCAGTGACAGGGTAAAACTGGGTAGCTTTGCGCAATGAGGGGAAAGAGTGACCTACTTTACGCAGCGACAAGACGAGATGGGTCAGCTTTGCGTAGTGACAGCACAAGAATGGGCAGCTTTGCGCAGTGACATGACAAGACAGGACAAGACGAGACGAGGGGGGCCAACTCTGCACAGTTTCATTAATTTTCGGACAACCTTTTTACGGCTCGAAATTAACCGCACCATACCAACCCCTAAGCCTACAAAAAGAGGTGCAAGGGATTAGGGAGAATGCACTACAGAATCCAAACCCCACACTTTCAAGATGGACAAGAGGCAGAAGACACAGTGGGAAAAAGATGCAGAAGCAATGGGAGGAGACTCGCGACATAGTAAGATTTGCGGCGGCCCGCGACGAACGGGCGAGGGCAGCTGCGGCGCGGGCCTAAGAAGTAGTGCGTGCAAGGAGGACAGCTCCCCGAGAAGACATCCTGCGTCGCACCAACACCCTCCTGGCGGTTCCAACGGAGTGTTCGCCAGAAGACCCACCAGTGGGAGAGAGGTCGCCCCTCTGTTGGTGTCAAAACCCATGTAAAATTTTCAAGTTGAAGCAGCGGCTCAGACTGGGTATGCGCTACTGGGGTTACGCAAACTACTCCAGCGATTATCTGGACCAACGTTGGGACACGAGCACCTATCGACAGCTGGTAAGAACCGCTTACAGTGTGTTCCTCCTCACTACTTCTCTTTTCAAGTACGCACTAGCATTCCCTGTGTACCCGTAGTCCCCGGAACCGCTGTGCGGGTATCGCAAGTGGATCGATAAAGAGATCCACCCATACGACCAGTGGACTCTCGACTTCCAGCAGTGGAATGACAAAAGGGCATCCGAGATTCGCGAGGCGGAGCGCCAGAACGACAAGCAGGCCGAATGTATACATTGGGAGATGCAAGCTCATCTCCAGGCATGCACGTGTAGGGAGCACGAAGCTCGCGAAAGGGAGCACTAAAGGAAGAGAGAGCTAGCGACCAAGGCAAAAGAGGTAGCCAAGGAGTTCGACGCAGAGGTCGCGAGGAAGGGAAAATGGCCCCGGTCCACGCAGTAGGTGGGGCTGTTCCGCGCTGGTCTAGTGAATGGCCTCGGTTATTCTGTTGTGTGTGTTCGGGTTCGTTTTGATCCGCACATGTATCATAGGAGTATGTCGGTTTGTTTTTTATCGTGCAACGCATGTAGACAAACTTTGTGCGCTATGTTATTTCCATGTTTATCACTTAGCTTCACATTCAATTCTTCGTGTCCTCAATATCGCTTACCTTCTTACTTACTAGCCGTTTGTACGCTAATCCTATGTTCATCTTCTCATTGCAATCTTATTCCGAATCTCTTTTAGCAGTACAAATGGATCATTTATCTGTAGGACTAGTAATGCCCCACCAGTAGTACCAATGACGAGTTCAAATGGATCAAATAATATGAGATATGAGGACTTAAATATCCAAATCTATGAAAATCTAAATGAAAGGACTTAAATATGTATTCCAAAGCATTTCATCTTCTTTTGAGAAAGTTCTATACTTTTCTCATTTTGACAAATTGCTAAAATTTCATAACTTTGCATAGTTTTAAGCAGATTTGTGATTTTCATATCTTTTAATGTGCTCGTAATCTGAGGTACGCATAATTATGACTTTTGATCCTCAGATATTGGTCTATATGGATAAATTTCTCAGAATTATTGGACTCTTGTAAGTCAGTTTTTCAGCTAGCTTTTGAAGCTCAATTGGAATGCACAAACTTTCACATAGTTTTGAGCACTTTTCAGATTTTCATATCTTTTAATGTGCTCGTAATCTGAGGTACGCATAATTATGACTTTTGATCCTCAGATATTATTCTATATGCATAAATTTCCTCAGAATTATTGGACTCTTGTAAGTCAGTTTTTCAGCTAGCTTTTGAAGCTCAATTGGAATGTATAAACTTTCACATAGTTTTGAGCAGTTTTCAGATTTTCATATCTTTTAATGTGCTTGTAATCTGAGGTACGCATAATTATGACTTTTGATTCTCAGATATTACTCTATATGCATAAATTTCCTCAGAATTATTGGACTCTTGTAAGTTAGTTTTTCAGCTAGCTTTTGAAGCTCAATTGGAATGCACAAACTTTCACATAGTTTTGAGCAGTTTTCAGATTTTTCATATCTTTTAATGTGCTCGTAATCTGTGGTAGGCATAATTATAACTTTTAATCCTTAGATATTGGTCTATATGGATAAATTTCCTTATAGTTATTGGACTCTTCTAAGTAAGTTTTTCAGCTATCTTTTGAAGCTCAATTGGAATGCAAAAACCTCAAAATCTGTTACTTATATCGGAATGTCCAAGCCTACAAGGAAACTATCAGAAGTAAGATTTTTGAATATGTTTTAAATATCTTTTTAAGTAAGTAATCAAACTCCAAAATTAGTCATATGTATCCAATTTCATGCATGTGTGCACGTGTCGCACGTATCTAATTTCCGGCACCGCACGACTGTGCACGTGTCGCGTCGCCCAGAGTCGTGCGGTCGGAACGGGGCTAGAAAAGAAAAATTTTCGCGCACGGTATCACTTTTGGAATTTTGGAGACATACATCGTTACATATGTCCAAATTTCAAAATCTGCTACGTAGATTGGAATGTCTAAGTCTTCAAAGAAACTATCAAGAGTAAGATTTTTAAATATGTTTCAAATATCTTTTCAAGTAAGTAGTCAAAGTCCAAAATTACTCATATGTACCCATTTTCATATTTTTATGACCACATTAAAATGGATGAATTAGTACCAACCTCTATGTGTTGAATATGTTTCAAATATTTTTTCACGTTTCAGTTACAATACAACGTAGCAGTATCAAATTCGAAATACATAAATTTACATAAAATCAAAGTTTACAAACCACATTTGCTACATGTAAAACTTATTAAGGATAACTTATTAAAATTTCAATTCATATACACATGACATACCGATAACCAAAACCACTAATGGCGGACGAAAATTAAATTCGTACACACTATACAAATAATTAATTTACGGACAAAAATTAAATTCGTATATACTATACAAATAAATAATTTACGGACAAAAATTAAATTCGTCCACACTATAAAAATAAATTATTCACAAAGTAATTAAATTACCTAATTACAAAATATTGCAAATAAAAAAGCGGATAAATAGTGGGTGGTGCAGTCCAGGACCGCACCACCCGTGCGTGCCGTGCGTGAACAGTAGGTGGTGCGACCGGGGGTTGCACCACCCGTGAATGCTACGGTCGGTGATGTGTCCGGGGAGCGCACCACTCGGGTGATGCGGACCCTGGCCGCACTACCGGGCCACATGTCACGCTATGACAGTTGCACGGTCAAACAGGGAGCTATTTCTAGAATTTACGTGATCTAGAGGCTAATTTCGAAATTTCGAGAATCAATTATGTCATACGTGTCCAAATTTCCCGCATCGTCTCATGCCCCCGTCCCCACTTCTCAGTCCCAGCCGAACAAAGCAGCAGCCTCCTCACACCAAAACCCAACCAATACCAAACCCTAGATCCGCCGCCTCCCCCTCCAACTCCGGCGGTGAAGATGCCGAACCTCGAGTGCCGGATGTACGAGCCGCGGTTCCCGGAGGTGGACGCCGCGGTGATGATCCAGGTCAAGCACATCGCCGACATGGGCGCCTACGTCTCCCTCCTGGAGTACAACAACATCGAGGGCATGATCCTCTTCTCCGAGCTCTCCCGCCGCCGCATCCGCTCCATCTCCTCCCTCATCAAGGTCGGCCGCCAGGAGCCCGCCATTGTGCTCCGCGTCGACCGCGACAAGGGTTACATCGACCTCTCCAAGCGCCGCGTCTCCGAGGAGGAGGCACACGCCTGCGAGGACAGGTACAACAAGTCCAAGCTTGTCCACTCCATCATGCGCCACGTCGCCGAGACCCTCGGCATCGACCTCGAGCCGCTCTACCAGCGCATCGGCTGGCCGCTCTACCGCAAGTACGGCCACGCCTTCGAGGCCTTCAAGCTCATCGTCGCCGACCCGGACGCCATCCTCGACGCGCTCACCTACGAGGAGAAGGAGACCGGCCCTGACGGCCAGGAGGTTACTTTCCTTTCCTTCTCGACTCACCAATGACCATCACGACTTTCAATTCCTGATTAGATGTAAATACGTAATGAGAGTAACTTGCCCATGTTTATGTCATAGACTGATGATGTCTTGCCCTGATTTGGTGTTATGTGCGTTTGTGCATGACATCTGCCTATTTTAATCAGATAGTATTCGGTAGATTTTGTCATAACATGGTTTGTTTTGTTGAATTGGCCCATATTAATGTTGTCTGCTGAATGGTAATTGGCTCGTAGTATATGGATCATGCAAACATAGTTAGTTGGTTGTGGGATTTCTACACCTTTGACATTGCTTAGTTCAAGGAGGAATGTGTGTTGAATTAGGCTCTGTGGAGTTTACAGGAGAAAAAGGCTCTGTAGGTTTAAAAAGGCTCTGTAGGTTTAGTTATTTAGGAGTTTAGGTGATGTCAGGTGGACTAAAATGAACTTTCGAGGGTAACTATAATCGACTATCTCAAAGTTAGTTAATGTTGTCAGTACATTATATAGATTAAAAATTGCTCAATTTGGCACAGTGAACTTGGTTCTAATTTTTAAATAATACTAGTTGAATGTCCATACGATGTTACGAATAAAAAATTGTATTATCCCGCTTCCGTTACTGGGCACAACTTGCGCCACAACTTCAGCTCCTCTGCGGTACCTGGGCAAGCTTGCTGCTTGCCCCAGCCTACATGGCGCGTCCGCACATTGCCCACCCTGAGCTCCACTGTTGCCTCTGTCGTGACGTCTTGCCTGCGCCACACCTGGCCTGGAGTGCCATCTCTCGTCGCATCGCACACGACCAAATCAATCTTGCCAGATCAACATCGTTGTGATCAAACAGACAAACACCTTGTTACTATAGTTGGTCCACAATGTTCAGGTTATGGCAAACCAATATGATTTTATCCGTTACCTTTTGCTCGATGTTGTAATCCAGAAGGAATATTGGGATGAATAATCATGATGCGTTGATATCACCATGAATAATCTTGGTATGACCAGCAATCAAAGACCAGCCATTTTCTCATCAACATAGCTAAATTCAGCCTACAAGTTTCGGACTGAAAGGAGCAGAAAACATCGGCAAAGAACATATTCTCGTGCAAATAGGTCAATCCCTTCTCTGAAGAGAGAAGCATCCACCCTTTTGGCAAATCCAGCGTCGGCCAGCTGCTTGCTGGAGGATGAGGGTGAGCAGTGAGCACGCCATGTCAATGGCAATGATAACTCATCCAGGATGTGCCGTGGTCGGAAAGTACTACACGCGTCGCAACCAGCAGGCCACGCCCACCGCAGCAGGAGTCCAATCGACGTACGCAGGTGCTGCAGGCGTGCTGGACGGACAACAGTCCGACTCGGTTGCAGTTTGAACTGCCGACGGGATTTGTTAGCGTTTCCTTTTGAATATGATTGCTTTCCTAGTATGAGATAAGGTATTAGAGATATGATTCTATTCGGATTAGACTTGTTAGGGGCTAACCCATATATGGGTAGCCGCACCCTTTGGAAGAAATCAAGAAAGAAGTATTTCCCTACCTCTTCTTCCCCTGCGCGTGAGCTCTGTGCAGCGCTGGCACACAGACCCTTCCTGCCGACTGGCGCCTCCCAAACGCCGGCCAGTCAGGATGCATCCTCCGGTGATCCACTCGTACTTCCTTTGCCATTCCACTCTGGGCCATAACAGGATGGTGGGGATAGGACGTGGAAAGTTAGCTCGGTAATTCCATCCCAACAACATCCAACGGTCCATCCCCACAGAGGGTGCCAACATGTTTATCTCTATAGGAGCACAACACTTTGCTTATCTCGTGCCCCCGGTTCCAACATGTTGTACACCATGGGTAGCTCCCTCCAGGGCGTCCGCCTCGGCGAGCTCCGCTCCATCCCTCGTGTGATTCGGCAAGCAGGTAAGCAAATCAAGTTGATTATGGAATATAGAGAGATTCTATAGAGCAAAAACTGGATTGAACTAATCTAATTTAGTTGTCGACAAGACATGAGGAGGACGAGAGGATTATGGCTAGGGAATGTGGTGAGGAAGAGGGGCGCAAGGAATTTGCAAGTTGCCAGGAAGGAAATCAAGCACAAGAGGTGCCAGGCCCACCTATTACGCATCGGTGGCATGATGAGCGGCGTGTAGATTGCGCGGGGCGCTGAGGGTATCAAAGGGAGGGAGCGCCAACTACTTTATTTGGGGAGGGGGAGAACGTATCACTCACCAACTCCTCCTTTTAACTAGTAAAGTTTTCATTGATGTGAATACTTTGTCTCTAGAATGTATTCCGAAATTACTGTTGACATAATTATCTTAAGAATTATTGGAGATAACATTATAATTTAATTTACTGGCAGGTGACTAAGGTGGTGCCTGCTGTCACCCCTGAGGTTAAGGACGCCCTGGTCAAGAATATAAGGAGGAGGATGACGCCGCAGCCACTGAAGATCCGTGCTGATGTCGAGATGAAATGTTTCCAATTTGATGGGGTGCTCCACATTAAGGTTCTAGTCCCCCCTGTTTCTGCCCTTAAGATTTAGCAGAACATCTTCGGGTAGCTTATTCTATTCGAAATTGCAGCAAGCCATGAGGAAAGCTGAAGCTGCTGGCAACACTAATTGTCCTGTGAAGATTAAGCTAGTTGCTCCTCCACTTTATGTTCTGACCACACAAACACTTGACAAGGTTTGTATTTTCTTCAGCTTCTTTCATGATTGACATAGGCTTTTGCTCATGATGTTCCGCTTAATTGATTAGACAGACCAATTCACATTTAGACAGAAGCTCGAGAATTTGAGATTAAGAATCACGTCATATGCTGAACTATCAGATGAGGCTTCCTCTGATAAAGCACTGACTCCCTTTCCTCAATTTATCTGTATATGGAAACACATTGTTGAGAGTGCATGTTTCACATTGATCCTCATCTATTCAGGAAGACGGAAATGACATGAATAATCTTATATGTTGAGCTATCAGGAAGGCTGATATGGTGCTAAACTAGTTGCAATTTGTTGACCGCTACTGTGCTGCATATTATAATTTTGCATTTTTGTCTATATTTTGGCCTTTTTCCTTGTCATTGGGAAAGGGGGTCGATTGACTGGTACTTACTGAGTGTAGTGATCAGTTAACTTTTAACTCCATACTTCTTGACTTTATGTCATGAACTTTATGCCAGCAATTTATGTTTATTTTTAATTCTTAGGCCATGTTGGATGAATGGCCTTCTTTTGTAAGGATGTTTTTTTATTGTGGCTTGTGTTGTATATGTGCAATCTGGAGTGATCTAAATTATCCATTAGGTTACATAGGTTATTTGCATGAAATGCCTTTGGTCTCTGTTTTATGTATATTCCACCTGTTAAAGCATACAACTGGTGAGTTGCTTTGAGCATGCAGCTATATGATTTTTTTAGTTTTCTATCCCATGTATTCGAATTCATGAGCTGTTATTTGAAGTTCCAATCCCAGTATTATGGTTTAGGGGTTATCATGCTTTAAATATACAGAAAATAACAATTGCTGTTTTTTTGCATGCTCCTGCTTTGAATAGGACCAAGGCATCTCAGTTCTAGCTGATGCAATTAAAGCTTGCACAACAGTGATTGAAAAGCACAAGGGGAAGTTGATAGTGAAAGAACCGCCAAGAGCTGTAAGTTCTCTGCATCTGCTGCTAATTCTTTTACATCTCTTCTTTCAATCTTATATAAATTCATTGTGCATGTTTTAAAAGTTAATGCTGTACCTACTGGTTATTTTCAAAATTAATAGTTTGTCCCAGCTCATGAAGCATTGTGCTATTTGTATTGTATAAACAGGTGAGTGAGAGGGAAGATAAGCTATTCAATGAGCACATAGATACCCTGATGGAGCAAAACTTGGAGGTTGATGGTGATGATGACAGTGAGGAGGAGGAAGATACAGGAATGGGCGACATCGACCTTACAAATTCTGGTGTCAACGCGGATTGAGGCATTAATTGATTTAGATGAGATTTGTTGTATAGCACCAGCCAAGATCTTAAGCCATCCTGTTTGAAAGCGGTTCTTTGTTGGTTTTGGTGGCTGTGACCCCTTCGAATTCACTGATGGTGTTATTTGCAGTGTTCATATTTTGGGGTTCAGCCAGTGCTGGGGAAGCTTTTACTTTGATCGAGCATCACCAAGTTTTTCTTTTGCGAGTGAAACATAGTTCTGTTGCTATACAGCAAGTATTTTTGGTTTGCCATCCGTACTGGTCATTACTATAGTTGCAAAATTTTGTCGTATACTACTGCATCGCCTGACTGTTTGCTCTTCCGTTACACCGCTGCAATTGTATTGTTTTGGTTCATGCTGACGGTTTGGATTTGGTTTACCCGTCCTTTTTGGTTATTTGGGTTTCAGTCCATGTGATGTGCGTAATCTTCGTTTTAACTTATTCTTGTGTTTGCTACTACGAGCCAAGCATATGGATTCCAAGAATAACAGTAAAAACGAGTGCAGCTTCATCTACCTAATCTTTTCATTCACAAGACAAGGACGACAAGATAGCGTATTCTTGTTTTGCCTTGCCCATCACTTGTGTCAAATGACTATTTTTTTTAATGAAGAGGCTATACAAGTGGACCATGGACGTTGAAGTTAATACTCTTATGACTCCTAAACAATAGCTTGTATATTGAGGAGTTCAAGGGCACTCAAGAGCTTCAAGCTGAGATTTTGAGAGAGTGAGAGAGTAGATTAGGCTTTGCTAGTTCAAGTGACACTCTTAGGCTTATTATTCTTGAAATTTGGTAATTCCTAGAAGGTTTAGAGGTGTGCTCTCCTAAGGAGAAGCTTACGGAAGGCACCGAGTGTTTTGATGGTTTGGAGTCCACCTATCCATAGACCACAGAGGACAACCATGGGTTGCTTGGATCCTTGCGTAGGTAAGTAGGAGCTATACTCTTACAAGAGTACTCTAATGATGATTAGAGGAGATCGTCGAATCTTTGAGACCTCGGTAAAAAAATTTGGCTGTCTCTTGTTCCTTTTACATTTTCATATTTAAATTCCTGTTCTTTCAATTCCTAGATTACTAGACTTATGTAAGATTGGAACTTAGGTTGCAAAACTTTACTAACATATTTAGGAGATGATTGAGCACACTAATAAACCATAGGCACCTAGTTTGGGAGTAGTTTCTAGGTTGCTCTAAACTTGGTAAATTTGGCCTAGGGAGAGAAAAATTCCCAATTCACCTCTCCTCTCTTGGGCATCCGATCCACTTCGTATAGGTTGGTATCGCCTTTGAGCTCCAATTGCTCGCTGGTACTGTGTGGTTGGTCCTACAACGTTTTTCTTCTTCCAACAACTTGCACCATCTCCTTTGCGACTACTAAAGTTTGCAACAATATTTGCAGTTTCACATATAACTATAGATAAGATTTGAGTACCTACCGTTGATGATATGATTTCCTTCTTCTAACTAAGATTTTTATCAGACCTCCTATTGACAATTCCACATTCAAGATTACCAATTAATCAGTATCCCCTATTGTTTTAGATACTTTTCATGATCACCTGCCCTTTGCAAATAACTCACTGACTCTATCTCAAAGTGGTACATCACAACCTTCGAGTTTAAGTGACTTCAAAGATATTAGATTCTTCGTTAAGCCAAAAACATACCAAACTCTCGTCAATATGTGATGTGCTTCATCATACATCTCCAATGTAACTATTTATACCTTAATAATTGCATACTCCTTGTAATATGCCAAGTGAATAGTCCTATACACCGAATGTAGAGATCCTTCGTTGAACATCTCCCTCATTGAATATGTATGAAAACAACAATCTGAGTCTAATATATATCCATGAAAAGTACTTGACTAATTGATGACTAGTATGTTCGTATCATCCTTTGCTATTGCTATGTACCTCTCATTTTCTTAAAATTTGAACAGCCCTTTATCATATGACCTTTCTTGTCAAATAGATAGTATACACGTGTGTCATTATTTTTACCCTTCTTTCTATGATTTTTGATTTTGCCTATAACACTGATGGTAGCTAATGCTGGATCACCCAAGGATAAAGATGATAGAATACAGGTAGGCTACATTATGACAAAATTGAAAATTTTCTACCATAAATTCTAGGATGCCATGCAAGTAAGAGATCATAAATATCTACCACTAAACACACAGTACAATGAAAGAAGAATTGGAGTAGCCGATCCAACCTATCACACGTCAACGTATTTGATCAATCCAACTAGTCATCACCTTCCAAGGCAGCTCGATATTGCTTGTCCCAATCAGTGCCGTAGTAGTAGAAGCACCTCTATCAGTATTCACACAACCTAGAGTTGAACACCACACGTCGGTGCACTAAGACCAACACACACAACTAGGGTTTCTCGGGTGGAGGTGGAGACTAGGCTTTTGGATTTTATGCATGCCTCACTTGTGTTTCACATAAAAGTGTTGACCTGCATGTCTAGCACACCTCCTCTTACATAGAGCCTTGAATAGGATGCTTATTGTATCCCGCTCGAACTCCTTTAAGAAAACAAATCCTTATCTGTGGCTAGCCCTTATTATTCTAACCCATTAAGTATGTGACTCTGTAGATTCATACATGTTTGGTCGCAACCTAGAAACCTTTTCTAATCACGAGTTGGTAGTGGTCCTAACAAGATATAACGACCTCCAGGCATAATAAACATCAAATCGGATGAATCTTATGTAATATAATATGCAACCAGGTCTTAGTCACCCATGGCATTTTTAGAGAAATAAGTCGAATTTCTCACCTTCGGATGTGCATCACGATTCATGCACGATCCATCTTCATCCCATCTGTGGCAATGCTCCAATTAGCTTCCTGTAGGTAGGGGTTAAACTATCCTCCAACCCTAGAATTATGGTTGAGGGCGGAGGCAGCGGTGTGGCGAGGCAGCAAGAGTACCGCCGGCGGGGGCCTTGGTGGCCGGCAGTGGGCGGGCGAAGGTGAGAAGACCACTACACCAGATCACATCAACTCCAACAGCTAGAGACTGTCGGCAAATACATTAAATCTGCCGGCTATATGTTTTGCTGATAGCCAGTTGTCGAAGATTTTTTTTGTCAGGGTTGATGTGGTTTCTTTGTTTTCTGACTGTGCACATTGTCGGAAAGAAACTTGGTGTCAGATTGACACTCGAACCTAGTTGGCCCCATCATTTGTGACAACACTGTCAGGGTGGCGAGTGGCAACAGTGCTGGGGTTGACGCCAGCGAGGTGGAGGGCGACAGCACGCGGGGTGGCGGCAGGTGTGCGAGAGATGGGGATCTCGAATGTGTGTGTCGTCGTGGACGGGCCGGGTGGGGGTAAAGAGGTGGGATGGGGATCTGGATCTGATAGTTGGATTTCGATCCGATGGTAAAAAAAATGACTATTTTTTCAAAGAAAACATGCGAATGACAGGTTGACAGATCCTTTTAACTATTGCCATTTACTTGTCTTATACTATGCATACAAACTCTTTTAAGAAACATATTTTTCACGGGCATTTTGTAAAATGAAGCATAAATTCACATAGGAAAAAAACACAAAAAAGGTGATTTTTTTTCATCCGGAGAATCAAACAAGATCACCTTTTTCCTAACACACCACTGCTCTTCTCATCATCAATTTCATTGCCTTTGAAGTTCTGTAGTTTTCAAGAATGTTACACTGCCTTGTGCTAGCTGCTGGAAGCCTCATTTTGTTTCTCTTTGCAGATTACAGAGGGGAGTTATCTAACTGGCTGGAGACTGGGTTATGCTGCTGATCATGTTCAGCGCAATACAAGGCTGGTCAGCAGGCACCTGCAAAGCATAGATAACATAAGAAAAAAAAATTCAGCTTTGACATCAAAAGTTAATAACCTCACATGGGAAACAGATCGTAGGAGGTGTCACCACTGAACTTGGTTTCCAGTAGTGACGTGTATGTTTAGACTTACGAAGTGTCCAGCTCCAAGGATCCAGTAGAAGTGTAGGTTCTTGTAGGATCTGACGAAGGCCTTGGTGACTTTGGAAGATCCGCAGTACAGAGGCTGCCTTGGCAGGCTCAAGAAGTTCTTCAGCCCATCCCATCTGAAAGTGTATGGTCAGGTGAGAAATTTAGATGCACATATCTGAATTGTGCAAAAAATGGCAAAAAGAGACAGAGCAAAAAAAAAAAAAAAATCTTACTTGAGCTTCTGCACCCATGCTTCTGCGCCGATCGTCGAGCAGATCACATCGAGCTTCAGAAGGAAATTTTTACTGAATTCAGTACTCAAAACTTCAGTCTTAAGTAAATCATGAGTATGCTAACATGAAATGATTGCCCAAATGTTTAAATAACATGCATCACTTAATTAAGGCATGGTTCCTCTCCAATTTGTTGACCATGTGAGCCATCAGCCATGTGAGCAGATGGTTGTTGCGATCTGAAGATTTCGTGCTGCTCACATCTGTGCAAAAGACTTGCGATATTAAGACTTATCCACGCATGGAACACTCCTCAGTTGGAACACTCTCGGTATGCACCCACGGGAGTGGTTGTCTCTGTACCATCTTTAAACAGAACATTCAAAGTTAGCCCAAATTCCAGAAATGAAGCCGCCTTTTCTGAACAAGAACTTGTCGGCGTCACGTTATCCTGCCTTCCCACTGACTAACAAGGCTTTATTCTTATTGAGCCAGTCTAACATGGCTTTATTCCATCAGGCGCGGTTGGTTAAGTTGCTTCCAGGTTACATCGCCATTCTGATAGCTCCGTTTAATTGATAGTACGTCGGAATTCCAATGTTTGTATAAATTTGTAGCAATCAACCAGCACTTTATGCAGCTTCTAGTTGAAGATAAAATCTGTTCTTTTTTAGTTTATTATGCAAATCGCACTAAAAAAAATAGTCGAGGAGTTACGAGTACTATTTGCTGGGGACAGTAAAAAAGGCAGAGCTGTTGTCACCTGGCCATTGTACACCGTCACATTCACACCATAAGACAGCAGCTCGTCAACCTGAAGCAGAACACACAAGAGTTCATTAATCATTTTCATCGCAGTTTAGGGAATTTACAGATTCATCCATTCGTCTAGAGCCGAGCTAGCTTGCCTCATCGATCCTTGGCTTCATGAAATCGTTGACCAGCGTGTTGTACACCGCGTCCGACAGTTCTTGCCACCTGGAGTTGGAGTTAGAACATTACAATGAGGACTTGTGTTTGTGATGCGAGACAGAACGATCGATACGCGAACGCGACGATTGGTGATTGCGAATGCGAAAGCGACGCTCACGTGAGGTTCTTGGGGATGATCTTGAGCTTTTCCTTGATGACCCCGTTCATGATGCCGTCGATGGTGTTGGAGCCAGACTCGGCCTCCTGGCTGCCAAGGTACGTCGAGTACTTCATCACCTGGGCGTTGCTCGGTGACGACGAGCTCGCCGGTAAGTCCGTGGACACCGGGTCCATGCCGGAGTCAAGCAAGAAATTGTACATATCCTGCAAAGCGAAGAACTCTAAAGCCGTCAAGATGGTTCATGAAGCTGTGCTGACTACTGGGTGAGCCGAACCAGCAGAAATCTTGATAATAAAACGTAGGTCTAATTCGTCTACCATGTACTCTACCTTCCAAAAATGCTAACAAAACTCCAAACAAAAACCATACCTAACAATTAACTCCGCAAAAGCCAAAACCTGAAAAAAATCAGAAAAGAACGTTTCTCCAAACACCTGCTAACTTTTGTCTCTTCCAACAAACTGATGCTAACAAATTAACCTATCTATTTTATTCTGTATGCTCAGATATATACAGCGTACATCATAATTTCTTTGATTCACAAAAAAAAATCATAATTTCTCTATTTAATCAATTGTTATGTTGAGTTAAAAGAAAAAAAATGTATCATACCAGGTTAACAAAAAAATATTCTACCGCAATGCGTGGCACTTCGCTAGTCATCCGATGACGCAAACAAAATGAGAAGCACATGGCTGCTAGCTAAGTGCTGGAGTCAAACAGTCAACACTTACGACGCTGGCGCTCTTGGAGCGGATCAAAGCCAGCAGCTCCGTCCAGGACTTCTGCGAGGCGGCGAGCTGCCCCGCCGCGATCTGCTCCCTCACCGTCTCCGCCTTCCTGACACCAGAATTCGCGCGCGCATGTGATTGAAGAGTTCTTTTGTTTTAAAGCCCCGAGAAGCAAGAACCAAGAAAGAGGGGTAGTAGCAGATTAGCCTGCAGGCCGGCGCTTACTTCTTTGCGTCGTCGCCGGCGTTGTCGTCCAGCCTCGACACGTCCAGGAGCAGCGGCGCGTACGAGAGCTGCATCCAGAGCACCCGTTTCAACCACTGAAATGTACACTGAAAGATCCAAGAAATGATCGCTGCTCGGCCATTTGCTCACCGTGAAATCCTCTGGCGAGATCCAGCTATCCCCGAGCGCGACACCTGCCGGGAAACAAAAGAGAATCAGTAACACACAGAATGATACTAACTTCGATTCCAAATGTATGATACTGCCTTCGATTCCAAATATAAGACGTTTTAGAATCAATGATTCTTTGCTGTTTGATTGCATGGGAACTAAATAAATTATTCTTTACCTCCGAGCGTGAGCTTGAGGTCGCCGGCATGGATGGCCCTGGCGACGGAGACGCCGAGCGTGGCGGCGTACTTGCCGCCGTAGGACTCGGCCACGAGGAACAGAGGGCTGCTCTTCAGGGTGGGCACCTCCTTGGCGAGCGCCTTGAGGAGCGTGGTGGCGTCCGTGGCCGCCTGCCAGTCGGTCGTCACCAGCACGCTCGGGTCCTCCGCGTAGCTGTACCCGACACCCACCGGGTTGTCCTGCCGCCATTAACATCGCAAATCAGCTGACATTTACATAGAAGGCCAGGAAGAAGAAACAGGGAGGAGGAATTAAGAGGAAGAAGAATTCTTTGTATCTGACGGACCACAAAGATGAGGTCGGCCTTCTGCAGCCACGTCGAGTTGCGCGGCTTCAGGTTGACATCGAGCGGCCCGACCTCCAGGAAGTTGCCGATCCCGACGCCCGACGCCCCCTGATCGAGAAGAAGAAGATGACGACGACGACGATTGCATGAGTTGTTGTGGATGCAGAGAAGAAGCTGTGAGAGGGAGGGAGGAGGAGAGACGACAGTACCGGGCCGCCCTGCAGCCAGAGGACGGTCGGCCATGGCTTTGTCGGCGACGACGTCCTCTGCGGGCTCTTGTAGTACCACCAGAACAGGTGAGCCTCTGTAGTCAAACGCGTAAAAAAAAAAGAGCTTAAAAAGAGTTCTTGCGCGGAAGATACATGGCCAACAGGAGCAATGCACAAAGATTGGCAAGAGAAATACTTGGTCGGACTTCGACGTATCCCCACAGCTCCGTGCCGTCGGGGGTGCCCGAGGTGACCGGAGCGGCGGAGCTGGCGCGGAGCAGAGAGAGGCAGAGGAGGGAGAGCAGAGCAAGCGGATACGAGGACCTGTCCATCTGCGAGGGTGCGGTGGCTTGCTGCTAGTGCGAGTAACGCTGTGGCCAGCAGCACCTTAAATAGATGTGCGGCTCGCCATCCTGCCGGTTACCCCACGGATACGCTCGGCTCAGGTCACCCAAACGCCCAAGCAAATAATTTTGAGTGGATTTGCTCGTAACTTTACTGGTCTTTGAAATTCATCGCTAGCAAGGTGGTCCTTCTCATGGAGACACGCCAGATAGTATGCCACATCGTTTCGTTTCTTCCACATCGTTTCGTTTGCGACACAGGATATGCGCAGCCAAGCACAAGCTTAGCTTGTATAGATAAACTAATTTAATTAACGCTTCAGCTTGGCCACGCTCAGATCAGCTTCCGCATCTGCGTTGGACGGTTTTTTTTGCACTGTTTATTTTTTGTTTTTTATTTTTTTCCCTTTTTTCCGTATTCCGTTGCATTGTTTGTGATGGGCTAACATGTTTTTTCTATTTTTAATTTTTTTAAAAAAATTAATTATGCTAAATAAATTAACTCAGTTACAGTAAAAAAATAAACCAGCTATAGTAAAAATCTATAAGTCATCGCTATTCTGAACACTCCTTATAAGTTTCATATGTCCTTCGACTTACATGGAGCTTTTTTTAGGGTATAAGGTAAACACACAACCTACACACACTCACTCACTCACACTATACGTGTGTGTATATATATAAGTAAAAGATATTTTATATATATATATATATATATATATATATATATATATATATATAAATATAATATATGTGTGTGTATACATCTTTTATCCACACTAGGATCTAATTGAAGACTTAACAACCTATGAAACGTAGGTATACGCTGTACCACCGAACACGCATACATGTATATCCCTTGAAGATGCTGGTCAGGCAACAGGACCCGTAAGAAATGAGATACCCAGGCCAGGCCGATCCGAGGATTGAGCCCAGAACAGCCTGACCACCTCCCGCTGAGCTACGGCTCTGGTCTCATTGCTCATGTAGACAAGTGCTTCAAAGCTCGTTGCTCAAATAAAAATGAATGGGTTCTTAAATCTTATTAATGGCCTGATTTGAAACTATGCATACCGTGCACACTGTGTTGCACCACCTGTTTCATTTTCAGTTGCTGTTTCGGACAGCAGGCTAGTTATATTTTAATCTTAGCATCCGCTGTTTTGATCCACACGCACGGCCGCCATTTGTTTAATTCTTTCGTTGTATTGCTCTTGTTAAGGATGCAGACAGTGGCTGGAAGTTTTCAATTTTTTTGAACGAAAAGCAGGACAGTGGCAGCAAGTTACTACAAGATTTCAGTAGTACGTGTTGGAAACATGAGGCTGGGCCTGCAAACCTGACTCATAGTAGATATCTCATCATTTAGTTTATAAATAGAAGTCTCAATTATTGTAATCTGTACCTTGCAAGGAGAATGCAATAAGAAAAGAAAGGAGTCCCCCTATCACTCTGTTCAATCTATTTTGTACTTGCATTATTGTGTATTTGATCTATCTCTTTTGTATAGGAGGAATCGTTCGGATTAGACTCACCAGCGACAGTTCTTCAACACGTTATCAGCACGAATCACTCCGATGGATCACAAGGTAATCATCTAAGCACAATATTTGCAGATTAAATTATCTATCTAGATCACTTTCAATTCCGCAAATTTTTGCTTTCTAGATTACCGTCTATAGTGCAAATCCACTCTAAATCTACCGCGAGCAGACTTGAAGTTGCCGGTCAAGCCGACCGGTAGATTTGCATAATGGAGTAAATGTTGATTGCACAGTAGATTGAAAAGAAAAAAGAGAACAAAGCCAGCCCGCACAGCCGCACCGTGCTGCTGGCCCTATACAACCACGCCGTTGAGGTGCCGCGCTGCATTGAGCACCATGCCACCGTTAGCACATGGATGCCGAGCCGTGCTGTCCACACACGGCCGCACCGCTACCCACCTCCCGCATGAGGCACGGGTCGCCACCGTTGGCCCCGTAGGTGCCACCGTCGGCCTTGAAGCGCAGCCACAGCATGGACTCAGGCGAAGCGCTGTTGCCACTACTTGGCCCAGAGTGACGCGCCGCTGCTGACGGCCTCGAAGGCGCCGCTGTTCGTCTCCCTTAGGCATGCCACCACCACCGCTCGGCCCATCCACGCCACTGTCGCTCGGCCCGGAACCATGCCGCCATTACTCAGCCCGAATGATGCCCCGCTCGCGCTGCACGGCACACTGCTGCCACTTCGCCCCCTACGTGTTGTCGTCGGCCCGAAGCTGCATCGTGCCACCCCTACACGGGGTCCTCGCCGGCGTCACCCCACACAGCCACTATGCCATGCCACCCCAGCACAAGCTCCATGCCGTTCTGCACCGCTGGTTCTTGGCCGCCCCCTGCCATTCACCGCGTCTTGGCTGTCGACTCTTGGCTATCTGCCGCGCCATGGCCTCCGGCCTTTTTTCCCCTACACGCGTCGCTACAAAAGTGAATAGGGGGGAAACCCTACCCCATCCCCTTTGAATCAATTGATTGGGCCAAAGAAATGGGCCTGGCTCGAGAAGGAAACGGGAGAAAAAGGGAGGAGGGATCGACACCTGGATTTTTGCAAATAGGCCCTTGAAAAATCAAAAAATTGCATGAAAATTTTCTCAAAATTGAAAATTAGCAGATAGGCCATCAGAAATTACAGAATTCACTGAAAATAGATATCCTAGCATAAAAGAGACTCGGGAATTCAAATTTGAAGTTTTTTTTGCATTTGAAGTATGTTTAACACTATTGTTATTATTTTCTATACTTTTTGTATTTATTTACTGTTTTGATTAATTATAACTATTTAAATTGCCTTTAATACTAAAATTAGTAGTAAAATTATAGAAAATACATAGAAAATTCTGGAACATTATGAGAACCTTTTGCACCATTATCCAATTTTATTTCGTGTGTGTTTACCTATAGTAAATTTTATATTCCCTTTATGCACATGTAGATGATAGGCATTACAAACCGGGAGTTCGAGGAGCTGACCTAGCATAGCCAAAACTACTTGACTGGGTTTCTGTACTTGGAGCTAAGAAGTTCCGTGCTGCCATTGGGATTGGTACACCGCACGATGCCAAACCCACCTCTAAGGAAAAAGTCTGCTTCATGCTCAAGAATGAGTACATGGCAGAAAAAAGTGCGCTAGCCTTGTGGACTGCATTGAAAAAGTGGTTTGAGAATCTAAAGTACACCATTCTTCCACAGGCAGAGCAGGAATGAATCTGATTGAGATTTGTTGATTTGAAAATGGTTGGGGAGTACAACTCTGCTTTGCATAGAATTTATACTAATCTTCTACTTTGTGGCAGGCAGATCACATATGAGTAGAAGATTGAGAGAACCCTCTCCACATTCCACACTAGGGTAGTACAGTCTGCGCGGAAGTATCGTCAAGATGTCTACAAGGAGTATGTTGAATTGATTGATATTATGCAGGTTGCAAAAGATCAAGATAAAGTTTTTTGCAAGAACTTTGTCGCACAGCCACCTGGGAGCTCTGCTGACCGTGAGGCCAACGCTAGGAGCTGCAAGGTGCGGAAGCTTATACTGAAGAAAGGAAAAGAAAGAGCAAAGCCGTAGCCCAGAAAGGCAAGCCAAATACTCCACAGGAGAATAAGACTAGTAAACCAAAGTGTGACGACAAGCCCTATGGTCAACAAGACTAAACCTGCTATAAGTGTGATAAGTGGGGGTATTGGTTGTGAATCTGTAAAGAGCCGCAGCATGTTGTCGATGCTTTCTAAGCTAAAAAGAAGAAGGGTGGCAAAGGGTAGCTTGAAACCCACTTTGCCTTCGTTGAGGGGGAGAATTTTGAGCAGCTGCTTGTGTTGATGGAGGTTGACTCCACTCCCGTAGCGGCATTGTCTTGATATTTCTGCTATCGTGCTATGATTTCCTAGGAAGAGCATCTCACTCCTGAGAATATAGCAGCCAAAGTCTCAAATTTCTTAGCAAATTCAGTCTAATGCACATAATGCATCTAAACTTTAAATGCCATTCATTTTATATGTGAAAAGAATAAATTAGATTTTGTATTGATGATACTCAAATAATTTATTTTCTCGTGATGGTTGGATGATATTAATTTATTAATTCATTTATTCAGTCAATAATAGTATGATATGTTTTAATATTTAAAGTATTTTTATGTATTAATTGTTTTCTACTACATATTAACAATGAATATCATGTTGAGAGAGACAAAATTCTTTTAGTCGATTAGCAAGAATGCATGTAGTCTTACGGCAATCATCGGAAGTGATGCTTGTATAATAGGCTCAGAAAGAGCCATAATTATACTCCCAATAAGCACAACTTTGGTTATTAAAAAAATCTTGTTATACCAAGAATCGACTAGAACTCTCTTAAGTTTCAAAGATATTCACGCTAAAGGTTTCAATGTTGAGACTGAAGAAGAGTATGGTAAAGAATACCTGCTCATTACAAATCATGAAATAAGTAGAAAAATGGTATTAGAAAGACTTTCTTCTTTTAAATCTGGACACTACACTAATATTAAGGCACTTGCAACGTATACTACCTTAAAAACTATATTTATAAGCTCTGAATTTTTCTGTTTCTGTCATGATAGATTAGACCACTCAGGTCTTAGGACGATGAGAAATATAATTAACAATTCACATAGACATAATATCGATATAAAATTTTTTCTAAATTAGGAAGATTTTATGTACCCTACATGTGCCACCAGAAAATTAATTACTAGACCTTCTGTTTTGAAAATGAAGGATGAAGTCTCTACATTCCTAGAATGCATCTAAGGAGACATTTGTAGTCCTATACAATCTCTGTCAGGGCCATTTAAATATTTTATAGTTCTCATTGATGCTTTCTCAAAATGGTCGCACTCATTGATGTTTTCTCGAAATGGTAGCACATGTGTTTATTATCTACGAGAAACTATACTTTTACAAAGTTTATTTCATAGATAATTCAAATTAAAAATAATTTCCCTAATCATCATATAAAGTCCATCAAAATGGACAATACCAGAGAATTTACTTCAAAGACATTTGAGGATTATTATATGACAATGAGAATTAAAGTTGTGCATTCTGTCTCGCATATCCACACCCAGAATGGACTACTAGAAGCATTAATTAAAAGGATTAAATTTATTACCCAACCACTTTTGTAGAATTGTAATTTACCAATTACATGTTGGAGACATGTAGTTCTACATGCAGCAATTCCCATCAACTTTTGATCATTGGTATATAACATCTACTCACCTATACAACTAGCGCAAGGGTCAGCACTGAAAATTTCTCATCTTCACAAGTTTGGTTGCAAAGTTTATATACCTATACACCCACTACAGTGTACTGCAATAGGCCCTCTTCGAAACCTTGGTATATACGTTGGTTATGAGATAGCATCCATAATCAGGTATTTGGACTCTATGATAAGAGATTTGCACACCGCTTATTTCACTGATAGTATATTTGATGAGGATAGTTTCCCGACATTAGGGGGAGAATATCAACACCTTGATGAAAAATATCAGAAAATTGCGTGGCAAGCCACGGGAATCCATACACATAACCCGCGCACTAGTGAAGGAAACAGAGAAGTCTTAAAAATTATTGATTTGTAGGCATTAGCAAATCAACTGCCTGACCACTTTAATAATTTAAAAAGCGTGACTAAGTCACATGTACCTACACGCAATGCATGGGAGAGGGTTGAAATACGAAAGAAAATTGAAGGTATTCCTAATCCTGTCTGGAGGCCTCAGAATAAAAGGATAAGAACTCTGGCCCCTTGAATCGCAAATAACCGGGGACGCCTGGTGAAAAAGGATAAGAAGAACTTGGCACAACCAATCACCGAAGTTCCTCAAAATCAGCAGGGAAACCAATTGAGAGCTGGCACCAGTATGACACCTTCATAAAAAGGGTATATTGGATCTAAACATTCCCATGGAGGGAGAAACCAGCATGGATTTGTGCGCACACATCGGAGATGAAAAACTATAGAGACTTACCCCCACAATCGAAAGGAGCGATGAGAAAGTAGAAGCACTAGAAGAATTAACTCATGATGAAATAGCTATAAAATATATACACATAGGAGAATCCATAAATAAGATAAAAACCAATATTGATATTTATTTTATAAAGAAAATTACCACAATCATCAATCTTGATTTAGAGCCTGCATCGCTCACTGAATGTAAGAAAAGATCAGATTGGGAGGATTGGAATAAGGCAATAGAAACTGAATTATTACATCTGAATAAAAGTTTTGTATTTGGGCCAGTAAGTCGCATGCCTTCCCATGTGCACCCCATAAGGTATAAGTGGTTATTTGTTCAAAAGAAAAATGAGAAAAATAACATTATGATATGTAAAGTAAGGCTTGTTGCACAAGATTTCACTCAATGTCCAAGAGTTGATTATGAAGAAACCAGTTCCCTAGTCATGGGTGGCATTACCTTTAGATATTTAATCTCAATGGTAGTAAACCTGAATTTAGAAATAAAATTGATGGAGTGGTAACATCATATCTTTATGGAAAATTGGATTCAAATATTTATATGAAGATACCTGAATGTATCCTTGTCCCAAACCAAGACAGAACAAATAGAAATCTCTACAGTGTAAAACTCAGAAAATCACTATACGGACTTAAGCAATCAAACATGATGTGGTATAATTGCTTAAGCAACTTTTTATACAAGAAAGGCTATATGAATAATGAGGATTGTCCCTATGTATTCATACGACAATCCTTGAATGGATTTTTTTTTGTATAATCTCAATTTATGTAGATGATCTGAATATCATCGAAATTCTAGAAGATATAAAGAAAGTGAGCTCTTACCTTGAATCAGAGTTCGAAATGAAAGATGTGGGTAAAACCAAATATTGCTTAGGCTTGCAGGTTGAGCATGTCCCGGAAGGGATATTAGTGCATCAGTTAGTCTACAATTAGAAGGTGTTAGAAAGATTTGGCTTTGAAAAGGCATACACGTTGAAAGTACCAATAATTAGGTGATCTTTACAGCAAGACAAGGATCCGTACTAACTTAGAGAAGACGGAGAGGAAGTCCTAAGACCGAAATTTCTATACTTAAGTGCGGTAGGAGTACTTATGTATTTAGCAAACTGCACTACACCAGACATCGTATTTGCCATAAACCTATTAGCATGGTATAGTGTAGAACCTACCAAAAGGTATTAGTAGAGAATAAATGACATCTTTCGATACCTCCAACGAAGCAAAAATCTTGTACTATTCTATAGAAAGAACCAAAATTTAAATATGACTGGTTATACAGATGCTGGTACCTGTCAGACTTGCAAATAGCTAGGTCACAAATAGGTTATGTACTTCTGTGTGGTGGAACCGCAATTTCATGAAAATCATCTAAGCAAAGTCTTGTATTGACTTCGATGAATCGCTCAAAAATTATAGTATTATATGAAGCCATACGAGAATGTTCTTGACTTCGATAGATGATTCACCATGTCCTGTAGTCATGTGGATTGAACATTGTGCAAGCTCCCATAATTATCTATGAAGATAATACAGTTTGTGTTACATAAGTATAGACCGGTTACGTAAAGAGTCATCTCATAAAGCATATCAACCTCAAGTTCTTATATGCTTATGAATTATAAAAGATGGACAAAATTAAAGTACTGCATACTAAGTCATGTGAAAATCTTGTAGATTTATTCACTAAGCCACTTTTAGCATCTAACTTTGAAAAGTGTATATGTGGAATTAGAATGATGAGACTTAGAGAAGTGCAGAACTCAGGGAATCTTCTTCTCGAGCTCACTATTAAAACTTGATCATGAAGATTGAGTACCCAAAAGAATGCATCATATATATTAAATGAAATTGGGTGGATTGTACTATTTCTCTTTTGACAAAATATTTTGAAGTTTTTCGGCTAAGGTTTTTAATGAGGCAATTTATGCAATACAACATAACATATATCATGTATGATGGAGTTTTGATGAGGTATGAACATGTTGAATGAGTGCCCAAGGGGGAGTGTTAGAAAACCTAGGCCTGGGCCTGCAAACCTGGCCCATGGTGGGCACAAGACCACTTAGTCTATAAATAGGGGGTCTCAATCATTGTAACTTATACCTTGAAAGGAGAAAGTAATAAAGAAAGAAAGGAGTTCCCCCTATCTCTCTGTTCAATCTATTTTGTACTTACATTATTCTGTATTTGATCTATCTCTCTTGCCTAGGAGGAATTGTTTGAATTAGAATCATTAGCTACAGTTCCTCAACAGCACGCACCTCCCATGTGATTATTGTTGCGAAGGCAGCCTTATGGCCACATTTTTTTAATGACTTTTAAATTTTAATTTCTCTTAATAATTACTATTTATTAAACTAATAAATCATAGCAAAAAATTATAATCCTCAACCCAAATAGGCCCATGCCCATGCCCGTCTCTCTCCTTTTGAAGGCTTATAGAAATAATGCAATTAACTGATTTATTGATACACCAGGGATATATATATATATATATATATATATATATATATATATATATATATATATATTACAAGGATGACCTGCAAAGGTAGGGAAAACAAGGCATCGCATGAAGTGGGAAAGCAATGCAGGAAGAAAACGAGGCATCGCCTAGCATTTGGTCTTCACATGCATGCATAGAGAAGCGTCATATGGCATCTAACACCCCCACCCCCGTAGTTGGAACTGGAGCGAGGCAGATATTCAAGATGGAACAAAACTCTTTGAAGAGCTGTGGGAAGGCCCTTGGTAAAGACATTGGCGTAGTACGAGGTGATCGATACATGAAGAATATGGACCTCACCGAGAGTGATGCATTCCCAAACAATGGTGAAGGTCAATCTCGACATGTTTCGTCTGTTGGTGCTGGACGAGATTAGTCGAGAGATAGACCACACTAATGTTGTCACAAAAAACAACTGTGCCCTATTGAAGAGGGGGATGTAGTTCGGCGAGGAGTTGACAAAGCCAACAGGACTTGGTGATGGCGTTAGCGATGGCGTGGTACTCAGCCTTGGCACTGGAACGAAGACTGTCTGCTGTTGCTTGGAAGACCAATAAATGAGGTTATCGCAAAGAAAGATGTCGTAACCCAAAGTGGACTTGTGGGTAGTCGATGGTGTCCTTGCGGTAGCGAAGAATGCGCTTGAGGAGATTGGCGTGCGGTTCACGTGGATCATGTATGTGAAGGCAAGCCTGTTGCATGGCATAGGCAATGTCTAAACATGCGAATGTTAGCTACTAAAGGGTGCCAGCCATGCTCCTATAATTGGTGGCATTGGCCACCAGTTCGCCAGCGGAGGGGAGCTTGGAGCTAATGTTGACTAGCGTGCTACAAGGGTTGTAGTTTGTCATGCCTGCGTGAGCAAGTAAGTCCTCAATTTATTGATGCTGAGGAAGAAGTGCAAGTCACTAAGGTCTTTGAGGGAGAATTCGCTGTGAAGCAAGGTGATTACTTGGCGAAGTACTGCCTGCGAGGAGGCGGTGAGGATGATGTTATCGACGTACAATAGGAGGTAGACAATGTCCATGCCATGCTGGTAGATGAGCAATGAGGGATTTGCCTTGGAGGCGGAGAACCCCAAGGACACAAGGTAGGTCACAAAGCAATTGAACTAAGCTTGTGGGGCCTACTTGAGGCCGTATAGAGACCTGTTGAGGCGACAGACATGCAAGCTATGCACGGGGTTGACAAAGTCGAAGGGTTGTTGACAGTAGACAGTCTCGATGAGTGTGCCATTGAGGAAGGCATTGTTGATGTCAAGCTGATGCACTGACTACTCATTGGCAAGCGTAATGGTGATGGCCAGTTTCACAACCGAATTGAACATCTCATCGAAGTCAATGCCGGGTCACTAGGAGAAATAGCAAAGGACCAAATGAGCTTTGTATCGATCCAAGGAGCCATTGGGCTTCAACTTGTGTCAAAAAATCCATTTTTCTGTCACAACATTAGCACCGGTGGGATGTGGAACGAGCTCCCACATGTTGTTTGCGCGCATGGTGTCAGACTCATGCTGCATGGCGACATGCCAGTTCTCGTCATTGAGTGTCGTGCAGTAGGTCCATGGGATCTACAAGGGAATGGCCACATGTAGGTTGAGCCAGTCGATGGGAAACTGGAAGCCACGTTTGCCAAGGTTTTCATGGAGTGCTTGTTGACAGAAGGGGCAATGGGCACAACCGAAAGCGGTAGGGGTGCAGTAGCATCATCGAGCACATGCGGGGGCTATGCGGTCGTAGGTGCGGTATCATGTGGGGGGACGGTAGCCTACACGAGGGGAGTCATAGGTCGTGCAATACGAAAGAGAGCATGCGTGGGTGTGTGAACGATGACTGAAAGGAAGTCAAACTCAGAGGGCACTGGTGGGTTAGGTTGCTTAGAAAAAAAAGAAAGGAAGATTCGTCAAAGATGACGTGATGAGAGATGATGATGCTATTTGTGAAGAGGTCGAGGTAGAGGTACCCCCTATGGTGTTCAGGATAGCTGAGAAAGATACAAGGTATGAATCACGGTGCAAGTTTGTGTGTGGTGGTAGCTAAAAGATTAGGGTAACACATACAATCAAAAACATAAAGATGAGAGTAGTCGGGAGGTGAACTGGAAGGAGCTTGGTAGGGGATGCCGAAATTGAGTATTTAGTAAGGTGGAGGTTGAGAAGATATGTGACGGTGTAGAGAGCTTCAACCCAATACGAAGGCAGCATGCTCGCTTGAAATAGAAGAGAGTGGAGAACGTCGTTGGTAGAGTGGATGATGCATTCTGCTTTACCATTTTGTTGGGAGGTGTGTGGGCACGGCATGCGAAGTGCAATGCCATGGGATAGGAGGTGGTGGTGGGTGGAACTGTTGTCAAATTCACCACCATTATTGCACTAAATGGTGTGAATGAATAAGGAGAATTGAGTGCCGACATCAGCAAAGAAATTGCGAAGAGTGGTGAAAACATTAAATTTAAGTTAAAGGGGAAACGCCCATAAGTAGTGTGTAAAATTGTCGAGGACAACGAGATAATACTTGTAGCCGAAAACAGTGAAAATAGACGAGGTCCAAAGATCACAATGTATTAAATCAAAAGCTTTATTAGTGCAAGTGGATGAAAAAGAAAAGGGGATACGCACATGTCGGCCTACTTGGCACACATGGCACAAGGTGACTACGGAAATTTTATTACACGAAATATAGGAAACACTAGCAAGATGTGATAAAGCTTGGTTGCGGAGATGTCCAAGATGATGATAATGGAGAAGGCACAAGGAGTAGGAGGTGGCCAGTGAAGGGGGTATATGTTGCCACAACTATTGCACCTTATGATCATGTTCTTGGTGTAAAGATCCTTTACAGAAATGCCATAAGGGTCAAATTTAATAGAATAATAGTTATCTAAAGTGATCTAAAAACAGAAATAATATTTGTAATAACAGGTAGTGTTACAATAACATTGTTCAACCGGAAAAAATGATGAGGAAAATTGAGAGAGGTTGTGCCGATATGGGTGATTGGGAGATGACACCCATTACCAACAATAGCGTATGGAGATGCAGCGCAAGGGACATAGGAGAAAGAAGAGAGATTACCATGTTCCAAGGTCATGCGTGTGGACACCCTGGAGTCCATGTACTACTCAAAAGATGGTGGCACCAGTGGCATGGTGTTGAACATGTGCATTAGCTAGTTCTGGTGCCAAGAAGCAAGCGGAGCGAAGTAGGGCGGTGCAAGCGTGTATGTCGGAGCGCCGGTTTGTGCAGGTGGCGGGACGGTGGCGGTGAAGGCGCCAAGCGAACGTGGGCCAAGGGGGCCCTGGTTGGTGGGCTAGGGTGCCCTGGTTGGTGAGCCAGGGTGCTTATCCAGGCCTCATCTGGATGGACCCGGCCCACGAGTTCTAGAGTGATGTCCAGGGGACGAAACCCTTACCATTGTTGTTGTTGGAGTTCCTGCTGCTGCCGTCGCCGTTGAAGGAGCCACCGCCTCCGCGATTGTTATTGTAGCAGTGGTTGTAGTGGAGTAGTTTCCACCACTATTATTGCGATTGGAGTTGGTCCCGCAGGACTGTCTGCTGTTGGTGGCATTTGATGAAGAGCATAAGGGCGGAACACATCTCGAGAAAGGATAACACGGTGCCCTGCATGGACAATAATGTGCGCATGTAGGCGAGGCGCGGGCTCAACCTGTGCAAGGTGTTGAGGATGAGACTCTTGTCGACGATCATCGTGCCCACGATGGTGAGCTCATTGGCTAAAGCCTTCTGTTTGCGGCAGTAGTCGGCCACGGACATGGAGCCCTGTATGAGCCCGTAGAATTCTTACTCGAGGTAGATGGCATGCGTCTCGGTGTTATCGCGGTAGAGACCTTTGATGAGCGTCCAAAGGGTGTATGCGGAAGCTGAGGAGTCCATTACCATGATGAGGAGCTTGGGTGAGATGGCCTCGTACAACCAAGAGCGGATGAGGGTATCGATTCAAGTCCACTGCCCATCGGGGCCTAAATAGGAAGACTCGCGGATGTGGTTGTCGAGGGCATACTTCTGGAGGGCGACCTCAAACAAGCTGCGCCGTTGGGCATAGTTGCCCGCCTAGAGGTCGAGGGTGATGGGGACGAGGAGTTTGACACTAGAAACGCCGACCGCTTGCGCCTACAACATGGTCTTGGCCATGGCGTCCTCCTTGGCAGCGGCGGCCAGAGTGGTAGCGTCAGGGGTACCCATCATGACGGGGGAGAATTGAAGGTAGGAGGAGGAGATCAAGATTATAACCTATCTGATACCATGAAGGCTCATAGAAATGATGTACTTACCTGATTAATTGATACATCAGTGAGGGGTGTCCCGGGTGTGTGTGTGTATGCAAAGCTTGGGAAACCGAGACGTTACATGAAGTGATAAAGCAATGCAAGAAGGAAACGAGGCGTCGTCAGGCGTCTGATCTTTACATGCATGCGTAGTGAAGCGTTATGTGGCGTCTAACACCTTTTCCGCAGGTCACTTTTCCAAAATAATTGATGTACAACTACGCCTTGTAAAAGTCTAGGATTTGAGCCGTCGGCAAGTTTTGTCTTATGTCAGACTTGACCATGCTCTGACAATAATAAATGTGAGATTATGACAGAGGATTATTAGAGTCGTCAGTCGTCGATGATGATCATCACGAAATTTGAAATACCTGATGCAACCAAAATTTTCTTCTGTTCTAGAAGTAGAGTCATTGACTGATTATTGGTAAGGAATTCTGCTAAGCGGAAGGCTCCGTATGTTATTTGTTTTTCTTACTTTTTGAATACAACAATCAGTTAAATCTTCTTTCTTAGAGTTGCAACAATACAGCTTTACTGGAGCGGGTTGAATAGAACTTCCAATAACTAGACTCCACGGTGCAGCACGGCACAACTGCCACAAAATGGCCTTGTGAAGCACAAATCCGTTTAGCCTATCTCAGCTTCAAGAAACCCATAAAGCTGAAGCTAAAGGCCTGCTTCTTTTGGACTGTGGCAGATAGTTTTTATTCATGCTTTTCAAGACACTAACGTGAATAACCTACACAAATTCGTTTTAAGAAATCGCCCTTCTATTTTGTCTTTAGAAGACAAAAGATAAAAGCCAAAAACCTAAAAGAACATAACGTTGTGAAAAGAACCCATGAACTCAGGTAACAGAAGGGTTAAAATTAGGGTCTCGTAGAACACCACCACCTGTGGTATAGCTAGCTCACGGCAACACAAGGGCCAAAATTTGGGTCAAAATAGTGTTAGAATATGGGTATGCTACACTAACACAAATTAAAATTTTCTACCGTATAAACCATGAAACTATATGAGTAAGAGATTATAGATCGTTACCACTAAATGTGCAGTGCAGCGAAAATAAGATTGAAGTAATCGATTCAATGAAGAGCGTGTCAATATAGTGGAAGTAGTCGATCATCCTCCGGCTAACTGTCTCCTCCTCGCGATCGTCTCGATCAGTGTCACAGTTGTAGCAACACTTCTATTGAGGTCCACATGTTCAGAGATGGAATACCGTGCATCGGCGTGTTAGCACTAGTGCATACGACGAGGATTATGAGAGGTGATGGTTAGGATTTTGATAGGTGTGTTTCGGGATTCCTCCCTTAGCCCCACACCTCTCCTTATATAGCCTCTAATTGGATCCTTATCTGATGTGAGTAGAGATCATATCCCACTCGGAGACTATCATCCAAATTTTTACTGTTCTAGCACATTAAGTGTGTGACCCTATAGGTTCATGTATATTTGGTCATGGACCAAAAACTCCTTTCTAGTCCATAAGTCGGTAGCAGTCCCTAGCAGAACATAACGACTCCCAAATATACATAAAGATCATATCGAATGAACCTATATAGTGCGTTTGTACCAATCCTTTTGCCTTATGATACTATATTGAACTTAAGGCGAGAAGCGTACCATTCTATGATAGTTCGATTGTTTACTCGAATCTGCAGTGGATTACTCAGTTGTGATTGACTCCTCAATCACGGTTGGCATGGTCATGCACTTTTTTAATCCAATCATATCGAGAGGTCCAAAGATATCTCTCCTGTTATATAGGAGGGGCAAATTCCATCTTGATCGCTCATATTCCTCCGTATATTTTATAGTAAATCCGAAAGCTACTTTTATGACCACTCAGTTACGGAGTAGTGTTTAGTAACCCTTAAGTAAACTATTACACATGTAGAAAACTATGACGATCTCAGGTCTAAAAATCCTACATACACTATGTATGAGACCAACTGATGACACTTAAGAATATAACAATTCCCGTAGTGTTTCATGGTAGGTTAATTCAATATCATATTCTCTAACATATGTCCACATTATTGATTTGATATCCTACATTCATGATCCATGAATTATGATCATCAATCAATACATGTACTGATCTATAAATCATAATTATCCCACATAATGATATAAGATCAGGGATAATTTAGAATAATATTAAAACATAAATAAAGAGTTCCACGAACAAGTCATATACTTGTTGATCAATATAAAAGGCATTTATTCAAGAGATAAAATAACATATTATTTAAAAGATCATAAACATAAAAATAATACAATCATCTTTATAATTACCTGTAGACATATCACTAACAAATAGAAGTGGCAGATGATTCGATGAGATGCCGATTACTAGGGACTAAGAAACGGGGAGAGGATTCGATGCCGAAACGCCCGGCCATTGCCGGCATTGTTCTGTCCACCGGTCATTTTCTGTGTCCGAACCCACCCCGGCGTCGTCTGCTTGTGTGTAACGTATGTATATATACTGTCACTATACTGTGCCTTAGAAATTGCAAGGAAGTGTCCAGTTAGCTAGCTCCCGGCGGTTAGCTTGTAGCAAGTTGTGTAGATGTGCAGACAGATAGATAGCCTGTGGCGACAAGTAGCAGAGGGAGGGGGTGCCACTTGTCGTGCTGTGCTTTGTAGTGAGTAGGAAAGAGAGATAATCTTGGCATCTTGGATGACAGGGTGAGAGCTTTGCGGCAGGGAAGGCAAACGTTTTTCGTCTGCTTTTCCCTGCGGTTTCTTTCTGCAGCCAATAGCAGTGCTTGCTGCTTGCTTGCTCCTTTTATTGGGGGGAAAGAAATAGAATTGCACGGTACGTCAGTATCTTCCTCTCGCCTCTAGATCTGCTTTTGCATGGCTCCTTTTTTGTGGAGAAGAAAACTTGCTTGCATCATGTGCCTTATATCCTGGACCAGCTCTGGATTTCTAATTTTTATTGCTTGTTCAGTGGTATGAGTATGATTGTACCTGTGAATCAATCCTGTCTGCAGCCACCAGGTTCGGTTCTCAATGTTAGTGATATGTTCTAGAAATAATCATGAAGATGATTATATCGTTTTAATATTTTATGAACTATTGAATAATATATTATTTTATTCCTTGAATGAACTATTATTTATATTGATTAACAAGTATATGACTTGTTTATGAAACTCTATTCATGTTATGGTGTTATTCTAAATATTCCTGATATTATATCATTACGAGGGACACTCATTTATAGATTAGTATATGTATTAATTGATGGTCATGTTTCACAGATCATGGATATGAGATATCAAACAATAATGTAGACATATATTAAAAAACATAATATTGAATTGGCCCATCTTAATACATCGAGGGAATTGTTACATTCTTAAGCGTCATTAATTGACCTCATACACAGTGTATGTATGATTCTTAGACCTGATATCGTTATGATTTTCTACATGTATAATAGTTTACTTAGAGGTTGCCAAACGCTATTATGTAACTAGGTAGTTATAAAGGTAGCTTTCGGATTCACTATAAAACATACGAAGAAATATGAACGATCTAAAAAGGATTTGCTTTTCTTACATAATGGGAGAAATATCTCTGGATCCCTCAATATGGTTGGATTAGGGAGGTGCATGATCTTATTGAATATGGTTGAAGAGTCAACCACAAGTGTATAGGCCACTACATGATCAATTGAATTATCGAATTATTATAGGATGGCACATATCTCACACTGAGTTCGATCTGGTATCATGAACCAAAAGGATCAGCACTTAGCACTATATAGACTCATCTGATATGATATTTTTGTGTATTCGAATGTTACTATATCCTACTAGAGACTGCTACCAACCTATGATCAGAAGAGTTTTCGGGTCACGGACAAGTGCATATGAATCTACATGGTCATACTTAATGGGCTAGAATGAAACAATTCAAATAGAATATGTTTGTACAGGCTTCACAGTTTAATGGCCCGTAGCGTAGGGCTCCACCAAGGAGGTGTGAGGCTTTTGGGAGAATGTCTCACCATCCATTAAAACCCTAGCCTCCCCTCCCAAGGACCTACTGTTTAATGGCCCGTAGCGTAGGGCTCCACCAAGGAGGTGTGAGGCTTTTGGGAGAATGTCTCACCATCCATTAAAACCCTAGCCTCCCCTCCCAAGGACCTACTGTGCGCACTGGTGCTAGTACACTAGTGCATGTCATTCCATCCTTGAACATGTGGATACTGTAGAGGAGTTGCTACGATTACTACTGCGCTAATCGAGGATGATCCATGATGTACGTGAGAAACGCAAGGAGCTACTAGAGGAGACAATCCGCAGCCAAGGATGTTGAACGATCGACTCTTTCCATGAATCAACGTGCACGATGTTGGACCAGGCTGCTCTAACTCTTCTTTTGCTATATCGCGTGTTAGGTGGTAATGATCTATAATCTTTTATTCGTGTGGCTTTCTGTTATACGTAGTAGAAAAATTTTCACTCTATGTTAGTGTATCCCAACACTCATGTCAAAGTCAAGGGTGTTGAGCTGGGTGCAACAGTGTCGATTCTAATAACGTGTCTGGCCTACTATTGGGCTTGTTGCATGGTCAAATTGTTGCTTTTCACTTCCTTTTGGGTCGGGCCTTACGGTATGTTCGGGCCCGTTTGGCTTTTCGCACTATGTACCCCAAGGTTAGTGTGGTTGCTTAGTGGTTTCCAATGGCATGTATTTATGTATGGGGCAATTCTACCTTAACACAAAACACACTCAGATCCATCACAGTTGACCGCTGCGACAACAGTGCACGAACCAGAACCAAACCGTCTTATGTTCCTTCCACCTTGCTTGTTCCCTTCTTTTGCGTTTGTTTCGGTAAAGCGATGCTTTCTCGCCTCTTTCCTCCCGGCCATTTCGTCGTCTTCCGGTTCCAATGTGCCACCTGCATGTGCAACCGTGCGCCTGTGTCTATTGTTAGAAAACCTAAGCCTGATCTACAAGCCTGATCTATTGGTAAGCTCTATCCACTTAATCTATAAATAGAGGTCTTAATCATTATAAAATGTACAAGAAAACAGAGAAAGCAATAAAGAATGAATTTCTCCTCTCACCTCTCTCTGTTCAATTTATTATTTTGTGTTACCTGTGTTTGATACGTCTCGCTTGCCTAGGGGAATCAATCAGACTGGACTCGCCAGCGACGGTTCCTCAACACATTATCAGCACGAACTGCTCTGGTGGATCGAAAGTAATCATCGAAAAATTCGTAGATTGAATTGCTTATCTAGATCGCTTTAAATTCTGCAAATTTTGCTTTTTAGATTATTTTCTATAGTGCAAATATGCTCTAATCTACCGTGAGCAGACTTGAAGTCGCTGGCACAATGCCGATCGGTAGATTATATGAAAATAGTAGATAATGATTGCACAATTCTTGCATGAACAAAAACAAAACCATGCAGCTGGCCACCCGCATGTGGTCGCGCCACCACCGCGCACCGCACACGCAGGCCGCCGGCCACCCGCACGTGGCCGTGCCGCACCTTTGTTTTGGCAAAGGGCAGCATGAAACCCACTTTGCTTTTGTCGAGAGAGAGAATTCTGAGCAGCTGCTTGCACCAATGAAGGTGGACTCACTTCTGCAGCCGCCGACATCATGATTTCTCTAGAAGAGCATCTCACCCCTGATAAGGTAGCAGCCGAAGTTTTAGATTTCTTAACAGATTCAGTCTAATACACAGATGTATTTAGATTTTAATTGTCATTCATTTCATGTGTGAAAGGAATAAGTTAGACTTGCAATAATGATACTCAAATAACTCATTCTCTTGATAATTAGATAATATTAATTTATTAATTTATTCAGTCAATAACAGGATGATATGTTCTGATATTTCACGTATTTTATTTTATGTGTTAATTATCTTCTACTACATATTAATAAAATAATTTATATTAGAACGCGTGTGATGCCCCATGGAGGAAGTGTGCTTAGCTAACGTGGCACAACGAATATCATCTTGAGAGAGACAAAGTTGTTTCAGTTGATTAGTAAAAATGTTGATAGCCTTATGACAATCGCCGGTTGCAATGCCTGTATAATAGGCTCAGGAAAAGCCACAATTATACTCTCAATGGGCACGACTTTGGTCATTAAAGAAGTCTTGTTGTACCCAGAATTGACTAAAACTCTCTTAAATTTTAAAGATATTCGTGCTAATACTTTCCATATTGAGATTGAAGAAGAGTATGGTATGGAATACCTATTCATTACAAAGCGTGAAGCAAGTGTAAAGAGGGTATTAGAAAGACTTCCTTTATTTGAATCTGGGTTATATTACACTAATATTACAGCACACATAGCAAACTATATTTAGAAACTCTGAATTTTTCTATCTCTGGCATAATAGATTAGGCCACTCAGGTTTTAAAATGATGAGAAATATAATTAACAATTCACAAGGATATAATATTGATGTAAAGAATTTTCCAAATTAGGAAGAATTTGTGTGCCCCGCATGTGCTACCGAAAAATTAATTACTAGACTTTCTGCTCTGAAAGTGAAGGATGAAGTCTTTGCATTCTTGGAACACATTCAAAGAGATATTTACGGTCCCATACAACCTCTATCGTGACCATTTAAATATTTTATGATGTTCATCGATGCTTCCTTAAAATGGTCGAATATATGTTTATTATCTACGAGAAATCATGATTTTGCAAAACCGATCTCGCATATAATTCAAATTAGAAATAATTTCCCAGATGATCATATAAAGTCCATCAAAATGGACAATACTAGAGAATTTACTTCAAAGCCATTTGATGATTATTACATGGTAATAGAAATTAAAGTTAAGCATTCTATCCCGCATGTCCACACCCAGAATGGACTAACAAAAGCATTAATTAAGAGGATTAAATTTATTGCCCGACTGCTTTTTCATAGTTGTAATTTACCAACTACATATTAGGGACACACAGTCCTACGTGCAGCAACTCTCATCAACTTTAGACCATCGGCGTATAACATCTATTCACATATGCAATTAGCGTAAGGGTCACCACCGAAAATTTCTCATCTTCGAAGGTTTGGTTGCAATGTTTATGTAACTATAACCCCCACCATAGCATACTACAATGGGTCTTCTCCGAAAGTATGGGATATACGTTGATTATGAGACAGCATCCATAATCAAATATTTGGACCCTATGACAGGAGATTTGCATACCGTCCATTTCGCTGATAGTATATTTGAGGAGGATATTTTCTCAACTTTAGGGGGGAAGAAATCAACTCCTTGATGAAAAATATCAAAAAATTACATGGTAAGCCACGGAAATCTATGCACATGACCTGCGCACTAATGAAGCAAATAGACAAATCCAAAAGATCATTGATTTGCAAGCATTAGCAAATCTACTGCCTGATCACTTTTGTGATTTAAACAGCGTGACCAAGTCACATGTGCCTGCATGCAATGCACTGGAGATGGTTGAAATATTGAATAAAGTAGAAGGTATCCTAATCCCGTCAAGAGACCTCGGAATAAAAGGGTAAGAACTTCGGCCCTTCGAATCCCAAGTAGTCGAGGACGCCTAGTGAAAAAGGATAAGAAGGATTTGACACAACTAATCATTGAAGTTTCCCAGAACTAGCAGGGGAGCTATTTGAGACTTGCCCCACAACAACAAGGAGCGGTGAGCAAGTAGAAGAACTATAAAAATCATCCCATGATGAAATAGCTATAAAACTATGTGAACACGGAAAAATCTATGAATATGACAACAACCAATGTTGATATCTATTTTGCAAAGAAAATTACCACAATCATCGATCTTGATCCAGAGTCTGCATCACTCGCTGAATGTAAGAAAAGATTAGATTGGGAGGATTGAAAAAAGGTAATAGAAATTAAATTATTATTTCTAAATGAAAGAGATGTGTTTGGTCTTGTAAGCTGCACGTCTCCCCCATGTGCACCCCATAGGATATAAATGGGTATTTGTTCAAAAGAGAAATAAGAAAAATAAAGTTGTAAGATGTAAAGCAAGGCTTGTTACACAATGTTTCACTCAACGACCAGGAGTTAATTATGAAAAAACCTATTCCCCGGTCATGGGTTGTATTACCTTTAGATATTTAATCTCGATGGTAGTAAACCTAAATTCAGAAATAAAATTGATGAATGTGGTAACAACATACTTTTATGGAAACTTGGATTCGAATGTTTATATGAAGGTACCTGAAGGTATCCCTGTTCCAAACCAAGACAGAGCAAATAGAAACTTGTACAATATAAAACTCAGAAAATCACTGTACGGGCTTAAGCAATCAAGCATAATGTGATATAATCGCTTAAGCGACTTTCTATGCAATAAAGATTACACGAACAATGAGGATTGTCCCTGTGTATTTATATAACGATTCTAGAATAGATTTTGTATAATATTAGTGTATGTAGATGATCTGAATATCATCGGAACCCTAGATGATATAAAAGAAGCAACTGTTACCTAGAATTAGAGTTCAAAATGAAAGATTAGAGTAAAACTAAATATTGCTTAGGCTTGCAGCTTGAGCATGTCCCAGAAGGGATATTAGTGCATACCCTTTAGAAGGGGTTAGACAGGTTTGACTTTGAAAAATCATACCTTTCAAAAGTATCAATGGTCGAAAGATTTTTGTATAAGACAAGGATCCGTACAGATCTAGAGAAGAGAGGGAGAAAATCCTAGGACCAGAATTCCCATACTTAAGTGCAGTAGGAGCACTTATATATTTAGCAAACTGTACTAGACCGGATATAGCATTTATCATAAATCTATTAGCAAGGTATAGTGTAGAACCTACCAAAAGGTACTGGAAGGGAATAAAGGACATCTTCCGATATCTTTAAGGAAGCAAAGAGCTTGAACTGTTCTACAGAAAGAATAAAAATCTGAATATGACTGACTATACAGATACCAGGTACTTGTCAGACCCGCATGCCGCTGTATTACAAACAGGCTATGTGTTCCTATGTGGTGGAACTGCCATTTCATGAAAATCGTCTAAGCAAAGTCTTGTCTCGACTTTAACGAACCACTTAGAAATTATAGTATTGTATGAAGTCACACGAGAATATGCTTAGCTTCGATGAATAGTTCATCATATCCAACAGTCATGTGGATTAAACATTATGCAAGTTCCCACAATACCACTTCTTTTCTAATACCGCATCATCGTATCGACTTTGACGAACCACTCAAAAATCATTCTTGCTTGTCATATGTCTGGGAAGTGGATTTATATGTCATTCTTTACTAATTCTAGTTCCAAGACGTAAACGACTTCTTTTCTGGGATATAGGCTTTATATGAGAAATGGGAGACCAAGTGCAACTTGGCTCAGCTTCTATCTATCGTACTGGATCTTGATGAGGATGAGGAGTGTATGGATCAGAAGGAGTACTGTAGCATGATCGGCTCCCTCCTCTACCTCACAACGTTGAGGCTGGATATGCAGTTTATAGTGTGTCTGTGCATTCAATTTCAGGCTTCCCCACATGCCTCACATTGTCAAGTAGTACATTACATCTTTAGGTACCTTTAGCACACTCTTGACTTTGAACTTTGGTATTCTTCTAATTTTGCACTCTCCATTGTGGCATTTTCTAATGCTAATTTTGCGGGGTGTAGAGTAGATAGGAAGAGTAATTATGGCACTTGTCATTTCTTAGACATATCTCTTATCTCTTGATCATTTAGGAAGTAGTCCTCTGTTGCACAGTCTATTGCTGAGGTAGAGTATGTAGCTGGTAGCTAGTAGTTACTCTTAGGTTCTCTAGATCCGGTCTACTATGCGGGACTATGGATTGGTATTAGATAGTGTTCCTTTCTTTTGTAACAATACTAGTACCATAAACATTGCCAAAAATCTAGTATAAAATTCTAGGACCAAGCACATTGATATTAGATATCATTTCCTTATGAACCATATAGAGAAGGGTGATGTGCTTCACTTTGTCAAGTCTGAGCAGTAGGTTGCAGATATTTTCACTAAGACTCTTGATTTTTCTCATTTTATTTCTTTGCAGGGAGAGTTAGGGATTATTATTCCTTTTGGCCTGCTTGAGGGGGAGTTTGAATCTTTTGCATTCATTATATCATATTGTATATTAAATTCAACAACTTGCATTGTAATATAAATACATGGAGCTTTAACTATTATCCTTATGTGGTATGATATCATGATTTATATCTTGCCATGTCTTCTACTAGTTTGCTAGACTTATTATGTCTTTCTATATGTAGCCTAACGCTTGCCATACTAGCTCTATTAAATGTAAAAAACCTTGAACTAAATCATATTTTGTTGGATCTTGTAACTAATTTTACTCTAGTGATCATCTTATGATTCTTGTCATGTCAAATAGGCTAAGTTGAGTCTTGACCTAAATTAAGCTATGCTAGTTTTTTTATTGAAGCATGAGTTAGTATTAGCTCTGTGTTCTTAAATGAAGTCAAAAAAATACAAAATGATCTCTTTTGTGCAAAAAAACTGATATCACTAATTTTTTATGAGATAGCTTGTCATTGCACAAGACATGAACTCAGAAGCGTTTTAGATGACCTAAACCATTCTTTTAAGTTTCTTACTTGAGATGGTCGTAGCACGGCTTGAGATCTAGCACATGGCTAAAAAAGCCAAAAATACAAAAACAATTATTGAAGCTTAGGAGGTAATTGTAAATAGCTCCTAATCCAGGACTTGCTTTGCTAAGATAAAATCAAAAATAAATTTTAAAAAGTGCTAAATGTGATAACTATGCTTAATTCCAAGTGCTTTAATAAAATGATTCAACATTGAACTTGTGGAACTCTAAATTGACTCAATTATAGCTTTTTGGTTCTATTTAGTTATTGACATGAATTGGTTTTTTTAATACCTTTAGCTAAACTATGATCTTGAGCAACTTGACATGCTAAAAATCTATTTAATTTTATATTATTATTTAGTTAGCTTTAGTTTTGCTATATATAGTTTGCCATGATCTAAAATAGCTACTTCATGTAATAGTCCCTTTGGATAAGTTTCATGGCTTCTAATATTAAAAATAAATAAAATAGAATCACTTCATTTCATTCATACTCTATCTTCTTCCATGCATCTTGATGATTCTATTTTCAAACGGGGAGAAAGATTGATAAAAATGCACACCTAGGGCATGATTTGGAGTTCTTGTGCAAAATCTTGCTAAATTAGAGCTTTAATGTTTTGTTGTGATTCTATTGATTTTTGATCTCTTCTCAAAATGACCAAGGTCAAATAGAATAATTATTCTTTCATACGGATCTAGAGTGAGATTTCCTAACTCGTTTGGTGGATTTCAAGCTTTTTGTGCAAAACTCCCCTTTCCATTGTCTAAAATCACCTTTTAAATTGCATTTTTGAGAAATTGCTAATGGGTTCTTCAAGGGTGAGATTGAAGGATCATGTGAGAGGGTCCTAAATTATGTTATGATTAACCATTATAATTTGGAAAGGTCAGAAATTATGAATTGCAATTTTGCCTGCCAAACAGTTAATTGAAGGTCATGCATAAGCTTGATTAAATGAATGTACAGTAAAGGATTAAGGTAGTTCTCCAAACAGCTATAGGCTTTTGGCTTTTTTTTGTACCATAGCGGCTGAAAATGCACTGTAGCGACTGTTAGCTTTTTCTGAGTAATTAAATTTTAAAAATAAAAAATAAAAAATTATATCACCGCGGACAATGCAAAGGAATAAGGAAAAAAAGAAAAACAAAAAAAACCAAAAAATCTAAAGGCCAAAAAAGATGAAATTAAGAAGCCAACAATCTGACGTGTTCCAAAAGGCAGAAGTAGAAATTATTTGGAGCATGGCCTAAAATGGACTTCTGTTATCTGCATATGCATGCAGGCTTGGACAGGATTGAGTTGTTGTGTTGAGCTACTAACAGGTTGACTACTTTGTTGCATGTCTACATGTTCTTGAGTAGCCTGATAGCTTTGCTGTTGACGTGATGTCACTGTTTTAATTATTTAGCATGTTAATGCAAGCATGCACGTGTTGTTGGCATGTTCTTAAGTTGGATTATGGAGGTTGTTGTACATGGTGTCTTATGTCTCATTTATGAGATCAACTGTGACTGTCTTTTATTTAATCCGTATGCTTGTGTTGCAGCGCCAGCGGTTGAACCGAATTTTGGTACCGGTTTGATCAGAGTTTGGCTACGGTCTGACTGCTACAGGGGTACAATAAAACCAGCTGATCTATAGAGTTTCGAACAGGGTTTTGGGTTTGTGTATTTGAGTCATGGGATGAGTTTTGATGACCAAGGTTTGTAGATATATGTTGTATGAGACATGTTACTACTAATATGAGTTAAGTTGTGAACACCTTATGTCCAAAAACGATTTCTTTGTTTTTGGATATGCAGAGTCACTTGGAGTTAACCTTGGTTAACAGTAAGAATCGAGGCTACACTTATGGAGGAGCCAAGGCCTAGAATGATTGAGGATACCAGGTGAGATGGCGAGATCAAGCATATCACGAGAAAGACGAGAAATATTGAATGGAAATTCGAATAACGGGATTGCATCATATGGCTTGGTCGATTTAAGTGACGTGTGGTCCAGTGGAACCGAAATAGGAGAGACTTATCGATGTGTGGCAAGCCGGTGGTGCACTTACACGTGACAACCATGACGATTGCTTGCAATGGAAGGAGATAACAGGGTCAAGAAAGAGTATTTTGGTAGTTAGGCTAAAATACCGGAAACTACCTTGAAGCAAAACCACGATACTTGCGAGAGCGATTTGTGTCAATGAAAAGCTGAGAAGATCAAAATGGATCAAGACTAAGGTCTTAGCGGATTCGAACTTACGCGCTTTGAAAAATATACATAAGTGTGGTAAGTTAAAACTCGTATGTGTGAGGTTATCAGGTTCCCCCCATTATGATAAGTGGATAGTATCCACTAAGGATTAGATATGGCTGGCTAGCCCATCTATTTAACGGTATGGGATAGAGACTTATAGTTAATCATGCAACCTTCTTCTCAAGTGTTCATGTGTTACAGTTAAGGTTTGAGAGAAGAGTGTTTGGAGTCTCTCTGTCCTCTGAAGTGGAATAACTATAAAACTTTCATCCTCAAGTATAAATACATCAATCTTTAGTCATTTCCATGACTATTTCTTATGTTGATTGATTTGCACTTGTCTTTTGTTGGTTTTTCCTCTTATCTTTCCTTTTCTTGATCTTGTTGTGCCAAAAACGTATAAAAGATGGAGATAGCCTCTGAAAAACGTTCTCTACCCCCTCTAGGTAGTTTGGTAGCAAGTTCATTAAGAAATCTGGTTTTGCTTATTTTTTGATCTCACCAAATGATTCGTGATTTGAAGGTTTTTGACTTGATTTTTTCGGTGTTCTTGCTTGTTGTGATATGTGAAAATATATCTAAAGATATCTTGGCCATTCTTTGCCCATGAGTAAGGCATATTCCCTATTTTTATATTTTGCCCCGTTTTAGAGCAATCTTGCTTCAATCTCAAAATGGTCTAAACTTTGACATGTATTTCTACTATCCATGGATGAAATAGGTTCTTGAGACCTTAAGAAAGGTGTGTGTAAAGTTTCACGGCTTTTGGGTAATCAGATCAAAAGATATGTGAATTTTTGGATTCACAACAGTGTTGATTTTCCTGTCCATTTGTCCGGAAACACTGTAGCAGTATGACTGCTACTGTTCATGGTATGACCAAAAACTATTGTAGCTTGCTTAAATTTACTGTTCATAGCGGTCAGACCACTAAAATAGAGGTCAGACTAGCCTCTGAGTGAGAGGTTAGACCTCTAAAGTATGTGTTCTGCAAAGTTTGATTCCTTGGTTGAATTATTTTGGGTTTTTGGCTATTGATACTTTGCTTAATAACTCTGTAGTTATTTGAGTTAAGGATCAAGAATACTTAGAGAAAGTTTTGGACAGCACCATTCACCTCTTTTATTGCCTTTCGGTCCTACAGCTACGCTCATAAATTATTTGAGTGAAAAAAATGATTCATCTTGGTCAATTAATGTTATGCCATTCAATAACATAATTATTAGCTCAGCTTTGATTGGTTCTATTAATTATGGATGTGGTGCAAATATTAATCAGAATGGGATTAAACTTTGACACATTGTCGATGCCCCATCACATATGTGAGAGTATCTAACTATGGGAACTATTGCGTGTTCATCTACACATTGATGAAGGAAGGTGAAATTATTTTTTCCATTAGTTCATTGTTCATCCACCATCCGGTGGTAGATCTACATGGCACGATAAGGTTGGGGAGTCAATTGCTGTCAAAATTGATCCTTTTGTTAGATATTTATTGTTTAGGCTTTTTAGCTATAGCTTTGGAATTTCTTGATGCAATAGTAGAGCTAATAGAAAGAGATGTCTGATTTGCTCCCATCGTCACCACGAGGGCAGGAGTATATGCACCTGATAGCAAGGGAATTACTTCATGAAAATTGGTTAGCTGTAAGAGATAATCAATCTGTTTTACATAATCAGCTCAATTAATCGCTTGATTGCAATTTTTCCTTGTTGTAAGCTGTTATGTGTGTTAAAGACATAAGGATATTTGTGGTATTTCCTAGTTTCTAGGGTTTCATCTTGTGTGTCCTTTGTACTATATATATAGTCCTTTGGGTTGAGATCAATACATCTAACCTTTATGCGTTCATCCTTCCTCGCATCTAACATGGTATCAGAGCCCTAGGTTTTCCAAACAAAAACCCACTACCCCAGGAGGATCGACCTACGCTCCTAGGGGTGGCCACCGCCAATCCAATCATCGTCGTCGGCTCGTGCTCTCTGCACCCATGCTTGGCTCCATCTCTGGTATCCTAGAGCCTCCACCACCGAATCCAGTATCTTGGGGCTCTCACTCGTTGGATTCTTGGCCACCTCACCGCTACCATGGCTTTCTCCAATGCAGATCCTCCTAGATCCGCCGCTGTTGGCCTCCCCTGGATTCGCTGGCTCATGCTTCGGGTCTGCCGACTCGTCACCGCTGGCCCATGCTTGTCCGCAGCCTGAGCCCGATCTGCACCGAGATGCCGCCAACCCGTCCAGATCCAGTCCACGCCGGCCAAGACGCGGTCGGATCCGAACATCTTTATGCTTCGACTCTCTTAGCCCGACGACGGCGCCCTGGTCGCTACCGACCTCCCCACCTTCATAACTCGCCTCTCCGTCGAGCTCCACCATCCTCTTGGCTCATCCACTTCACCACGAGGGCGCTCCCAACGTCGATCAGCCCAAGTACTAGGATGGCCTCTTGGTCGACACCGATCTCCGTGATGGACTCGATTGTGAAGCTCCTCAGGGCTTGGGAGTATGCCTTTGGAGAAGAGGAGAGCGCTTTCACGATAGGGGCAGTATGCCGTATGCTGCCCACATGGTCCGGATGTGTTCTCATGGCGCGGGATATTGAGATGCCATGCCACCTGCCGTCTAACAGCTGCCCCTATCCTTTAGCTGTCTCTTCATCTCTTGGCTGACTGTCTCTCTGGGCAGGGCACTGTGTGAGAGTGGGTGATCTTTTGTGTTGATGTTGGGAGTCGCCAGTTCTGTTGCTTAGTACATTGAGTCTTCCGTTGCGTCCATCCAAGTTCGTAGCATATTGCTAGCAATGGTCCATCATCTTGAATCACGTGTGGTTCCTTTCTATTCGCATGGCCGCAGTTGATGCTCTTCTCTATGAGCTGCTGCAAATCATAGAAGTTTTAAAACCGCCGCTTCTCTTTGAGTCGCCGTCCTGAGTGACTGAAACTTGAAATGTGCTACCCTTTTTTTCATGTCATGCTGCTATTGTCATGTAAAAAGATGGATTTTGTTGGCTCCTATAAATGTGGTATGTTTTTTTTGTTGGGGCTATATATAACAGTTTATATTCATATTTTAAGGTTTTTTTCAGATAGAAATAGGACATCTAACTGTACTTTTTAAAGATTATCATGGTGGCCTATGGGTCCTTTGAGCATGTCATTTAAGCTTTACAATACCTTGGAAAGGGAAAAGAAATGATTATGAGGCCTATGGCGTAATCCTTTCCTTTTGTATTTCATATAACTTGATTTGTTGTGCAAACTGCTAAGACGGATACTCTTAAGTTGTGGTCTCTAAATGTGTTCATATTTCTGGACTTCTGGAATGTGGGCATTTGCAATTTTGTGCTGCATCTTGTTGGAGTTGAAAACCAACAAATGGAAATTGTTTTCAGGGTGCATGCTCGATTAGGATGAAACATTTATGGATGAAGATTTTGTGCATGATTTGACTGGAAGGTGCTTAATTTGTTGGTCTTCTTAGTCAATGAATTTGAATAATTTGTCTTGAACGGTTGTTGCTGAAAATTGGGAATAAGCTAAGGATTATTCTGAAGTGAAGGCTATCGATGTCTACATGGAGAAGGCACTTATTATGATTGTTGTTGAAAATAGTGGATGCTAATCCCTGTTCATCTTCAAAGGAGATACGAAAATGCCAGTATTTCATTTATGAATTGTTCTAACTGTTTGATGTGAGTGGGTGCCAGGGAAATTTGTATCGGTGACAAAATTTTATCGGAGGGTAGCGATAATGCCGATAACTGCTGTAACCGGTTTCATCGGAAAAATTCGGCAAAAAATTTTGAATTGAAATTCAAATTACGAAATCTGTATCGGTCGAAATAAACCAAAAAATGGCCGAATGTTTTTGAAATTTCGGCCAATGCAGCTTCACAATTGACGTATCAACATAATTTCTCCAAAACTGAATCTGATCAACTGCACAATAGAAACAACAGGTAGTTACAACCACAATTGGAGAATGCTACTATAATGATTTGAATCCGATCAGCCAGATCAATCAAACAATCAATACATCCTGTCTGTTCATGTTGGCTGCCACAACTGGAGCTGCATGCTTTTGAACAGTTAGCCCTTGCTGTTCATTTCTTTCAGCAGACTATGCTACGCCAAAGAGGTGAAGTGGCAAGGGACCTGATTTCTCCGGCTTCCAATAATATCTGCCCAGTACTGGCTTTGCTGCCTTGGTTTATTTATTTATTTCATAAAAACAAGGTGAAAGTAGTAGTTTCAGTACTCAGAACTTAGCATAAAACTTGTCCAGTGGTACTCCCCTTAGCTGACAAGTGACAATCTAATGTTTGCCTGCCACTCCAAATCCCATTTCAGGCCACACCACAACAGAAATCAACAGAACACAAGTGATAAATAGTTCACAGCTAGAAGTTCAGATTTAGTAGCAACAAACTAACATAATGTACAGAGCACAACAGAAATCAACAAATGACAGCTAGAAGTTCAGATTTAGTAGCAACAAACTAACATAATGTACAGAGCACAACAGAAATCAACAAATGACAGCTAGAAGTTCAGATTTAGTAGCAACAAACTAACCGCAGAGCATCCCCCCCCCCCAAAAAAAATAAAACTCATAATCATAATGTACTGCCACCTAACATATTCCCAACATGCTATCAGCAGTTCAGCCACAAAACAACATAAGCATCAGACTGAGAAGACACTAGCAACCCTGTCATTCTTTGCAAAAATATGTGTGAAACAAAAAATGGTGGATAATCCATACAAACTTTGAACACACTGAGAAGACACTAGCAACCCTGTCAACTACCTTTTCACCCCTTCCTTTGGCCATGTGAAGATCCTGGAACATTGTAAGGGTGAGTTGACTCATTAGATGTTAGATTTAATCTTGACAAAGTTTTATTCATACTTATTTGTATTTGCATGGTATTGTTGATTGTATCGAGTCAAGGTTCTGGCGTAGTTCTAGTTAGCGGCATGCTGGCATCATGGCGTTGCGAGCGGATCGGCAGAAGCACAAGGAGTGGTTCCAGTGGGCAGATTGGCAGCCATTAGTCGAGTGCGTGTATGCATGTGTAACTAGAATTAGTCATGAGTAAGTTGCATGCATTGTTCGGAGGAGTGGAGCATGAGAATAGGATCAGTTGAGCATGTACGTGAGTTATTAGTCCTGCATGTATTAGTGGCACTCATGCATGCATCTGAATGGTTGCATGCAAGTTAGCGGTAGAACCGGTCACGGAGTTGGCCGAGTGTACGTTGAATGAGTTGTATCACCAGTTGAGTGGTGGGCCAAGTCATGGCATGCACGGATGGCGCCCATGAAGGAGTCTGCCGAGTAGTCTATATATATGGTCTGAGTTGTAACGTTGAGTTTTGAGCAGTGAACAACAAAGAAAGAATACAATCTGTGTGCGTGTGTTTCTTTGCCTTTGCTCATTGTATCCAAAAGTGTTCTTCCATATTACTTTGTTCTTGTTCATTTTTTTCTGGGCTAACATTAGATTCTTACTTCAGCATCAAATGGAGTATCCAATTTGTAGACACAGTTCAAATTTACATATGGACCAGAATTGTGAATTTCAATTTGTGGTAGGCTTCATCACATACCAGATGGCTAGTAAAGGCTAGAGATATCCTTCTTCTTACCAAGCCTTGATTGACGAGAACTATGGTCTGCATCATGTGTAGCATGTGTGAAGTGATCCTCTTCACTGAATCAAAGTGGCAACTGCAGATTAACATGGATGGCACCGTGGATGAAGGAGATGATCGCTCGACACCATGCAGTGGTGGAGCAATCATTTGGGGTACCTGCAGGAGTGCCATTGCAGCAGTACGAGGCACCGACATGGCAGTATCGACGTCGAAGAAATCGAAGTCGGTGCGAGAGGGGGGTGAAGATCGATCACTACTGGCAAACGGGAAGATGCTCTCATCAAAGACAACATGGTGGAAGATGATGACATGTTTGGTAGCGAGATCAAGACAGCGGTACCCCTTATGGTAAGAAGGATAACCGAGGAAGACACAGGCCGTGGAACGTGGAGTAAGTTTATGAACAGAAGTGGCAGAAAGGTTGGGGAGCGATGAAGGAGGGCATAGGGAATATCACCACTGACAGAAGAGGATGGGCAACGGTTGAGGAGATGGGTTGTAGTTGCGAGCGCCTCAGCCCAATATTTGGGAGGCATAGTGGCGTGGAGTAGGAGCATACGAACCGCATTATTGAGGGTGCGAATGATGCGCTTGACTTTACCATTCTGCGGGGAGGTGTATGGGCAAGAGAGGCGTAGGGTAATGCCGCGGGAAGTAAAGAAGGATGTGTTGGTGTGGTTCACAAATTCGGTGCCGTTGTCAACCTGTATAGATTTTAGAGGGAGACCGAATTGTGTGCTAGCATAGGCGGTAAAATCTGCTATGTGTTGGGGAACGTCTAATTTCTTTTTAAGGGGAAAGGTCTAACAATAATGAGAGAAATCATCAAGTATCACCAAAATAGTATAGAAAACCAAATATGCTAGGAACTGAAGATGTCCACACATCACAATGAATTCGCTCAAACGGCGCAGAAGAGCGCGATGAGGAAGTAACAAAAGGGATAGCGTATGTTTGCCAAGTTGATAGGACTAGCAAATGGACTGGCCTACTTTATTACATGAGATGAGCGAGTGTTTATTGAGGGTGTCGAGACAGGCGACGCCGGGATGACCAAGACGCTGATGTCACAACTGGCAGGAGATGGCTAGGTGGGTGCTGGGTGTAGCTGAGGTGGCGGCTGGAGGGATAGTGTAGAGCTCGCCCGTACTATCGTAGCAAAGCATCACACACTACGTCCGAGAATCCTTAATAGAAAAACCAAAAGCGTCAAACTCGATGGAACAATGGTTGTCACGATTGAACTGTCTAATAAAAAGAATGTTGTGAACTACATTAGGAACAACTAGAGTATTGTAAAGAAGAAAACGAGTGGATGGTATGTGAAGGAACATGTGACCACGAGAAACAACAGGGAGGCGAGAACCGTTGCCAACAGTGATGACCGAATGAGATGGGGGGTGGGAAGAGAGGAGTATACCGTCGCCTGTCGTCATGTGGGAGGTGGCGCCACTGTCCAAGACCCAGCCGCCGTGTCCTTGGACAGCCAGTTGGTTTAACGCGGTGATGAGGCCCTGCTGATCCCAAGTCTGTGGGGGTGGAAGACTGGGACGGCGTGAAGGCGGTATGAGCCTGAGGTGGAGCACCAAGGAGGCCGGGAGCGGGTGAGGGACGCCACTGATGGCCAGTAGGAGCAGTCCATGGGTTGAAGCAAAATCAGGGACCGGTCGGTGGAGATGGTGGTACGCGGCCACCCTGGAAACCAGGACTAGTGCCATGGCCGGACCCGCCATGCTTGCCGCGGCGGTTGTGGCCACCACGACGCCCGTCACGAGCATTGGCGGCCTAAGTGGTGGTTGATGACAGGTAGCCAGAGGAGCCGCTAGAGGCGAGTAGGGCCGTGGTGGTGGCGATCTTTGCTTCGTTGCTGAGGCGAGTCTCCTTGAGAGCGAGCATAGAACATGCCCTGGAGAAGGAAGGGAACGGTACGGAGTTGGCGATGTCGTTGGCGGTGGTGGAGAAGCGCGGGTTGAGGCCACGTAGCAGGTTGAGGACGAGTTGCGTGTCGTTGACGGGGTAGCCGTTGTCGCGTAGCTCGTCGGCGAGGACCTTCACCCACTGGTTGTAGTCGCGATGGGCAGATCACCTTGGACGAGCAAGTGAAATTGGTTGTTGAGGAAGATCGCGTGGGACTCTTTGTTGTCGCGGAACAGCGCCTCGATCGCGACCCAAAGGTCACGTGTGGTTTCTTGATCAGTCATCACTGAATCGAGGACGTCGTCAGAGACCGAGTCATATAACCAGCTAAGTACGGCGGAGTCGGTGAGGGCCCAGTTGACCTCATCGCGATGTGCCGTGTCAGTGCCGTCAATGTGAGAGAGGAGGTCGAACTTCGCGCACATGGTCTGAAAGAATTTGGACTAGCGGGAGTAGTTCGGTGTCTTCAGATCGAGAGTGGTCGGCACATGGGACTTGACGACAACCGTGCAGTATGGGTTGAGGACGATCGGAGGAGCAACATTCACGATCTTGCCGACGGTGGCGGCAGCAGCAGCTGTATCGGCGAGAGGGGCCGCCATGGTCGGAGCGGTGGCAGCCTGGGGCAAGCGCGACTCAAGACCAATTTTTTTACCTATATAAGGCACTGAAGATTAGATCTGATCTCAAATCTAAGTCAGAGCGGCGCCTGAAAAAGCCTTCGGCGGCCGGCCAGTGGGTGGCTCCGGCGTGCAGCGGGCATGGGCGGCCGGCGGTCGCGGGTGGCCAACAGGAGCCGGGGGGCGCAGATGGCTCCGGCGTGCAGCAGGCACGGGAGGCCGGTTGGCGCAGGCAGCCGTCGGGTGCGGGCACGAGCGGCCAACGAAAGACGGTGGGCGACGGGCAAGGGAGACTAGGTGGCGTAGGCGGCCATCGGAGAAGGCGGCGGCGGCCTGGGGGGGAGGTGGCGTCGTAGGACCAGATCTAGGTGGATCCGGTAGCGGGAAGGCCCGATCTGACGTGTGGGGAGGCAGCGGCGTCCGAGTAGAGGTGGAGGCGGCGGCGTTCGGTTGGAGGTGGAGGCGGTGGCCTGGAGGGAGGGAGGCGGTGGTGCGGCCAGAGGAGGAGATTTGAGGGGAGGTAGCAGCAGAAAGAAGGCTCAGGAGAAATCTGATACCATGTAGAGAGATTGGCACAAACACTTCACAGCTAAATGGCTGGGTGGCTTTGTATATATATAGCCCGGTGTAGGTACACAAGGAAAGCATATACAAGGAAAGTATATGCAAGTATACAAGGAAGGCATATACAAGAAAAGCATGTGTTATACAAGAAAAACACTGATAGCTATCCAATAATGCTAATAATTCTAATAACAAGGACATCAGTTGATGCGGATACACATGTTGATGTTGATGTGACCATGTCACAAATGCATATGATCATAACTTCCAAGAATAAACAAAAGGTGAATTCGTTTCTTCAGTTTCAATTTGTCTTAAATGAGAATATGATGCTATCTAATGATGAGGACATCCCAGTTACTTCCACATCTAGTATACATAAGAATGTTCACGAAGTCGAACCTACGAAACAAGGACCAATGACTCGAGCACGAGCGCGTCAACTTAACTATCAAGTGAATGTGTTCCTAACTTTGCATACAAATGTTCCAAAGAATGAAATACTATTTAATCCTTGTGATGATTTAATTGTCCTTAGGAACCATGGAGAAGGACCACACAAACCCAAGTATACAAGTGAAACCATCAAGCGTAAACCAAGTCCTGTTCACGTTCGACTCAGATTCGGCCCTCCTGACAGTGTCTACTTCAAATGACCATAACTTTTTATCTAGGAGAAATCTCGAGGTCCATGAGTACTTGTTGGAAAGCTTTTGAAGTCTACTTTCAGTTGGATCTGGCCCCACTTCTGAATTCCATCTGCGTGCATCGAAATTACCAAAACAATCCAACGCTGACTCAGCCTAACATGATCAACTTTAAATGCTCATAGATTTCGCATCAAGAGTCCATTTGGAATGTGTGAGTACAGCATTCCAAATGGACTCTTGATGCGAAAATCTATAAGGATTTAAAGTTGGTCCTATCAGGTTGAGTTAGCGTCGGATTGTTTTGATAATTGTGGTACGCACATAAGGAATTTGGAGGTGGGGGTCAGATCCATCTGAAAGTAGACTTCAAAAGCTTTCCAACAAGTACTCATGGACCTCGAAATTCCTCCTGGATAAAAAGTTATGACCTTTTGAAGTAGACGTTGTCAGGAAGGCCGAATCTGAGTCGAACTCGTGAACAGGATTTGGTTTGCGTTTGATGGTTTCACTTGTATATTTAGGCTCACGTGGTCCTTCTCCATGGTTCCTAAGGACAATTAAATCATCACAAGGAGTAAATAGTATTCCATTCTTTGGAACATTTGTATGTAAAGTTAGGAACACATTCACCTGATAGTTAAGTTGACGCGCTCGCGCTCGAGTCATTGTTCCTTGTACCGTAGGTTCAGTTTCGTGAACATTCTCATGAACACTAGATGTGGAAGTAGCTGGGATGTCCTCATCATTAGATAGCATTATATTCTCATTTAAGATAAATTAAAACCGAAGAAACGAATTCACTTTTTGTTTATTCTTGAGAGTTATGATCGTATGCGTTTGTGGCGTGGTCACATCAACATCAATATGTGTATCCGCATCATCAGTATTCCATTGCACTCAGTCTAAAACACACAAAAAAGTAACACAAATACCTTGAGAGTCAGTTGCTTTGACATATTGCTCTCCTCTTTCTACACGTCCCTTTCTACTATCTAGCCCATCATTGTCGGTGTCATCATGAGCATCCTCCTCTTCAGGGGGAATTGCTGCCCTAAGACTCAGCATAATCAAGTCTATTGGGAGGAGTATCTGTGTTGTCATCACTTCCCACAATATCCTTCTCTTCATCCACCACCACCTTCTTTCCTTTCTTCTTCTTTTCCTTCCTTCCACCATTAGGATGTTTCCTCTTTGAAGCCCACAACTTGATGGGCTTGTGGAGAACTGCATCACTTGATTTCTCAAGTCGCATTTCATCAATCACGACCCTAGAAGGTATTGGGGGATTAGCTCATTCATCCACATTTCCATGATTGGGTTTTGGCTATCAAAAAGTGTGGTCTCTATCACTATTCCACAAGCATCTAACTCTGTCTCCTGCTGGTCCTCCTCCATTTGTTGGATGTGCAGCTTCAAATTGTAGTGGACATAGACTAATTTGCAGAGCTTGGCATAACTGAGATGATTTCGCACTTTGGTATGAATCAACGCAAAGGTGCTCCAATTATGCATGCGCTTGCTTGAGGACACGCATTGCGACACAATCCACTTGCATATTTTTGCAAAACTTTGCAATCTCCTCCATAAGTCCTCCACAGGTCGCTACAAATAGCATCCATAATTATTCAAGCATAGTAGAAGTAATGTGGATTAGTGCTTGGTTACTTGCTTACTTGGAGTCATGTGTGTTGCTGCAATCCGCGCCGTAGCACTGTCAAACGTCTCTCTATGAGTGTGGAAATTTCAAATTCAGCAAGTGCCTCAACTGCATTTTCAGGGGAATCTATAATCCTCTCTATTGTCAACATGAGTTCCTTCATATATGTTGAGTTGTTACTTAATCCATATTTGTAATTGCTCTCAAGATCAAGAAGACAAGCTGCAGCATGAAGAAAAGTACAATTCATGACAATATTATAAAGAATGATTTCTACAAGTATAGTACATTAGTCATTACCTGCAATCATGAGAGTGTTTTTTTGTAAAGATAGTTGACCCTCCTCTTCACTACACTCATGAACCATTTCAAATCATCCAGGTTGTCACCAAAATGAGCTTCCAATTCATGCATTGCAGCCATCATCCTTGACATAAATCTAGTGATTGTTCCTTTGTATTGTTGATCGGCATATCGTAGCACACCATAAAGTGGCTTCACTACATCTTACACCCACTTCATATCATTCCACCAACTCCTACTTGTTAGGCACTCATCCACGTAGTCATAGTCCAGATGGTTAACCCAATCATTGTTCTTCCACTCCTCCAAAACCATCTAATGTCGAAACTTGTCTTTCTTATCCCAGAAACTCTACAAGAAGATAAATACAGTCCCAAACCTCGTGGCATTGGGTCAAATCAACTCTCCACCAACCTTTTTCATCTCATCATGCAACTTGCCATGATTGTAGAAAAATCTACAAATCCTTTCGGCGCAGTCCACCACGTTTTGAACATCATGGAAATGACCAATCTCCTTAAGCATAAGGTTCACAGTGTGAGCAGCATATGGCTACCACACAATGTGGGGGTACTCCTTGGTGATATGCAAGCATACTTTCTTATAATTGCAACCGTTACCTGTGATAATTTGGACAACCGACTCATGGCCAATCTCTTCTACAATCACCTCTTCGATTGCATCATACACAAATTTAGCATTCTGGATATGATCAATTGCATTGATAGATTTGTGAAAGAATATACACCCATTGCAGTACACCATAAAGTTGATGATGCTTATCGAGGTAGGTCCTGTCCAAGAATCACACATGATAGTAACACCATCTTTTTCTTAGTCTTTTTTTAGTTCCTCTTCATACCTTCGGACTCTTCGTAGTTGCTTGCAAGTATGATCCATCAATTTCAGATCCTTTAGGGATGCGAGCCCCTTCACTGAGCTGTTGAGTTAACTTTATTGCACTTATAAAGTATGGACAGTTGGCTTTCTTTCCAAGAATGTCATTGGCATGAAACCACTTTGCCCAAGCTCTACCAATGTCCTCTTTAGCGTTCTTGTTCAACACTATGTCCACACGAGGCTGCACAGGTCTTCTACTACGTGACACATCTGCATCATAGACTCTACCAACACAACTAGCAGCACCACTGCCACTGCAATTACCACTCCCCTTTCATACATGCCGAAAGTGTAAATCCCTCATTGAAGCAGTCAATGCCCTTTGCATGTCATCGTCATCACCATCAACAACATCAATTGGTGCATGTTGATTCATCCCTTGTGTAAGCTCATCATCGATTCTAAGTTTACGCTTCTCTGCATCTATTCTCTGTTGCTTCCCTTTCCTCACTGCTTTCCTCATTGCATCTCGAACATCTGGCGGCACAAGATTGCATGACATGACATTCCCTGATATCCCTGCTAGGTGCTCCCTTAGCCGGGTCACACCTCCACCTTTCTTTGTCTAGAAGCGGTATCTACACTTGAATCCAACACCAACTTTCTACCCATGATTCCAGACATTCTCAAGGTTTCCATCATCTACAATTCCTGCAATCAATAAATGCAAATTTTAGATTGGCATTCCTTGAGTAATACAACAAGTTGCTAGTGTTAACAGAATCCTAGTGAGAACAAATTAAGATATATCATCTAGATTGCTCATGTAGATCTTTTGATTACTCAAGGAATAAGTTCAGACCATCATCGTGACCAATAAGTTTAGACAATGACAGCCTTTCGAAGTGTCATGCACAAAAGGCCACTCGTTGAAAGGCCTTCCAGAATTGGACGATTCATAACAAAATCATAAGGAAAAATCTTCTAAAAATGGTGATGAAAAAGAAACAGATTATAAGTTCTAACATATGCATACAACATTGAACAATCTATCACATTTGCAATGGTACTATATGTTCTGTCACTGAATGTGAAAAGATCACAGCATTGAGTGACAAGGAGATATTACAACCTCCAATATTTGCAACATTCTTATAACATAGTGCACCAAATTTTTTCAATGGGAACTAACAATTACAACAACCCTATTATCCTTGATATAGGGAAATGAATGATTCATCGCTAGCTTCTCTAGTTCATTGGAATCGAATATTGCCCCCTAGTCTAAGGCTCTACCCAACTAGTATTAAACTAGTCTACAAGTAGTCATGCCAAGTTAAGAAATAGAACTCGAGGGTCAAAACTTCCTACCATGCAACAAAACCCTACCCCAAAAGCTTTAGCAGACATGACATAGGAAATCTCAGGACCATCAAGCTAAGGAATTCTCCAGATTATCAAGTATTTACACATAGAAATTCCAATGTTCAACTGCTTTACCTGCTGCGGTAGAGGCGATTGTTGTAGCATCCCTATCCATGCCACTCTGCCGGGCACCATCCCCATCCGTGCCATTTCCTCTCTTGCCTCTGGTACCCACAGCCATCGCACTCCCATTGCCACCACCGCCACTAGTTCCCTCAGCCCTACCCTCAATAGCATCCATTACCCCTATCTATTGGAGACTGTGGAGATACACAAACTAGCCGCACAAAGGGAGGAGTGGAGGAGAGGAAAGGGAGAACTGGAGGAGAGGAAGAACAGCAGCCGCCGCCTCCACAATGATGCAAATAGGGTTGGAAACGAGCCGAGCCAAGCCGACTCGAGCCAGACTCAGCCAAGCTCGTTCTTGAGTGCGGCTTGGCTCGGCTCAGCTCGTTTATAAAATGAGCCAGAATGACAGCTTGGCTCGGCTTGAAATTTGGCTCAAGCTGGCTCGGTTGGCCCGCGAGCCACCAGAACCCACTACTAGTCTCTAGGCCGCACAGCATCTGGGCTCGACTAACCCCTAGCATGAGCTGAAAACATCAAGCATCTCACATCATACTCCTCTCCAACACAAGTCACATATGTACATTACAGTGTTATTACATAAAGATATGGGTGTTTGACAAACAGCGTCAGCTTATTCATAGCAAAAGCAATAGATGATGTTCTGGAAATTCATCAAATGTACTATCATCTGGAAATTTATTTAGCAAGGCCTGCCATGCATTCTTTGACTGAGCCCATAATCCCTCTAGTGTTCTGTATTCCATGCAACCAGCCAGCCAAATGCAACTATCATCTGGAAGCAACCAATGCAAACCTCTGCAAGATCATATTTGATATTTTTGAATGAAAAATGGAATAAAACATTCACAGCACACACATACAATTTGATATTTGATATTTCTGAATGAACAATTAACAATGTAAAGGGTATCAGTGAAAATATTATCACTTTATTTTCAGTAAGGAGAATCTCTTACTCAAACCAAATGAGAGAACTTAGTCCACAATTGAAGCAGCATTGTCTGGCTTGGAAATGAATTGTAATCAGCTCACCACCACACCACATGAACTGTAATTGTTTGGGGAAGCGGGGTAGGGAGACGGTGCACGGGGAGTGGGGGCGCGGGGGAGGGAGGCGGCAGTAGCACAGGGGGCGGGGGGAGTGGGGAGGGAGGCGGCAATAGCATATGGGCTTAGGGAGCGGGGAGGGAGGAGGAGGAGGCGGCAACGGCGGGGGAGCGGTGAGGGAGGCGGCGGGGGCGGGTGGGAGGACAGATCGACGGCAGGGGGCGGGCGGGAGGATAGATCGGCGGCGCGGGTTGGGCGGGAGGATAGATCGGCCGCGGGGGCCAGGCGGGAGGATAGTCGGCGATGGGGGGTGGGTGGAGGAGAGAGTCGGTAGCAGGGGCGAGGGAGCGGGGAGGGGAGGGAGGCGACAGCGCAGGGGGAGGGGGGTGGCGACGGGCGGGCGGGGAATGCGAGAGAGTGGAGACCGAGCACTGACAGTGGATGTAAAGTGGAGACCGAGACCAAGCACCGATCTGTAGTCGTGTGCGCGCATGTTGGCCACTGCCCCTGGCTCGATTGGGCTCCCGAGCCACTCACGAGTGGCTCGGGCTCAGCTCGTTAGTGAGCTGAGCTACAACAGGGGCTTGGCTCGCTGTGGGAGGCTTCGAGCTCGAGCCGAGCCAACTACGAGCTCGAGTAGCTCGTGAGCCTCAAGCTTTTGCCCAGCCCTAGATGCAAATGAAGTTAGGTTCCGGTTAGGTTTTTACACCACAGGGATGACAACATGGGCCAAGTGGGCTGTTGGGCCGTATTTTTCATTCAAACGAACCCGAAGTTTTTGGCTGATACAGATTTCTACCGGCCCTCGCCGATAACCCCGGTAATCGCTGGTTATCGGCAAAATTTCGGTGTAACATTTTTCACTGGTGAGTACTACTATTTTGAGAATTTTTTAGTATCAGGTAGTGCTGAATGTTTTTGTTTCTCTTGATGGAGTTTTAGGTTGTATGTAAGATGAGGAGACTACTGTGTGTAACGACGCTGCCATCTGTGCAGAGTTTCTGCACATACACTGCTACCTTTCGGTTTGGGTTCTACAATAAAATTGGGACGGGGTTTTATCTGTCTAAAGAGATGGTCAGCCAAATTACATCCATGATTTTTGGCTTCGGTTGAGAAGTGGCAATATTGTACTTTCTTACTGCTGATCATCTTTTCCTCTAATGTTTACACGAGTCTCTGTTGTGCCCGTAGCAAAGCGCGGGGTCCTGATGGCTATAGGCTACCTGCTTCGATTTAAGCACATGTTGACTAGTGGACTGATCGTAGTATACTAGTCCAGGTTGGTCAAGTTAAATATACATTTTTGACTGACTTGTGGGCGGGGCCTGTGAGTCGTTGGGTCGGTCTGCCATTAGCTAGCCCCGTCTCAAATAGCCATGTTTTTTCTTTGACTGAGAGCTAAGAAGTTATTTGAAATGTATTGACTTTTTAATATATATTTTTATATTATTTATAGAGATGTAATAGTATTTTTTCTATTTTTGTCTTCTTTAATTGAGGGACTGTCTTTTTGGGTTATGACTTATGGTTTCTAGCTGCAGCTTATTACTCTAATAAATATTGATTGCTGAGAAAAGCCAAAAACCACTAAAAAAGGCAAAAATAATAGGGCCTGAATACCTCAGAAAAAGCTAACAACCACTGTAGTATCATTTTAGCTAAAATTTTAATACCAAAAGTCACAGTACTTTCGAACAGAGCGTACAATGACTGACCGGCCATTAGCCGTTTGGATCGGTAAGTTTTGGCACACACACTCCACAAAAGAAAGGAAAGGAAAACCGCACCAACTTCCTCCTCCCACATGACACCTCCTCAGCTCAAACCACACTCATTGATCCAGCTCTGCTCCTCCTAGGGGCGGATTGTCTCATATGGTGAGGTTGAGTAGCTGCCCGAGCTCCCCCTCTGGCCGGATACCAGCAATCACCGGCCATAGCGAGGACTGAGGAGAATGCTGATAAAACTGCGCTTTACCTAGTTTGTTGCAACTAGGACGATGTGTGCGGCGAGGAGCTGGAAGAGGAGGGTGTCACTGTCACTAACATAAACTGGTTCTTTCTTGTGTCCCTAACACGGTTGTTCATCGACGGCTCGGGCACAGCTCGTTGGTGAGCTGTCATGGATCGTGCCATGCTATGCTACGTCTCGTGGCCTGTGTTCGTTGGTTGATTTGGGCTCGTCGGCTATTCCTTCGTTGATTTGGACCTCGCCTGATCAGCCCAAAGAAGAATAGAGTAGCCGAGTAGTGGAGGCAGCCACCGCTCAACTCCTATTTGGCTATTCCCATCACACCTCCTCCACCTCCTAACCCTAGAGCAAGGCGATGACAAGAGTAGCGAGCCAGCGAGGGCACGAGGCCAGGCGTTGACGACGGCGAGCAGCGGAGCGGGCGTGTGGGTGGAGTGGTGAGGCAAGGCGAGGTGAGGAAGTGGCTTGTGGTGCAGCATTGTGGTCAGGCCTGTGGGTGGGCGCGACGGACCAAGCCACGCACGTTAGGAGGGCAGCAGCAACAGTGAGTCACAGGGAGCGCTGCATTTTTGGTAAACTACTTTGCATAGTACTTAGGTCTAATTGGTTAGTCTTATGAAGGATATATAATGTATTCGAGCTTTGTGTTGGTCATCCGATCACTATATGAGCTATGCAAATTTGCCAAAATTTTTTGCCCGAAAGAAGCTTTGAAACAACTTCTAAATTGGCAGCATTAAACATTGGTATTATGCTACCCACCAAATGCTCGGCAAAATGCCTAGCTGGTCAAGCCACTTTACTACCTTTACATGAGCTCGCCGGGGTACGGTAAATAGTTGTCCTTGATGAACATGTGCATGGTATTCTCTATCGTTAGCATCTACTCTATTTAATCATGTATACGTCGTTATAGTTGTTAATTCTAATTAGTGTCATATACCTTTATTAGTATCATTGTAATATAGTTTGTGTATAAATTATTTTGCTTTTAAATAACACTCTTTGGTCTCCATAGATGACTCTGTACCTAAAATTTAGTCGTTGAATCCGCCATTGGCTCCTCCCAGTAACTGCCACTCGAGTCGAGGGAAACCGGAGCCACACACGTCTCGCCTTCCTTCTTCCACTGCATGTTTCAGTTAGCTTTTTTCCGTCCCGTTTCGTCTTGTTTTTTCCGGTTCCAGCCGTGTCAGCTGCAACTGCACTGCGCCTCCACCGGTCCAAAAATAGGGCAGCGCGCGGCACGTATAAGCCATCGCTTCCCCTCTTGCTTCTCCACAGTCTCCCTAGCAATAAGCAATCCATCGATCGATTAATATCCCCTGTTCTTGTTGGTCCCGTCGATCGATCGGTTCTTGGCTTGTGGCGGCGGCAGCAGGTGATCGGGCGCGGCAGATCGATGACGAGCTACTCGTGCCGGCGTCCCTGCGACGCTTGCAGCACCAAGGCGATGGCGGGCGGTGTCGTCGGCGAGCCGGCCGCAGCGCCGGGGCAGAGGGTGACGGTCCTGACCATCGACGGGGGCGGGATACGGGGGCTCATACCCGGCACCATCCTCGCCTTCCTCGAGGCCAGGCTCCAGGAGCTGGACGGGCCGGACGCGAGGCTGGCGGACTACTTCGACTGCATCGCCGGGACGAGCACCGGCGGGCTCATCACGGCGATGCTGACAGCGCCCGGCAAGGACAAGCGCCCGCTCTTCGCCGCCAGGGACATCAACCGCTTCTACCTCGACAACGGGCCTCACATCTTCCCTCAAAAGTGAGTCTCGATCATGCATCTTGTGCTGGCCAGGCACGTACGCGCGGTCAGCTATCCAATTCGCCTTGATTCCTTGAAGGAAGAACTCGAGTGATCTTATCAAACCGGTGATTGGTTAATTAATGGTCGCAGGAGGAGCAAGCTGGCGGCTGTGATGGCATCGCTGAGGCGGCCGAGGTACAACGGCAAGTACCTGCACGGCAAGATCAGGAGCATGCTCGGCGAGACGAGGGTGCGCGACACGCTCACCAACGTCGTCATCCCCACCTTCGACGTCAGGCTGCTCCAGCCCATCATCTTCTCCACATACGACGTACGTTCTTGGCTTGGCTGGAACCGTCTGATCAATTCGATCTTGACGTACGTAGACATGTCTGAAATTGCGCATGCATGCGTTGCAGGCCAAGAGCATGCCCCTGAAGAACGCGCTCCTCTCCGACGTCTGCATCAGCACGTCCGCCGCTCCGACCTACCTCCCCGCGCACTACTTCCAGACCAAAGACGCCGACGGCAAGGCCCGCGAGTACAACCTCATCGACGGCGGCGTCGCCGCCAACAATCCCGTAAGTTCTAATCCAAATCGATCAGATTTTCGGATGTGTTTGGGAGCTGGATTCTTACGTCTTAAGGGGACATCCCCTATCTCATCCGCCGTTCAATTTGTCTCCTTTTTATCTCGAGATCCGTACATAAATATTTAGGCAAGAGTACCGATCATTGGTTGTTTCATTTGCATGTACGCGCAGACGATGGTTGCGATGACGCAGATCACGAAGAAGATCATGGCGAAGGACAAGGAGGAGCTGTACCCGGTGAAACCGGCGGACTGCGGCAAGTTCCTGGTGCTGTCGATCGGGACGGGGTCGACGTCGGACGAGGGGCTGTACACGGCAAAGCAGTGCTCCCGGTGGGGCATCATCCGGTGGCTGCGCAACAAGGGCATGGCCCCCATCATCGACATCTTCATGGCGGCCAGCTCGGATCTCGTGGACATCCACTCCGCCGTGCTGTTCCAGTCGCTGCACAGCGACGGCAACTACCTCCGGCTCCAGGACAACTCGCTGCGGGGGACCACGGCCACGGTGGACGCGGCGACGCCGGAGAACATGCGGCACCTCGTCGGGATAGGCGAGCGGATGCTGGCTCAGCGGGTGTCGAGGGTGAACGTGGAGACCGGCAAGTACGAGGCGGTGCCCGGGGCCGGGAGCAACGCCGACGCGCTCGCCGGGTTCGCGAGGCAGCTCTCCGAGGAGAGGTGGGTCAGGCTCGGGCGCCGCGGCGCCGGCGCTTCACAACCCATCTTGTGATACTATTTAGTAGTACGTGCGTGCGTGACCAATATAATGTAGTACTGTACAGATGATATTGTGTTGTTACTTGTTAGTCATGGATGCATTAAACGCGATCTTTTTGTACCGTGTCTCGTGTGTTCGCTCTTCTCTCGCACCGATCTCCATGTTTATCAGTGCGCCACTTCTGCAATCCAGATGGGCTTAGGATAGTCTAGCGGTGTGACTTTTTATATGCAAGTGTGATGAGTAGAGTTCAGTTTCTATCATATATTAGTTAGTTTATTTGTGTGCATTTTTCATTATGATTCTTGAGGATTCGCCAATATCAGTGATGGCCCTGATGAAGGTGTATGGGATTACCCCAAAAACTTCTATGAATATCAAGTATGTGCACCTAGTAATACACAAGCTATAGAATAATATACACACTTTGTTCTCTTGGCGGCCCGCAGGCCACCAACCCAACAATCAACGAACCCACCAACCCAACAGGGGTACCAAGGCATCCCCTCTCTGATTGATCCACTTTGGTGCCCTATGCCCTAGTTGCATCAGGCAAATCCCCAATTCTGAAGATATCTAGAGCATATATTTAGTCCAACTTTCCTATTGCAATTTAATATGTTTATTGCTGATACATAACAAGATGTGACCTGTTTGATATGGCTATGGCTTTTGGCTGAAATTTTTGAATTTTAACTATTTGTGATAAAGATTACGGACAGAGAGATAATCGCTTGTGATTTTGGATTGTACAGATGTTGGGTTTTTAATGTGTACTACAATTAACTTGTAGACCTTGTCTTAAAAAAAATACCCTGTTTAAAAATTAGGGACAGTAGCAAAAGCCAAAAGCCGCTTTTAGAACCCAAAAAGAACAGGCCCGTAAGGTATTGAGAAGTGAAGACTCTTAGGGGGTGTTCGTATTGGCTTCCGCTAGCTTTTTGGCGCACCTAATGGCTTTTAGCTGAAAAAAATAGTAATGACTGAAAGAAGTAGTTTTTAGAAGGAGGAGATGAGTAGTGCAAAAAGTGAGAGAGATGCATGCATGAGATGGGAGCGACAGAAATAGGGTACGTTATGCGTCCACGTGACCCCTGATTTATCTTCGGAGCGAAACAAGAGCAAGAGAAATGAAAAAGCCATTTCAAAAAGCCATGTGTTTATATTGACTTCTGGCTTCTCTAAGCAGAAGTCAAAAACAGAAGCCAATACGGATAGTGTCCATTAAATGTATTCATTTGCTGCTCAACTTGGTGTCGATCCTTTGTGTGGCTATTGCAAGTGTTGGTAGCTTATTTTCGGTAATAAACCATATGAAGAACAAGCTAAGGAATAGCATGGGAGATCAATATTTGAATGCTTGCTTGGTTACATTCATTGGGTTCAAGTTTTTTTTCTACAATTTAGTGATGGTGATGCAATAAACCGTTTTCAAAGCATGAAGGATTATTGTGGCAAGTTCTGATTCAAAAAACAATAGTTCATGATGTCGGTTGTAGTATAAAACAGTTCATGATGTCGGTTGTAGTATAAACATGTGATTTGTTCCATTTGAATGTTTATATTGGAATGTACCACTAACTTAAGTTCACACTTTATTGTCAAAATCCTAGCTCTATCACTTGAAGCTGTGACCTATGGGTTGTAAGACTTAAAATAATTACACGCAAGGATGGAGGGAAAGGTGAGCTGACAGGGGCTTGCCCCCCCCCCTCATGTTTAGGTGACACACAATAGTTACTATGGCTTTTTACTGTTTGGCCCTATAGTAGCATATGTTTTTAAATCTAGCACTATGACACACAAATATATAAAAATAAGTCCCTTCTCGAGCTCAGGAGGATAGGGAGGTGACACGTGTTACCTGCAGCGCCCCACCGTAGCAAGTCGATGACATCGTGGCAACAACATCGAGTGTGGGAGGCCAGTGGTGAGCATAGCTGGCGATGGGCTATACCGTCATGGCACACGAGCGCTAGAGGTCCTCCTACCTGGCAACTTCGGTAGGAGCTGAGGTGTGGTTACAGCTATGTTGCGCTCTTCTTGGCTATGTTGTGCTCCTCCTGTCGTGTATTGGCTTCACTTTGCTCCTTTTGATTTTTGACTATAACAGTGCGATCCGCACCCCATACTTGACCTGACCACCGATGGCGACAGTGGCGAAGGAACCAATCCACAGCACCATTGATGGCGATGGCGAAGATATTGTAGAACATGAAGAATGACTACAGTGGAGTTAAGTGGGAGCAAAGATAAATTGACTTAAGATATGCATAGGTTACGAAATATCAGGACAATTAACACCAAGATAAATAAAACTCTCAATAAGGTGACAATAGCAAGTAGGATCAGTAAAATGCTCACCATCAGTAGGTCAAAGATGAACATTAAGCTCTATGGGAGTTTTAGTTGCGCATTGATCAATAAGAGAATTACAATCAAGAAGATCTTGGATATACTTTTTTTGGAACAGATAGAAACCTTTACGTGTAAAAATAACCTCCTAAGAAAGTAGTGAAGAGGACTCATATCAGACAAAAAAACTGCTCAGTAAGATGCTCTTTGACAAAAATGATATACTAAGAATCACCTCCAGTAATGGTCATATCATTAATATATAAAATAAGAAGCATCCGACCACGAGGTGAAGTGTGAATAAAAAGAGCAGGATCATGAGAAGGACAGAGAAACCAGCTGCAGTGATAACATAAGAGAAATGATCAAACCAAGAAAAAGAAACTTGCTTGAAGTCGGCAACCAACCATACACTCAAGAATATAATACCCCAGTGGTGGTAGCATGTAAACCTCCTCGCATATCTCACTATTGATAAAAGCGTTCTTGACATCAAGATGAGAGAAGGACTATGCCTGAACAGATGTCACAATAAGAAGAATGTTAACAATGGTCATGTGAGCCACAAGAGCAAAAATCTCATCATAATTACGACCATACTTCTGCTGAAAATCACGTGCCACGAGCAAGACTTGTAGCGTTTAAGAAAACCATTAGAACAGATCTTAATCTTATAGACTTACTTGCACGTGATAGGAGTAATGCGCAGAAAGAGCGACCACATCCCATATGCCAGCATGCTCAAGGGCAGTGATCTCCTTTGCCATCACATGCTATCACTCCTGATAAACAGCATCATCATGATAAAAAAAGTTAGTTTGGCAAGAGCAGTGGCAGTAAAACCAAAGTGCCTAGGAGGCCGAATAGATTGGCAATCATAAAGAATATATTAAGGAAGAGAGGTCGAAGAAGATGCCCCATCAGAAGAAGATGGTGCATCAAAAGAATCCTCAACAATGAACGACGAGTGTAGCAGATAGGATAAGAATGAATAAGGCTAGAAGGAACCTCTGGAAGGGGTGCCAATGGCGAAGGAGGCGCTAGCGGTGAAGGCGGCAACATGGTGATGGATCTAGGCTGGAGGCAATCACATTCAATCAACTTAGGAATTTTGTGGATCCCTTGTGCATTTGTTTCATTTGACTGTGGAGCTGATGTAAACTGTCTTAATATTGAAACTTATTAGCAAGTTATCTTCCATTATTAATTATTTTGTTTAGGTTTCAAGCCAAACACCTTGAATTCCAATGCACGGCTAATTGCATAAATTTCCCACTTTATTCTTTCACTAGTCTATAATAAGAGCTTGAGGAATACAGGAAAGCATAGAGCTCAATCTGGAGGGTTGCATGGTGGAGACGAGATTGCCAAAGGCAGAAAAACGTGCTAATGAATCTTCTGAGTATCACCTGCCTACAAAGAAGTCTAGGAAGGAAGCAAATAAACTATTTGTTGCACAAATATCTACTGACAGTAACAAAGGTCAACCTAACAGTGAGGCAATGACAAACCTCACCCAAATGACAAATCAGATGGCAGTCGTACATGTAATGGTGATGCAAAGACAAATTGTTCTTTGGATATAAGTCGCAACAAGGAACCACTGAATAGTGCTTCATGTAGCGGGACAGAGAGCAATAGAGAAGGACTAACTGTTGGACAGAATCACACCCTTGGCCACAACCATGCTCAACCTGAAGGGAAATGTCTTAGTTCTTCAACTTCTTGTATGCAAGGCTATCATAGAAATTTAAAATTAGATGCAACTGCCACTTTGTCTAGCAGTATACTTGGGCATAGCCAGATATCAGCTGCTTCTGGGAAAAATACCACTCATGGCGGCAACCATCCTCAATTTGACGTACCAAGTGCCAGTTCTTCAGTTCCTCATATGCAGACTAACTATCTAGTTCTCAACCCAATGCAACCGCCTTTCTATCAGATGATCCTAGGACTACCTCCAAGGATGATTGGGTTGCAGCACTTTCTCAACCCAATGCACGAGATCAATAGTTTAATGCTGCCTCATGCCTGTAGAGCACTCAATGGTGTAGCCAGCCGCTGGTTGGGCCTCGGGCACAGCCCACTGGAATTTTGATCTGGTGAGGCGTCTACGGATGTTTGCTATAATGTCTATTAAGAAATTTTGATCTGGACCTCAGGCCCAGCTCCACCTCTGAGAGCACTAGTAGCTTGTCTGAACCCTTCAGGTATATTATGTCCACCAATCAACAGTGCACTAGCCGGGATACCAGAATTGTAATGCAGCACCTGTTGTTGTCTATTTCCCTTTTCATACCATGGGTGCTGGACCGCCTCTATCTGGAGTAACGTTTCCAGCATTCAACATGCTAGGGGCCGTTCATCATCCTCACCTAGGAGTAGCGATAAGTCACTTGTGTATCAAAACATATCAAAATTAGTGATATAATAGAAAATTATGCATGACATTGAAAATTTAGATAATATGAAATATACCACAAATAAGCTAATTTGAATCACGAGACAAATTTGAATCACCGGGTTAATGCATTCTAAGAGACTTCATACCTTGGAAGCGGTTTATGATTTTTATCATCATCAATATTTCTAAAGATCTTTTGCTTGGTGTAGCACACCATCAAGTCTTTAAGCCACTCATCTGCTACCTTATTGCGCAAATCTATTTTGATAATATTCATTGTCGAAAATATTCTCTCAACTGATGTCGTTGCCGTTAGAAGTATCAATGTCAACACAATGAGGCGATATACCAACTTGAATTGCTTACGAAATAGTTACACAAAGTTCGTTTCTCTATTATAGCAAAATCTATAAATAATTTATTAATTTTTGTCAATACAAAACTATAAATCTATGAATAAATTATAAGGACTAAGCTATCTATATACATTGAAAGTCTAAACTCTAAACTCTAAATTGAGAAGGAATCAAGGAACTAAGAAAGTAAGAAACAATATCTCAGTCGGTCAGTCCAATCCACTGTCCAGGTCTGGCCAGGCTCACTCACTAGCTCAGCTCTCCCCTCCTAAATCATAATATCTTCACTTCAATATCTAAGAGGTCACTCTCAAGTCTTCACTCTCTGTCACTCTCTCAAGTCTCAAACTCGACAATCTTCAATCTTCACTTCCTCTTCTCCAAGACTCCAACGCGGGGTGCGGCTGCGCAGCTTCGACAAGGGAGCACAGCAGCATGGTACTCCTACCGCGGCGCTGCCCACACTCACCAGTGTTGGCTTGTCCCTCACCGCCCCGGCTCTGCTCTCCCTCACCACCTAGGTCTGGCTCCCCTGCACACAGATAGCCTCCCCTTGGTCGCTCGATGGTAGCTCGGCCCTCACCACCAGATCCAACTCTCTCGGCCCCGGTCCCCCCTTCTGCTCACCACCTCGCCCGGTCGCCCCCTACTGCCCCCACCTCAGCTCAACTCCCCCTCACCGCCCTGGTCTGTTTCCCCTCGCCCGTGGATCAGCCTACCCTCAACCAGCGGCTCAGGCCTCGCCACCATATTTGGCTCCCCCGGCCCCGGTCGCCCCTTATGCTCGCTGCCTCACCCAGTTTGTAGTTGAAACCGTCACAAACGGTTTCTACTGAAAACTGTTTGTGATAGTCAACCATCACAGATGGTTTGTTGTTAAAACCATCTGTGATAGTTGCATCATAGACGGTTGAAAAGCCGTTTATGATGACCTCATAATATTATTAACCCATAACTTCAGAAGGCTCACGAAACAATCTATGATGACATTTTTAAACTATCTGTGATATCCTTTTCTGCAGTGGTGACTCCTAATATGTATGTATGTATGCATGCATGCATGTATGTATAGAGATTTGGGAACTTGACTACGTACTTTTCAAGATCTCTCTATTTTGGTTTTATTGGGTTCAACTTCCACAAGGTGTAAAGGTCGATAAGTATGACATCACTACTATGGACTTTGAACATGTAGGATACAAAGATATGCCCTTCGTACTCACGAGGTAGGTTGTTTAAGTTTTCTATGTAATCAAGCTGGCAAATAAGAAACGCCACATAGTTCTTTATGAAAAAAAGGGTTGTCGGAGTTAACAATGTCGTGGATGAAGAAGAATACAATCAATTTGACGAGTTGCCTCTTTCCGAAGACGACATCAAGTTCAAGGAAAAACCAAATGATGAAGCTAGCTATATGCATGTCGATTATCGTGAAGTACTTTTTTCTAAAAAGAAAAATAGCCAAGCGAAATGATCCCACACTTTTCATATGAAGGTTCCACTAAAATTTTCATTAAAGCCCACTTTTTATAGCATAGTTTATGTATATACTTTTTTATAAATGGTAAAGAGTATATAACAAAAATAAAGGATTCTGATGAATTTTTTCAGCTAAATCACATTAGAGTATCTTAAAATTAGTATTTAAGTATACCGAAAGTGATAAATTCATTTCTCACAATATAGGAAGTATCTCACGTAACGGAGGGTGCGTACATGTAGTATATAAGTATATAAGATCATCTTGCTAGTATGTACATTTTTCAGAGGTGGTATATAAATATTTAGACATACTCTTTTTTTATGTGTGTACATAAAGGTATTGACAAAATATGCTAAAAACTATAAATTCCCTTATAATTTTTTATGTGGTTCATATTAGAGTATCTTAGAATTAGTATATAAATATACCTAAGGTGATAAAGGAGTACATTAAATTTATTTAGGTGGAATATTATAGATGGAAGCAACTGCAATTGGGAATAGAATGTATTTTTCATATATATATATATATATATATATGTATATATATATATATATATATGTATATATATATATATGTACATATATATATATATATGTACATATATACATATATATATATATATGTACATATATATATATATGTATATATATATATATGTATATATGTATATATGTATATATATATATATATGTATATATATATGTGTGTGTGTGTCTATATATATATATATATATATATATATATATATATATATATATATATATATATATATATATATATATATATATATATATATATATATATATATATATATATATGAAAATGGTTCAATACCCTTGGAAGTACGTACTCTCACTTCTAATATACCTTTTAATGGTATTGTTATATCTCTTTACCTATTTGGACATACTCTAATAATTATTATAAGATATACCAAAGTGAGTTTCATAAAACATGTCATCAAAGTCCACTTTTTATAGCATAAATTGTGTATATATTCTTTTTATATATGGAAAAAGTGTATATGGAAAAAATAAAGGGCTCTGATAAAATTTTTTCAACCAATTCACATTGTAGTATCTTAGAATGAGTATTTAAATATAATGAAAGTGATAAAGAGGTATAAAAATATCCGTTTAAGTGGTATATTAGAAGTGGGGAATATGCATTCCTGAGAATACAAAGAAAGCTTCACACACACACACACACACACACATAATGATTCTATACTCTTAGGAGTACGTACTGTCACTTCTCATATACCGCTTAAATGAATAAGTTATACCTCTTTATCCTTTTGAGTATACTCTAATAATGATTAGTGATACTCCAAAGCAAGTTCTATGAAAATTTGTATCAAAACCCTTTTTATAGCATAATTTATGTATATACTCCCTTTTATATATGAGAAAAAGTATATATCAAAAATAAAGAATTCAGATGAAAATTTTTCAAGCATATCACATTGGAGTATCTTAGAATTAATATTTAAGCACACCGAAAGTGATAAATAGGTATAACATGTTTGTTTAAGTGGTAAATTAAAAGTGAAAGTATGTACTCGCAGGAGTACGGAAAAGACTTCTTATATATTATCTTTTACTCCCAGGTGTAATTACTTCCATCTGTAATATACTACCTAAACAAACTTGAAATACTCGTTTATCACTTTAGATATACCCTGTAACAGCCCAACTATTTATTTTAAAATATTTGATTTAATTTCAAATAAAATATTTACTTTTGGTTTCTTAAGTTTTTTTTTAAAAAAATTTAATTGCCTGATTTTCTGCTTAAAAAAGGGTTATTTTTATGAAAAGTAATTTAAATAAAATAAATAAAAGTAAAAATAAAATAAATAATAAATAAGTTAGTTTAAAATAAAAATCAAAGTTATTTGATTTCTCGAAATTTTAAAATTTTCGCTAATCTAATTTTCTACTTAAAGAAAAGAGCCTTTCTGTTAAACAAAAAAATATTTTATAAACAAATCTAAATTTTATTTGAAAATATTTTTATAAGTTGAAAATAGCTTTAGAAAGCTTTATGAATTTTTCTATGATTTTTAAGCTTTATTTGTAATTTATTGTATTATTTTAAAGCTAAAAAATAAAAATATTTTTAAAAATTAAAATATAGTTCAATTAATTTCAAAATTATTTTATTTAATCTTTTCAGGATCCAAGGATCTTTATTAAAAAAAATTTGAAATTTTTCCGGATCTTTCGTGCATAGCAGAGAGGCAGCCATGAACGCATATCTCTGAGCTTTCTTCAAACCTTCATATCTCTTGATTTTCTCAACGGTTTTTTGTGAAATCAATTGCATTCACTTCTTCTCATCGAGCTCCTTCATTCCGTACCGTTCCCCCTCTTATTCATGAGCCGTTTCGCGAGAAATTAACCCATGCCATTCAAAGACATGGTTGATTGATCTCCCTCCTCCAGTAATGCTATTAACAATCCGTTCGTGTCAAAATGTGCCAAACCATCCCAGATGGTTACCTGTTAGACGGTTTTGGATTTGCCTCACCGAGCAAAAAGATATTGAGTTTTTCGTTTTTCAGTACCGTTGTTGTTCAAACGACGATTTCATCGCCTCCGGTGAGTTTTTGGCTTAGCCGATATTTTTCCTAGCCTTACCTCACCGCGTTCTAGGCTGTGCTCACCTTACTTCTTCATGTTCTTTGTCTGAAAATTATTCTTCTCTCCAACCCTATGTCATTGTTGCTGTCTGCGTCGTCACCGTGCTGCGTTTGACGTGCCGTCACTTTCTACATGTGCCTCGGGTCCTTAGCAACCCATTTTGCTAGTTAGCTTCATCTCCCACATCTTTCTTCTCCGGCGCCACGGCCAAAACAAGAGAATTGCTCTCTACCACTTACTGTTCATGAGGAATATTCCTTCGGAATATTTCTGTTTTTTCCTTTTCAGCATTTTCTGATCCGCCAATTTTTCAATCGCTCGTTCTCCTCTGTCTGAACTCCGAATCAAGTGATTCAAGTTTCTAAATTCATCTAAATTCATAATCTATCTTCAATATATATTTTATAATTTTTGAGTTTTCTCGACCGGCCCTTGGCTGAGGCTCCTCACCACCGAAACACTGTCACCTCGCCATTAACCACCTTCCAGTTACTTATGGTAATGCACAAGAGCACCAACACACTCCTCGCAATCCCCTCTCTCTTTTGCACCCCTCGCCAACCGCTGTCGTGCCCTACACCGCCTGCGAGCCCACAGACTTCGTGCACCGCACCGCCGTCCCTGCTGTCACCGTTTGGATGGTCTGAATGTTCCCCAGGACCAATCGGACTATACAAACTCTTCTAAACTTTTAGATGGTCCAAACTTCTCCATGCATCATCACCCGATCCTCATCTAACGGCCTCAACTAAGCCATTCTCTTCTCTTACCCACTTGGCAAGTTATGTCCACACCCAACCCATATGGCAGCCATGATAGTGCCACGTGGCATGTCATATCAGCCCCTGACTGCTCCCGACCACTCTCTAAAGCTTTCGACCACAGCTTTTCGACCGCAGCCGCTTCCGACTGCTCACTATTTTAACCGCTGTCACTCTTCGCTATAAGCCTCTAACCACCTTTGCTTTCTCAGCAAGGAGTAGTCGTAAGAGTACTCGGTAGTCGAAGTCATAGCCAACTCTGAGTACCTTCACTTTTCACCCTAGTCGCTTTCGACCATTGTCGTTCATTGTCATCCCGACCCCACAGAAAACACCTTCCACTACCTTTGGTTCTTGACCACTATAGTAATCACTTTTACTATAGTGTTCTTCGACCACGGTATAGTTCCGATCGGGTCTTCGACCGAATCTTCGACTTCGACCTTGATCTCCGCAACTTCAATCGTTGGTTCGACTATGGTTTCAATCATGGCTTTAACTACACCTTCGATTATGGTTTCAACCACACACAAATATTGTAGTTTTTGACTACATTTCCTTCACAAAGAAAAGAATTCCAATAATTCCTTTTATTCATTTCCTTGGAATTCAAACTTCCAGAAGCCATTCTCATTCATCCTAACTCCGATTTGACCCATTCAAATTCCTAAATTCATATTCTATCTCCCAGTATTTATTTAATAATTTTTGAATTTTATTTGGATTTTATTTGAGTTTAGTTGTTCTGCTTTTACACGTGTAGACTACGACTAATTCGGAGAATATAACTTTAGCGAACCTTAGCAAACTTCAAAGTAAGGCAAGTTACACCTTTGATCATATTACTCCCAGTAATTTAAATTATTTATGCTATTTTTAAAATTATTATGCATACGTACTTTTATTCAAATCTAGTTTAAATTCAATTTAAATTCTAGTTACACCCAAATCCTTTGCGTATGACCAAATTTGATATTGAACTTCCTTATGCCTTGTCACCTTAAATGAAAACCTAGTTAGTATAATAGTATTGACTAGAAATTTTAAATAATTTCTTAGCCATGCTTTGAATGATTTAAGTAGGAATATTTATTTCACTGGAAAACAATGAGTTTCTAAAATCTATTCTTGACTTCGGTGAGTTAAGAAGGAATATGAACGTTTCAAAAATCTTGGTTTGAACCTAGGCTAATGGTTAGGTGATGGGTGCTGGCATGCATTGTTGTTCGGTGATACAATGTTGATTGTCAGGCACAAGTGGTACGTGGAATGAGCCTAAGTCAAGTTAAGGACCGGTCTGTGAGCTACTGTTACAAAGCCATATTGTACTACCACAAGGCTGGTATGGGACAGTCCTGGCTGACTAATTTATGAAGTCCTAACTTTGGTCTCGCTATAGGTTGAATGTGAGCGTGGCGTAGGCCATGAGAATTCTCACATGGCACAAGAGGGGGCTCCAACTTGTGGATTCATGTTGTGGTGAAATCTTAGTGGCAGCGTGACTAAGTTGATGACTTAGCATTGTAAAAACCTTATCGTAATCTTCTCGCCGCACACTAAAGGAAGTGTGTTTATCCGGTGGCAATATGGGATGATCATATCTTATGGGTAAAGCTGTACAACCTCTGCAGAGTGTATAATCTATCCTAGATAGCTGTGCCCACGGTCATGGGCAAGCCAAGTAAAGTTTTTTATGGATTAAACTTTAGTTTTTAAAATAATTTCTGAAATGACTTATGGATGGATAGAATCCATGGGAGATTAAAAAGCATATGGATGGATGTAATCCGTATAAGATCTTTCGGAAAAGATGGACCATGTGAGATACCTGTGAATAGATTAGTGTTTGGTCAGAGCCTGCACTAACGATATTATTTTATTAAATTACTTTTTCTATCTATTGTATCAAATTCAGCTTTTGAACATATTTACTGTATTTACTTTAATTCTATTTTTTTTGCACAAATAACCTATTATGCCTTCCATTGTCAATCCTTATGCATGCATAAACTCTGTTAAACTTCCTAATGTAACTTGTGGAGTACTTTATGTACTCATGTTGCTTCATTCACTATTTTCAGAGAAGGACTTTATCAACTTCGGTGAGAATAATGACGAGTAGGCCACACCTTACAGTCATTCGCCTGTGGGCAGGCAGGATGGGCTGCTGCTTTATGATTCTTTTTTCGCTGCTTATATTTATTTTTGGTTTATGAACCATTGATGTAAACTTTGGTCATCAGGCCCATATTTAGTCAATGAATAAATATCGTTGTGCATGATATGAATATTTGTTATCCACTGTGTGCACTAGCTTGATCCTGGACTAATGCGATTTACACAGAGGATTCAGGAGTCATTGCTCCGGGGTCCGACATACCCCCTATACTAATTATAAAATACATAAGATACTCACTATGTTATAAGATACGACACAGAGAGTAATTACACTCGACAGTAGAAAAGATACTTTATATATACATATATATAATACCTTTTACACTCGAATGTAATTACAACCACCTCTAATATACCACCTAAACGAACTTGAATATATATATATGGAGCATATCTAGTGCTAAAGGCCTATTTAATGCTAAAATGCTAAAACTTCTATAGAGCCATCTGATCTGACCTGTACGACTCGAATCAAGGAGGGTGGAACCCCCACATCATAAAAAATAATCCATGCAGGGGGTTTTGTAAAAAAATTGATTAAATGAATTAAATAAGGTGGGGGTTCCACTCTCCTTGATCTGAGCCGTACAGGTCAGATCAGATGGCTCTGTAGAAATTTTAGCATTTTAGCACTGAATAGACCTTAGCACTAGATATGCTCCCATATATATATATATATATATATATATATATATATATATATATACATACATACATATATATCTTTACTATTATAAAAGAAGGAGTTGATGGTTGGTACGGCCTCTCTCCTCTCTTCTCAGCCATCTGATTTGATTTAGACCATTCGTCTCTCTTCTCCTCTCTCTCTCTCTCTCTCGGGATACAACCGCCCACCTCCTCCACTTTTTCCATCTTCTCGCGTATTCTGGCCACCTTTATCTCTCTGTCGCTTGCTCTATAATATTTTGATGTGTGAAGTTGGCCAGGTAATAAGTTCTATCTCATTATTTTTATGACTCTGTTGCAACGCACGGGTCTCTAATTAGTGTGTGTGTGTATATATATATAACTCGGTGCTGCCTTGCAGTTTTGTCGGCTAATTAATCTACCAGTTATCAGCACTCGTGGTTGGTCTGGACAAGCACAATGTTATAGGTAACGACAAACAGATGGGTTGTCGACCTTAGGATTCAATGCAGTTGTAGTTTGCGAAGTAAAAGCTTAATACAATAATTGAGAGATGTATCATATACGGTTTCTGCTGAAAATCGTCTATGATACTTATATATCACATACAGTTTCTACTGAAAATCGTCTGTGATAGTTAGCCATCATAGACGGTTTGTTGTTGAAACTGCTTGTGATAGTTGCATCACGGACGGTTGAAAAGCCGTATGTGATGACCTCATGTAATTTTTGACCCGTAAATTCAGATGGCTTATGAAACCATCTGTGATGATATTTTTGAACTGTATGTAATATCCTTTTCTGCAGTGGTGACTTGGGAACTTGACCATCATGTATGTATGGAGATTTGGGAACTTGACTACATACTTTTCAAGATCCCTCTATTTTGGTTCCATTGAGTTTAACTTCCACAAGTTGTAAAGGTCGATAAGTACGACATCACTACTATAGACCTCAAATGTGTAGGATACAAAGATGAATCATTTGTACACATGAGACAAATTGTTTAAGTTTTCTGTGTAACTGAGCCAGCAAATAACAAATGCCATATAGTTCTTTATGAAAAAGAAGGATTGCCGGAGTTAAGAATGTCATGAACGAGGAAGAGTATAATCAATTTAATGAGTTGCCTCCTTTTGAAGACGACATCAGGCTCAAGGAAGAACCAAGTGATGAGGCTAGCTATATGTGTGTCGATCATCGTGAAGGGTTTTTTCCTAAAAGAAAAATAGCCAAGTGAAATGATCCCATGCTTTTCAATTGAAGGTTCCACTAAAATTTTCATTAAAGTCCACTTTTTATAGCATAATTTGTTTATATACTTCTTTTATAAATGGTAAAGAGTATATAGCAAAAATAAAGGTTTTTGATGAATTTTTTCAGCTAAATCACATTACAGTATCTTAAAATTAGTATTTAAGTATAACAAAAGTGATAAATTCATTTCTCACAATGTAGAAAGTATCTCATGTAACGGAGAGTCTGGCATGTAGTATATAAGTATATAAGATCATCTTGTTAGTATGTATATTTTTCAGAGGTGGTATATATATATTTTTAGACAAACTCTTTTTTATATGTGTACATAAAGGTATTTGTAAAATATGCTAAAAACTATAGACTCCCTTACAATTTTTTATGTGGTTCACATTAGAGTATCTTAGAATTAGTATATGAATATATCTAAAATGATAAAGGAGTATATTAAATTTATTTAGGTGGAGTATCATAGGTGGAAGCAACGGCACCCGGGAATAGAATGTATTTTTCATATATATACCTTTGGAAGTACGTACTTTCATTTCTAATATACCTTTTAATGGTATTGTTATACCTCTTTACCTATTTGGACATACTCTAATAATTATTGTAAGATACACCAAAATGAGTTTCATAAACAAATTTCATCAAAATATACTTTTATAGCATAATTTGTATATGTATTCTTTTTATACATGGAAAAAGTGTATATGGAAAAAAAATAAAGGGCTCTGATAAAATTTTTTCAACCAAGTCGTATTGTAGTATCTTAGAATGAGCGTTTAAGTATAATGAAAGTGATAAAGAGATATAAAATATTTGTTTAAGTGGTATATTAGAAGTGGGAGTATGCATTACCAAGAGTACAAAGAAGGCTATATATATATATATATATATATATATATATATATATATATATATATATATATATATATATATATATATATATATATATATGTGTGTGTGTGTGTGTGTGTGTGTGTGTGTGTGTGTGTGTGTGTGTGTGTATGTGCATGCATATGCAAGTGCATGCGTGCATGTGTGTGTGTGAAAGTGCATGCGTGTGTGTATGAAAATAATTCTATACTCTTAGGAGTACGTACTGTCACTTCTCATATACCGCTTAAATGAATAAATTATACCTTTTTATCTTTTTGAGTGTACTCTAACAATGATTAAAGATACTCCAAAGCAAGTTCTGTGAAAAATTTCATTAAAACCCACTTTTTACAACATAATTTATCTATATACTCACTTTTATATATGAATTTTTTTCAATGATATCATATTTAAGTATCTTAGAATTAGTATTTAAGTATACCGAAAATGATAAATAAGTATAACATATTTGTTTAAATGGTAAATTAAAAATGAGAGTTTGTACTCACAGGAGTACAGAAATGATTTTCTATGTATTACCTTTTATTTCCAGGTGTAATTACTTCCATCTCTAATATACCACCTAAACAAACTTAAAATGCTCTTTTATCACTTTAGATATACCCCAATACTAATTATAAGATACATGAGATACTCGCAATGTATCTCGCGTAATGGAGAGTATATACGTGTAGTGTACGAGTATTTAAGACCATCTAAGTGGTATAAATAATTTTTTAGAGGTGGTATATACATTTTTTTGATATACTCCTTTTTATGTGCGTATATAACGGTATTTACATAATATGCTAAAAAATATGGACTCTCTGCGTGCGTATCGATACTTTCCTGCGCGCATATCGATACTTCCTTCGTGCGTCTATCTTTTGTAAAAGTACTTCATGCATACATGCATTTGTAAAAGAGTGCACGAGATTCTTATGGCCATCCGGAGATACCATTCTTACGGCCATCAGGTGGTATGATTACGGCATTAGTATCTTACGGTATTTAACGGGTACTCTCTAAATCGACCCAATAATCCAAATTATCTGGTGGTATCCTAAAATAGATAAACGATAGATACTATAAATGTAATTACACTTATATATAGAAAAAAGACTTCCTATATAACTCAGTGCTGCCTGGCAGTTTTGTTGGCTAATTAATCTACCAGTTATCAGCACTCGTGGTTGGTCTGGATAAGCACAATGTTATAGGTAACGACAGACAGATGGGGGACCGAGCTTAGGATTCAATGCAGTTGTCGTTTGCGAAGTAAAAGCTTAATACAATAATTGAGAGATGCAACTGTTTAGTAAAGCTCTAGTCAAGCTGGATCTGGTAAAGCAGTACGAGTCCAGCTGTGAACCAGGCCCACAATTTGAATGGATGCCAAGTGAACATAAAAATCACGCAACCCACCGTGACCGCCCGAGGACGACGGCACCGCCGCTGCTTCTAAATCACGCGAGCCAACTGATTTTTTTTTCATTCTCAGTACTTTTTCATCTATTAAATAAATATCTTTCAACAGTCTTTTCTTTTAAGAGAACGGTTTTTTAAAGAGAAAGAGTATTAGTACTATACAACTTTAACTTTAGGTGACTGAGAGATAAAAAAATTTTAGTCGACTGTACAATATCAAAACCGTTTTAAACTTAGTCACCTAAAGTTGCATAGTACTAATTCTCATTCCTCCAAAAAAGAGGTTATTGGAGGATGCTCGTCCAATAAATAAAAAAGTGACTGAGAATGAAAGAAAAAAATAGTTGTCTGTGTAATAGTTAGTCCTTTTTTAATTATGTGAGTCCCAAAGAGAAGAATCGGTTTAATTAACACATTAGAAAAAAAGTTGTAACATACCTTTGAACCGGTGTTTTCTACACAAAGCAACTCTTTCTCCTATATATATGAGAAAAAGAAAAGGACAAATACAACATATGTGTTCATGATCCTTTCCTCTAACCAAATCATGTGCTCTCATGGCCGACCTGATCTTATGATGATGCATAGGAGACACTTGTTTCGATTAAGCTTGTTGACTAGTGGACTGATCATAGTATACTTGTCCAGGTTGGTTAAGCTAAATATATATTTTTGAAAATTGCTAAACAACATTTGAGTATTTTTTTGACTCGGATCACTCAGATTTTTTAGACATTGGATTTCCATCTAACGGATCCCTTATACAACCTCATCTAAAAAATATGAGTGCTCCGAACCTAGAGCGTTAGATCTCCATCTAACGGATCCCCCTATATATCCCTTCTAAAAAATGTGAGTGCTCTGAATTTGAGACGTTGAATCTTCATCCAACGGTTTAAAATTCTGACTAATTTTACCCTAAAAGTTAGTCGAATGTTATATAGACAGTCTATTTGAGAATTGCTAAATAATATTTAAATATTTTTTTATTTAGATCATTCAGATTTTTTGGAGTTAGACGAGGACCTGTGAGTCGTTGGGTCGCCCTGCCTTTAGTTAGCCCCGTCTCAAATAGGTTCCATGTGGTCAATAGAGCGTGTGCTGCTAGCGACAGCAGCCCTGCCCTGATGGCGGCTACCTGTTTCGATTTAAGCCCATGCTGACTAGTGGACTGATCATAGTAGACTTGTCCATGTTGGTCAAGTTAAATATACATTTTTTGACTTGACTTGACTTGTGGGCGGGGCCAGAGTGTGAGTCGTCGGGTCGGTCTGCCTCCTCCTCCCACATGACACCTCCTCGGCTCAAACCACACTCGGATCGATCCAGCTCAACTCCTCCCAGTAACTGCCACTCGAGTTGAGGGAAACCGGAGCCAGACCTGTTTCGTCTTCCTTCTTCCACAGCATGTTTCAGTTAGCTTTTTTCCGTCCCGTTTCTTCTTATTTTTTCCGATTCCAGACGTGTCAGCTGCAACTGCACTGCGCCTCCGCCAGTCCAAAAATATGGCAGCTCGCGGTACGACGATCTCCCTAGCAATAAGCAATCCATCGATCGATTAATATCCCCTGTTGTTCTTGTTGGTCCCGACGATCGATCGGTTCTTGGCTTGTGGCAGCAGCAGCAGCAGCAGCAGCAGGTGATCGGGCGCGGCAGATCGATGACGAGCTACTCGTGCCGGCGTCCCTGCGACGCTTGCAGCACCAAGGCGATGGCGGGCGGTGTAGTCGGCGAGCCGACCGCGGCGCCGGGGCAGAGGAAGACGGTCCTGACCATCGACGGGGGAGGGATACGGGGGCTCATACCGGGCACAATCCTCGCCTTCCTCGAGGCCAGGCTCCAGGAGCTGGACGGGCCGGACGCTAGGCTGGCGGACTACTTCGACTGCATCGCCGGGACGAGCACCGGCGGGCTCATCACGGCGATGCTGACAGCGCCCGGCGAGAACAAGCGCCCGCTCTTCGCCGCCAGGGACATCAACCGCTTCTACCTCGACAACGGGCCTCACATCTTCCCTCAAAAGTGAGTCTCGATCATGCATCTTGTGCAGGCCATGCACGTACGCGCGGTCAGCTAACCAATTCGCCTTGATTCTTTGAAGCAAGCTGGCGGCTGTGATGGCGTGGCTGAGGCGGCCGAGGTACAACGGCAAGTACCTGCACGATAAGATCAGGAGCATGCTCGGCGAGACGAGGGTGCGCGACACGCTCACCAACGTCGTCATCCCCACCTTCGACGTCAGGCTGCTCCAGCCCATCATCTTCTCCACATACGACGTACGTACGTTCTTGGCTTGGCTGGAACCGTCTGATCTTGACGTATATATGTCTTGTGTTGTACCTGTATATATGTCTGAAATTGCGCATGCATGCATGCGTTGCAGGCCAAGAGCATGCCCCTGAAGAACGCGCTCCTCTCCGACGTCTGCATCAGCACGTCCGCCGCTCCGACCTACCTCCCCGCGCACTACTTCCAGACCAAAGACGCCGACGGCAAGGCCCGCGAGTACAACCTCATCGACGGCGGCGTCGCCGCCAACAATCCTGTAAGTATTAATCCAAATACATCAGATTTTCGGATGTGTTCGGGAAGTGGATTCTTACGTCTTATGGGGACATTCCATATCTCATCCGCCGTTCAATTTGTCTCATTTTATCTCGAAATCTGTACATGGTCGGGGATTTGCCCAGGTTTTAGATAAACCATGAACTTTAACTTTAAGATTATGCACACGAATACGAATAAACACAATGATATTTTTGGCGACGTTACGTCCTTTTCGTCTTTCTTATATAGAGAAGTAATATACAAGACTCCGTAACCAACACGGCAACCCACGTTGAGAGTTCTACACGGACACACCCTGATTTTTCTTTACAACTACTTTGAATTCTATACGAACTTTGAATCTTGACTTTCTGTGACTACGACCGCTATAGTAATTTTATGACTATGACTACTACAATATTCTTTTCTAACTGTTACTTGACTTACGACTGTTCCAGTACTTGAACTAGTAGTAAGCTATCGTGGTCGTATAGACTGGTGTGGTCTTAGAGCTGATTGTAGATTTAATCAGACCTATAGACAACTAGATTAACTCAATCATACATAAATATTTTGGCAAGAGTACCGATCATTAGTTGTTTCATTTGCATGTACGCGCAGACGATGGTTGCGATGACGCAGATCAAAAAGAAGATCATGGCGAAGGACAAGGAGGAGCTGTACCCGGTGAAACCGACGAACTGCGGCAAGTTCCTGGTGCTGTCGATCGGGACGGGGTCGACGTCGGACGAGGGACTGTACACGGCAAAGCAGTGCTCCCGGTGGGGCTACATCCGGTGGCTGCACAACAAGGGCATGCGCCCCATCATTGACATCTTCATGGCGGCAAGCTCGGACCTCGTGGACATCCACGTCGCCGTGCTGTTCCAGTCGCTGCACAGCGACGGCAACTACCTCCGGCTCCAGGATAACTCGCTGCGGGGGACCGCGGCCACGATGGATGTGGCGACGCCGGAGAACATGCGGGACCTCGTCGGGATCGGCCAGCGGATGCTGGCTCAGCGGGTGTCGAGGGTGAACGTGGAGACCGGCAGGTACGAGGCGGTGCCCGGGGCCGGGAGCAACGCCGACGCGCTCGCTGGGTTCGCGATGCAGCTCTCCGAGGAGAGGTGGGTCAGGCTCGGGCGCCGCGGCAGATGATATTGTGTTGTTACTTGTTAGTCATGGATGGATGGATTAAATGCGATCTTTTTTGTACCGTGTCTCGTCTGTTCGCTCCTGTTGCACCGATCTCCACGTTTATCAGTGCGCCAATTCTGCAATCCAGATGGGCTTAGGATAGTCTAGCGGTGTGACTTTTTATCTTTAAGTGTGATGACTAGAGTTCAGTTTCCATCATATATTAATAAGATTATTTATGTGCATTTTTCATTATGATTCTCGAGGATTCGAGAATATCAGTGACAGATCTGATGAAAGTGCATGGGGTTACCCCAAAATTTTCCTTGAACATCAAGTATGTGCACCTACTAATACACATGTTAGATATATATTATATAGCTATGTATTTACTCTATTATATAAGAGGTTTCTTGCATATATACCATACCTGTACATGTATATATATTGGCCCATTGGTCTCACGATGAAGATAAGCACTATTCATAATATGGTATCAGAGCCATACCTAGGGTTTCGTTATACCAAGAGTTTTGCCTGGCCACCGCTGTTCTTCCTCAGCTACTATTGCTTGTCATCTCCAGCGCCGCCGCTGCCTGGGATTCCTCACACCTAGTTTTCTTTCGTCGCCATCGCCGTCGCTCAGTTCGGATCAATCCGATCAAGGCTTCTTCCGTCGAAGCCACCGCCTTACTTCGGCTTCCGCCATCGCGTCAGATCTCGTCGCCTTTGGTCGGCACTGTCGCTCTTCCACCAGGCACCGCTGCCGCGCCTCTTCCTCATTGGTTCCCTTATCACCGGCTCATCCTCGCCGAATCCTGACCGTCGCCTCCGCCCGTGGCAGCTCCTACTCTGCCTCAGCTCCCCTGACTGTGACGGCTTTCCACGTAGCCGGGCGATGAGGGCTTTTCAGGCCCACACATGAGGGAGGACCAGCGCTGCTCGGATCCTTGCTAATCTGGGACACCACAGTGTGAGGGAGGGCCGTCGCCGCTGGCGTCACCCGTCCGCCCTGGGCTGCCGCTGCTCGGATCCCTGCAAATCTAGGCCGTCACCGCGTGAGGGAGGGCTGACTCCGAACGATCGGTCATTTGTGACTGCTTGTGGAGGCTACACGTGGTCAATGTCTTTGAGAGTTTCTTACCGGTGAGCTGCCCTGTTCGTCTCGCCCTACTCCACTTGCTATGCCTATACTCCCGAAAGATGCTTTCGAAGATGTTCGTACAAAGGTATTTGAGGTTGCCATGGAAACTTTTCTGACTCAGTATACTGCTTATAAGACATGGATAGATGAGGATGCTCGTACTTCTGCTATTCTGGTTGCCAGCATCTAGGTGCACCTCATTGGTGATGTTATTGGTTTGGCTTCCGCACAGGCGATGTGGGTGCAAATGCGCACTTGCTATGAGTTATCTGGTGATTCCTTGTACCTTACTGCTGTGCGTCAGGAGTAGTGACTGCAGCAAGGAGATGCCACTGTGAACGAGTTCTATACTCAATTGTCCGCGGTATAGTGTCAAATTGACTCTTTGGGGCCAGATGTTTGTCGCACTTGTTAGTGCTGTCAGCATCAGCAGTCCCACTTGGAGCTTTGCCGAATCTACAACTTCTTGACATGTCTTCGGTCAGAGTTTGAGCAGACTCATGCTTAATTGCTGGCTCGTCATTCTCGTTTGACACTATTGGAGGCTCTTACAGCTGTTCATACCGAGGAGATTCGCCTTCGTGGTGTGGGTCTACTGTCGTCATCATCGTTTTCTTTGGTTTTAGCGGTTTCTTCAGTTTCTATACCTGCTACGCCGTCAACTATTTCTTTACCAGTTGCGTCTTTACCAGTGACAACTACTATTGGTAGGGGTCTTCACTGCACCTATTGCAATAAGGATAGATATGTGGAATAGTTTTGCTACAAGAAGAAGAAGGATTTTCATCGTGGTGTTCATCCTCCGAGGGGCACTAGAGGTTCCTCCTCTCAGCGGAGTTCTGGTGCCTTTGACACTCAGCGGTTTCTAACATTGCTAGGTCGCATGGTTGCTTCTGCATCGTTAGGTAATGTTGGTTCTGCTACTCAGTCTTACAATGACAGACCACCTTCTACTTCCTCAGGTATATCACCCTGGATTTTTGATTCTAGTGCTTCTTTTTATATGACATCTGACCCCACCACTCTCACTTCTGTTCGTCCTTTAATTACTTCTATCACTGTTTAAACAGCAAATGGTACCTCTCTTTCTGTCACAGGACTAGACACTATTTCAAATTCATCTTTTCATGTTCCTGATGTTTCCCATTGTCGAGACCCGGAATAATAACTCCAAATCCCTCTGTGTAAATCGCACTATCATAGGAAAAACTAGTGCACACAGGGTCAACAGTGATACATATTATGTATAACAACCATAAAATATTATTAAGCAAAGGTACAAGCCTTATGGCCAAGTCTTACAATAAAAGGGCACATGGTCAACTGGAATAAAGCAGCGAAAAAATAAAAAACAGAAGAACAACCCATCCTACCTGCCCACAGGCGAATGACTGTAAGATACGGCCTAACGGCCTATTCGTCAAGGTCCTCATCGAAGTCGTCGGAGTCATACTCTAGCAACAGATTTAAGCAAGTTACACCAGGGAATATAACAGAATGAATGCATGCAGAAGGAATTTCAAAGGAAGGCTTAATATGGTTATTGGTGCGGAGAAGCAATACTGAATTTAAATAAAAATATAAGTACAAAAGCTGATTTTTAATACATCATAAGAAACAATATTTTAATAAAGTATTATCCTTAGCGTATGCTCCAATCTACACTAACCTAACCACGGGTATCCCACCCGGACCATTGCCAAAATCAATGTTGTTTGCCCAAAATCAAGTTTTATGAAAACTAAGTCTAATATATGAAAACTCTACTCAGCATGTCTATGACTGTGGACACGGCTATCCAGGATAGATTAAAACTCTACAGAGGTGTACAACTTTACCCCCAAGACGTGTCCTCCCGCTTGAGCCACGTGATTAACACACTGTCTTAGGTGTGCGGCGGGGAGTTCACGATAAGGCTGTTACAATGCTTCATAGCCAAAATAGTCACACCGCCACTAAGATTTTATCACAACTCGAATCCACAAGATGGAGCCCCCTCTTGTGCCATGTGAGACTTCTTGCGGCCTACGCCACGTTCACATTCAGCCTATAGCGTATCTATGTTTGAAATATCACAAATTACTTAGCCAGGTCCATCCCATACCGGACTTGTGGTAGTACGAGGTGACTTTGTAAAATAGTTCACAGAAATGGTCCTTAATTTGACTTAGGCTCAACCACAATTCTCGTGCTCGACAATCCACAACGTGTCACCAAACACGATGCATGCTGACTCCTCACCACCTAACCAATAGCCTAAGTCCAAACCAAGTTTTCTAATTTTATTTTTAAATCATTTCATAAATTTTTCTTGACTCACCGAAGTCAAGAATACATTAATAGAAACTGTCATTTCATGTGAAATAATTGATCCCACCTAAATCATTCTAAGCCAGGCTAAGCAATTTACTAAACAATTCTAGTTAATACTACTTTACCAACTAGTTTTTATCTAAATGACAAGGTATATGCTAGCAAGAATCAAATTTGGCCTTACAAAGGAACATGGGTATTAACTAGAGTTCAATTCGTCTTCAAATTATACTTGAATAAAATTACGCATGCATATACAGTAAAACAACATAAATAATTTTAAAATAATAGAATCAATATGGTCAAGGGTGTAACTTGTCTTGCTCGAAGTCCTGCTGTGAAACGTCATCGAAATCAAACTCTCCCGAATCGTCGAAATCTATACGCGAAGAACCAATTCAAATTCAAAAATAAAATTCAAAAAATAGGCCAGAAATGGATAGTTCATGATTTTAGAAAACTTTAGAAATTTGAACGGGTCAAATCAGAGTTAAAATGAAGAAGTTATGGCTCCTGGAAGTTTAAATACAAAGAAAAAGAGTCATTTTCTGGAATTAATTTTATACCGAAAAGGATTTATGACGTCAGCAGGCCATTTTACCAAATTAATTTTCTAAAAATATTTGGGATTATGACGTCAGCATAATAATTAATTTTCGGCCGAATTAATTTTAAATGGATAATCGAACTTATGACGTAAGTATGACGTCAGCCCTGGCAATTTAAAAATCGGAAATGAGGCTGACAGGTGGGCCCAGTTTATGATGGACTGAGTCCATGGACCTAGAAAGGCTGAGGTGGTAGGCGTGTTGACGGGGCGCGAGGTGGTGCTGCGGTGGCGGGGCTGAGACGCACGTGGGCGGCGGCACCGGCTGAGGGTACTAAGAAGTAGAGGGGAGAGCGGGGAGCACGTGAGTACCTTCCGCGGGGTCTGAGGATGACCGGAGCATGCTGATGGCGGTGAGGAGCGGTGACGGAGGGAGGTCGTTGGCGGCGAGGTAGTTCCGGCGGTAGAAGAACTCGGGGAAGAGGTGTCTGATGATCGCCGTAGCACATGGAAGGTGTAGGTGAGATCGATGAGGCGCGAGGAGGCCTGAGGCGGCGACAATTGCTCGTCGGAGCTACTTCGGTGAGAGAGGGAGAGGACGCACAGGGCGGCGGCTCTACGGACGAGCCCGAGTGGATTTGAAGGGGGGAATGGGAGCGGCAAGTTGAGGGGAAGCTCGGGGAGGGTTTATATAGTCCAGGGGTGGTAACGGTCGCGCGTGGCACACCGGAGTAAAATGGGCGGAGAAGCTCAATGCGGCGGTATAAAGAGACGTAATAGGGAAGATAACACCCGCATCGGGTGCGGCGGAAGGGGGATTTGATTTCCCATTAGTGCGGGAGGGCAATCGGGAAGGAAACCGAAGCTTCAAAGCTTCAGTTTCGGGCACTAATGGTGGCAACGGCGGCGGTGATGGTGCGGGAGGAAGGAAGGGGGCGGGGAAGATGGACCCGACAGATGGCCCCACCTGTCAGCGAGAGAGGAAGAAAGGAAAGAGGAGACGGCGGCTTGGATCTTTTGACACATGGCACTAGCGATTGATCGGGACCGTCCAAGCGAAGGCAAAGAGGTAAGTGAACGGGAGCGGCCGAGATTGATCGGGAGTGGAAAGGTGGGATCTGATCTGTCAGGTGCATTAAGTGGTAGAGTGTGGTCGAGATCAGATCGGGCAAGCGGGGATTGAATCAAAACTGTCCACAATGGGGGCGAAGGGGTAAGTGGGCTGCGTGCGGCTAAGATCAAAAACCGGCAGCGCTGGATTGGCTCGATGCGTGACGCGTGTCGGTTGGAGGGGAGAGGAAGGCGGCCGAAGGGGTAAGTGGGAGGGGGCGGCGAGGATTAGATCCGGCGGTGGTGGGTTGGCTCGATTTTCGACACTTGGCAGCCCGAGGTTGTTTTGGCGTTTTAATTTCTTTTCCAGATTTTCAGAAATGCTTGGAGGCTTTAAAATACTCAGAAAAATACCAAATAAATTTCAAAAATTCCAACAAATTCAGAGAATCTTATAGAACCATTTTGGACTTAATAAAAATATTTTCTACTTATAACAGCAGTTAGTTTTTTTGTATAAACATAAATTAACTTTAAAAAGTGAGTTTTTAATTTCTAAAAAATCCTAAAAATTATTATAAATACAGAAATGACTTTGGAAACTTGTAGCGAGATTATTTTGAACTTTATAAAATAGAAAATTTAATTTTCTCATACCAAGGCTTGAAATAAAATCTAGAAAATTCAATTAAGATCCAATAAATCACTTAAAAAGGAGAATAAAGTTTTGGGATGTTACACCCATGTTCCAAAACTAACCTTGCAGCTCATATCTGCTGGTCAGCTCATTAATCATAATTGTCATATTATTCTTAATTCTGATTCTTGTTGTGTTCAGGATCATCACATAGGAACTCTGGTTGGTACTAGCCCTCACTGCCATGACTCATGACAGCTCTGAGAGCTTGATTAGATTCATTTTCCTTTCGTTGCCTCTATCAGTCTTATCACCTCCACCATTACCTCCGTATCTACTGCAGCTTTTACTGCATCTTTTGCTCAGTGACATAATTGTTTATGATATCTTTGTGGGTTATGTATACCTTCTTTACTTTTTCATGGTTTTTTAAGATCTGTGTCTGGTGATACTTCTCTCAATTGTTGGGGTTGTAAGCTTAGCAAACAGCTTCAACTCTCCTATTCTTCTAGCGAGTCAGTGTCTCAGCATCCTTTTGATTTTGTTCATTCCGATGTATGGGGATCAACTCCTTTCGTCTCGAAAAGAGGTCATTGATATTATATCATTTTTATTGATGATTTTTCTCGGCATACATGGATATACTTTATGTCATCTCGTAGTGAAGTTCTATTCACATACAAGACTTTTGCCACTATGGTCCAAGCTCAGTTTGCCTTTTCTATTCGTGTTTTTCATGCTAATTCTGCTGGGGAGTACTTATCAAGAGTCCTTCATGGTTTTCTTACTAAGCAAGACATACTCTCTCAGTTTTCTTGTCCTGGTGCTTATGGTCAAAATGATGTGGTTGAACGCAAGAATCACCATCTTATTGAGACAGCTCGTGCTCTTATGCTTGCATTTGTTGTTCCACCACACTTCTAGGCTGAGTCTGTTTCTACTACCACTTTTTTGATCAACATTCAGCCCTCCTCTGCTCTTCAGGGTGGGATTCTAGTTGAGCATCTATGTGACGATACTCCTGTTATTCCAGTCTTCGCCTCTTTAGGTGTGTGTGCGCGCTATGTTCTTCTTGCACCTCGTGAGCACATCAAGCGCTCAATCTGTTGAGTGCGTTTTTCTAGGCTATAGTGCTAAGTACAAGAGATATTGTTGTTGGGACCATGTTGGTCGACGGATGCGGATTTCTCGGGATATTACTTTTGATGAGTCTCGTCCTTTCTATCCTTTCCCTTCTTCTTTCTCCACTTCAGTATCTCTTGTTAAGCCACTTTCTTTCCTAACTTTTCCTTCCACCCTCATAGTCGCCACTTCGCCACCACATCATTTAGTCTCTCCGGTGCCTCCTTCCCAGTCGACACCTTCTTCATCACTGGCACTCTCTCCTAAAGTTACTTCTGGCCTTGTTCCTTCTTATCCTCTCTACTATACTCGTCATCCATGAGTTGAAAATTCTTTTGATGCGCCCTCTTCTTCTGATGGGTCATCCTCTTTGGCCTCTCTTCGCTATTCTCTTCGCAATCGCCAGTTTATTCAGAAGATATCTGGAGCATAGATTGTGTGGTTACGGCTATATTGCGCTCCTACTGAAAACCACATGCCACGAGACAAGCCTTGTACCGCTCATGAAAACCATCAAAATGTATTTTAACCTTATAGACCCACTTACATATGATAAGAGTAACGCACAGGAAGAGCAACAATATCCCACATGCTAGTACGCTCAAGGGCAGTGATCTCCTTTGCCATCGCATGCTGCCACTCCTGATGAATAGCAGTATCATGATAAAAAGTTGGTTTGACAAGAGCAGTGGTAATAAAACCAAAGTGCTCAGGAGCCCGATCATAAATAGCATATTAAGGACGAGAGGCTGAAGATGTCCCATAAGAAGAAAATAGCGCATCAAAAGAATCTTGAACTTGTGAACGACGAGTGTAGCAAACATGATAAAAGTGAATAAGGCTAGAAGGAACCTCTAGAGGGGTATCAATGGCGAAGGAGAAGCTACCGGTGAAAGGGGCAATGTTGCGATAAATAAGCTGGAGGTGATCACATTTAACCAGCTTAGGAATTTTGTGGATCCCTTGTGCATTTGTTTCATTCGACAGTGGAGCTGATGTAAACTGTCTTAATCTCGAAACTTATTAACAAGTTATCTTCTATTATTAATTATTTTGTTTAGGTTTCAAGCCAAACACCTTGAAGTCCAATGCACGACTAATTGCATAAATTTCCCTCTTTATTCTTTCACTAGTTTATAATAAGAGCTTGAGGAATACAGGAAAGCATAGAGCCCAATCTGGAGGTTTGCATGGTGGAGACGAGATTGCCGAAGGCAAAAAAACGTGCTAATGAATCTTCTGATTATCACCTGCCTACAAAGAAGTCTAGGAAGGAAGCGAATAAACTATTTGCTGCACAAATATGTACTGACAGTAACAAAGGTCAACCTAACAGTGATGCAATGACAAACCTCACCCAGATGACTGCACCACTGATGGCAGTCGTCCATGTAATGGTGATGCAAAGACAAAATTTTCTTTGGATATAAGCTGCAACAAGGAACCACTGAATAGTGCTTCATGTAGCGGGACAGAGAGCAATAGAGGACTAACTGCTGGACAGAATCACACCCTTGGCCACAGCCATGCTCAACCTGAAGGGAAATGTCTTAGTTCTTCAACTTCTTGTATGCAAGGCTATCATAGAAATTTAAATCAGATGCAAGAGCCACTTTGTCTAGCAGTATACTAGGGCATAGCCAGATATCAGCTGCTTCTGGGCAAAATACCATTCATGGCGACAACCCATTGGAATTTTGATCTGGTGCGACGTATACTGATGTTTGCTATAATGTCCACTAAGGAATTTTGATCTGGGAGACTGGGCCTCGGGCCCAGCTCCGCCTCTGAGAGCACTAGTAGCTTATCTGAACCCTTCAGGTATATTATGCCCACCAGTCAACAGTGCACTGGCCGGGGTTCCAGAATCGTAATGCAGCACCTGCTGTTGTCTATTTCCCTTTTCATACCATGGGAGCTGGACCGCCTCTATCTGGAGTAACGTTTCCAGCGTTCATCATCCTCACCCAGGGGTGGTGCAGTTGATGCCGTATTTCGGGTTTCTTGGCAGTTGCAATGGCTTCCCTCGGTAAGTTACCCTGTCCCCTGTTGTGAAGTGTACAGATGTTGCTTAGGTTCTTGAAGAGTGTCTCACTGATCTGAAGAAAGATTATGAGGCAAAGAATATACCAGTATCGATCATTGGGTGCTCGATGACTAACCCATCTCTTGTTGGGAAGTGCGCAAAGAATTCAATTTTGGGTTCGCACTGAAGCTGTGCACATCTGCCTACAAAATGGCCATACTCTGACAAAACGCTAAGTTGCATGTTATATGCGATTATGCGTAATGCCACGAGATTTAATATATGCAACACTTCAGGCTCTCTAACCAACGAAATTTGACACACAGCCTACAGAGTCTGGAATACCTATCCGTAATTTCTATTATTATGACTTTTTTTTCAGAATATGTAAAAGATTTGCTCATCTCTGCAATAAGAAGGAAAAGAATTATCCATCTACTATGGTTAACTGATTATCTCACTGCAGATGTTATGTACTCCAACCGTCTAAGTTTATAAGATATATTTTTAATAGTATCATCAATAAATATAAGATATATTTCATACACTAATATAAAAGTAGTGTTATGTTCTTTCTATATCTCTAATAAATATCTAACTTTACTTTATGTTATCTGTATGTATACATTGAATATAGTGCATCCAAGAATAGTTCACTGTCCACGTCCAGTGAATCTGAATGCGCTAGCTCATCAATCGGAATTTTAATCAAGTACGTCACACACACACATATATATATATATGTATATATATATATATATGTATATGTATATATATACATATACATATATATATATACATATATATATATATATATGTATATATATATGTCTCTTTTCTACACCCAGGTGTAATTACACCCTATATCGTATCTCACAACGTAGTGAGTATCTCGCGTAACAGAGAGTATGTACATATAGTATACAAGTATTTAAGATCATCTAGGTGGTATGAACAATTTTTCAAAGGTGGTATGTATATTTTTTAGACATACTCTTTTTTATGTGCGTATATGAAGGTATTTATAAAATACGCTAAAAATTATGGACCCTCTTGCAATTTTTTCATGTGATTTATATTGGAGTATCTTATATTTAGTATATAAGTATATCTAAAGAGATAAAAGAGTATTTCAAGCTTGTTTGGATAGTATATTAGAGGGGAGTGTAATTACACTCAAGTGTAAAAAGTATTTTTCATATATATATATATATATATATATACAGCACCGGTCGAAAGTGCGCGTGTAACGGTGTAAGAAGCTAGCTGGAGTGTAGTGCGACCCTAGCTCTCGGGGAGCCATGAGCCACCAAGTTAAACTATATCGCAAATGCCAGTGTCACACGCAATGCAAATCAACTTAATATATTTGCAAAGCGGAGTGCTAGTTAGCTGCAGCTAGCAAGGCGACGTACGTGTGCGGCCGCCAACTCTCGAGAGACGTGCATGGCATGGTAAATATGGAATTTTCGTCATATTTAATACTATTTAGCACTGTAATTATAAAAGTAGATAAAAATAGTGTTTTTAAATAAATTCATGCAATAACAATGGCATGCCGGCTAATGCAGAGACGTTCAAAGCTTCCTCCCAGGCCCATTCTTGACGTGCCCAATGCCTGGGCTGTGCCCGGGAATCGTCGGACGGACGTCATCGACGTCGACCATGGGGGCTTTATCGCCGTGAATCTCCGACGAGGGAGACACAGCGCCCTCGACCATTCCCTTGGGGACAGCTCCATGGCCATGCGATAGCAAGTATCTCCCGTGATCGGGCAACGGCCTGCCCACAGAAGCCAAGATCTGAGAGAATAGAACTAAAACTAGATGTAGATGATGGTTTTTATTTGTATCTTTTAAGACGATGGTAGACAGTAGAGATGTAGATATGGATGACGCATATGATTTTGGACTCTGGAAGCTATTTGGAGAAACACTTTAAAAACTACTTGGAGAAGCCACTTTGTTTATTTTAGCTTTCGAAGAAGCCTACGCTAAAAGCCAAAAAAAAAAAAAAAAACAGACCCTGTAACTATGGTTTCATGTATTGTAAAAAGACGAAATTTAGGCAATGGACAACGCTTTAGTACAAACAAACGAGTGAATTAGGAGGTAAACAACGACAATGCAACCAGCTAGCACTCGAGGAAAGAATCTTGAGATGCATACATGCAGTTGGAATCTCGTCCTAGGGCTGCCGGAGGCTCAATGTGAATCTTGGACAGACACTCTCTACCACTTCACTGATGCGTTAATTACGGCTAATTGGTACTGTCCAATTGTCCATGCCTGAACTTTGCACACTAAATATGCACCTTCACATGACATCCCGTACCACAGATACGGTGGTGAAGTTCAAAATGAAATTGATGATAGGCTGAATTATTTATAAAACTAAACTAATTTGATAAAAATATATAGTCTTTTATTCTTATTGAATTTCAAATTTATATGGAAATTGCACAATTGAAGATGAACAATGAAAAAATAGATAAATACAAAGTAGGTACCTCGATAATAGAAATTAGCACATACCCAAAAAATATATAATTATTCTACCATGAATGCGGAAGTAGGGATAAGTCACTTGTGTACGAAACATATCAAAATTAGTGATATAATAAAAAATTGTGAATGGCAATGAAAATTTAGATCATATGAAACATATCACAAATAAGCTAATTTGAATCACAAGACAAATTTGAATCACAGGGCAAATGCATTCTAAGAGACTTCATACCTTGGAAGCGGTTTATGATTTTATGATCATCAATGCTTCTAAAGATCTCACTCGGTGTAGCAAACCGTCAAATCATTGAGCCACTAATCCGCTACCTTATTGCGCAAATCTATTTTGATAATATTCATTGCCAAAAATATTCTCTCAACTGACGTTGAGTATCAATGTCAATTCGATGAGGTGATATACCAACTTAATTACTTGTGAAATAGTTACACAAAGTTTGTTTCTCCATTATAGCAAAATCTATAAATAAATTATCAATTTTTGTCAATACAAAACTATAAATCTATGAATAAATTATAAGGACTAAACTATCTATGTACACTGAAAGTCTAAACTCTAAAATACTAAATTAAGAAGAAAGTAATGAACTAAGAAAGTAAGAAAGAATACCTCAGTCGGTCAGTCTAGTCCACTATCGTGGTCTGGCCGGGATACCAGAATCGTAATGCAGCACCTGCTGTTGTCTATTTCCCTTTTCATACCATGGGAGCTGGACCGCCTCTATCTGGAGTAACGTTTCCAGCGTTCAACATGCCAGGGGCCGTTCACTGATAAGAGTTAATGACCGTATTTCGGGTTTCTTGGCAGTTGCAATGGCTTCCCTCGGTAAGTTAGTTTCGAGGATGAAGGATAAACAGCTAGGTTTGGGCTCTGTTTGTTTTAAGAATATACGAGTCCTTAAACGTAACTAGGATAAACAGCTAGCTGTATCTTACGCGGTATATTTTGTGTGTGATTTGCTCCTCTGTTAATTTGTCCTAACAAGTAACAAGTGGTATATTAGAGCTATTTTGTCGCAACAAAATGCGAAACTACAACACTGTGGACACAAAATGGAATGACGTGCATTAATTCCAGCAGGACTTACAAAGGATGCATATATCAGTACAGATTGACACGCTGAATGCTAGCTAGCTCAAGCACAAAGAAACCAAAAAGAATCCAAAATCGACGGGGAACTAAAGAAACACAAGCAAAAACACAACAAATGCATGGAATAACAATGGCGTGCCGGCTAATGCAGAGACGTTCAAAGCTTCCTCCCAGGCCCATTCTTGTTGACGAAGGCGTGCCCAATGCCAGGGGTGTGCCCAACGCCACGGCTGTGCCCCGGAATCGTCGGACGGACGTCATCGACGTCGACCATTTGGGATTTATCGCCGTGAATCTCCGACGAGGGAGACACAGCGCCCTCGACCATTCCCTTGGGGACAGCTCCATTGCCATGCGATAGCAAGTATCTCCCGTGATCAGGCAACGGCCTGCCCAGAGAAGCCAAGATCTGAGAGAATAGAACTAAAACTAGTACTAGTGCACAAGTGCAAGTGCTAGCAATGTTCTTGTTAGATGCCATTTCACACTTACACCTAGACTGCACTAGTAGCAAGCTAGCTAGAGGCTTCTAATTACAATGAACTTAGAGAGAGAAGCTACCTTACGTGTGGGTTGATGCACTCCATGCCCCTCCTAGATATATATAGCATCTGACGTGTGTGTGGCCTGTTTTTTGGGGCTATGAATGATAGATTTTAGCTGCGGTTAATGGTTTTTATTTGTACTTTTTGAGATGGTGATAGACAGCAGAAACATAGACGTGGACACACACATGATTTTGGACTCTGAAAACTATTTGGAGAAGTGATTTTGAGAAACTACTTAGATAAGTCACTCTGTTTATTTTAGCTTTCGGAGAAGCCAACGCTAAAAGTCAAAAAGAATAGGTCCTGTAACTATGGCTACATGTACTGTAAAAAGACAAAATTAAGGCACTAGACAACGCTTGCTATCACAGAATTAATGAATGTATAATTAAAAATGTACAGTGGGTAAGGACAAACAAACGAATGAATTAGGAGGTACACAACGGCAATGCAATCAGCTAGCACTCGAGGAAAGAATCTTGAGATGCAGACATGTCAGTTGGATTCTCCTCCTAGGGCGGCCGGAGGCTCAATGTGAATCTTGGACAGACTCTCTACCACTTCACTGATGAGAGTTAATTACAGCTAATTGGTACTGTCCAATTGTCCATGCCTGAACTTTACACACTAAATATGCACCTTCACATGACATCCGGTACCATAGATACAATGACAAAGCTAGGAATAAAATTGAAGATAGACTGAATTATTTATAAAATTAAACTAAGTTGACACAAATATATAGTCTTTTATTCTTATGAAATTTCAAATTCATATAGAAATTGCACAATTGAAGACAAACAATAAAAAAAGATAAATACAAAGTAGGTACCTCGATAATAAAAAGCATATACCTAAAAAATATATAATTATTCTACTATGAGTGAAGAGTAGCGATAAGTCACTTGTGTATAAAATATATCAAAATTAGTTATATAATAGATAATTATGAATGACATTAAAAATTTAGATTGTATGAAATATACCACAAACAAGCTAATTTAAATCACCTGACACATATGCGTGCACAGCCTAGCTAGCTCCTAGCCATACGACAAGTTATTTTGGAGAACTAGCTGGGCTTATGGCTAGCCAGCGAAGCTGCTGATATGAACTGGTGATGGAACATGCAACGCACAGCGTCGATCGATGCTAGCTAGCTCTCGTGTACACGTGATGCATGCACGCGCGCGCCGTCAGTTTGGAGTGGAGCCGCATGCATGTCATGTCCACCAGCACTCGAGGCACGACTTCCGATGGAACATTCGAGGGTTGGAATTCCATCGGGGTTGGAACCGTCGTTATGTATGTAGGGGTGAAAACGGATCGGATAGTTTCCAATTGATCTGGACGAATACGGATACGGATTGTGTCGGATCGGATTTTTTTTGGATAATTCTCGGATTGGATACGGATACGGATTTTTTTTATCGGATACGGATACGAATACGGTAAACCTAGTATCCGTTGAATACGGATACGGATACGGATAATCCGGATAAAACGAAACCGGATATCCGGATTTTCTAGAATCTCCCCCATTTTATTATTTTCAAAATCCGAATAAAATCCAAAAGTCTCTAGAAAATAGCAATTAAATCCCCAAAATTCACCAAAAATACCAGAAAAATCCATGAGACCTGAGGAACACAAATAAAATATTTTTAGCTCATGTTAAAGTTTAATTTACTCATATTAAATTATTTTAAATTCTAAAAATTTATTTTAAGCTTGATTTAATTCCAAAAAATTTATTTTTATAAACAGGGCTTTATAAACTCCAGAAAATCAGGATATTACAAACTATTTACGTATTTTCGTTAATTTTGGATGTATAGTTTAAGGGGTTTTCATGTTCCGATAAATATTTGTAACCGTATTCGTTTTGATTCGTATTCGATTCGTATCTGTATTCGATATTATTCGTATTTGCATTCGTATTCGAGTTATCCGTATTCGTATCCGTATCCGAAAAAAATATGAAAGCAAATATGGTAGAGACATTATCCGTCCGTATCCGATCCGTTTTCACCCCTATATGTATGTACCGTTGGAGAGAGCTCCACGTATTCTTTTTGTATAAGATTTATTCTAAATAAATAAATAAGACAGCTTTTTATCATATTTTTAAAACAGTTTATAGAAAATATTTTTAGATGGTTTATTGGTTTATTAGTATTATATTCGTTTGCACAAGTGCTCACTCTAGAGTTAAAAGATATCAGTCATAACCATAAGCCGCAGCCAAAAATAATGGATCCAAAATTCTCTGATACTTTCAGCCGACATTTGGTCTGATAAATATCTCATGCAAGCACTGCTAGCTATTATGTCCCCCTCCTTGTTCTCCCCGCTTGCCACTGAACAATGTCAACACATCAATGGAGTGATATCTTTCTCTACACACACATACACACACATATAGGAAGCCTTTTTTCTATTCCTGGGTGTAGTTACTCTTTATACCATATATCACAAAGTAGGGAATATCTAACGCAACTGAGGGTTCAGAAAACCGTCTATGATAACGTTTTTGAACCGTCTGTGATGATGATTTCTGTAGTAATGTTTTATGGTGGTATCACTACTACAGAAACATAATTAGTAGACAACAAATCACAGACGGTTTCATAAAATCGTCTGTGATGTACACTATCACATACGGCTTTAATTTGGAGACCGTCTGTGCTGTTGATGTCGGAAAATGTTAGTGTAAGATGTACTCCAACAAAGCTTAGTGTAAAAACACCTTAGCCAAATAGCTTATTTACAGACTTCGGTGCAAAACCGAGAAATATATGGTTTGAACTGAGTACAAATAGAATGAATCCTTTCAGTAGTATGAGCAGCCGACATAGCACTTGGCCTATGACTCTCTGCATCTATAACCTTCCTCCTTAGTTGTGTATGAAGCGAAAGTATATTTTGCTGTTGATATTTATCCAAGCGCCAAAACAACCTGGGAATGATGTTGATGTGTACCTAGCATCGTTGGTGGAAGATTTAAAAATACTATGGAACGAAGGGGTACAGGTATGGAATGCATACAAACGAGAGAACTTCACTTTACGCTCCTTGTTTCTCTACACCATAAATGATTATCCTGCCCTTGCTAACGTGTCGAGCCAGAGTACTAAAGGTGCCAAAACTTGTACTCACTGCTTAGATGGTACCGAGAGTGTGTGTGGCTGAAACACTCACGCAAAACCATGTACATGTGTCGCCGTTGGTTCCTTCGGAGGGCTCACCCATATTGCAAGATGAAGAAACTATTTGACGGAGAGAAGGAGGACGGTGCAGCTCCAAAGCATTTAAACAGAAAAGAGGTTTATAATATGGTTAAGAACTTAGATGTTGTCCTCGGAAAGCGACATAAATTAAAAGCTCATGAGAAAAGCATCTGAAAGAAGAGATCAATATTTTGGGACTTACCATATTGGAAGTACCTAGATGTTCGGCTCTATATCGACGTCATACACGTAGAGAAGAATGTATGTGACAGCTTGATTGGTCTCTTATTGAACATTCATGATAAAACAAAGGACAGTGTCGACGCATGGCTTGACTTGGTTCATATGGATATCAGGCAGAGTTAGCACCGATAAAAATAGATAATGAACAAACGTACCTTCCCCCTACGTGTGACACTCTGTTTAAGGCCGAGCAAACAGAACTGTGCCAGTGCTTGCATGGTGTTAAAGTTCCGTCTGATTATTCCAGCAACAAGAAGAAATTTGTTTCGATGCAAAATTTGAAGTTAAATGGCATGAAGTCTCATATGTGCTGATGATACAGATGCTCCCTATTGCAATTCGAAATATTTTACCGATCAAAGTCCGAGAGACAATCATGAGGCTCTACAGGACAAGATGGTGATGACTCTATGTCATTTTAAGATGTATTTTCCTCCTTCATTTTTCGATATCATGGTCCATCTCATTGTTCACATTGTGTGGGAGATAAAAATGTGCGGACCCGTATTCCTACGTAGCATGTACCCGTTTGAGAGCTTTATGGGAATTCTCAAGTCCTATGTACGGAATCGATCTCGGCTGGAGGGCAGCATCGTCGAAGGTTATGCAAGCGAAGAGGTCATTGAGTTTTGTGTCGATTGTATGGCTCAGATTGAACCGATAGGTGTGCCTCAATCTCATCATAAGGGGAGGCTCAAGGGTATTAGAACTATCAGAAGGAAAGCAATCATGCAAATATGGACGTGTATGCTCAAGCCTATTTCATGGTCTTGCAATACATGACTGAAGTGTCCCCTTATGTCGACCAGCACAAAGATGTGTTTCGGCAACAGAATCCGTAGCGGTCGGATGTTTGAATCATGAGAGAACACAACAGTCGGTTCAACCAATGGTTGAAGGAGCAAATCACTAGGAGCTCGCCAAGTGAGATGCTAACATAGTTGGTAAAAAGGCCGACATTTACAGTTGTGGCATGGCAAAGATATGACATAAATGGGTACATATTCTATACACAGGCTCAGGATGTAAAGAGAACTAACCAGAACAGCAGTGTCCACATAGATGCGTTCAGTACCGATGGGTTGGGAAACTCGTACTATGGGTTCATAGAAGATATTTGGGAGCTCGATTACGTGGTTTTCAAGATCCCCTTATTTCGGTACCGTTGGGTGCATCTCATATAAGTGAAGGTTGACAAGTACGGTGTCACTACCGTGGACCTCCAACGTGTCGAATACAAAGATGAACCATTCGTACTTGCTAACCAAGTTGTTCAAGTTTTCTATGTAACCGACCCGGCAAATAAAAAGTGCCATGTAGTTCTTCATGGAAAAATGAGAATTGTTGAAGTAGAGAATGTAGTGGACGAGAACGAATACAATCATTTTGACGAGTTACCTTCTTTTGGAAATGGCATAAGGGTCGACGATGAACAACGTGACAAAACTAGTTACATACGCATTGATCATCATGAAGGGCTAATTTTTAAAGAAAATAAGCAAGTGGAATGAGAATGTACGATACATATAGGCATTTGCATTTATGTATATAACAATGCATGTATGTGATGTATGTGTGAATTTGCATTTATCTATATAACAATGCATGTGTGTGATGTATTTGTGAATTTGCATTTATGTATGTAACATCCTGATTTTTAGAAGAATTTAAAGCCCTTATTTTAAAAATAAATTTTTATAATTTTTCTGGAATTAATAAAGCTTAAAATGAATTTTTGGAAATTAAAATGATTTAATGTGATTAACATGAACATTAACATAAGCTAAAAATAATTTACTTGGATTCCTGGTGCCTCAAGGATTTTTCTAGAATTCTTGGTAAATTTTTGAGATTTATTTGCTATTTTCTAGAGCCTTTTATTTTTATTTGAATTTCTGAAAAAAGAAAAACTGGAAAACCCAAAAACCCTGTAGGCCAAATCCTCTCGGCCTGCTTCCCCCCACACGCGTCGGCCCAGCACGCTATCCACCCGAGCCGGCCCACCCCCTGCCACGTGTCGGCCCTGTGCCCCGCCCCCCGCGCCACGTGGCGGCCATCCCACGCCGCCGCACCCCGCCCGCGTGCTGCACGCCGTGAAACCCTAGCACGCCCGTGCCTCGTCCTTGACCTCAGCCGTTCGATGCCATCCCCGTGCCACACGTCGTCCTCGATCAGAACTCTCGCCGCACCCGCGCCGTCTCCGAGTTGGACTCCTCGAGCCCCGTGCTTAAAACCCGCGCCCGCCGCCGCCTTCCCTCACCCGTGCGCCGTCGTCTCCGCCTTTGCCCTCGCTGTGTGACGCTGCCCCTCGTCGAAACACACCCAGACCGGACTTGCAGCCGTTCGGAGCCTCACCGGAGCTTACCGTCACCGTCTCACCCTCCTCCACGCCGATGCCGTCTCCCAGATCGCCGGTGAGCACCGCCGCCTCTCGCGCCGATGTCCCGTGCCCACTCCGCCGTCACCACCGTTGTCGGTCCGCACCCACCGCTGCAATGCGCCGCACCCCCATCGAACCCCTACCGCTCCTTGGTCCGTGTGCGCGAACCCCGCACCCGCGACATGCCCGTGCCACGCGTCGAAGATCCCACGCATCGAACACTCTATGATGTCTTATTACAGCAAAGGGCTTATTATAGACGGTTTTATTTCAGAACCATCTGTGATATTGTTATCACAGACGATTCTTAAATAGAACCGTCTGTGATAACAATATCACATATGGTTTTAGTTTAGAACCGTCTATGATAATAATGATATCACAAACGGTTCTAGTTTAGAACCGTCTGTGATAATTATATCACAGACGGTTCTCAACTAGAACCGTCTGTAATAAGCTTTCCTATATATACCCTCAAGCTAGGGTTTTGCGCGTACACTGTAGTTATTAGCTATACCAACTAGCACAGAGACATAACATCGCCGCTCTCCTGATCGAGCCCGTTGCTGCCTTCGTCCCCTGAGCTCGTCGCCAACTGCCTTCCCCAAGCTCATCGCCGACCGCCTAGCTTCCCTGAGCCCGTCATCGGCTGCCTAGCTTCCCCGAGCCCGTCGCCTACTCTAGTCCCCAAGCCTGGGCTTTCCATACTCAAGTATGCATGTTTCCAGCTAGCGAGCGTAAGAATGGAGCGAGCAAGCCTGCAACTATTTAGCGAGCCTACAACTATGAAGAAGATAAGAACATACATACCTACTTCTACGACTTACTCTCTCTTTCATTGGAAAGACTATGGGCCTATGGCAGATACGCCATGCTTTCGAATCCAAATGGGGATGAGATGGCTAATTTAGCACTGTTATGAATATATAGTTGTTTCATGGATATATATACTTATGAATATATGCTAAATCTTACTTGTTGTAGTTGTTTCTGTATATGTTACTGTTAAATCTTACTATTATGAATATATAGTTGTTTCATGAATAGATATACTTATGAATATATGTTAAATCTTACTTGTTATAGTTATTTAGGTATATGTTATTGTTAAATCTTACTATTATGAATACATAGTTGTTTCATGAATATATATATATATATATATATATATATATATATATATATACTTATGAATATATGTTAAATCTTACTTGTTGTAGTTATTTCTGTATATGTTACTGTTAAATCTTACTGTTATGAATATATAGTTGTTTCATGAATACATATACTTATGAATATATGTACTTTCATGTAATTCCATGTCATTTTTAAATTGATATATATATATATATATATATATATATATATATATATATGCAACATTGTGCTTACTTTTCATATATGAGAAGGCTAACATGTCATCTATGCGTTTTTCAACATCATCACCGGATGCATCCGCTCCAAAATCCAAACGTCAAGGAAGAGGACTATCGAAAAAGCCTGAGGGACGATTTACCATCACAGAGGTCGATGGATCTGGGACCCATCTCCTTCCTCCGCATTTCGAAGAATGATCGTAATAGTTACACGAGAACGAATTAATATCACATTCGATTCATGGAAAACCATGACTGAGACTCCGAAACGTGAGCTGTTGACAGAAATTTTTGCATCGTTCGAGATCCCGAAAAAACACCACGACTCCGTGCAACGATATGCCTTACTAGCGGCGTGCAAAGCATAGAAGAACTTCAAGAGCATGCTTGTCAAGCAGTATATGAAAAAGGATCTAACGCCCTTTCATAAGTACCCATTTCTAGAACCACAATAGGAAAAGTTTAAGGTGATGAAGATGACCAAAGATTTTAGAAGTGTAAGTGCGGCGCACAAGGCCCTCCAGGCAAAAAACACACACCCCCACAGACTCGGCATAGCTGGGTATGCAGTGGAGGAATGAGGACGAACAGGCAATCTTGCGAGACACCGCCCCGCCATTTGCCACGATCCCGAATGAGCGCGCTCGGAATTGGATTAGAGCGAGGTCATCTACCACGTCGTCGGGGGAAATCTCCTTCCAAAACCTTACAGACCAGAAAGTGTCCCACCGCTTGGTAAGATATCGAACTACGTAGCTTGTAATTACTCCATAACTTCGTAGGAAGCGAAATAACATGTCGGGCTCTTGTAGGAAGCGTTGAATGTAGAATCTTCCGAGGGATCATTCCAGGCAAGTAGGGAGAAAGATATACTCTCCGCGGCCCTGAGAAACAAGAAGCACCCGGGTCGTACGAGAGGCCTTGGGCTTTATGTTCCTTGGAAACATAGTTTCTCATATGACTCCAAATTGTATCGGAGTTGGAAGAGAACCAAAGCCGAGCGTGAGGCACGGCTACGAGAGAAGATCAAGGCATCTCTTAGAGAGGAGCTGGCTGATTACGTCAGAGATAAGATGCGTGTCTAATCCTACGATGGAAAGTGAGGCTAGATTTCCTGTGAACGACAATCTGGTAATAATTATTATCTCTAGAATGCTCGATCCGTTGATAGGTCTATTGGAGTAGCTAATTTTGTATCGTTATATAGGAGCCTACGAAGTGCAAGCTCCATGTGAGATATGCCTCTGTTCCCTTGTGCGCTGCTTGGGGTCAAACATATCCGTCTGGTCATGGCGCCATGATGCATGGTGCACCTTTAGCACCAGGCTTCGAAAAAGTTAATGTGGATGGTGTGCATGCCAATTTCGAGGTCGTCCCGTGTAACACCTTAGCTCATGATAGCCCATGTGTGTGTGCACATGAGGTTATGGATTAGTCCCACATTGCTAGCTTAACATATAAACCTATAGGCACCATTGGTAATAACCTCCGATTAACCATTTTACGCGAAGCGAGGATGAAAGCGTAAGCAGGTTGTTATGTGTGCGTGACTTATCTATAATGGGGTTAGGCCTAAGCCGATTTGAATTCTAGGGCGTTACAAATGATATTAGAGCCGACCCTCGTCGTTACAGGGGCACGTACGGGTCAGGGGCATGGGCATATGACATATAGCGCGTGTGGGCCCAAAGTGGACATACGACATAGTATATGTACCAACACTGGACGCACGGACGTGTGCCAAGAGGAGGAGATCCTGGTCATTTGCCCCAGTGTGGGTATGTTGGACCGACGAGGATGTCGGGTTCTTTAAGGAGGTGTATGTAACACCTCGGCCCATGATAACTCATGTGTGTGTGCACATGAGGTTATGGATTAGTCCTACATTGCTAGCTTAACATGAGAAGCACTAATATGTAAACCCGTAGGCACCATTGGTAATAATCTTCGGTTAACCGTTTTACGCAAAGCGAGGACGAAAGCGTAAGCATGGTGTTACGTGTGCGTGACTTATTTATAATGGGGTTAGGCCTAACCCGATTTGGATCTTAGGGCATTACATCCCGCTACCGAAGCCCCCTAACGATGAGCTCTTGACTCTAAGGCAAGCCATTGGAACATTCATCCAGTGACCCAAAAGCGACATCTGCCTGAAGGCTTCTTCACCGGTGGTAGATCTACAAGGGCAATTCGAACCAGAGCTACATGCACTGGTGCCATCTCCACAAGGCCTATCTGCACCACCGCTACCTGCACCAGTGTCATGTCCACGGGTGCTATTCCTGGTGAAGCAACTTGCACCGATGCTACCTGTACAGTTAACTACTATGAAGTCGACCTATAGCTGAGGCAGCAGGGGCAAATCAAAGAAGACCGATGATGATATCCCATACCTGCCATTGGCCCGTAAATTTGAGCTAGGCGATCCACTGATCGTCCCGATAGAGCGCCTCCTAACCCTAGGACTTAGTTGCCAGAAATTAAACTCTTGGTATATGGAACAGGCCTATAAGCTACAGGAAGAACGGCGCTCAGGTATCATTGTCAAATTCAGGCTGGATCATTTACAGCACGAAGTTCATGATTGTGCCTTCGCGGTGACTTTTGAGGATTTATTTGATCTTTTCACGCTCAACACTCTCGACGCCTCACTCGTTCGATGCTAGACGTTGTAAATATGTACAATCGCAGTCTCTGTTCATATAATACCGATAAATATCATATATAATTTGTTGCTTTTGTGTGTGTATATATAGACACATGGTGACTGAAGCTAGATCATCCAAATCACTAATTGGTTTCCTGGACCCACGCTTGGTTGCCATGGATACCATCAACGGGGATGCATCCTTCATCGAGAGGTATATTACAACAGTACTGCTGGCTCACCGTGATAAGAAATTTGTACTTATACCCTACAATTAAGGATTCCATTGGATTTTAATTGTAATTATACTAAAATGAAAGAAGACAATATATCTTGATTCCCTAAGTAAGAACAAAACTGACTACACAGTTATCACCCAATTACTCGATAGGTAAGTACATTTTCTTCATACACAACTATATTGTGCTCTTTCTTTCCTTCCAAATGACTAAGCTAACTTTTTCGAATCACGTAGGTCGTTCGCCACGTACGTGGCTCGACGGAAGGGGTAAATTTTTTGAAATTTTTGGGTATTCGCTAATACACATTAATTAATCCTATACAACACTTGGTAGTAATGCCTCTTGAATTAACACATTCTATTTTTTTGCAATACCACCAGCAGCCGCGGGGTAACACGTGTAGATTCTACGTTTGCCACCATATGAGTCTACTACTTGATTCCTCGAAGATCACCAATCCTGAGGTTTGTCAATCTTTTCATAATTATTTCATACTTATCAAGTTATATATGTACGCACATTGATATTCCTGTTGACAGGCTGCGCCCATCTCTACTACTGCGTTGCAACAGCCCGACCTTACATAAATTCGAGAAGAGTGCACATTCTTTATGATGTCTAGAGTCGTAAAATCAGATGGAGAGTTCCACAACGTAGAATGATTTTTTATTTGAAATAAGATTGACATTAATTGTAATTGTGTATTTGTTAATGGATATTTTATTTTATTTCAATTAATTGATTTGCAAAAAGGATATTTTTGTTTGTGAAATGAATTGAGATGTGAATTGGATGTATATATGTACATGTTGATCTACTTGTTTCAGAGGCTAGCCAATAAACATAAATAGATTTAGGAGTAGAAAAGAATATCACAAATGGTTTTTAATTAAAAATCGTCTGTGATAGTTATAATCACATACGGTTTTTAACTAAAAACCATATGTGATATTTAGATATCACAGGCAGTTTTTAGATATCACAGACTGTCAATTCAGACGGCTCACGAAATCTTGTGTGATGACCTCGTATCATTACTAACCCATCAATTCAAACAGCTCACGAAGCTGTCTGTGATGACGTTTTTCAACCGTCTGTAATACAGTTTTTTGTACTAGTGTATGTATAGCTTTTTGAACATACTCTTTTTTATGTATGAATATGAAAGTATTAGAAAAATATGCCAAAAACCATATGCTCCCTTGCAATTTTTTTGTGTGGCTCGCATTGGAGTATCTTAGAATTAGTATATAAATATATCTAAGGTGATAAAGGAGTAGGTGGTATATCTTAGGTGGGAGTAGTTGCACTCGTTAGTAGAATGAATTTTTACTATATATATATATATATATATATATATAAATATATATAACTGTGATATCATGGTGTCTTGACACCATGATTTAAAATAGGTATTAACCGTATGTATTATGTGAGAAAATTTTAAATATTTTTAGATGTTAAGTTTAACTAGTTTACTAACTATCTCAAACAAGTTTGAACCAAAATTGAAACTAGAGTTGCCTTTTTAATGATAGTTTATTTGTAGCTATGTGCTGATATATATAAAAATCAGCAAAGCATGTGATAAAACAATGTTGAAAATAATTTGAGTATATTTTCCAAGGTATGCGTTTCATTTGATTTGTTATAGATGGGTATATACCTTAAAATTGATTTTTTGAAAAATATAGCCGAATTTGAATTGAATTCGTGCATTTAAAACCATGGTGCCCTACACCATGGTATCCCATTTTAGCATTATATATATAAATATAAAAATATATGTATATGTATATGTATGTATGTATATGTATATGTACACACACACAGATATATATGTATATGTATATGTATACACACACACACATATATATTATGTATATGTGTGTGTGTGTGTGTGTGTGTGTGTGTGTGTGTGTGTGTAATGCAAGATATATCCAAGTGAAGCTCATATGCCTCTTTTAGCATAAACCCAATTTGCTAATATACTAATTTAGTTAGATTCTAAACTTATGACTTGGCTATTTTTACACTAAAATCAATATCTATTTTTGAGTCAAGTTTATCATGAAAGCAAAATCTCTCCGCTTTCACTTTTATTTTGAGTTGGTTGTCACAACTATTACCAGTTTATTATTTATTTATTTATGAAAACTACATAAATGTTACGTTCTACACTTTTTGCTCATGTATGAGGGCACGACTATTTGAATATATTTTTAACAATATGCAGAGGTTGTACAATTTTGCCCACAAGATATGGTTAAGTCATAATATCGGCCGCTACATGCTTCCGTAGGCATGTGACTAAGAAAATCATAACAAGCCTTTTACAATGCTTAGTTCTGGTACTTACACCCACTCTAGGATTAATCCTCAACACTGGCGACAGTGACGGCTCCCTTCCCGGGTTACACCTCACCCCAGAACGTTCCCACTCCGGATTGCATTTTCAATGAGGAACCTAGTTGTTAGGGAGTCTATGGCCTTCTCGATAAAATCGATAAGGGTAGTGACCATTACGGGTCACTCCCACCAATCACATCAGAAATCTAAAAATCCACATATCAATCTAAGAGCACAGAATTCACATTAGAGCTAAGCAAATTAGTGGGCTAGGTTTGTCCCATAACCAGACTTGTGGTTGCACAAAAAAAAGATGAGCACAAGAATTCAATCCTTAAGCGACCCGGGCAAGACCAACCACAAACCCAAAGCTAGTACAATCCCTGCATAGCTATTCAAGAAAGAACGCATGCAATCCCTACACGACCCATCCAAATGTGACACGTGCAATCCTTGTATGGCCATTCCAAAAATGACACATGCAATCCCTACACAGTCAAACCAATATGCGTAATCCTTGCACCGGCCTCTATCCAACCACTCATTATTGTCTCTACCATTTTAGAAAATATTTTTTTATTTCTAGTTGTAACCCATGTTACCATTATTTTTATGTTTTCAAGTTCAGTTGGCAATGTTTATGTCGTACTTTATTTTACCACTATGGCATTTCTAAGCACAACTATAGTCTACAAGAGTTTAACCAATGGTGGAGTTATCATTATTTGTAAGTATCCTATGGCGACATGAGAAGGGAATATCAATAATCAATAAGAGGGATTACAAAGTATCAAGTGCATGGTATAACTAGACATTCAAACTTTAACATAGCTTTTTAACTAATATCGTAATAAGAATGCATGTATATTTGAAAGTAAAATATTGCATTTGAAAACTAGGTTCAATATGATTAATTATAAAGACTTTCCTTCATCCGAAGCATCAAAGTTTATACACGTGAAATCATCCACATTCAATCAAACATTCAAACAAATTCAAATGAACTACAAAAATTATGATTCTAGTATTGTTAGAAATGTTTTGAATTTAGATTAATTTAGAAATAAAAATAACCGGATTTGGGTTTGAAATGAAGAAGATATGGCCTTTCAAAGTTTGAACCAAAATTAAATTCCTAAAATTCAGGGTAGGGCCATCTAGAATTTTTTAATTTTTGAATTGTTTTTCTAAAGGAAAATCTTCAGTGGCTAACAGGAGGTTTCACTGGAGGGTTTTCTTTTCATTTCTATTATTTTCCTTAAGGAAATCATTAAGGGGCTGATAAGTGGGGTCCATTGGTTTTATTTATGTTTTCATTTATTTTAATTTAGGAGAAAGGCTGAGGCTGACAAGTGGGATCACGGCTCACATAGACTAGGTTTACTTGACCATTTATTGAGAGGTAGGGCCCATTGGTTAGTAATAGTGGTCCATAGGACGGGTCTATACGATGGGTTAATGGAAATGGGGCCCACATGTCAGTGAGTCATAGTGTAAATCCTAGGTTAACTAATAATTTCTAATCTCTAGGGCCCATATGTCATACTGACATCAATCGCATCATTAATAGTAACTAACATATCAATTTAATTAATGGCTTGGGGCCCACTTGGTAGTGAGTTATGCTCATCTTCTTCCTTCGCTTGGCAGCGGCTCGGCCGAGCTTGGCACCGGTAGTGAGGGGTACAGTGTGCAAGCGTGAGGGGGTAAAACTAGTATGACTATGGGCCTTTGAATGGTAGTATGACTGATCGGTATAACTAACTGATACCTGGTAGCTAATTTTTAGAGAGGTACGTACTCATCTGACATTCCTTGAATCGATACTACTGTATGTGTTGCACGGTAGTACCGCAGAGCAGTATGACCGCATGATGTTGGCGGTACTAATTTTCAAATATGTGTGTTCTAGAGAATTTTCTCTCCTCTAGAAATCAATACTACCACAGCTGGGTTGCAGTACTACTGCATGATCAGTACTACCAGACCTTATGAGAGCAATACTATCGATATTTAAAGTAACGGCTAGTTTCTATATATTTAATGAAACTCAAATAGTTGTTGACCCCCCCCAATGGTCATCCTGGTGGGTGGAGGCTATAAATACTTCCCCACCTGCAACAAGGGTTCTTTTTGTTGACCTTGTTGAATACCCTTGAGCCCCTTGTGTATTCTCTGCTACTCATTTGCTCCAATTTCATATTTTGGGGTAGTTGAGAGCATTCAAGTGCATTGCATCATTAGTTGATCATTGTGGCACTTGAAAACCTTCAAGCAAGCACTGTGTGGTGATCTCTTCAAAAAAACTCATGAAGAGACTCAGCACCAATTGTGAGTGGTGCAGTGCTCGTTATCTCTGGGGTGGAGGAAGAGCAACCTTACTGCACTCGAGATGTTTAAGGCTTAATTTATGAAGCCGGTCCAATCTGTTTGGGCTAATATCAATGTAGAATAGTGAAGACTGGCAAGTTTTCTTTGTCTTTACTTTTTGCATTTACATTGTTAGCACTTATATTAAATTGAATTATATAGCTAGAAGTGTATCCAGTATTGATATTGTTGTGGTGTCTTAGTGAAACCTAGCGTATTTAGGCATTAGTTGTGCAAAGGGTTTTTGATTTAGTTCGTACTTGCTCAAAATTGTTATTTAACCAAAAAAATTTAAAACCTCCTATTCAACCATCTCTAGACAGTTATCCTTGATTCTACAAGTGGTATTAGAGCTCGGTCTCTCTTTATTAGGCGTTACCACCTAGAGAGTAAGGATGGCTAGTGAGGGTATATATCTAGGAAAGGTACGTCTATTTGATGGTTCAAATTATGCTTATTGAAAAATTCGCATGACTATATATTTAAAGGCCATGAGTATGGGTATATGGAGGATTGTAAGTGAGGGTTTCGTCATGCCTCTTGATGCTACATGCCCCACGAATCTTCAAGAGAAAAACACTCACCTCAATGCTCAATCGAGTGAGCAATTTGAAAATCACTCATGAGATATGGACTACACTCTCAGAAATTCATGAGCGCACATCCACCGTAAAAGCTGCCAAATTGCATAGACTTTGAATCAAATATAAAATATTTACAATGTTACCTCATAAAAACATCAATGAGATGTATTATAAACTTAACAATATTGTAAACGATCTCAAAGGCCTAGGCACCTCTCTAACCGATGTTGATATTGTTCGCAAGATGCTTAGGACCCTACTAGAGAAATACGAGACCTTGGTGACATTATTCCTCAAATCACCTGAATTGCCAAGGATGATGCCTACCAAACTCTTGGGTAATCTCATAACCAATAAGTTGTACAAGAAAGATAAGGAGGTGCTTTTAGAGTAATCCTCCTCTAAGAACAAGATTACCACATTCAAGGTGAAAGCGAAATGAAGTGACGAGATGAAAAATGACGAAGATGACTCTAAAGAGGAGATGGCTCTCCTTGTGAGGAGAAGAAGAAGTTCATGAAGAGGCGCTCAAACCAGAGCACTAACTTCGACAATAGCAAGAAAGGGCACTCCTCCAACAACAACAAGCGATGTAACAACATCCATTATTATGAGTGTAATGAGAAGGGACATATTGCCTTTCATTGTCCTAATAAGAAGGATGACAAGGCCAAATCATCTAAGAAGAAAGAATTCAATGGCAAGAAGAAGCTCTTCAAAAAGCTTCATAAAGATGGCAACGGTGAATCCCATATTAGAGAGTGAACTCTTATGAGGAGTATTCTAACTCTGACTCCGATGATGATGGGTCCTCAAAGAAGAGGAAACTTGTTGGCATTGCCATCAAGGAGGCTCCTTCGCTTTTCTCTTCTCCCACATGCCTCATGGCACAAGGAGATAGGTGAACTACAAAATTGGTAGAAGACATTGGATGCTCGATAGCGGTTGCACTCAACACATGGCCGGAGACCAGAAGATATTTACCACATTTGAAAGTGGTGGGAATGAGACAATCACATTTAGGAACAATAGCAAAGTAAAGGTAATTGGATTGGATAAAGTAGCTATCTCAAATGATATTTCTATTTCCAATGTATCACTTATTGAGATATTGAATTTTAATTTGCTATCTGTGCTCAATTATGTGATCTTGGCTCATTTGTACTTTCTCTCAAGATGGTGTCAGGGCTTCATGATAAAAAGAAGGTGATTTGGTTTTCAAAGTCTTTCAATTTGGCAATCTCTATTTGGTGGGTTTCTCTTCAAATGATTCATGTGTGAAAACATGTTTAATTGTGAAAGCCTATTTGGGTTAGCTTTGGTATAGGTGGCTATCTCACATGGGGATGATGCAACTTAAAAAGCTTTTCAAATATAACTTAGTTGTTGGCTTGAAAGACAAGAAGTTTGAAAAGACAAGCTTTATAGTGCTTGTCAGGTCGAAAATCAAGTGGCTAACTCTTATCATTCCAAAAATATTATGTCAACTTCTAGACCATTGGAACTCTTACATATGGATTTATTTAGACCAACTGCCAACTACCTATAAGAGCATCAGGGGTAATAATTTTTGTTTCATTATTATGGATGATTACTTGAGATACACTTGGAGTTTTCTTTCTACATGATAAATACGAAGCCTCCGGTATTTTCGAAATTTTTGCTAAAAGTGCCCAAAATAAATTTGATTTAAAAATAAAGAAAATCTGTAGTGATAATGGTTTTGAGTTTAAGAATACTAAAATTGAAGATTTTTGCGATAAACTTGGAATAAAGCATTAGCTTTTCATAACCAACACTCCAGAGCAAAATGAAATTGTAGAGAGGAAAAATAGAACACTAATTGAAATGATAAGGATAATGTTTGATGAGTATAATATTTTTGATATTGTTTGGGCAAAAATAATCAATACCACTTGTCATACCACAAACTGTCTTTATTTGTATCAACTTTTGAAAAAGTCTTCCTATAAGGTTCTCATTGGAAGAAAATCAAACATCACTTATTTTCGTGTTTTTGGTTGCAAGCTTTATATTTTGTAGGAAGGTGTTCGCTTTTCAAAATTCCAAAATCGTTGTGATGTTGGATTTCTTCTCAGTTATTCATCTAATAATATAGCTTATCGTGTCTTTAACAAAACCTTTGGTTTAGTTGAGGAGACGTGTAATGTGTAATTTGATAAAACTAAACGCTCTTAAGAAAAGCAAGAGAATTTGGATGATGTAAGTGATGAAGGATTAAGGCAATTCATGAAGAAATTGCAAATTGGAGACATTAAACGAAAAGAAGACTCCAATGAACCATGCTCTTCCACTTAAGTCAAGTTGAAATTGAAGAAGTGGAAGACAAGGAAGAAAATCAACCGTCATATGTCCCTTCGAAGTCTCACAATGCTATTGCAAAGGATAATCTAATAGATCAAATATTGAATGACATTAGTAAGGGTGTTCAAACTCGATCGCATGATACTTCTTATTATGAATATTATTCGTTTGACTCTTCTTTTGAGCCTAAATATATAGATGAAGCACTCGAAGATCCGGATTGGGTAAATTCAATGCATGAAGAACTTAATAACTTTGCCTAAAATAATATTTGGACCTTGGTGAAAAAGCCCAAGTAGCACAATGCCATTGTGATAAAATGGGTCTTCTAAAATAAGCAAGATGAGATGAATTAGTTGTGAGAAACAAGACTTGATTGGTAGCTCAAGAATTCACACAAGTCGAAGGTTTGGATTTTGGTGAAACCTTTGCTCCCGTAGCTAGATTTGAATCAATTCGTATATTACTTGCTTTTATATCATGTTTTGATATTAAATTATTTTATATAGCTGTTAAAAGTGTATTTCTAAATGGTAGAATAGCCAAACTCGTGTTTGTTAAATAACCACATAGTTTTGAGGAACCTAAGAAATCAAACCATGTGTATAAACTCTCCAAGGTGCTATAGGGTCTCAAACAAACTCCTAAAGTATGGCATGAGCACTTTTGAGATTTTAAATTAGAAAGGTTGGTACAATCTTCACTACTACAGAAAAGGTCATGCTAGATACCTCATCATAGACAGTTCTATAGAATCCATCAGTGTTAAGCTCCAGTATAGTTATCTCAGACAGTTTGACTAGTGTGATTGTCTATGTTGCAACCGATGGTAAGAACCATCTATGATGACCTACTTATCACATATAGTTTTTCATACAAACCGTCTATGATATATCATAGATGGTTTATATAAAAAAACCATCTGTAATATCTGACATATCATAGATAATTTTTGTTAAAAGCTGTCAGTGATACATCATATATGGTTTGTTTTAAAAAAAACCATCTGTAATGACCTATTTATCATAAACGGGTTTTGAATGGAAGTGTCTGTGATATTCACTACGTTATTAAATACCCTTGTCCCGACAGATATTTTATCTATTAGGTGGTGTCACTTTAAGGCAATTTGGTGAAAGAATACCTGAGATTTGGAAGGGTGCTTGTGTATCCATTTGTTTTTGGTAATCTAAGGTATTATATATAATGAAATGCATTATATTCTAGCTAGATCTACACACTTTTTGTTTGCAAGGAAAGAGAAATTATGAATCATAGCTAGCTATTTTAAATGGAGAGTGGGTCACTCCTATCTACTTTAATTCTTGTTGGATTAGTTCATAAATTTGTTATATGTGTTGCGTAGATGGACCGAAGGTGGATGTACATTGAGAACCGTGTGAGTGAAGAGTAAATCGATGGTATGTATGCTTTTAGAAGAACTACCGAGCAGGATATATTGAAAAGTGGAATGGAATTTATGTACTGTCCACACATTGATTGCGAGAATCTTAAGATATTTACCAATTCAGCAAATATAGAAGCATACTTGATTCAAAAGGGGTTTTAAAAAAGGGTATACATGTTAGAGTAGTCACAGTGAAGAGCAAATTACATATAAAGATAGTAACATCATCGAGAAAGACAACGATATACCGTATATCGATGTTTTTTTGATGAGGATATGTTGCACGATGATAATCTGGATCAGATATTACATGATGCAGAAGGGAACTATAGTGAGAGAGAGTTTGATAAATTCAAGGGCTTCATGGAGAACTCGGAGAAATCGTTGTTCCTGGGCTACAAGCCAAAATGCACAAAGTTGTCAATCATACTTGAACTGCTCAAATTGAAGGTAAGAAATAGTTGGTTCGATAAGAGTTTGACAACATTGTTAGATCTCTTAGCTGACATGCTTTCGGAGAGAAATGTGTTGCTCAAAACCACGTACCAAGCAAAGAAGGTTCTCTATCCGCCAACAATCCCATAAGTACTAATCCAAATCCATCAGATTTTCGGATGTGTTTGGGAAGTGGATTCTTACGTCTTATGGGGACATTCCATATCTCATCCGCCGTTCAATTTGTCTCAATCGCCATGAGTACTAGTAGTAAGCGATAGTGGTCATATAGACTAGTGTGGTCGTAGAGCTGATCATAGATTTAAGCCCTAATCGTTTCGGCTTTAGCTTCTAGTTTTAGCTTTTTTTTTCACTATTCACTACACTATCCACTAACTCAACTACAGTAAAAAAACAGCCAGCCACAGTAAAATTTCAGCCAAAAGTCAGAAGCCATCGCTAAAACGATCACCACCTTAATTAGACCTAAAGACAACTAGATTAACTCTATCACACATAAATATTTTGGCAAGCGTACCGATCATTAGTTGTTTCATTTGCATGTACGCGCAGACAATGGTTGCGATGACGCAGATCACGAAGAAAATCATGGCGAAGGGCAAGGAGGAGCTGTACCCAGTGAAACCGGCGGACTGCGGCAAGTTCCTGGTGTTGTCGATCGGGACGGGGTCGACGTTGGACGAGGGACTGTACACGGCAAAGCAGTGCCCCCATCATCGACATTTTCACAGCGGCCAGCTCGGACCTCGTGGACATCCACGTCGCCGTGCTGTTCCAGTCACTGCACATCGACGGCAACTACCTCCGACTCCAGGATAACTCGCTACGGGGGACCACGGCCACGGTGGACGCGGCGACGCCGGAGAACATGCGGCACCTCGTCGGGATAGGCGAGCGGATGCTGGCTCAGCGGGTGTCGAGGGTGAACGTGGAGACCGGCAGGTACGAGGCGGTGCCCGGGGCCAGGAGCAACGCCGACGTGCTCGTCGGGTTCGCGAGGCAGCTCTCCGAGGAGAGGTGGGTTAGGCTCGGGCGCCGCGGCAGATGATATTGTGTTGTTACTTGTTAGTCATGGATGGATATTGAGTGCGATCTTTTTTGTACCGTGTCGTCTGTTCGCTCCTATTGCGCCGATCTCCATGTTTATCAGTGCGCCAATTCTGCAATCCAGATGGGCTTAGGATAGTCTAGCGGTGTGACTTTTTATATGTGTGATGAGTAGAGTTCAGTTTCTATCATATATTAGTAAGTTTATTTGTGTGCATTTTTCATTATGATTCTTGAGGATTCGCCAATATCAGTGATGGCCCTGATGAAGGTGTATGGGATTACCCCAAAAATTTCCATGAATATCAAGTATGTGCACCTAGTAATACACAGGCTATAGAATAATATACACTCTTTGTTCTCTTGGCGGCCCGCAGGCCATCAACCCAACAATCAACAAACCCACCAACCCAACAGGGGTACCAAGGCATCCCCTCTCTGATTGATCCACTTTGGTGCCCTACGCCCTAGTTGCATCAGGCAAATCCCCAATTCTGAAGATATCTAGAGCATATATTTAGTTCAACTTTCCTCGTGCAATTTAATATGTTTATTGCTGATACATAACAATATTAGTAAGATTATTAGCTTCCATCATATATTAGTAAGATTATTTATGTGCATTTTTCATTATGATTCTTGAGGATTCGAGAATATCAGTGATGGATCTGATGAAAGTGCATGGGGTTACCCCAAAATTTTCCTTGAATATCAAGTATGTGCACCTACTAATACACATGTTAGATATATACCATATAGCTATGTATTTACCCTATTATATAAGGGGTTTCCTATATATATATATATATTATATTGACCCATTGGCTTCACAATGAAGATAAGCACTATTCATAACGTGGTATCAGAGCCATATCTAGGGTTTCGTTATACCTAGAGTTTTGTTTGGTCGCCGCTGTTTTTCCTCAGCTGCTCTGCTTGTCATCTCCAGCGCCGCCGCTGCCTGGGATTCCTCACCCCTGGTTTTCTTTCATCGCCATCGTCGTCGCTCAATTCGGATTGATCCGATCAAGGCTTCTTCCATCAAAGCCGCCGCCCTACTTCAGCATCCGCCATCGCGTCAGATCTGGTCGTTGTCAGCCAGCACTACCGCTCTTCCACCAGCCACAACCGCCGCGCCTCTTCCTCGTTGGTTCCCTTATCACCGACTCATCCTCGCCGGACCCTGACCGTCGCCTCCGCCCGTGGCAGCTCCTACTTTGCCTCAGCTCCCCCGACTATGACGGCTTTCCATGTAGCCGGGCGACGAGGGCTTTTCAGGCCCACGCGTGAGGGAGGGTCGGTGCTGCTCGGATCCCTACTGATCTGGGCCACCACAGTGTGAGGGAGGGCCGTCGCCGCTGGCGTCACCTGTCCGGTCGGGGCTACTGCTGCTCGGATCCTTGCAGATCCGGGCCACCACCGCGTGAGGGAGGGATGACTCCGAACGATCGGTCGTTTGTGACTGCTTGTGGAGGCTCGGTCGGTTTTTGACCGAGTCGACCGAGTAAAAAAAAGAAAAATAAAAAGAAAAGAAAAGAAAAGAAAAGAAAAAAGAATGTCTTCTTTTGTAGGCACCATTTCTGTTCCTCGTTGCTCGGTGATCTTCGATGGTCTCAACTATCGGGACTGGTTTTAGTATATGCGCCTTCACATGCGTGGTCAGCGTCTTTGGGAGTTTCTTACCGGTGAGTTGCCCTGTTTGTCTCGCCCTATTCCACTTGTTGCGCCTATACTACCGAAAGATGCTTTCGAAGATGTTCGTATAAAGGTATCTGAGGTCTTTGAGATTGCCATGGAAACTTTTCTGACTAAGTATATTGCTTACAAGACATGGATAGATGAGGATACTCGTGCTTCTGCTATTCTGGTTGCCAGCATGGAGGTACACCTCACTGGTGATGTTATTGATTTGGCTTCCACACAGGCGATGTGGGTGCATCTGCGCACTCGCTACAAGCTATCTGGTGATTCCTTGTACCTTACTGTTGTACGTCAGGAATAGTCGCTACAGCAGGGAGATGCCACTGTGAACGAGTTCTATGCTCAACTGTCCGCAGTATGGTGTCAAATTGACTCTTTGGGGTCAGATGTTTGTCGCACCTGTCAGTGCTGTCAGCGTCAGCAGTCCCACCTGGAGCTTTGCCACATCTAGAACTTTTTGACACATCTTCGGTCAGAATTTGAGCAGACTCATGCTCAATTGTTGGCTCGTCATTCTCGTCTACACCTGCTACGCCGCCAGCTACTTCTTTATCAGTTGCGCCTCTACCAGTGATAACTGTTGTTGGTAGGGGTCTTCACTGCACCTATTGCAACAAGGATAGACATGTGGAACAGTTTTGCTACAAGAAGAAAAATAATTTTTATCGTGGTGTTCATCCTCCAAGGGGCACTGGAGGTTCCTTCTCTCAGCAGAGTTCTGGTGCCTTTGACACTCAGCGGTTTCTAACATTGCTAGATCGTATGGTTGCTTCTGCATCGTCAGGTAATGCTGGTTCTGCTGCTCAGTCTTACAATGAGAGACGATCTTCTACTTCCTCAGGTATATCATCCTGGATTTTTTATTCTAGTGCTTCTTTTTATATGACATCTGACCCACCACTCTCACTTCTATTCGTCCTTTAGTTACTCCTATCACTGTTTAAATAGCAGATGGTACCTCTCTTTCTGTTACAAGACTAGACACTATTTCAAATTCATCATTTCATGTTACTGATGTTTCCTATGTTCCAAAACTAACCATGCAGCTCATATCTGCTGGTCAGCTCACTGATCATGATTATCATGTTATTCTTGATTCTGAATCTTGTTGTGCTCAAGATCGCCGCACAGGGGCTCTAGGTTGGTACTGGCCCTCACTGTCGTGACTCACGACGGCTCTAGGAGCTTGACTGACTTCATCTTCCTTTCGCTACCTTTGTCAGTTTTGTCTCCTCCACCATTGCCTCCGCATCTGCTGTAGCTTTTTCTGCATCTTTTGCTTAGTGGCATCGTTGTTTATGACATCTTTGTGGGTTATGTATATCTTCTTTACTTTGTCATGGTCTTTTAGGATCTGTGACTGGTGATGCTTCTCTCAATTGTTAGGGTTGTAAACTTGGCAAACAGTTTCAACTCCCCTATTCTTCTAGCGAGTCAGTGTCTCAGCATCCTTTCGATCTTGTTCATTTCGATGTATGGGGACCAACTCCTTTCATCTCGAAAAGATGTCATCGATATTATACATTTTTATTGATGATTTTTCTCGATATACATGGATATACTTTATGTCATCTCGTAGTAAGGTTCTATCCATATACAAGACTTTTGTCACCATGGTCCGTACTCAATTTGACTCTTTTATTCGTGTTTTTCATGCTAATTCTACTAGAGAGTACTTATCAAGAGTCCTTCATGGTTTTCTTATTAAGCAAGGCACTCTCTCTCAGTTTTCTTGTCCCGGTGCTTATGGTCAGAATAGTGTGGCTGAAAGCAAGCATCACGATCTTTTTGAGATAGCTCGTGCTCTTATACTTGCTTTTGTTATTCCACCACACTTCTGGGCTGAGTCTATTTCTACTACCACTTTTCTGATCAACATTCAGCCCTCCTCTGCTCTTCAGGGTGGGATTCCAGTTGAGCGTCTATGTGACAAGACTCCTGATTATTCCATTTTTCACCTCTTTAGGTATGTGTGCGCTATGTTCTTCTTGCACCTCGTGAGCACATCAAGCTGACGGCTCAATTTATTGAGTGCGTTTTTCTGGGCTATAGTGCAGAGCACAAGGAATATCGTTGTTGGGACTCTGTTGGTTGACGGATGTGGATTTCTCGGGATGTTACTTTTGATGAGTCTCGTCCTTTCTATCCTCGCCCTTCTTCTTTCTCCACTTCAGCATTTCTTGTCGAGCCACTTTCTTTCCTAACTTTTTCTTCCATCCCCATAGTTGCCACTCCGCCACCACAACATTTGGTCTCTCCGGTGCCTCCTTTCCAGTCGGCACCTTCTTCACCACCAGCACCCTCTCCTAAGGTTACTTCTAGCCATGTTCTTTCTTATCCTCTCTACTATACTCGTCGTCCATGAGTTGAAAATTCTTTTGATGCACCCTCTTTTTCTGATGGGTTATTCTCTTCGGCCTCTCTTCGCTATGCTCTTCGCGATCACCAGTTTATTCGGCCTCCTGAACATTTTGGTTTTGCTACCGCTACTCTTACTGAACTGACTTCTTATCATGATGTTATTATTCATCAGGAGTGGCAGCATACGATGGCAGCGGAGATTGTTACCCTTGAGCGTACTAGAAAGTAGGATCTTGTTCCTCTTCTTGCGCGTGTCACTCCTATCACGTGCAAGTAGGTCTATATGGTTAAAACCCACTTTGATGGTTCGCTTAAGCGCTACAAAGTACGTCTTGTGGCACGTGATTTTCAGCAGGAGTATGGTCATGACTATGATAAGACCTTTGCTCTTGTTACTCACATGATCACTATTTGCACTCTACTTACTGTGGCCTTTTTTCGACAGTGGTCTACCTCTCAGTTGGACGTCAAGAATACATTTCTCAATGGTGAGTTACATGAGGAGGTCTACATACAGTCGCCTCTGGGTATTCTGTTCATGAGGGTATGATTTATCGCCTTCACCGATTTCTCTATGGCCTCAAGCAAGCTCTTCATACTTGGTTTGATCATTTCTCTTGTGTTGTCACTGTAGCTAGTTTCTCTGCTAGTGCTCTGATCTTACTCTTCTTATTCACACTTCGCCTCATGGTCGGATGCTTCTTCTTTTGTATATTGATGATATAATCATTACCTGTGATTATTCTCAGTACATTACTTTTGTCAAGAAGCATCATAATGAGCAGTTTCTCATGTCTAATCTGGGTCCACTTCGCTACTTTCTTGGGATTGAGGTTATTTCTACTCATGATGGTTTCTATTTGTCCTAAGAGAAGTATATCCAAGATCTTCTTGATCATGCTTCTCTTATTGATCAGCGCATAACTGAGACTACTATGGAGCTTAATGTTCATCTTCGTCTCACTGATGGTGAGTTTCTTCCTAATCCTACTCGCTATCGTCATCTTGTTGGGAGTTTTATTTATCTTGATGTCACTCGTTCTGAAATTTCATACCCTATGCATATATTGAGTCAGTTTGTTTCTGTTCCCACTCAGCTTCACTATAGTTATCTTCTTCGTGTTCTATGTTATCTTCGTGGAACTATCTCTCGTTATCTTTTTTCTCTCACTCCAACTCTTTACAGTTCCAGGCATATTCTGATGCCACATGTTCTAGTGATCCCTCTGATCACCGGTCTCTCTCTCTACTTATTGTATTTTTTGGTGGTTCTCTCATTGCTTGGAAGACTAAGAAGTAGACATCAGTTTTTTGTTCGAGTGTTGAGGCTAAGTTGTAAGCTATGGTTTTGTTGACTGCGGAGGTTATTTGGCTACAGTGGTTACTTGAGGAATTTTTTGTTCTGTACTTGCACCGACTTCTTTTTTGTCTAACAGTATAGGTGCTATTAGCATTGCTAAAGATTCGATGAAACATGAGCTTACAAAGTATATTGGTGTTGATGTTTCCTACATACAGACATGGGTGCAGGATCAGGTTGTTACTCTTCAGTATGTGCCTTCCGAGTTTCAGTTGGTAGACTTCTTCACAAAAGCACTGACCAGAGAGCAGCACATCTTTCACATCTCCAAACTTAATGTTGTGGATCCACCATAAGTTTGAGAGGGTGTTAGATATATATTATATAGCTATGTATTTACCTTATTATATTAGAGGTTTTCTGAATATATGCTATACCTGTATATGTATATATATTGGCCTATTGGCCTTATGATGAAGATAAGCATTATTCATAACAACACAAGCTATAGAATAATATACACTCCTTGATCTCTTGGCGGCCCGCAGGCCACCAACCCAACAACCAACAGACCCACCAACCCAGGCATCCCCTCTCTAATTGATCCTCTTTGGTGCCTTATGCCCTAGCTGCACAGGCAAATCCCCAATTCTGAAGATATCTGGAGCATAGATTGTGTGGTTACGGCTATATTGCGCTCTTGCTGAAAACCACATGCCACGAGATAAGCCTTGTACCACTCAAGAAAACCATCAGAATATATCTTAACCTTATAGACCCACTTACACATGATAAGAGTAACACGCAGGAAGAGCAACAACATCCCACATGCCAGTACGCTCAAGGGCAATGTGGCGATAAATAGGCTGGAGGTGATCACATTCAACTAGCTTAGGAATTTTGTGGATCCCTTGTGCATTTGTTTCATTCGACAGTGGAGTTGATGTAAACCGTCTTAATGTCGAAACTTATTAGCAAGTTATCTTCCATTATTAATTATTTTGTTTAGGTTTCAAGCCAAACACCTTGAAGTCCAATGCACGACTAATTGCATAAATTTCCCTCTTTATTCTTTCACTAGTTTATAATAAGAGCTTGAGGAATACAGGAAAGCATAGAGCCCAATCTGGAGGTTTGCATGGTGGAGACGACATTGCCGAAGGCAAAAAAAACGTGCTAATGAATCTTCTGATTATCACCTGCCTACAAAGAAGTCTAGGAAGGAAGTGAATAAACTATTTGCTGCACAAATATGTACTGATAGTACCAAAGGTCGACCTAACAGTGATGCAATGACAAACCTCACCCAGATGACTGCACCAGTGAAGGCAGTCGTCCATGTAATGGTGATGCAAATTAAGACAAATTGTTCTTTGGATATAAGCTGTAACAAGGAACCACTGAATAGTGCTTCATATAGCGGGACAGAGAGCAATAGAGAAGGACTAACTGCTGCACAGAATCACACCCTTGGCCACAGCCATGCTCAACCTGAAGGGAAATGTCTTAGTTCTTCAACTTCTTGTATGCAAGGCTATCATAGAAGTTTAAATCAGATGCAACTGTCACTTTGTCTAGCAGTATACTTGGGCATAGCCAGATATCAGCTGCTTCTGGGCAAAATACCACTCATGGCGGCAACCATCCTCAATTTGAAGTACCAAGTGCCAGTTCTTCAGTTCCTCATATGCAGACTAACTATCCAGTTCTCAACCCAATGCAACCGCCTTTCTATCAGATGATCCCAGGACTACCTCCGTTGTACAAGATCAACACTTTACTGCTGCTTCGTGCCTGTAGAGTACTCAGTGGCGTAGCCATCCGTTGGTTGGGCCTCAGGCACAGCCCACTAGAATTTTAATCTGGTGCGACGCATACTGATGTTTGCTATAATGTCTACTAAGTGCACTGAGAACACTAGTAGCTTATCTGAACCCTTCAGGTATATTATGTCCACTATGTCCACCAGTCAACAGTGCACTGGCCGGGATACCAGAATCGTAATGCGGCACCTGCTGCTGTCTATTTCCCTTTTCATAGCATGGGAGCTGGACCACCTCTATCTGGAGTAACGTTTCCAGCGTTCATCATCCTCACCCAGGGGTGGTGCAGTTGATGCCGTATTTCGGGTTTCTTGGCAGTTGCAATGGCTTCCCTCGGTAAGTTACCCTGTTCCCCCCACCCTTGTTGTGAAGTGTACAGATGTTGCTTAGGTTCTTGAATAGTGTCTCACTGATCTGAAGAAAGATTATGACGCAAAGAATATACCAGTACCGTGCGCAAATAATTCAATTTTGGGTTCGCACTGAATCTGTGCACATCTGCCTACAAAATGGCCATACTCTGACAAAACGCTAAGTTGCATGTTATATGCGATTATGTGTAATGCCACAAGATTTAATATTTGCAACACTTCAGGCTCTCTAACCAACGAAATTTGACACACAGCCTACAGAGTCTGGAATACCTATCCGTAATTTCTATTATTATGACTTCCTTTTCAGAACATGTAAAAGATTTGTGCATCTCCGCAATAAGAAGGAAAAGAACTATCCATCTACTACGGTTAACTGATTATCTCACTGTAGATGTTATGTACTCCATCCGTTTAAGTTTATAAGATATATTCTTTTAATAGTCTCATCCATAAATATAAAATGTATTTCATACACCAATATAAAATTAGTGTTATGTTCTTTCTATATCTCTAATAAGTATTTAACTTTATTTCATATTCTCTGTATACATTGAACATAGTGCATCCAGGAGCAGTTCACTGTCCACGTTCAGTGAATCTGAATGCGCTAGCTCATCAATCGGAATTTTAGCCAATTATGTCTAACACACACACACACACACACACACACACATATATATATATATATATATATATATATATATATATATATATATATATATATATATATATATATGTATGTATGTATGTATATATATATATGTGTATATGTATAGGCTCTGTTTGTTTTAGGACTATACGAGTCCTTAAACGTAACTAGGATAAACAGCTAGCTGTATCTTACGCGGTATAATTTGTGCGCGATTTGCTCCTCTTTTAATTTGTCCTAACAAGTAACAAGTGGTATATTAGAGCTATTTTGTCGCAACAAAAAGCAAAACTACAACACTGTGGACACAAAATGGAATGACGTGCATTAATTCCAGCAGGACTTACAAAGGACGCATATATCAATACAGATTGACGTGCTGAATGCTAGCTAGCTAAAATCGACGGAGAACTAAAGAAACACAAGCTAAAACACAATAAATGCATGCAATAACAATGGCGTGCCGGCTAATGCAGAGACGTTCAAAGCTTCCTCCCAGGCCCATTCTTGTTGACGAAGGCGTGCCCAATGCCAGGGCTGTGACCCGGAATCGTCGGACGGACGTCATCGACGTCGACCATGGGGGCTTTATCGCCGTGAATCTCCGACGAGGGAGACACAGCGCCCTCGACCATTCCCTTGGGGACAGCTCCATTGCCATGCGATAGCAAGTATCTCCCGTGATCGGGCAACGGCCTGCCCTGAGAAGCCAAGATCTGAGAGAATAGAACTAGAACTAGTACTAGTGCACAAGTGTAAGTGCTAGCAATGTTCTTGTTAAATGCCATTTCACACTTACACCTAGACTACACTAGATAGCAAGCTAGCTAGAGGCTTCTAATTACAATGAACTTAAAGATAAGCTACCTAGCTTATGTGTTGGTTGATGCACTCCATGCCCCTCCTAGATATATATAGCATCGTGTGTGGTCCTGTTGTTTTTAGGCTATGGTGATAGCTTCACTGATGAGTTAATTATCCAATTGTCCATGCCTGAACTTTACACACTAAATATGCACCTTCACATGACATCCGGTACCATAGATACAGTGGCAAAGCTACGAATAAAATTAAGAGTAGATTGAATGATTTATAAAACTAAACTAAGTTGACACAAATATATAATCTTTTATTTTTATGGAATTTTAAATTCTTATAGAAATTGCACAATTGAAGACAAACAATGAAAACAAATAAATACAAACTAGGTACCTCGATAATAAAAAAATGCATACCTAAAAAATATATAATTATTCTACCATGAGTGTAAAGTAGCGATAAGTCACTTATGTATGAAACTTATCAAAATTAGTGATACCAAAAGGTATATTATGTCCACCGGTCAACAGTGCACTGGCCGGGATACCAGAATCGTAATACCGGGATACCAGGTATATCTGAACCCTTCAGGTATATTTTGTGTGCGATTTGCTCCTCTTTTAATTTGTCCTAACAAGTAACAAGTGGTATATTAGAGCTATTTTGTCGCAACAAAAAACAAAACTACAACACTGTGGACACAAAATGGAATGACGTGCATTAATTCCAGCAGGACTTGCAAAGGACGCATATATCAATACAGATTAACATGCTGAATGCTAGCTAGCTAAAATCGACGGAGAACTAAAGAAACACAAGCTAAAACACAATAAATTCATGCAATAACAATGGCGTGCCGGCTAATGCAGAGACGTTCAAAGCTTCCTCCCAGGCCCATTCTTATTGACGAAGTACTCGAAGTCGTGATTGACTGCTCAAAGTCGTAGCCGACTGCTCATAGTCGTAAGATCACTGTAGCAGTCGTAAAACCACTGTGGTCGTGAGAGTTATCGATTGTGCCGTGGTCATCAGCGAGTACTAGGTACTCATAGTCATTTGTGCTGAAGTCATAAACGAATATTAGGTACTCATAGTCATGTGTATGATCATGTGTGTTCCAACATTCATTCATGTGTGTTCCAACATTCATACCATGGGAGCTGGACCGCCTCTGTCTGGAGTAACGTTTCCAGCGTTCAACATGAAGGGGCCGTTCATCATCCTCACCCAGGAGTGGTGCAGTTGATGCCGTATTTCGGGTTTCTTGGCAGTTGCAATGGCTTCCCTCGGTAAGTTAGTTTCGAGGATGAAGGATAAACAGCTAGGTTTGGGCTCTGTTTGTTTTAGGAGTAACGAGTCCTTAAACGTAACTAGGATAAACAGCTAGCTGTATTTTACGCGGTATATTTTGTGTGCGATTTGCTCCTCTTTTAATTTGTCCTAACAAGTAACAAGTGGTATATTAGAGCTATTTTGTCGCAACAAAAAGCAAAACTACAACACTGTGGTCACAGAATGGAATGACGTGCATTAATTCCAGCAGGACTTACAAAGGACGCATATATCAATACAGATTGACGTGCTGAATGCTAGCTAGCTCAAACACAAAGAAACCAAAAGGAATCTAAAATCGACGGAGAACTAAAGAAACACAAGCTAAAACACAATAAATTCATGCAATAACAATGGTGTGCCGGCTAATGCAGAGACGTTCAAAGCTTCATTCCAGGCCCATTGACGTGCCCAATGCCAGGGCTGTGCCCCGGATTCGTCGGACGGACGTCATCGACGTCGACCATGGGGGCTTTATCGCCGTGAATCTGTTTGTTTGAGTTGAGTAAGTTTGGGCTCTGTTTGTTTTAGGACTATACGAGTCCTTAAACAGTCCTTAAACGTAACTAGGATAAACAGCTAGCTGTATCTTACGCGGTATATTTTGTTTGTGATTTGCTCCTCTTTTAATTTGTCCTTACAAGTAACTGTTAGAATAGATCTATAAATGAGACCTATTTTCTTAATTTCAAAGCATATAAAGTTTAGTATCATATTGCTAAGACAAGGTGGGGGAGATCAATTTATAAGGTGGAGTCCATGCCACTCATTAAATTATAGATGTAGATGACATAAGAATGGCTTTGGCTAAGCATACACGTGCACATGCATGCGCGCGCGTATTTGCGTATTTTCACGTGAAAATCGCGTAACTTGTGACTTGGCAATGCTGTGCCGTGACGTGGCGTGCCACTTGGCAGACTAAATCCACTTTTATTTTTGCTGAACCGTGCATCTCTCTATTTGATGAGATTCAAATGTTTGAATTTGAGGCTTTATTGGGTTTAGTGACAGGCAGTTACCAGTGGGTAAATGGCTGGTTAAATATGTCAGTTACCAGTGGATAAATGACTATTTTAATTATATCAGTTATCGGTCTGTCTATTTATATATATATGTATGGAGATGTTCAGAGTACACACAGCTAGGAATCTCTCTATCTCCATTCTCTTTTTTTTGTGCTGTTGTGCTATGCCGTCTGAACCTCGTCGACTCTTCTTCCCGATGTGTACAGTGAAGAAGGGGAGTGGTATCTCCGAGCCATTGCTGTCGTGAAGACTTGCACGGTGGCGGCGATAAGGTTTCTGGGCAGCACACAACTGCGCGACCGCTCACTGCACTGCGTCATCTACGTCTTGCACTGCATCGAGTCTGCGCTGCTTTCTGTTCTTCATCAAGCCTGTCGGACCCCAGAGCAACGACTCCTGGATCCTCTGTGTAAATCGCACTAGTCCGTGATCAAGCTAGTGCACACATGGATAACAAAGATTCATATCATGCACAATGACATTTATTCATTAACTAAATATGGGCACGATGGCCAAATTTTACATCAATGGTTCATAAACCAAAAATAAATATAAGCAATGAAGAAAACCAATGAAGCGAAGAATCCCATCCTGCCGCCTTGCAGGCGAATGATCGTAAGACGCGCCTAGTCGTCACCATCCTCACCGAAGTTGTTGACGTCATCCTCTGGCAACAGATTTTAGCAAGGTGAGCACATAAAGTACTCCCAAGGTAAGCACATAAAGTACTTACGCAAGTTACACCAGGAGTTTTAACAGAGTGAATGCATGCATAGGGATAACAAAGGAAGGCTTATTAAGTTTATTTGTGCAAAAGCGATCGAATTTAAATACAATAACATAAGTGCAAAAGCGAATTTTATACAGTAGATAGAAATAATAATTTACAAAATAATATCGTTAGTGCAGGGCTACGACCAAACACTAACCTAGTCACGGGTATCCCACCGGTCCATCTTTTCAAAACGTTTCACATGGATTCCATCTATCCATATGCTTTTCAAAATCTCTTATGGATTCATTTTGTTAGTGCAGTTCGACCAAACACCAACTTATTCACATGTATCCCACCGGTCATGAATTCTATCCATCCATCCATAAGCCTTTTCGAAACCATTTTTAAAACCAAAGTCTAATCCATGAAAAACTTTACTCAGCTTGCCCATAACCGTGGGCACGGCTATCCAGGATAGGTTATACACTCTGCAGAGGTTGTACAGCTTTACCCACAAGATATGATTATCTCATATTGTCGGCCATTACACGCTTAGTAGGCGTGCGATCGAGAAAACCATAACAAGGCCTTTACAATGCTAAGCCTTCAACTTGGTCACGCCGCCGCTAAGGTTTCACCACAACTTGAATCCACAAGTTGGAGCCCCCTCTTGTGCCGTGTGAGACTTCCCATGGCCTACGCCACGCTCACATTCAACCTATAGCGAGACCAAAGTTGGGACCTCACAAATTAGTCAGCCAGGACTGTCCCATACCAGCCTTGTGGTAGTACGATGTGGCTTTGCAACAGTAGCTCACAGACCGGTCCTTAATTTGACTTAGGCTCAATCCACATACCCACATGCACGACAATCAACGGTGTCACCAAACACGAGGCATGCCGCACCTACCACCTAACCAATAGCCTAAGTCCAAATCATAAGTTTTCATTTTTATTTTTAAACCATTTTCATAAACCATCCTTGACTCACCGAAGTCAAGAATTCATTTCCAAAGTCTGACATTTCATATGAAAGATTGATCCCACCTAAAATTATACTAAGCTAGGCTAAGCATCTCTATAAAATTTTCTAGTCAATACTATGGTACTAACTAGTTTTCAGCTAGGGTGACAAGGTATATGAATTCGAGATTCAAATGGGCTATAATCAAAGGATCATGGGCATAACTAAAGTTTAAACTGAATTTAAATTAAATTTGAATAGAAGTACGCATGCATATACAGTAAAACAATATAATTAAATTTGAAATATTAGGTTCAACATGGTCAAAGGTGTAACTTGCCTTTCTTTGAAGTTTACCGAGGTTATTGAAGTTATACTCTCGAAATATAGTCGTAGTCTACACGGAAAGCAAGAACAAACTAAACTCAAATAAAATCCAAATAAAATCCAAATTTTACAAAATAAATGCCGGAGATAGAATATGAATTTAGAAATTTAGATAGGTCCAATCGGAGTTAGGATGAAGGAGAGCGCTTACGGAAGTTTGAATTCAAAGAAATAAATAAAAGGAATTCTTTGAATTCTTTTCTTTGTGAAGGAAAAGTAGTCGGGAGCTACAATATTTGTGTATGGTCGAAACCATGATCGAAGGCGTAGTCGAATTCGAAGATTAAGATTCGGTCGAAGACTTGGTCGAAACTGTACAGTGGTCGAAGAACACTATAACAGTCGAGAACAAATGGTAGTCGGAGTCGAGTGGTCGGGCGACAATGAACACCGGTGGTGGAAGGCGAAGGTACTCAGAGTCGGCTACAACTTCGACTACCGAGTATTCTTCCAACTACTCCTCGCTGAAAAAGCGAAGGTACTCGGAGACTTAGAGCGAAGAGTGACAGTGGTCGGAAGCGACTACGGTCGGAGGTAGATGGAGACGGCAGTGGTTGGGAGCGACTGTGGTCGAGAGTGACTGTAGTCGGAAAAACAATTGTGGTCGAAAGGATTGGAGTTGAAGTCTCAAGATCAAAGTCAAAATTGGAGTCTTCGGTCGAAGTCGAAGGCTCGGAGGTCGGAGTCTAAAAGCCTCCGAGTCAGCGGAGTCTAAGGAAGTCTTTGAACCGTCGGTGTCTAAGGAACCTCCGAACGGTTAGAGTCTATAGAACCTCTGGACGTCGGAGTCTTAAGAGCCTTTGGATATCGGAGTCTTAGAATCGGATGGCTGGGAGAAGTCGGACGACTTCACGAGACAAGATCCGAGCAATCCAACGGCGGTGAATACCGGGGAGGTGTACAAAAGAGGGAGAAAAGTATGAGTCCTGATTTACTTTGGTGCACAGTTCGGGCTGCACAAAGTTGGCTGGCGGTGAGGGTGTAGCGGAGGCGGGACACGATCATCGACGACGAAGACTCTTCGACGACGGCTTGCTCAGAGAAGGGGCGTCGAAGGTTCGCGCGGGCCTGAGGAAGGTTACCGGCGGCGGGGTACTCCGGTCATGCTCTGGCTCGGGAAAAAGGGTGAAGGAGGTGTGTGCAGTCCCATCGAAGATTTGACGGTGATGGCGTTGGCGTCGGCGGAAGAGATACTTCGGCGGCGAGATTGCTCGGCGGAGGGGTGGCGAGGTAAAGAAAAGAGAGAGGGGATTGCAAGAAGTGCATTCGTGCTCTTGTGCAATACTAGAAGTGGTTGGAAGGTGGTCGGCAGCGAGGTGAAGCGGTGGCGCAACTCGAGCGGCGGTGGTGACGGTGTTCCGGCGGTGAAGAGACTCAACCAAGGGTGGTTGAGAAAATCCAAAAATTATGAAATATATACTGAAAAATAGATTATGAATTTAGAAACTCGAATCACCTGATTCGGAGTTCGGACGGAGGAGAACGAGCGATTGGAAGATTGTCGAATCAGAAAATTCTAGAAAAAGAAAAATCAGGAATATTCCGAAGGAATATTCTCGCGTGAACAGTAACGGGCAGCAGCCCTGTTCACTGTTTTTGGCTGTGTCGTTGGTGAGAAAAGGCATGGGAGGTGAAGCCAATGGGTTGCTAATAACCCAAGGCACATGTAGGAATTGGCGGCACGTCAAACGGAGTACGGTGACGACGTGTACGGCGACAACGACATAGGGTGGCAGAGAAGAATAATTTTCGGGCAAAGAATATGATGAAGTAAGGTGACCACGGCGTAGAACGCGGTAAGGTGAGTCTAGAAAAAAATATCGGCTAAGCCGAAACTCACCGGAGGCGACGCAATCGTCGTTTGAACGACGACGGTACCGAAACACGAAAAACTCAATATCTTCGCTCGGTCGCGAATCCAAACCGTCTCAAACGTAGCCTCCGGGATGGTTTGGCACGCTTTACGCGAACGGATTGGCGAGCATTCCGGACAGCGGGGGCGCTGGCGCCATTTACGGCCATGGCAAGGTGTCGGGCGCAAATAGTTGTGGATAGTTTTTGGACAAACGGAGGGGAGCACGGCGTAGAACGCGTGGAGACGAACTCAACGCCGCAGACGACTTGGCCAACGGACTAGCGAAACACGGTGGACAAGAGTTTATGCAGCCTACAGGCTGACATCGGCGTTCCGGGCAAATGGAGAGGAATTAACATGCGAGACTTGCGGCGAATCGAAGAGTAGAGCGTGGGGATCGTGATGCTCACCTTGGTTTTGGTTGGGCATGCACGGTCGGCCGGTGGCGACGCGAAGAACGGTGACCCGTTTTGGCCCACGGTGGCGACGGTGCTCCGGCGAAGTTCCGGCGAAGGCGAGGTGAGCACCGCGTAGAACGCGGCGAGGCGAAGCCAACGGTGTGGTCAAACGCGGCGGCGCTCCACTGGATGAGGTACAAAAGGCCGAAGAACACCGCTTGAACTACAAAACTAAAACTCCGATTGCGACCAAACGAGTGGGAGAGGAGACTTGAGATTTTCGGAGGTGAGTGAGGATGAGGAGAGGCTCACGGGGCTCCCTTTTATAGGGGTTGAGGAGGTCCGAGGAGGGAGATCAAAGGACCATGTCCATCAATGGCATGAGGTAAATCCCGCAAAAATAGCTCATGAATGAGGGGGAAACGGTGGGAAATGAAGAGGCTTGATGAGAGGAAGTAAATGCAATTGATTTCGTTGAAAATCGTCGAGTAAATCACGAGTTATTGAAGTTTGAACGAAGCTCCAAAACGTGGCCATGGCGCTGTGCCTCTGGTCTGTACGCACGGGAGGATTCTTGGAGAAGAAAGGAAAAGGAGGAGAGAGAAAAGAGAGAAAAGAAAAAAAGAAAAAGAAAAACAATTTTGAAAAAATTTCAAAAAAAATATTTTTAGAATCCTTGGAACCTGAAAAGAATAAAAAAAATATTTTCGGAATTTTTTGACGTTTATTTTAATTTTTAAAAATGTTTTTCTTTTTCTAGCTTTAAATAATACAATAAATAACAAATAAAGCTTAAAAATCTTATAAAAATTCATGGAAGTTTCTAAGGCTATTTTGAACTTATAAAAAATTCCAACTAAAATTTTCATATTTTTCTTTATAAAATATTTTTTTGTTTAACAGAAAGGCTCTTTTCTTCTCTTTTCTTTTTAGCAGAAAATTAAGCCAGCTAAAAATTTTAAAATTTCAAGAAACCAAATAACTTTAATTTTTGTTTTAAACTAACTTATTTAATACCTTATTTATTTATTTGTTTGTTTTTATTTTTTTCTTAAATCACCTTTTCATAACCTTTTTTTTTGCCAAAAATCAGGCAATTAATAATTTTTTTTAAACTTAAGAAACCAAAAGTAAATATTTTATTTTTTATTAAATCAAATATTTTGAAATAAACAGCTGGCCTGTAAATCAAATATTTTGAAATAAACAGCTGGGCTGTTACAAAGCCCAACAGTAAGTCGTTCGCGTGTTCGATTGACTTTGGTACTGTAATATTTTTCTGTTTTCTTTTCTGAAGTACAATGAGAAGTCTGCTATTAGTTATATGTTTTGTATCATTAGTTTATTGTATTTGTCTTCTAGTAAAATTTGAAATTAAAATATTACCTATATTTTCAACATTAACAAATGGTATATTAAAGCTATTTTTTCTCAACAAAAAGCAAAAATACAACACTGTGGACACAAAATGGAATGACGTGCATTAATTCGAGCAGGACTTACAAAGGATGCATATATCAATACATATTGACACGCTGAATGATACTAGCTCAAACACAAAGAAACCAAAAAGAATCCAAAAACGACGGAGAACGAAAGAAACACGAGCTAAAACACAATAAATGCATGCAATAACAATGGCGTGCCGGCTAAAGCAGAGACGTTCAAAGCTTCCTCCCAGGCCCATTCTTATTGACGAAAGCGTGCCCAATGCCTGGGCTGTGCCCCGGAATCGTCGGACGGACGTCATCGACGTCGACCATGGGGGCTTTATCGCCGTGAATCTCCGACGAGGGAGACACAGCGCCCTCGACCATTCCCTTGGGGACAGCTCCATTGCCATGCGATAGCAAGTATCTCCCGTGATCGGGCAACGGCCTGCCCTGAGAAGCCAAGATCTGAGAGAATAGAACTAGAACTAGTACTAGTGCACAAGTGTAAGTGCTAGCAATGTTCTTGTTAAATGCCATTTCACACTTACACCTAGACTACACTAGATAGCAAGCTAGCTAGAGGCTTCTAATTACAATGAACTCAGAGAGAAGCTACCTTATGTGTTGGTTGATGCACTCCATGCCCCTCCTAGATATATATAGCATCTGGCGTGTGTGTGGCCCTGTTTTTTGGGGCTGTGAATGATAGGTTTTGGCTGCGATTAATGGTTTTTATTTGTACTTTTAAGACGGCGGTAGACAGCAGAAACGTAGACGTGGACACGCACACGGTTTTGGACTCTGGAAGCTGTTTGAAGAAGTGACTTTTGAGAAACCACTTGAAAAAGTCACTCTGTTTGTTTTGGCTTTCAGAGAAGCCGACGCCAAAAGTCAAAAAGAATAGGTCCCGTAACTATGGCTACATGTATTGTAAAAAGATTTGCGCATCTCTGCAATAAGAAGGAAAAGAACTATCCATCTACTATGGTTAACTGATTATCTCATTGCAGATGTTATGTACTCCATCCGTCTAAGTTTATAAGATATATTTTTAATGATCTCATCAATAAATATAAAACGTATTTCATACACTAATATAAAAGTAGTGTTATGTTCTTTCTATATCTCTAATAAATATCCAAAAGTTATGAGACCAAAATCTCATATGAAAGTTTTAATGGCACCACTAAGTAGTAAATAATGCCATCTACAAATTGCGGTACAGGGTTACCACCGTTCGTGTATTCCTCAAATTTTGGTTGTGCTCATTAGAGGTTAAGTTTTTAGCTTCTAACGTTTTAATTTTAATTTTCTAATTTTTGAAATTTTTGTTTTTTCTTCATTATTTCTTTGTATTGTTTACAATGATATAATCTTTTTTATTTTTTTAATTTAATTATGCTAAAAAAGCTACTAACAGCTATAATATAAAGAACACTACTACAGTAGTAAAAAAGCTAGAAGTTTAAGCTTCAAATACCCAAATGTAACAACCAACTGCCGAGCATACGCATGCACACGATACCTACCATATATATACATTACATATACACCTGATGATGACATAATTTGTTGTCCAGTACTCGATATATTAATAAGCATATGATGTTGCATTTTTTATTTACTTATCTTTGCAAGAAAAGTTAGGCCTTGCTTAATATGGCTTCTGGCTTTTTTGTTGTAGCAACAAAAAATAAAAAAGTGAAAAAATGTTATATTATCACAGAATAAAGGGAATGCCATGCGATAGCAAGTATCTCCCGTGATCGGGCAACGGCCTGCCCAGAGAAGCCAAGATCTGAGAGAACAGAACTAAAACTAGTACTAGCGCACAAGTGTAAGTGCTAGCAATGTTCTTGTTAAATGCCATTTCACACTTACACCTAGACTACACTAGATAGCAAGCTAGCTAGAGGCTTCTAATTACAATGAACTTAGAGAGAGACGCTACCTTATGTGTTGGTTGATGCACTCCATGCCCCTCCTAGATATATATAGCATCTGACGTGTGTGTGCCCTGTTTTTTTGGGTTTTGGGGCTATGGATGATGGTTTTTGACTGTGGTTGATGATTTTTATTTGTGCTTTTTAAGACAACAGCAGATAGTGGAGACGCAGATGTGGACAACGCATATGGTTTTGAACTCTGAAAGCTATTTGAAGAAATGGCTTTAAAAAACTACTTGGAGAAGCCACTCTGTTTGTTTTGACTTTTAGAGAAGTCGACGCCAAAAACCAAAAGGAACAGACCCTTTAACTATAGCTACATGTATTGTAAAAAGACAAAATTAAGGCACTGGACAACGCTTGCTATCACAGAATTAATGAATGTATAATTAAAAATATACAGTGGGTAAGTACAAACAAACGAGTGAATTAGGACGTAAACAACGACAATGCAACCAGCTAGCCCTCGAGGAAAGATTCTTGAGACGCAGACATGCAGTTGGAATCTCCTCCGAGGGCTGCCGAAGGCTCAATGTGAATCTTGGACAGACTCTCTCTACCACTTCACTGATGAGTTAATTACAGCTAATTGGTACCGTCCAATTGTCCATGCCTGAACTTTACACACTAAATATGCACCTTCACATGACATCCGGTACCACAGATACGGTGGTGAAGCCAAAAATAAAATTGAGGATAGATTGAATCATTTATAAAACTAAACTAAGTTGATACAAATATATAGTCTTTTATTCTTATAGAATTTCAAATTCATATAGAAATTGCACAATTGAAGATGAACAATGAAAAATAGATAAATACAAAGTAGATACCTCGACAATAGAAAACGTATACCCAAAAAATATATAATTATTCTACCATGAGTGCGGAGTAGCGATAAGTCACTTGTGTATAAAACATATCAAAATTAGTGATATAATATAAAATTGTGAATGGCAATGAAAATTTAGATAATATGAAACATACCACAAATAAGCTAATTTGAATTACAAGACAAATTTGAATCACGGGGTAAATGCATTCTAAGAGACTTCATACCTTAGAAGTGGTTTATGATTTTGCCATCATCAATGCTTCTAAAGATCTCTTGCTCAGTGTAGCACACCATCAAGTCATTGAGCCACTCATCCGCTACCTTACTGTGCAAATCTATTTTGATAATATTCATTGCCGAAAATATTCTCTCAATTGATGCCGGTGCCACCGGAAGTATAAATGTCAATTCAATGAAGCGATATACCAACTTGAATTGCGTGGGAAATAGTTACACAAAGTTTGTTTCTCTATTATAGCAAAATCTATAAATAAATTATTAATTTTTGTCAATACAAAACTATAAATCTATGAATAAATTATAAGGACTTAACTATCTATGTACACTGAACATCTAAACTCTAAAATACTAAATTGGGAAGAAAGTAATGAACTAAGAAAGTAAGAGAGAATACCTTAGCAAGTCAGTCCAGTCCACTATCCAGGTCTGGCCGGGCTCACTCATCGGCTCAGCTCTCCCCAGCTAAATCCTAATATCCTCACTTCAAGTATCTGAGAGGTCACTCTCAAGTCTTCACTCTCAGTCACTCTCTCAAGTCTCAAACTCCACAATCTTCAGTCTTCACTTCCTCTTCTCCAAGACTCCAACGCAGGGTGTGGCCGCGCAGCTTCGGCAAGGGTGCACGGCGGCATGGTGCTCCTGCTATGGTGCCGCCCACACTCGTCGGTGGTGGCTTGGCCCTCACCACCCTGGCTCTGCTCCTCCTCACCACCCAAGTCTGGTTCCCCTGCCCACAGATTAGCCTCCCCTCTATGGCTCACCGGTGCCTCAGCCCTCATTGCCAGATCCAGCTCCCTTGGCCCCGGTCCCCCCTTCTGCTCACCGCCTCGCCCGGTCGCCCCTTCTGTCCCTACCTCGCTCGGCTCCTCCTCATCGTCCGGTCTGGCTCCACCCGCCCGTGGATCAGCCTCCCCTCGCCCGGCGGCTCGGCCCTCGCCACCAGATTTGGCTCCCCCAGCCTCGGTCCCCCCTTCTACTTGCCGCCTCACCCGGTTGCCCCCTACCCCTATGTGTTGTGCGCAAATCAGAAAATCCAATTACTAATTTGCTATAGTTTGTTAGTTGGAGTTGGCGTCTTGGTGGGCCGGTGAAATGGATTTGTTAGTTCTTTTAAGGGCAGTGGATTGACCACTTAACCAGGCATTTTTTATTTTAGTTTTTCTTTGCATATTGTAGCTACTAGTTCTCTCCATCTCAAGGTCGTCGTCACCAGCCTCCTGCTCCCTGGCCGTCCGGTGGGAGAGCGGGACTTCACCATCGGGGGAGGGTAGGCTAAAGCCTAACTAAGCCTCTCCCTTAGTTTCGTCCCTGCATAGATATGCTTCTCGAGCTTTGTGGCAATGTTTGCCCTTCATGTTCCTGAAGTACCAATGTTGGGCTCAAGTTGCATATTAATTAGGACTAAAACCAAAGGTAATGTTATCCCTAGTGGTTCTTAGAATGTACTTAGGGCCATCATTTAGAGTAGACAAGGTTGACAGGCTAATGTAAATGGCACAAGGCCAGCGGCCTGATGTTGTCATTGGAGCTGAATAACACACACACACACACACACACACATATATAGGGAACATATCTAGTGCAAATGGGTATTTCAGTGCTAAAGTGCAAAAATGACTCTACAGCCATCAGATCTACACTGTACGGATCAGATCGCAAAAGGTGGGATGCCCCAATCCACTTATGCATTCTTTCACAAAACCCCCTTGCAGAAACCTTGTTTTTCGTTTAATCCTATCGCCCCAACCCGAGCGCCTCATCTCCTCGACTCTTCCGCATCCCGCCTCAACTGGAGCCGCCGTCGCCCCTTCCTCCCCCCGCGCTCCTCCGCCGCCCCTTCCTCCCCACGCGCTCCTCCGCCACTCCTCGGCCGCCCCCGACGCCGCCCAACCCCGGCGCCGCCCCGACCTCTTCCTCCCCGCCCCGGCCGTCCCCGCACGGGTCCTCCCCTTCTCCAACTCGCGACCGCCCCCCACGCCGCCTCCCTTCTCTGCCCCCCTCCGCCGATGCCGACGTCGGCCTCCTCCCCCGACGCCCCCGCCTCTCGAGCGCCCACGCCGCCTCCCTTCTCTACCCCCCTTCGCCGACACTGACGCCGCCCCAGCCTCCTGAGCGCCTGTGGTAATTTATCTGTGGTAAACCCTCCTGAGGAATTGTATCTTTGTAGTTATAGCTCATGGTTCTCTTTATGCCGATTTTCATGTTCTTCCTTAGAACTAATGGATGTATGAAACAGGCATGGAATCGGTGGGCGATGAGAGCGTGGCATTGGCATTGCCAAGACAACTAAACCTCGATGCACACTCCATCGCTGAAATTTGTTCACCCCCTCAACAATTAATTCATTTTGGTACCCCAGAAAAGAGCGGAAGCACCCCATTCATAGTAAGTATTGTGTTGTGTACATGTGTTTTACTCCATCATGCTTGACACATAATTATTTGCATTATAGGGCTCTTCATACACACCTTGTGTTGACCCAACTATAAAGCCTTTTGAAGGGATGATATTTGATGACTTGGACATTACCGAGGAATTCTGCAAGACATATGCACATGTTGCTGGGTTTGGAGTCTGTGTTGGTCCACATACGGTTATTAATGGTGTTGTGCGATGGCAGCGATGGTTGTGCTCCAAAGAAGGCTTCCGGTCTAAGAAAGGTAAACACAACATGGAGTCAAAGAAAAGGAAATATGTTAGGAAGCTAAGTAGGTGTGGCTGCGAGGCAATGCTAGCTGTCAAACGCACTGTCGATAATAAGTTCAGAGTGGAAACATTTGTTGAATCTCATACACATGAGTTAGTATCACCTAGCAAACAACAGCTGATCAGATCTAATAGGAAAGTAAATGAGAAGGCCAAGCATGCATTAATCACATGTCATAAATTCAACTAGCTCGCCCATGCTTATTAGGTCAAGATTTTCACAGTATTTGCACAACCCAAACATTTAGAATGGAGTTATACATTCAGATTCTCAGTGCACAATTTGTTGAACAAAACCAATCAAGATTTTCACAGTATAAATTCATAATATGAATACACATTGCACAACCTGAACATTCAATCTCAGTATACAATCAGAATTTCAATACACATGCACAACCTCAACTAACAAGCTGTCACATATGGAGATTCTGTAATACTGCAACACATATGGAGATGCCACAAATTGCCGGGGTTGCGAACTCCTCGTCATCGCCGTACTCGACGGGAGGGGCGGCGCCCTTCTCGCTGTGGCCGGGGGCGGCGACGGGGACAGCGCCCTTCTCGCTGTGGCTGGGGGCGGCGTCGGGGGTGGCCGAGGCGGCGTGGGCGCTCGGGAGGCGGGGGCGTCGGGGGAGGAGGCCGACGTCGGCGTCGGCGGAGGGGGCAGAGAAGGGAGGCGGCGTGGGGGGCGGTCGCGAGTTGGAGAAGGGGAGGACCCGTGCGGGGACAGCCGGGGCGGGGAGGAAGAGGCCGGGGCGGCGCCGGGGTTGGGGCGGCATTGGGGGCGGCTGAGGAGCGGCGGAGGAGCGCGTGGGGAGGAAGGGGCGGCGGAGGAGCGTGGGGGGAGGAAGGGGCGACGGCGGCTCCAGTTGAGGCGGGATGCGGAGGAGTCGAGGAGATGAGGCGCTCGGGTTGGGACGATAGGATTAAACAAAAAACAAGGTTTCTGCAAGGGGGTTTTGTGAAAGAATGCATAAGTGGATTGGGGCATCCCACCTTTTGTGATCTGATCCGTACAGTGTAGATCTGATGGCTGTAGAGTCATTTTTGCACTTTAGCACTAAAATGCCCATTTGCACTAGATATGTTCCCATATATATATATATATATATATATATATATATATATATATATATATGCATGCATGCGTCCAACTGTGAAGAGAATATACGCGCATATAGAGATGGCTGCGCTAGTTAGATTGGTAGTATTAGTGGCAGCAGTTAGTGTCAGATATACCATTTTTATAAAATCGATAAGACAAAGCATGGAACCAATGGAGAACAATTAAGAATATGGGACATATATTTAATGTGGAATACCCTTGAAGGTGAAAAAACACGAACATACAATTAGCGAAATCACTATATGCGGAGAAATTACAAACACAGAAAACTTCAGCATCTTTCAATGTATCTTAACTATGCGACTACATGGGTACATATATAGGCTAGGGATCAAAGTCTGTAACGAAAAAGGAATTGAGTCCTAGTCAGCAATGAAACAAGGACCTATTGGAAAACTAGAACAATAACTTACTCAGTGACATGAATAGTGTAGGACCGTATGGCGCAATCAGAGGGGGGGGTGAATGATTGGCTTTGCTTTTCGACACCTACAAAACTAACCTCAAACTAGAAGAAAAATGATTTCTATTACTGTATGTCAATTACAACTTCTGTTTGACTGTTCGCAGCAATCATTTTTGTATGAGGTCGATGTTGTCTTCCGATCACAAACTCCAGTTGCTCGATTTCTTCAGCAGATAGAATGAGAACACAATGATCAGCATTGTTCATAGTCGTAATCTCCTTCCACACCAGCAATCATAGGAATCTTCAATTCATAATGAATCAGATTGACTCGAGATTTCCTTTATTGTTGGATTTCATATGTTTACAAAAGTGCTCACATAGGCACCCCTAAAGACCTAGCATAAAATGCCTAGCACAAGTAACTCTTGGTCAACTCAATTGCTCCATCCACGGAGTCTTGGCCTACTTTTATATGCTAGAGTCCTAAATCGTGTCCAACTTAGACACGAACACGAGATCATATCTCTTTCTCAAATTAAGGGACTCAAAACCCTTCCTAACATGGGTTTTATCTCTACTGAGTAATGGACTCCATCCACAGCTTCAAACTCAATACGTAATGAAGCCTCCAGGATTACACCTCCCGTATCTTCATCACGACTCATCAACAACTGTGTTGAACCCTCTGAAAACACACCGCCCGTAGCTTCTCTACGCATCATCACCATTGATCTCCATGTGCTCTAGCATTAGCCCGACCATCTAACATGACATCCTCAATCGTCTGGACCTTAGTTATTAGCACGTGCACACACACATGCTTATGCCCTTTTCTGTCCACAGATAAGATCAAAAACAATCCACGACTACCAACTGGGTCGTCTCAAGCCATCAACAAAGTCACCCTTGACCACACGGCTCTAAGGGTAAGACAAGAGGAATAATAGAACCATAGCCTGAATTCTAAAGTTGACTGAAGATACCTGAAAATATGTTTTACTATTTGATGATGTGAAGCATGTGGAGAAGTTTGAAAGTGAGCACACAAACACATAGCAAAGTATGTGTCTGGTCTTGAAGCAATGAGATACAGAAAAGAGCCAGTTATGCTTTTGTATTCCTTTTGATCAGCAGCCTCTCCATCTTCATCGAGATTCAACACAGTTGTAGACCCCATGGGTGTGGAAATTAGCTTGACTGTCTCCATGTCAAAGCAACAAAGTAGGTCTTTGGTATACTTAGTTTGATAGACAAAAGTACCCCACTTTGATTGTTCGATCTGAAAGCCTAGAAAGTATGTGAGTTTTCCCATCATGCTCATCTCGAATTCCCTACTCATAGTGTCTAAAAACTTAGAAACAAGAGTATGAGAAGAATCACCAGAGATAATATCATCTACATAAATCTGAATGTGTAACAGATCATTGCCATGCTTAAGGATAAACAAAATCTTATCTACCTTTCTCATGAGAAAACCATTCTTTAGCAAAAAAAATTTAAACCTATCATACCATGCCTTGGGAGCTTGTTTTAGTCCATATAAAGCTTTAGCCAATTTGAAGACATGGTTGAGAAACTTTGAATTCTCAAAACCAGGTGGTTGTCTAACATATATCTCCTCCTCGATATAACTATTAAGAAAAGCACTTTTCATATCTATTTGACATAGTCAAAAACCTTTTGATGCTGCAAATGCTAACAGAATTCTAATGGCCTCTAATCGAGTAACAAGTGCAAACGTTTCTTCAAAGTCTAGATCTTCTACCTAAGAGAATCTTTAAGCTACAAGTCTAGCCTTTTTTCGAACAATCACACCATCATCACTTTGTTTGTTCTTAAAAACCCATTTGGTTCCAATAATATTATGACCATGAGGAGGTGAAACTCATGTCCAGACCTTGTTCTACTCAAAATTCTCTAATGCCTCATGCATGGCATTAATTTAAGACTCATCAGATAAAGTGTGACTTACATCTTAGGGTTCAAAAGATGAAACAAACGTAGAATGAGCATACGAGGCATTTGAGTTATACCTGCTGCGAAGAACTCTCTCGTTTAACTCACTGATCATTTGATTTAGGGGATGATGTTGTTGTACATGCAGAGGTGCTTGTGAAGTGGTCGTAGACATGCTTGTAGACGTTGTCATATCAGTCGTCGTTGCATTTGCTTCCTCTATGATCATAGGAGCGATCGTACCATTTGTAGGATTAGTCATGGAGGTGGTCGTAGCAAACGAGGGAGTCTGTTCCCCATGCAAAGTTGTAGCGGTCTGACTCGAAAACTCCCTGTTGTCGTCGTTGGAGTTGTAGAAGATGTCTTTGAGTAAGTTCGGAACCTGTATCCCTGCATTATCAGGTTAGTACCAGGACTAGTCTCATCAAACATGCCTCACAGGTCTCAAGAATTTTGTTAGTTTCTAAGTTGATTACCTGATAACCCTGAGTGTGAACTGTGTATCCTAGAAAGATACCATATGAGGATCTAGGCTCAAATTTATTGAGATTGCCATGTTTAAGAATAAAGCATCAACACCCAAACACCCTTAAGTGAGAATATTAGGGGTATGATGAAATCAAAGCTCATAGGAAATCTTATTCAATTTAGCTTGCAAGAAGACTCTGTTTGAAATATAACAAGCAGTCAGTATGGCTTCGGGCTAATACTTCCGAGGAGTAGTATGTTCATTAAGCATTGTCCTAGCCATCTCGACCAGAGTTCTATTTTTGCATTCGACCACACCATTTTGCTGTGGCACTCAAGCTGAAGAAAATTAATGGTCTATGCCCCTCTCGACACAGAAAGCAGCAAAAGATGTGTTCTTGAACTTAGTTCTATTGTCACTTCTAATTGCTCTAAGTGCTCCTGGTAAATCATTAGCAACTCTAAGAGCAAGCTCTCTGAAGTGACCAAAAGCTTCATCCTTCGGCGCCATAAAATAGACCCAAGAGTATCTAGATTAATCATCAATAATTATAAGAACAAACCATTTACCTCCAACCGACTGAACTCTAGACAGCCCTACAGTATCCATGTGCAATAATTGTCCAGGAGAATCAGTCATACTAGTGAGAGTGAATGATGAACCGATGAAACCATCTTATCATGCCGATAGGGCGAAAGACCAGATCTATTGCTTTCCTAAGCTTAAGACTAAGAATTCCTCTAACAAGATTAAGATTACTAATCCTAGCAAGATGATCAAAGCTAATGTGACCTAGTCTATAGTGCCAAAAGAACAAGTCTTTAGAGTTTGAAGAAATAAGACACCTAGACTCAGAGGTTGAAGAATGCAAAAAATCACCCTTAAACAAGCAACCAACTTGACTTATTTTGCAAACAAGATCACTAGATGAATCTAAGATATGACATGAGTGTATTTTAAACTTCACCTCAAGACTATCGTCTACCAACTGTGAAACCGAAAGCAAATTATAACTCAACTTACTGACGACTGTAACATCTTTTAAGATGAACTTGTCGTTAATGTGCACGACTCCTTTTGTAAGAATTCGTCCTTGGGAGTTGTCCCCAAAAGTGATCATCTCATCACCGAGGGCTCGAGTGAGGGAGGAGAACCATCGTGAGTCTCCAGTCATGTGTCGAGAGCAACCAGAGTTGATCAGCCATATGTTCTCCTTCCTCTTGCGACGAGCCTACAGAGCACAGACAGTTATTGGTATCTTAGTACTGGGGTTAGACAATAGAGATTTAGGTATCTAGTACTGAGATACTCAACGAACAGGAACAAAAGTATGCACAGACAAAGATTTAAGTGAAGCATTAGCATGTGTCACACTCCGATTAGTCTTTTGTTTAATAGTCGCTTTGACCATGTGGCTGTTCGACCTTCTCGGTAGGACTGACCTGTCAGTCGATTGGTTGAAACGTTTGAAAGGCGCTGGTCGAAAGTGATTTGACTGACCGCAAGAGACTAGTTTGACCATTAACTGGTCAGAACGACCAAAAAAACCAACTGGTCGAGTGCCCGGACCAGTTGCATTAACCCGACCACTAGAATTGCCTAGTCGAATACTCTTCTTTAGCCTATCTTTCTTCTCTTTCTTTGCTCTTCTAAAGTAGAATTGAATCAAGTGGCTACTTTTACCACAATGAGTGCATTGTTGCTTGACTTGATGTGTGGTCATAATAGACGACTTGACATCACTTTGTTTCGTCAAATAATCTTCTGCAAAACTTGCAGACCTAAATACGACTTTCTTTAGTTCTGATTCTACTTCAAATTTCCCTGGTTCGAGTACCTTGACCACTTTAGTTGAATGATTCTTGACATACTCAACAAAATTGAATCCTAGACCACGATTCTTCACACTTGTTTTTGATGAATCATGTTCAGATTTTTTTTGCCAAAAGAAAACCTCTCTAAAGTGTTTTTAAGATACTCATTTTCTTTTGCAATAGTGGGACAATATGTGCACTTAACAGAATCACCAGTAATTTTTTTAGAAGCACTAGTCTGGATTAATTTCTCTTTTTCTACAAAATTCTTAAGTTATATAGTCAATGCTTCAATCTCAATGTTAAGCTTAGAAAAATTAGAGCAAGAAGTAATCTCATGGTAAAACATTTATTGAATAGACTCCTGAGATGAATTAAGTCTAGTCTGAAGCAGATCACATTTAGTGCAAGCCTTGTTTTGGACAAATAGATTAGACTTGAGCACTTCAATTTCATCTTTAGCCAATTTTAACTTTTCATCACAATTGTCATGTATCAATTTTGTTCATTGAGTTTAGTAGTTACAACAACAAATTGGGCCAAGGTTGATACATTAATTTTTCTACCAGATTCCAATTTAGATGCAATAGTTGACACGACTCACAGGATTCATCTCTAAGCCTATGAATTTCATAGTTTAAATTCTCTATGACAAGATCATAATTTTTAACCTTCTTTTTATACATCTTAAGCTTCCCTGTTAGTCTAAGCACAACACGAGATAAATCGGTATAGGAAGGCTTTACCTCATCTGAATCGTTGTAGAGATCACTATCATAATCTTCACTGTTCACCATAAAGCACATACTGGTGAAGTCTGTCTCCTTTGTCTTCTTGCCATTCTCCTCATCACTTGCAAACTCAACATCACTCAAATAGACCTCCTCGAGAGCTGCAAGTACCTTGTTGACCGCCTTGTGATAGTTCTGCTTTTTGCTTGAGGTAGTCTTGAACCGAAGTCGATGAGCCGATGACTTGTCTTCTTTGACTTTCTTGATCTTGAGTTTGGGGTAGTTAGACTTGATGTGATTGAGTTCACCACACTCAAAGCACCTGACAGGTCCTCCTCTCCGCCTCAGTCTGACGTTGTTGATCGGCCTTGTCACCTTGTTGGATAGAAGTACGAGTTGCTCCTCTGGAATCTCCTCTAGCTATTCATCTAAAATAGAGCACAAAGAAGACAAAGAAACACTCAAAGGACTAAATAATCTATTAAATTGGTTAGTCACTAAACCCAAAGAACTAGTCTTGTTTATCCTGGCCAAAACATGAATTTCATATGTTTTCATCTTGGAATACAGATCATTCAAAGTTAGAGATTCCATGCTGATCGAGTGATTGATGGTAGTAACTAAGACATTCCAGACAAACATATCCAATGAGTTCAAAATCTATTGAGCATTGTCAGAATCAATATATGTGACTCCTGCAGATTGAAGCTCACTAATAATCTTGTTAAAGTGGTCAAAAAGAGCATCTACAGATTCTCTAGATTCCATCTTAAATTTAGAATACTCTTTCTTAAATTGATTCTGATGCACTCCTTTAACATATTTAGATCCTTCATGATAATCAGTTAGAGTGGTCCAGATTTTATTTGAAGATTTAAGATGAGCAATTCTGACAAACTCATTTCTACTTAAACCTTGCAATAAAATATTTCTAGCCTTAGCATTTGCTTCTACATCAGAAGAATTCTCAATGGTAACGATAACAGGTAATTCATACGAGTTCTCAACCTTTTACCAGATAGTATTACTTTGCACTTGTAGAAAGACCTCCATGCGTGTCTTCTAGTAAAGATAGTCTGATCCATCGAAGAATGGTGTCTTGCTAGAGAACCGATTCTGATCTGAAGCTATAGCAACCTTGCTTTGATACTACTTGTTGGACCATATGGTGCAATCAGAGGGAGGTGAATGATTGGCTCCGCTTTTTGACACCTAAAAAATAAATCTCAAACTAGAAGAAAAATTATTTCTATTACCGTATGTCAATTACGACTTCTGTTCGACTGTTCACAACAATCGTTTTTGTATGAGGTTGATGTTGTCTTCCAATCACAAACTCCAGTTGCTTGATTTCTTTAGCAGATAGAATGAGAACACAACGACTAGCATTGTTTGTAGTCCTAATCTCCCTTGGCAATCCAGATGTCAATTATTCATGATCCTCCACATGATCTAACAAACAGCATCCCACTCGGAGAATCACGATGAAAAGTTGTAGTCAGAAGACACCACGAGTAGCCATGTTTAACTCCAGTCGGCGCATGCACCTTAGAGCTCCAATAATATATTCAGAGATAGGAACAGCACCCCACTCGGAGAGTCTTGGTGAAGAGTTGTAGTGGAAAGACACCTCGAGTAGCCATGTGTGGCTCTAGTTGGTGCATGCATCTTACAGCACCACGTCTGATGTAGGTCAGTGCAGAGTTCGTTACGAACTCGAAGATGAACCCAATCATAACTTTCGATCAGTTCACATTACTTCATGATTGAACTCTTCAAGTGGTCAGAACCAACTAGATTTGGATCATAAAATACAGCAATCTCCACCTTGAGTCAAATTCTTCTTATAGCGAAAAAATTGAAGAACTTCTCAATGAAATTGTAGAATGTCTCTTGTGCATGAAACATCCGAAGGACTAATGAATAATACCGACCAAGTCTGCGTAGAGTTCAAACTTAGTAGTAAGAACTAGTTTTGTCATCATAACATCTAGATTCTCATGAGTACTAATCTTGCAAACTTTGATATCACCATGTGTAATTACACCTCAGATGAAGTGATATCTAACTTCAACGTGCTTTGTTCTCTCATAAAATATTTAGTATTTTGTAAGATAAATAGCATTTTGACTGTCACAGAAAATGTTAGTGCAAGGTGTACTCCCATAAAGCTCAGTGTAAAAACTCAACCGAATAGCTTATTTACAGGCTTCTGAAATAGCCATATACTCGGCTTCGATGTTCAAAAGCACAACAATAGCTTGTAAACTGGCTTTCCAACTCACGGTATAGCATCCGACCATGAAAACATAATCAGTAAGAGATCTTCGCTTATTCAGATCTCCTGCAAAGTCTGAATCAATATATCCGACCATCCCATCACTGGTCTATCCAAAATACAAACAAGCAACAGAAGTGCCTCTTTAATTCCTAAAGATCAACTGAATAGCTCTTCAGTGGTCTTTGCCAGGATTGGTCATATATTTACTTGTAACACTCAAAGCATGAGACAAGTCGGGAAAGAAGCAGACCATGGCGTACATAAGTGATCTAACTGCACTTGCATATGGAACACTTGACATGTATTTACCTTCTTCAATTGTTTGCAGAGTTATTGCTGGAGAGAGCTTAAAATGTGCAGCTAATGGTGTACAGGTTATTTGGCCTTGTGCATATTGAAGGGATGAAGAACTTTTTCAATATACCCTTTCTGACTTAGGTATAGTTTCCCAAACCGCTGGTCTTTAATGATTTTCATATCAAGAATCTTTTTTGCTGCACTGGTCGATTGGTGGTGTGTCTTTCTTCTTCCTATAAATCCACTTACAGTATATGTGTTTCTTTTCAAATGGGAGCTCGACTAGCTCCCAACTGGAGTTCTTCTCAAGAGACTCTATCTCATGGTGCATGGCATTTATTCAACTCTATCAATGTCTTCTGCCATGTTTAAACAATAAGCCACATCGTCGGCTTCTTCAATTAACCTTCTCAGAGGCTAAATAGCCCTCCTTACTTAATCAGTTGTAATGGATTACTGGTTTTGACCAGTTCCTATTGGATGACTACTGGTCAGAGCTTGAACATGGACTTCTTATGGAGTTGCTTTGTCGGCCTCTAGTGAGAATCTTGAATCAATAATGTGCTTCACCTACACACTGGTATTCTGCTACTTCTCAAAGTAGCACTGGTCATATTATCTTTTATCAGAGGAGACTCAATAAATATATCATTTCCATTGTTGTGGTTACAAGCCAAACAGTGAAATGTATATTGATAGAACTTGTGTATGAAGAAGAAAGGGACCTTTATATAGTCGTCATGCCTCCCTTTTTACAATTCTACCCCCAATTATAGGTGTTGCCCTAGGATATACTTGTCTATTACATTCTCTACTTGGCCTTGTGAGCTTACACTCTTTTTACTACCTCTACAATTTTGTGTGGGCATCTTGCTGGGCCTCTTGGCCATGTTGGGCCGAACGGGCTAAGGTGGAGGCCATCCCTTCAACAGTAGCCTCTCGCGGTAAAAGGCTCCTCTTCGGGTCGGTTGATATCGTGCTGTCGATCCTTTTGGTCTCCTCCATCCGTTTGGCCCTTCGTTCAACAAAATCATGGTTTGGATTGCACAGGCTTCTGAGAGCACATCTTCGTGGTCTGTGCACAAAACTTATGATCTCCATGCCCTTCGAAGGTACTTCGCAGAATGCTTCATAGGATATATGCGAAGTCTGTGATTCCTGAGCTCCTTTCGATGTCTTCCATGAGGTGCACACGAAAGGCTTTTTTGTCTTCGTGTGCTATTAACATTCTTCACGAAGTCCACAATCTTTGCATTCCTTAGGTGTACTCCCTAGAATGTACCGAGGCCCATGCGTGTGAAGCCTTAGGACTTTGCCCAAGCTGTACGAAGCCCGTGGTTTTCGTGTTCCTTTTGATATACTCCGCGAAGAGCACACGAGAGGCTCTTGGTAGTCAGGTGCTGCGAACATACCTTGCGAAAGTGGTAGGCGAGACCATAACATCAGTCCTTTGGTCCTCTCCGTCCCTTCGGCTTCCTGTCAAGCAGGTTCATAAACCAAGCTGCATGAATTGCTTTAAGTGACTCGCCTCCCTTGGCCACATGTCCCCGGTGCATCGTGCCCCACTTGTCGCTTTACGTGCTCCAGAGATGCAGCCAATGAAACAACTAAAGCGTAATTGACAGAGTCTTGCGTGTGTCGCCTTACAATTGGAGCGTCGGGCATCGCCTACCGCTTCACGTGCTCCCGAGGCATAGCCAATTGAACACCTGAAGCGTAATTGACGAAACTTCACATGCTCCCGAGGTGCAGCCGATGGAACATTTGAAGCGTGATTGACGGAACTTCACGTGCTCCTGAGGCGCAGCCGATGGAACACTTAAAGCGTAATTGATGGAACTTCACGTGCTCCCGAGGCATAGCCTATGGAACACCTGAAGCGTGGTTGGCGGAGTCTTGCGTCGGTACCCTTTTAAAAGGGGGGGGGGATGAATGGCCAGGCAATACTCCCTTGGTCGTTCAATACTCCACCTACTTTTCCTTGTTCTCTTCCGAACCCGTCATCCCTGCTACTTCTCTGCCATTGCCAGCGATACCATCATGGCTCGCAGCCATGGCTAGCACCGCCCGAACGAGATGAAGTATGAGCTGGTAGACCGAAAGCCTTCTGTAATCGACAAGTAGTGGCACGTGGTCACGAAGCTAGACGGCCGCTGCACCAACATCCTGGGAACAAGCTTGGCCAACGAGGAGCTGATGCATCTCCGAGTGCATGACGGTGAGGTCTCCAGTCAGGAGGTGGTCCAGACAGGAGATGGTCCGGCTTCCTCCGCACGGCGAGAAAGAGCCCCACCCGTCCGAGTCTGAGACGATGGTGCTTGCTGCGTACCTCCACGTGGGCCTTTGGTTTTCCCTCAGTGAGGCACCCCGGCGACACAGGTTGGAATCACGCAGATGACACCGAGTGCGGTCGTCCATCGCAGGGTGTGCCAGGCAAGGGCTTCCCAGCCCCAGGGAGGAGCTTCGACTTCCCCGTCATGAGGCTACGCTCCGCCAGAGGCACCCCCCCCCCGCGAACGCCTCACGTCTTCTCCTCAGAAGTGTAAGCCCCGGGCGAGCTCCTGCACCGCCTGTGTGTTCGGCATGCAGAAGCACTGCAACACGAGTTCGGACACCTGTGGCTTCTCCTCGAGTCCCTTGCTCGGGTGTCCTTGCATCTTGGTGGCCTTTTCCACAGTGCCACAACCCAGCCTCGGTTCCTTCTTGCCCTCAGCTTTCTCGGTCTTGTGATAAACATCTTCTTCCATGTCAGCCCAAATGCTCTCGATATTACCTTTAAAGAAAACATCTAGCTCGTCTTGCACGAAGCTACTCTGTGTGGTATTACGAATGCTTTAGTCTTGTGATAAGCGCCTTCTTCCATGTCAGCCCAAACACTCTCGATACTACCTTTAAAGAAGATGTCAAGCTCGTCTTGCACGAAGCTGCTCTGTGTGGTATAACGAATGCTTGTGTTAATCAAGTACTTGATAGGGACGTGCTTCTTGACCCATACCACTCCGTGCTCCACTGACTGCAACACTGGGGTTTCGCGGAAGACTTCTGGTACTTCTGGGCTAGAAAACCCCGCAGCAGTGAGGTCTCCGCACCTGTAACTACAACATATTGTACCATTACATGAGTAATAAAGGACTTCAACAAATCCCTTCTTGTGCAATCGTGCCACGAAGCGTGCGATTTACTTGCATCCTTTGACCCCTATGCTCCCTGCACTTTTTCGTTGCAAAACGAAGCGCAGGGCCACATGCGCTCTTCTCTAAGAACACGCACTCTTGCTCGCATTTTAGGGATGGACACCCTCACGTGTCACCAGTGGCAGTGGTAGGTCGAGGCTTAGGAGCATGTACTACCTCCCGCTGCGCCTTTGGATAAACCCCAGCAGGGTTTGAGGCAAGACGAGGCCCCCCACTACGTAAGGCCTACGAATATGCTCCGGCCCCCACCCCTTAGCTGGACACTAACATGGCTGGCAGCCAGACTGACAATGCGAGTGTGATACGCGTGCTATTGCTTAGCAAGATACAACAAACTGTCTGGAGCGTACGATCCTTGCACGCCTTAGTTTTACTCCGCGAAGCCTCTGACCTCCACGCGTCTTAGATATACTCCGTGGAGTACGCGCAGACCCTCTGGTCTCCGCACGCTTAGATATACCGCGGATGTCGCACAAGGTGGTACCATGCAATTTTTGGCCTGGGATGACTAAGTTCCCAGTGCTTTATACTCCGTAGAGTACGCCGGGCGCCAAAGGCAGCATTGTGTGATTTATTTATACTTCGTAGAGTACACCGGGCGCCCAGGGCAGCATCGTGTGATTTATTTATACTCTGTAGAGTACGCTGGGCGCCTAAGGCAGCACCGTGTGGTTTTTTTATACTCCGTAGAGTACGCCAAGCACCCAAGGCAGCACCATGCGTTTTTTATACTCCGTAGAGCATGCCGGGCGCCCAAGGTAGCACCGTGCGTTTTTTATACTTCGTAGAGTACACAGGCGCCCAAGGCAGCACCGTGCATTTTTTTATACTCCGTAGAGTACACTGGGCGCCCAAGGTAGCACTAACAATTTTGGCCTGGGACGACAACGTTCCCAGATCTTTATACTACGCAGAGTACGTCGGGCGTCTACTAGCAGCACCGACGATTTTGGCCTGGGACGACAATGTTCCCATCGCTTTATATTCTGTAGAGTACGTCGGGTGCCTACTGGCAGCATCGATGATTTTGGCTTGAGACAACAACGTTCCCAGCGCTTTATACTCCGTAGAGTACATCGGGTGCCTACTGGCAGCACCGATGATTTTGGCCTGGGACAACAACGTTCCCAATGCTTTATACTTCGCAGAGTATGTCGGGCGCCCACTAGCAGCACCGACTATTTTGGGTCGACCGCGATTTATACTCCGTAGAGTACGCCCAGCGCACAATAGCGACACTGACGATTTTAGCCCAGGGCGACAATATTTCCAGCGTTTTATACTATATAGAGTACGTCAGGCGCTTACTAGCAACACCAACAATTTTAAAGTAGAGATATGCGTAATAGCCATCAAGAAAATGCATGCAAAGATGTATATTAAGAAGTACCCATTTACTCGGGGAGATCTTGAGAAGTACAATCGTAGGATATAAGTCATGACTTGCTTAAGCATAGTACCATCGAAGGCGATCAGCGTTCCACGTACGGTTTAGAGTATGGCCATCGAGTGTGGACAAACGATACGCTCTTTGATGAAGTCTTGCAGCAGAATTTTCATCGACCGCGTGGACTTTGCGAGGTGGCCTCTGAGCTCCCGTCTCTATCTGCCGAGCGAGGTCTTAGACTCTGTAAACAGTGATGATGCCATACTGACTAGGAAGCTTCATACACAGGAAATTGTGGTGAGTTACCACTCCAAAAATATTAAGTGTAGGACGGCTAAGGATAGCATTATAAGGATATGGAAGATCCACGACGTCGAAGGTTATGTCTTCGCTCTTCTCTTGGCCATTCTGCCCGAAGGACACCCTCAGTTGAATCTGCCCAATAGCATGGAAGGGCTAACCCCCAAATCCCTGGAGCGGAGCTCCCGAAGGCTGTAATCGACTCCGCGAAAGACCCATTTGGTCAAAGGCTTCGACAAACAAAATGTCCGCAGAACTTCCACCATTAACGAGGACACGCCTAACATCGCATCCCATGATGTTAGCTTGTATTATTAGAGGATAATGATGCGGGAAATCTATACCCTCCGCATCGGCGGTCGTGAAGGTAATATCAGCGTGTGCACAGTCTGGGGGCACCAGCGTCGGGTAAACAACGACATGATGGAGGCGATGAACGTACGCCCTCCTCTGCCTCTCAGATGAGAATTCTAATGATGATCCCCCAGTGATGACGTTGATGACTCGACGCTGTGTACCCTTAGATGCTTCGATGCGAAGAACAGCAGGTGCAGGAGGAAGTATCTGGCCCTCCGAGGGCTGCATACGCGCCATCACCTACGCTCGTGTTTTGAGGGCCTCATCTCGGAGGATGCTTTCTCGAAGCACTGTGACAAAAGGATAGTTTCTGGTAAGATGGTTTCCACGCCCATGCACCTCGCACCACAGTCCTTGGGGCTGCTGCTCAGACTGATGATCATGAAACGATCGGCCAGGATGTACATGACCATCGTGTCTTCCTAGCTCTCTCCCACAACCCTGACCTCGCCGACCTCTTCCTCGACCAGCGAGGGTATTGTCATCCCTCCTGACTCCGCCGCCGATGCTAAGGACATATCGATGTCGCTGATTTTTGTGCTGCCCACGATTGGAACTTTCTCCGGCGTCCCTGGCTCTCACTGGAGCAGGCACATCTCCTTGACGAAGTTGAGCATCTTCCTCCGCTCGGGCATACTCCTCCATCTTGTCGAAGAGCTTGACCACCGTTTTGATGGGCTTACGAGCGTTATAAGCGGCTAACAACCCCGGCCGAAGACCCTATATTGCCACATTGATAATTGTGGTCTCATTAGTGTCTTTAACTTGACAATGTATCTTGGCGAATCGCTTAAAGTACTCGCGGAGCTTCTCTGCTGACTTCTACCTAATAGCGAAGAGCTGGCTGGCATCGAGAAGCTCGGTATCGTTTCCTTGAAAGTTATTATAAATACAACCCCGGATTTGCTCCCATGAGTGCACCGAGTTCGGTTCCATAGTGAAGAACCAGGAGAGCGCTATCCCCTGAAGAGCAAGAGGTAGACCCTTTGCCTTGGTGGAGTCATCACCCCCCCGCCGCCTCGATCGCAGTCTCATAAATGCGCACAAACTCCCAGGGATCTGTGTCACCTTTGTAAGGTTCGATGGCAAGCATCTTGAAATCTTCGAGCTAGGCGGCTTGTTGCAGGTCAACGAAGAGGAGGGACTCTGGATTTGCTTGCCGAAGTGGTCCCCGGTTAGCAAGCAGGACTTCGCGATTCTCTGCTCTTTTGGTGCCGACTTCCCCCATCGTTACTAGGGGTGTTGGATGGCTTCGTGTTTGCTGCAACTCCCATACAGCATCTTGGAGATCCGTCAATTCTCATTGTAGCGCACCAAGGGCTACGAGTAGGGTGCCCTCCGGCCCCTGTCTCGCCGCTTCCCCTAACTCAGTGGTGTAGGCTGTGAGGAGACCTGGGGCCTCGGCCTGGCGTTCGGTTGCACCATGTTTCTGGCCGGCATCAGGGGATGTATTAGGGTGGTGAAAATCGCGATTGGTGGCGGGGATCGTCTTGAGATGTGGACCACCATCCATCCCGACGTTTCCTCTTGGAACCACCGCCACACCGGTAGCAACTGCCTATCTCCCCGTGGGATCAACACGACTGGGGGTGATACCAGCACATACCTCATCGTTGATGGCCACCTCGGCACCTGCATCTGACCCAGGCCCTCACGCCGGCATCATTCGATCACCCGTCCTTGCCCTAGCCCGCGCGACCGCCACCACCGTGCTTCGTTTCTACTTTGCCGCCTTCGGTGGCATCTTCAAATCTTGGCTTTTCTGTCGAGATTCCCACGGGCGACGCCAACTATTGTGGTTACAAGCCAAACAGTGAAATGTATATTGATAGAACTTGTGTATGAAGAAAAATGAGAAGCCCTTTGGCCCTTGGGATCTCCCCCATGAACCTTTATATAGTCACTATGCCTCCCTTTTTACAATTCTGCCGCCAATTATAGGTGTTGCCGTAGGATATACTTGTCTATTACATTCTCTACTGGGCCTTGTGAGCTTGCACTCTTTTTACTACCTCTATAATTTTTTGTGGGCATCTTGCTGGGCCTCTTGGCCATGTTGGGCCGAACGGGCTAAGGTAGAGACCATCCCTTCAACAACCATCTTTCTAGTTTCAGGATTTCACAATTTGTAACATTTCATACCAGATTTATAGCCAAGGAAGATGCACTTAATAGCGCTTGGCTCCAATTTCCCATCATTGACATGGGCATAAGCAGGATAGTAAAAATCCTCAAATTTGAGTAGTCAGTGGGAGAACCTGACCACAATTGGAGTTTTCTATCTATGGCAGTGTTCGGTGATCAAATGATCAAATGACTGGCAATGGAAGTACCTTTAGCCCAAAAACATCTTGATAGACTTGATGTCAACAACATATATCACACCTTTTATATGATAGTTCTATTCATGTATTGGGCCACACCATTCTGCTGTGGTGTATCTGGAATAGTATAGTATCTCACAATGCCTTCTGATCGGCACAATGCTTCAAATTCTCTTGAGCAAAACTCCAACCATTATCTGTTTAGAGTTTCTTACGTGTTTGTCTGTCTATTTTTCTATCACAATCTTCCACCATTTGAACATCTTGGACACATCTGACTTGTGCTTGATGAAACATGCCTAAACTCTTCTTGAGTAGTCATCAATAATGGTCAACATATAGTTTTTGCCTCCAAAGGATGGAACACGGGATTCTCTCTAGAAATCAAAGTGAATATAATCTAATATGCCTTTTAAAGAATGAGTAGCATTGCTGAAACTTACCCTTTTCTACTTGTCAAATACACAATATTCATAGAACTTCAATTGATTGACACTTTGACCATCAACTAAACTTCTTTTTGCACAACTCCTTCATGCCAGCTTTACTCATGTGTCCTAAAGGCATGTGTCATAGATTAGTCCGATTGGTATAAGATAATATGGTTAAAGAAACAACAGTGGTTCCAACTATAGTAGTTCCTTGAAGCTGATATAAATTTGCTACATTCACATCATCTTTCATCACAACAAGAGAACCTTTGGAGATCTTCGGGACTCCACCTCCACCTAAAAATTTGTACCCTCTGGCATTAAGGGTTGACGTGGCGGACATGCGGCCGGCACGTGGCGACAGGTGGTAGGTAGGGCTGATGTGGAGGGAGATGTGGCATGACACATGGCAGCTAACGTGGCATGCTGATGTGGCACCAAATGGTTTGTTTTTGTTGACATGGTGCTGACATGGGTGACACGTGGCATGACATATGGCAACCACATAGGATTTAGGGCATGCGTGGCTACTGAGATGGTAGCTCACTTGACTACTGACTCAGCCAAGGATGATCAGACTAGGCCGAAGGGAATGATTGAATGGCTGAGGAGTGAGGACGATCGAACTCTCTAAATGATGACGACAATCGGACGGTCCAACAACGATCGGACAGTCCAGAGGGCTGAGGATATTTGGACTGTTCGAACGGTGATGACGATTGGACGTTCCAGACGGTTGAGGACGAATGGACAATTGAGGTGACAACATGCGTCGCTTGGTAGTTGGCTGGCGGGGGTGAAGGCACACGTCTCTTTAGTGGCTGAAGGGACGCAGTACGCGCACGCGTGACGAGTCGACGCAGGCAAACCGAGGGGTGGCACTGTGGATCAGAACGACGGCGAGGAGGGTGGCTTACCGGTGGTGGGACGGATGGTGGCAGTCGACGGGCACGACAACGACGGCCGAAGATGATGTTCGGGATGGCAGTGAACAGAGATGACTAAAGCGGTCTACGACGGTGATCGGCGAGACGGACGACGACGACGGTGAGGACAGGCGAGCTCAATGGAAGATGACGGTGGCGGCTGTGAGGGATGCAGAACGTGAGGGAGGCGGCGGGCTTTATAGCGTGAATGCTAAAGAAGGTCGACTCGAGCACGGCTCGGAGTCCGCGGTGGACACGAGCAAGCGTTGACGGCAGAGTTCGCGTCAAAGACGATGATGAACAGTAACTGGGGCGACAGATTGATGACACATGGCACCCAACGGAATCGGCCAATCAATGTTAGACCACATAGATGAATAGTAGCCCATCCCCTGGATGGCCGGCACATGGCCTTGAGAAGATCAGACAGCTCGGACAATGCACACTGGCGAGCGGCCGGTGGATGGCTGACACTTGGCACTGAGGTAGATGGACGGCTGAGGCTCACTAGGTCAGAGTGAACAGTAACAGGCTGGCCTATTACTGTTTAGGATTTTTGGGGATTTCTATTTTAAGAAATTCAAATAAAATAAAATAAGCTTTAGAAAATAGCAAATAAATCCAGAAAACCCAAGAAAATTCCAAAAACATTCTTGAGATAAGGAACCTAAATAAAATATTTTTAGCAAATATTAATATTTATTTTATTCATATTAAATCCTTTTAATTAATAAAAAATTCATTTTAAGATTGTATTAATTCTAGAAAAAGTCAAATGGTGAATTTTATTTTAAAAACTTCAAATAAACTCTAAAAATTAGGATGTTACAAACCTCTCACCCTTAAATGGGATATCGACTCTAAGATTCGAGCTCACTAAGAGAATAGGTTTGGAAACTCTGCTCTGAGATTCTCCTCACGCTCCCAGGTGGCTTCCTCCTCGGAATAGTTGCTCCACTGAACTTTGCAAAAGCTGACGACCTTGCTCATGGTCACATGCTCTAACACCTCCAAGATTCTGACAGGGTGCTCTTTATATGGTTTCAACTGGCAAAACTTTCTCTAGCACACGTAGACACTTCTTCAACTGGAACACTTGGAACACGTCATGTATCCCGCTAAAGGTCGCAGTTAGCTCCAACTGGTAAGCAACTTCTCCCCTGTACTTCAAGATCTTGAACGGCCTGACATACTTTAGCGCTCAATTTGACCATCAGTCTGGTGTGATCTTTCCTTTCATTTGTAACCTATTAACATCTTTGAATGGTGTGATCTTGAGATACACATAATCACCTGACTCAAAGCTCAACTCTTGACGACGAGTATCCGCATAGCTTTTCTGTCTAGTTTGGGTAGTATTTAATCTCTCTTGGATTAATCAAACATTTTTCTTTTTTTTTAACAATCTTGCCTAAAGACTTGACCTTCCCCGTCTCTTTCCAATTGAGAGGGGTTCTGCATTTTCTACCTTACAAAGCTTCAAATGGTGACATTTGCAAGCTGGCCTGGTAACTATTATTGTGAGAGAACTCTATGAAAGGTAAATAACTGTTCCACTTGGCTCCATGATCTAACACACAAACTTTTAGCATATCCTCGAGAATCTAATTCACACGCTCAGTCTGATCATCGGTCTAGGAATGATAAGTTGTACTGAAATTCAGATAGGTATCCATAGCTTCATGGAAACTTCTCTAAAATTATGAAGTAAATTGTGATCCATGATCTAATACTATCTTCTTGGGCACTCCATAGAGACTCACAATTCTTGATATGTATAACTTTGCCAATTTATCACCTGCGTAGGTTGTTCTGACTGGAATGAAATGAGCAATCTTTGTTAATCGATCCACAATTACCCAAATTGAATCATAATCATCCTTGGTCTTGGGCAATCCTATGATGAAATTTATGCCAACTTCCTTCCACTTTCACTCGAGAATTTTCAGCAGTTGTAGCAAACCTACTGGCCTCTGATGCTCAGCTTTCACTCTCTGACACACATCACAAAGTGCCACATGCTCTGCTATCTCACACTTCATACTTGGCCACCAATATTTGTTGTTGATATCCTGGTACATTTTGGTGCTATCTACGTGAATCAAGTATAATGGCTCGTGAGCTTCCTTGAGTAATAACTCTTTTAACTATTTTTTATTCGGCACACACAAACGCTCCTAAAACCACAAGGTTCTTTTGTTATTCTCTGTGAAACCTGATGCTTTACCTTTACCCATATTAGTCTTGATCGAATATTTTCATCCTATGCCAAAGCTTGATGAATACGACCATCCAATGTCGCCTGCAACTCCATTGTATCTAAGAATCATTCCTCAACCAAATCTAGGCTAAACTTTCTGAAATTCCTCATGTAAAGTTGGTTAACTTTCTTTGATCATCACTATATTGTAACAAACCTTTCTGCTCAAAGCATCTGCTACCATATTAGCCTTTCCTAGGTGATAATGTATTCCAATATTATAGTCTTTTATCAACTCCAATCATCTTTTTTTCCTGAGATTAAGGTTGGCTTGGGTGAAAATATACTTCAAACTCTTGTGATCCGTGTAAATCTCACAACGATTACCCATGAGGTAATGACGTCAAATTTTTAGGGCATGCACTACGGCTGCTAACTCCAAATCCTGAGTGGGGTAATTATTCTCATGTGGCCTCAACTAACGTGAAGCATCAGCTACCACTCTTCTGTCTTGCATCAATACACATCCCAAACATTTGTGGGAAGCATCACAAAAGATTCCAAAATCCTTATTAATGTCTGGCAATACTAGCACTGGGGCTATAGTCAAACACTCTTTCAGCTTCTGAAAACTCTTCTCACATTCTAGCGTCCAAACAAATTTATTTTCCGTCTTTAGCAGTTGTGTAAGGGGTTTGGCTATACTGGGGAATCCTTCAATAAAATGACGGTAATAACCTGCCATTCCAAGAAAACTTCTAATTTGCGTCACTGACATTTTTTGAGATCTTTCAATCAAGCGCATCCTTTACTTTTTCGGAATCAACTGTAACTCCTTCTACTGACATGATGTGGCTTAGGAAAATAACTTCCTTCATCCAGAACTCGCACTTGCTGAACTTAGCATACAGCTGATACTCCTTGAGCTTTTGCAAAGCTAATCTCAAATGCTCCTCATACTCCTTCTCATCCTTGTAGCAGATCAAAATATCATCAATGAACATGATGACAAATGTGTCCAAATACTCCATAAACACACTGTTCACCAGGTACATGAAATAAGCTAGGGCATTGGTTAAATCAAAGGACATCACTATGAACTCGTATAGATTATAACTAGTTGAGAAAGTTGTCTTAGGTATATCCTCTTGTTGAATTTTTAACTAATGGTATCTTGACCTCAAGTCAATCTTGGAGAACACTCCAACTTCTTTTAGCTAATCAAACAAATCGTTGATCCCGGGCAACAAATACTTATTTTTGATAGTAGCCTCATTGAGTGCTCAGTAATCCACACACATACACTGACTACCTTTTTCTTGACAAACAACACTGGCGCTCAACATGGAGACGAACTTGGTTTGACATAACTTTTGTCTAATAACTTCTAAATTCACTTCTTCAGTTTTGCTAATTTATTAGCAGGCATCTGGTATAGTCTCCTGAAAATCGGTGAAGTACTAGGTACTAGCGCAATCGAAAACTCAACTTCTTGGTCAGGTGACATTCCGGGAAGATCATCTGGAAATACATCAGGATACTCTCTCATAACTAGCACATCCTCTGACATGATCCCTTCGCTTGGCAAACTATAACATTCTCTTGTGAAACTCCTCCAACTCACGGCGACTTTCTTCAATGAGCATTGCTTTGTCCACCATGTTCAAAAAACGGGCACAATCATTTTCTACCACTTGAACTTTGAGCACTGTGTTCAATCCTTTCTTGAATCTCTTCTGATGGACATCGTTAGAGGCAACATCCTCTGGTGCATAGTGAGCTAGCTGAGTGAATTTGTTGATATACTTACTTATTGTCATGTTCTTCTGCTGCAATTCGCGAAACTCTTCCTTCTTCATTTCAATCACTCTATCCAAGATATGAGCATGATGAAACATTGCTATGAACTCCACCCAATTAATGATATCCTAATCCTCATGAGCAGTGCAGTAGTTCTCCCACCACTCTGCGGCGGCTCCCTCCAACTAGTAGGCAGCGTAGAGCACTTTCTCGCGATCAGTGCACTGAGCGAGATTAAGTTTCTTCTCAACTAAATAAATCTAATCATCCACCCCCAAAGGCTCAAAATACCGTGCATAGGTGGGCGGTCTTGTCCTCATGAATTCTACAAATTTGGATTGCTGGCGAGCTGGCTAAGGTGCCACTCTTCCTGGTTCTACCGATTCACCATGGCATTCATATTTTGTATCATAGTGTGCATCAACTGTGCTTGGGCTTCCATAAATTGACTAAGAGCTGGATCTAATCCCATTGGAGTTGCTTGCGTCCCTGAGATGATGGATTTGTATTGCTGCTCCCTAGATCCTGATTTACTTGACTACGACCAGCTGAGTTTCGGGTATCAACCATTTTTTACTGCTTTGAAAGGAAAGCAACTTCTGACTTCATAAGGCTCAAAAGGTGAGAGGGAAAAGCATAGATAAGGGGTAAATTCATCTATGAGTATTTCTATTGGCAAATCTAGACTAAGCAAACACTTAGCCGAGAGGCTGACAAAAAAACCAATTAAACAACTCAAATAAAGGTTTTGATATGACTTTAACATAATGCTTTCAAGGGCAAGACTATAGCTCACATCACACACAACTATAAATAAAAACCAAAATATTCTAATCACACTTTTTAAACTATACAGGGGTCTAATCTAAGAACTCCCACTCAGGTCCTTCCCAGAAGGGCTCGCTTGACTCCTTGAGTCACTATAGATCACTCATGAGTTGCGGACTTGCAGCGACTGCTCCTTGACTACGGTCGGAATGAAGTGCCAAAGGTACTCCTGGCGATTGCCTGCCATGCATCGTCTCTCCTCCAGACTCGGTGGCATGGGCGAAGGTAGAGGTGCTGGCAGCTACGGTTGTGGTTCCTCTATGGCTCCTTCCTGCTCTGCTACACTGGGAGTAGCTACATATTACTCCTTAAACTTCTGAATGAGCTTGTGCATGCTGATCTTGTACAACTTGCAAAGATGTCTAATGGTCTTATGCGCAGCTCCTTGCCTGGACCACTCTATACAAGCACCAGTGCACTTGAAACTGTGGTGTAGAACTTGGTTGTCGATCCTTGTGGTGAAGTACAATATGGTGATGCATCCAATGCGTTGGCTCTTTGACTTCTCATGCTTGGTGAAGTAAACTGGTGTCCTTTTCAATCCAAGACTCCACAACAAAACTCGGAGAAGTCCACACCATCCTCCAGTCTGGCTGTAGGAAGCTTGAGGCATCTAAGGCATTATAAAGGGAAGGAGTCAGTTTAAGGAATTAGAAAAAAAACAATTTTTTAGAATAAGACGAGGAGCAAGAATCTTAAGAAAGAGTTAAGAGAATAGAAAGACTACTACATATCCAATTTGGTTGGTTTGATTTAGAAAATATATTTTAAAATTTGGCTAAGACGACCACTCTAACTAGGGTTTTGTCCTACAGTCGATATGGCGCTAATACCAAATTTGTCGAGACCTAAATATGCAAATCAAGACTCTTTGTGTATACCACACTAGTCTAGGATCACGCTAGTGCACACAGTATAAATATAGATGAAATATTGACCATATACACAATTAATAAAGAAACCAACTTAAATATTAATAATTATCCACGTAGTAGCCATTTGATATGCCCACAGGCAATCGACTAGGAAACGAAGTTCTAATCTGCGTAGTCGTCGAAGAATCCTCTTTCGAGTACCTCCTACTGATATGGTTCTTTTTTTCAACTAAGTAACAGTAGGCATAAAGCTGTGAGTGCATTGGTCCTCAGCAAGTCATTTGTAACAAAAATGCAATATAGTATGCAAGGCTTACTAATAGATGACTGAAATGTTATTTTGCAAAAAGTAATAATTTAAAGTAAATATAGTAAATAGATTGAAAGTGAACTTTTAAAGAAAGCAATAATAAATAAACAACCAATGTAATTAAATAGATCATAAGTGAACTATCCATTCACTTAATAAGTCATCAGTGAACTATCTGTCCACTTTCCAAAGTTATCCAACCCAAGTTTTACGAAATAGCTATCCCTCGTGTGAAATCAACGAGCATTGTTCATAACTGGGGACACAGCTATTTAAATAGTTTTACACTCTATAGAGGTTGCACAACTATACCCACATGATACGATCATCCCGCGCTAAATAAAATCACAACAAGGCCATTAAAATACTCAATCACAACACAATTTCCCCCCTAAGGTTTCACCGTCGAGTAGGTTAATCACCTAGTCAATATTGCCCCCTCTTACGCCTCATGAAAATCAGCAACCATGTTCAATTCAATGGCGAAATTGGAATTAAAATATCATAAATTAATCAACCAGGTCTATCCCATACTAGACATGTGGTTTGCACGGTATGGCTCAGATCAATAACGCACAAAGTTAAGTCCTTAGACAATACCCAGGTGAGACTCTCACATCCCTCGAAGTGAATCCACACTTCCCCCTTTACTGCACGATCACTCGCCCAAGTGAAAATCAATTTTGTATAACTAACACTAATGACACACTAATGTCATGGCATGCAACTTTTATTACTTTGGCACCAACCATGATTCAATATCTCATTAAGTCAAATTAATCATTTCATCATATGTGATGATGTTCCTAACGAGACTATAAGCATGATTTACGATGGCGATTTTATAATCATTTTATAACTGTGGCATCAAAGCTTCTGAGAGCCTTACGATCTCTTCTTTGCTTCTCCTCAGTGGACCATGTAGTAGGTGTTGATTCCCAATAATACATCATCCAAATTGAGCTGTCCTAGAATAGGTCACATCTTGATTAGCCATAGGGAAAATTATGTGTCTTGATCAGGCAGTGGAATATCATACTTCATTGTCATCATATCAAGAGTGCACTAGATTAATCTGGGCAAAGAACGTGGCTCTGATACCACTTATTAGGATCAGATATACCACTTGTTATAAAATTGACAAGACAAAGCACAAAATCAATGAAGAACAATTAAGAACATGGAACAGAGATTTAATGTAAAAAAACCCTTTTGGATAAAAAACCACAGACGCACAATCGACGAAATCACTATATGAGGAGAAGTTACAAGCACGAAAAACTTCGACATGTTTCAGCGTATCTAAACCATATGACTACATGGGTACATATATAGGCTAGGGATCAGAGTCCCTAACAAACAAAGGAATAGAGTCCTAGTTGTCAACCAACATAAACATATCGAAAACTAGAACAGTAACCTACTCGGAGACGAGAATAGCACCCCGCTTGGAGAGTCTCGGTGAAGTGTTGTAGTCAGAAGACGTATTGAGTAGCCATGTCTGACTATAGTTGGTGCATACACCTTAGAGCACCAAGTCTGATGCAGGCTAGTGCAGAGTCTATTATGAACTTGAAGATGATCCCAAGCGTAGCTAACGATCAATTCATATTACTTCATGATCGAACTCTTTAAACGGTCGAAACGACCAATAGTGATCAGATCCGACCAGATTCAGATTATAAAATACATATGTGGCTATAATCATGCATGTTAATGAACTTTTGCTTTGTACTATAGTACTACCAAAGTTTATTATTCTATCCCTCAAAATAAGTTTACTTTTCTACCTAGAGTTGTACTTTGGCCGGTTTGAAAATTAATTAGATCTGTGGCAGACATCAGTGCATGCATGTTGCTACTAGCTTAACCTATAGCTCTTTGGATTTATTCTCGAATCTCGCATGAAAAATAATCTGGATGCCGGAAATTAGTTATAGGGATTCTATGAGTGTGTGAGGAAAGCTCATTTTCTAACTGTTAAGTGAGGCAGTTGCACCTAACGTCACTACGTGGATGCATATATTTTGCTGGATCAATGTTATGGTCAGCTAGTTGTACCCGGCCTGTTGGTCATTCCTTGAAGCAGCTCATCTTGTTATTCTATTTTGTTTCTTCAAGCTAATTAACATCATCTTTAGTTTTGACGAAATTTTGTGGCCCTGCAAAACTTAGAATAGCATTAAGCTTCTTTGCTAACATTTTTAAAGAAAGAAACATAACAATGACACTATATATATAGTTGCATGTGATGATCTAAAGCGCGCAGCATATGTTTGTATCCATGAGGATATGCCATGTATGATCCATCATATATATATATATATATATATATATATATATATATATATATATATATATATATATATATATATATATATATATATATATATATATATATATATAGTATTTGAACAGGAAAGACAATTCAATCTTTTCCACCTAATTTCATGTCGAAGCACTTGTTCCATATGCCTTTAGTATATATGTACCTTTCAAATGACACACATGTGAAAATTCTAATTTTTTTCTTTGCAATTAATTACCTAATTATTAATATGACATGCATCAACCAGTCCTTTGGCTCATTAGGGACCGCTAGGGTTTGTATACCGATATTGTACATCACACATTTTGATATTCGAACTAGTCGAATTTTCTGTGCAATTTTACGGCTAGATACTATATGAATATGCTTATATATATATGTGAAAATAGAGTTGTATTTGCTATGTAACTACAATTCTTATAACTGAAAATAAAATTGTATTTACATATGCGAAAGCTCTAATTTACATTTGATTAATCCACATCTTTATAATATGAATCCATCAAATAAGTGTGTAGATATTTGTCTTTTTCTCTGATTAACGTGGGAGTTTCTGCTCTTTAGAGCGTATGTGAAGGGTCCTTTTAACATCATTTTAATAATAGTATAGATTATAAAATTACCAGTTGAATATACAACATAAATAATGTATGGATTTGGATGCGGACGTTTGAATAAATCTAATATACCAGCGCAAAGGAGTGGGAGAAAAGAAATTTTAGTTGGCACGCACATCAGTAGATGCACCATATACAGAAATGACTACGTACGTACGAAATGATCGAGCAATCACTCTGCTTCATCAGCAATAAACTATGGCAAACTGAAGTCAAGTGCGCTCACTTTCAAGAGCAAAGTGTAACGTATACGCATATAAATTTCCCGAGATCACTAGGAGCATATACTTTGACTTTGAAGGGAAATTTTATGGTTCAAAGGTAGGGCTAGAGAAATCATGGCATTTGGCTTCTTGGTCCATTACGTATGTGTACAAAACACAAATCGTAGAGAAATCAAATTTGTTTAGACGGCAGTACGCAGATTGGATGCCCTAGACATATCCACCCCCCTCCCCTGCATACAACACACTCTCCTCGCCATCCCTAGCTAGCTAGTTGTGTCACCGCCACACAGCATCGAGAGAACACCTCGCGCTTGTGCGTACATGCGGCACTATATATGCCCGTGTGACGCCTCATTGGACCGCATGCCAGCTCACCAGGTTCTCGAGCCCCCATGTCGTCGTCGCCTCCTGCCAGGGCAGAGGCAGTCGCCGCCTCTAGCACCGTAACAACTGATCGAAAAGAGTCAGTCTGAGGAGAAACTGAGGGCATTTGGTAGGTGTTTGCCTTCGGCAGCGTGCATTAACGCATGCCGGATGGAGTAGAGCACGAATCTTAGGGCACATTCAACATTGAGAAAATCGCCTGAAGTATTGAGAATTTCAGCGTGTGTGTAGACACACACACGGCTGCGTTATTTTGCGTCTGCGTGCACATGCGCACCAGAAAGTTACTGTTATACATGAGTGAAGTTACTTTTAAATATATGTAGAGTTGCTGCCAGTTATGTAGTTTACAATTGATAATAACTCTACATATGTTTGACAGTAACTTCACCTTCATTTGCATACAGCAGTAACTTTCTGGCAGACATTCTACATCTACACGTAGAATAGTAATTACACACACACACACACACACACACACACACACACACACACACACACATATATATATATATATATATATATATATATATATATATATATATATATATATATACATATTCATACACACACACATAGGAAGTCTTTTTTGTACTCTAGAGTACATACTCCCACTTCAATATACTACTTAAATAAATATTTATACCTCTTTATCATTTTTGACATACTTATATAGTGCAATGCGACTTGGTTGATAATTTTTTATCGGAGCCTTTTATTTTTGTTATATACACTTTTTCATATATATAAAAAAAGTATATACATAAATTATGTTATAAAAAGTGGACTTTGATGAAATTTCTTACGGAACTCATTTTGGCGTATTTTATAATTATTGTTAGAGTATGCTCAAAATGATAAAGAGATATAACAACACCATTAAAGGGGTATATTAGAAATATGAGTACCTACTTCTAGAAGTATAGAACCATTTTCTACATACATACATATATACATACATACATACATGTATGTATGTATGTATGTATGTATGTATGTATATGCATACATATATATACACATATGTACGTACGTACGTACATGTATGTATGTATGTATGTATGTATGTATGTATGTATGTATGTATGTATGTATGTATGTATGTATGTATGTATGTATGTATGTATGTATGTATGTATGTATGTATGTATGAAGCCGAAATGGGCACTATGGTGTTTGGGCAGCAGACCTCCCTGCCTTCATATTACTTTTAGATATGTACAAGTGAAATGGGTATAAAACATTTTGAGCAAACCCACTAGCATGCATTGATTTGGAAAGGGAGGAAACGTCCTAATTATTTTGGATACGGTCATTAATGATTTAACACATTCCTTTCTAATCCTAATGATTAAATCACGCTCCTTTCTAATCCTAATGATTATTACATTTGTTGTATGATCTATAGTAGATTATGTAATTAATAATTATTTTGGTTGCTACCGTATAATGGAATGCGCAAATTTTTTTTGCAACGATACTTAATTTGTTGCTTTGTATGATTTGAATTAGTTGACAATGATAGTATATAAGACTATCTAGGTAGATATATACTTTTTTAGGTGGTATGTACAATTTTTTAACATATTTCTTTTTTTATTATATTTTTAAAATGATTTATTGAAAGTCTTTTTGAGATGACTTATTGGTTTATTAGCATTACATTCGTTTACACAAGTGCTCACTCTAAGGTCAAAAGCTATCAGTCACAACCAAAAATAATGGATCCAAAATTCTCTGATAGTTTTAGCTGACATTTCGTCTGATAAGTACCTCATGCAAGCACTGCTAGCTGTTATGTCCCCCTCCTTATTCTCCCCGCTTGCCACTGAACAATGTCAACACATCAATGGTGTGATATCTATCTCTACACACACATACACACATATAGGAAGCATTTTTCTACTTCCGGGTGTAGTTACTCTCTATGCCGTATATCACAAAGTATGGAGTATCTAACGCAACTAAGAGTATGTATGTGTAGTATATGCGTATATAAGACCATCTAAGTAGTATGTATGCTTTTATGGTGGTATGTATAGCTTTTTGAACATACTCCTTTTTATATACGAATATGAAAGTATTAGAAAAATATGCCAAAAACCATATGCTCCCTTGCAATTTTTTCGTATGGTTCGTATTAGAGTATCTTAGAATTAGTATATAAGTATATCTAAAGTGATAAAGGAGTAGATGGTATATCATAGGTGGGAGTAGCTGCACTCGTTAGTAGAATGAATTTTTACTACACACACACACACACACACATATATATATATATATATATATATATATATATATATATATATAACTGTGATACCATGGTGTCTTGACACCATGATTTAAAATAGATATTTTCCGTATGTATCATGTGAGAAAATTTTGAATTTTTTGGGATATCAAGTTTAACTAGTTTGCTAACTATCTCAAACAAGTTTGAACCAAAATTGAAACTAGAGTTGCCTTTTTTATGATAGTTTATTTGTAGGTATTTGTGATATATATATATATATATATATATATATATATATATATATATATATATATATATATATATATATTAGTAAAGCATGTGATAAAACAATGTTGAAAATAATTTGAGTATATTTTCCAAGGTATGTGTTTCATTTGATTTGTTATAGATAGGTATATACCTTAAAACTGATTTTTTGAAAAATATCAGCGAATTTGGATTGAATTCATGCATTTAAAACCATGGTGGCCTACACCATGGTATCCCATTTTAGCATATTATATATATATAAAATATAATATATGTATATGTATATGTATGTATGTATGTATGCACACACACACACATGTATGTATGTATGTATGTATGTATGTATGTATGTGTGTGTGTGTGCGTGTGTGCGTGTGTGTAATGCAAGATATATCCAAGTGAAGCTCCTATGCCTCTTTTAGCATAAACCCAATTTGTTAATATACTAATTTAGTTAGATTCCAAACTTATGACTTGGATATTTTTACATTAAAACCAATATCTATTTTTGAGTCAAGTTAATCATGAAAGCAAAATCTCTCCGCTTTCACTTTTTATTTTGAGTTGGTTGTCACAACTATTACCAGTTTATTATTTATTTATTTATGAAAACTACATAAGTATTACGTTTCTACACTTTTTGCTCATGTCTGAGGGCACGACTATTTGAATATATTTTTAACACTATGTAGAGGTTGTACAACTTTACCCATAAAATATGATTAACTCATAATGTTGGCCACTACACGCTTCTATAGGCATGCGATTAAGAAAATCATAATAAGGCTTTTACAATGTTTAGCTCTGATGCTTACTCCCACTCCAGGGTTAATCCTCAATACTAGCGATAGTGACCGCTCCCTTCCCAGGTTACACCTCACCTCTAGAACGTACCCACACCGGACTGTGTTTTCAATGAGAGACCCAATTGTTAGGGAGTCTATGGCCCTTCTCGATAAAATCCATAAAGGTAGTGACCATTACGGGTCACTTCCACCAATCACATCAGAAATCTAGAAATCCACATATAAATCCAAGAGCATAGAATTCACACCAAAGCTAAGCAAAATAGTGGGCTAGGTTTGTCCCATAACCAAACTTGTGGTTGCATGAAAAAGATGAGCACAAGAATTCAGTCCTTAAGCGACTCAGGCGAGACCAACCACAAACCCAAAGCTAGTATAATCCCTGCATAGCAATTCAAGAAAAGACACATACAATCCCTGCACGGCTCATTCAAATATGACACGTGCAATCCTTGCATGTCCATTCCAAAAATGACATGTGCAATCCCTGCACAGTCAAACCAATATGCGTAATCCCTGCACTGGCCTTTATCCAACCACTCGTTAGAGTCTCCACCATTTTAGAAAATATTTTCTATTTCTAGTTGTAACCCATGTTACCATTATTTTCATGTTTTCAAGTTCAATTGGCAATATTTGTGTCGTACTTTATTTTACCACTACGGTATTTTTAAGCACAACTATAGTCTATAAGAGTTTAACCAATAGTGGAGTTATCATTATTTGTAAGTATCCTAGGGCGACATGCGAAAGGAATATCAATAATCAATGAGAGGGAATACAAAGTATCAAGTGCATGGTATAACTAGACATTCAACCTTTAACATAGCATTTTAACAAATATCATAATAAGAATGCATGTATATTTGAAAGTAAAATATTGTATTTGAAAACTAGATTCAATATGATCAATTATAAGGGCTTTCCTTCATCCGAAACATTGAAGTTTATACACTCGAATCATCCACATTCAATCAAACATTCAAACGAAATTCAAATGAACTCCAAAAATTGTGATTCTAGTACTGTTAGAAATGTTTTGAATTTAGAAATAAAAATCACTGGAATTGGGATATGGCTTTTCAAAATTTGAACCGAAGCGACCATGGCCTTCGGCCGAGCCCCGCCTTTCCCCTCCGCCCTCCCTTTTCCAAGCACCGCTCCATCTGCCTCCCCACCTCCCGCATTCCACACCCACCTTCCTAGCCATTAAACGTTACCCATTTCTTCTTCGATTAGTAACCGCCACCCACGTCCCCGCAAAAACTGGCGAGCAATTAACTACTGGTCACCACCTCCAGCCCCTATAAAATGCCACCCCGAGCACCCCATCCCTTCACTCCAGCCCACCCGGCGTCCTATTCTTCCCCTCCATGCCCGAGCTCTCCCCTCGGTGTGTTCTCTCTCTTCTGCGCTAGTGAGCTCAATAGACAAGAAATTCTATCCACCCCGGTCACCCTCGCGCCCCACTGAACAGTCCTCTGGCTTCATTGCATCCTCGCCAAGATCATCCACCTTTCGGCCGGGCCTCCTTGCCACCAGAGCGCCACTGCACCGGAGCCAAGCCGCCTCCGCCGCCCATCCTCACCATCAGTCGTCATCAATCATCGCCGAACACCGCCGAAGGTAGCCTCGGACTCCCCAGCATCTCCTCTCTCTTTTGCACCACCCCTTGGTAGCTACCACCCACCGGACTGCCACCGTTGCCAGCTTTCATGCGCTGCCTCTTGCCGGACTTGCCACATTAGCACAACGACTGATGTGGCTGGTGATGTGGTGAAAATTTAAAAGCAACTAAACTCTATAAGAATTTATGGTCAAAATGAATCTATTATATTTTTATTTGGCTTCCTTGCATTTTCTAGAATTTTGAGGAATTTTCTTAGATTTATTTGGTTTTTTCTGTTATTTTCTAGTCTTTAATTGCTTTTCTTAGGAATTCTGAGAAATGAAAACAAAATTTTAAAAATGAAATCTCCGCCCACATCTGGCCACCCACCCTCTTCCTTCTCTCTCACCCCACCCCCTCTCACTAATAGGTAGGCCCGCACTCGTCATCTACCTCCCACACCCCTCCCTTCTTTCTCCCTCCCCACGCGCCACTACTGCAGCCGTTCGGCCGCCTTGCCCTACCTAGCCACCTCCCCTCCGCAAGTGTGCCGCCCATGCCCCTACCCTCTCCCATGTGTTCCGCACCCACCTCCACCACACCCAACGCTCGCTCAACCTTATCTCCCCGCAACGCCCGCTGCTGCCGCCATTTCCGCAATTACGGTTAGCTCACTGCTTAGCTGCCCTGCCCCTATAAGCCCCTTTCCCTAGACTCCCCTCACTTGGCACCACCTCGACGAGTCCAGCCCACACGAGCGCCCTACAAGCACTCGAATGCCTAGTCAGCAGTCCATGCCACCCGTACGCACACATGGCTGACATGTGGCAGCCAACTCAGTAGGTTTGACTAAGCTAGTGCCACGTTGCCGCCACGTCAGCATCTAGCACCACCTATGCCATGTCATCAGCCACATGGCAGCCATGTCAGCAAATTATGCCTTGTCAGCTGTCACGTGGAGGGCTGACATCATCATAACGTCATAAATTTGATTTCCCAGTAGAAAAATAATTCGGTCGAAAACTAAATACCCTACTGACATCATAATTATGAATTTCCTTTAGAAAAATAACTCCCAAAATTCCTTACTGACGTCATTAATGTCTTTTTTCTTTAGAAAAATAATTCCAAAAATTCAACTTTTTCTTTTTAATTAGGATTTAAACTTCCAGAGTCCCGTTCTCCTTCATCCTAACTCCGATTGACCCCATTCAAATTTCTAAATTTATCTAAAATCGAGATCTATCTAAATTTGTAGTGTTTTCAAGTTTTGGATTTTATTTAAATTTGGTGGGTTATTTTCACATGTAGACTACGACGATTCTGGAGAACTTTATGACGACGATTCGCATCTGACTGCAGAGTAAGGCTGGTCATACATACTTGATCATGTTGATACCAATTTTATAAATAAATTTATGTTACTTTTAAATTATATTGCATGCTTAATTTCTATTCATCGTATTTCAATTCTAGTTTTAACTTTAGTTAAAACCCATTTGTTATGACACCTTTGACTTTATAAATTCATGTACGTTGTTGCCATAGATTAAAAACTCTTGTTAGTACACTAGTATGGTTAGAGAATTTTTTTGTTGCAAATGCTTAGACCTGCATAGTTATAACTCTAGGATTGGGAAACTTTTTCACATAAAATGATAATCCTTTAAAATATATTCTTGACTTTAGTGGATCAAGAAAGTCTATGAAATATTTCAAAATAAAACATGGTTTATACTTAGACCATGGATATGGTGGTGGGTGCTTGCAAGTATAAGTTATAGCTTGGTGGCTCGACGTGGACACTAGGCACAAGGGGGATGTGGATAGAGCCTAATTTAATTAAGGGCCGATTTGTGAGCTGTTGCTACTAAGCCTAATCGTACTACCACAAGACTAGTATGGGATAATCCTGGCTAATAAATTAGGGGGTCCCCGCCTGAGTCTCGCTATAGGCTAAATGTGAGTGCAGCATAGGCCATGAAAAGTCTCATATGGCGCAAGTGGGGGGCTCGATCTGGTGGAATCCTTATTAGGGTGAAACCTTAGTGGAGGTGTGGCTGGGTTGAAGGCTTAAGCTTTATAAAGGCCTTGTTATGGTTACTTAGTCGCATGCCAAAGGAAGCACGTAATGGTCGACACAATGACACTACTACAAAACAGGCTATACTGGACGGGTAAATCACAGACGGTTCATACGGAACCGCTCGTATGCTATCACGCATAGTTCATACTACCACCCGGCTGTGATACTGTCACAGACGGTTATTAACACAACCCGTCTGTGATAATTGAGACATCACAGATGGTTCGTGTTAATAACCGTCTCTGAAAGTTCACAGACGGTTTGTGACACGAACCGTCTGTGATAATTGAGACATCACAGACGGTTCGTGTTAATAACCGTCGATGAATCTTCACAGACAATTATTCATACGAACCGTCTGTGTTGTCTCAATTATCACAGACGGGTCGTGTAACAAACCGTCTTTGATATTAATTGTCACAGACGGTTCGTGTTAATAACCGTCCGTGATAAATTGCACTATTAATACTTGGACGTACGGTGTCGACACAGATCTGTCTTCTTTGCGCTGCATCGGTGGAGCAAGGCAGCCGGCTTTAGGGAGTTCGAAGGTGAAAATATATCGTCGTCTTCTTAGTAATATAATCAGAGGTTAGTACTCAATTACTTTTAATTATGCTTATATAAATTTTTTTGTAATGGAAGACCAGAGATGATAACTTATATGCTATGTAGTAGCGGTAATAATCATTTTTGGCAACCATTTGTTACTTGTGTAGCTAGCGTAGATGGATCGAAGCTGGATGTACATTGAGAACCGTGTGAGTGAAGAGTACATTATTGGCATGTCTATTTTTAGAAGAGCGGCCGAGCTGGATATGTTAAAGAAGGGGATAAAATATATGTACTGTCCATGTATTGATTGTGATAATCTCAAGATGTTTAGCAACTCAACGCAGATCGAAGCTCACTTGATTCGAAGGGGTTTCAGAAAAGGGTACAAATGTTAGACCAGTCACGGTGAAAAGAAGTGTACACAAGAAGCTAGTAGTTATGACATAGTCGAGGGGGACAACGATATGCTAGTTGTGGACTGTGCTTTTGATCATGAGGCCGCGGATGGATCGCAGGATGACAATCAAGATCAGATGTTACGTGATGCAGAAGGCAACTACAGTGAGAGAGAGTTTGGTAAATTCGAGGGCTTGATGGAGGACTCGGAGAAACCTTTGTTCTCGGGATGCAAGCCGCAATACACGAGGTTGTCATCAGTTCTAGAACTACTGAAATTGAAGGCAAGCAATGGTTAGTCCGACAAGAGTTTCACGGCATTGTTAGGTCTCCTAGCGAACATGCTTTCAAAGGGAAATGTGTTATCGAGAACCACCTACCAAGCCAAGAAGATTCTTTGTCCATTAGGAATGAAAGTAGAAAGAATGCATGCATGTCCGAATGATTGTATCCTGTACTGTAAAGAGTATGCTAGCTTAAATATTTGTCCGGTGTGCAAAGCATCCCGATACAAGCGTAAAAATGACTCTGATGATGGAAAGGGCATCGAGGTGAAGTAAGGACCTCCTGCTAAGGTGTTGTGGTATCTTCCTGTAATCCCCCATTTAAAGCGTTTATTTGCAAACCGCAAGGATACAAGATTGATGCATTGGCACTTGGAGCAGCGTAAGAAAGACGGAATGATAAGACATGTTGCTGATTCTGCCCAATGGAGAAACATCGATAGGATGTTTGTAGATTTCGGTGTGGAACCGAGAAATATAAGGTTTGGGTTGAGTACAGATGGAATGAATCCTTTTAGTAACATGAGCAGCCGACATAGCACCTGGCCCGTGACTCTATACATGTACAACCTTCTTCCTTGGCTGTGTATGAAGCGGAAGTATATTTTGATGTCACTACTTATCCAAGGGCCGAAGCAACCTGACAACGATATTGATGTGTTCCTAGCACCATTGGTAGAAGATCTTGCAATACTGTGGAACGAAAGGGTACATGTATGGGATGCAGACAAACGAGAGAACTTTACTCTACACGCTATATTGTTCTACACCATTAATGATTTTTCGGCCCTTGGTAACCTGTCAGGGTTGAGAACAAAAGGAGCCAAAGCATGTCCACACTGCTTAGATTATACGGAGAGTGTGTGGTTGAACAACTCGCATAAAACTGTGTACATGCGTCACCGTAGGTTCCTTCTAAGGTATCACCCATACCGCAAGATGAAGAAACAATTTGATGGAAAAAAAGAAAATGACTCAGTATCAAGACCTTTTAGCGGGAAAGAGGTGTATGATATGGTCAAGGATATAAACGTTGTACTTGGAAAGGGGCGTAAATTGAGGAAGAACATGTGAAAAAATGTCAATATTTTGGAACTTACCTTATTCGGAGCACTTAGAAGTTCGCAATTGCATCGATGTCATACACGTAGAGAAGAATGTATGTGACAGTTTGATTGGTCTCTTACTAAACATTCCTGATAAAACTAAGGATGGTGTTAACGCAAGGCGTGACTTGGTCGCTATGAACATTAGGACCGAGTTAGCACCGATAAAGGCCGGACATATCTTCCCCCAGCTTACTACACTCTGTCTAAGTCCGAGAGAACTGAACTGTGCCAGTCCTTACATGGTGTAAAAGTTCCATCCGGTCACTCCACTAGCACGAAGAAACTTGTTTCCATGGAACATTTGAAATTAATTGGCATGAAGTCCCACGACTGTCATGTGCTAATGACACAAATGCTACCTGTTGCAATTAGAAGTATTTTACTGAACAAGGTTCGAGTGACAATCATAAGGTTATATTATTTCTTTAACGCAATTGCTCAGAAGGTCATTGATCCCGATGGACTAGATGCTCTGCAAACCGAGGTGGTGACAACTCTATGTCATCTAGAGATGTATTTTCCTCCATCATTTTTTGATATCATGGTCCATCTCATTGTCCACCTTGTGAAAGAGATAAAAATATGCGGCCCTGTGTTTCTACGTCATATATACTCTTTCGAGAGGTACATGAGAATTCTCAAGTCCTATGTACACAAATCGTCTGTGATATTGTGTGTATCATAGACGGTTAGGAACAAGAACCATCTGTGATATTGTGTGTATCACAGACGGTTGTTGTTTTTAACCGTCTGTGAAAGTAGACTATCACAGACGGTTGTTTGCAAAAACCGTCTGTAATGTAAGTTATCATAGACGACTCGAGAGCCGTCTGTGATAACCACCAATTATCACTGACACATAAAAGTAGACGGTTCAAAAACCGTCTGTGATGACGGTTCTGAACCGTCTGTGATAGGCCTGTCTGTAGCAGTGTGAGTTAATCATATCTTGTGGGTAAAACTGTATAACCTTTGCAGAGTGTATAAACTATCCTGGATCATTATGCCCGCGGTCATGGGTAAGTTGAGTAAAGTTTTTCATGAATTACACTTTGGGCCTGTTTGGTACAGCTCCTGCTCCCAGCTTCTCAGTAGATTCTTAGGGAGCTGTACCAAACACCCCGATTCTCTAAATGGCTAGATTCTGCTTCTCGCGAGAAGCACTCTCTAAAATGAACAAGAGAGGAGAAGCAGCATTTTGGTGGATTCTCGTGGAGAGCTGTAGTCCTTAAAATCAGTTTACCCATTGAAGTTCTGATTAATTACCCGCAAAATGCCACTGGTATAAAACCCAACCCCTTCCCCTCCCTCCCCGAGCGCGTCGCCCCCCAACCCCACTCGATCCCAAGCGCGTCGCCCACCCCCCCACACCCGAGCGAGGCGCCTCCCCGAGAGCGCCTTCCCCCGCATCGCGCCGCCGCCTTCCTCTCCTCTCGCGCCGCCGCCGCCCCCTCCCCGTCCCCTCCCTCCTCGGCCGCGCGACGCCGCCCCTTCCCCTCCTCCCGGTCACCCCGACGCGCCCCGTTCCCTCCCTCCTCGGCCGCCGACGCGGCCCCCGTCCCCTCCCTCCTCGGCCGCCGCCGCCGCCCCCCTTCCCTCCCTCCCGGACGCCGCCCCGTCCCCTCCCTCCTCGGCCGCCCCGACGCCCCCTCCCCTTCTCTTCCCTCCTCGGCCGAATTTGTGAGGTGAAGTTCACTGGAATTGATCTTGTGGATGTATTAATTTATTCAATGTTCTTGTATTGTACTTTGATCTACTAGTTTTCTTTGTATGTATGATGGTTGTATGCATGTATGCCAATTTATTCCCTCCTGCTGAAGCAACATGGCAAGTTAGAGCAGATGGTTGTATGCATGTATGCCAATTTATTCCCTCCTGCTGAAACAACATGAGTGTATGATGAATGTATGTATGACCTACTAGAGTTTGAATGTATGTTCATATGTTTGAATTACTAGAGTTTGAATGTATGACCTACTAGAGTTTGACCTAATACAGTTCATATGTTTGAATGTATGTATGACCTACAGACCATATGTTAGATGGCAAACTTTTGTAGGCATGATGAATGTATGTATGTATGTATGTATACTAGAGTTCATATGTTGATGGCAAACAGTTGTTGATGGCAAACAGTTCATATACTAGAGTTTGCAGTGTATGATGAATGTATGATGCATGTATGTACGTATGATAAATTTTCAGTAGTCCTACAATAGTCTTGATGCATGTATGATGAATTTGCAGTGTGTAGTTACTAGAGTTTGTATGTATGTATGATAAATTTTCAGTTTATAGCAGATGGGTGACAATGCCGAGTGGACTGATGAACACACTATGATAGTATGCGAACTATTTGCTGAACAAGTAGCAGCTGGTAATCGTCCAAGTACACATCTGAATATTCCTGGTTATGCGTTAGTAATTGCTAAATTTGAGGAGAAGACTGGTATAAAATACACAAAAAGGCAATTTAAAAACAAATGGGACAAACTGAAGAATGACTACAACATTTGGAAGAAATTGACGACAAAAGAGACAGGCTTAGGTTGGGATCCTGAGAAGAAAACAATTAAGACCACTGCTCAACGATGGAAGGAATTAAAAAAATTAAGTCAGTACACATTCAATTATGTATGAACAATCTCGTCTATGTTTATTATTAAGTTGTATCATTGTTGTTGATAGGAATATAAAGGATGTGCTAAGTTTGAAAAGGGTGGACTTCAAAATGAGGACATGTTGCGAACGATGTTTGAAGATATTCGCAACACTGGTGAAGATCATTGGTCCCCAGCAATGGGAAACTTGCCACGAAGCCCAATTCGTGCATCCACACCTATTGAAGTTGAAGAACATGAAGGCGACAATGATGACAACGATAATAGTGAACAAGAAGATGAGTCACCAATTAGTGTTAAAGGGAAGAGAACATGTGGTCCTAGCAATGTGAAAGGGAAGAAACTGAAGAGTGGATCTGCAGTCATGCAAAATCAACTAAAACGTATTGTTGAGTTGAGCGAGATGTCTCATGCGTCTTTTGCAGCATTTGCACAAAAAAGAGAGGAAACCTCGGTGTGTACCATCAAGGATGTGATGGAGTTGGTCGAAGAGTGCGGTGCTGTAGAGGGGACTAATGAGCATTTCATTGCATCTGAACTTTTTATAAAAAAGGAGTAAAGGGAAATGTTTCTTACATTGCGTAGTAGTGAAGGACGGTTTGAATGGCTGAAAAGAAAATATGATGCCAAGTATGGCAAGGAGAAGTTGGTTTGTAAGACTTTATTTAAATTGTGAGACATTATTTAAATTGGTTTGTAAGATTTTATTTAAATTGTAAGACTTTATTTAAATTGTGAGACATTATTTTGCTTCTATTGATATGTACAAATTGTTTGCCTTTATATGGGTTTTGTCTAATTTAAGTTGGTTTTTCTTGGTATTTTCATGTACAGATGTCCTCATCAGAAAATGAAAGTGAAGTGAGTGATGTCTCTGATGAAGAATATGAGTGTGATGTCCAAATGATGCAACTACAACAAGACATATTAGGGCACTTAACTGCTACTGCAATTATTGTGGAGAAGTACCATTCAACTTATCTTGATAAGAATGAGGCTAGGACTTCACGCCTTAGTGGTATGGGTTGGGTAATAGAAACCCTAAACACCCTAGGGGAAAGTCACCATATGTTTCGTATGAATGCTACAATCTTTCAGAGTCTACATGATCTTTCAGTTACATCTTACAACTTGAAATCAACTACCCATATAAGTTCCATTGAAGCTTTGGCTATTTTTCTGTATACATGTGGTGGCTCTGAATCAAATCGAAGAGCGCAGAATCAGTTCAAGCATTCTGGTGAGACAATTAGCAGAAAATTTGATGAGGTTTTGGAGTGTGTGGTCAAAATGTCTCATGATATTGTGCAACCAAAAGATCCTAATTTCTCTACTGTTCATAGTAGAATTACAAATGATAGGAGGATGTGGCCATATTTCAAAGACTGCATTGGAGCTCTCGATGGTACACATATCCTTGCAACAGTTCCATTAGAAGATCAGATTAGATATATTGGTAGATCAGGGAAAATAACTCAAAATGTGATGGCTATATGTGATTTTGATATGCGCTTCATATACACATCTATTGGTCAGCCAGGAGCAATGCATGATACTAGTGTGCTTTATCATGCATTGAATGTAGACAAAGATATCTTTCCGCATCCTCCACAGGGTAAGTTTTATCTTTCAAATTATTTGTGAATTTATTTATATTAATATTCATGCATTTGGTGTTAACAGTGATAATTTGTACCTTAATTTTTAGGAAAATATTATCTTGTCGATGCCGGTTATCCGAATAGGCCGGGGTATCTAGCACCATACAAGGGACAAAGGTATCATATTCCTGAATTTCGAAGAGGTGATGCCCCAAGTGGTGAGAAAGAAAATTTTAACAAAGTACACTCAAGTGGTCGTAATATCATTGAGAGGACACTTGGTGTGTGGAAGATGAAATGGAGAATTCTTATGAAGATGCCGAGCTTTCCTTTGTCCAAGCAAAAGATGATTGTTGCAGCTACTATGGGACTTCACAACTTCATACGTGATCATGCTTCGCCAGACAAGCATTTTCGTAGGTTCGAGCGGAATCCTAATTATGTGCCAACCATACCATCAAGATATGCAAAATATGTCATTTCTCAAGATGCATCAGATGTGTCAACATCACAATCGAGTGATAGGGCTATGGATAGGTTTCGTGATGACCTTGCAAAGGCAATTGATGAAAGTTGGTGAAATTTGCTATATGAACAGTGAAATTTACTTGTAATAGTATGGACGAATGGATTGCTTTTTATGAAAAGATGGATGCACGAGTGTTCTATTTTGTTGTCATTGCAGCGATAATATCATTTCATATCACATTTCAATCGACTTGGCTCTAATATTTGTAGATAAATTTCATGAATTTGTGTACACGTAGAAAGGAGTAAGAAAGAAAAAAACTTCAAGTGCTAAAACTAAGGGTAACATGGTCTTTTCCCCTCAAATCTTCTCTTTTGTGAATCTAGAGCCAACCCACTAGCCAAACGCTTTTCAGAGGTAGCTCCAGATTCTCAGAGAAGTGGATTCTTTCAGAATCTGGAGCAGAAGCTGAAAAATGAGAAGCAGGAGCTGTACCAAACAGGCCCTTTGTTTTCATAAAATGGTTTTTTGTGGAAAATATGATATCTTTTTGGAGAAAGATGGTTCATATAGGATACTCGTGGTTGGATTAGTGCTAAGTCGGTGCCTGCACTAACGGTAATACTTTGCTTAATTTACATGTTTTACTTATAGTATTAAATTTAGCAATTTCAATCTATTTATTATATTTTATTAAATGTTGCTTTATACTCAAATAACAATATATGCCTTCTTTACTACCTTTATCATTATATTGCATTTTCTTGTGTAGCTTGTGGAGTACAAGTTTTTACTCACCCCTTACTATTATCATCTCAGGGCAGGACAACTACGGTGAGGACTAGGACGAGTAGGCCGTGTCGTATTGTTATCTACCTGTGGGTAGGTTTGGGTTTCACTTTTATTAGTTTGCTTCTACAGTTAATTTCCTTTATCTTTGTAGCCGATGAGCATTATTGTAAACTTTGGTCATAAGACCATACTCTTTTTATTAATAAAGTTTGTCATTTATAATTGTTATACATCACAGTTATCGCTGTGCGCAATAGCTGATCCTAAACTAGTGCGATTTACACAAAGGATCCGGAGTCATCACTCCGGGGTCCGATAATGATCCATCCCCCAACTCACGGGGGAGTATCTATATTTGGACTTTGGTTGTTAGATCTTTTGGTTGTATGCATTTCTTGTTGAACTCATAATAGCTAAAGTTATGCATGCTTGGATGAATTTGTAACTTGATGCTATGCTACAATATTGATTATGTCATTACTCATGTTTATGCTAGTATCTTGTTTATCTCATGACTATTTGTCTCACAATTGATTCATATTGTTCAAATATTCCTTGTTTTTCATATTGACTTGCTTCCACAAATTCAATAAATAAAGAAACATATGCCAAAATTTTCTAAAAATCCACATGTGTGCATGAATATCACTTGTTAAATTCATATGCACATATTTAGGGGGAGTTTTGTTTATTTGTTAATTGACTTTGAAAGCAACTAGCTCTTTATCTCCTTTGAGCTCATCTCAAGAATTAATTGTTAAACAAAGGTCAAAAAAATAAGAATATACAACTTGTTCTCGAACTAGATGTATATTCAAAATTTTCAATTCAATTATATTATCTAGATTGTCATCAATTACGAAAAAGATGGAAAATAAAAGCATCTAGGCCCCCCTAAAAATGATTTTGGTAATTAATAAAGATAGTGATTAAAGGGACTAACTTGTTTATTGAGATGATCAAAAGGTTTAATCCCAAAGTTTGATGACGTCATGGAAAAAGCATGTAGAAGTGATCAAAGATTGACATGGATCAAGATAAAACATAACGCAAAAGTAAATTATAGTCTAAGGACCTCTTTATAGCTTTTTACCGGTCTCGGTGTTTAGATGAAAGGACCGAATTTGTAGATTAGTGTTGTCCTATAAATAAGGGGTCATGGCTAATAGTGTGAAGCTTAACTTATGCCTCTTTGATCAATTAACACTACTACAGAAAGGGTCATCACAGACAGTTCAAAACCGTCATCACATACGGTTTTTGAACTGTCTAAATTGATGTGTCTGTGATAACACTTACATATCATATATGGTTAATACTAATAACTGATTGTGGTATGTATGATATCACAGATGGGTAATACCAAAAACTGTCTGTGATAGTAGACATATCACAGACGGTTGTTTTTAAAAACTGTCTATGATTTCGAACATATCACAGACAGTTTGGTGTTACAAACCATTTGTGATAGCTACTTGAAAAGCTACATTATTTTTTGTTTTTCGACTAGTTTCAGGAAAGGCTAGCCACGACCTTTAAAAACAAGCAAGCAGATTGCATATATAGCACGGGACAATCATTACATAAATCTCACAAATGAAATAAATAATGCAAGCAGATCACATGTATACATGACAATCATTACACAGATCTCACAAATGAATTAAACAACTGAATGAAGTACAATTGAATTAATTATTTGATTAAGCACAACTGAGTGAATTACAATTGAATCGAATGTTTGAACAACTAATTACCATCTTCACTAGGGTTGAACTCTCCATTTGGTTGAATGACCTCCGCCGTCAAGAATTTGGAGAGCTGTCCTTGAACTTCGACAAGGTTGTCAAGATCGTATGCACTTAAGTCGAATTCTACGCCCTATTACTACGAGTGTTAAAGTTATTATCATATATATACATATATAGAAATTGATAATCATGAAATAAATATTGGCAGGCCGACAAACCTCTGTATCTTTCGTCTTAGTGCCCGTGATTTTCTACATATGTTTGTAAACATAGAATCCACATATGTTACCCTATAGCTGCTTGTGGCACTGTAAAAATAGAATTACATACATAGGTACTGTCAGTTCTAGAGGTATTATTATGAAGTGTGATATAGGATTATTGTGTTGTAGCAGGTACCAAAAATCACGTTCTGTGTCGCAGTGTGGCGTTGGATTCCTTGTGTCTCTCTCTTGGGCAATGTAAGCACTGAACAACCTATGTGATTCCAGAAAGTTAGCCTTAACCATTGCAAACAAAGGAAAGAGTTATATGTGGAGGAAATAAATTTACATATCAATTGCTTGTTTCACAAGGGTGAAGTCGTGGTTGCCCCTAAGTAAGCAATCAAGATATATTACCATGCTCCACTTTGGTACAATCACGATCAGAATCCAGTGAGCCTTAGTTATGTATGTCACCATAGTAATTAATCATAAGTTCATGTTAAGTATAAAGTACAAATAAAACTTGTATGGCAACTAGTGAAACACTTACTCTAAGTTGAAGTGTACCATGATGTAGTGCTTGTCACTCTGAGCAAGTATGACAATGAGCAAGTATAATTATGACTTGGAAACCAACGACACTATGAGCTTGTACTTCTAGAGCCCGGGAGGAGCCTTAATCTTCTTCGGTTGGGCCTTACATCTCACTTCGATATCTCTAGCACAAACAAATATGACAATCACAACGATCACAAGATGCTAGAAATACAAGAGTGGAATGAAGAGACAACTAAATAATCAAATGACACACAATGTTTTACCATGGTGTTCCAAAACTTGCTGGTTTTTTCTAATCCACATTGAGGAAAACCTAAGCGGCTTAGACTGGCTCCACGAATTAAGTCTCAACTCCTCAACCAACTAGTAATTGTCCTTCCTCTACTCCAACGATGGTGAACACCAAACCACTCATAAGTTGGCGCAGAGCTTCTTCACAACCTTCTTGAAGAAGTCACCTCGCAAGCTCCCGCCAAGCTGTCTAGGTACAGGCAAGCACCAAGAGTAATAAATTAGAGCATAATTTAATGGTGATCAAGTGCCAATGGATCAATATAGAATTGGAATGCACTTGATTTGTCTCAACTATCTCAAATGAATGCATAATGTGAAATTGAGGTGTGGGAGGGGTGCTCTATTGCTCAAGGATGTTAAATAAGGTCTCTAGCGTTGTCTTTGAGCTGGTGGGGGAGTAGTTATACCTTCACCAACTAAATATAGCTATTACATAAGATAATCCTGAAAAATCAGGACGAGCAGTAATACCGTTATGCAATTTGCAGATCTATCGCACCTGTACTGTAGCAACAGTAACAACTATATCTGAACGTCAGAACTAGCCGTTGAAATTTGGCATGATACTACCACCATTGCAATCGTGATAGTTCCGATTTCTTGTAATTCCAAGATTTTGGTGCGGTACGATCGTCTACTTCAAGGCCAAAATGTGGTCCTCTACGGAAAAAACATACAACCTAATTTTTGGAACCTTTAAGTTCAGGTAGTACCGCTTCAAGGGTGTAGTCATATCGCTCTGCAATAATTCTACCATTCAAATCTTGGTACTAATATTTTCCAGATAACTAAGTCTTTCAAGGGGTGCTCTCTGAAAAAACATTCCGCCAACTACACGTCGGTAGTTCCAGGTTTCGATAATTCTACACTACCATCCCAATCATACCATACTGCGGTAGTACCTCTATTTACACACTAGTACTATCGATTTTTCTGATAATACACGGTAACTATCAATTTTAATTTTAAGTGCATGCATGATCCTAAAGTAATCCAAATGGCACAAGAACATGCTATCAAGTTATTTGCTATGATCCATCTTAATAGTACAGCATTTAACCTATAATCCAGTCTTCCAACCTTTCTCCTAATATCGGTAAAATCAAAAAGAGATCTTAAACTACTTGTACATTTGTCTTGAACCATATTGATCCTCATGTTGACATTTAGCTTGCATCTCACATTTGTCATCGGGACTAAACCTTTCAAACACTTAATAAACATGTTAGTTCCATATTCATATAATATCATTCATTACCATAACCATTTTTAAAGACCTAAATGCTATCATTGGGCCACTGGATGAATGTGTGGACGGCATCTCCTAGTGTCATGATCTCTTCATTTGGGGCTTCTTACGAGGAACAACCTTGAAAACATCTTTAATCATGTCTACCTGGACCCTTGCGAAATCGATCCCTAGCTGGGCACCATGCACCAGCTCCTTGGCAGGCATGGATATGCCATTCCTCGCCTAGCGTCAACAGGAATGGAGCTAATAAACCTGACTCTGAGGTTGCATGGCGTGGGCTTCTACATAACGATACATGATGAGTTAGGTCTATCTATATAGCATTCTAGAAAGGTACATTATCTAGATGTTATCGATAGGTAAGTGGATGTCGCTATGTTCAAAAATTAGCTACTCCGATGTTGAGGGAGACTAGGTAATGCAATAATAGGGGGTGGCTTGCGTGTGGTTATGGACTTTCTAAGTTCTTCCCTCAATGAATCTATCTCTCCTAAAGTGAAGTAGTTATCTTCTCTCGAAGTGAGGCTGATAGCTCTTCCTCAAGTTGTGCATAAAGCTCTTGTTTCATTTGGTCCTCATCTGGGCCTAGGATTTCTTTCTACTTCTATACGCCTCGAAGTTGTTTGGGAATCTGTGCCTCCAAGGTATGTAAATCATCAGGCCTCATGTGCGACCTGGGTACACCTCGTTTCCTAAGATCGTGGATAGTACATCCCTCTAATTATCTACTTCAAAGGAGCCTTAGAAAGATTTGGTAGTCAATGCTTGCTGTAAGAGGCAATCATGTTATTTTAGACACCATAAAGTTATGAACCTATTAACAACTAGTTAGTTTAACATACCTTACCAGATGTTGGGACACTTCCTCGTCTGTGGGGTTTTTAAAAGAGGAGACACCCGTTGATGTGGTTGATTACCTCACACTTAACCAGTTTTGGACGCGCTCGTTTGTGATCTCGGCAAATGGCATGGAGTCCTTTGATCGGATTACGACCACATCCTACATCCTCCATTGTGGAATTTTACCTGTGTACCCAGTGGTGCCAAGTCCGTGGGTGAGTGTTTTGTGCCTGGGGGAACCTTGTGCACCGCACTTCATGGTTGAAATGCGATCGTCATCTTCACCTGCACAAAAGCCTCCCATGTCCTCATGAAGGGCGTGCGATCCTTGGTCACATACTTCATGACAAGCATCCTCTTGAAGGTCTTCCACGTTTCTCCCATCACAAGGAGGGTATACCATTGCACGAGTCCCTAGACTTCTCTTGGGATCTTGAATGAATCTGTTATTTCTATCCACAGCTTATCTTTCTGATCCTTTGTCAAATTTTTCCAGCTTGCAATGGTGATGAGGACCTGTTCCCTTCCAATTATCCCACAGGTAGTCTAGAATGCTATCGTTGCTTTCTTCGGTTGTAGAGGAACTCCATCCAGCCCTCTAGCCTTTTCAATACTCCTCTGCCACGCTTAGTTACCATGATCTTCGGAATGTCAAACCCATTCGGCGATGTCGATGGCTACGACGATGACTATGAGGATGTTATCTCTCTTACAAGAAAACACTAATTAAAGTGAGCTATGAGTGCAAACAAAGTGAATCACAGAGTACCGCTGTTAAGAAATAACAACATTCAGCGACGTATACTAATGCTATAAGGTCTCTTTGCAACACTCTAGTATGAAGCTGATGACACACACTAGTGTCTCAAGTTCTATAAAGTTGGTTATGGCCGCAGTCTCTTCCTCCTCATCACGCTCTGTGCTAGGCTTGGTTGTTGTCTTATGCATAAAAGATCCTTTGGGCTATCAGCAACCAAGCCCAACACACAACATGATAAGGAGGAAGAGATAGCGGCCATAACTTACTTCACAGAACTTGACATACTAGAGTGTGTGATTTGCTTAATACCCTTTGAAAGTTTCTGTGGAATATATTATTGCTATAAGCTCCATTTGGAACACTAACATGCCGTTCCAAATGGATCTTGTAGCAATAACATGACCCTCTCTTAATTTTGTCTCTAAGAACTCTAACTCACCTAGAAACAATAGCTCCAATAATTTATCTCTAAATTCATTCTCTAGTTTTTTTAAAATATTTTCATCACAACTTGTATTTCTCAACAACTACAAGATGAACATTAAAGCACCATACACTTGGGCTTGAAAGAGCATGAAGCAAATTAATTTGCTTCATGCCTTTTGAAGCCCAACTGTTCAGTGTTGTAATATTCCTCTTGTACAACTACTACTCTGACTTCATCCACGTCATAGGCAAAATCAATAAAATTGATAAAAATCGTACCATGGATACCAGCAAAAGAAAATGAATAAATAATTAAAATCAGCAAAAAGCACTTCTTTTAATGATTATTATTGCTCTCAGAGATAGAGTTGCTCAAGATAATTCTTGGCCTTCTCGATACTTTGTCTATATTTTTCACGAATTACAAAAAATGACAACTAAAGTTTAGAATTTGAGCTCTTAAAATTGTGTTCTAATGAAAACTCACAGAAATATGCCAACACACAAGGAATTAATTTACTATAAATTAATAGGACGGCACCAAAAGACAGATTCTCAAATTAACAGTACAACTACTAACCATGAAAACTTGATCAACATATAATAAACAAGATCATAGGACCTTAAAGACAACAAGATCTTCTACAAATATGCTAAGAACAAGCTAGATAGTACTGAATCTATTACAATCCATATGACTGATTTAAGCAATAAGCACTACTTGAAAGATCCCAAATCTAAACTAGTTTATCAACTAATTTAAGTAATAGACAATTAACGTCATTGAGCATTAAATCATGCTCACAAATATTTACAGTAAAGTCTAATGCATATCATTTGATTTAATAGCAACAAGTAGAGAGGAGAGAATGTCCAAACTTACCATGATCTACCTCCTAAAAGAAGTGGAATTTGGGATCCATACCTTCGGGAGGGAGAGGCGGCGTCAAGAGGAGAGGCGAATTCAGCATAGAGAGGTGGCACTAGGAGGAGAGGCACCGTCGGGAAGGAGAGGCGGCGAGGAAGGAGAGGCGGTGTCGAGAGGAGAGGCGGCGGGGAAGGAGAGGTGGTGTCGGGAGGAGAGGCAGTGAGTGAGGACTGAGAGCGCAAAACCTAACAGAGACAGAGACATCGGTGCATGAGTGAGGAGTGAGAGTGTAAAACCTAGTAGGGGCCCTATTTATGGAAGAACTATCACAACCGGTTCCATTAAAGTATCATCTGTGATATTAATATCACATACGGTTACATAATGGAACCGTCCGTGACATGGGAATATCACAGACGGTTCCATTATGTCACATTTATTACAGTAATATCATAGACGGTTCTATTACGGAACCATCTGTTACAGTAATATCACAAACGGTTCTATTATGAAACCGTCTCTGATACATATATTATAGACGGTTTATTCCACTAAATCGCATGTGATAGTTCCATCGCTATCTACAATAAATTCTATTTTTCAGCTAGCCTTAGGAAATTCTAGCCATGTCCTATAAAAAAGCAAGCATATACAATCACATATATAATTATTTCTTAATTATTGAATCAATTACAATAGAATAGTTCCATAATTGCATGCGAGTTTCTTATAATTATATTGCAATAATTTTTAAATAGTTGTTCACCATGTAGGATAATTACTGTTGTAGGGGAGACTCCCACCTAACCACGGTAGGCCTGTTAAAATGTTGTAAAGCCCAAAGTGAACATGCGTAATGACATAATTGCCCTTAGGGGATATTTGGATGTAAGGGTACTATTGTAAAGGCACTCCCAGGAAGGACATATATATATGTGATGTTAGCCCTGGGAAGAACCAGACAGCATTGCTCACCTAACTCTCCACTACCATCTCTCTCTCTGTTTGGTCTGTAGATGAGGACATGGCCCCGGTGGATACAACCATATTAGAAATGGTTGTTGTTCTAATTACAAGAATTCCTACGCATCACTTAAATTATCAGGTGAGCTTGTTTTTAGAGGTGCCTTTATATCATATGAATTATATGATGCTACCTAATGACGAAAATGCATATTTACGGAGCTATACAAGGAGGATTGCATCAACACTACGAGCTCGTAATTGGGGTCTATCAAAAAGGAAGTCAACCAACATATCAAGACCATGTAAATGTCTTTCACAACTCTTCCTTATGGTCATCACGTCACTTTTGGACCAATTCAAGCAAGAGTTCAAGTGGGACACGTTTTGGAATCCAATTCGGCCTCCAGATCAGTTCGGATTCAACCTGACAAGGCCAACTTCAAACGAGCATAACTTTCACATACAGAGTCCGTTTGAGGTCTATGAGTAATTGATGGAAAGCTTTTCTCGTCCTCTTTCCAACGGATCTAGCCTTAACAGCAAATTCCTTCTGTACCGCCCACAATCGCCAAAAAAAGTTACTACATCACCTATTTGGGCCAAATCGGGCCTTGTAATGCATGGACCAAAGAGGAAGGTGCTACCCCCACAACTTATGGGTGTGCTACTATTCATGTGAACAGTAAAATTGTACCACCCCTTATTTTCTTAGTTTTGTGTGACTTCCACTTCCCTATTTAAGGAGGCCGCACCCCTCTAGTTTTCGCGGATTTCGTTTATGTTTAGTTTGCCTATGTTGCAACTTGTATCTTCAGTTGTGTCGGACGACCACCTGTCAAGATCCTTATTCGGAATCCCACCATATTGAGTATTTCAATCCTATTTGCAATTTGAGATTGCTTGTTATCTTGTTCTTGCGTGTTCTTCGGTTGCATGCAGGAATAGACCTTCGTGGTCAGGTCAACCGCGTTCTTGGCACGGTTAATAACGACTCGGAGTGTGGTTTAGCGATTGCTTGGCATTCTGGTCGTGACCGGTTAGTAGCCGCATCGTCAAAGCCGTTCTCCTCCAAATCGAAGTTATCATCCTATCGGAAGATCGGGACCCGTCGCCTCATCAAGTGGTATCAGAGCTTCAGTTGACCGGTAGGATTTCTTGCATCCCTAGTTAGTAGATTGATTTTTTTTCATATCCTATAATCCAAAAAATTTGCCCTACAAAAATAGTTTATTTCTGCTGTCCAAACCCCGTTGTGCCTTTCAATTTGTTAGTTTCGGTTTGCTAAATTGAGTTTGTGTCCGTTTTAGCTTTGTCTTGTTGCTGGTCATATTCTTGGTACCATAAAACTCCCAAAAAAAATCCCCACGTCCAAAATCATCAAGAACTCATCAAACCCAAATTTCTATTTTCGGCCAGAAGACTCCCTCTTGTGCAGCCGCCACCAAAAACGTCATAACTTTTGTTTCCAATATCTTTTTCGAGTGAAACCACCGCTATTACATCCGTAACTTCCATATCTAACTGCTCCTAAAATTTTGCTTCATTCCATAAGGGCAGTTAAAAGATATCTGCGGTGCAAGTGAACCCAAATTTTCGGATTGAATCTGTAACAGTCTGCACTTGTGATTTTTGTGCGATTTCATCTGTCGGTTTCTAGCACATGGCCCCAAAAGAAAAGTTGTAGAAAAAACCGTCAGAAAACTTGGAAAAAAATAATCATCAAAAAAGAGGCAACTGACCCAAAAGTTACGGCCAAAATACCGACGTCTTGTCCAGTGGACAGAAATCTGCTATTTTCATATTTGGATCAATCCTTGTGCTTTTCAATTCCACATTGCATTATTTCGAATTATCTTGTGTTCATCACTCCTATACATTGCTACACACTTGTTTTGGTCTTCTCCTATCCTTGTTTGATCAGCAACATAGGCTAAGTGCTAGATACGAACTATAATTCAATTTTATACAATTTCTGAAATTAACTGATAGTTTTCCATTGCTACATATCTTGCCTTCCAAGCTACACCTTTTACTAACCGAACAGATCACGTCGAACCGGCCCTTACAATCGCTATACACATCACTTGAGTCAAGTTATCACGAACCATCCACCGGTTATACCACCTATTTAGCATTGGTAAGAACTTGTAAGAGCTTGGTAACAGTTTGAGAGATATGTGATTTGCCAAGCTCCAACTCCTAGTAGTTTATAGGGACTTACATAATTTTTGTGTATTTCTTTATTTTTTACTAACCATGACAGGTTCAAGATCACATTCTATTCGACGTGCACCATTTCTTCCAATCTCTTCATTGAACGAGGATGATGATATCGAAAAGAATAACTACATCAACCACACTAAAGTTGATTACTCTGATTGTCGTTGACTCCTGCAAAATCAACGAGGTATGTGTAGGTTACAAAGAGAAGTATGTGATGATGATATAGTAACTAATGTCAAGTACGCTCTTCCATCATTTGCTGGTAAATTTGATCCTGATGCCTATATTGACTGGGAGATAGCATTAGACAAAGAATTTGAATATTATGATTGGTCTGATAGGCAAAAGATTAGAGCTGCCTCTAGTGTTTTTATTGATGATGCAACACTTTGGTGGAAGTCTCTTGGTAGATATGGAAAAGTACCACGAACTTGGAATGCATTGAAAGGACTTTTGCGAGATGATTTTATTCCTAAATATTATGCTGATTATTTGCTAGCTAGATTGCAACGTTTAAAGCAATGAAGTAGAACTGTAAGGGAATACTATCATGAATTAAAGACTCATATGTTGCGTTGCGGTTTAAAGGAACATGCTGAAGCTACAGAGAATAGATTTTTAAGTGGGCTTAATAAAGAAATTCAGAACATTCTTATTCACAAAGAATATAATTCTTTTACTCATTTGTTTGTACTTGCTTGCAAAGTTGAAAGTCAGATTGAGGAGAAATTGAGAATGCTTAATGACAAGAAACATGAGAACAAACCCTTATTTCTGCCTTTTTCTGTGACTAACAATTTGCAGAAAGTTGAGAACCATGCTGAAGAGAAGAGAGTTGATATTGAAAACAAGGAGTTGAATGTTCAACAACAAGTGCTGTTGAAAGCAAGAGATGAGGAGATAATCATGGTGGAAGATGAAGTACTTGCTGTCTCGTTGTTTTATTATAAAGATTTGATACCTACAACACCTACATCAACTGACGAGATCAATAAAGGTAATAACTATGGTACTAAATTTAAATATGAAAAGGTGTGTAATGATGCAAATTCATGTGTTCAATTGAAGATTCCATGTTCTGAAATTTCTTTGCTCAATTTACATAATATAGAATTGATTACTCATAAGGAAGTTCTTACTAGATTATCTCCTGAAAATTCTTTATACTATGTTATGTTCGATAATCCTAGAGAGCTATCTATTGTGATTAAGAATCTAGCTGAAATTTCATGTTTAAAATCATTAGCAAGTACTCATGCTTACACATATAAATTCAATTTGATTGGAGATTATGGTGTAGACAATCAATTTCATGTATATCGAATATGCATAACTTGTGATCATATGGATGAATTAAAGTTTGTTATTTTGAATAACAATTCTGGTGTGTTGAATCATGTTCATTATGAGAGAGAAATAAAAATTAGTGACAATTCAAATCTTATGTGTTCATCTCTTATTGAACCATCTAGCATTGACAATCTGAATAATGAAGTTGATGGATGGAAAAACTTACAAATCTTTTCACCCTTGTTAGATGAATGTGCTATTGCTTGATTGAAATCTGATTATTTGGACGAACTTTGTTTGATTCCAAAAGTTGAAGCTTTGTCCATATTTGCTAGCGATGCAAGTTTACAACCTCAGAGATTTGAATTGTATAAGTGCATCACTTATATTTGCAAAACAAGTTGCAATAATTACTATGTGAGAAATTTTGATTTGTTCATTAACTCCTGGGTTACGAATACAATGAGCTTTTATAATCGCTGCTGTTTCATAACATCAATTATGCAACAACGAAGAATTGTTAAAACGGATGACATATACATATACCATGCATACGCCTTGGCTTCTTTGTTACCCGATTTTCAGCGTATCAAAAGTCGAGGACGGCTTTATTTTCAAGAAAGGGAGGATGATGGGGACATGGCCCCGGTGGATACAACCATATTAGAAATGGTTGTTGTTCTAATTACAAGAATTCCTACGCATCACTTAAATTATCAGGTGAGCTTGTTTTTAGAGGTGCCTTTATATCATATGAACTATATGATGCTATTTAATGACGAAAATGCATATTTACAGAGCTATACAAGGAGGATTGCATCAACACTACGAGCTCGTAATTGGGGTCTATCAAAAAGGAAGTCAACCAACATATCAAGACCATGTAAATGTCTTTCACAACTCTTTCTTATGGTCACCACGTCACTTTTGGACCAATTCAAGCAAGAGTTCAAGTGGAACACGTTTTGGAATCCAATTCGGCCTCCAGATCAGTTCGGATTCAGCCTGACAAGGCCAACTTCAAACGAGCATAACATTCACATACGGAGTCCGTTTGAGGTCTATGAGTAATTGATGGAAAGCTTTTCTCGTCCTCTTTCCAACGGATCCAGCCTTAACAGCAAATTCCTTCTGTACCGCCCACAATCGCCAAAAGAAGTTACTACATCACCTATTTGGGCCAAATCGGGCCTTGTAATGCATGGACCAAAGAGGAAGGTGCTACTCCCATAACTTATGGGCATGCTACTGTTCATGTGAACAGTAAAATTGTACCACCCCTTGTTTTCTTAGTTTTGTGTGGCTTCCACTCCCCTATTTAAGGAGGCCTCACCCCTCTAGTTTTCGCGGATTTCGTTTATGTTTAGTTTGCCTATGTTGCAACTTATATCTTCAGTTGTGTCGGACGACTACCTGTCAAGATCCTTATTCGGAATCCCACCATATTGAGTATTTCAATCCTATTTGCAATTTGAGATTGCTTGTTATCTTGTTCTTACGTATTCTTCGGTTGCATGCAGGAATAGACCTTCGTGGTCAGGTCAACCGTGTTCTTGGCACGGTTGATAACGACTCGGAGTGTGGTTTAGCGATTGCTTGGCGTTCTGGTTGTGACCGGTTAGTAGCCGCATCGTCAAAGTCGTTCTCCTCCAAATCGAAGTTATCATCCTATCGGAAGATCGGGACCCGTCGCCTCATCATCTGTAACGACAACAATTACACTTGGCTATTTCCTTTTAAGTAAATACCTTCACGATGATCGACTTCAAGATGATTGACACGCATATAGCTTGCTTCATTGCCTTGTTCTTCCTCGAGCCTAATGGTGTCTCTGAATAGAGGTAACTCATTAAATTAATTGTACTCTTTCTCATCCATGACATTCTTAACTCCGTCGATCCTACATTTCCATGAAGAACTACGTGGCGCTTCTTATTTGCCGAGTCAGTTACATAAAAAAGAATTTGAACAACTTGCCTCACGAGTATAAAAGGTTCATCTTTGTATCCTACATATTCGAGATCTACAGTAGTGATGCCGTACTTGTCGATATTTACACCCTGTAAGAGTTGGACCCAACGGCCCCGAAATAGAGGAATCTTAAAAATTACATAATCAAGTTTCCAAATCTCCTCTACAAGCTTGTAGTGCTTGGGCCAGTGGCGTTGAAGTGCACATGAAATGCATCTATGCGAACACCTAAGTTCTACACTTTGTTCTTTCCATCCTGATCTATTGTATAAAATGTGTACCCATTAATGTCATATCCTTACATGTCATAATTGTAAATTTTGGCTCTTTTGCCAACTATTGCAGCGTTTCATTTGACGACCTCTTAGTAAATCATACATTCAACCATTCATTGAACCAACGATTGTGTTGTCTTGTGATCCAAACCTCGGACTAGCCTAGATTCTATTAAAGTAGCATGTCCTTGTGCTCTTCAATATACGGGGATAATTCAGTCATGTGTTGCAATATCGTGAAGTGGGCTTGAGCATACGTATCCAAATCTGAAATTATTCCTTTCCTTCTAATGGTCCCGATAACCTCTAGCTTCCCCTCATGATGAGATAGAGGTACACGTATCGGTTCGATCTGATACATGCAATTAATGCAGAACTCAATAATCTCTTCGGTTTTATAACCTTCGATGATGCTACCCTCCGGCCAAGATCAATTACATACATAGGCATTAAAAATTCCCATGTACCTCTCAAACGGGTAGATATGATGAAGAAATACGAGGTCGCATATCTTTGTCTCTTTCACAAGGTGAAAAATACATCTCAAGATGACATAGAGTTGTCACTATCTCGGTGTGCAGAATATCTAGTCCATCGAGATCGATAACCTTTTGAGAAATTGCGTTAAAGAAATAACACAACCTCAAGATTATCACTGGAATCTTATTCGGTAAAATACTTCTAACTACAAGAACAAGCAATTGTGTCATTAGCGCATAATAATCTTAGACTTTATGCCAATTAATTTTAAATCTTCCATGAAAACAAGTTTCTTCATACTAACGGAGTAACCAGAATGAACTTTCACACTATGCAAGCACTGGCACAGTTCAGTTCACTCAGACTTAGACAGAGAGTAGCAAGCTGGGGGAAGGTATGTTCAGCCTTTATCAGTCTCTATCAGTGCAAACTCGGTCCTGATATTCATAGCAACTGTAACATTCCAATTCTTTAAAGAATGGATATTGTGTAATTTGGGGCATTTCAAATTTTTGGCATTTTTTGACATTTTAAATCTCTGGATTTTTATTGGATTTTGATTGAGGTTCCAATCAATAAAAATAAAATGTGTGTGTGTATATATATATATATATATATATATATATATATATATATATATATATATATATATATATGTAAAGCACAAAAATGAAAAGGAGGAAAAACACCAGAAAGAAAGAATGTACTTATAAAAGGAATTTTTAAATTGAAATACGAATATGAAAAGATGATCAAAGTAAATGTCCAAAATTCACAAAAAGAATTAGTATTATATGAGAAAATCATTTAAATTCCCAAACTTCTAGAAACCTCCCAAAAAACATCTAGATTTAAAAAGGAGTCTTCCTAAATTATGATAAATCAAAATAAAAGTATGGATATTTGAGAAAACATTGTCTAAAATTATGTGCAAAAATATACACACATATGTCCAAAAATTTATCATAGAAAATGCAAAACAAAAATGAAAAGAAATAAGAAATAAAAAAAATTAAAGAAAGGGGAGGCTCGGCCGGCCCAGCCCAATCGACTGAACGTTCTCACAGCTCCCTCTCTCTTTCTCTCTTCGCTCCCCCTCCCTCTGCGCCCGCTCGCCCTGCCTTTGCTCGCACGCGCGTGTGCCGCACGGCCTCTGTCCTCTTCCCTGAAAACCCGCACGGCGGCCCCCACCTCGTTTCTCCCTTCGGACCCGTGGACGCTGGTGCGTTCCCTCGCCCATGCCGCTACTCAGCTCCGCCGTAGCGCTCCTGAACCGCCCCCATCTCTTCCGTCCCCTCCCCACGGCCGTGCCATCCCTCCCTGTCGGCCACAGTGCCTCTCCCACGCCATGACACCTTATCCGTGCAATGCCATCCCCTGTGCATTCCTAACACTGTCTCTTCGTGGCATGCAACCTCAAATCCAATGCACTATGGCCACACTGCCCTGCCATCAACCGCCATGCTACCGCACCCCCCCTCCGTGCGGACAGCCCATCCCCGCCGCCTATAAAGCCCGACAAGGCCACGGATCGACTCCCCACACATTCCTCTTCGTCCCAGCGAACTCAATTGCATTTTTGTGCCCCATAGCTCACCAGTGATCACTTCTTCTCCAGCTCCGGCAAAGGTGCTCGCCGCCGATTGCGTGCATCTCCGACCAATTTAGTTCACCATGAGCATCCTAGGAGCTCAGCAAAGCTATCCCGATCACCTCTCGAAACTCCCATCGGCTGAGCAACCCCCTCATCGTGTACCTCCTCAGAGCTCCGCCGCCGCACGCTAACAACGCACCACCATCCTTCCCAAGCTCTGCCAACCCCTGAGGTAGCCTCATGCCTCCTCCCTGATGCTCCAGCCGCCGTTAATTGAATGCTAATGCAGTAGATCGCCGTAGCCACCGTCGCCCTGTTTCGCCGCCGCCCGAGCTCGCTGTCGGCCAGTGCTACCAAGAAAGCTAGCAAGATCTAAACCTTGCTATCATCTCTTTCTCTATTACAAGGCATATAATTAGAAATAAATACTAACCTTTAATCTCCAAGAGCAAATCGATCTACAAGCTAGGTCTATAAGTGGTATGGTTTCACCAAACTCCCCAAAGTCAACCTCCTCCTTCAATAGTATGACTGCAGGCCTTTGAACAGTAGTATCGCTGATTGGTTTTACCAGCTGATACATGCCGGTAGCTAATTTCCACGGAGGTACTCATTTGAAATTCCTTGAATCGGTACTACCACATGTGTTGCACAGTAGTATCACAAAGTGGTATGACCACACGATGTTGTGGCATTAGCGAAAATTGGCAGGATCGAAATATAGTTGGTGGAAACTAATTTCTAGAGAGGTGTGTTTTAGAGCATTTTCTCTCATTTGGAAATCGGTACTACTATAGCTGGAGTGTGGTACTATCGCATGATCAGTACTACTGGACCCTATGAGGGTGGTACTACTGAGTAACGGCTAGTTTATGTGCATTTAATGAACCTCAAATAGCCATTGAACATTGAGTGCGGTAGTACCGGCTACTACATGGAGGTAGTACCGCAATTCCTAATTTTTTAGCATTTGACCCCAACAGTCATCCTAGTGGGTGTAGGCTATATATACCTCCCCACCAGCAACAAGGGTTCTTTTTCCTGACCTTATTCAATACCCTTGATTCACTTGTTCACTCTCTACTACTCATTTGCTTCAATTTTATATTTTTGAGGTAGTTGAGATCATTCAAGTGTATTATATCATTAGTTGATCATTGTGGCACTTGAAAATCTAAGCAAGTGATGTGATTCATTACTCTTGGTAGTTGCTGACACCTAGACGGCTTGGAGAAAGTTATATGATGATCTCTTCAAAGAAGTTTGTGAAGACACCCAGCACCGTTTGCAAGTGGTGTGATGCTCGCCATCTCTGGAGTGGAGGAAGAGTAACCATAGTGCACTTGAGATGTTTTAGGCTTAATACATGGAGCCGGTCCAATCCATTTGAGCTTACCTCAACGTGGACTAGTGAAGACTGCCAAATCTTTGATACTATAGGAAAAACATCATGTGTCTCCATTATGGTTTATTTCTTTGTTTTTATTTTTCGTATTTATATTTCTAGCACTTATATTGAATTAAATTGTGTAGCTAGAAGTGTATGTAGTATTGACATTGCTTGTGGTACCTTAGTGAAACCTAGAGTATTTAAGCATTAATTATGCAAAAGATTTTTGATTAAGTTCATACTTGCTAAAAATTATGATTAAAAACAATTTAAACACCTCATATTCACTCCCCTCTAGTTGGTTATTATTGATCCTACAAATGGCAAATGCGAGTTCAAAATTCTCATTTGAGGCAGGTAAGGCAGCTCTTGGCGTTACGGGGGCAGCGATGAGCTAGGCGTTCCATGACGGTTAGGGGTAGCGTGGCGAGGGTGATGGCGCTGGGGTGCAACGGTGGACTACATGGCAACTTGGCTAATCCAAAGCGTTTGCTTTACTTTAAATAACTTGGGAATGGAACAACTTACCAGAAGATGGTGTGGAGGGGAGATCAATGGCGGCGGTGTTGATGGTGAGGACGTGCATGGCACAGTTCTCGGGTTCGGCCATCCTAGGGGCAAACGAGCATGAGGAGGTGAGCATGGGGTAGGCGAAGAGAAGGCAAACTCGGGAAGCAAGACAGTGTTGGTGGAGACTCACCGGAGTGGAACAATTAGGTGATGGAAGCCAACAGCCAGAGTTGAAACCGAAAGCAAGGAGAGGGGGAGAGTTTGAGGAAAAGGAAGAGCAAGGTGAAGCATGTTCGGTGACACGATTGGCCATGGCTCTTATAGAGGGGGGAGGTAGAATGAGCTCGGGGGAGAGTTTGAGGAAAAGGAAGAGCAAGGTGAAGCATGTTCGGTGACACGATTGGCCATGGCTCTTATAGAGGGGGGAGGTAGAACGAGCTCGGGCGCCATGAGTGGCCTTGGGAACCAAGTTAGAGAGAGCATGAGAGAGGAAGAGAGAGGCCTACTGATGACAGAACTATCTTGTAGTGACGAGACAATGTTGCAACGCACTTGGCTCGAGGCACAGAGCTTTCATTGCTCGCTTGCACATGGAAACAAGCAAGGAGATGAGGTCAAGCATGCACGCGAGGAAGAAATAGGCAAAGAAGAAGAACAATGTGCTGATGGGTGGGACTAGGGCCACTTGTCGATGGCACGTGAGAGTTAGGCAATGAGTTGGGTTGGCGTGCGCTGGGCCATGTGACACGGAGCGGGCCAACTTGCTGGGCTGTGACATGGAATGGAAAGAGGGAGTGGATTGGACCAACAGGCGAGATTCAGCCCAATGGCCTTGGGAGGAATTTAAATAGGATTTAAACTTTAGTTTTTGTTTGAAATTGAGTTTGAATTTCCAATTTTGGGTGTATTAATCTTGTCCTAGGAAAATATTGTTGTTGTTTTGGGAGAAGTATGTATTTTCACATGCTAGCTGGATGAACTCTGCAAGTATGGTTCCAATTTCTAAGTTCGGTCAGCTATTCAGTGCAAATTCTTCTTCTGTCATGGCGTGCAATATTGGTCTGGTTGTAGTTACTTTGTTGTCAGATACTGTCAGAATTCAGTACAAGATATATAGGGGTGGGAAACGATAACAGATAATCTGTTTTATCCAATATTCATATCCGAGAAAATACAAATATGGTAGACAAATTCGTATTCAAAAATATTCATATTTGTATTCGATAATATTCATATCCATATTTGAGAATTTTCATATTCATATTCATATTCGAGCACATTCGTATTAAAGACTATTTGATTCGTATTCGATCCATTTTTTATGTCGGCCGGTTGGCCCAGCAGGCAAGCCCAGAGGCCCAAGCCTAGTAGCCTATGTAGATGTATAGTATAGATGGTGTAGTCATGATGTTAATTACATAAATTTGTTCTACCGAGATTTGTTACAGAAGTTGTAGGAAGACATTCATATTCAACCGAATTAAGTACATATTCAATTCAATTTCGTATTCATTGCGGCATTCGATTTATATTTGTATTTGAGAATATTTAAATTTATATTCATATTTCTTTTAATAATATAGATTTTTATTCGTAGTTGAGACTATTTGATCGTATTTGATCCATTTTCATCCCTAAATATATACGTTTGAAAGTCCATGCTATCATCTGTTTGGAAGGGCAATGGAATGTTTTCAAACTCTTCCATGCAATTACTTCATGTGTTTTCTTTTAGTCATTACAAGACATAAGCTTGTTTCTGAGTTGTTGTGGACATTTTTATTTTTTCTTATTTTTTGTTTTTCTGATATTTTAGGATTTTTTTTGTATGGCTAGGATTTTTATCTCTATCCTTTCCGAACAGCAACAGGGAGTTTTTTTTTCCAGATGAGAATATTTACCTTAGGGTTTTAGGGGGATTCTATGTGCCCTCAAAATCCTCCTATGGGATTTCCCTCATGTTTCCACCCCCTGGCTTCTAAGAATATGTACAATAATATAATGTCAACTGTCTGTAAATCTTGCCACGTAAGCTATAAAATGAAGTTGAGAAGAGAGAGGAGGTATAGAGAATTGGGATGTCTCTCATGCAGTAGTCGACTATAATACAAAAAATAAGATATATTATATACAGTGGAATTGTCTATAGAGACATATGAAAAGACAACTCATTGTATAAGCTATCTTTAGCACGTATATAGATGACATAGAGAATATTATATAGATAACTCAGCTACAGTAAAAAAATAAGTCAGCTACAGTAAAAAAGCTTTAAGCCAACGCTATTCCGAACGCCCCATAAACAAGCTCTAAGTGTGCATGAGGACCAAGAAAGACACAAAATCTTAGTAACAGTTAATGGAATTAGTTACGCACTCAGTAAAGTTTTCAATGATTTCCATCCAAAAGTTATAAGACCAAAATCTCAAATGAAAAGTTTTAATAGCACCACTAAGTACGTAGTAAATAATGCCATCTACAAATTGTGGTACAGGGTTACCACCGTTCGTGCATTCCTCAAATTTTGGTGGTGCTGATTAGAGCTTAAGCTTTAACTTTTTAATTTTATTTTTTCTATTTTTTTGGATTTTTGTTTTGTTTTTTCTTATTTCTTTGTATTATCTATGATAATGTAACCTTTTTATTTTTTTTAATTTAATTATACTAAAAAAATTACTAATAACTATAATATAAAACAATCTACTATAATATGAAAAAGCTAAAAGCTCAAGCTTCAAATACCCAAATGTAACAACCAACTGCCGAGCATACGCATGCACACGATACCTACCATATATATACATTACATATACACCTGATGATGACATAATTTGTTGTCCAGTACTCGATATATTAATAAGCATATGATGTTGCATTTTTTATTTACTTATCTTTGCAAGAAAAGTTATTGCTCAATGTGGCTTCTATGGTTGGCTTTTAGCTTTTTTTGTTGTAATAACTAAAATTATACTGTAATGGTTGTTAGTTTTTTCTGAATAATTAAATTTAAAAAAAATAAAAAGTGAACAAATATATATCATCACAGAATAAAGGGAAAAAGAAAAACAACAAAGGACAAAACAAAAAATAAAATTAAAAAGCTAAAAATTAAAGCCGCTTAGAGTGGATCTGACATATTTTTTTACGATAATTAAATATGGTTCCCTAAAGGCGCCGACCATACCGACATATAAATGGGCAATGGCAACGCTTTTTTTATTAAAATTGCAAAACAATTGTATCGACCATGAACAGTGCTCAGCTTTTTATTAGTAGAGCTCCAAATCACAAGTACGTAGCATAGAGCATGCGCCCGTGCATGTTAGCTTTTATAGGGCCGCTCCAAACGGCTTCACTTTTGATTTTTTTTCTTTTAATTTATTAAAACTAGAAGTCACTTAAAACATATCATTTTCAAATTTTAATTTATTTTTAGGTTTTTTCTCTTTATTTATTTGTATTGTTGGTAATGATATAATAGATTTTTATTTTTTCCTTTTTCTTTTTTTATTTCTTTGAAGAAACTAACTTCTACTATAATATGATTTTAACTATAAATAAAAAATCATAGTGATAAGCTAAGCCATAAGTAGAGCTGTAAACGAGCTGAGCTCGAGCGAGCTTGGCTTTCTAGGTTTGAACTCGGTAGAAATTCGAGTTGAGTTCAAGTTGGGGTCCGAGCCTAAACCTAGGCTCGAGCTCGGCTCGGTCTAAACTAGAGTAGGCTCGAGTTTGGCTCGTTGAAGCTCGATAACAATTAAAATAATTTATTATGTGCTAATTTTTAAAAATAAGAAAGATTTAAGATTGAGCTCGGCTCGAGTAAACTTGATAACAGTCAAAATAATTCAAATATATGCTAATTTTCAATAATAAGAAAAGCTCGAACTCGAGTTCGACTCGGGTAAACTCGAGTATATTTCAACAATAATTCAAATATACGCTAATATGTATCACTATTTAATCTTGAATTGAGACTCACGAACTATTCAAGTTCGGCTCGGTGAAGCTCGCAAGTTTGAAATCAAGCTCGAGTTCAGCTCATTTAAAGCTCGAGCCGAACTCAAATTGAGCCTAGAACGAACCGAGTTTAAGGGGGTGATCGGAATAGCGATGGCTTTTGGCTTTTGGCTGAAAAAACACTGTAGCTGAGTTAGTGGATAGTGTAGTGAATAGTGAAAAAAAAGCTGAAGCTAGAAACTGAAACCAAAAAAAACCGAAACGATCAGGATCTAAATATCTCGTGAGCCTTGAGTTTTTTTTACAATCTTAATCATAAACTAGTTAAAGCACCATGTGGAGTAGAGCTTCTCCGACCCCTTCGTCTTGGAACTCATTAAAAAAAGATTGGTAGGGGATCAAACATGTGCCAGCTAGCTGGCTCCTACCTTTGCGGGCTAGCTGGCTCCTTCATGTGCTAGCTAGATCTCTTTTTAGGTAAAAATGTACCAGGCATGCACGCATCACAAGACGCCCAGTCTCGCTATATATATTACTATCAGTTTAGGTTTGTTATTTTAGTACTAGCCACATAGTACTTGTGCATTGAAATAAAGTCCGGTCACACATGACCACATGCACATGCTTATGCACGTTACATTGTCTTGCATGCACTTGCATGCTTAGCACCGGTCGAAAAGTGCGCGTGTAATGGTGTAAGAAGCTAGCTGGAGTGTAGTGCGACCCTAGCTCTCGGGGAGCCATGAGCCACCAAGTTAAACTATATCGCAGATGCCAGTGTCACATGCAATGCAAATCAACTTAATATATTTGCAAAGCGGAGTGCTAGCTAGTTAGCTGCAGCTAGCAAGGCGACGTACGTGTGCGGCCGCCAACTCTCGAGAGACGTGCATGGCATGGCATACATGCACGTGCACGGCACCCCACTAGTTTGATCGTCGTCGCCGGCCGGGCTACATGCGTAGTGGTAGCAGCAGCAGTAGTACATACGCGTTCCCCACGGAATATTCCGCCAACATACTACAAATGTAAATCGATCAGTAGCGGATCAAAGATTAAAACGAAAGGGTGTTAACAGAACTCTACTCTTCGATCCCACACCCGACTCCATAAATTAATCTCTGGTGCAGTACTAGACATACTCTCGATCTCACGCTCATTTCCATAAGTTAATCTCTGATAGTACTAGCTAGCCGCTCAATCTTGCCGGCTATTGTATACCACAGACCATCAATCTTGTACAGCTATTCCTTTTGCAACCATATGTATAGCACTACCAGTAGTTAATTACTCCTATAGTTAACTACAAACCCTAGACTGATCAAAGGTCAGCAGGCAGCTCGTTACAACTAGCTACTTTGGCTAGCAAGCATGGAGCAAGGAACTGAGGACACCAGCTTTTGGTCAGGTCACTAAGCTAGCTAGGTTGAGTGGCACAAGCATGATGTCATGTATGAATGTAGTTCAGATTGGTCTGCTTATGAACAACATTATGGCATATGATTCCGGTAAAAGAGAAAAACGGATCTATAACAACAAGGTTGCATGGACACGTCTACGTATCCATGCATGCCGGAAATACGACACGATCATTATCGCATGAACGCAGAGTTCGGGTCGATCATGTACACGTGACTCCTGTAGGTGTCCTCTATGCAAGTTATGTGTAGAATACAGTTGATCAAGATGTCGTAGTTTGCAGCCTTATTTTCAGCAATACAGTTGATCAAGGTGTTGTGGTTTGCAGCCTTATTTTCATGGTATCAGAGCCATGAGTTTCCTTAAACGCATCTACTATCCTACCCAACTTCTTCTCCATTGATGGCCATACCTTTTTTCTCTTCCTCTGCCCCTCCCAGACCATCGACATGCGTGGGTGATAACATTCATTCTCCAGCGTCATCTGCCATCATTTGATAAAGTTTTACATAATTATAATTGCATCTTGTTACAAATGACTTACTGAATACCCTATATATATAATCATGGTGATATCCTTTGTTACTCAGTTACTGAAGGTGAACCATATCAAACAAAGGTATATAAGGAGAAGTTCTTGGTCGACTTCATAGATTAGGACTTCATTTTCCAGTCGATTGTTTGTCGGCATGTCGAATGGCCACCTTATTTTTCATTGTTTTCCACTGCTAGTTTTTGTTATGTCTTTCTAGCTATAATCTATAAACTTAGTCATAAGATCACAACTCTAATATTTAATAATATTTAAATCTTTCTCCGTTAATCGTGATCATCATCGATATTTCTATATATTTCCACACTAAGACTATGCTATGTTGGCAACTCGCATGCCTTCCCAACCTTTATCAAAGTTTGGTCGCTTCTCCTGCTCGAGGAAAATTGGCGTGAGATTGCATCCAAGAACACTAGCTACCACATCCCCTCATATCCTCTTCACCGAGCAACAACTCACGGTTGGCTGTGGTGTGGGTATCTTCATATACCCATAAAAAATATATTTGAGATATCAAACTCTGAAAAAAACTAAATTCAACCTCACTTTAACTAGTTTGAGATAGTTTCATGGTATATACTTGCTATAGTTATGTTAAATTCAAAAATAGTTCAAACTAATTTGAATTAAGTTCAAAACTTACTTACCATAAATATATCAAGGATATAAAATATTTTGGGGCCTCATGTAATGTAATGTATGATGTATGTATATACATAAATATGTATGCATGTATGTATGTATGTACGTATGTACGTACGTATATGTATGTATGTATGTATGTATGTATGTATGTATGTATGTATGTATGTATGTATGTATGTATGTATGTATGTATGTATGTATGTATGTATGTATGTATGTATGTATGTATGTATGTATGTATGTATGTATGTATGTATGTATGTATGTATGTATGTATGTATGTATGTATGTATGTATGTATGTGGGAACATATCTAGTGTTAAAGGTCTTTTCAGTGTTGAAATACTAAAACTCACTAGAGCCATCAGATCTAGCCCGTGTGGCTCAGATTGAGGATGGTAGGAGGCCCCAACTCACACACTTTTTCAGAAAAAAACCCCCTGCATGGTTGAATTCTTTCACGAATAATCCTTCAGGGTTGAATTCTTTCACGAATAAGCCTTCAGCCCCACACCAGTTTGCCTTCCTCTCACTAGCTCGAGCCCCTGACATCATCCCATGCTCACCTCCCTCTCACTCGCTCGATCCCCCAGTGCTGCCCTCCCTAGCCCCCCGAGATGCCCTCCTCCTCCCGGCTACCGCACCGCTCTCTAATCGAGGTTGCACGAGAGAGCTAGGGTTCGGACGAAGTGTCGTGGTGCCGCCCTCCCTCCTGGCCCTAGGCGCCACCCTCCCTAGCCACCAGCAACACCCTACTTCCCACTCCCTGTCGTGCTGGTGCGGTGCCAGTCTGGCCTCGACCACTTCCTTGCTTGTCAGTCCAAGCCACCGCCTCCTCCTTGCTCGCCGACCCAACCCACTATCGACGCCTCCTCTCTTGCCAGCCCAAGCCGTTGTCGTCTCCTTGGTCGCTAGGGCGGCACTTACCAGCATGAGCTACACGCTGCAACCATTGGGACAGAGGAGAGAGAGCGAAGGGTTGCGCCGTGGTTGGGGCCTGGGAGGGCGGCCCCGGGTCCAGGTTGTAGGGTACGAGAGGGAGACTAGGAGAGCGAGCAAGAGAAGGAGGAGTGAAGGGGTATGGGAAGAAGAAGGCAAGGGTATTTTTGCAAAAAAAAAATGACCAGCAGAGGGTTTTCTAAACAAAATGACATAAGTGGATTGAGGTATCGAGCCACCTCGATCTAGGCCGTTCAAGTCAGATCTGACGGACAATCTAGCGTTTAGCACCTTACCTCCGAATGGATCTTTAGCACTACACACACACACACATATAGACACATACATATATACATACACATATACATATACATTTACATTTATATATATACTCCCTTGCAAAATATGAAGGTGTTAGCAAAATATGCCTAAACCTATATACTCTTTTGTAATTTTTTCATGTGGTTGGCATTGAAGTATCTTAGAATTAGTATATGAGTATATCTAATTTAATAAAAGAGTATGTTAAGTTCGTTTAGGTGGTATATCATGGGTAGGAGTAACGACACTCGCGAGTAGAATGTATTTTTCGTACTCCCAAAAGTACATACTCTCACTTTCAATCTACCACTTAAATAACTATTTTATACCTCTTTATCACTTTTACTATACTTAAATACTAATTGAAAAAATACTCCAATGTGACTTGGTTGAAAAAATTTCATCGGATCCCCTTTTTTTGTTATATACATTTTTTCATGTATAAAAAGAGTGCATGCACAAATTATACTATAGCAATACCATTAAAATGTATATTAGGAGTGGGAGTACGTACTCTTAGGAGTATAGAACCATTATATATATAGCTACGCACAGGTCCTATTGCCTAGCTTCCTGGTGCAAGTTGTGTTGATTTGGCAGTAGCTATTACATGTCAAGTTACCATGAGACAAATATGAAATTACTTACGACTAGTATAAAAAAAATATGAATTTTATAGTGTCGAAACATATTCAACATCGATCTTATTTTATTAAGATCGTAATTTCAAATACAATGGCGCAAACGGATCGCAGATCAGACTTTCCATGAAAGAGTTATTGTATATTTTTTAGCTTATAAACAAGATAAAAAAGTTCCCACGTCAACTGTACTGTTGCATGGATGTGATAATTTAGTAGATTCAGTGAGAAAAGTTATTGCCTATTGTGAGTGAAGTTACTGCTTATTGTGAGGAAAATTACTACCTGATGTGTACTGTGAGCGTTCAGCAGTAACTTCACTCGCTAATGATAGTAACTTTGTTCACAATGGATGATAACTTGATGTACATATGATAGTAACTTCACCATTGGATGATAACTTCGCATGGAGATAATAACTTTGTTTCATATGAATGATAACTTCATGCGTAACCAAAAGTAACTTTCCGGAATAGGGTGGGTTGGTGAGGCTTCACTGTGGGGATGGTAACTTCATTCCATATAGATGATAACTTCATGCGTAACTGAAAGTAACTGTAGGCATTACAGATGATAACTTGATGTACATTCGATTGTAACTTTACTTTAATTAACAAATGATAATAACTGAGCATGGGTGGGATAGTGGAGCGGTTAGCTGGTTGGATCAATTAGGGGCGCGTGCTTATTTTACACCTACACACTGGTTAGTGTGTGTATATACACATACGCGCGCGCATGGCAGTTTTGTCGGCTAGTTAATCTTAGCGGTTATCAGCACTCATCATGTGGTGGGTCTGGACAAGCACAATGTTATGGGCAACGACGAACATATGGGGTATCAACCTTATGAAGTTGTACTTTGCGAAGTAAAAGCTAAGTAAAATAATTGAGAGATGTTACTGTTTTGTGGTGCTCCAACATATAGCTGTGTAATATATATATGGGAGCATATCTAGTGCTAAAACCCTATTCAGTGCTAACATGCTAAAACTTGTCTGTAGTCATCTGATCTGGCCTAAACGGCTTGGATCAAGAAAGGTGGGATGCCCCAACTCAATTAAAAATTTTTTCACAAAAACCCCTATGGAAATCGGCATTTCCTTATCTCCTCTGCCGCCTACGGAAATCTTGTTTTCCTTGTCTCCTCCGCCACCTCAACTCCCCTCCCTAATCTCCTCCACCGCTCCTCCCTTGGCGACTCCGCCTGGTCTACCGGCGGTACTCCTCGGCCGCCCCCGACGTCGCCCCAGCCTCTCCTCCTTTGTGTCCCTCCAGCCTCGCCGCCCTCCCACCCTACATACCCCTGGTGCCGCCCCCTCCACCACCCCGCTGCCACCCCCTCCCTGCAGCACCATCGCTCACCTCCGACTTGCCACCCCTATGCCAAGCCCCACCATGGCCGAGAGCCGATGCCCTCCGACACGGTCTCCGTCCCTGAGAGCCAACGCCCTCCGACCTGACCTCCTCCCTGAGCTTCTTCCCCAAGCACCACCCCTCCGACCCAGTCTGCTCCCTGAGCGCCACCACCACCCTCCAACCTGGTCTGTTGCTCCCTCCGAGCGCCAACACCCTCCGAGCCGCCATCCTCCCCGAGCGCTGCTGCTCCCTTCATGTTCTTATGTCGATTTTCATGTTCTTATGATATTGTCACTACTACAAAACAGGCTATACTGGACGGGTATATCACAGACGGATCATACGGAACCGTCTGTGCTTAAACTATCACAGACAGTTCATACTATCACCCAGCTATGATATTTTCACAGACGGTTATTAACACGAACCGTCTGTGATAATCGAGACATCACACTTTGTTATACTGCCTCTAGAATTGACAATACCTATGTATGTAATTCTATTTTTACAGTGCCACCAGCAGCTACAGGGCAACGTATGTAGATTCTACGTTTGCCGCCATATGCAGGAAATCATGGATAGTAAGATCAATGATCCAGAGGTTTGTCATGTCCTTCCAATAATTATTATTTTCTTATTATATATGTATATACACACACATGCTAATTAATGACTTATTGCTCCTAGCGACAGCGGGTGGATTTCGACGGAAGTACATATGACCTTGACTAACTCGTCAAAATTCGTGCAACACTCTTCGGGTTCTTAGTAGCATGGTGTATAAACAAGGCTGAAGAGTTCTACCCCAGCAATGATGATAATTAGATGTTGAAACATTGGATTCAATTGTACAAATCACTCAGTTGTGCTTAATCAAACAATTCATTTGTCAGAACAGTGTAACGATTTTCATTCTATATATGTATGTGATTTGCTGGCTATTTGTTACATTCGTAATTCACTTTGAGTTGCAATTAACTTATCTGTGTAACTTTGAGTTGCAATGTATGTGATTCATTTGTCAGATCTATATAATCTGCAATGTATGTGATTCTATATATGTTGCAATCTTCTTGCTTGCTTTTAGAAGGCATGGCTAGCATATCCTGAGGCTAGCCAAAAAAGGGCAAATAAAACTGCTTTTGCAATTGCTATCACAGACAGTTCGTTGTTGAAAACCATCTGTAATATGAACATATCACAGACGGTTCTTATTACTAACCGTCTGTGATACACACAATATCACAGATGGTTTGTAACAAAAACCGTATGTAATATTGTGTGTACACAGACGGTCTTTGTTTTTAACCGTCTGGGATAGTCTATTATCACAGACGGGTTTTTATAACAAACCGTCTGTGAAAGTTGACTATCACAAACAGTTTTTTGCAAAAAAATCGTCTATAATATAAGTTATCACAGACAGCTAACAAGCCATCTGTGATAACCACCTATTATTACTGACACATAAAAATAGACGGTTCGAAAACCGTCTGTGATGACAGTTCCAAACCGTCTGTGATAGGCCTGTCTGTAGCAGTGTGTGTTCATCTGATGATATTAGTATTGATGTTCTTATGAACTACAATGAATGTTGAATTCAGTCAGTCTGCCGTTTGATATTATCTAAATTTTGGAATACGTCATGGCGTGGCAATGAATTACTAAACTTGTGGATGATGATTTGAACATCACATATGTTCATCTTGCAGAAATTGTCCGAGATGTGCTGCCTTGCAGTTTCTCAGCTTCTGGTACTGCGAAAATCTGTACACCTAGACCATGCATGCAAGGATGTAGACAAACTGAATATTGATGTATTAGTGTTGTGAAACTGAACCAAGTGTTTCGGGTTGTACTGATTGTTTTGATTGAATATTGATGCTTCAGTTGTATGTTTCAATTGTGAGCAAAATTATTATTGATGAAGCAGTGTAATTTTACCAAGTTCTGTTTTTTAATGTATGATTTGATTGTTCTCATTATATTTTGTTCAAATTACATGAGATTGAATGAGTTTGACAAGTATTGGATGACGTTTTAGATGAAGTAGTGAATCGTGCTTCAGATCACTGCTTGTATTTCTTGTAATGAGATCGAATGCGTAAATCAGGTGTTGTGTCAGATTGTTGAATGAAAGTGAATAGTATTAGTTTGAAAATTGTATTCAGTTGCCGAGATAGCCCCGTAGAGCCTTCGCCTTCGACGCCTTGCCCAGGAACCGATGTCAGTTGCCACGTATGGATATGAAACTGATGCCCATCTAGAAAAGAAATGTAAATGAAATATATATATACAATTTGTGGCATAACAAGTAGTAAAACTGCAAGGCATATCAGTTTGCATGGTCTGCTATTTGTCTCAAACAACCTGACAACATGGACATATCAGAGCTGAGTTTTAAACAATAGGTGTTGCCCAGCAAACCTATTTCAACAAATCAAATTCACTTAACCAACAAGTCATACAAGTCATACAATTTTCATTCCGACAAGCCAACACAAAAATTAATCCAGCTCCAACAACTCCAGTTGCATGGACAACCTGCAACAAAGAAAGAATTAAAGCACGGACATAAAAAAAACATAAAAGAAAAGCCTTACCAATCATAGAAAATATACCTTGCTCAATGTCCTGTCGTCCTCAAAGGGCAATTGCGGCTATCGTGGTACACGATGTCCTTGCATGACCTACACATGTGTGGTGCTCTTGTTTTGTTCTCCACATTCTCAACTTTGTTCTCATTTGTCTTTACCTTTTGTCTTGGCTTTATTCTCTTACACCTACCCTTAGAGTTAGCATTGTTTGGTGGCTTTATGCCAACTTCTGTAGAGATAGGGCAACCTGCAAATGTTTCAATCTCTTCAGCTCTACTTACCACATTCTCAGGGATTAGAGGAGTCACTTCTTCCCCAAATATGACAAACTGATCTCTAAGAAATTTTAAGCCTTCATTTGTTCCTCCAGCACGGTGAATTAATTCCTCCATCTTGCTGCGTATTTTCGATGCCAACTTATCTTTAGATGTTTCTATTGCACTTCTCGGTTTTGCTTGTAACAAATTACCCTCTCCATCGAAGATGTCATCCTTAGTTACTATTTTGGTCCACCTCTTTAGCACAAATGGGCTTGGTAGAGCCTTAAGCGATGGACTCTGCAACACACAGACGATATGGCGGCAAGGAATTCTAAATGACTCGAAGAACATGTAGGAGCATTCGACATCTTTTGTTGTAATGTTATAGCGTACCTGTCTTACCTTGTTTGAGTCATCGCTAACTATTGAGATTTTGTATTCTCTTGTGGTATCCATGTTCTCCACATTGCAATGCTCCCGAGCAGCAAACACTTCTTTCTGAAACTCAATGAAGACAGCGAACGTGAAGACCTCACTTGCATGCTTATCATCAAATGAACATAATATCATAAGAACATGAAAATAGGCATAAGAACATGAAGGGAGCAGCAGCGCTCGAGGAGGACTGCGGCTCGGAGGGTGTTGGCGCTCGGAGGGAGCAGCAGACCAGGTCAGAGGGCGGTGGTGGCGCTCAGGGAGCAGACTGGGTCGGAGGGGGCGGCGCTCGAGGAAGAAGCTCAGGAAGGAGGCTGGGTCAGAGGGCATCGGCTCTCGGCCATGGTGGGGCTTGGCGTAGGGGTGGCGAGTTGGAGCGAGCGGCGGTGCTGCAGGAAGGGGGGCAGCACTGGGTGGTGGAGGGGGCGGCGATTGGGGGTGGCACCGGGGGGATGCAGGGTGGGAGGGTGGCAAGGCTGCAGGGGCACAAGGGAGGAGAGGCTGGGGCGGCGTTGGGGGTAGATGAGGAGCGGCGCCGGTGGGCCAAACGGAGTCGCCAAGGGAGGAGCGGCGGAGGAGATTAGGGAGGGGAGTTGAGGCGGCGAAGAAGACAAGGAAAACAAGATTTCCGTAGGCGGCGGAGGAGATAAGGAAATGCCGATTTCCGTAGGGGTTTTTGTGAAAAAATTATTAATTGAGTTGGGGCATCCCACCTTTCTTGATCCAAGCCGTTTAGACCAGATCAGATAGCTACGGACAAGTTTTAGCATGTTAGCACTGAATAGGGCTTTAGCACTAGATATGCTCCATATATATATATATACACACACATATATATATATATATATATACACATATATATATATATATATATACACATATATATATATATATATACACATATATATATATATATATATATATATATATATACACACATATATATATATATATATATGTGTGTGTGTGTGTGTGTGTGTGTATATATGTATGTAGACAACAGTTAAGAGCGCTTTGAAAGGTAATAGCCATGTTACAGCTGATAAACTTTCAAGTCGAAAAGGAGAATCTATTGCTTGATTTTGTCGATTAGTTAAGTTGATCTTATCTTTTTAAGTAGTGCATTGCCATTTTCTGCCTAGCACTTTTGGCCCTCCATGATCTGTATGTATGGATATAAAACCAGCTAGTTTTATATTCTACCTCCGATAAATATATCCTCGAGTTATTTGGTAGTATGCTATAAATATCAAAGGAAGAGTGGGTGATGAGCTCAAAACAACATCCACCAGTCCACCATTAGTACACCTCACAACCTCATCACTGGTTTCCTGGCCCTGGCCCTGTTTTGCTACTTCTTTGAGCCTAGTGTTTAAGGGTGCTGTGTCTGAAATTCTCTCTAATTTTACTGGCCTAGTGTTTCCCACTTTTCCTATGTTTTATCTTGAAAGTTACTTTTGGCCAAACCAGTTCACACTTCATTGCTGGCTATCAGAACTTGTTCCGTATGTTGACATATGACCACTACTACAGAAAGCCTAATACTAGACGCCAAATCACAGACGGTTTGACAAAATCGTCTGTGACCGATATTAACACAAACGGTTTTAATTTGGACACCATCTGTATTGATGGCGTCGGAGAAAACGAGTATCACAGACCGTTCTTACCAATGAACCATCTGTGATATTTCAGTATCATAGACGGTTTTTAATTTTTATTAAAAACCGTCTGTGATAATCTGGAATTATCACAGACGGTTTTTTATTTAAAACCGTCTGTGATAAGCTGATTATCATAGACAGTTTGTATTACAAACCGTCTATGATAATCTTAAAATTATCACAGACGGTTTGTAATACAAAATCGTCTGTGATGTTTTCTGTCAGAGGTTAATATATAAGTACGTGCATATTGCATGAGGTTGTACAGATCATCGGCGAAGAGTCCGGTAAGGGTTCCATGGGAGACGCGGGTGGGTTGCTCCATCTAAAATTTTGGAGGAGGAGAGGAGTTAGTAATCAGTTTTGGTAAAGGGATTGAGAAAAGGAAGAGATGTTTTTAAAAGGGCATTTCTTATGAAAATATATTCTTAAGGTTGGTCTCTAGCTAGGGTCACGTCTTAGGGTCAACATTGCTCTGATACCATTTCTGTCGGGACCCGGAACAACAACTCCGAGCCCTTCTGTGTAAATCGCACAATCCCAGGAAAAGCTAGTGCACACAGGTTTAACAGCAATGTATATCATGCAAAAATGACCACGAGATATTATTAAACGAAAGCACAGCCTTAAGGCCAAGTCTTACAAAAAGGGCACAAGGCCAACAAAATAAACGAAAACAGCGGAAAGATAGAAAAGGTGGCAGCGCAGCCCATCCAGCCTCCCACAGGCGAATGACTGTAAGACGCGTCCTACTCGCTGAAGTAGTCCTCACCGTCGTAGTCGCCCTCGAAGTCTGGCAACAGATTTAGCAAGGTGAGTACAGAAGTACTCCCAAGGTAAGCAAGAAAATGCTTACGCAAGTTACACCAGGAATCATAACAGAGTTGATGCATGCATAAGGGATTTCAAAAGAAAGCTTAATAGGGCAATGTGCGGAAAGCAATACTTGAATTTAAATACGATAACGTAAATACGAAAAGCTGAATTTTAATACAGTATATGAAACATTGTTTTTAACAAGTATTATCGTCAGTGTAGGCTCCAACCCACACTAACCTATCCACGGGAATCCACCCGAACCAGAACCAAGACTGCTAATTATTTGCTCAAAAACCCGGTTTATAAAATCCAAGTCTAATCTGTGACAACTTTACTCAGCATGTCCATGACCGTGGACACGGCTATCTAGATAGGTTTTAACTTTGCAGAGGTGTACAACTTTACCCACAAGACATTCCCTCTCACTTGAGCCACGCGATCAACACACTGCCTTAGGTGTGCGGCGGAGAGTTCATGACAAGGCTGTTCCAATGATCCATCGCCAAAATAATCACGCCGCCACTAAGGTTTCACCACAACTTGAATCCACGAGTTGGAGCCCCCTCTGGTGCCATGTGAGACTTCCCACAGCCTACGCCGCGCTCACATTCAGCCTATAGCGAGACTATGCTTGGAACTTCACAAATTACTTAGCCAGGTCCGTCCCATACCGGACTTGTGGTAGTACGAAGTGACTTCGTAAAATGAATCACAGAAACGGTCCTTATGTTGGTATAGGCCCAACCACATTTCCCCCGTGCACGATAATCAACCAGGTGTCACCAAACACGAGGCATACTGTGAGACCTGGAGTAGAAACTCCTAGACCCCCTGTGCATTACTGTACTAGTCCCAGAGATCAATGCTAGTACACACAGTTCAAACAGAAAAGATGATACATTGCCAACAACGCTTTATTACAATAATAACTGAAGTTTAACATAGGCCATTGCCTAACAAAGGTTCACAGAACCTTAAAACAAAAGATTAAACACAGCGGAAACACAAAAGATAACTTGATCGATCCATCAATCTGCCACAGGCAATTGACTGGGGAAACGAATCCTAGGCATCCGAGAAGAATCCACCGCATCCACGTTCGGCGCAGAAGTCATACCCTCCAGCTTGATCTTCTTCATTCTCTGCTTTTATATTTATAGAGCAACAGGTGAGTACAAAAATGTACTCCGCAAGTCTTGGGAAAAATGCATAGATGTAAGGCTTCACAAAGGAAGGCTATATGGTTTATTTGCAAAAATCAGCATTTTATTTCAAATCTACATAATTACTTTGAAAGCCATTTTGTAAACAACTTGTTTTTAATAATCGAAATTGGATAAGTACTTTAGTGAAGGTTAAACTACCAACACTAATACCTCAGACCATCACAGCCAAATTTTCAAAACCTCAGGTTACACCCCCTGATCTGAACATCACGAGAGTTATACTACTCCCGAGTTTTTCTCCAATTCATTTTTGTTTTGAAATCAAAACCAAAACTTCTACCATGTGAATGCATTCCTTGCCCGCCCTTGACCGTGGGCACGGCTATTCGAATAGTTTTGACTCTGCAGAGGGTGTACAACTTTACCCACAAGAGATAAATCATCTTTGCAGTCAACATGCTTCCTTTGGCATAAGACTCAGATAAATTATCACAAAGCTTTTCACCTACTCCAGTATAGTTTAAATACCACCCGCTAAGGTTTCACCACAACTCGAATCCACGAGTTGGAGCCCCCTCTTGCGCCATGTGAGTACAGTAAACCCTGTTCCTCACTATGGGTAACCAATATATACCCGGCACCCAATACACCACCGGTGATATCTAAGCTAAACTTTTATAGGTTAGTTAGCTAGGTCGTACCCATATAGACTTGTGGTTGTCTGTTTTGCTCGGTTTGGACAAACACAAGCGTCGGTCCTTAATCGACCAGGGTGGCTCATTCACAAACCCAACAATTCTCGTGCTAACTGCACCAGCCAAACCTTCCATCCACCCCTGTCAACTTTTCCCTTTGAAATCCATTTTTACTTTTAAATTATCAGTGATAACACCCATTACCACTTTTCAAACAAAGCATTTAACAATGGTAACATCCATTACCAATGTTCAAACAAATCATTCATCAAAACATTTGATAAACATGCTACTCATTTGAGTATTAATACATTAATTTGCTACGCTAAGCATTTGCTAGTATTTTAAACATTCAACCAATTTAATGCTAACTCATTATTGAGTAAAAGGGATATCCTAAGTTGACAATGGTACAAGGTAAACAATTTTCAATGGAAGGTATAACAAATTGGGTCTTTAACTAAATTTTCTAAATCAAATTATCACTTGATATAACATAAGCATGCATTAATTTAAAATAACTACCTAAACATTTTTCTAAATCATTTGAGCAAGTTGACCAAAGGAAACTTGCAAAACATGGGAGCAAAATGTTCAAAGGAGACTTGCCTTCTGGTGCTGGGTTGAAATCTTCCACAACTTGCTCTTGCAAATCCTCGGACAATTCGGTCTCTACACGTAAATCGAGAAAACCAAATAAATAAAATAAAATAAAAATTCAAAAATTGAAAGTAAACATACCAATTGAAAGACTGAAATTTTAGATGAATTTAGAAATTTGAATGGATCAATTTGGAGTTAAAATGAGAAAGATATGGTTATTTGAAAATCTCAGATTTAAATAAATCCAGAAATTCGGAAATCTCTGACATGTGGGGTCCACTGGTCAGCGATTTCATTTAAAATGAGTCTCTGACGTATGGGACCCACTGGACTCGGGACCCACTTGTCAGTGATTAGCGCAGATGGGTGGTCGCTGACGGGTGGGACCCAGGTGTCAGCGCGGATAAAAACGGAGAAACTCAACCTCGCGCGGGCGGGCTCGAGCAGCGCCGAGGAGTGGGAGGAAGAGCGGCGCTAGCCAAGTGAGCGGGAGGCACCGCCTACCCCATAAGGGTAGGTAATCCGCAAGGATTAATAGCGGGAGATCGGCGAACAACGTGGCGCGCCGCGTGGTGGACGTGGCTCGGCGTGTTCGCCACGTGGCATGACCGTCGGACGGTTTGACGTGGCGATTTGCGCGGCTGTCGGTGGAGGTGGATCGGACGGCCATGGGCTTGACGCGCGGCGTGATCCGGTGCGTCGGTCCAGATCCGGATGGACGGCAGAGATGAGGCGGTGGAGACGCGGGCAACCGGTGGATGGGCGCCGCGTGGCGCGCTCTCCGCGCGGCGTCGCCGCGAGCGCTTGACGCTTCGCGCCGCTTGCGCGCGCGACGCGGTGAGGCCGAGGCGGGCGCGAGTGGGCGGCCGAGATGGAAACACGTCGCGCGTATCCGGCCGTCGGTGAACGGCGGTGGGGATGACGCGTGCGAGGCGGAGTCCGGCGATCGGCGGCGCGTGGCCCAGCGTCGCGCGCGAGGCGTCGCGCGACACGACAGCGCGGCGCGGCGCGACTCGCACGCGACCGAGGGCGGCGCGAGAGGCGTTGGTGCGGCGGAGGCTTACGGCGGCGGCGACGGCTCGTCGGCGGCGCTGAACCACGCGGCGACTACGGCTTTGAACGCGCGAACGGGAGAGAGAGAGAGGTTGCGAAGGGGAAGAGAGTCGTCCGGACTTGCTTTATACGCGACGGAGGAGAAAGCGGGCGCCGCGTTCCTCGCCGGCGTTAATGGCGGCGGTTCACCGACGCCAGCGGCGGAAACGGCGTCTCTTCGCGAGGACGGCGGCGTTTAATGGCGCTGCAACGCGACGGTCTCTCCGACGCGTGCGGCGGCGGAGCGGTCGAGGCGGCGAGAGGCGAGCTCAGCGGCGGCGTGAATGGCGGCGGCGCGAGAGAAACGGTCGGGGGCGAAGCGTCGGGGCGAGCGGCTCGGCAGTGGGACCACCGGCGGTGAGTCCACGAAGACCGATCTCGGCAGTGGGGCCGCTTGTCGGCGCAACCCAAAAAAGAACTCAACCTCGCGCGCGGGCGGGCTCGAACGCGCCGAGGAGCGGGGAGAGGAGAGAGCGGCGGTGGTAACCAGTCGGGCGGGGAGGCTCAGCCTACCCAATAAGGGTAGTTTACCCTTTTGAGTATTAGCCGCGGAGTGGCTGGCTGCTGTCGGATCGCGACACTTGGCGCGAGAGAGAGGAGGCGGGATGAGGCGTGAGCGGCGGGGATTAGCTCGGCGGAGGAGAGAGCGAACGGATGGGTGACAAGTGTCAACCCGAGGAAGAGTTTGGATATTTAAATCTTTTATATATTTCAGAAATCAGTAGGAGACTTTAAAATACTCAGAAAAATACCAAATAAATTCCAAAAATTCCAGAAAAATTCACATAATTCACTGATAATGTTTTAAACATATTAAAAATATTTCCAACTTATTTTGATATTAAATTTTCTTTTCAACAGAAACTTTAAATTCTGAAAATTCCAGATAATTGGAAATTATTAATTTAAAATTATTTCTTCAAAATAAAAGCAAAAATTGGGATGTTACACATACCGGCACCCACCACCTAACCATTAGCCTAAGTCCAAAATCAAAAGTTTCTATTTTTATTTTTAAACAATTTTCGTAAACCATCATTGACTCATCGAAGTCAAGTCTTTATTTTTAAAACGTCATTCCATGTGAAACATTTGATCCCACCTAAAGTTATACTAAGCCAGGCTAAGCATTTCTATAAAATTTTTTAGTCAATACTATGGTACTAACTAGTTTTCAGCTAGGGTGACAAGGTGTATGAATTAGAAATTCAAATGGACTATAATCAAAGGATTATGGGCATATCTAACATTTAAACTGAATTTTAAATTAAATTGAGTAGAAGTATGCATGCATATACAGTAAAACAACATAAATATATTTAAAATACTGGGTTCAATATGGTCAAAGGTGTAACTTACCTTGATCGAAGTCTTGTTGCGATTCGTCGAATTCAAACTCTCCGGAATCGTCAAAATCTAACGTAGAGAGTCAATTCAAAGAAAATTTAAAACAAAATTCAAATAAAATCCAAATAACTTCCAAAAATTATAAAACACTGGAAGACAGAAATTTAAATTTTGGATGTGGGTCAACAATTCTTGAAAAGGAATTGAGACTTTTAAAAGAAATTGGAAGTTTTAATTTAAATTTAAATCTTGGAATTACAAAATATATTCAAACAAAATTTAAATAAATTTCAACAATTCAAAATTATTCCAGAAATGGATAGATCATGATTTTAGAAAAATTTAGGAATTTGAATGGGTCAATTTGGAGTTAAAATGCAAAAGTTATGGCCTTCCAAAGTTTTAATTCAAAATAAAAGAAAAAAGGTATTTTCTGGATTTATTTTTAAACCGAAAAGGATTTATGACTCAAAGACGAATTATTTTCTAAAGGAAATTGTAGATTATGACGTCAGCCCTAGGATTAAAATACTCGGGCAGAGGCTGACAGGTGGGGCCCGGGTGTCATGAACCGAGTCCATGGACCCGAGAGGTGGGTGAGGTAGCAGGCGGGCGCGCGGAGGTGGGGGTGGCACTGACGTGGCACCACGTGGGTGCCGCGTGGTCGCCGCGCGTGGCTGCCGCGTCGCGCTTTATGCCGGCGTGGCTACGTCGCGCGTGAGGTGGTGAGGCGTGCGGGTGGCGCCGGCGTGGCGTCGTCCGCCGCCACTGGCCGCCACGCAGCCGCCAAAGCCGCCCGACGGCCGTGGCGTGGCCCGACTGCGGCGCGAGCTCGGGGCCGATGGTCGCCGAACTCGGTGGCGCGGGATGAGGCGTGAGCGGCGAGGATTAGCTCGGCGGAGGGAGAGCGAACGGATGGGTGACAAGTGTCAACCCGAGGAAGAGTTTGGATATTTAAATCTTTTATATATTTCAGAAATCAGTAGGAGACTTTAAAATACTCAGAAAAATACCAAATAAATTCCAAAAATTCCAGAAAAATTCACATAACTCACTGATAATGTTTTAAACATATTAAAAATATTTCCAACTTATTTTGATATTAAATTTTCTTTTCAACAGAAACTTTAAATTCTGAAAATTCCAGATAATTGGAAATTATTAATTTAAAATTATTTCTTCAAAATAAAAGCAAAAATTGGGATGTTACAAACCTACCCCACTTAGAAGGAATCTCGACCCCGAGATTCGGAAGAACTGAGAAATAGATTAGGAAACTCTGCTCGAAGATCCTCTTCTCGTTCCCGTGTTGCTTCGATTACGGGCGGTTGCTCCATTGCACTTTACTGAATTTGATAGTCTTGTTTCTTGTGCAGCGCTCTGCCTCTTCTAAAATCTTGACAGGAATTTCTGAATATGTCAAGTCCTCTTTTAAATCAACATCCTCAAAAGGTATCAACTCCTCTGGTACTCTCAAACACTTTTTCAACTGCGATACATGAAATACATCATGTACATCTGACAACTGAGGAGGAAGTTCTAGGCGATAAGCGACTTCACCTCTTCTTGCTATAACTAGAAATGGTCCTATATACCTTGGGGCAAGCTTACCACGACTTTGAATCGACGCATCCCTTTCATAGGTGACACTTTCGGATACACATGATCGCTGGCGTAAATTCCAACATTCTTCGACGATTATCGGCATAACTCTTTTATGCGGTGCATGCTGTTTTCAATCGTTCTCGGATTAGCGAACTTGATCTTACGCTAACTTCAAGACATCCGGTCGAATACTTGACTCTCTCGGTCTCGACCAATATAACGGTGTTCTACATTTTACGCCATACAAGGCTTCAAGCGGAGACATCTTTAGACTAGATTGATAACTATTATTATATGAGAATTCCGCATAGGGCAAACTTTTATCCCAGTGGCTTTATTGGCTAAAGCACATGCTCTCGACATATCTTCCAATATCGATTTACCGTTCTGTCGACCATCTGTTTGAGGATGATAAGCGATCTTGAAATTTAAATTGGTGCCCAAAACTTCATGAAGCTTCTGCCAAAATCTTGAGGTAAATTGTGTTCCTCTATCTGACACGATCCTCTTTGGAACTCCATGCAAACACACAATTTTTGACATATAAAGCTCGCCAATCTATCTCCGAATATGTAGTCTTCATGGTATGAAATGAGCGACTTTTGTTAAGCGGTCAACTATAACCCAAATTGAGTCATAACCTAACTTGGTTCTTGGTAGTCCTGTTATGAAATCCATTCCAATTTCCTCCCATTTCCATTCAGGTATATGCAGAGGTTGCAAAAGACCAGCAGGTCTTTGATGCTCCGCTTTAACCCTTTGACATATATCGCATAAAGCTACATATTCTGCAATCTCTCGTTTCATACTGATCCACCAAAATCTTTCCTTTAAATCTTGGTACATCTTTGTACTTCTGGGATGAATAGAATATCTTGATTCATGAGCTTCCTTTAGAATTAAATCTTTTATTTCCTTTTTTTCAGGTACTAGAATCCTTTTTCCAAACCAAAGAATTCCTTCTTCATCTTCTGAGAATCCAGGTGCTTTACCTTTCTTCATGTTCTCTTTTATCTCTTTAACATACTCATCATCCTTCCGAGCTATCTTGATCTGATCTTCTAAAGTGGGTTGAACTCTTAACGTAGACAGAATTCCTTCATTTATCACTTCCAAATTGAGACGCTGAAATTCTTCACGAAGAGTTGACTGACTGTCTTGAATCAACATATTGTTAACATAGATCTTCCGACTCAAAACATCGGCCACTACATTAGCCTTCCCGGGATGATAGTGTATTCCCACATCATAATCCTTGATCAATTCGAGCCATCTTCTTTGTCTCAAATTAAGGTCAGGCTGGGTGAATATATACTTTAAACTTTTATGATCTGTATATATCTCACACCGATTACTGATTAAGTAATGCCTCCATAACTTTAGAGCATGCACTGTGACTAGTTCTAAATCATGAGTGGGATAATTTTCTTCATGCGGTCTTAATCGCCTTGATGCATAAGCTACCACCCTTCCTTCTTGCATTAGTACACAACCAAGACCTTGTTTTGAAGCATCACAAAATACCTCAAAATCTTTTGAATATCGGGTAACCGTAGAGAACCTGTCTTGAAGTTAACCTTTTCTTTAGCTCTTGAAAACTATCCTCACGGATTTACTCCATTCAAATTTCTTCTCTTTCTTTAACAATGGGTTAAAGGTCCGCAATCTTGGAAAAGCCTTCAATAAATCGACGATAGTAACTGCTAATCCCGAAAAACTTGGATCTCGGTTCTTGTCTTGGGTGGAATCAATTTAATACATCCTTAACTTTTCCAGGATCTCTGAGATACTCCTTCTGCTGAGATCACATGTCCCAAAAACTCAATTTCCTTTAACCAAAATGCACATTTGCTAAATTTGGCATATAAGCGGTGTTCACGAGTCTTTGCAACACTATCCTTAGATGACCTTCATGTTCTTTGTTATTCTTGAATAGATAAGAATATCATCTATGAAAACAACAACAAACTTATCTAGATAATCCATAAAGACTTTATTCATCAAGTTCATGAAGTATGCGGTGCATTTGTCGGACCAAAAGACATCACCGTATACTCATATAATCCATATCTTGTGGCGAAGGTTTGTCTTTGGTATATCTTGAGTCTAATCTTCAGCGATGATATCGACCGAAGATCAATCTTGGAAAAGACACTTGATCCTATGAGTTGGTCAAACAAATCATCGATCCGAGGTAAGGGATACTTATTCTTTATAGTGACTTCATTTAAAGCTCGATAATCAACGCACATCCGTTGACTACCATCCTTCTTCTTTACTAGAAGCACTGGGGCTCCCCAAGGCGAAGAACTTGGTTTGATGAATCCTTTCTCATACAACTCTTGGATCTGCCTCTTGACTTCTGCTAAATCATCGGCTGACATCCGATAAGGTCTCTTTGATATTGGAGTGCACGGGCACGGTTATAACAAATTCAACTTCTCGATCCGGTGGTAATCCTGGCAAATCTTCAGGAAATACATCGGGGTATTCGCGGACTATTGCCACATCTTCTAAGCTTTTTCCTTTTAAACTGGTTAACATACTGTCCTTCCTGGAATGCATAACGGACTCATGTCTTATCTGAATTCCATCAGAATTGGTAAGAATAATAGCACGATTGGCACAATCGATCTGCCCTTTATACTTGGTCAACCAATCCATACCAAGTATTATATCTAGGCCATCGGAGTCTATTATAATAAGGTTCGCTAGGAACTTAACTCCGCTTATAATTATGGTTGCACTAGGGCTAACCAAATTAGTCCTCAATTCTTTTCCAGGAGATTGGACTATCATAAGGTCCTTTAGCAAACAAATTTTCCAATTATTCTTTTCAACAAAAGCCTTGGTTACAAAAGAATGTGTAGCTCCAGAATCAAATAATATAATTGCTGGTACTGAGTTCACTAGGAACTTACCCAGAACTACGTCTGGTACATCTTCCGCTGCCTCTGCGATGACATGGTTGATACGCCCTCGATTAATGTTTTGTGGAGTCTTGGGAGTTTGAGGGCTTCCACGTCCTTGACCATTGGTTGGAGCTCTTGCTGGTGTAGGGTCAAGATTGAAACGAACCGGGGTTACCGCTTGACGTTTCTGTGGACAGTTGCTGGCATAGTGTCCCATATTCTTGCAATTGTAGCATTGCACTCCTGCAGCTACACATTTACTTTCTTTGCGCTTGGGCTGCATTTCGAGTTCTAGGAGCTTGAGGTAAGGGCGAGGTGCGTAAATCGGTGTCCTTGTATGACTATGTCTTGGAGGTCGGTTGTATTGTGGTGGCGTGAATCGTGAACGCTCATGATCTTGAGCTTGGAACTTCCTCTTCCGGGAGTCGAAGAGTTGGCGTTGAGCATCTTCTTGCAATAAAGCTTTATTCACTAGATGCTGAAAAGTAGGGTAGTCATTGGAGACTAATTGAACCTTGAGGTTGGGGTCTATCCCTCCCATGAACCTCCAAATCTTTGCGGCATCAGTCGCCACATCTTCCGGGGCATATCTAGATAGTGAATGAATTTGCTTAAATAAGCGAAAGCTCGGGTTTCCTGCTGCAGATGATGGAACTCCTTCCTCTTCATTTCCATAATACTCATAGGAATATGAGCATTACGGAAGGCTTCCAAAAATTCGCCCAACCAATGTTCGGGCATCCCGGTGTGCGTGTGAAATTGTCCCACCAATTGGCGGCAACTCCTTGGAGTTGATGAGCAGCGTACATAACCTTCTCATGTTCAGCACATTGAGCTAGATTCAGCTTCCTTTCCACTTCCTAGATCCAATCATCCGCCTCCAACGGATCGGCGAGATCTGCAAAGGTCTGAGGTCGGGTCCTCATGAATTCCCGAGCTTAGATCGCGGTGGTTGAATAGGTACTTGTTGAGCTTGATTGACTTGATTTTGGGCCAAAGCTTTGAAGAAGTTGAAGTTGCATGGCCATCATTTGTTCCATGTTGGGAGCTTGGGTGGCGGAGGTGGAATTGGGGCTTCATTGTTGTTGGTATTGGGTTGTTGTTGATGTTGCTTCTCGTGTTCACCATCTGAAGCTCCATCAAGAAAAAATACTGAAAAGAGGAAAAGCATAGATGAGAGGCGGGCAATTTATCATCCCAAAACAACACACAAGATTAACACAACAGATTGAGAAAACTCAACTTTTGAAATTCAAATTAACTTTTGAAATGGCTGTACCACAAATGCACAAGGCTCGGTACAATCCATTTTATTACATCATATCATTATAAAAGCGTTTTAGTATCGATAAACAACTGAAAAAGGGTAGTCTATCTAACATCTAATTGTCCTCAACGATGATACGCTCCTCTGGCTCCTCCTCGGGATCCTCCTCTGAGTCCGACGAGTGACTCTGTCCACAACCACGGCAGTTGTTCGGCGAACGCGACCGTGATCGGCTCTGGCTGAAAGTAGGTGATCTCGAACGCAGGCGGCGGCGTCCTCGGTGGATCCGCCGATGTCGAGATCGGGTAGCGGACTGGGGCGTCGCACACTCTTCCTTGCAGTGAGTCTAGTGCGAGGTCCTGAGAGTCTGACCGGAGCAGCAACAGGAGCTGGTGGAGTCGGTGTAGTGGTGGCAGCTCGAAGACGCTCCACCTCTGCCTCGGCGGTGTCCTCCTCACTGCATGGTGTCGGCGTGGCGGCCTCACTCTGGCGGTGTGCTCGGAGAGTGTCGGAGTGGTCGTGGCTCGGCGTCGAAGTATCGGAGAAGTCCTATCTCTGCCGAGCTCGCGTAAGTCGCGGACGATGCTTGGGTGAATGCACTGATGAGGCAGGCGTGGGTCGTCCACCACGATCTGGAAAGCCTCGGGGTGGGTCTGTCCCGCTCTGGTAGTCGGAAAGAAAGCGAAAGGGCGATCGTCGTAACTCCTCCTTGTGCCTCTGCACAACTCGCTATCGCCATCTTGGCCGCATCACGGATAGCGTCCGTCATGGTGAGTCAGGGGTGCTCAATCCTGCGATGACGGGGTCAAGCTGCCCATCCGAGCATAGATGAATACTTCCATCGGTCCGGTTCGGATGGGCGGCCATGGGCTTGACGCGGCGTGATCCGTGCGTCGGTCGGTCCGGATGGGCGGACGAGAGATGAGGCGTGGAGACGCGGCAACCGGTGGATGGCGCCGCGTGGCGCGGCTCTCCGCGCGGCGTCGTCGCGCGGACGCTTCCGCCGCGCGCTTGCGCGCGACGCTGGCGGTGAGGCCGAGGCGGGCGCGAGTGGGCGGCCGAGATGGAAACACGTCGCGTATCCGGGCCGTCGGTGAACGGCGCGTGGGGATGACGCGGTGCGGAGCGCGGAGTCCGAGCGATCGGCGACGTGTGGCCAGCGTCGTCGCGCGGCGTCGCAGCGGACACGAGCCTTGCGGCGCGGCGCGAACTCGAACACGCGGACCGAGGGCGGCGCGAGACGCGTTGGTCGGCGGAGGCTTACCGCGGCGGCGAAGCTCGTCGGCGGCGAACTGAACCACGCGGCGACTACGGCTTTGAACGCGCGCGAACGGGAGAGAGAGAGAGGTTGCGAAGGGAAGAGAGTCGTCCGGACTTGCTTTATACGCGACGGAGGAGGAAGCGGGCGCCACGTTCGCCGGCGTTAATGGCGGCGATTACCGACGCCGCGCGCGAAGCGGCGTCTCTTCGCGAGGACGGCGGCGTTTAATGGCGCACAACGCGACGGTCTCTCCCGACGCGTGCCGGCCAGCGGAGCGGTCGAGGAGGCGGAGAGGCGAGCTCGGCGGCGTGAATGGCGGCGGCGCGGGAGAGAAACGGTCGGGGGCGACGGCTCGGCAGTGGGACCCGCGCGTGAGTCCACGAACCCGATCTCGGCAGTGGGGCCGCTTGTCGCAACCCAAAAAGAACTCAACCTCGCGCGGAGCGGGCTCGAGCAGCGCGAGGAGCGGGGAGAGGAGAGAGGCGGTGGTAACCGATCGGGCGGGAGGCTCACCTACCCAATAAGGGTAGTTACCCTTTTGAGTATTAGCCGCGAGTGGTGGCTCTTGTCGGATGCGCGACACTTGGCGCCGCGAGAGAGGAGGCGGGATGAGGCGTAGACGGCGGGATTAGCTCGGCCGAGGAGAGCGAGCGGATGGGTGACAAGTGTCAACCCGAGGAAGAGTTTGGATATTTAAATCTTTTATATATTTAAAATCAGATAGGAGACTTTAAAATACTCGAGAAAAATACCAAATAAATTCCAAAATTCCAGAAAAATTCACATAATTCACGATAATGTTTTAAACATATTAAAAATATTTCCAACTTATTTTGATATTAAATTTTCTTTTCAACAGAAACTTTAAATTCTGAAAATTCGGATAATTGGAAATTATTAATTTAAAATTATTTCTTCAAAATAAAAGCAAAAATTGGGATGTTACACATACCGGCACCCACCACCTAACCATTAGCCTAAGTCCAAAATCAAAAGTTTCTATTTTTATTTTTAAACAATTTTCGTAAACCATCATTGACTCATCGAAGTCAAGTCTTTATTTTTAAAACGTCATTCCATGTGAAACATTTGATCCCACCTAAAGTTATACTAAGCCAGGCTAAGCATTTCTATAAAATTTTTTAGTCAATACTATGGTACTAACTAGTTTTCAGCTAGGGTGACAAGGTGTATGAATTAGAAATTCAAATGGACTATAATCAAAGGATTATGGGCATATCTAACATTTAAACTGAATTTTAAATTAAATTGAGTAGAAGTATGCATGCATATACAGTAAAACAACATAAATATATTTAAAATACTGGGTTCAATATGGTCAAAGGTGTAACTTACCTTGATCGAAGTCTTGTTGCGTTTCGTCGAATTCAAACTCTCCTGAATCGTCAAAATCTAACGTAGAGAGTCAATTCAAAGAAAATTTAAAACAAAATTCAAATAAAATCCAAATAACTTCCAAAAATTATAAAACACTGGAAGACAGAAATTTAAATTTTGGATGTGGGTCAACAATTCTTGAAAAGGAATTGAGACTTTTAAAAGAAATTGGAAGTTTTAATTTAAATTTAAATCTTGGAATTACAAAATATATTCAAACAAAATTTAAATAAATTTCAACAATTCAAAATTATTCCAGAAATGGATAGATCATGATTTTAGAAAAATTTAGGAATTTGAATGGGTCAATTTGGAGTTAAAATGCAAAAGTTATGGCCTTCCAAAGTTTTAATTCAAAATAAAAGAAAAAAGGTATTTTCTGGATTTATTTTTAAACCGAAAAGGATTTATGACTCAGCACGAATTATTTTTCTAAAGGAAATTGTAGATTATGACGTCAGCCCTAGGATTAAAATACTCGGGCAGAGGCTGACAGGTGGGGCCCGGGTGTCATGAACCGAGTCCATGGACCCGAGAGGTGGGTGAGGTAGCAGGCGGGCGCGCGGAGGTGGGGGTGGCACTGACGTGGCACCACGTGGCTGCCGCGTGGTCGCCGCGTGGCTGCCACGTCACGGCTTTATGCCGACGTGGCTACGTGCGCGTGAGGTGGTGAGGGGGCGTGCGGGTGGCGCTGGCGTGGCGTCGATCTGGCCGCCACCTGGCTGCCACGCAGCTGCCAGGCCGGCCCGACGGGCTGACGTGGCCCGACCTGCGGCGGCGGAGCTCGGGGCCCGATGGTCGCCGGAGCTCCGGTGAGCGGCGGCGCCGGCCGAGGGTATCAAAACGAAGAGGAGGACGCGGGGATTGCATCTGTACCTTGCGCGGAGGCCGAGGGTGACCGGAGAGGAGAATCGGCGGAGAGGGGCGGCGGCCGGAGAAGGGGTTCACGGCGGCGGGGAGCTCCGGTGGCGCACTTGCTCGGGAAGGAGGCCGCCGAGGGTTGCCTGGGCACCAGCTACGTCGGAGAGGCACCGGCGAGGAGCGGGGAAGCCCGAGGTGGCAGCGATTGCTCGCCGGAGTTGCTGGTGGCCGGCGGGGAAAATCGAGCGCAGGGAGGTCTCCGAGGCTTGGATTTGGGAATTGGAGGCAAAGGGGGCAGCGGTGTGGGTAGAAGGTGCTCGGGGAGGCCTTTTTATAGGCGGGGAGGGGTGGTAACCGTCGCGCGCAACTCGCCGGATTCGGGAAATTAACGCGATGGTGAAAGAGAGCGTAATTGGGAGAATTTAAGCTTGCAACGGACGTGGTGGAGGATCAATTGCAATCTGCAATCGGCGCGGGGTAATAAACGGGAAGGAAACCGAAGCTTTAAAAGCTTCGGTTTTGGTATTCATGGCAGCAGCGGGGCGGGGATCGCGCGGAGAAGAAAGGAAAGCGGCGGGGACGAAGGGTCTGACGAGTCGGGCCGGCACGTCAGCGAGAGAGAAAGAAAAGGAAAGAGCGAGGGGGACGGTCGGATGCTTGACGGGTGTCACGGGGCAGAGATCGGGACCGCTGGCGCGTTGCGAAGGGGTAAGTGAACGGGAACGGCCGAGATCTCATCCGACAACAGGGATCGAATCGGGGCCGGTCAGTGCTTAAGTGGGAGGGGGCGGCTGCGATGAGGTACGGCAATAGGGGACGGCCCGGATTAAGCCACGCGTCGATCGGAGGGGAGAACGAAGCGGGCGAAGCGGTAAGTCGCGGGGAGCGGCGGGGATTGAACCGGGCGGGAGAGCGAACGGCTAGATACGCGACACGCGTCGCGAGCGGAGAGAGAGAAGGCGGGGGAGAGGGTTAAGTTAGATCGGACGGCTGAGGGGGAATCCGGCGGGTGGAGGGGGCTCCGATGGCTGACACGCGGCAGCCCGAGGGAGTTTAGGATTTTTATTTTCTTTTTGATTTCCAGAAATGCTATTTAGCTTTAGAAAACTCAGAAAAATACCAAATAAATTTTGAAAAATCCAGTAAAATTCAGAGAACCTTCTGGGACTAATTGGGACTTAATAAAAATATTTTCCACCAAATTTGATAAGTATATTTTGAAAAAGCACAGTTTGACTTAAAAGGGAAGTTTTTAATTCTTTATAAAATTCTGAAAATTAATATAATTAGTATTAGTAGTCTACTTAAACCTGATGAGAAGAAGTAGAATTACAATATTTTATAACTACAACTAGAATAAGTGGATGAAGGGGTGAGAATAAGAAAGAATCCTATAATAAAGTATTGTATACTCTATTTTAAGGAAAGATTAGAACTAACTGTATGCGTGGTTCTCAAACCGTTGCTCTGATACCACCTGAAACGACCCGCATAATTACCACGGGGTAATTACGCTAGTCAACGGATCATTATTCGTTTTAGCCGATATAACATCGCTCTAACGAATAATAAGCCCATCAGAGTTAATACAGCAGAACAACAATTAGAGCTAATACAATCCATACAATCATATTGCCACGCAGGGCTAAATATCATACAGCCAGATAAGTCCAACTACTACAATTCTAATACAGAAGTCTGGTAGCAAACTGATGATACAAGATGAGAATGTCCCAAAAGTACGGTATGCTAGTGGTGCCAGTACCGAAGGCGTGGAGCCTGGACTGCTCCTACAACCCTAGTCCTCCCAGTCGTCCCAAATGAGTGTAGCCCCCCATACGGCTCCGCCTCAAAGCCAATGCCCTCTCCAGGGGAGTAGGGCTCCTCCTGTCTGGCCTCATCTCCCTCAGCAGTGTATGGGCTATCCTCTAACAAAAGAAATAATACAAGGATGAGTACAGAGTACTCAGCAAGCTTATATAACAAATATGCATCAAAAGGCTTTATCTTTTCTTTCTATTTCATTCTTTCTCTTTCCTTTAATCTCGTACTCATGAGTCAATTTATGCTTATATGAGAAAATAAGATTTGTGGTTGCAAAGATTCGATTTTTATTATTTTTTTAAAAAATCTACTGAACATTTGTATGAATAGCGAAGAACCTCCCTGGGTTCCCGTAATCTCCTTTCCCAGAGATGGGCATGAATCCATGATTTGAAAAGCATTGCGCAAGCCTATATCACTTTACCCAACATCATTCTGATCTTACTGCACAGGGATTTCCGCATTTCCTAAGATGCGGTGCCCGATCGATGCGAAACTTTGTAACTATCTCAGTATATTATATCTCCACCCGACTATTCTCGGTTGGCAGTTCGACGGGAATCACCCTCGACCAACTCAACCAAAAGAGACATAGTCGTTGGCTGGGGCGGTTTCTGACCAGCGCCCACCACCCCACTGCGTAATATATCGCCTTCGCGTACCCCACGCTCGGGTTCTTGCGATCCGCATCCCCCACTTCTGGCCTACTCGCCAGTCTGGAACCATGCGGCTGTGGATCCCCCACTCCCGGTTCCTACCGGCTCTGGGTTCTCCCCTAAATAAGATACTTACCCATGTGGAGGATATAATAACTTTAATAGCACTACTAGTCTTATCCGCCCGTAGACGAAATGTCGGCTGATACGGTAAAATACGGTCCACTCATACAGATGAAGCTGGTGGTTACTTATGTTATAACTTATGCAGAGGTCCCCATCCTGTCCTTCTGATCCTGCCAAGGCAACCTCTGCCCACCTTTATAATATTCTATACGGCCGATTGCTCAAATCGATCGCTGTTCTATCATTTTCAACAGTCTCGATTTAAGACTTTTCATTTAAATGCAGGGGTGATAATAGAATAATATCAAAATACTGAGATATTAAAATACTCGGGATTAAACAAGGGAATGCTTGCCTGAGTTGCCCAACAAGTCTTGAGCCTCTGTTCTACCCAGGTACTTTTTCTCCTACGAGATCGGAATGCCTTCTGCAATAAAAGTGCGGCTTTCAAAACTACGGTTTCGGCGGAAAGTACTAAATTCATTAATATGTATTAATATTGCCGTGAGGCCTCTACGATCTGGGTTCGATTGCTACCGGGTTTTTATGTATGGCTGAAATCCTACTTCAGTTGTCTACCGATGACAGGTTTAATTTACGCTAAATACAGTTGGCGATAATTAATATTAATATATTCCTGCAACGACGATTTACGCTATGACAAAGGACGCGATAATAAAATCTACCCATATCTCTATTAAGGGTGGCCGAAGATTTAATGTGGATGCGACGAATAGTATTTGCTTCGAACTCTCTTTCTTCTATAACCTCTATTCTTCCCAATTTATAAATCTTTATTTTGATTTTGCTAAATAAAAGTCGAGGTACATATACACATATATATATATGTATGTATATGTATATATATACACATACATATATATATACATATAGCTAAAACCGGCCGGCCCATTTTCCTTTTTTTTTTGTTTCACCGAGCTCACCCGGTCGGCCCACTCCCTCTTGCTTTATCCGCCGCCCCCCTTCTCTACCTCATTTCCCTCACGCCGCCGCCTCCTTCTGCTCCTCCTCCCAGTGCCGCGCCGTCGCACTCCCTCCTCTCTCGCATCACTCCGCCTCCCCTCCTCTATCTCTCTCTCTCTCCCGCTCTCTCTCTTCGGCTCACTGTACCGCCGGCCTCCCCCCTCGGGTTAGCCGGCCCGTGCCTCCTCCTCGCGGCCCCTGGTGTCGCCTCCCTCTCTGGTTCGCCGGCCCGCGTCGCCTCCTCGCGGCCCCTGGTGCCGCGCGCTGACCTGGTCCGGGGCCTGGAACCCGGATCCGCCCCTCCCCTACATGCCGACTACCCGGACGAAGGATCCGTGGCCTTCGGCCCGGATCCGGCCCTATTCGGCCCGATCTAACCTTCCCTGAGGTTCTTGTGGGTTCTTGTGAATGATGCTTTACTGATGTAAGTTTATTTTTAATTTTTGTACACATGTAAGGGATGGCTTCGTGGGTACTGGTGGGGCTAGGCTCGGCGGTGACCGGCGCCACCCGCATGCCGGGGGGGTGTGAGGTGGTGCTCGGGGGCGCGGTCTAGCTGCCAGTGGCTCACTGGCGCACCCTCCTACTGTGGTAAGTCCTCCTTGCTACTTCTATTTTCTATGTGCTGACGAACTGGTGATGGTGGTGCTCTGTTGGGATGGGTTTGTGGTGTGCTGGTGCTACCAGAGGTTTGCATGCTTGATAACAGTAGAGCATAAGCTATGGCAATGCTAGTATGATAGGATTTGTGGGCTACCTCCTTCTGGTTGGACGCTTGAATGCTGTCGGCTGAGATGGTGGTGAGGTGGTTGCTTGAGGTCGCTCTCTGGTTGCTTGGATGCCGACAACTCCAGTGGTGGTCTCCTTGCTCGTGGCTTGCGGTCCCCTCCTTGATCCAGCTCCTGGCTCCTGATTGGTTGCTTGAGCTGGCTTTGGTCGAATGGTGGAGTTGGAATCCTGGTGGGGCTGGTTTGTGGTTGCAAGTGGGAAAGAAGTGAGCTTCTCTTTTGCCTCTCTCAGGTGGCTGTGTGTGTGTGTGCTTACCTTCTGTGGTTTGTGACTATGCCCTGGGGCTTGCTATACCTATGAGGTTACAGTTGCTCTGGTATTTGCTTTCCCAAGGTTTGCTGCCCATGGTTTGCTGCTCCAGCCACTGTGCTTACGCGAGCAAATCTGGGAAAGCCGGATCGGCCGCCGTCTTTGCCTTTCTTTGAGAGGGGTCCGGCTGGTTCACTGGCTTGCGGACGTGTGCTGGCTTTGGTCTCTGTTGCTCCCTCCTGTGCTAGATATTTTCACCTGGGAGGGGGGGTCCTGCTGGCCGATGGATGTTGGGCAATTGCCTGGCAGGTTGGTTTATTTATTTGGCTCTTGACACGTGTTGGGCTGTTGGTGCTACAGTGTATGTGCTGCAAAAACAGGTTTGTTTAAATCTGAATGATGAACCCTATGGTTGTGAGAGGTGCCGACTGGCCCCCGGACGGTCAGGTATCTCTGTGAACGGAATACCCCGCCCGAGATAACCTCGAGGGCTCTGACGGCACTTCTTTCTTTTCTTCACGGGCTTTTGTGATTTCTATTCTTTTGTTCGGTCTTTTTTTGGTATTTAATCTATTGGCTGCTATCAATTGAACAATGGTGTAGCTCGACGGCAACTACGGATGCAAGGCAAAAGTGTGTACTAACGTGTAATCTCAGGACAATGTACTAGCGTGCATGTGTATGAACTTCCTAGTGTATGTATGAATGTATGAAATGGTCTTTGTATGTAATACGTTTCAGATGAATGTAAATGCAGAGTTTCAATAAAACATGAGATGATTCAGAAGTTAATTCTCTTGTGCTTGTGTGTGCTAAGTTGTTAGGCTTACGAAATAATTAATCCTATTGCCGAATTACACTAACAGCTAGGTTTCGCTAAACCAATAATTAATTAATCCACGCGATTACTACTAATCACTCTTAGAAGTTGATTAACAAATGAGGGTTATTTCAATTGTCCATTAGACTATTAGAGTGAGAAGGTAATGCATTATATTTATATGTATTGCAATAGCTTAAGATCTCAAATGAACGGACTAATACATTTTATGCAGGAAATTAATGTTAATATTACTCCATTTGTTTACTCCTATATTTATATTTTATTAAACTTTCCATCGATAATACAATATACGTTTCCAATATACAGTACTTTCTTTTTCTATTTAGTAAATATTCATGTAACTAATTAGTAAGTATTCGTGTAACTAATTAGATACCATAATATATTTCGTTTTTCTTTTGCATCACTATTTTTTGCATTTATCAATGGAATTGTTTTTTACAAATATATGAATTATAGTTTGTAATTAATAATTTTCCTTTTTCTCTCCATGCGAAAGACTTGCTAGGAAAGACCAATAGTGTGTAAATTGTATCTAGATTTTGTAAACGATACATCAATTTATATTACAGCGATATCGCAATCTTTGTCATATCTAAGATATTTGACATGAAAATTAACCAAATAGCCACCAATCCACTAGTTGTACATACCAAAAGGCTCCATATCCAAATAAAGAACCAACAAACAAGCTAGGCACACCATATATCGCTGTAATTTTCTACAGTACCTCCCAACTACCCCAACCTGTCCGTCACCGGTACCATCTCCCTATAAATAGCCCTCTCCCTCCCTCCTTAGCCATCGAAGCCGAGGATGCATTAGCCCTGGCCTCCTGCTGGTTTCCTACTCCTTTGTGCCTAGCTGCCCTCACCACTGGTTTCCTACTCCTTTGAGCCTAGCTTACACAATGTTGTTCACTAAACTGAGCAAAGTAGTCCTCCTCCTTGTGCTCATGATGCTTTCCTCTAACCAAATCATGTGCTCTCATGGCCGACCTGATCTTATGATGATGCATAGGAGACACTTGTCACATTCCGATGAAGCCGCGTCGAAGGGGACGATGACCAGAGGCACGCTCTCGCCCAACGTCGAGGAAGGGAAAGGCAGCGGTGTCTTTGGGAACGTGGAGGACGACCGCCCGACGACGCCCGGGCATAGCCCCGGCGCCGGGCACGCCGCAACCAACAATGGGGTTGGGAGGAAGTTGCTTGGTGTAGACTAGTTTAATGAAGAAATTTCAGTTTAATTACCTAGCTAGATTCAGTCTATCTAACTTTCCAGTGCCTTTTATCGAAAAATGAAGGAAAAAAAGATATCTCAATGTGTTTTTTTCCATTTTCAAAATGAATTCTTTCTACTGCTGATTGTCGCATTTTGAATGCTAGCTCGATGTGAAAGAATCAGGTCCGCTCCAATTATTTTTTGTCTTAAGATTCTGGCTGTGTCTTTTGACTTTTTACTGAAATTACACTGTAGCGACGGTTAACTTTTTTAAGAAAAAATAAGAAATGTTTTTGAAAAAAAAGAAAATTAAAAAAAAACAATTATATCATCACTCACAATGCAAAGCAATAAGAAAAAAATAAAAGCAAAAAAAATCAAAATAAGTCGAAATTAGTAACTGATGTGTTCTAAGTGATTTTTGGATTAAATAAACCGAAAACCAAAAAAAATCAGAAGATAAAAACCATTTGAAGCGGGGCCACGTTCTTTCTTTGTTTGCGTTCTTTCTGTCGGTTCTAAATTAAACAGGATATGAGAGTAGGATAAAGACTTGCTTATATCAAATTTTGACAGAAATGCTAGGTGGCCTTGTAGAGCGCGAATGGTATACGTACTCCAGGCTAAGAAGATTTTGTACTCTCTCTTTTTTGTGTGCGCGACGAGGAAGACTTCTTACTCTCTTTGATATACACTATTGCAACAAGTGTCTCCTATGCATCATCATAAGATCAGGTCGGCCATGAGAGCACATGATTTGGTTAGAGGAAAGGATCATGAGCACAAGGAGGAGGACTACTTTGTTCAGTTTAGTGAACAACATTGTGCAAGCTTGGCTCAAAGGAGTAGGAAACCAGTGATGAGGTTGTGAGGTGTACTAATGGTGGTGGACTGGTGGATATTGTTTTGAGCTCATCACCCACTCTTCCTTTGCTATTTATAGCATAGTACGAAATAACTCGAGGATATTTTTGTCGGAGGTAGAATATAAAACCAGTACAGAGGAATCTTTTGAGATCCATACGTACAGATCATGGGGGCCAAAAGTGCTGGGCACAAAATGGCAATGCACTAGTTAAAAAGATAGATCAACTTAACTAATCGACAAAATCAAACAATAGATTCTCCTTTTGCATATGCAGGGTGGGCTTGAAAGTTTATCAGCTGTAACATGGCTATTACCTTTCAAAAGCGTTCTTAACTGTTGTCTACATACATACATATATATATACATTGATTGGAGCACCACCAAAACAGTAACATCTCTCAATTATTTTATTAAGTTTTTACTTCGCAAAGTACAACTTCATAAGGTTGATACCCCATAAGTTTGTCGTTGCCCATAATATTGTGCTTGTCCGGACCCACCACAAGATGAGTGCTGATAACCGCTAGATTAATTAACGGACAAAACTGTCATGCGCGTGCGCATATATACACACACATATATGTATACATACATACATATATATATATATATATATATATATATATATATATATATATATATATATATATATGTATACATAGATGTGTGTGTGTGTATATATATGTATATATACATACATACACATAAATACATGTATGTACATGTACATGTATGTATATATACATATATGTATATATATACCTATATACATATACATACATATATAGATATACATATATATACATATACACATATATATACACAGGGGCGAATCCACTGTGGGTGCTTATAGATGCTTGAGCACCCCCTCCTCCCGTCATGACAGAGGTTGAAGAAGACACTGCCGGCCGACCCAAAGGACAGAGGTTGAAGTCTTAAAGAAGAGCCGGAGGTTGAAGAAGAGCCCAGTCAGTATCTTTTAAGGCCCAGCACCCCAGCCGGTCCAAATCATTGGCGAATTCTAGCCCAAAAAAGAACAACAAATAATAGATCGAGGAAGATAAACAGTAGATCGCCTGAACAGTAGAGGGAGAGACTAACCAGTTGGCATCTCAGCGGCGTCGGCACGGAGGGGGAGGCGTCGAGGCGGTTGGCGACTCGGTGGCGTCAGCGCAGAGGCGGAGTGGGAGGCGCCGAGGCAGTCGATGACTCAGCGGCGTCGGCGCGGAGGCGGAGGGGGAGGCCGAAGGCGATCGGCTTGACGGCGGAGGGGGAGCCGGGAGGCGCCGAGGCAGTCGGCGCGGTCCGCGCGAAGGCGGAGGGGGAGGGGGAGCCACGGAGGCAGGAGGGGGAGGCGCCGAGGCGGTTAGCATGGAGGCGGTCGGCGTGGAGGCGGAGGGGAAGTCGTGGACGCCGAAGAGGGAGGCTGGAGCCCGGAGCCCGGAGGCGCCCAGAGTCACCAGACCACTGTCGGTACTACTACTTTGTTACTTATACTTACTACTAAGTTAGGGTACAAACCGGTCAAACCCAGCAACTTGAATATGGTTCAGAAAGAAGTACTCCTCTGAAGAATAAAGAATGTCTATTTTTCAACACTAACATTAGAAGCAAGATATCGTATTTATTTTGCGTGATATATCAGAGCTTCTCTCACTGCTGCTTGTTAATTACCCACTATAAGCAGTTAAGCACCTATCTGTGGTACTAACACGCTTTTTACTGCATTGTGTCGTATTGAAGTGTGTAAATGGTCATTTCATTTTGGGATACTATATGACCTTTTCCCAAAAGTTAAATAGGAATCGGATTAGAGGTCGCCTGCTTGGCCAAAGTCCATGAAATGCAACTATAATGGACAAAGCTTATTTGCTACAGAACATTCAACTGATCACAGCAGGTCAGAAATCCATTGCAGTTTGAACAACTAGGGATACATATCATACGCATAACCAAACCCTGAAGTGCTTGCCATGTTGGCATTATGAAAGAAGATACAGATTAGTTGTATGCCTTGCCGTTATGTTACACCGCCATGTACAAAGGTCTGCTTGCCCAGCGACTCCCAGAGACCGAAAATCTCTACCTAATGCAGTGCTGTGAGGATTGTAGACCCTTCCACCTGCATATAGAAATTCATTGGGGGTAACAATGCATTCAGAAAAATGTCATAAGCGTTCAGATGAAATGTAAAAGGAAAAAAAGAAGTTCTACACTTATATTGTATCAATTTGTTCTCTTCCTATTCATGTATGAATTTGATATTTCAATAGCAAAAGACCAATAAATGTAGCTTTGATATACTTATGTTGTGCTATAGCCTTAACAGTAGAGCTTCCCCTCTATTTTTATCCTGGATTCGCCACTGATTGCAGGAAAGGTCATTATAGATGGTTTAAAAATCTTATCACAGATAGTTTCGTGAGCTGTCTGAGTTTATAGGTCAGTAATAACATGAGGTCATCACAAATAGTTATTGAACGTCTGTGATACATTCTATCACAGACGATTATTACATGAAATCATCTATGATAGTTAACAATCATAGACAGTTTGTACATGAAATCGTCTGTGATAGTAGAATATCACAAACAATTTATAGATGAAACTGTCTATGATATTATTTTATGTTGATAAATCTATTTCTGTTTATTGGCTAGCAGCTGGCAAGCCAATAAACAGAAATTAGGAAAAGGAATGTCAACCGTCTTCATGAAGAACAGTTCCCTAAGACATAGTGACACTTTGGTCTTCCAACGATTTCTTGGGAAAGATTCTAATAAAATTTTATTCATTGGACTTTCATTTAACTTTGCCACAAGTCGTAGCCTATAAATAACCATTAGAAACACAGACTTTCTATCCTAATTTCCTATACTTCCACTCGTTTTAAAGTTCTTATCTCCAAACCTCTCAAGTTCAAGTAGATTTATTCAAAATAAATAATCGGTCCTTGGAGTTCTTCTACTATGGGTAAGATTGTGGAAAAGATACATTCCACGGATCAAATTGACTTTTCAACCACCTTCTGACCACCATCGAAAGGGCAGAATCCATGGATCGATCATAACTTCAAGATAGTCGAAAAGTCAATTTAGTCTATAGATTGAAGTCTTCAAGAAATTGGTAGAAAAAATATAGAAGCATCAAGATTTGCATGACCAAAACCCTAGCTAGCTATCCATCAATTTTGTAATTTCAGATCCAAGCATCAAGAAAGAAAAGGAAGGCGATCGGATGGGGGATATCACCGGTAATGAAGGAGAGGCGGTGGTAGTGTGACACTGATGGTTTTCTGGAACCGTCTGTGATGAGGCATCCTTGGGAATGTCGAGGACGCGCGCCCGACAATGCCTGGGCACATCTCCGGCGCTGGCCACGCCACCCCCAATAATGGGGTTGGGAGAAAGTTGCTTGGTGTAAACTAGTTTCATGGAGAAATTTCAGTTTAATTACCTAGCTTGATACAGTCTATCTAACTTTCCAATGCCTTTTGTCAAAAAAAATGAAGGAAAAAAAGATATATCAATGTGTTTTTTCGGTTTTCAGAATGAATTCTTTCTGTTGCTGATTGTCGCATTTTGAATGCTAGCTCGATGTGAAAGAACCAGGCCTGCTCCAACTAGTTTTTGGTTTAAGCTTTTGGCTGTGGCTTTTGGTTGAAATTGCACTGTAGCACACTACTACAGAAAATCGTATTACAAACGGTTCAAAAACGTCATCACAGACGGTTTTCTGAACCGTCTGAATTTATGGGTCAGTGATAATTTAAGGTTATCATAAACAATTTTTGAACCGTCTGTGGTGTAAATATCACAGACGGTTTGTAACTAAAAACCGTCTGTGATAGTTGATAATCACAGACGGTTTGTAAGTAAAAGCCGTCTGTGATAGGTGATAATCACAGACGATTTTTAACTAACAACCGTCTGTGATATATCAATATTACAAACGGTTTGTAACTAAAAACCATCTGTCCATATCATTCAAGTATTATTTGTGCAGCCTGACAAGTTCGTTGATTATGGACTGTTCCTTTCGCGAGAGCTCGATTCCAGAATGATAAGAGCAATAAAAAATTATTCTACGTTGTGGAACTCTCCATTTGAGTTTATGACGTTAGCCACCAAAAAGTACGCGCGCTCTCCTCGAATTTCTAAAAGATAGACCTGTTTCAATGCAGTTGACGGCATGTCGATCGGAATATCAATGTGCGTATATATATAACCTGATAAGTATGAAGTAATTATAGGAAGATTGACAAACCTTAGAATTGGTAATCCTCGAGGAAATGAGGAGTAGTTTCATATGGTGGCAAACGTAGAATCTACACGTGTTGCCTGGCGGCTGCTGGTGGCACTGCGAAAAATGGAATATGTTAATTCAAGAGGCATTACTACCAACAGTTGTATATGATTAATTAATGTGTAATAGCGAATACCTTAAATTTTTGAACATGTGTCAGGCCTTTGGCCCCTTGCATCGAGGCAGCTGCCATTGCAACGTACATCGCGAACGTCCTACGTGATTCGAAAAAGTTGACCTTAGTCATTCGGAAGGAAAGAAAGAGTACAATATAGGTATGTTTGGAGAAAATGTACTTACCGTTCGATTACTTGGCCGACAACTGTGTAGTCCGTTTTATTCTTACTTAGGGAATCAAGGTTATTGCCTTGTTTCATTTTGGTACAATTACAATTAAAATCCAATAAAACTCCTGATTGTAGGGCATAAGTACATATTCCTTATCGCGGTAAGCCAGCAGTGCTGCTGCAATATACCTCTCGATGAAGGGTGTATCCTCGTTGATGGTATGCATGGAGACCAAGTGTGGGTCCAAGAAACCAACCAATGATTTGGATGATCTAGCTTTAGTCACCATGTGTCTATATATATACACACGAAAGCAACAAATTATATATGACATTTATCGGTATGATATGAACGAAGACTGTGATTGTACACACTTACAGCGTCCAACATCGAATGAGTGAGGCGTCGAGAGCGTTGAGCGTGTAAAGATCAAATAAATCCTCAAAGGTCACCGTGAAGACACAATCTTGACTATTGTGCTGTAAATGATCCGGCCTGAATTTTACAGTGAGACCTGAGCACCATTCTCCCTCTGACTTATTGGACTATTCCATATACCACGTGTGTAATTGCAGGCAACTAATTGGTAGGGTTTGGAGGCGCGTTACTGGGTCAACCAGCGGCTCACCAAGCACGAATTTACGCCATATACAACCTCGAAATTGGCATGCACACTATCCATATTCACTTTTCCAAAGCCTGGATCTAAAGGTGCACCGTGCACCAAGGACCCAGGAATGGACGGATATGCCTGGCCCCAAGCAGCGCACAAGGCAACGGAGGCATATCTCACTTAGAGCTTGCACTTCGTAGCTACCTGGATGTCGTTCATAGGAAATCTGCCCTCGCTTTCCATCGTAGGATTGGACGCGCAGCTACTCTGACGATTGGGGGGCTGGCTAGCACAGAAGCGGCGGCAGCGGCACCTCATCTCTGACGTAATCGTAAGAGATGCCTTGATCTCCTCTCGTAGTCGTGCGTCACACTCGGCTTTGTTTCTCTTCCTACTCCGATACAATTTGGAGTTATCTGAGAAACCTTGTTTTCAAGGAACATAAAGCCGAAGGCCTCTCGTACGACCCGGGTGCTCCTTATTTCCCAGTGCTGTGGAGAGTATATATTTCTCCCTAGTTGACTAGAATAATCCCTGCGAAGATTCGACACTCAGTGTATCCTACAAGAGCCCGACATGTCATTTCACTTCCTACAAAATTGTGGAGTAATTGCAAGCTACGTAGTTCGATATCTTACCAGGCGGTGGGACACTTCTTGGTCTGTAGGGTTCTGGAAGGAGATATCCCCCGACGACATGGTAGATGACCTCGCTCTAATTCAATTTCGAGCGCGCTCATCCGGGATCGTGGCAAATGGTAGGGCGGTGTCCCGTAGGATTGTTTGTTCGTCCTCCTGCCTCCACTGTGGGATTTTACCCGCATACCCAGCTGTGCCGAGTCTGTTGGGGGTGTGTTTTTTTGCCTGCAGGGCCTTGTGCACCGCAATTGCACTTCTGAAAGCTTCGGTTGACATCTCTAGCTAGAGTTGACATCACGGGTTCTCAATCTTAGTTCAGAATTCAATCTCGTCTTCTTCTTCGACCTAGGTTTTGGATCAAAAACCTATGACTCTTGGTGGACTTGCTTATGCAAGAATATATATATATATATATATATATATATATATATATATATATATATATATAAACTTTTGCTGGAGGGGAATTACAGAGTTCGCCTCTCGACATCTTGTTTCGTAAATTATACATGGGTATGCATAATATATACTAACTTATACTAACTTGAGACATGAAAGGCCAACTATAGTTAAGAGACAAACTATACATATAGGCCAACTATCAATTAAGACTAGCAAAAAAGCTCAAGTATTGATTGATATTTAGTGCTCTCAGGAGTAGGGTTACTCAAGTATACATATACATATCTATGTTCATTAGCAACATATATATACATATACATAGACATAACAGTAAGATTTAACAACAATAAAATTTATGAAACAACAACAATATATGTATACATATATTCAAGTATACATATACATATCTATGTTCATTAGCAACATATATATACATATAACATATACATATACATTCCTAGGGCTCTGCTAAGTAAAAGCATTATTTTCAAGTGCCTATTCTTTCCTAGATATACAACATTACTTACAGATCGATGGCCATTACTTAGATATACAACATTACTTACAACAATAACACAAATGGACATCTCAACTGCATCTAAATAACCGAAATTGAAGATGGACTCACTGAGGAGATTCTGGTGATGTTAGAGGAGCTCAAGCGTGGACGAAGGCGGACGGCGACGGGCTCGGGGGGACGGAGGCGGCCGGCGATGGGCTTGGGGGGACGGAGGCGCCAGCGACGGGCTCGGGGGGACGGAGGCACCGGCGACGGGCTCGGGGGACGGCGGCGACGATGGGCTCGATCGGGAGAGCGACTAAGTCTCTGTGCTTGGTTGGTATTGCTAATAACTGCAGTGTACGCGCAAAACCCTAACTGGGGGTTATATATAAAGTCTTATTACAGACGGTTCTATTTAAGAACCATATGTGGTATGTATTATCACAGACGATTCTAAACTGAGAACCGTCTGTGATAATAAATATTACGGACGATTCTAAACTGCGAACCGTCTGTGATAATAAATATCACGGACGGTTCTAAATATAGAACCATCTGTGATTAGTATCACAGACGGTTCTAAGTTTAGAACCGTCTGTGATAAGTCTTTGCCCCCCAGCTGTAGTTTCTAATGTAACTACACCAACCAGCATTCAATAAGACCTCACAGAGTGTATTTCTTTACAACAGCCCAATGAGCATAGAGATACATTTGTATGACTCATTCTCAAAATTCACCTATATATCACACATTTTCACATATACATAAATGCAAACTCACAAATATATCACACACATGCATTGTTGTATACATAAATACCAATTCACATATACATCACAGACATGCATTGTTATATATATAAATGCAAATGCTCACATATATGTCGCATATTCTCATTACACTTACTTATTTCCTTTAAAAATTATCCCTTCATGATGATCAATGCGTACGTAACTAGTTTCCTCACGTTGTTTGTCGTCGACCCTTATGCCATTTTCAAAAGAAGGGAACTCGTCAAATTGATTGTATTCTTCCTCGTCCACTACATTCTCTACTCCAACAATTCACTTTTTTCCATGAAGAACTATATGGTGTTTCTTATTTGCCGGGTCGGTTACATAGAAAACTTGAACAATTTGATTGACAAGTACGAATGGTTCATCTTTGTACCCGATACGTTGGAGGTCCACGGTAGTGACACCGTACTTATCAACCTTCACCTGTGGGAGATGCACCCAACGGCAATGAAATAAGGTGATCTTGAAAATCACGTAGTCGAGCTCCCAAATCTCTTCTATGAACCCATAGTACGAGTTTCTCAACCCATCGGAATTGAACGCATCTATGCGGACACCGTTGTTCTGGTTAGTACTATATACATCCTGAGCCTGTGTATAGAATATGTACCCATTTATGTCATATCCTTGCCATGTCACAACTGTAAATATTGGCCCTTTTGCCAACCATGTCAGCATCTCACTTGACGAGCTCCTAGCGATTTGCTCTTTCAACCATTGGTTGAACCGACTGTTGTGTTGTCTTATGATCCAAACATCCGGTCACTTCGGATTCTGTTGCCGAAGTACATCCTTGTGCTAGTCGATATAAGGGGCCACTTCAGTCATGTGTTACAAGACCGTGAAATGGGTTTGAGCATACGCGTCCATATCTGGAGTGATTGCTTTCCTTCTGATAGTTCTAATACCCTTGAGCCTCCCCTCATGACGAGATTGAGGCACACTTATCGGTTTAATCTGAGCCATATAATCGACACAAAACTCAATGACCTCTTCGCTTGCATAACCTTCGACGGTACTGCCCTCCGGCCAAGATCGATTCCGTACATAGGACTTGAGAATTCCCATGAACCTCTCAAACGGGTACATGCTACGTAGGAATACGAGCCCACACATTTTTATCTCCCACACAACATGAATAATGAGATGGACCATGATATCGAAAAATGAAGGAGAAAAATACATCTCAAGATGACATAGAATCATCATCATCTCGTCTTGCAGAGCATCTAGTCCTTCGGGATCGATGACCTTCTGAGCAATTATGTTAAAGAAATAATATAGCCTCATGATTGTCTCTCGGACTTTGATTGACAAAATATTTCTAATTGCAATAGGGAGTATCTGTGTCATCAACACATGACAATCATGAGACTTCATGCCATTTAACTTCAAATCTTGCATCGAAACAAGTTTCTTCACATTGCCGGAGTAACCAGATGAAACTTTGACACCATGCAAGCACTGGCACAGTTGTGTTTTCTCGGCCTTTGACAGAGTGTAACACGCAGGGGGAAGGTATGTTCGTCCATTATCTGTTTTTGTCGGTGCTAACTCAGGCCTGATGTCCATATCAGCCAAGTCAAGCCGTGCGTTGACGTCGTCCTTTGTTTTATCACGAATATTCAGTAAGAGACCAATCAAGCTATCACATATATTCTTCTCTACGTGCATGACGTCGATGTAGTGTCGAACATCTAGGTACTCCCAATAAGGTAAATCCCAAAATATTGATCTTTTCTTCTAGATGTTCTTCTCATGAGCCCTCAATTTACGTCCCTTTCTGATGACAACATTTAAATCATTAACCATATTATAAACCTCTTTTCCGCTTAAATGCCTTGGAACTGAACTGTCCTCCTCTCCGTCAAATTGTTTCTTCATCTTGCAGTATGGGTGAGCCCTCCGAAGGAACCGGCGATGACGCATGTACACTGTTTTACGTGAGTATTTCAGCCACACTCTCGGTACCATCTAAGCAGTGAGTACAAGCTTTGACACCTTTTGTACTCTGGCCCGACAGGTTAGCAAGGGTAGAATAATCATTTATGGTGTAGAATAATAAGGAGCGCAAAGTGAAGTTCTCTCATTTGTATGCATTCCATACTTGTACCCCTTCGTTCCACAGTATTTTTAGATCTTTCACCAACGGTGCTAGGTACACATCAATATAATTTCTAAGTTGCTTTGGCCTTAGATAAGTATCGATGGCAAAATATACTTTCTCCTCATACACAACCAAGGAGAAAGGTTATAGATGCAGAGAGTCATAGACCAAGTGCTTTATCGGCTGCTCATGCTACTGAAAGGATTCATTCTATCTGTACTCAATCCAAACCTTATATTCCTTGGTTCTGTACCAAAATCTACCAAACTCCTATTGATGTTTCTCCACTGGGCGGAATCAGCAAGGTGTCTCAGCATTCCATCCTTCTTGCGCTTCTCCGAGTGCCAACGTAGCAGTTTTGCCTCCTTTGAAAGATACTATGCCACCTTTGCAGGAGCTCCTTTGTTCACCTCTGTTCCCTCGCCATCATCATCTGATTGATTGTTACATTTGTATCGGAATGCGTTGCACACTAGACAGACATGCATGTTTTCATACTCTTTACGGTAGAGAATACAGTCGTTCGGACATACATATATTCTTTCTACTTTCATTCCTAATGGACAAAGAACTTTCTTGGCTTTATACGTTGTTTTAGGCAACTCATTTCCCACCGGAAGCGTGTCCGCTAAAAAGACCTAACAGTGCCGTGAAACTCTTGTCGGACCAACCGTTGCTTGCCTTCAATTTCAACAGTTCAAGCACAGCTGACAACTTCGTGTATTTTGACCTATAGCACGTGAACAAAGGTTTCTCGGAGTCCTCCATCAAGCCTCAGAATTTAATATACTCTCTCTCTCATCATAGTTCTCTTCTACATCACGAAGTATCTGATCTAGATTGTCATCGTGCAGCCTATCCGAATCCGAACCACAATCATCATCCGGCGGCATATCATTAACTTCACCAGCGATGTCATCCGACGATATATCATTGACTTCGCCATGACTGGTCCAATACGTATACCCCTCTTTAAAACCCCTCCGAATCAAGTGCGATTCAATCTGCTCTTAATTCTTAAACATCTTTAAATTCTCGCAGTCAGTGCATAGATAATACATATATTCCACCCCCTTATTCAACATATCCTTCTCGGTAGTTCTTGTAAAAACAGACACGCCATTAATGTACACTTCACTCACACGATTTGCGGTATACATCCAGCTTTGGTCCTATATTATGCACATATATAACAACTTAGTATTAAAAATTTTTAATTAATTATTACTACATATATACCACATGCATGGAGGCTAGCTAAATCTAAATTAATTAGCTAGCTAGATTATCTAAATATTGATATTGCAACCAAAATAAAATTTCATTACTAACCATATCTAGGGTAACGAAGAACTCAATGAATCATCAAAGTACTCCTGTCAAATAAGCCGCCTTCCACTAAATTAAATGGCCTGAAAGCCTTGCCGCCTCCAGCTGCAGCACCGGCTAGATCTGGATCGAAATGAAGATAGTTACGGTCTAAGCGACGCAATTAATACATTACAGGATTATCACAGATGGTTCTTATTGATAAACCATCTGTGATACTGGAATATCACAGACGGTTTTTAGTTAAAAACCGTCTATGATATTACAGTATCACAGACAATTTTTTTGGTAAAAACCGTCTGTGATAATCTGAAAAGATGCTAGGTGACCTTGTAGAGCGCGAATGGTACGTACTCCCCGCTGAGAAGATTTTGTACTCTTTCTTTGTGTGCGCGCGACGAGGAAGACTTCTTACTCTCTTTGATATAGGAATCAAACATGTGGTGTTTCGCATGAGAATAACTGTATTATGATTTCTTAGTTAATTACTTTATCGGCTGGATCAAGGTTCTATCATAACTTAACGTTCTTTAGAAAATATTTAGCTCGATCATCATTCTGTCCAACAACTAATCCATGACTAGTGTGCGCAGTATTATATCCATGAGAATATTGAAAAGGATATTTTCCCACTAAAATGATGTTTGCACGTCTCTTTTAAAGATTGTTATGGGAGACATCTTCCATCCTTTCTTCGACTCTTTTTCTTTCTATATACCGGGAAATGATTCCAAATAACAAATGAGAAGATGTGGAAGTCATAATTGTAAGTAGTCTTTTGCTTTTGTTAGAGGGCGAAGATTCCTTTCATAGCATAATAAATGATGTTTTTATTTTAAAAAGAACCCCTCAGCTTATGTTTTTCTGAACCGACGCGGCCGGCGTAAACGGAGCAGCTGGTTGTTGCACTCGCGTATCGAATGGATACGTTGTATAACCAGCGAACGGAGCTTTCCTGTCTCCTTGTAGGTGTTTTTCTCCGTGTCACAGCGAGCGGTCCAGATCGAGAGGACACGGAGGGGAACACCCACAAGGGAACAGGCAAACCATTTTCATAACCAGCACCCCCTGCGCGGCGGCTCTGATGGCGCCGCAGTTCCGACTTCGTCTCAAAAAGAAATGTAGATGTATATCAAAAATAACTCTTGTAATATATATAAAAGAATATTAAAATAAAGAAGATAGCTACATTGCTCTCTCTACATCTTATATCTATTTGTTCTTCTACTTTTGCATTGTCTAATTGTGTGATTGTTCTTCTTTCTAGCTGTATTGATTGGTTGCGTGATTCGCTCGCCGACATGAATTTGGTGTTTCGTTCACCATTTGGATATATTGCAATTTTGAGTTGTTTGCTTGATTATTATGAAGGCTTTAGCAACATTAATTCTTAGGAATTTGATGACACATTCATGACAGCTATCATGATGCTCTTCACAGTTTTGCTATTTGAAAATGAATGTTTTGCTTTAATTTCAATTCGAGATGAAGAATTTAAATGCAAGAAGGAGTTTATTTTTGAATTGATACCACAATATTTGTCCAATGGTCACAGCTCGATATGAGAGGCCTACTGCAATTTATACTGCATTGACAGCACAAAAGTTTATGTCATCCGGATAATTTTACAGTAGCAGTACGTTTCAATTATATCATGAAATTTTAGTTAATTTTTAGTCGACGGTTTGATGTACGTGACGCCACATGTGCAAATTGCTCTCAAATGAGTGTTTTTTTTTGCCTGGTTTTGTGTTCCAGATGAACCATATCAGATTCATGATATGAGTTATTCGCTATCTATTTAGCGCCACAGGTGATATTTTGACTTATGCCGCTCGACGATTGAGGCCACGTTCTTTTCTGCTTTTGTTTTATAGCTTATGTTACAGTAAATAGTTTTTAAATGAATTGTTTTTTAAGACGTGGTCTACTAGTCGATTGTAATAGACATTGTACCAACTTCAATTATACCAGCCAAAATTGTACCCGACTGTTTCTCTCCATATTCTCTCTCACGAACAGTCAGAATTCAAAAACCATAAGCTGTAGCCGAAAAGAACGCACCCTAAGCATTTGTTTCAAGAGGTCAGTTGCGTAGACTCAGACTTTTGTTGAGGTTATGAATTGTTGAAGACCCAGATTTGTTTGTCTGTTTTATTGATAGCTATTTGTTTTGATCTACTGGTGGTTTGCTCAATTTTGATTTGCAAAAAATGTTTAAATAAGATTATTTCAATCTTTCCTATTAAAATTAGTCCGATAGACTTTTAAGGGACAAGGTTTTTTTATGAAGACTTCCTTTGAGTAGATTTTTATATTTCAGTTATAGAAGCGAATTCGTCTCAATATGAAAATTGTTAATGTGTAATCTGAATCCGTCATCGTGTTCATGCCAAAACTGCACCAGATATGGTGCTGAGTGGTGCATGCACCAAACCATGTCAGACGTGGTAGCAACTAGCGCATCCAACTCTGATTTGATTTTCTTTTCCGTTAGAGACTCTTGTTTTCTAGCCTATATATGTACCCCTATAGTTATACGGTTGAGATGCGTCAAAATTTCTCATACTAATAATCACTCCTTATACAATGAATTCCGCCTTTGTGCGTCCGTAGTTTTTTCCACAAAAATTTTTCATGTTAAATTATTATCTCATGTTCTTTTAATCATCTATTTTTGTCGTATACTTTATAACAGTGGCGTAGCCAGGAGGAAAATCAATGGTGGGCTCAAAGACCAGCTAAAGTTTGGGCAAAACTCTAAACTACAAATAGTAAGTATAACAAATAATTGCATCATGTAGATAACTCAAAGAGAGCATAAAGATCTAACATAATAGTGCAAAGCGTACTAGGATTTTTAATAAATACACTTAGAAATATCCTTTGAACTGAATAATTCACATAAAGGTTAATTGAAATTATGCTGCAAGTTATGCAAAATGCATATTTGGTGGCATATAGAACCAAAGACCTCTGATTACATACCTTCTCCATTTGAGAGATTTCTTGCTAGCTATTGAGAACTACCCAGTCCCTCAACCAAAAAGGAGAATACAAACCAAGAGGTTTCGCTCTGCGTGTCAAGAATGACTAGCATTTACTTGCTACTTTGCTGGTCAAGTCAAGAATTGCTAGCACAGACAAGCCAATTTTATTACCCAGTACCTAATGGTAAGTCCTAATCATCCTAGAAAATTGTGAACAAATGAGACACCAAATAAAAATGAGCAATCGTTGTGTAATTGACGTGAAGGAATCGCATTACCTACTACTTTCTTGACGCCAGCTAAACAGCACGTTGTCAAGCTCGAACAAAGAAAGCACTCTCGCTATGAGGCATTTCGTCAAACACCTTCCACTCGTCCAGTGTGGCTGACACTACACGCTCCCCAGACGCACTGCCCAAAACTCCAGACGCACACGCCTGCCTCGCCTCAAGGCTTAGTGCCTCAGTCGCCAGTGCCAGGGCGCCACCGCCACGCTGCCGAGATTTGCTCAACGTCGGCGCCTCAGCCCATTGGCCGCCGCCCAGATTTACTTGCCCGTCGCCCAGATGTGCTCTGTCGACATGGTGGCGCCCGGATGTGCTCGGTCGACGCAGCGTCGCCCGTATCTGCTCGGCCGCCGACCGTTGCGCCACCGGGCTATAGGTCCCCTTCGTCTCCCTCTCGTCTCCCGTGCGATGCGTGTGAGTCCCGTGGCCGCCTCAGCTCGGTGTCTCGTGGATGAACATCTGCCTGCTGGTCTTGGCCGACCATCTTTAGGGGGATTACGGGGCGGGCCGAGGGTGGGCTGAAGCCTGACGAAGCCCACCCGGTGGCTCCGCCCCTGCTTTATAACATGAACATACTCCAATCTTTCGTGCCATTTTTGCCACCTCTTATTTATTGACATTAATCTTTCTCTTCTTCGGAGATGCTTCTCTGCAAAAACGAAACTACCGATTTGATAGAAATCACTTTCATCTGAGATAGCAGAAGAAATAAGATTAGATATATGGTGTGGAACAAAAGCAAATTGCTTATTTTCTTCGTCAAAATATATAAGACATGTTAAAGGAGCGTGCTAAACCTTCCTTGGACGGTAGGGGTGTAGGACCCCAGTGAGCCCTTGTATTATTCACGTTAGGCCGTGATGACTGATGGCATATTCCAGAGTGAACCTATGAACCTATATTGATGGTGTCTGCCCATATTGACTCCATGTCATGGCACAGAATATTTTCATTGCTTTGGATAGTCGGTACTGTTTATTTCCCCTTTCCTCAAACAAGGAATATCCTATTTTCTTCTCCCAATAGTACTTTGGAGCACATCGTAAAAAAAGTACTTCGAAGAAAAAAATCCACATGATAGTTTCGAAGGAAACAAAAAAAATGTGTGGCAGGCATCTTAGTCAGTGAAAAAAAATCATAACAATCACTGACAAACGGTCCTCTAAATTTCATCACATGATTAGGAATGAGAAATGGTAAAGGACAATCCATTTTATTTGATATTCGTATCTGAGAAAACACGAATGTGGTAAGTATAATCTGTATTTGAAAATATTCGTATTCGTATTTGAGACTATTCAATTTGTATTCAATCCATTTCCATCCCTGGCAACGTCTCTACAGATGATTGTAGGAAGTAATTTTCTGGTGAACCAATATTCGCAAGTAAGAAGTGAAGATTACTTTACATAATTTTTAACTCTATAGCTACACTGCTAGTTCATGTAGACATGTAATCATATTACATAAATTTGGCAACCGGAGTATTACTACTGCTTCTAGTAAAACCTCCACTCTCATAAGCAGTTTGGCTTGCGCTTTTGAAATTTTGGAACAATGATAAAAGGAGCTTGGGATTTTTTTTTGGATTATCCTATGGCCACCCCAGACCCAGATGCACTCCACTGCCATTGCCATTGGGAGCAGAGCAGCAGCCTGGAGGCTGGACCAGGCCATCCACACGGTGGGAGCAACCAAGGAACAAGCCCTGTGGAAGCCTGCAACAATGCAGCTGCTGGGGGGCCATGGCCCATGGCATGGAGGCAGCTGCTGCAACTTCCTTAAACATCAGGACCAGCAAGAAAGCCAGAAAGGATTGGCATTTTGGCATACAATAACTACCACACAGGCACCATACGGTGATGGTACGGGTTGTTCGTACCGACTCCACAGAATGTGCCATAGAAGCGTCACACAAGGATGACAGTACGTAGAGGCGAACAAATACCCTATTTGAGAAGAGTTCACAATGGGAAGATACAGTAATGTGAGTACAAACATTCTGGGAGTTGACGAGCTACATCCAGGAGGCAAAATTTTGCAGGCCTGAACCAGCATATGCTATTTTATTGTTCAGGTAAAATTTCAGGACGGCGTGATCCCATGGCTTGCTCGGACCACCCTGACAGCACCAAGATTCTTCGACTTGGCACAGACCAAAATTGCTGGAAGGAAGCGCTCACTCAAACGAGCAGCTCTACTACGCACGCCGAAAAAAGGACTGGCGTGGCCTGCTATTTGAACATCCCTTTGCACCGAAACACCAAAAGTAACTTCGACCTCGCTACGGTTAAGATTTAGAAACATTTCCTTTCTAAATAAGCCTCAAGCAGGGTTGTTCTTTTTTGTTTCGGCTTATGACTTTTTGTAAGAGAGAGAGAGAGAGAGTATAGACTATAGAGTAACAGAAACTAACTTGTATGTGATTTTGGCTAACATAAATAGTCACTACAATATGTAATACAATCAACTTATAGATCTTATCTAAAAAAATACTCCGTTTAAAAGCTAGTTATTGTACAAAAGTCGAAAAACAGCTTATGAGATGATTAAACGGACAATCCGCCCCAAGTACTGGAAGCATTTTGCAGCTTCTTTCAAGCACAAACTCCTGTCCTTCCGAGACCAGTGCTGCACAGCATAAATCAGATTACTAAGCATATAACCTCTAAGGCAAACGCTAGTTTCAACCTTGGAAGAAAGCAGGAAAATCATTGTGCAGTGCATACCTTGCTAAGCTCATTAAGCTTCTCCCTGGCATCTTTTAGCAAAAGTTCTACATCAGTATCCCATTTGTAAAACTCCAGTACCCTTCCTTCCAAAATTTTATTGCAGATCTATTACAAACAAAGTAATGTTTCTTCAGAGGCTTCATAAAATCTAAGACAATTATATGCTAAGATCTGTAACTGCATAAAGCAAATAGGTGAATGTTGATATCTATTGTATAATAAAAAAAAACGATGATGTGTGGTTAAAAGTTCTTAAAAGAAGAGAAATATGCTAGAAATTCTAAAAAAAAATAGCCCTCAATTTTGTGGACCCTAATTACAACTAATCTGATATACTCCAAATCAAATACTGAGTTGTTGAAATTTAGGAGTATATACGGTATACTAGACCAAACTGCACAATTACGTGGCCAAACAATCAGGTTGAAGATAATATCCGGTACCATTATGGTGAAGAGGGTTTTGGGGCAATACAAAAGCTTGCACGTAACATACATTTCCTTCAGAAAGTGTAAGGTACAAATGCACTCTATCTCACAAAGGATGGAGGGAGTACACGGCAACTATCATTTTATTGCTATTTGCAGTGATTCATTTTTATTTTATTTCAGCAAAATTTATGGACATTTCTTGAACAGTTCCATTACATCATGGAAACATACAAACAAATTGTGTAAATAATCTCATGTCACTGACAAATAGAGGGACTTCAAATTTTATGGACAGAAAAACAAATGTATTACTATCAATATTTAACCTTATGCTATATTGGATGATTCCCTTGATAATTGAAAAGACAAGGCACCAGAGATAATCAGGTGTGGAAGGAGAGTTACCTTGTGACCTATCGCCAACCCTCCAGTTGTATGGGCAAAATAAATATTGTAATAATGGGAAAGGAAGGCCGGGGCATTTCTCTCAGCCAGTTCAGTCAGATAAGCTGCATATGTTGATCCAGAAGTACTCGGCTCTGGAATTTCAATTCCTTGTTCTCTGAACCACTTTAAATCTTTTGCGATGCTAGCTGAGCGTTCCAAACCACTTTTCCTGAAGTAAACATCTGAATGAACATTAAATTAATAATATGCGAGTATTTGGCTGCAGTTTCTGTTACATTGATTCAGCAATGTTCCTCGGGAACAACATTCCAATCTTGTAGGTTGTGAGCCCTCTGCACTAAATGTTCATTAAAAGCGATATATAAATTATGTACTTCTGAACAATCTAATTTAGGTGTTTTGACATACAAGGCAGCATGATTGCTGGTTCATGCTGGTAAAATTTGTTTGCAAACAAGATCATTGACTAAAATTGGTGCAGAGATCTTCTTGGAGATGCTCAAGTGCACTAACATGCGTACTGCCTTCAACGTACTTCTTTACCAGTATGGTCAGCCATCTACTTTCCAGGGCAGCCCAAAAAATCTTATCTTTCAAGGCGCACTGCTAAATTTGCATAAAAAAGTGTCAACTGTAGGGCAATCACAACATGCCCAGAACATGCCTCATTGCATTGCTAAAACATCTTACACCCTTTGCCAGTAAATGCACTCCAACACTGAAATGTATACACTTTCCATACGTGTCACAACTAACTTAACCATCTAAACTTACCGCATTTACTGCCCAATTATCACAACTACAAATCAGAATATGACAACACATAGAGCCGCAACCAAAATCTCACTAGGATCATGTCAAAAATTTACATTCTTCACAGCAAACCTCAACTCAGCACTACAAAACAACATTCCTATCATATCACCTTCTGTCCCCAGACATCTCCTCTCCCGACACAGATCATACTCTTAAGTCTCTAATGCCCAAAAAAACAGTAAGGGAAAACGGAACCTTTGGCAACAATATGGAGTAACAATTAACACAACAATGAAACACACAACGTACGCCCAAGGGCCAATGACCACTACAAATAGCATTCCTACACCGAAATTCTAACTGCATACATCATGGTACCCCGCTTGGGAACAGAAGATCACACTAATCCCCAAATGTTATTGACTACAAACCAAGACTTCTCGTCAGCCCACATCATCAAGAAAACTATTACCGTTGGATTTAAACTTCATTGATTAGTAACCGTAGATCTGACTAAAACTTCATTCCTATTCTGTCACATGCCAAATATTGTTCACACGTGTAAACAGTACCCGTGCACTGTAGCAAAACGCGGATACTGTAGCAGACGCGCATGTCGGGATCAAATTAGTAAGGATAGAGATAAGAATAGTTAGTTGCCTTATTAGATGGGTATACTACATTATAGATATATTCTATTTATTAGAGATAGGTTTTGTTAGATATGGAGATTGTTTCTTGAAGGTCAAGTTAAGCTATCTCTATAAAAGGATTAGCATATATCTATTATCAATGAAGCAATGAAGATTAATTAATCTAGTGTCTCTCCCAAGGTTCTTCTCACTCATTTACAGTCTAATCCCTTATCCAATCAAGCCAACGCCATCCGGCTATCCTCCTGACGGTGTTTACCCCGATGAACTAAAGTTCATTATATTTGGTATCAAAGTAGTCGATCCCTTCCCACGACTTTTGCTACCATGGTTCCCACTGCCGAGTCATTGGTTACGATAAAGGCTAACACCAATAAGATAGCCAACATCGACAAGAAGATGGCGGACATCTTCCTCAACATGCATACAATCTTAGAGGAGAAGATCGTGAATCAGAAAAAGGCGCGACAAGAGGCAGTAGCGGCATTTTTCCCAGCAACTACCACAACGTCGCCAGAACATGCTATGGCAACCGTAGTTCTGCCGACACCTGCCGCAACCGTGCCACGCCTTGCCGCGACAGCCTTGTTGCTACCAAAGCCTGCCGCGGCAACCATGTCGCTGCCGCAACCTACTGTGGTGCTATCGACGCTCGCCGCGACTATGCCATTTCCTATCATAGTATTGCCAAAGGCCGCTATGGCCTGTCGAAGCCAGTCATGGTAACCGCATCGTGGGAGCCTACTACAACGTTGTCATGGTTGTCACCGCGTCTACCTTGACGATCACAGATGTCATCGATGCTGTTGCACCTATACGTGGTCACAGTATTCAAAGTCACCAGTAAACATTACAATATCTCGTCAACTTGGGATCTCCTAGGGCAGCAGCCATGGCCACCACCATAGCTCGAGGATGAGCTGTCACCGAAGGAGGGAGAAGTTGTCACATGCCAAATACTGCTCACGTGCACTGTTCACACGCGTAAATAGTCCCTGTGCACTGTAGCAACGCACGGTACTGTAGCAGATGCACATATCGGGGTCAAATTAGTAAGGATAGAAATAAGAATAGTTAATTTCCTTATTAGATGGATTTACTACCTTATAGATATATTCTATTTATTAAAGATAGGTTTCCTTAAAAATGGATATTGTTTTTTAGAGGTCAAATCGAGCTATCTCTATAAAAAGGCTAGCATGTATCTATTATCAATGAAGCAATGAAGATGAATTAATCCAGTCTCTTCCTCAAGTTCTATCATCCCAATCTATACTCATCTCTCATCCCACCAAGCCAACGCCGCCTAGCCTTCCTTCCGGTGGTGGTGTTTACCTCGATGAATTAAGATTCATCACATATTCAGTTTTCTTTAACCAACACAAAGTTAAATGTTGGTCCACAAAAATATAGTGGCAGCCCATCAATTTCATCAACCCATCATATGCAATTCAGTCCATAACCAGCCCATATGCACACCCTTCAGTTTAACAAAATAAATTTTTTTCAGCCATCGCCAAGCACTAAAACACAGATAATTTGAAAATTTTGCATATCTCATGGTGTCTCCAAAAAAACTGCACTAAAAACCATTGGCAACTGCATGACGGTTTCAAGCAAAAAAACTGCATAACGGTTATACGTGAACCACTAAAGTGAACATCACACGCACCCTCTCAATGAATACATATTTGTGAAATCTACACCGGTCGCCAGTACCTCCAAACATTCAATTAGTACTTATGCCACCACACCCAATGATCTAGGCACACGGTGAGTACATGGTTTGTTGATAAAATCATGATTTCCTGCTTAGTGGTAGTCCTCATGCTATGGATTTTTTTGGCAGATTTTGATGTATGCTGAGTGTTGATACACGGACTACGGTTGAGAGCAGACCAATTGTAGAGACAAGTATATGTTGTAATTTAGTTGTTTACAAACCCATTTTTTTGTTAGTTATCTAGATTCTACCCACAGATGCTTATGTAGTTAATAATCTCATCCTTTCTTCTGTTGCCAGTTTCAAAACTACTCTTAGATAAGGAAAACATAACAAATTTTCTTCCAGTTGGTAGAGGGCGATCATTAATTATTCCATAACCCTGTTGAGTTGTGTCCATAAAACCTTGGAGCAACAGTGTTCAAATTTAATCATGGCATAGGTTAGCATCACGTCCAGATATGACAATTCTAATTGTTAACATGATCACACTCCATATTGTTTTTAACATGAAAAGGTAGATGGATGCCGTGTTTGCTTCACTGACTGAACAAAATTTTCTTTAAAAAAATATGAAAACTGAGAACTGTACATACAACTAACATAATAGATATAATAAGGTACAGTCTCTTCTATTTTTATTTTGAAACAATTGTCACATCCTCCAGAGTCCAGACAGATGTTTAAGAAGTTATTTTAAGTAAATTTTTGCCTACGGTCTAATATCAAGTAAATTGTACTTTGCACCAGGTATTGTGTCCTTTGTTTCACTTTGCACCACGTTTAAGCAATACTTTCACTTTACACCACCATAGGCTAACAAATGTTACACTTTGCATTATATTTGAGCCAGTAGCATGGCCATCTTGAGCTCATCATGCGTGCACGCAGCCGACGGAGGCCAGTAGGCTGCATGCACGCACGGTAGGCTCAAGATGGCCATGATATCGGCTTTAACATGGTGTAAAGTGCAACATTAGTTAGCCTAGGATGGTGCAACGTGAAAGTATTACTTAAACCTGATGCAAAGTAAAACAAGTGACACAATATCTAGTACAAAGTGCAATTTACTCTTTAATATTTAAAAGAATTTCCTGGTTTGCATTTTCACTAATTCATTACTCTTGTATGCGAATATAATTAACAAACATTTGTCCTCAAAAAAAATAGCAAACATATATTGCCGAATAGGGTTTAGGCGTTTTCCCTCGCAAAGAAAAAAGATATAGGTGTTTCCAATTATCTAAACTTGAACAATTACAGAGAAACCTGACTTTTATGAACGCTTAACCATTGTTACTATATACCGTAGCACAAGTCGCAATCATGAAATCGCTTTGGAGCTACACCGTGTGGGGTTAGCTCAAGCAGAAAAAAATATGAAAGCACAATCAGCACCGCAATGCGGGGGTTGTGCACCTAGTTAGTGTATTAATGGACCAACTGACGAGATGCAAAATTGTAGCAAAGAATGGAGACGAAAAATCTCACTCACAGGCAACGTCGGTGGACTCCGCTACGATTCGCTCGACGGTGTCGAAGACAAGCTTGCTGTCTACCAGGTACCTCACGAACCCCTTCATGCTCGGCATCCACTCCGCTTCGTCCTCTTCCTCTTCGTTGTCGTCCTCCGCCCCCGCCCCCGTCTTGTCCTTGAGAATAGTGCGCTTGGGGTTGCGGAGGCGCATGGCGACGAACCGCATCTCCTCGGCGACGCCCACTGCCTCGCCGGGGTACTGCTTCGGGTACCGCCGCGGCCGCGGCTTCGCTGGCTGCGCCTCCGCCGGGGCCGAAGGGGAGGGGGCGCAGCGGGCTATAGTTAGGGCTAGGTTTCTGGGAGGGTAAAGCCAACGGTAGTGCCCCGGTCCCCGGAGCGGCGGCGCCGCGACCGCCGAGGTGATGGCGACGGCGAGTGGCATGGGTTTAACGGCTTATCCACTTGGGCAACAGTTCTCACCGGTCACCACTCACCACTGCAAGGACTTGTGTGTTTAGGCTGCGCCACAGATATTTCTGAAGCTGATTTCATGGGCAGTAGTGGACAAATACCGGAGTGAGCTGATTTCTGAAGCCATAGGGACAGTGAAGCACTCTCCCCACACCACACTACCGATTTGTGGCGAGTGGGAGTGGCGACTCCGGGCGCCGGCCTCCGGCCTCCCCCTCCGACGTCCCCCCCTCCGCCTCCGCGCCGACCCCCTCCCCCTCCGCCTCCACGCCTCCCGGCTCCACCTCCGGCATCCACGGCTGCCGGATCCCCCTCCCCCTACGGCCCGATGCCTCCGCGCCGACCCCCTCCGCCTCCGGCCTCCCCCTCCGTCTCGGCGCCTCCCGGCTCCCCCTCCCCCTCCGCCTCCGGCCCCCCCTCCGCCTCGGCGCCTCCCGGCTCCCCCTCCGGCCTCCACGGCTGCCGGATCCCCCTCCCCCTCCGGCCCTCCGCCTCCGCGCTGACCGCCTCCGCGCCGACCGCCTCCCCCTCATCAAAGAAGAGAAACTAGCTGCTTGAAGACCCCTCATCAAAGAAGAGAAACTAGCTGCTGCATCAATTTTCAAAAATGAATGGAGAAGAGAATAAGATAGACTTCAGTATGTATCTTGATAGACTCTGTTTCTTGCGTCTAGGATTTTAAATTCCAAAGCTGAAATGTTCAGAAATCTATACTATTTTGGTACTATTACGCACAAAAATTCTAATTTTAGCTCTTTTATGAAAAAATTCCAAATCTAGCCCCCTCCCCACCGCACGACTCACCAGGAAGCGACACGTGGCGGAGTCATGCGGTATCGGATCGCACGATTCGCCAGGAAGCGACACGTGGCGGTCGTGTGATGCCGATCGCGACGACTCACGAGCGAGCGACACGTGGCGAGTCGTGCGATGCCGACCGCACGACTCACCGAAGTGACATGTGGTAATCGTGCGCTCCCGCACGACTCTAAAATCGTGCCACGTGTCGCTTCCTGGTGAGTCGTGCGGTCTGGTACCGCACGACTCCGCCATGTGTCGCTTCCTGGTGAGTCGTGCGGTCCGGTACCGCACGACTCCGCCATGTGTCGCTTTCTGGCGAATCATGCGGTGGGGAGAGGGGCTAGATTTCGAATTTTTGTACGAAGAGTGCTAAATTTGGAATTTTTGTACGCTAACAGTACCGAAAACGTCCAGATTTCAAATGTTCACTTGTATGCATTGTTTGTCGGGCTGAAATGTTGGAAATAGACTTCAGTATGCATCTTGATGTTATTTTTATGTTTTGCTGAAAAGAAGGGAATAACATCAGCTTGAAAATCTGCTAAAGTTTATAACAATGGAATGTTTCAGCCATGAATGCCAGGCAGCCGACGGTGTTTATAACAAGGGAATACCGTCAAGCAATCGTCAGGAAAGCAATCAGTAGTTGCCATAATCTGAATACAATGTACAGGAGCAATGTAATTTCCAAGCAGTAGTTGAATTCGCAAAACTAGATTATGGCAACCGTAGTCATGGGCTAGGGATATGCATGAGCCGAGAGGCATGTACGATTATTGGAGTCTATTGTTAAACATAATTGCTATGTAGGATAGCTTATGTGTCAATTTTAATCAACAAAACTAGACAACTCAGCAAAACTTGTTTTGAAAAGGGGTAAAAGGTGTATTTTGATCTGGATTAGAAAAAACAGAGGGTTAAGTAAACCTCTTTATTCTTTAGGGGGTTATCTGGACTTAGACTATACTTAAAGGTAGTAATGTGGACTTTTTCCTTTATAAAACTAAACTAAGTTGACACAAATATATAGTCTTTTGTTTTTATGGAATTTTAAATTCATATAGAAATTGCACAATTGAAGACAAACAGTGAAAAACAGATAAATACAAAGTAGGTACTACTTAGTGCCGCCATGCCATGGTTTATTGGTCATGCGCCTCACGGGGCCGAAGGGGAAGGGGCGCAGCGGGCTATAGTTAGGGCTAGGTTTCTGGGAGGGTAAAGCCAACGGTAGTGCCCCGGTCCCCGGAGCGGCGGCGCCGCGATCGCCGAGGCGACGGCGACAGCGAGTGGCATGGGTTTAACGGCTTATCCACTTGAGCAACAGTTCTCACCAGTCACCACTCACCACTGCAAGGACTTGTGTGTTTAGGCTGCACCTCCGCCAGGGCCGAAGGGGAGGGGTCGCAGCGGGCTATAGTTAGGGCTAGGTTTCTGGGAGGGTAAAACCAACGATAGGGCCCTAGTCCCCAGAGCAGCGGCGGCGCGATCACCGATGCGATGGCGACGACAAGTGGCATGAGCTTAACGGCTTATCCACTTAAACAACAGTTCTCACCAATCGCCACTCACCACTGCAAGGACCTGACCAAATGGTCCAAGATAATCGTGCCGGTTTAAAATCTCGACATCCAACAGTAATCTCTTCCAAGAGCCCAAGGCCCAACACCCCAACCCCAAACCTCCAACCCCAAGCGAAGCCTCCAGAAACCGAATCCCTCGGTCAATCCTCACTCTCATCAATCCTCATCACTTCCCTCGGTCCCTCTCCACTCCACTCTCCCTTCTCCCTCCATCCGAATCTGGAACCTCAGTCCTCCCGACCAGCCCTCGCCTGAGTCCATGAGTCGCCTCCCAGCCGACTGGCTGCTGCCCCTCGCGTGGTCGCGCCTCGTCCCCCAGGCCCCCACCCGGCCGCCTGCCAGTTGCCGCCCCTCGGCCCCCCACCCGGCCGCCTTCTCGCCCCCACCCGACCGCTGCCCCTCCTCCCGCCAAGCGAAGCTTCATCCTCCGGAACTCCAGATCCAGCCACCCGCCACCAAGCCTCCTCCCTGCCGGCTACATCCCTGGCCTCCCAGCCGGCCGGCTGCTCGCCCCCCACCCGGCCATAGTTGTACATCAAACCATGTGCAAAACCTGTTACTTATAATGATACTTGTACCTTTAATTTATGTTTTACGTGCCTTTATCTGCTATAGTTGAAAACTTGAAGCTCCATCTAAAAAGGGCCAAGTTCAAACTATGTAAACCTTTATTTTGTGTTCATATGCTTGCTTCACTGTCCAAAATTAGCTGTATTAACTATTAAGGGGTACTGGTAACCTTTATACTTGCTGGTACATTGTTTATCAACGGCATCCTGAAATTGTAATGCAAATTGCTCGGTAATTTAACTGGTATACTAGATTATAGTTTGATATACTTTGCTGTTACTAAATCAACGGCTCTACATGAGTAGAGTACTTCCAAAATGTGATGTTTGACAATGTTATCAGATGACTACCCTTTTATGTGATTCACTTATTCTGTAATGTCTTTTAGATTCTATCAGATGAAGAGAAAAGGTCTTTGTATGATAGCTTTGGAGAAGCAGGCCTTAGTGGAGATTATGGAGGTGGAGATTTTGGCACACATGGGGTACTCATTTTATCCCTTTCCAATCAGCTCCTTTCCTAATTTAGGCATCGAAATTTCTTTTTACCTAGATGCTATTTTCTACAGCTAATTGTATTCAGTATTCTTCAACTTTACTGGCAATTGGTGCCTAAATCGCATTTCATGTTTACCAATTTAATGTAATAGCAGTTAGAGAGGCTCAGTTGCAAAATTATTATGGGCTGAATTGTAAAGTTGTTTCTCACTTTACCCTCAGCAAATAGTATCATCTCATATTCTGTACTTCTACATTGCCCTGAGAAACTTGCAAATAACTATATGGCATGCTTCATGATCTTCCTATTGCCAAAGATTGTTAGAATGAAGAAAGGAATCCTAATCTGATAAAGTTTGGGTGACTTGATATTTGGCATTTTGTTTGTTTTGCAGATTGATCCATATGAACTCTTCAATGCATTCTTTGGTGGTTCTGACAAGCTTTTTGGACATAGCATGGGCCCTGGGAGATTTCATTTTAGTTCAAAAGTCAAGGACAACAGGGGCCTTGATATTCGGTAAGCAATTTCAACCTGACATTAAAATGGGCAAACTTAATTCTTGGATAGCTGTTTACACTCCTTTTTCTATATTACAGCCATGATCTTCTCCTTTCTTTTGAAGAATCAATCATTGGTGGCAAACGGGATATCAATATTTTTCGCCACGAAACCTGTGGCACTTGCCATGGAACTGGAGCTAAATCTAGCAATGGCATAACAAAATGTACTCAATGCAGAGGTCAAGGCGGGTTGATGAAAACTCAGAGGACACCTTTTGGTATAGTATCTCAGGTGACCTAGTCATTGTACTGGACGTATGTGTTGTCACTTGTCAGTACTTGTGTTTATTCACGACAACAGCTAATCTGATCATATCCCTTATTTCTTTGATGGATGCTGAGTTTACAATAAATTAGTGTCTTTTGCAAAGCACACCTTGAATAAAGCCTAGAATACAAAAATGTTCTCTTGAACGATGTTGTGCGTCTGGAACTTCATTCTTCTACTGAGTCACCACTCACCATGGTTACTTGTGGAGTTTTTGTATTCATTGGTTATAGGAAGTAAGTGTTAGTGATATGCCCTAGAGGCAACATGGAGATGTTGTATATATCACATACTATGTTTATAATATATTACTTTGTTCCTTAGAATAGACATCATCATTATTGATCAATGAGTATGTGATTTATTCATGAGACTCTTAAATACTAAAATGTTGCTATTTCTAAATGATCCCTGATCGTATATCATATGAGGAACGAATATGATTCAAAGACAAAGATCAGCATATGTATTGATTGATGATCATGTCTCATGGATCATAGTATGGTGATACCAAATCAATAATATGGACATGTGTTAGTGAACATATGTTGGATAGACCTGCCATGAGATACTGCAGAGATTCCATGTGTCATCAGTTGGTCTCGAGTAGTGTTTATGTAGAATCCTTAGACTTGAGATCATCATGGTTCCTAACATGAGTAGTAGCTTATTTTGGGACTACTAAACACTACTCCGTAACTGGGTAGTCATAAAAGTAGTCTTCGGATTTGCCATGAAACATGTAGTGGGATGTGAATGATCAAGATAAAATTTGCCCCTCCTTATGGGAGAGATATCTCTGGGCCCCTCGATGTAATGGATTATGAAAGTGCATGGCCATGCCAAGGTGATTAAGGAGTCAATCACAAGTTTATAATCTATCACGGAATCGAGAGAGTGATTGAGCTATTAAGAGGATGACACAGGTCTCGTCTTGAGCTCAATCTATATCGTGAGGCAAAGGGATTCGTACATGAGAGAACATTACGAGTTCAAATTGATATGATCTTTACATATACTTTGAGGTTAATATGTCTTACTAGAGGCCGCTATTAACAGGGTGACCGGAAAGGCGTTTTTGGGTCACGACCAAGTATACGTGAACCTACAGGGTCGCACGCTTAACGGGTTGGAACACTGATTCGAATATGATTCGGATATGGGCTCAATTCGGATAAAGATCCGAATAGACTCCTAATGGGCCTTGGTCCGCAAGGCCCACGTGAGGAGGTCTATATATATGGAGGCGAGGGGTGAGGGATTCGTCCCGCTTAACACCTAGCAAAACCCTAGCCGCCACCTCCCGAGCCAAACCCTAGTCGCCACGAGTGCTAGTACACTCGCGATCGGCGTTCCACCCGGGCGTGTGGATACCGGTGGAGGCGCCGCTCGTTGCGATCTTGATCGGCGTGCGTGGAGGAGACGATCTGTCGGGACGATCGGCTACTTCCACTACTACCTCGACGCGTGATTGGATCGGTTTCCAATTCTTCTTCACGCGCTGCGGCGTCTAAGTGGTAACGATCCATGATCCTTCCTTAGCATGATGTTCTTGGGTGCGCGGTAGAAAAGTTTTGTTTTCTGCTTCCGTAGCCTACGCGTATTCCTTTAGTAAGGAGCGATCATAGTGTAGAAAACCATTGTATATCAAGTAAATACTGCTCAGTTAACTATCCCAGGATGTTTTGGTCTTTTGGACATGCATGAACTTTTTAATAGTTTATGAACATCTTGCATGGAATAAATTTAGTAAAGTTTGATATCACATTATCCATTTTTAGGTGCATATACCACATAATGTAATCTATTTATCAATGTTTACTATTTGCTCGATGTTTGCTATGCTTAGTAAATTCCTTTGTTTCCTGAAGTTCAACATAATACACCTTAGGTAATATCTTTATGATGTATTGTTATTACATTCTGTAGATATCTTCTTGCTTAAACTGTAATGGCACTGGGAAGGTAATTACCGAACATTGCACAAGCTGCTACGGTTCAGGCAAAGTCCAAGTTGAACACAGTATCAAAGTAGACATACCTGGAGGTATTGATGATGGCTCCACCATTCGAATTACTGGAGGAGGTAGTGTTGAACAAAGTACCAAAGTAGACACACCTGGGCGATGGGTACCCGCGGTATTCACGGGTAAACGGGTATGCCCACGGGCGATGGGTACCCGCGGACGACGGGTATGGGTGAGGTTCTTCGCCTGTTGTTCCTCGCGGGTATGCCTGTGGGCGTAAATCAGGGTCACGGGTATGGGTATGGGTGAGCACTACCCATGCTTGTCATGCCGATTGCCATCCCTACTTGCAATAGCTTCCCTCGGTAAGTTAGCTTCGAGGATGAAGGATAAACAGCTAGGTTTAGGCTCTGTTTGTTTTAGGAGTATACGAGTCCTTAAACGTAACTAGGATAAACAGCTAGCTGTATCTTACGCGGTATATTTTGTGTGCGATTTGCTCCTTTCTTAATTTGTCCTAACAAGTAACAAGTGGTATATTAGAGCTATTTTGTCGCAACAAAAAGCAAAACTACAACACTGTGGACACAAAATGGGATGACGTGCATTAATTCGAGCAGGACTTACAAAGGACGCATATATCAATACAGATTGACATGCTGAATGCTAGCTAGCTCAAACACAAAGAAACCAAAAGGAATCTAAAATCGACGGAGAACTAAAGAAACACAAGCTAAAACACAATAAATGCATGCAATAACAATGGCGTGCCGGCTAATGCAGAGACGTTCAAAGCTTCCTCCCAGGCCCATTCTTGTTGACGAAGGCGTGCCCAATGCCTGGCTTGTGCCCAATGCCTGGGCTGTGTCCTGTTTTTTGGGGCTGTGAATGATAGGTTTTGGATGCGGTTAATGGTTTTTATTTGTACTTTTTGAGACGGCGGTAGACAACAGAAACATAGATGTGGACACGCACGCGGTTTTGGACTCTAGAAGTTGTTTGGAGAAGTGACTTTGAAAAACCACTTGGAGAAGCCGCTCTGTTTATTTTAACTTTTGGAGAAGCCAACGTTAAAAGTAAAAAAGAATAGGTCCTGTAACTATGGCTACATGTATTGTAAAAAGACAAAATTAAGGCACTAGACAACGCTTGCTATCACAGAATTAATGAATGTATAATTAAAAATGTACAATGGGTAAGTACGACCAAACGAATGAATTAGGAGGTAAACAACGACAATGCAACCAGCTAGCTAGGACTCGAGGAAAGAATCTTGAGATGCAGACATGCAGTTGGAATCTCCTCCTAGGGCGGCCGGAGGCTCAATGTGAATCTTGGACAGTCTCTCTACCACTTCACTGATGATAGTTAATTACAGCTAATCGGTACTGTCCAATTGTCCATGCCTGAACTTTACTCACTAAATATGCACCTTCACATGACAGCCGGTACCATAGATACAATCGATAAAAAAGGACAGGATCATTCCAAAGATCTTTCCAAAATAGCACTGCGATACTTAATCCAACCACTGGTATATTTCCATAAAAAAGAATCATAATTAATGTCCAAGTGAGGTACTCGTGAGCGATAGTGGGTATTCCAAATCAAATGAACCCATGGTATATTTTTCGATTATAGAAATTATGTATGTGGTTAAGGAGGAGTGCTTTATTTTGAGTAGCCAGGTTGAGGACTCCGATCCCTCTGTTGTTTTTGGGATGAGAAACCACTTCCCATGCAGCCAAGGACTTACAGCTATCCTGAAGATCACAAGAACCTCTCCACAGACATTGTTTTCTAGCTCGATCAATATGTCAAATTACTATAATAGGGAGCTTCAGTGAGGACATGAAGTAAATTGGCAGTAAAGAGAGCACATAATTGCCCATAGTGAGGTGGCCTCCATAGGAGAGAAAAGCCGTAGTGTTTGACAACCTTCTTTTAATTCGATCTACCAAGGGTGAGAAATCCTTCACCAAGGATTTAGTAGTCCCTAAGGGAAAACTATGGTTTTTTGTTTCTCCTTTACATGCTGAGCATTATAAATCTCCTTGAGGGTAAGAATATCCTGACTATAAAGAATTGTCTCTAAACGTTGAGAATGAACCGAGCAATGAGTAGAGTAGAATAAGATCTAAATCTTTATCTTCATATTTTACCTCCATTGCTTGAAGATCGGTGATGATATCCTTAAAAAGGTCCAAGTGGTTCAACACAAATTCGCCTTCTGCCAATCTAAGCGAGAAAAGCTTCTACTTCACAAGCATCTTACTAGTTAATTCCTTAGTCATGCAGATCTGTTCTAGCTTTAGCCATAACGTAACAATGATGGTCTCCTTTGTGAACTCTTGGAGAATATTGTTAGATAGATGAAGATGAATCTAAGAGAGAGCCTTATGATCTCTTCTTTGCTTCTCCTCGGCGGATCATGCAGTGGGCATCTTGTTGATTCCCAATAACATATCATCCAAATCGAGCTATGCTAGAATAGATCACATCTTGATTAGCCACAGGGAAAATTTTGTGTCTTGGTCAGGCAGCGGAATATCATACTTCATTATCATTATATCAAGAGTGCACTAGATTAATCTGGCCAAAGAACATGGCTTTGATACCACTTATTAGGATAAGATATACCACTTGTTATAAAATTGACAAGACAAAGCACGAAATCAATGAAGAATAATCAAGAACATGGAATAGAGATTTAACATAAAAAAAACCCTTTTCAGATGAAAAACCATGAACGTACAATCGACGAAATCACTATATAAGGGGAAGTTACAAGCATAGAAAACTTCAGCATGTTTCAGCGTATCTCAACCGTACGACTGCATGGGTACATATATAGGCTAAGGATCAGAGTCCCTAACAAAGAAAAGAATAAAGTCCTACATGGGTACTTGAAGATGATCCCAAGCGTAGCTTCTGATCAGTTCGTATTACTTCATAATCGAACTCTTTAAGTGATCAAAAATACCAATAATGGTCAGACCCGACCAGATTCAAATTACAAAATACATATACAGCTATAATCATGCATGTTAATGAACTTTTGCTTTGTACTATAGTACTACCAAAGTTTATTATTCTACCCCTCAAAAAGTTTACTCTTCTTCCTAGAGTTGTACTTTAGCCTGTTTGAAAATTAGTTCGATCTGTGGCAGACATCAGTGCATGCATGTTGCTACTAGCTTAACCTATAGCTCTTTGGGTTTATTCTCGAATCTCGCATGAAAAATAATATGGATGCCGGAAATTAATTATAGGGATTTCTATGAGTGTGTGAGGAAAGCTTATTTTCTAACTGTTAAGGGAGGCAATTGCACCTAACGTCACTACGTGGATGCATATATTTTGCTGGATCAATGTTATGGTCAGCTAGTTGTACCCTGTTGGTCATTCCTTGAAGCAGCTCATCTTGTTATTCTATTTTGTTTCTTCAAGCTGATTAACATCATCTTTAGTTTTGACGAAATTTTGTCGCCCTGCAAAACTTAGAATATCATTAAGTTTATTTGCTAACATTTTTAAAGAAAGAAACACAAACAATGACACTATATATAGTTGCATGTGATCTAAAGCGCGTTGTATGCATGAGGATATGCCATCTATGATCCATCATATATAGTATTTGAACAGGAAAGACAATTCAATCTTTTCCACCTAATTTCATGTCGAAGCCCTTGTTCGATATGCCTTTCAGTCTATATGTACCTTTCAAATGACACACATGTGAAAATTCTAAATTTTTTCAATTAATTACCTAATTATTAATATGACATGCATCAACCAGTCCTTTCATTCATTAGGGACTAGCTAGGAAGCTACTGGGATGCAAATGGATCTTCAAGAGGAAGCGTAAACTTGATGGTACTATTGAAAAGTGCAAGGCCCGCTTAGTGGCTAAAGGCTTTACGCAAAAGGAAGCAGAAGACTATTTTGATATATACTTTCCTGTGGCTCATTTACCAACAATTCGGGTGCTTTTAACACTAGCTGCCGCATACAAACTCCAAGTACATCAAATAGATGTGAAGATCACTTTCCTAAATGGAGAGTTGGATGAGAAGATTTATATGCAACAGCCCGATGGTTTTGTGGTTGAAGGGCAAGAAAAGAATGTATGTCGATTGATTAAATCCTTGTATGGTCTAAAACAAGCTCCCAAACAATGGCATGAGAAATTTGATAGTACAATGACCTCAATCAGCTTTTGTGTAAATGAAGCCGACAAATATGTCTACTATCGGTTCAATGAGGGCGAATGTGTCATTCTATGTCTATACATAGATGACATATTATCTTTTGGGACTAACATGGATGTAATCAATAAAATAAAGTCTTTTCTCTCTCAGAACTTTGATATGAAAGATCTGAGTGAAGCAGATGTTATTTTAAACATCAAGCTTATAATGGGTGAGAATGGGATTACTCCGTCACAATCCCATTATATGGATAAGATTCTAACCAGATTTGGATTCATGGACTATAAGCCAGCGGCCACACCCTATGATTCAAATGCTAAACTTCATAAAAATATTAGACATAGAAAGGACCAGCTTAAGTATTATCAAATCATTGAGTCCTTGATGTATCTAACTAGTGCAACGAGGCCAGACATATCATATGTTATAAGCAGATTGAGTCGTTATACGTCCAATCCAAGAGATGATCATTGGACAGCACTAGAGAGGGTACTCAGATACCTAAAGGGGACCTCAAATTTGGGAATACATTATTCTGGTCATCCTGCAGTCTTGGAAGGATTCAGTGATTCTAACTGAATCAGTGACTCTGATGATATGAAGGCTATGAGTGGCTATGTGTTCACTCTAGCAGGTGGGGCCGTTCTATGGAAGTCTTCTAAACAGACTATACTTACACAATCCGCTATAGAGGCTGAGTTAGTAGCACTTGATTCAGTGCCTGTAGAGACAGAATGGATTAGAGAACTTCTTTCTGATCTACCTATTCTAGAAAAGCTAATTCTAGCCATATTAACCTATTGCGATAACTAAACCACTCTAGTTAAGGCAAAGAGTAGGAAGGACAATATGAAATCCTCAAAGCATATAAAGAGACGACTTAAGTCGGTCAGGTATACTAGAGAGACGGGTATTATTTCTGTAGAATACATCCAGTCTAAAAAAAATTTGGCAAATCCTTTCACTAAAGGATTAGCGCGGAAAATCATCCTTGTAGCGTATAAGGGAATGGGGCTTATACTCATGTAAAGGCTCACAATGGTGGTAACCTATCCTAAGAGATCGGAGATCCCGTGAACTAGACTCTAGGATAACAAACTGTGTGGGATTAGAAAGCACATCTAAAGTGTCCCATTAGTTGCAGTGCTCTGTCTGTATGGAAGATTAAGTGATAGCTCTTAATGGATTTGATGTCTATATGACTTTAGAAATCGTCCTACAGGATTCTCTGGAGAATTCACCTACTTGAGTATGATCGTGAGGTCACGATCAAAGAAAGACAAGGGTATACTTTCTTAAATACTCATGAGCTACATACGGGGACATGACCAAAATGTCCCAACCCGAGAGGGAAAGGGGTAAGCTGCCTAGTACAGAGTGTGACTTGGCGAAAACTCTCACACCAAGATATTAGATCAAGGCAAAGTCCTTCTTTGTCTATGTAGAGTCGAAGTCCTTGTTACTAGGCTTTGGGTTCAAACCCAGAAGGTACCCATCATCGAACAGTTGTATATCTAACAAGACACATGAACATTAGCTATCAATTGATAAATTGGTGGGGACTGTTGTATGCTAAGGGCTCTTTTGTAATTTCTCAATAAAAAAAGGTGGGGCCACCTGTCGGTGGACTGAGCGAAGAAATAAGGGAGAGGCGACTGCATCTTCTCTCCCATGTGTGGCTTCCCCGTGCTGTTACTCCTAGCGCTCTCTGTAGTGGCTTTCTCGGGTGATTCTTCACAGCGGCTCCGTTGAGCACATCTCCTAGGTGACCGATTCTTGTGGGCGAGCAGTGATGCCGGAGACGCTAGCGGCCTGGCAGCTTCGGCCATCGGCTGTTGGCCGTAGCCCGTCGCTTCTTCGCTCTTCTATAAAAGGTGGGTCTCTTCCCTTTGGATTGCATCCCGATTTGGTGAGTTCCCTTCTTCTCCTTCCTCGGTAGACCTCAGATTTGAGTCTTGAATTGCTGGTTGGATTATCTCCATCAATTTGGTAGCTGAATCTCAGTTCTAGGGTTTTCCTCGTGTGGTGTTGTTGCCCCTTTTCCTTGGATCTACCAGTGGGGATTAGCCTCTAGAAGGCGATTTGACTGGGCTTTGTACTGAGGTTTGGAGGAGAACTTGCGGCTTGATACTAGTGTTCCCGAGAGCTCTTGGCCGGAGCTCTCATCGGCTTGTGCGGCGACCACCCAAACCTTGGCTTCTACCTTGGTTCCTCAAGGTGGGAGTGTGGCACTGTATCTTTAATTGCCTTCATCCTCTTGCTCGATACAGTAGGGTGCTTAGTTTTCTGATTCAACGCTTCGTGTGTGCCTTGCCACCTTCGGTCTTCACGGTGATTTCGAGTATCAACCACAATGAGTTTACCGGCTGTTGATTCCTTGCATTCTGTGATATACTCCTCTGATCTATGAGCTGGCAAATGCAAAGAAATTCTTATGGGTACTGCTCGATGATGAAATAACATTTAAATGAAATTGTATATGATTATGATTATACACTAGTCTTGAGCGTTCGGTTGGCTTGCTATTTGGTATGCTCTGATCATTGAATGCTATTGTACATCTTGCTTGCTGCTCACTATGCAGTCATATATATGTGATTTATGATTAAATTTGATCATCCTAATTAATGTCCGAACTCTATCATGTCATAATCAATATAATTCATGTTATCTAAATCGATAGATTGATTACTAGTAATCTTTTGGCTGATTAATAAGTTATATTCATGATCTGTTAGCTTCTTTTCATAGCAAAGTTTGATTTAAGCTCAAGATCTAGTCTATATGATGTCATATATAATTAAGATTGCATTTTGTCATGGCGGAGATGGCCAAGAATAAATCTTGTGCAACTAGCCTTCTAAGAGCAATGAAAATCATACAAATCTATATGTACATGGTTAGATCAGCATTAAGAAATGGTTATGTTCAATTGTATATGCTGATTTTTGAACTTTTCATGATATATGGCAGAAACATTTGTTTCTTTATTAATGGCTTAAAGAGTTCAAATGGTTATATATTAATTAAGTCATTTAAATGCTTGTTATATCATGGTTTTGTCTTTATGTAATATATTGGAATTAAGTATAAATATATGCTTATACCGCAATATTTACAACAGATCCTTCCTGTGGCTATTGCAAGTGTTGGTAGCTTATTTCCGGTAATAAACTATATGAAGAACAAGCTAAGGAATAGCATGGGAGATCAATATTTGAATGCTTGCTTGGTTACATTCATTGGGTTCAAGTTTTTTTCTACAACTTACTGATGGTGATGCAATAAACCTCTTTCAAAGCATGAAGGATTATTGTGGCAAGCTCTGATTTAAAAAAAAACAATAGTTCATGATGTCGGTTGTAGTATAAAACAGTTCATGATGTTGGTTGTAGTATAAACATGTGATTTGTTCCATTTGAATTTTTATATTGGAATGTACCACTAACTTAAGTTCGCACTTTTATTGTCAAAATCCTAACTCTGTCACTAGAAGTTGTGACCTGTGGGTTGTAAGACTTAAAATAATTACATGTAGGGATGGAGGGAGAGGTGAGCTGACAGGGGGCTTGCCCCCTTCATGTTAGGTGACACACAATAGTTACTATGGCTTTTACTGTTTGGCCCTGTAGCAGCACATGTTTTTAAATCTAGCACTGTGACACACAAATATGTAAAAATAAGTCCTTTCTCGAGCTCAGGAGGATAGGGAGGCAACACGTGTTACCTGCAGCGCCCCATTGAAGCTGATCGATGACACCGTGGCAACAACATCGAGTGTGGGAGGCCAGTGGTGAGCATAGCTGGCGATGGGCTCCACCGTCATGGCACACGAGTGCTAGAAGGCCTCCCACCTGGCAACTTCGGTAGGAGTTGAGGTATGGTTACGACTATGTTGTGCTCCTCTTGGCTATGTTGTGCTCCTCCTATCGTGTATTGGCTTCACTTGGCTCCTTTTGATTTTTGACCGTAACAGTGTGATCCGCACCTCTATACTTGACCCGACCACCGATGGCGACAGTGGCGAAGAAACCGATCCGCAGCGCCACCGATGGCGATGACGAAGATATTGTAGAACATAAAGAAAGACTATAGTGGAGCTAAGTGAGAGCAGAGATAAATTAACTTAAGATATACATAGGATAAGAAATGTCAGGACGAGTGACACCAAGATAAATAAAACTCTCAACAAGGTGATGATAGCAAGTAAAATCAGTAGAGGCTCACCATTAGTGCGTCGAAGATGAACATTAAGCTCCACAGTGTCGAAGAAGAAGTACAATCAAGAAGATCTTGGATATATTTTTCATGGGACAAGTAGAAACCTTCAGGCATAAAAATAACCTCAATCCTAAGAAAGTAGCGAAGATGATTCAGATCAGACATAAGAAACTACTCATTAAGATGCTCTTTGACAAAAATAATATACTAAGAATCATCTCCAATAATGATTATATCATCAATATATAAAAAGAAGAAGCATTCGACATCATCTCTAGTAATGATTATACCATCAATATATAAAAAAAGAAGCATTCGACCGTGAGGCGAAGTGTGAATAAAAAGGGCAGGATCATGAGAACAGGCAGAAAAACCAGCCATAATGATAACACAAGAGAAATGATCAAACAAAGCAAAAGGAACTTGCTTGAGGTTGGTGATCAACCATACCCTTAGAAACAGAATACCCCAGTGGTGGCAGCATGTAAACCTCCTCGCATATCTCACTATTGAGAAAAGCGTTCTTGACATCAAGATGAGAGGTGGACTATGCCCGAATAGATGCCACAGCAAGAAATATGCTAACAATGGTCATGTGAGCCACATAAGCAAAAATCTCATCATAATTACGACCATGCTCCTGCTGAAAATCATGTGCCATAAGACAAGCCTTGTAGCGCTCAAGAAAAACATCGTAACAGATATTAACCTTATAGACCTACTTGCACGTGATAGGAATAACGCGTAGGAAGAGCAAAAACAACCCACGTGCCAGCACGCTCAAGGGCAGCGATCTCCTCTGCCATCGCATGCTGTCACTCCTGATAAACAGCATCATCACGATAAGAAACCGGTTCAGCAAGAGCAACAGTAGTAAAACCAAAGTGCTCAGGAGGCCGAATATATTGGCAATCATAAAAAGCATATTAATGAGGAGAGGCCGAAGAAGATGTCCCATCAGAAGAAGATGGCGTATCAAAAGAATCCTCAACTCATGAACGACATGTGTAGCAGACAGGATAAGAATGAATAAGGCCCGAAGGAACCTCTGGAAGGGGTGCCAATGGCGAAGGAGGCGTTAGTGGTGAAGGCGGCATCGTGGCGATGAATCTAGGCTGGAGGCGATCACATTCAATCAACTTAGGAATTTTGTGGATCCCTTGTGCATTTGTTTCATTTGACTGTGGAGCTGATGTAAACTATCTTAATCTCGAAACTTATTAGCAAGTTATCTTCCATTATTAATTATTTTGTTTAGGTTTCAAGCCAAACACCTTGAAGTCCAATGCACGGCTAATTGCATAAATTTCCCTCTTTATTCTTTCACTAGTTTATAATAAGAGCTTGAGGAATACAGGAAAGCATAGAGCTCAATCTGGAGGGTCGCATGGTGGAGACGAGATTGCCAAAGGCAAAAAAACGTGCTAATGAATCTTCTAATTATCACCTACCTACAAAGAAGTCTAGGAAGGAAGCGAATAAACTATTTGCTGCACAAATATGTACTGATAGTAACAAAGGTCAACCTAACAATGATGCAATGACAAACCTCACCCAAAGCTCCGCCTCTGAGAGCACTAGTAGCTTATCTGAACCCTTCAGGTATATCGTGTCCACCAGTCAACAGTGCACTGGCCGGGATACCAGAATCGTAATGCGGCACCTGCTGCTGTCTATTTCCCTTTTCATATCTATCTGGAGTAACGTTTCCAGCGTTCATCATCCTCACCCAGGGGTGGTGCAGTTGATGCCGTATTTCGGGTTTCTTGGCAGTTGCAATGGCTTCCCTCGGTAAGTTACCCTGTCCCCCCCCCCCCGTTGTGAAGTGTACAGATGTTGCTTATGTTCTTGAATAGTGTCTCACTGATCTGAAGAAAGAATATGAGGCAAAGAATATACCAGTATCGATCATTGGGTGCTCGATGACTAACCCACCCGTGCGCAAAGAATTCAATTTTGGGTTCGCACTGAATCTGTGCACATCTGCCTACAAAATGGCCATACTCTGACAAAACGCTAAGTTGCATGTTATATACGATTATGCGTAATGCCACGAGATTTAATATTTGCAACACTTCAGGCTCTCTAACCAACGAAATTTGACACACATCCTACAGAGTCTGGAATACCTATCCGTAATTTCTATTATTATGACTTCCTTTTCAGAACATGTAAAAGATTTGTGCATCTCCGCAATAAGAAGGAAAAGAACTATCCATCTACTACGGTTAACTGATTATCTCACTGTAGATTTTATGTACTCCATCCGTTTAAGTTTATAAGATATATTCTTTTAATAGTCTCATCCATAAATATAAAATGTATTTCATACACCAATATAAAATTAGTGTTATGTTCTTTCTATATCTCTAATAAGTATTTAACTTTATTTCATATTCTCTATATACATTGAATATAGTGCATCCAGGAGCAGTTCACTGTCCACGTTCAGTGAATCTGAATGCGCTAGCTCATCAATCGGAATTTTAATCAATTATGTCATATATATATATATATATATATATATATATATATATATATATATATATATATATATATAGTTGAGTAAGTTTGGGCTCTGTTTGTTTTAGGAGTATACGAGTCCTTAAACGTAACTAGGGTAAACAGCTAGCTAGCTGTATCTTACGCGGTATATTTTGTGTGCGATTTGCTCCTCTTTTAATTTGTCCTAACAAGTAACAAGTGGTATATTAGAGCTATTTTGTCGCAACAAAAAGCAAAACTACAACACTGTGGACACAAAATGGAATGACGTGCATTAATTCCAGCAGGACTTACAAAGGACGCATATATCAATACAGATTGACACGCTGAATGCTAGCTAGCTCAAACACAAAGAAACCAAAAAGAATCCAAAATCGACGAAGAACTAAAGAAACACAAGCTAAAACACAACAAATGCATGCAATAACAATTGCGTGCCGGCTAATGCAGAGACGTTCAAAGCTTCCTCCCAGGCCCATTCTTGTTGACGAAGGCGTGCCCAATGCCTGGACTGTGCCCCGGAATCGTCGGACGGACGTCATCGACGTCGACCATGGGGGCTTTATCGCCGTGAATCTCTGACGAGGGAGACACAGCGCCCTCGACCATTCCCTTGGGGACAGCTCCATTGCCATGCGATAGCAAGTATCTCCCGTGATCGGGCAACGGCCTGCCCTGAGAAGCCAAGATCTGAGAGAATAGAACTAAAACTAGTACTAGTGCACAAGTGTAAGTGCTAGCAATGTTCTTGTTAAATGCCATTTCACACTTACACCTAGACTACACTAGATAGCAAGCTAGCTAGAGGCTTCTAATTACAATGAACTTAAGAGAGAGAAGCTACCTTATGTGTTGGTTGATGCACTCCATGCCCCTCCTAGATATATATAGCATCTGGTGTGTGTGGCACTATTTTTTTGAGGCTGGCGACAGACAGCGGAGACGTAAATGTGGACACGCACACCATTTTAGACTCTGGAAGCTGTTTAGAGAAGCGGCTTAGAGAAACTACTTAGAGAAACCACTCTGTTTGTTTTACCTTTTAAAAAAGCCGACGCCAAAAGTCAAAAAGAACATATCCTGTATCTATGGCTACATGTATTGTAAAAAGACAAAATTAAGACACTAGACAACGCTTGCTATCACAGAATTAATGAATGTATAATTACAAATGTACAGTGGGTAAGTACAAACAAACGAATTAATTAGGAGGTAAACAACGACAATGCAACGAGCTAGCGCTCGAGGAAGGAATCTTGAGATGCAGACATGCAGTTGGAATCTCCTCCTAGGGCGGCCGGAGGCTCAATGTGAATCTTGGACATACTCTCTCTACCACTTCACTGATGAGAGTTAATTACAGCTAATTGGTACTGTCCAATTGTCCATGCCTGAACTTTACACACTAAATATGCACCTTCACATGACATCCGGTATCATAGATATAGTGACAAAGCCAGAAATAAAATTGAAGATAGGTTGAATCATTTATAAAACTAAACTAAGTTGACACAAATATATAGTCTTTTGTTCTTATGGAATTTTAAATTCATATAGAAATTGCACAATTGAAGACGAACAATGAAAAATAGATAAATACAAAGTAGGTATCTCGATAATAGAAATCGCATATCTAAAAAATATATAATTATTCTACCATGAGTGCGGAGTAGAGATAAATCACTTGTGTATGAAACATATCAAAATTAGTGATATAATAGATAATTATGAATGGCATTGAAAATTTAGATCATATAAAACATACCACAGATAAGCTAATTTGAATCACGAGATGATTTTTGAATCACAGGGTAAATGCATTCTAAGAGACTTCATACCTTGGAAGCAGTTTATGATTTTATCATCATCAATGTTTCTAATGATCTTTCGCTCGGTGTAGCATACCATCAAGTCTTTGAGCCACTCATCCGCTACCTTATTGCGCAAATCTATTTTGATAACATTCATTGCCGAAAATATTCTCTTAACTGATGTCGTTACCACCAGAAGTATGAATGTCAACTGATGAGGCGATATACCAACTTGAATTGCTTGCGAAATAGTTACACAAAGTTCGTTTATCTATTATAGCAAAATCTATAAATAAATTATTAATTTTTGTCAATACAAAACTATAAATATATGAATAAATTATAAGAACTAAGCTATCTATATACACTGAAAGTCTAAACTCTAAACTCTAAAATACTAAATTGAGAAGGAAGTAAGGAACTAAGAAAGTAAGAAAGAATAGCTCGGTCGGTTAGCCCAGTCCACTATCTAGGTTTGGTCGGGCTCACTCACTGGCTTAGCTCTCCCCTCCTAAATCCTAATATCCTCACTTCAATATCTGAGAGGTCACTCTCAAGTCTTCATTCTCAGTCACTCTCTCAAGTCTCAAACTCCACAATCTTCAGTCTTCACTTCCTCTTCTCCAAGACTCCAACGTGGGGTGCGGCTGCGCAGCTTCGGCAAGGGCACACGGCGGCACGGTGCGCCTGCCGCAGCGCCGCCCACACTCACTGGTGGTGGGTTGTACCTCACTGTCCTGGCTCTGCTCCCCCTCGCCACCCAGGTTTGGCTCCCCCGCCCGCAGATAGCCTCCCCTTGGTGGCTCGCAGGTAGCTCGACCCTCACCACGCATCCGTGTCCCCGGCCCCGTACCCTTCTACGCTCGCCTCGCCTGGCCGCCCCGCCGCCTCGGTCTAGTTCCCCCCACCCATGGATCAAACTCTCCTCAGCCATCGGCTCGGCCCTCGCCACCAGATTTGGCTCCCCCTGCCCCAGTCCTCCCTTCTACTCGCTGCCTCACCTGGTTGCCCCTACCCCCTTTGTGTTGTGCGCAAATAAGAAAATCCAATTGCTAATTTGCTACGGTTTGTGAGTTAGAGTTAGCGTATTGGTAGGCCGGTGAGATGGATTTGTTGGGCCTCTTAAGGGCAGTGAGTTGACCACTTGACTAGGTATTTTTTTATTTTAGTTTTTCTTTGCATGTTGCTGCTATTGGTTCTCTCCATCTCAAGGTCGTCGTCACCAGTCTCCTGCTCGCCGGCCACCCACAGGGAGAGGGGGGTTTCGCCACCAAGGGAGGGTAGGTTGAAACCTAACTAAGCCTCTCCCTTAGCTTCACCCCTGCATAGATATGCTTCTCGAGCTTTGTGGTAATGTTTGCCCTTCATGTTCCTGAAGTACCAATGTTGGGCTCAAGTTGCATATTGATTAGGACTAAAACCAAAGGTAATGTCATCTCTAGTGGCTCTTAGAATGTACTTAGGGCCATCATTTGGAGCAGACAAGGTAGACAGGCTAATGTAAACGACACAGAGCCAGTAGCCTGATGTTGTCATTGGAGCTGAATACACACACGCACGCACGCATATACATACATGTGTGTGTATGTATATATATGTTACCTAGCTACTTGCAGGATCTAGATAAACATAGGGATAGCCTTTCATGACAACAACACAGTGAGCACACATATGCGTGCACAGCCTAGCTAGCTCCTGGCCATACGACAAGTAATTTTGGAGAACTAGCTGGGCTTATGGCTAGCCAGCGAAGCTGCTTATATGAACTGGTGATGCATGCACAGCGTCGATCGATGCTAGCTAGCACGTGATGCATGCACGCGCGCGCCGTCAGTTTGGAGTGGAGCCGCATGCATGCGCATGTCCACCAGCACTCGAGGCACGACTTCCGATGGAATATTCGAGGGGTTGGGATTCCATCGAGGGTTGGAACTGTGGTTATGTATGTACCTTTGGAGAGAGCTCCATGGATTTTTTTTATTTATGACTTATTCTAAATAAATAAGGCAGTTTTTTATTATATTTTTAAAACGATTTATTGAAAGTCTTTTTAAGATGACTTATTGGTTTATTAGCATTCCATTCGTTTACATAAGTGCTCACTCTAGGGTCAAAAACTATTAGCCACAACTATAAGCCACAGCAAAAAATAATGGATCCAAAATTCTCTGATACTTTCAACTAACATTTCGTCTGATAAGTACCTCATGCAAGCACTACTAGCTGTTATGTCCCCCTCCTTATTCTCCCCGTTTGCCACTGAACAATGTCAATACATCAATGGAGTGATATCTATCTCTACACACACACACATACACACATATAGGAAGCTTTTTTCTACTCCCGGGTGTAGTTACTCTCTATGCCGTATATCACAAAGTATGGAGTATCTAACGCAACTAAGGGTATATATGTGTAGTATATGAGTATATAAGACCATCTAAGTGGTATGTATGCTTTTATGGTGGTATGTATAGCTTTTTGAACATACTCCTTTTTATATACGAATATGAAAGTATTAGAAAAAAATGCCAAAAACCATATGCTCTTGCAATTTTTTTATGTGGTTTGCATTGGAGTATCTTAGAATTAGTATATAATTATATCTAAAGTGCACTGCTACAGACAGGCCTATCACAGACGGTTCGGAACCGTCATCACAGACGGTTTTCGAACCGTCTGTTTTTATCTGTCAGTGATAATAGGTGGTTATCACAGACGGCTCTCGAGCCGTCTGTGATAACTCACATTACAGACGGTTTTTGCAAACAACCGTCTGTGAAAGTCGACTATCACAGACGGTTGTTTGCAAAAACCGTCTGTGATAGCAATTGCAACAGCAGTTTTATTTGTCGTTTTTTGGCTAGCCTCAAGATATGCTAGCCATGCCCTCTGAAAGCAAGCAACAAGATTACAACATATATATACACTGTGTAACAAGATCACATACATTGCGGATACGGATCGACAAAAGAATCACGTACAATTTTGCAACTAAAAGTTACACAGATAAGTTAATTGCAACTGATCAGTGAATTACAAATGTAACAAACGTCCAACAGATGACATACAAATATAGAATGAAAATCGTCACACTGTTCTGACTAATGTTTGATTAAGCACACAACTGAGTGATTTGTACAATTAAATCTAATGTTTCAACATATAATGATCACCATTGCCGGGGTAGAACTCTCCAGCCTTGTTTATACACTGTGCTAGTAAGAACCCGGAGAGTGTTGCACGAATTTCGACGAGTTGTTCAAGATCATATGTACTTACGTCGAAGTCCACCCGCTGTCGCTAGGAGCAATAAGTCATTAATTAGCATGTGTGTGTATATATACATATATAATCAAAAAATAATAATTATTGCAAGAACATGACAAACCTCTGGATTATTGATCTTACTATCCACGATTTTCTTCATATGGCGGCAAACGTAGAATCCACATACGTTGCCCTGTAGTTGCTGATGACACTGCAAAAATTGCATTACGTACATAGGTATTGTCAATTCTAGAGGTATTATAACAAAGTGTGATATAGGATTGTTGTGTTGTAGCGGGTACCGGAAATCGCGTGTTGTGTCGCAGCGTGTCACTAGATTTGTCGTGTCTTCCTCCGTGGGCAACATAAGCGGCAAACGACCTACGTGATTCAAAAAAGTTAGCCTCGGCCGTTGCAAACGAAAGAAATATTACAATAAAGTTATGTATGGAGGAAATGAGTTACTTGTTAAGTACTTCTTGCACACGACTGAAGTCGTGGTTACTCCTAAGTAGGGAATCAAGGTATATTACCTTGCTCCACTTTGGTATAATCACAATCAGAATCCAGTGTTGCCTAGTCATGTACACACCATAGTGATTAATCTTAAGTTCATGCTGCATGTAAAGTACAAATAAAACATATGTGGCAACTAGTGAAGCACTTACCCTTGGTTGAAAGGAAACATGACGTACTCCTTGTCGATGTGAGTAAGCAATCCCTTCGTTATGTAATCTTGCACGAAGGATTCATTATCTTTGATAACTGGATCGGAGACCAAGTGAGGGTCGAGAAAACCCACCGGTTGTCGCGATCGCCGGACTCCTTGGATCATGCATCTATACATAAGGAAAGAGTAATGACATTTATCGGTATAACATGAATGTAGAACTTCATTGTACAGTACACTTACAGTGTCCACCAGCGTAAAAGCGAGGCGTCGAGATTGAATAGTAAAAATAAGTCATTGAATGTCACGATGATGTAGCCTGTGTCGTGGAGGAAATGCTGCTCCATATATTTCACAGTGAATGCACTCTACCGGTTTGGCTTCATGTTGGACTTCTCCATGTACCAGGCATGCAATGTATTGCAAATCATGCCAAGCCTGGGTAATTGTGACTCAGGGATCAACGACACTCCTAGAGTGAACTTCCATGGCACGGGAGGCTTATTTTTCTTCCCTCGAGTCTTATAGCCTCGCTTACGATACGTTCTCGGTGGCGTCTCGGCGGGAGCCGATGCAACAAAGCCCAACCGAGTGGAGGTGGAGCCATCGGAGCCGATGTGACAGGTCTAGGGCGATGTCCCTCTTGGGACACTGGAGGTGGAGCCACCGGAGCCGATGTGACAGGTCTAGGGCGATGTCCCTCTTGGGACACTGGAGGTGGAGATTGTGGCACGGACAAGTCGAGGGCAATGTCCCTCTTGGGCCACTAAACGAATGTGTGGACAGCATCCCCTAATGTCTTAATCTCTTCGTTTGGGGGCTTCTCAAGAGGGACGGTGTTAAAAATATCATTAATCATGTCCACCGACCTTTATGAAACCGGTCTCTACTTGTACACCGTGCACCAACAGACTTGACAAAGAATGGATACACCATCCCCGCCCAACAGAACGGGAATAGAGCCAATAAGCCTAACTCTGAGGATGCAAGGCATGGGCACCTACATAACGACACAAAATGAGTTAAGGCGTCCACCAGAGAGATCTATGCAGCATTCTAAAGAGGTGTATTACCTGAATGTCATCGATAGGTAAGTGGGCGTCGCTATGTTCAGTATTTGGTGTGGACGCACATCTACTGCGACGTTGAGGGGGACTGGGTACCGCAGTAGTAGGAGTAGTAGGGGTGGGTTGCGATTGGTTGCGGACTTGTCTCAGTTCTTCCCTCAATGAATCTATCTCTCTACGAAGTGAGGCAGTCTGCTCTTGAAGTGAGGTAGATAGTTGTTCCTGAAGTTGAGCACGAAGCTCCTGTTTCATTTGGTCGTTGCGGTACGCCTTGGATATCTTCCTACTCCTATATGTCTCAGAGTAATCTGGAAATCCGTACTTCTAAGATACGTAAACCCCTAAGCCTCGTGTGCGACCTGGGTGCTCCTTGTTTCCCAGGGCCTGTGATAGTAAATCTCTCTCCCTGTATTCTTGAAAGGTTCCACGAGAATATTCGGTAGTCAATGATTGCTGCAAGAGGCAATTAATCATGTTATTTTTGAACCCATGAAGTTCAAGAGGTGTTAACAACTATATAGTTTAACTTATCTTACCAAGCGTTGGGACACTTCCTCATCTGCGAGGTTTTTGAAAGAGACACCCAAAGATGTGGTTGATGACCTCGCTCTTAACCAGTTTCGAGCACGCTCGTTTGCGATCCCGGCAAATGGTGGGGAGGCCTCCGATCGGAGTGCGACCTCGTCCTGCATCCTCCACTGCGGGATTTTACCCGCGTACCCAGCGGTGCCAAGTCTGTGAGGGTGAGTGTTTTGTGATTGGATAGCCTTATGCGCCGCACTTTGTTGTTCAAATTCAGCCGTTGTCTTCATCTGCACAAAGGCCTCCCATGCTTCCGGCGACACGAAAGGATACTTTGTGAAGGGCGTAAGATCCTTGGCCACGTACCGCGTCATAAGAGTGCTCTTAAAATTCTTCCATGCTTTTCCCATTGCGAGGAGAGCGTGTCGTCGCACGAGTCCCTGTACTTCTACTGGGATCTCGAACGAATGTGTAACTTCCTCCCATAGCTGATTTTTCTGATCGTTTGACAAATCTCTCCAGTTGCTATGGTGATGGGGACCCATTCCCTTCCAATTATCCCACAGGTACTCCGAAATGATGCAATTGCTTTCTTCGATTGTAGAGGGACCCCATCCGGAGAGACCACCGTGATGGTCATTCGGCCATCTGGCCTTTTCGATACTCCTCAGCCACGCTTAATTTTCCCAATCTTGGGAGCGTGAGACCCAGATGACGACGACGAAGCCTGTGAGGACGTCATCTCTCTTCTAAGAAACAAATAACTGCAGTGTCTCACTAGCCTGTGAGGTGTGGGCCTAAACAAAGTTTTATGAAGCAAATAACACAAACTAGTGTATCGAGTTCATTGAAACCGATACACTAGAATGTGTTACTAGCTTCATACCCTTTGAAGGTCTATGTGGCATATATTTTTGGATGACTATGTGGACGCAGTGAGGTGTGGTATATCTCTAGCTATAGCTAGCTGCTAATAATTCATATATAGCAATATAATTCTAGTATGATTATGTGAGCACAAAGATGACATCAATCGAAATACAAATGTCATAACATGTATGTAATATATGAATTGAACATACCATTTGAAATATAACACATCCAAATATAAATGACAAATGAATTTAACATATCCATCAATCCAGCATGTGTAAATTCGGCCAGCATATATATCAATATGACAATGTAGCATATATATCAATGTGACAATGTAGCATATATATCACTATGACAATGTAGCATATATATCAATATGACAATGTAGCATATATATCACTATGACAATGTAGCATATATATCAATATATGAAACATGAATAACGTATCTTCATTATTCTATATGAAACATGAAACAACTAGCTACATGAAACAAATCTAAAACCTAGCTAGAGTCTGGGGAGGAGGGCACCGGAGTCGCGGGAGGAGGGCGTCGGGCTCGCGGGGGAGTAGGGAGCTAGAGTCGGGGGCAGGATCCGGGCCTGGGGTAAGGAGCGGCGTCGGGGAAGGAGGGCACCGGAGTCGGGGGAGGGAGCGGCGTCAGGAGGGAGCGTCGGCGTCGGGAGGGGGCGTCGGCGGGAGGGCGCAGCGTCGGGAGGGACCGGCGGCGACGGCGGCGTCGGGAGGGAGCGTCGGCGGGAGGGCGCGGTGTCGGGAGCGACCGGCGGCGGTGTCGGGAGCGACCGGCGGCGGCGTCGGGAGGGAGCGTCGGCGGGAGGGCGCGGCGTCGAGAGCGACCGGCGGCGTCGGGAGGGTAGGGTGGCGCGAGATATCAGGGGCGCTAGAGATCTAAAGTGCGAGAGTGCGGAATCTGTGCCCTAGTTGGGGGTATTTATAAGGAACACTATCACAGACGGTTCTAGAAATAAACCGTCTGTGATATGCTACTATCACAGACGGTTCTAAGTGTATAACCATCTGTAATAAGCATTTGCCCACTGCTTGTCGATCTGTAATAAACCTTTGCCGGCTGGCTGTTGTAACTACACTACCAGCATTCAATAAGACCTGTCACAGAGTGTAATGAATATAACTACTCCTACCAGCATGCAAATTCACAAATACAGTTCCTGAGTCATTTTACAATTGCAATAAAACATATATAGTTACATTTATTACACATAGCTATTTTATTTTAAATAAAGCCCTTCAGGATGATCGACACGCATGTAGCTTGTTTCATCGCCTTGTTCTTCCTCGAGCCTGATGCTGTCTCCGAATGGAGGCAAATCATCAAATTGATTTTACTCTTCCTCATCCACAACATTCTCAACTCCGACAATCCTTCTTTTTCCCTGAAGAACTACATGGCGCTTCTTATTTGCCGGGTCGGTTACATAAAATACTTGAACAACTTACCTTACGAGTACGAATGGTTCGTCTTTGTATCCTACACATTCGATGTCCACGGTAGTGACACCGTACTTGTCGACCTTTACACCCCGTGGGAGATGGACCCAACGGCACTGAAATAGAGGAATCTTGAAAATTACGTAGTCAAGCTCCCAAATCTCCTCTATAAGCCTGTAGTACGAGCTTGGGCCAGCGGTACTGACGTGCGCATCATAGGCATCTATGCGGACACCTGAGTTCTGCACAGTGCTCTTTTTATCCTGATCTGTTGTATAAAATGTGTAGCCATTAATGTCGTATCCTTGCCATGTCACAATTGTAAATTTTGGCCCTTTTGCCAACCATTGTAGTGTTTCACTTGACGACCTGCTAGTCAATTGTGCCTTCAACCATTCGTTGAACTGACGATTGTGTTGTCTCGTGATCCAAACTTCGATCGCTCGCATTCTCTTGACGTAGCATGTCCTTGTGCTCTTCAATATATGGGGTCACTTCACTCATGTGTTGTAAAACTGTGAAATGGGCTTGAGCATACGTATTTTGATCCGGAGTTATTGCTTTCCTTCCGATAGTCCCGATACCCTCTAACCTCCCCTCGTGACGAGATACAGGTACACCTATCGGATCGACCTGAGCCATGTAGCCGATGCAGAATTCAATGACCTCTTTTGTTGTATAACCTTCGATGATGCTACCCTCCGATCGAGATCGATTGCGTACATAGGACTTGAGAATTCCCATGTACCTCTCGAAAGGGTACATATGACGTAGAAACACGGGGCCGCATATTTTTATCTCTTTCACAAGGTGGACAATGAGATGGACCATGATATCAAAAAATAATGGAGGAAAATACATCTCTAGATGACATAGAGTTGTCACCACCTCGGTTTGCAGAGCATCTAGTCCATCGGGATCAATGACCTTCTGAGCAATTGCGTTAAAAAAATAACACAGTCTTATGATTATCACTCGAACCTTGTTCGGCAAAATACTTCTAATTGCAACAGGTAGCATTTGTGTCATTAGCACATGGCAGTCGTGGGACTTCATTCCAATTAATTTCAAATGTTCCATGGAAACAATTTTCTTTGTGTTGGTGGAGTGACCGGATGGAACTTTGACACCATGTAAGGACTGGCACAGTTCAGTTCTCTTGGACTTAGACAGAGTGGAGCAAGCTGGGGAAAGATATGTCCGACCTTTATCGGTCTCTATCGGTGCTAACTCGGTCCTGATGTTCATAGCGACCAAGTCACGTCTTACGTTAACACCATCCTTAGTTTTATCAGGAATGTTCAATAAGAGACCAATCAAACTGTCACATACATTCTTCTCTACGTGCATGACATCGACGCAATTGCGAACTTCTAAGTGCTCCCAATAAGGCAAGTCCCAAAATATTGACCTTTTTTACATGTTCTTCCTCAATTTACGCCCCTTTCCAAGCACAACGTTTATATCATTGACCATATCATACACCTCTTTCCCGCTAAAAGGTCTTGGTACTGAGTCATATTCTTTTTTTCCATCAAATTGTTTTTTCATCTTGCGGTATGGGTGATACTTTGGAAGGAACCCACGGTGACACATGTACACAGTTTTATGCGAGTTGTTCAACCACATACTCTCGGTATTGTCTAAGCAGTGCGGACACGCTTTGGCTCCTTTTGTGCTCAACCCTGACAGGTTACCAAGGGTAGGAAAATCATTAATGGTGCAAAACAACATAGCGCGTAGAGTACAGTTCTCTCGTTTGTCCGCATCCCATACATGTACCCCTTCGTTCCACAGTATTGCAAGATCTTCTACCAATGGTGCTAGGAACACATCAATATCGTTGCCAGGTTGCTTCGGCCATCCATTACAAAAACATATATACATAATTAAAAGTAATTGAGTACTAACCTCTGATTAGGTCACTAAGAAGATGGCGATATATTTTCACCCCCGAACTCCCAAAAGCCGGCCGCCTTGCTCCACCGACGCAGCGCATGCAATAAAAAAACAGATCTGTCGACACCGTCCAAGTCCAAGTATTAATAGGGCAATTATCACAGACGGTTATTAACACGCATGCGTCTGCGAAAATTAGTATCAAAGACGGTTTGTTATACGAACCGCTCGTGATAGTAGAGACATCACAGAGCGGTTAGTGTTAATAACCGTCTGTGAAGTGTCACAGACGGTTATTAACACTAACCGTCTGTGAACTATCACAGACGGTTATTAACACGAACCGTCTTTGATGTCTCAATTATCACAGACGGGTCGTGTTAATAACCGTCTATGATAGTATGATAGCCGGGTGGTAGTATGAGCCGTCTGTGATAGTTAGGCACAGACGGTTCCGTATGAACCGTCTGTGATTTACCTGTCCAGTATAGCCTGTTTTGTAGTAGTGGTGATAAAGGAGTAGATGGTATATCATAGGTGGGAGTAGCTGCACTCATTAGTAGAATGAATTTTTACTATACACACACACACACACACATATATATATATATATATATATAACTGTGATACCATGGTGTCTTGACACCATGATTTAAAATAGATATTATTGAAACTAGAGTTGCCTTTTTATGATAGTTTATTTGTAGGTATTTGCTGATATATATATATATATATATATATATATATATATATATATATATTAGCAAAGCATGTGATAAAACAATGTTGAAAATAATTTGAGTATATTTTCCAATGTATGTGTTTCATTTGATTTGTTATACATGGGTATATATCTTAAAACTGATTTTTTTAAAAAATATAGGCAAATTTGGATTGAATCCGTGCATTTAAAACCATGGTGGCCTACACCATGGTATCCCATTTTAGCATTATATATATATATATAAATATATAAATATATGTATATGTATGTCTGCACACACACACACACAGATATATATATACATACATACATACATATATATATACATATATATATATATATATATATATATATATATATATATATGTGTGTGTGTGTGTGTGTGTGTGTGTGTGTGTGTAATGCAAGATATATCCAAGTGAAGCTCCATGCCTCTTTTAGCATAAACCCAATTTGTTAATATACTAATTTAGTTAGATTTCAAACTTATGACTTGGCTATTTTTACATTAAAACCAATATATATTTTTGAGTCAAGTTTATCATGAAAGCAAAATCTCTCTGCTTTCACTTTTATTTTGAGTTGGTTGTCACAATTATTACCAATTTATTATTTATTTGTTTATGAAAACTACGTAAGTGTTACATTTTTACACTTTTTCTCATGTCTGAGGGCACGACTATTCGAATATATTTTTAACACTATGCAGAGGTTATACAACTTTGCCCATAAAATATGATTAACTCATAATGTTGGCCACTACACGCTTCCATAGGCATGCGACTGAGAAAATCATAATAAGGCTTTTACAATGTTTAGCTCTGATGCTTACTCCCACTCCAGGGTTAATCCTCAACACTGGCGATAGTGACCGCTCCCTTCCCGGGTTACACCTCACCTCTAGAACGTTCCCACCCCGGACTGTGTTTTCAATGAGGGACCCAATTGTTAGGGAGTCTATGGCCCTTCTCGATAAAATCCATAAGGGTAGTGACCATTACGGGTCACTCCCACCAATCACATGAGAAATCTAGAAATCCACATATCAATCCAAGAGCATAGAATTCACACCAGAGCTAAGCAAATTAGTGGGCTAGGTTTGTCCCATAACCAAACTTGTGGTTGCATGAAAAAGATGAGCACAAGAATTCAGTCCTTAAGCGATTCAGGCAAGACCAACCACAAACCCAAAGCTAGTATAATCCCTGCATAGCTATTCAAGATAAGACACATACAATCCCTACACGGCTCATTCAAATATGACACGTGCAATCCTTGCATGTCCATTCCAAAAATGACATGTGCAATCCCTGCATAGTCAAACCAATATGCGCAATCCCTGCACTGGCCTTTATCCAACCACTCGTTAGAGTCTCCACCATTTTAGAAAATATTTTCTATTTCCAGTTGTAACCCATGTTACCATTATTTTCATGTTTTCAAGTTCAGTTGGCAATATTTGTGTCATACTTTATTTTACCACTACGGTATTTCTAAGCACAACTATAGTCTACAAGAGTTTAACCAATGGTGGAGTTATCATTATTTGTAAGTATCCTAGGGCGACATGCGAAGGGAATATCAAATAATCAATGAGAGGGAATATAAAGTATCAAGTGCATGGTATAACTAGACATTCAACCTTTAACATATCATTTTAACAAATATCATAATAAGAATGCATGTATATTTGAAAGTAAAATATTGCATTTGAAAACTAGGTTCAATATGATCAATTATAAGGACTTTCCTTCATCCGAAACATTAAAGTTTATACACGCGAATCATCCACATTCAATCAAATATTCAAACAAAATTCAAATAAACTCCAAAAATTGTGATTCTAGTACTGTTAGAAATGTTTTGAATTTGGATGAATTTAGGAATAAAAATCACTAGATTTGGGTTTGAAATGAAGAGGATATGGACTTTCAAAATTTGAACTGAAGCCACCATGGCCTTCGACTGAGCCCCTTCTTTCCCCTCCGCCCTCCCTTTTCTGAGCGCCGCTCCATCTGCCTCCCCACCTCCCGCATTCCACATCCACCTCCCTAGCCATTAAACGTTACCCATTTCTTCTTCGATTAGTAACCGCCACCCACCTCCCCACAAAAACTGGCAAGCAATTAACTACTGGTCACTACCTCTAGCCCCTATAAAATGCCACCCTGAGCACCCCCTCCCTTCACTCCAGCCCACTCGGCGTCCTATTCTTCCCCTCCATGCCTGAGCTCTCCCCTCGCCGTGTCCTCTCTCTTCTGCGCTAGTGAGCTCAATAGACAAGAAATTCTAGCCACCCCGGTCACCCTCATGCCCCACCGAACAGTCCTCCGGCTTCACTGCATCTTCGCCAAGCTCGTCCACCTTTCGGCTAGGCTTCTTTGCCACCAGAGCGCCATTGCGCCAAAGCCAAGCCGCCTCCGCCGCCCATCCTCACCATAGGTCATCGTCAATCATCGCCGAACACCGCCGAATGTAGCCTTGGACTCCCCAGCATCTCCTCTCTCTTTTGCACCACCCCTTGGCAGCCACCACCCATCGGACCACCACCGTTGCCAGCTTTCATGCGCTGCCTCTTGCCGGACTTGCCACATTAGCACAACGACTGATGTGGTTGGTGATGTGGTGAAAATTTAAAAGCAACTAAACTCTATAAGAATTTATGGTCAAAATGAATCTATTATATTTTTATTTAGCTTCCTTGCATTTTCTAGAATTTTGAGGAATTTTCTTAGATTTATTTGGATTTTTCTGTTATTTTCTAGTCTTTAATTGCCTTTCTCAGGAATTCTGAGAAATGAAAACAAAATTTTAAAAATGAAATCTCCACCCACATCCGGCCACCCACCCTATTCCTTCTCTCACCCCACCCCCTCTCATTAATAGGCGGCCCACACCCGACATCTACCTCCCGCACCCCTCCCTTCTTTCTCCCTCCCCGCGCACAGCTGCTGCAGTCGTTCGGCCGCCTCGCCCTACCTGGCCACCTCCCCTCCGCAAGTGCGCCGCCCATGCCCCTACCCTCTCCCACATGTTCCATACCCACCTCCACCACACCCAACACTCGCTCAACCTTATCTCCCCGCAACACTTGCCATTTCTGCAATTGTGGTTAGCTCACCGCTCAGCTACCCCGCCCCTATAAAGCCCCTCTCCCTAGACTCCCCTCACTTGGCACCACCTCTGTTCGCTCTCAATTTCACCCTCCGCTCGCTCAAGCTCACCCGCACGGCACTTCCCCTCCGCTTCACCGATGAAGCCCCGGTGAGGAATTCTAGTAGGCTCAGTCGACCTCGCGCCTTGGCATCCCCACCGCTGGCATCACCACTTCAAGATGAGCCTCAGCCAACTCAGTGTCAACCATGAATATTGCCGGAGCGCCGTCCCACCGGAGGGCCGAACCGCGCCACCGCTTCACCTCGCCGATGACCGTCCTCAGTCATCCTCTCGCCTCGCGCAAGATATGGATCGAATTGCCTCGCCCCCTCTTCTTATTTCACGCCTTGTCGGCCATCGCCACTCATCGGAATGCTGGCGAACCATAGGTTCCCATGTGCCACCACTGGCGGCAGCGATAGCTCAGCGCCGAGCCCACATGGATGCTAGATTGCGCTCGGTGGCGTGCCACCTCGACGAGTCCAGCCACACGAGCGCCGCACAAGCACCCGAATGCCTAGTCAGCAGTCCATGCCACCCGTACGCACACATGGCCGACATGTGGCAGCCAACTCAGTAGGTTTGACTAAGCCAGTGCCACGTTGCAGCCACATCAGCATCTAGCACCACCTATGCCATGTCATCAGCCACATGGCAGCCATGTCAACAAATTATGCCTTGTCAGCTGTCACGTGGAGGGCCGACATCATCATAACATCATAAATATGATTTTCTAGTAGAAAAATAATTCGGTCGAAAACTAAATACCCTACCGACGTCATAATTCTGAATTCCCTTTAGAAAAATAACTCCCAAAATTTCTTGCTGATGTCATTAATGTCATTTTTCTTTAGAAAAATAATTCCAAAAATTCAACTTTTTCTTTTTATTAGGATTTAAACTTCTAGAGTCCCGTTCTCCTTCATCCTAACTCTGATTGACCCCATTCAAAATTCATCTAAAATCGAGATCTATCTAAATTTGCTGTGTTTTCAAATTTTGGACTTTATTTAAATTTTATTTGAATTTAGTGGGTTATTTTCACATGTAGACTGCGACGATTCTGGAGAACTTTATGACGACGATTCGCATCTGACTACAGAGCAAGGCTGGTCATACATACTTGATTATGTTGATACCAATTGTATAAATAAATTTATGTTACTTTTAAATTATATTACATGCTTAATTTCTATTCATCGTATTTCAATTCTAGTTTTAACTTTAGTTAAAACCCATTTGTTATGACACCTTTGACTTTATAAATTCATGTACCTTGTCGCCATATATTAAAAACTCTTGTTAGCACACTAATATGGCTAGAGAATTTTCTTTGTTGCAAATGCTTAGACCTGCATAGTTATAACTCTAGGATTGGGAAACTTTTTCACATAAAATGATAAGCCTTTAAAATGTATTCTTGACTTTGGTGGATCAAGAAGGTCTATGGAATATTTTAAAATAAAACATGGTTTATACTTAGGTCATGGATATAGTGGTGGGTGCTTGCTAGTATAAGTTGTAGCTTGGTGGCTCGATGTGGATACTAGGCACAAGGGGGATGTGGATAGAGCCTAAATCAATTAAGGGCCGATCTGTGAGCTGCTGCTACTAAGCCTAATTGTATTACCACAAGACTTGTATAGGATAGTCCTAGCTAACAAATTAGGGGGTCCCAGCCTGAGTCTCGGCTAAATGTGAGCGCGACATAGGCCATGAAAAGTCTCATATGGCGGAGGGGGGCTTGATCTGGTGGATTTCTTATTAGGGTGAAACCTTAGTAGAGGCGTGGTCGGGTTAAAGGCTTAAGCTTTATAAGGGCCTTGTTATGGTTACTCAGTCGCATGCCCAAGGAAGCACGTAATGGTCGACACAATGAGTTAATCATATCTTGTGGGTAAAACTGTATAACATCTGCAGAGTGTATAAACTATCCTGGATAGTTGTGCCCACGGTCATGGGTAAGTTGAGTAAAGTTTTTCATGGATTACACTTTGTCTTCATAAAATGGTTTTTTGTGAAAAATGTGGTATCTTTTTGAAGGATAGTCCAAGTAGGATACCCGTGGTTGGGTTAGTGCTTTATACTCAAATAACTATATATGCCTTCCTTGCTACCTTTATCATTATATTGCATTTTCTTGTGTAGCTTGCGGAGTACAAGTTTGTACTCACCCTTGCTATTATCATCTCAGGGGAGGACGACTACGGTGAGAACTAGGACGAGTAGACCGTGTCGTATTGTCATCTACCTGTGGGTAGGTTTGGGTTTCACTTTTATCAGTTTGCTTCCGCAGTTAATTTCCTTTATCTTTGTAGCCGATGAGCATTATTGTAAACTTTGGTCATAAGATCATACTCTTTTTATTAATAAAGTTTGTCATTTATACTTGTTATACATCATAGTTATCGCTGTGTGCAATAACTGATCCTAAACTAGTGCGATTTACACAAAGGATCAGGAGTCATCGCTCCGGGGTTTGACAATGATCCATCCCCCAACTCACGGGGGAGTATCTATATTTGGACTTTTGTTGTTAGATCTTTTGGTTGTATGCATTTCTTGTTGAACTTGTAATAGCTAAAGTTATGCATGCTTGGATGAATTTGTAACTTGGTGCTATGCTACAATATTGATTATGTCATTACTCATGTTTATGCTAGTATCTTGTTTATCTCATGACTATTTGTCTCACAATTGATTCATATTGTTCAAATATTCCTTGTTTATCATATTGACTTGCTTCCACAAATTCAATAAATAAATAAAAATCTGCCAAAATTTTCTAAAAATCCACATGTGTGCATGAATATCACTTATTAAATTCATATGCACATATTTAGGGGGAATTTTGTTTATTTGTTAATTGACTTTGAAAGCAACTAGCTCTTTATCTCCTTTGAGCTCATCTCAAGAATTAATTGTTAAATTAAAGTAAAAAAAATAAGAATATACAACTTGTTCCCGAACTAGATGTATATTCAAAATTTTTAATTCATTCATATTATCTAGATTGTCATCAATTACCAAAAAGAGGGAGAATAAAAGCATCTAGACCCCCCAAAAATGATTTTGGTAATTAATAATGATAGTGATTAAAGGGACTAACTTGTTTATTGAGATGATCAAAGGGTTTAATCCCAAAGTTTGATGACATCATGGAAAAAGCATGTAGAAGTGATCAAAGATTGACATGGATCAAGATAAAACATAAGGCAAAAGTAAATTATAGTATAAGGACCTCTTTATAGCTTTTTACTGGTCTCGGTGTTTAGATGAAAGGACCAAATTTGTAGATTAGTGTTGTCCTATAAATAAGGGGTCATGGCTAATAGCGTGAAGCTTAACTTTGTCTCTTTGATCAATTAACACTACTACAGAAAGGGTCATCACAGACGGTTCAAAACCGTCATCACAGACGGTTTTTGAACTGTCTAAATTTATGTGTCTGTGATAACAGGTGGTTATCACAGACAGCTCTCAAACCATCTTTGATAGTTACAACACAGATAATTTTTTAAAATAACAGACTGTGATATGTCTGCTATCACATACGGTTATTAAAAATAGTCGTATGTGATATCTTACATATCATAGATGGCTAATACTAATAATTGACTGTGATATCTATGATATCACAGATGGGTAATACCAAAAACTGTCTGTGATAGTAGACATATCACAGACGGTTGTTTTTAAAAACCGTCTATGATTTCAACATATCACAAACAGTTTGATATTACAAACCGTTTGTGATAGCTATTTGAAAAGCTACATTATTTTCTGTTTTTTGACTAGTCTCAGGAAAGGTTAACCATGACCTCTAAAAACAAGCAAGCAGATCACATATATAGCACATGACAATAATTACATAAATCCTACAAATAAAATAAATAACGCAAGTAGATCACATGTATACATGACAATCATTACACAGATCTCACAAATGAATTAAACAACTGAATTAAGTACAATTGAATTAATTATTTGATTAAGCACAACGGTGTGAATTACAATTGAATCAAATGTTTGAACAACTAATTACCATCTTCACTGGGGTTGAACTCTCCATTTGGTTGAATAACCTCCGCCGTCAAGAATTCAGAGAGCAGTCCTTGAACTTCGGCATGGTTGTTAAGATCGTATGCACTTGAGTCGAATTCTACGCCCTATTGCTACGAGTGTTAAAGTTATTATCATATATATACATATATATAAATTGATAATCAAGAAATAAATATTGGTAGGTTGATAAACCTCTGTATCTTTCGCCTTAGTGCCCATGATTTCCTACATTTGTCTGTAAACATAGAATCCACATGCGTTACCCTATAGCTGCTGGTGGCACTGTAAAAATAGAATTACATACATAAGTATTGTCAGTTCTAGAGGTATTATTATGAAGTGTGATATAGGATTGTTGTGTTGTAGCAGGTACCAAAAATCACGTTCTGTGTTGCAATGTGACGTTGAATTCCTTGTGTCTCTCTCTTGGGCAATGTAAGCGCTAAACGACCTACATGATTCTAGAAAGTTAGTCTCAACCATTACAAGCAAAGAGAAGACTATAATAGAGTTATGTGTGGAGGAAATAAATTTACCTATCAATTGCTTGTTGCACAAGGGTAAAATCATGGTTGCCCTTAAGTAAGGAATCAAGATATATTACCTTGCTCCACTTTGGTACAATCACGATCAGAATCCAGTGAGCCTTAGTTATGTATGTCACCATAGTAATTAATCCTAAGTTTATGTTAAGTATAAAGTACAAATAAAACTTGTATGGCAACTAGCGAAACACTTACCCTAAGTTGAAGTGTACCATGATGTAGTGCTTATCACTCTGAGCAAGTAACCCCTTTGTTATGTAATCTTAGATGAACGATGCATTGTCCTTGATGCATTGCCTAGGGACCAAGTATGGGTTGAGGAAACCTATGGGTTGTCGCCATCACCAGACTTGTTGGATCATGGGTCTATACATAAGCAATAAGTTATGGCATTTATTAGTATTACATAAATGTAGAACTTGTTTGTACAGTACACTTACAGTGTCCTGCATCGTAGAAGTGAGACGTTGAGTTTGTCAAGTTTGAATAGTAAGAATAAGTTTTTGAAGGTCACGACGAAGTAGCCTAAATCGTGGAGGAAATACGCCTCCGTGTATCTCATGGTGAATCTACTTTGGCAGTTTGGCTTCCTGTTGAACTCTGCATGTACCAGGAATGCAAAGTCCTGCAAACCAGTCCAAGGCTGGATAATTATGACTTGGGAACCAAAGACACTATGAGCTTGTACTTCTAGGGCCCGGGAGGAGCCTTAATCTTCTTCGGTTGGGCCTTACATTTCACTTCGATATCTCTAGCACAAATAAATATGACAATCACAATGATCACAAGATGCTAGAAATACGAGAGTGGAATGAAGAGACAACTAAATAATCAAATGACACACAATGTTTTACTGTGGTGTTCGAAAACTTGTTGGTTTTTCTTAATCCACGTTGAGGAAAACCCAGGCGGCTTAGACTGGCTCCACGAATTAAGTCTCAACTCCTCAATCAACTAGTAGTTGTCTCAACTCCAAAGATGGTGAACACCAAACCACTCATAAGTCGGCTTCACAACCTTCTTGAAGAAGTCACCTCGCAAGCTCCCGCCAAGCTGTCTAGGTATAGACAAGCACCAAGAGTAATAAATCAGAGCATAATTTAATGGTGATCAAGTGCCAATGGATCAATATAGAATTGGAATGCACTTGATTTGTCTCAACTACCTCAAATGAATGCATAATGTGAAATTGAGGTATGGGAGAAGTGCTCTATTGCTCAAGGATGTTAAATAAGGTCTCTAGCGTTGTCTTTGAGCTGGTGGGGGAGTAGTTATACCCCCACCAACTAAATATAGCCGTTACAAAAAATAATCCTGAAAAATCAGGACGAGCAGTAGTACCGCTATGCAATTTGCAGATCTATCGCAGTAGTACAGCTATATTAGAGTGTCAGAACTAGCCGTTGAAATTTAGCACGATACTACCACCATTGTAATCATGGTAGTTCCAATTTCTTGTAATTCCAAAATTTTGGTGCATTACGACCGTTTGCTTTGAGGCCAAAATGTGGTCCTCTACAGAAAAAACATACCACCTAATTTTTGGAACCTTCAAGTTTCGGTAGTACCGCTTCAAGGGTGCAGTCATATCGCTCTGCAATAATTCTGCCATTCAAATCTCGGTACTAATATTTTTCAGATAACTAAGTCTTTCAAGGGGTGCTCTCTGAAAAAACGTTCCGCCAACTACACGTCGGTACTTTTAGGTTTCGGTAATTCCACACTACTATCCCAATCATACCGTACTGCGGTAGTACCTCTATTTACACACTGATACTATCAATTTTTCTGACAATGCATGATTAACTATCAATTTTAATTTTAAGTGCATGCATGATCGTAAATTGATCCAAATGACACAAGAACATACTATCAAGTTATTTGCTATGATCCATCTTAACAGTACAATATTTAACCTATAATCCAATCTTCCAACCTTTCTCATAATATCTGTAAAATCAAAAAGAGATCTTAAACTACTTGTACATTTGTTTTGAACCATATTGATCCTCATGTTGACCTTTAGCTTGCATCTCACATTTGTCATCGGGACTAAACCTTTCAAACACTTAATAAACATGTTAGTTCCATATTCACATAATATCATTCAATACCAAAACTATTTTTAGAGGCCTAGATGCTTTCATTGGGCCACTGGATGAATGTATAGACGACATCCCCTAGTGTCATGATCTCTTCGTTTGGAGGCTTCTTAAAAGGAACGGCCTTGAAAATATCATTAATCATGTCTACCTGGACCCTTGTGAAACCGATCCCTAGCTGGGCACAATGCACCAGCTCCCTGGCAGGCATGGATATGCCATCCCTCGCCCAGCATCAACAGGAATGGAGCCAATAAACCTAACTCTGAGGATGCATAGCGTGGGCTCCTACATAACGATACATGATGAGCTAGGTCTATCTATATAGCATTCTAGAAAGGTATATTATCTAGATGTCATCGATAGGTAAGTGGGTGTCGCTATGTTCAAAAATTAGCGTGGACATGCAGCTACTCCAATGTTGAGGGAGACTGCATAATGCAATAATAGGGGGTGGCTTGCGTGTGGTTATAGACTTTCTCCTAAAGTGAAGCGGTTATCTTCTCTCGAAGTGAGGCAGATAGCTCTTCCTCAAGTTGTGCATGAAGCTCTTGTTTCATTTGGTCCTCAACTGGGCCTAGGATCTCTTCCTACTTCTATACGCCTTGGAGTTGTTTGGGGAATCCGTGCCTCCAAGGTACATAAACCCCCAGGCCTCATGTGCGACCTGGGTGGACCTTGTGTTCCTAGGGTCGTGGATAGTATATCCCTCTCATTATCTACTTCAAAGAAGCCTAGGAAGATTTGGTAGTCAATGCTTGCTGCAAGAGGCAATCATGTTATTTTAGACCCCATAAAGTTATGAACCTATTAACAACTAGTTAGTTTAACATACCTTACCAGATATTAGGACACTTCCTCGTCTGTGGGGTTTTTGAAAGAGGAGACACCCGTTGATGTGGTTGATTACCTCGTTCTTAACTAGTTTTAGATGTGCTCATTTGTAATCCCGGCAAATGGCAGGGAATCCTCTGATCGAATTACGACCACATCCTACATCCTCCATTGTGGAATTTTACCTATGTACCTAGTGGTGCCAAGTCTGTGGGTTAGTGTTTTGTGCCTGGAGAGCCTTGTGCACCACACTTCATGGTTGAAATGCGATCGTCATCTTCACCTGCACAAAGGCCTCCCATGTCCTCGTGAAGGGCTTGCGATCCTTGGTCACATACTGCATGACAAGCATCCTCTTGAAGGTCTTCCACGTTTCTCCCATCACAAGGAGGGTCTGCATCGCACGAGTCCCTAGACTTCTCTTGGGATCTTGAACAAATCTGTTATTTCTACCCACAACTGATCTTTCTGATCCTTTGTCAAATTTTTTCAGCTTGCAATGGTGATGAGGACCTGTTGCCTTCCAATTATCCCACAGGTAGTCCAGAATGATGTCGTTGCTTTCTTTGGTTACAGAGGAACTCCATCCAAAGAGACCTCTGTGATGGTCATTCGGCCCTCTAGCCTTTTTAATACTCCTCTGCCACGCTTAGTTACCACGATCTTCAGAATGCCAAACCCATTCGACGATGTCGATGGCTACGACGATGACTATGAGGATGTTATCTCTCTTACAAGAAAAAACTAATTAAAGTGAGCTATGAGTGTAAACAAAGTGAATCACAGAGTACCACTGTTAAGAAATAAGAACATTCAGCGATGTACACTAATGCTATAAGGTCTCTTTGCAACACTCTAGTATAAAGCTAATGACACACACTAGTGTCTCAAGTTCTATGAAGTTGGTTATGGCTGCAGTCTCTTCCTCCTCATCGCGCTCTGTGCTAGGCTTGGTTGCTGTCTTATGCATAAAAGATCCTTTGGGCTATCAGCAACCAAGCCCAACACACAGCATGATAAGGAGGAAGAGATAGCGGCCATAACTTACTTCACATAACTTAACACACTAGAGTGTGTGATTTGCTTAATGCCCTTTGAAAGTTTCTGTGGCATATATTATTGCTATAAGCTCCATTTGGAACACTAACATGCCATTCCAAATAGATTTTGTAGCAATAACATGACTCTCCCTTAATCTTGTCTCTAAGAATTCTAACTCACCTAGAAACAATAACTCCAATAATTTATATCTAAATTTATTCCCTGGTTTTTTTTAAATATTTTCACCACACTTGTATTTCTCAACAACTACAAGATGAACATTAAAGCACCATACACTTGGGCTTGGAAGAGCATGAAGCAAATTAATTTGCTTCATGCCTTTTGAAGCCCAACTGTTTAGTGCTGTAATGTTCCTCTTATACAACTACTACTCTGACTTCATCTGCGTAATAGGCAAAATCAATAAAATTGATAAAAATGGTACCATGGATACCAGCAAAAGAAAATGAATAAATAATTAAAATCAGCAAAAAGCTCTTGTTTTAATGATTATTATTGCTCTCAGAGATAGAGTAGCTCAAGATAATTCTTGGCCTTCTCAATACTTTGTCTATATTCTTCACGAATTACAAAAAATGACAACTAAAATTTAGAATTTGAGCTCTTAAAATTATGTTCCAGTGAAAAGTTACAGAAATATGCCAACACTTAAGGAATTAATTTACTGTAAATTAATAGGATGGCACCAAAAGACAGATTCTCAAATTAACAATACTACTACCAACCATGAAAACTTGATCAACATATAATAAACAAGATCATAGGATCTTAAAGACAACAAGATCTTCTACAAATATGCTAAGAACAAGCTAGATAGTACTGAATCTATTACAAACCATATGACCGAAAGGAATCAGTACAGTTGACAACACTGCTAGCAAATGACAGCAATAAGCACTACTTGAAAGAGCCCAAATCTAAACTAGTTTATCAATTAATTTAAGTAATAGACAACTATCGTCATTGAGCATTAAATCATGCCTACAAATATTTACAGTAAAGTATAATGCATATCATTTGATTTAATAGCAACAAGTAGAGAGGAGCGAATGTCCAAACTCACCATGATGTACCTCCTAAAAGAAGTAGAATTTGGGATCCATACCTTCGGGGGGGAGAGGCGGCGTCAAGAGAATAGGCGAATTCAGCAGAGAGAGGCGGCGCTAGGAGGAGAGGTGACGTCGGGAAGGAGAGGCGGCGAGGAAGGAGAGGCGGTGTCGGGAGGAGAGGCAGTGGGGAAGGAGTGGTGGTGTCGGGAGGAGAGGCGGTGAGTGAGGACTGAGAGCGCAAAACCTAACAGAGGCAGAGACAACGTTGCGTGAGTGAGGAGTGAGAGTGTAAAACCTAGTAGGGGCCCTATTTATGGAAGAACTATCACAGCTGGTTCCATTAAAGTATCGTCTGTGATATTAATATCACAGACGATTACATAATGCAACCGTCCGTGACATAGGAATATCACAGACGGTTCCATTATGTAACATTTATTACAGTAATATCACAGACGGTTCTATTACGGAACTATCTGTTACAGTAATATCACAGACGATTCTATTATGAAACCGTATGTGATACATATATTATAGATGGTTTATTCCACTAAACCGCATGTGATAGTTCCTTCGTTATCTACAATAAATCCTATTTTTCAGCTAGCCTCAGAAAATTCTAGCCATGTCCTACAAAAAAGCAAGCATATACAATCACAGATGTAATTATTTCTTAATTATTGAATCAATTACAATAGAATAGTTCATTAATTGCATGTCGAGTTTCTTATAATTATATTGCAATAATTTTCAAATAGTTGTTCACCATGTTGGATCATTACACTTGGCTATTTCCTTTTAAATAAAGCCATTCACGATGATCGACATCAAGATGATTGACACGCATATAGCTTACTTCATCGCCTTGTTCTTTCTCGAGCCTAATGTTGTCTCTGAATAGAGGTAACTCGTTAAATTAATTATACTCTTCCTCATCCATGACATTCTTAACTCCGTCAATCCTACGTTTCTATGAAGAACTACGTGACACTTCTTATTTGCCGAGTCAATTACATAGAAAAACTTGAACAACTTGCCTCGCGAGTATAAATGGTTCATCTTTGTATCCTACACATTCGAGGTCTATAGTAGTGACGTCGTACTTGTCGACATTTACACCATATGAGAGTTGGACCTAACGACACCGAAATAGAAGGATCTTAAAAATTACATAGTCAAGCTCCCAAATCTCCTCTACAAGCTTGTACTACATGCTTGGGCTAGCAGCGCTGAAGTGCACATGAAATGCATCTATGTGAACACCTGAGTTCTGCACTTTGTTCTTTTTATTCTGATCTATTGTATAAAATGTGTACCCATTAATGTCATATCCTTACCATGTCACAATTGTAAATTTTGGTTCTTTTGCCAACTATTGCAGCGTTTCACTTGATGACCTCTTAGTGAATCATACCTTCAACCATTCGTTCAACCAACGATTGTGTTGTCTCATGATCCAAACCTCTGACTAGTCTAGATTCTATTGACGTAGCATGTCCTTGTGCTCTTCAATATACGGGGATAATTAAGTCATGTGTTACAAGACCATGAAATGGGCTTGAGTATACGTATCCAAATCTGGAATTATTCCTTTCCTTCTAATGGTCCCGATACCCTCTATCTTCCCCTCATGATGAGATAGAGGCACACGTATCGGTTCAATCTGATATATGTAATCGATGCAGAACTCAATAATCTCTTCGATTCTATAACCTTCGATGATGCTACCCTCCGGCCAAGATCAATTACATACATAGGCATTAAGAATTCCCATGTACCTCTCGAACGGGTACATATGACGTAGAAATACGAGATCACATATCTTTGCCTCTGTCACAAGGTGGAAAATACATCTCAAGATGACATAGAGTTGTCACTACCTTGGTCTGCAGAATATCTAGTCCATCAGGATCGACAACCTTTTGAGAAATTGCGTTAAAGAAATAACACAGACTCAAGATTGTCACTGGAATCTTGTTCGGCAAAATACTTCAAATTGTAAGAACAAGCAATTGTGTCATTAGCGCATAATAATCATGAGACTTTATGCCAATTAATTTTAAATCTTCCATGAAAACAAGTTTCTTCATGCTAGTGAAGTGACCGGAATGAACTTTCACACTATGCAAGCACTGGCACAGTTCAGTTCTCTCAGACTTAGACAGAGTGTAGGAAGCTGGGGGAAGATATGTTTAGCCTTTATTAGTCTCTATCAGTGCAAACTCGTTCCTGATGTTCATAGCGACTATAACATTCCAATTTTTGAAAGAATGGATATTGTGTAATTTGGGGCATTTCGAATTTTTGGCATTTTTTGACATTTTAAATCTCTAGATTTTTATTGAATTTTGATTGAGGTTCCCATCAATAAAAATAAAATGTATATATATAGATATATATATATATATATATATATATATATATTGTAAAGCACAAAAATGAAAAGGGGAAAAACACTAGAAAGAAAGCATGTACTTATAAAAGGAATTTTTAAATTGAAATACGAATCTGAAAAGATGATCCAAGTAATTGTCCAAAAATTCACAAAAAGAATTAGTATTATATGAGAAAATCATTTAAATTCCCAAATTATGTGCAAAAATTTACACACATATGTCCAAACATTTATCACAGAAAATTCAAAACAAAAATGAAAAGACATAAGAAATAAAAAAATAAAGAAAGGGGAGGCTCGGCCGGCCCAGCCCAATCGACCGAACGGCCTCACAGCCCCCCTCTATTTCTCTCTTCACTCCCCCTCCCTCTGCGCCGCTCTCCCCTGCCTTCGCTCACCCCGAAAACCCACACGGCGGTCCCACCTCGTTTCTCCCTTCGGACCCACGGACGCCGGTGTGTTCCCTCGCCCATGCCGCTGCTCAGCTCCGCCGTAGCGCTCCCTAACCGCCCCCATCTCTTCCGTCCCCTCCCCATGGCCGCGCCATCCCTCCCCATCGGCCACAGTGCCTCTCCCACGCCGTGACGCCTTACCCGTGCAATGCCATCCCCTGTGCGTTCCTAACACCGTCTCTTCGCGGCATGTAACCTCAAATCCAATGCACTTTGGCCACACTGCCCCGCCGTCAACCGCCATGGCCGCCGCACCCCCCTCCATGCGGACAGCGCATCCCCACCGCCTATAAAGCCCGACGAGGCCACGGATCAACTACCCACACCTTCCTCTTTGTCCCAGCGAACTTAATTGCATTTTCGTGCCCCGTAGCTCGCCGGTGATCACTTCTTCTCTAGCTCCGGCAACTGTGCTCGCCGTCGATTGCGTGCTCCTCCGACCGATTTAGTTCACCATAAGCATCCTAGGAGCTTGGCAAAGCTGTCCCGATCACCTCCCGAAGCTCCTGTCGGCTGAGCAAACCCCTCGCCATGTACCTCCTCGGAGTTCCACCGCCGCACGCCAACAACGCACCACCATCCTTCCCAAGCTCTAACGACCCCCGAGGTAGCCTCATGCCTCCTCCCTGATGCTCCAACCGCTGTTAATTGAATGCTAATGCAGTAGATCACCGTAGCCACCGCCGCCCTGTTTCGCCGCCACCCGAGCTTGTCGCCAGCTCGTGCTACCAAGAAAGCTAGCTAGATCTAAACCTTGCTATCATCTCTCTCTCTATTACAAGGCCTATAATTAGAGATAAATACCAACCTTTAATCTCCAAGAGCAAATCGATCTACAAGCTAGGTCTATAAGTGGTATGGTTTCACCAAACTCCCCAAAGTTGGCCTCCCCCTTCAATAGTATGACTGCAGGCCTTTGAACAACAGTATCGCTGATTGGTTTTACCAGCTGATACATGCCAGTAGCTAATTTCCACAGAGGTACTCATTTGAAATTCCTTAAATCGGTACTACCACATGTGTTGCACAGTAGTATCACAAAGTGGTATGACCGCACGATGTTGTGGTATTAGCGAAAATTGGCAGGATCGAAATATAGTTGGTGGAAACTAATTTCTAGAGAGGTGTGTTTTAGAGCATTTTCTCTCATCTGGAAATCGGTACTACTATAGTTGGAGTGTGGTACTATCGCATGATCAGTAGTACCGGACCCTATGAGGGTGGTACTACCGAGTAATGGCTAGTTTATGTGTATTTAATGAACCACAAATAGCCATTGAACATTGAGTGCGGTAGTACCAGCTACTACATGGCGGTAGTACTACAATTCCTGTTTTTTTAGCATTTGACCCCAACGGTCATCCTAGTGGGTGTAGGCTATAAATACCTCCCCACCAGCAACAAGGGTTCTTTTTCCTGACCTTATTCAATACCCTTGATTCCCTTGTGCACTCTCTACTACTCATTTGCTTCAATTTTATATTTTTGAGGTAGTTGAGATCATTCAAGTGTATTACATCATTAGTTGATCATTGTGGCACTTGAAAATCTTCAAGCAAGAGATGTGATTCATTACTCTTGCTGGTTGCTGACACCTAGACGGCTTGGAGAAAGTTGTACGATGATCTCTTCAAAGAAGTTTGTGAAGACACCCAGCACTGTTAGCGAGTGGTGTGATGCTTGCCATCTCTAGAGTGGAGGGAGAGTAATCTTAGTGCACTTGAGATGTTTAGGGCCTGTTTGGTAGAGCTCCAGATTCTCATTTTTCAGCTTCTGCTCCATATTCTGTAAGAATCCACTTCTCTGATAATCTGGAGCTACCTCTGAAAAGTGTTTGGCTAGTGGGTTGGCTCCAGATTTATAAAAGAGGAGATTTGAGGGAAATAGACCATGTAACCCCTAGTTGTAACCCTTTTATTTATATATTACTGAATTAGCAAAAGAAACACGTACAGATCTCTTACTCGCTTTATGTTCATGAATAAGGACAATTAATTAACGAGGAACATGAATAGGGATAATACCGAATTCTCCTGCTATTCTTATATATTGTTGTACCTCAAACTAATTTGTCTTTTACTTTTCATACTATTACAAGTAATGTAGTAAATTTCACCAACTTTCATCAATTGCCTTTGCAAGGTCATCACGAAACCTATCCATAACTCTATCACTCGATTGTGACGATGACACATCTGATGCATCTTGAGAAATGACATATTTTGCATATCTTGATGGTATTGTTGGCACATAATTAGGATTCCGCTCGAACCTACGAAAATGCTTGTCTGGAGAAGCATGATCACGTATGAAGTTGTGAAGTCCCATAGTAGCTGCAACAATCACCTTTTGCTTGGACAAATGAAAACTTGGCATCTTCAAAAGAATCCTCCATTTCATCTTCCACACACCAAGGGTCCTCTCAATGATATTACGTCCACTTGAGTGTACTTTGTTAAATTTTTCTTTCTCACCACTTGGGGCATCACCTCTTCGAAATTCAGGAATATGGTACCTTTGTCCCTTGTATGGTGCTAGATACCTCGGTCTATTCGGATAACCGGCATCAACAAGATAATATTTTCCTAAAAATTAATGTGCGAATTACCACTGTTAACACCAAATGCATGAATATTAGTACAAATAAATTCACAAATAATTTGAAAAATAAAACTTACCATGTGGAGGATGTGGAAAGATATCTTTGTCTACATGCAATGCATGATAAAGTACACTAGTATCATGCATTGCTCTTGGCTGACCAATAGATGCGTATGTGAAGCGCATATCAAAATCACATATAGCCATCACATTTTGAGTTGTTTTCCCTGATCTACCAATATATCTAATCTGATCTTCTAATGGAACTATTGCAAGGATATGTGTACCATCGAGAGCTCCAATGCAGTCTTTGAAATGTGGCCACATTCTCCTATCATTTGTAATTCTACTATGAACAGTAGAGAAATTAGGATCTTTTGGCTGCACAATATCGTGAGACATTTTGACCACATACTCCAAAACCTCATCAAACTTTCTGCTAATTGTCTCACCAGAATGCTTAAACCGATTCTACGCTCTTCGATTCGATTCAGAGCCACCACAGATATACAAAAAAATAGCCAAAGCTTCAATAGAACTCATATGGGTAATTGATTTCAAATTGTAAGATTTGACTAAAAGATCATGTAGACTATGAAAGATTGTAGCATTCATACGAAACATATGGTGACTTTCCCCTGGGGTGTTTAACATACACAACAACAATAATTCACTGGCACCATCCAAAAGTTCAACATACACAATAACAGTAATTCACTGCTCCTTAAAAAATCAAAGAAAATGTTACCTTGATGGTGGCGGTGGCGGCGATGTTGATGGGGACTAGAGGTTGGCAGCGGTTTTGTATCCGAAGATTTCTTCCCTTATTTCCTATACTGCAGATACAAACAATAATTGAATATCAATACTACTGTTGATGAGTGCACATCCAAAGCAATACTACTGTTGATGAGCAATGCAGCACAACAACAGAGATACATGAAAAACAAGAAAATTCAACACAGCAATGCAGCACAGCAACAGTAGCATCAACAGCAATAGCACAACAACAGTGGCACAGCAATGCAACACAACAACAGCACAGCAACAGTGGCACAGCAATGCAGCACAACAACAGCACAAAGGAGAAGAGGCCTCCACTGAAGAGGGGGCAGCTTAAGCGGCAGATAGTCAGGACCATAAGCAACATCGTGGTGCCGCCGAGGAATGCTGCTGACCCGAAAAACAAAACAGATAGTCATGATAGAAATGCTTCTACTATCTTAAGCATACTTTCTCACAGTATTATGATTAAGCAAATTTTGACACTTACATATCTAAAAAATAGGAGCCTGACTATTGCTGACTATTCATACAAACAGCGTTGACAAACATCTACAAGAACATTCATATCGCAGCTAACTATTGCTATACAAACATCTACAAGAACATTCATATTGACAAAGAGCATTCACCCTTCCACAAGAACAAACTAAAATCTTTGTACTACCTCACAAACAATTCATATTGTGCAAATTACCATTCATACGGCAATTAACAGATCAATTTTTTACGGGTTTGGGGGGGATAGTGCACCTTGGGGCAAGAACGACGGCGGGTGCAGCTTGGCATCGCGGTAGGTGGCTACCGCCTGCACCGTGCGGCGGGAGGAGGAAGATGCCGGGGCGGCGCCAGAGCTCGGGAGGAAGGGGCGGCACCGAGGGAGGCCGAGGCGAAGCCAGGGCTGGGGCGGCGTCAGGGGCGGCCGAGGAGGGAGGCAGCGACGCGAGAGGAGAAGGGGGAAGGGAAGGCGGCGGCGCTAGTGGGGAAGGTGGCGCCGCGAGAGGGGAAGGGGGAGGGGAATGCGGTGGCGCGAGAGGGGAAGGGGAGACGGGAAGGCGGTGGTGCTGTGGACCGGACGGAGGCGGCGTCAGGTGAGATCTGGAGGGAGGCGGCGGGGCGAGAGAAGGAGGACAGCGGCGGGGCGAGATCTGGAGGGAGGCGGCGGCGCGAGAAGGGGGAGGCGTCGGCGTGAGAAGCGGGGAGGCGGCGGCGCGAGAGAAGGGAGGGAGGCGGCGGCGTGAGAGAAGGGGGGAGGCGGCGGCGCGAGAGGGGAAGGGGAGAGGGGAAGGCGGCGGCGCAAGAGGGGAAGGGGGAGGCGGCGGCGCGATCGGGGGGGAGGGCGAGGGGCACGAGAGGGGAAGGGGCAGTCGTGAGTGTCGCTCGGGTGGGGGAGTCGCGAGGGTGTTCGGGTGGGGGTAGTTCGATGGCAAAAAGCGGGTAATTTTTGTTAACTTCAATGGGTAGATTTGATGTAGGGTGGCCAGCTCCCCACAAGAATCCACCAAAAGGTTGCTTCTCCTGGCTAGTTCATTTTGGACTCTGCTCCTCGCGAGAAGCAGAATCTAATCATTTTGGGAAGCTGAGTGTTTGGCACAGCTCCATAAGAATCTAGTGAGAAGCTGGGAGCAGAAGCTGTACCAAACAGGCCCTTAAGGCTTAATACATGGAGCCGGTCCAATTCATTTGAGCTTATCTTAACGTGGACTAGTTAAGACTAGCAAATCTTCGATACCATAGGAAAAACATCATGTGTCTCCTCAAGCCCAAGACCAAGCTAATCAGGAGTAAGCCTTTTTGGTATTTGATGCCAAAGGGGGAAAAGAAGAAGAAGGTGGAGAAGAAGAACAATTAATATATTTCTATTTGGTGTAATGACTCCATGGATGTTTATCTTTCTAGCTTGTGTGTGATGAACAACTTATGTCATGTAATGACCCCTTATGCTTCCGTTATATCTAAATTTTAGTTCGTTGCTTGCTTCATGAAATTTCAAATTGTTTATCATTTGCATTCTTGCAATTCTTGATTAATTAAGCCCCTCTGAATCAATTGTTCACATATGCAAACCATGCACAAATTTAGAGGGAGTATTTTAATTTGACTCTAGAAAGTAATTGAATCATCTTTTAGACCTTGAAATAAAATGAAAGATTCAATTCTCCTTTCAAAAATCAAAAATTGAGTATGCAACTTGTTTTTATGCAAGTAGTATATTCAAATCTTTCTTCTCATTCGAGTGGTCATCAATTACCAAAAGGGGGGAGATTGAAAGCATCTAAGTCCCGATATTTAGGGTTTTGGTAATTAATGATATTTTACAAACATGGGACTAATATATGTGTTAAGATTGTATAGATGAAGTCTCATGTGTGCAAAGGTTAAGAACAAGCTGCATGAAAATTTGGCGTCGAGAAGAATCAATAAGGAGGTACATAAAATACAGGATCTTTTTCTTTTTATCGGTCTTTGGAGAAAGGTGGAAGACCGGATTATAAGTTAGATGCCGTACTATTAAGAGGGATCCTTGAAAGTAGATTGATAGCTTACTTGAGTGCATATTGGATCAATTTAGGATCATGCATGCATTTGAAAAGAAGTTTAAAAACTCACTGTGCTCTCTCAAAAAATCGGTAGCACCACACTCACCTACGGTACTACCGCAGTGCGGTAGTACCAACGTGTAAATAGTGGTATTACCGCACAGCGGTAATACCGATTTTTACGCGGTATGTTTTTTCCAGAGAGCACCCATTTAGGGAACTTCAACTCACAGAAATCGGTAGTACCAAAATTTGAACGACAGTACAACCACAGGGCAGTAGTACCGCATGGTACCACGGTAATACCGATTTTGTGGAATGTTTCTCTCAGAGAATTCTCTGAGAAAAACTTAACTGGCTAGAAATCGGTAGTACCGATATTAGCACGGCGGTACAACCGCAGAGCGGTATACCGCACTTTCAACGGCAGTAGTGCTGCACTAAATTCCAATGACTAGTTCTGTTCCTTCTTTCATAGTCGTTACTGTGTCTACAGTGAAGTGCGGTAGTACCGCACTTTGTATAGCGGTAGTACCGATTTCTCTGATTTTTCAAGATTAATTTTCTCCAACGGCTAGTTTTGGTTGGTGAGGGTATAAATACCCCTCCACTTGCACTTGGACAGGTAGCTGAAGTTGCATTGAACACATTTGAGCCATAGAGCATTCATTCCACTCTTATTTTTTTCTTGAGCATTCATTTCGAGTTTATGGAGAGTTTTTTTTCAAGTGCATTCAATTCTAGTTGATCCAATTGCACTTGAGCGTCATCAAACAGAATCAAAGCTCTATTCTCTTGGTGCTTGCTGGCACCTAGACGGCGAGGAGGTTGTTTGCACGGTGACTTCTTCAAAGAAGATTGTGAAGAAGACCGGAGCCGATTTGTGAGTGGTTTGGAGCTCGCCATCTCCGGAGAGGAGGAAGAGCTACCCTAGTGATCGAGGAGTAAGGCTTAATTCGTGGAGCCAGTCCAAGAGCGCGTGGGTTTACCTCAACATGGACTAGTGAAGATCGACAAGTCTTTGATACCATGGGAAAACATCGCTCGTGTCATTGTGATCTTTTTCTTACTCTCTCTTAGTGTTTCTTTTATTAGTTGAGCAATTATTTACTTGATATATTAACTTGTGCTTGTAGTTTATTAAATTGTTTGGCTAGAATTGTTATAATTGAGTAGGATTAATTCTTCTAGTATTCGTGTCTAGTGTTGAAATTGGAATTACTTGTTTAATTAGGCAAGAATTTTAAAATCTCCTATTCACCCCCCTCTAGTCGGTTATCCTTGATCCTACAATGGGGTAAGCGAAGAGAAGGCAAACTCGGGAAGCAAGACAGTGTTGGAGGAGACTCACCGGAGTGGAACAATTTGGTGATGGAAGCCAGCAACCAGAGTTGAAACCGAAAGCAAGGAGAGGGGGAGAGTTTGAGGAAAAGGAAGAGCAAGGTGAAGCACGTTCGGTGACACGGTTGGCCATGGCTTTTATAGAGGGGAGGAGGTAGAACGAGCTCGGGCGCCATGAGTGGCCTTGGGCATCAAGTTAGAGAGAGCATGAGAGAGGAAGAGGGAGGCCAACTGATGACAGGACTATCTTGCAGTGACGAGACAATGTCGCAGCGCACTTGGCTCGAGGCGCAGAGCTTTCATTGCTCGCTTGCACATGGAAACAAGCAAGGAGATGAGGTCAAGCATGCACATGAGGAAGAAAGAGGCAAAGAAGAAGAGCAATGTGCTGATGGGTGGGACCAGGGCCACTTATCGATGGCACGTGAGAGTTAGGCAACGAGTTGGGTTGGCATGCGCTAGGCCATGTGACACGGAGCGGGCCAACTTGCTGGGCTGTGACATGGAATGGAAAGAGGTAGTGGATCGGACCAGCAGGCGAGATTCAGCCCAATGGCCTTGGCAGTAATTTAAATAGGATTTAAACTTTAGTTTTTGTTTGAAATTGAGTTTGAATTTCCAATTTGAATTCCCAAAAATGCACAAAAAAATTATAAAAAAATTCCTTAGTATACAATTAACTTTTAGAAATTTTGATTTCACATTTTTGTGCTAAGGGATTTATTTTAAAAATCTCAAACTTTGACAAGCCTTGGAAAAAATTAAAATTTATAGAAATTCATGCATGTTATTTGGAAGTCAAAATAGGGTTGTTACAGAAGTTAACGGTGATAGTTTCCTAAAGGACCTGGTGATAGTTCCTTAAAGGACCTGAACTCTCTTTTTTGGGGAATGCTGGGGAAGTTCGGGTGTGTTAATCTTGTCCTAGGAAAAAATTGCTGTTGTTTTGGGAGAAGTATGTATTGTCACATGCTAGCTGGATGAACTCTGCAAGTATGGTTCCAATTTCTAAGTTCGGTCAGCTATTCAGCACAAGTTCTTGTTCTGTCATGGCGTGCAATATTGGTCTGGTTGTAGTTACTTTGTTGTCAGATACTATCAGAATTCAGTACAAGATATATAGGGGTGAGAAACGATAATGGATAATCCGTTTTATCCAATATTCATATATGAGAAAATACAAATATGGTAAACAAATTCGTATTCAAAAATATTCATATTTGTATTCAATAATAATCATATCCATATTTGAGAATGTTCGTATTCATATTCATATTCATATTCGAGAACATTCGTATTAAAGACTATTTGATTCGTATTCGATCCGTTTTTTATGCCGGCCGGTTGGCCCAGCGGGCAAGCCCAGAGACCCAAGCCTAGCAGCCTGTGTAGATGTATAGTATAGATGGTGTAGTCATGATGTTCATTACATAGATTTGTTCTACCGAGATTTGTTACAGAAGTTGTATGAGGAAATTCGTATTCAACCAAATTAAGTACATACTCAATTCAATTCCGTATTCATTACGTCGTTCGATTTATATTCGTATTTTAGAATATTTGAATTTATATTCATTTTTATTTTAATAATATAGATTTTTATTCATAATTGAGACTATTCGATCGTATCTGATCTGTTTCCATCCCTAAAGATATACGTTTGAAAGTCCATGATATCATCTGTTTGGAAGGGCAATGGAATGTTTTCAAACTCTTCCATGCAATTACTTCACGTGTTTTCTTTAGTCATTACAAGACATAAGCTTGTTTCTGAGTTGTTGTGGACATTTTTATTTTTTTCTGAATTTTTGCTTTTCTGATATTTTTGGATTTTTTTTTGTATGGCTAGGATTTTTATCTCTATCCTTTCCGAACAGCAACAGGGAATTTTTTTCCAGATGAGAATATTTACCTTAGGGTTTTAGGGGGATTTTATGTGCCCTCAAAATCCTCCTATGGGATTTCCCTCGTTTTTCCACCCCCCTGACTTCTAAGAACATGTACAATAATATATTGTCAACTATCTATAAATCTTGCCACGTAAGCTATAAGATGAAGTGGAGAAGAAAGAGAAAGTATAGAGAATTAGAATGTCTCTCATGCAGTAATCGACTATAATACAAAAAATAAGATATATTGTATACAGTGGAGTTGTCTATAGAGACATATGAAAAAACAACTTATTGTATAAGCTGTCTTTAGCATCGTATATAGATGACATAGAGAATATTATATAGACAACTCAGCTACAGTAAAAAATAAGTCTGCTACAGTAAAAAAAAACTATAAACTAATACTATTCCGAACGCCTCCTAAACAAGCCCTAAGTGTGCGTGAGGACCAAGAAAGACACAAAATCTTAGTAACAGTTAATGGAATTAGTTACGCACTCAGTAAAGTTTTCAATGATTTCCATCCAAAAGTTATAAGACCAAAATCTCATATGAAAAGTTTTAATGGCACCACTAAGTAGTAAATAATGCCATCTACAAATTGTGGTACAGGGTTACCACCGTTCGTGCATTCCTCAAATTTTGGTGGTGCTGATTAGAGCTTAAGCTTTAACTTCTTAATTTTATTTTTTCTATTTTTTGAATTCTTTATTTTATTTTTCTTTATTTCTTTGTATTGTCTATGATAATATAAACTTTTTATTTTTTTTAATTTAATTATACTAAAAAAAACTACTAACAACTATAGTATAAAAAAATCTACTACAGTACGTAACAACCAACTGCCAAGCATACGCATGCACACGATACCTACCATATACATTACATATTCTCATGATGATGACATAATTTGTTGTCCAGTACTCGATATATTAATAAGCATATGATGTTGCATTTTTTATTTACTTATCTTTGCAAGAAAAGTTAGTCATTGCTCAATGTGGCTTCTATTGTTGACTTTTGGTTTTTTTTTGGTGTAACAACTAAAAATATACTATAACGGCTGTTAGTTTTTTAAAATAATTATATTTAAAAAATAAAAAGTAAACAAATATTATATCATCATAGAATAAAGGGAAAAAGAAAAGACAACAGAGATCAAAACAAAAAATAAAATTAAAAAGATAAAAATTAAAGTCGTTTAGAGTGGATCTAGCATATTTTTTTACGATAATTAAATATGGTTCCCTAAAGGCGCCGACCATACCGACATATAAATGGGCAATGGCAGCGCTTTTTTTTATTAAAATTGCAAAACAATTGTATCGACCATAAACAGTGCTCAGCTTTTTATTAGTAGAGCTCCAAATCACAAGTACGTCGCATAGAGCATGCGCCCGTGCATGTTAGCTTTTGTAGGGCCGCTCCAAACGGCTTCCCTTTTGGTTTTTTTTCCTTTTGATTTATTTAAACTAGAAATCACTTAAAATATATCGTGTTCAATTTTAATTTATTTTTAGGTTTTTTCTTTTTATTTATTTGTATTGTTGGTGATGATATAATAGATTTTTATTTCTTTTTCTTTTTCCTTTTTTATTTCTTTAAAGAAACTAACATCCACTATAATATGATTTTAATTATAAATCAAAAATCATAGTGATAAGCTAAACCATAAGTAGAGCTGTAAACGAGCTGAGCTCAAGCTAGCTTGGCCTTCTAGGTTCGAGCTCGTTAGAAACTCGAGTTGAGTTCGAGTTGGGGTCCGATCCTAAATCTGGGTTCGAGCTCGGCTCGGTCTAAACTAGAGTAGACTTGAGCTCGGCTCATTGAAGCTCGAAACAATTAAAACTAATTTATTATATGCTAATTTTCAAAAATAAGAAAGATTCAAGATTAATCTCGGCTCGAGTAAGCTCGATAACAGTCAAAATAATTCAAATATACGCTAATTTTCAACAATAAGAAAAGCTCGAACTCGAGTTCGGTTCGGGTAAGTTCGGTAAGAGTTAATATATATCACTATTTAAGCTCGAATCGAGACTCGCGAATTATTCGAGCTCGGTTCGGTGAAGCTTGCGAGTTCGAAATCAAGCTCGAGTTCAGCTCGTTTAAAGTTCGAGCCGAACTCAAATTGAGCCTAGAATAAGCCGAGCTTGAGTAACTCATGAGTCTTGAGTTTTCTTTACAGTCTTAGCCATAAGCTAGTTAAAGCACCATGAGGAGTAGAGCTTCTCCGACCCCTTCGTCTTGGAACTCATTAGAAAAAAGATTGGCAGGGGATCAAACATGTGCTAGCTAGCTAGCTGGCTCCGACCTTTGCGGGCTAGCTGGCTCCTTCAAGTGCTAGCTAGATCTCTTTTTAGGTAAAAATGTACCAGGTATGCACGCATCTCAAGACGCCCAGTCTCGCTATATTAATTACTATCAGTTTAGGTTTGTTATTTTAGTACTACCTACATAGTACTTGTGCATTGAAATAAAGTCCAGTCACAAAAGACGACATGCACATGCTTATGCACGTTACATTGTCTTGCATGCACCGGTCGAAAGTGCGCGTGTAACGGTGTAAGAAGCTAGCTGGAGTGTAGTGCGACCCTAGCTCTCGGGGGGAGCCATGAGCCACCAAGTTAAACTATGTCACAAATGCCAGTGTCACATGCAATGCAAATTAACTTATTTGCAAAGCGGAGTGCTAGTTAGCTGAAGCTAGCAAGGCGACGTACGTGTGCGGCCGCCAACTCTCGAGGGACGTGCATGGCATGGCATACATGCACGTGCACGGCACCCCACTCGATCGTCGTCGCCGGCCGGGCTACATGCGTAGTAGTAGCAGCAGCAGTAGTACATACGCGCGCGTTCCCGACGGAATATTCAGCCGACATACTACAAATGTAAATCAGTAGCGGATCAAAGATTAAAACGAAAGGGTGTTAACAGAGCTCTAATCTTCTTTAACATGGGTGTAGCCAGCAGATGTGCTTCAATAGGCTCGAGCCTATCCTCCAGCAACTATAACCTCCCGTTTCCGCGCTAGTCCTTGTAGTTCTGATTTTAATATTATGTATGAGATCATATTTTGCAACAGGGAATGAGAGAGAAAGTTATATGTTAATTTGAGATAATAATATTGTAAAATTTTATGTGTCAATTTTTATTGTGAAATGACATCCCTGTGTACTAAATTTGATTATTTGAGGATGAATGAATGAGAGGAATATCTAACTAAGAAATAATGAGTTGAATTGAGAGAATGAATTTACTTCCTTTGTCTATCTAATTTTAAGATTGATTTTAGTCTAAAATTATGGTGATTGTGAACTTTGCATGCATGATGCATAAGTCAACTTATTTGTGACAAATTAGCCATATTTAGATTGTCCCAAATAAAATTTTGCTATGCGCCCGCCACTGTCAGCATGTACGGACTGTGAGTTTGTACGTGAGGCCAACAGTGCTAGTGCTAGTGCTAGCCATAACTGTGTTGACCATGTGTGTACCGTAGATCTACGAGCCTCTTTTCATTTTTATTCTAACTTCACCACTGTTCTTTAACCTTTAAAGCTCCCTCTATTTATAATGGCCGATAGATGTTGATGCTACGAAAAATGCCCAGGATTCGACCGGTGGTAGGGGGTGCTCCCGCCCCCGACTGCCCCCTGTTGAGTCCGCGCGCCCTTGATGTAAACCCCTCTTCGATCCCACACCCGACTCCATAAATTAATCTCTGGTACAGTACTAGACATACGTACTCTCGATCTCGCACTCATTTCCATAAGTTAATCTCTGATAGTACTAGCTAGCCGCACACTCATTTCCATAAGTTGATCTCTGATAGTACTAGCTAGCCGCTCAATCTTGCCGGCTATTTTAGACCACAGACCATCAATCTTGACAGCTATTCCTTTTGCAACCATATGTATAGCACTACCAGTAGTTAATTACTCCTATAGTTAACTACAAACCCTAGACTGATCAAAGGTCAGCAGGAAGCTCGTTACAACTAGCTACTTTGGCTAGCAAGCATGGAGCAAGGAACTGATGAGGACACCAGGTTTTGGTCAGGTCGCTAATTAAGCTAGCTAGGTTGAGTGGCACAAGCATGATGTCATGTATGAATGGATTTCAGATTGGTCTGATTTTGAACAACATTATGGCATATGATTCCGGTAAAAGAGAAAAATGGATCTATGACAACAAGGTTGCATGGACTCTGCATGGACACGTCTACGTATCCATGCATGCCGGAAATACGACACGATCAATATCGCATGAACGCAGAGTTCGGGTCGATCAGGTACACGTGACTCCTGTAGGTGTCCTCTATGCAAGTTATGTGTAGAATACAGTTGATCAAGATGTCGTGGTTTGCAGCCTTATTTTCAGCAATACAGTTGATCAAGGTGTTGTGGTTTGCAACCTTATTTTCATGGTATCAGAGCCATGAGTTTCCTTAAACGCATCTACTATCCTGCCCAACTTCTTCTCCATTGATGGCCATACCTTTTTTTCTTCCTCTGCCCCACCCCCCCAGCCCATCTACATGCGCCCATCGACATGCGTGGGTGATAACATTCATTCTCCAGCCTCATCAGCCATCTTTTGATAAAGCTTTGCATAATTATAATTGCATCTTATTACAAATGACTTGCTGAGTATCCTATGTATCTATAGTTATATCTTTTGTTACGTACTCAGTTACTAAAGGTGAATCATATTAAACAAAGGTATATAAGGAGAAGTTCTTCGTCGACTTTGTGGATTAGGACTTCGTTTCCCAGTCGATTGCATGTTAACATGTCAAATGACCGTCTTCTTTCTCATTGTCTTCCGCTGCTAGTTCTTGTTATGTCTTTCTGGCTATAATCTATAACTAAATTCAACTTCACTTTAACTAGTTTGAGGTAGTTTCATGGTATATACTTACTATAGTCATATTAAATTCAAAAATAGTTCAAACTAATTTGAATTAAGTTCAAAAGTTACTTACCATAGATATATCAAGGGTATAAAATATTTTCATACCAAAATGCCCCATGTATGTATGTATGTATGTATGTATGTATGTATGTATGTATGTATGTATGTATGTATGTATGTATGTATGTATGTATGTATGTGCGTGTGTGCGTGCGTGCGTGCGTGCGTGCGTGCATGCATGCATGCATGTATGTATGTATGTATGTATGTATGTATGTATGTATGTATGTATGTGGGAACATATGTAGTGTTAAAGAGTTTTTCAGTGCTAAAATACTAAAACTCATAGGAGCCATCCAATCTAGCCCGTGCAGCTCGGATTGAGGGCAGGAGGCCCCAACTCACTTACACACTTTTTCAGAAAAGATACCCCTCATGGTTGAATTTGTTCATGAATAAGCCTTCAGTCCCACACCCATTCACCTCCCTTTCACTAGCTCAAGCCCCCGACATCGTCCCATACTCACCTCCCTTTCACTCGCTCGATCCCCTGATGCTGCCCTCCCTAGCCCCCCGAGATGCCCTCCTCCTCCTGGCAACCGCACCACTCTCTAATTGAGGTTGCACGAGAGAGCTAGGGTTCGGACGTAGGGTTGTGGTGCCGCCCTCCCTCCTGGCCCTAGGTGCCACTCTCCCTGGCCACCAGCAACACCCTACTTCCCCTTCCCTATCGTGCCAGTGTGACGCCACTCCCTAATCTGGCCTTGACCTCTTCCTCGCTCGTTGGCCCAAGCCGCCACCTCCTCCTTGCTCATCGGCCCAACCCACTGTTGCTGCCTTCTCTCTCGCCGGCCCAAGCAGCCATCGCCTCCTTGATCACTAGGGCAGCGCTTATCGGCACGAGCTGCGTGTTGCCACCTCTGGGATAGAGGAGAGAGAGCGAAGGGTTGCACCATTGTTGGGGCCAGGGAAGACGGCATTGGGTCTGGGTTGTAGGGTACTAGAGGGAGACTAGTAGAGAGAGCGAGAGGAGGAGGAGCGCAGGGGTATGGGAGGAAGAAGGAGGCAAGGGTATTTTTGCAAAAAAAAAATATGACCAGCGTAGGGTTGTCTAAAAAATGACATAAGTGGATTGAGGTATCCCACCCACCTCGATCTAGACCATCCAAGTCGGATCCGACGGATAATGTAGCCTTTAGCACCTTACCGCTGAATAGAGCTTTAGCACTATACATACATACACACATACACACACGATAGCGCTATTTAGCACCTACGCGCGCACTACGCACAGGTCCTATTGCCTAGCTTCCTGGTGCAAGCTGTGTTAATTCGGCAATAACTATTACACGTGAAGTTACCATCAGACAAATATGAAATTACTTGCGATTGGTATAAAAAAAATATGAATTTCGCAGTGTCAAAAACATATTCAACATCGATCTTGTTTTATTAAGCTCGTAATTTTGAACACAATGGTACAAACAGATCGCAAATTGGACTTTCCATGGAAGAGTTGTTGTATTTTTTAGTTTGTAAATAAGATAAAAAAAAAGTCCCAACGTTCAACTGTACTGTTGCATGCATGGAGCGGACCTGATTTCTTTCACATCGAGCTAGCATTCAAAATGCGACAATCAGCAGTAGAAAGAATTCATTCTGAAAACGGAAAAAACACATTGAGATATCTTTTTTTCCTTCATTTTTCGACAAAAGGCATTGGAAAGTTAGATAGACTTAATCTGATACGGCACAAATTAAAGAACCGTAATTCGCATGCAAGTGCCCGATCTTTCACGGCACTAAAGTTGCATGTGAATAATTCTGGATTGGAGAACAACAGCAACTGCAGTAGAGGATGACTTGACAACTATCCTGTGCTGCCCTCCAAGCCTTCAACAGAATGCAGCGACAGCCAACCGTAGATGTTTAGATGGCTTGTCTGTTGATCGCGGTTGGAACTTCGGGAGTCGTAGCACAGCAGCAACAATTGGCTGATAGCTTTGTTGATCTTAGTAAGGGAGCCGATTCAACTCTGTAGCAGCAGTAGTAGTACCTACAATCCTACAGAAAACAGAGAAATAGATGGGCTCGGAGGTTGACGCCAAGACCCAAGATAAATCTTCCACCCGTGAGATAGCTTCCCACGAACGAAGAGATCAGGACCTGATGATCCAGTTCACAAAGTTGATCCAAAGATCAATTCCACGAGACAGCAATAAAATTCCTAGATGGAATTTCACATGAACACACGAACAATTTGGCCGCCGGCAAACATGACGATTTTTTGGATATATTCTCAATGCAAAAACCGTCCGTTACAAGGCACAAGCCCTTTAGCACACACACGCACCATAACTCGATTCAGACTCCATATTATCATCTAACCCGACTCAACTAACACACCACTCAAACCAAACACGAAACCGAACTCGTACACAACGGTCGTATACACACGTACATGCATACGTATACATACGGGCCACACACATGCAACGACCATGCATGCATGCAACTCACGTGAATAGTAAACAACTAGATAAAACAACACTAGACTTGTATGTACATTTTTGTTGATTCTAAGTTAAAAGATATGTGAAATTCAAATATCTCCTACTAAGAATCCGGAGGTACGCATACGCACTGATTCACCTTAGCTTCTAGTTTGTCCTCCTTGTCTTCCCATGCCGTCCTCCCTCATCTCTCTCTCGGCACTAACAAGGATTTCTCCGACTAGAAAAGAATTAACACCACCTAAAGTGTTTATGCTTGTTAGGCCCGTATCAGAATCTAGCTAGGTAATTAAACTGAAATTTCTTCATTAAACTAGTCTACACCAAGCAACTTCCTCCCAACCCCATTGTTGGTTGCGGCGTGGCCGGCGCCGGGGCTATGCCCGGGCGTCGTCGGGCGGTCGTCCTTGACGTTCCCAAGGACGCCGCTGCCTTTCCTTTCCTCAACGTCGGGCGAGAGCGTGCCTCCGGTCATCGTCCCCTTCGTCGCGGCTTCATCGAAATGTGACAAGTGTCTCCTATGCATCATCATAAGATCAGGTCGGCCATGAGAGCACATGATTTGGTTAGAGGAAAGAATCATGAGCACGAGGAGGACTACTTTGCTCAGTTTAGTGAACAACATTGTGTAAGCTAAGCTCTAAGGAGTAGGAAACCAGTGATGAGGCTGTGAGGTGTACTAATGGTGGTGGTTGTTCTGAGCTCATCACCCACTCTTCCTTTGCTATTTATAGCAAAGTACGAAATTACTCGAGGATATTTTTGTCGGAGGTAGAATATAAAACAGTACAGAGGAATCTTTTGAGATCCATACGTACAGATCATGGGGGCCAAAAGTGCTAGGCAGAAAATGGCAATGCACTACTTAAAAAGATAGATCAACTTAACTAATCGACAAAATCAAACAATAGATTCTCCTTTTGCATATGCAGGGTGGGCTTGAAAGTTTATCAGCTGTAACATGGCTATTACCTTTCAAAAGCGTTAACTGTTGTCTACATACATACATACATACATACATACATACATACATTGATCGGAGCACCACCAAAACAGTAACATCTCTCAATTATTTTATTAAGCTTTTATTTCGCAAAGTACAACTTCATAAGGTTGATACCCCATAAGTTTGTCGTTGCCCATAACATTGTGCTTGTCCAGACCCACCACATGATGAGTGCTGATAACCGCTAGATTAATTAGCCAACAAAAGTGTCATGCGAGCGCGTGTATATATACACACACATATATGTATGTATATATACATATCATATATACATACATACATATATATATGTGTGTATATATATACATATATATATATGTATATGTATGTATATATATACCTATATACATATAAATATATATACATATACATATACACATACACATATATATACACAGGGGCAAATCCATTGTGGGTGCTCGAGGACCCCCTCCTCCCGTCATGACAGAGGTTGAAGAAGACACTGCCGGCCGGCCCAGAGGACAGAGGTTGAAGTCTTGAAGAATTGAAGTCCTAAAGAAGAGTTGGAGGTTGAAGAAGAGCCCAGTCGGTATCTTTTAAGGCCCAGTGCCCCTACCGGTCCAAATCACTGACGAATTCTGGCCCAAAATAGAACAGCAAATAATAGATCGAGGAAGATAAACAGCAAATCACCTGAACAGTAGAGGGAGAGACTCACCGGTTGGCGTCTCGGCGGCGTCGGCGCGGAGGTGGAGGGGGAGCCGCAGAGGCTGGAGCGCGGAGGCGGAGGGGGAGCCGCGGAGGCTGGAGCCCTGAGGGGGAGGTGCCGAGGCGGTCAACGACTCGGCGGCGTCGGTGCAGAGGCAGAGAGGGAGGCTAGAGGCGGTCGACATGGAGGTGGAGGGGGAAGGGGAGCCGGCAGGCGCGGAGGTCGGAGGGGTAGCCGGGAGGCGCTGAGGCAGTCGGCGCGGTCCATGTGGAGGCGGAGAGGGAGGGGGAGCCACGGAGGCCGGAGGGGGAGGCGCGAAGGCGATCGGCGCAGAGGCGGTCAGCGCAAAGGCGGAGGGGGAGCCGCGGACGCCGGAGGGGGAGCCCGGAGCCCGGAGGCGCTCAAAGTCGCCAGACCACTATCGCACTACTACAGAAACCATCATCACAGACGGTTCAAAAACGTCATCACAGACGATTTTCTGAACCTTCTGAATTTATGGATCAGTGATAATCGAAGATTATCATAGACGGTTTGTGAGCCGTTTGTGATAAATATAATACAGACAGTTTGTAACTAGAATCGTCTGCGATAAACACTATCACAGACAGTTCTAAACTAGAACCGTCTGTGATACTCACACATCACAAACGGTTCTAAACTTAGAACCATCTGTGATGTGTGAGTATCTGTGATATGTGAGTCACAAACGGTTTATACTACAAAACCGTCTATGATAGTTCATTCTATACCTAAAATTTTTTCTCTTTTTCAGTTAGCCTCAGAAAATGTTAGCTATGTGTAACACCTCGGCCCCTTGCCTGAGCCCAAAGTACTACCACCTGTTCTGTGATGCTACTAGTTTTAGCTTTTTGTTGCTAGACTTGTGTAGCAACTCTTCTTATTCAGTAGCGCCCAGCGGCAAATGACAATCACTTGACATTAAGCACAGCAGAGGTATGAAATTGCTAGATACCAAAATGTACTTGTGCTATACCAAGCTAAATATGATATCTGTAAGTGATATGTGAGTTACTGATGTATGTGGGAAGCTGTGCTGCTCCCACCCGTGTATGTCGCATTCACCACTTGCCTAAAAAAACAGCAAAGCAAGGATGAGTCCGAAGACCCCGCAAGCACATAGTAAAATAATGGCGACAACAAAACAAGTTCAATTGTCTAGGCAAGACACAACCCTTATATTTATCAGTAAATCACTTATCTTACACAACTGCAATATAAACTCCGCAACTATTCTGTAATCACCAGTTTCTTCCATGCAGTGCAACAGAATGCAATGCAATGCTATGTCCACGTGCAATCTCCGAGCTCATACCAGTAAAGCTGAGGGTCCACCCATCAATGGCCCACTCGTGCCCCGCTCTCTTTCATGCGGGCCACAAACTCCACTCTCGTGGAACACCTACCGAAGTAGGTCTCTCTGTAAGTACACCGGATTTGTCATGTATCTTTCTCACCGACCTCACCGGAATAGTTACATGACTTCCTCTCCGGTTTAGCTTATGCAACTTATATTATGATGATTGCAAATGATGCAACAACCTGTTAGTAGTCACAATCATCTCCCCTCAAACTCCACCCCCGTAGAGTGCTTACTGAAGTAGGTCTTTATTCCACCACCGCAGGATGTCTACGCTCGGTAGACCCTTAATACCAGTGTGCAAAATGATGCACTGCTATCTCAACAAAATTAGCAATTATATCCGCCTCTCGTTGCAGTATAATCAACAATGAGCAGAGATATCATTTCACAAAATGATATAAATCATGGATCACCAAAAGCAAGTATTAGACATTCACCACAATCCATTATTCTACGATGCACTTGCCTTTTTATTCTTGCAGACGACGCGTGGATAGCACCAAAATCGAACCGCCACCTATACAAGCATTACCCAATCTCAACTCGTTGCTAAAGCAATATACACAAGCATGCAAACAACATCGGCCCTACGCGTGTAGACGACCGACGACGTTCCTACATGCAACCTGGTACCAACAACCTCCCTAATACCGGATACCTTTCTAACGCTTCGGTACCCAAAAGACCATGAATTTAAGGTTTGTGCTAACTGTATTTGCGAATAAATATTATTTACATGCACTTAACATTTTCTCCTCTTTTCTTTTCTTTTCCCCCCTTTTCTCTTTTCTTTTTCCTTCTTCTCCTTTTCTTTCTTCTTTTCTTCTTTTCTTTCTATCTGGCCTAGCCCACGGCCCTTCACTTCTGCCCGGCCCCTTTTCTCTTTTTTTTCCTCCGCCAGGCGCCTACCTCATCATCTCCTCCTGTTTCTCCTTGCTTCCTCCTTCTTTCCCGGCCACTCTCTCATTTCTTTCTCTCTCCTTCCTCCTCCCCTCCTAACACCGCCGCCCCTCCCTCTCGCTCATGCTAAGCCTCTCCAGTGGCTGCGCCGCCTCTTAGTACCTCCCCTCCAACCCCAGATGCACCTCCAACGCGAGGCGTCACGCGCCGCCCTGGCTCCTCCACGCTCAGCGCCGCCCTTAGCGCTGCGATATCGGAGCGCCCGATCTAGAGCTGGGTCCAACGCCACCCCTCTAGCTCCCTAGTGCTTCATCGCCGTGGACCCCTTCCCCTTCTGGGTTAGGGCACCCTCAGCTCCTCCGTGCGCCGCCGGCCTCCCGGCTACCCCGGACGCCACCCGCCTCCCAGCCCTTAACGCAGGCTCTGGCCACTGGATCCGTGGCCCAAGGCCCGGATCTAGCGCCTCCTCCCCCCCCCATTGGATACTTCTCTACCCGCTCTTTCTCTTCTCACTACTACTCACTGAGTGGAACCTGAGGTTGCTATTTTGCTTTATCCTAATTTTATTTTTGTCACAAAGTGTTGGCATGGAGGCGCTGCCCTGGGCTAGTCACGGCGGAACTTGAGGCTGCCTACATGCCGGGGGAGTGTGTGGCGGCCATCGAGTGCGTGGGCTAGACCACAGGGGAGTGCGCCGCTGCCAACCTTCGCCTACGGTAACCTCTCCCTCTACTCCTTTTTTTTGTGAGCATCTACTCTTTGATGCACTAGTAAGCTTATTGGCTATTGACTATGCATGGTTTAGATGTGAAAATGTGATGCTATCACTGAGAGGGGATAGGGGCTACCTTTGTCGGTTGCTTGCTTGATTTGGTTGTTCTGGTTCCTGTCAAGGAATGTGGTGGTCGCCTTCTCCTATGGTGACCGTTCCTGGTCGCTTGTGCCTTCCCTACCTAGAGCCCACTTCCCTTCCTGTTTTATGGCCGAGCTCCTCCTCTCCCTTCCCCCTTGGCTGGTTTGGTGGTGGTGGCTTTGGGTGAGGAGAGCAACCTGGCGTTTGCTGAGGCTCTGATGCCCCCTTCTTATGTGTGCAGTGTCGTCTAGTGTCTTCTTAAGTGTGCTGTGCCGTCTGGTGTTTTCTTATGTGTCTTTGTCTTTGCACATTAGTTGTTTGCCATCTAGGGAGATTTTAACTCATCTTGTCTTTGGTGACGACACTGTTGGATTTTGCTACAGTGTTTTGGAAAGAAACACATGTTTGTTTATTGCCGGATGATGACCTTAAGGTTGTGAGAGGTGCCGATTGGCCCCCGGACGGTCAGGTATCTCCGTGAATGGAATACCCTGCCCGAAATTAAATTATAGGGTTCTGACGGCAAATTTCTTTTTCTTTCTTTAATTTACTTCATTCTTTACTGTTCTTTTCTTACGGGTATTATATTCTACTCCCCTTAACAGAATTCGACCCCGAATTCTGACACTAAACGATCCACATGGCGAACACCACAACAAAACTGAACAGAAAGCAACTCTAACTCATACCCGTAGAGGATAACTTCAAGTACTTGCACTTACGGGGCGCCAACTCCCCATTTGCCCTGTGCTCGGTCTAATTCAACCAACACACAATGGCAGTCCTTAGCATCTCTTGCCTTAGCATAAGAAAAATCCCAACCAAGAATCACTTCACCATAGCAAACTTTCTCAGCGAAAACGAGCACCCAAATAACCCATTTATATAATGGAAGCTATTCCACATATACATGCAGAACAGTTTCACTTCCCAAGTCAACCCTTCTCTCTTAAAAGATGGAATTACATTTTCTTGGCCATTGCAAAAATTTTACCTAATCGCTATTGAACATGCGATGAGGCAAAGAACTCAGATGACTAGAAAAGTTCAGTTGATTTCCATGTCACTATAGGATACTAACCATACAGTTAGGCCAAGACGAACACTTAATCAAACACCACAAAAGGCGTTTACTAGTAAATACAGAGTTCCTCCAAACCCTACTACCACTTAACCCCAAAATCAACACGTTTTATAGGCAAGCTTCTAAGTTCAGATGCTCAAAAGTACATGCTTTAGATACATGCTACTTAACTTAGAGGTTTATATTGAACACACCACTGCACTGACTATAATGCCACATAAACTATCAAGCAGGAGATGCGTGGTTTCCGGGGAGTGCCTGAGCATCGAGAGATCCGACCCTCTGTTGTGGCGGCACCGAAAACAGTGGCGAGGTAGCATGCTGAACTGGAACGATTGGTGCAGGGCACCAGAAATACCCAGTTGGTGGCGTCCAAGAAAAAGGAGGCTGCGATGCAGGTTTCGGCTCCCACTTGATGATAATAGAGGGGTTCTGACGACAAACCAGCTGCTTGTGGCCTAATCGGCTACAATATCGACACTTCCCCGTGAAGGAACATAGAATGGCACGATGCTTTTCACCGCACTTGAAACAGATCATACCTTGCCCTGGGACCGGGCGATATGGGTATACTGTGGTCATCGGGGAGAAATGAGGCATTGCAAAAGTAGACGAGCTCGGCTGAAAGGTCAACGACAAAGGGTGCTGGCCCTCCTGAATTCTTTTAAGATTAAGTCGCTGGGAAGACCCGCCTTCACCTCCAAGGCTCCCTTTTTCCAAAACATGGTGGCACTCCTGCACTTGCTGACTAAGCACTTGAACCTTCCTCTGAAGGTTTCGCAACTCGGTTATTGGATCTATTGGAACACCAGCAACTGGTTGAACAGTCGAAAAAACATCCTTACTCATATTGCCGATGCCCTCCCAAGCCAGAAATGGTGGCATTGTCGGTCCGCGCCTGCGACCACGGCAACGGCATCCACCACGACCACGACCTCTACCCTTCGGCATACCTTCTACACCCAAATAACCAATAGCACAATCAATTCTAAAATATCTACTGCATACCGTGATTAGTCAATACTGCGGCTAATGAAACGTGGATGCAATGAGTTAACAGAAAATCCAATTCCTCTGGTCAAAACTTCACATCACAGCAAACACACTAGACAAATAACACAAAAATAGGGAGGTGCAAGAAAATCCAAATCTTATATCACTCTAGTTGACGCACCCGGGCACACTCTAGACTCCAACTCAAAGAACCCAAATTATGGATTTGAGAAACGCTCAGAACTCATTCCTGAGTACATCCAGGACTTCGTTCCTGGGTACGCCCGAAACTTATGTGTTCAGGGATGCCACGGACCACTCGTCCGGGAAATCTCATATGCAGAATTGAGGGAAGTCATATACTACTCAAAACACAACCACAAACATCAATTGTAAATTATGTAGATCTCCTACCACACATCAAACATTCATTATTGCTAGGAAACTGAACATGACCTCCTCGGAAGTTATGAACTCCGAACGACAATATACGTCCACAGCGCAAAGCATTTCTTCTAATTGCCAACCATGAAAATCAATCAAAGTTCTTTACCGTGGAACAATAATAAGCCAGTACTTCCAGTACTGCTTACACAGATTAGCAAACATTAATTTGCTGAAACAAGAATCTTTGATTTTCAATGTTCTATCACAAACCTTTTCAAGGTTTCTCCCTTATTCCCTAGCTCACCAAACACTTTATTCCTTTCTATTTACTCTCTGTCTCATCGAAATTTGCCACTTTACTATACCCAACAGCACAGTTATCACGGCTACCTAGTACGCCAACCACTAGGTGCCGATAAGGCTCTCCAATCCAAAGATCCACTACCAACAAACAATCCCACATGCACCTAATCCCAAGGTTCTAGCTAAACTCCACTAGCTCACTCTTTAGGGATGATCACCTCAATTTTAGCACACAACATATGTGCTCCCATGAACTATGTTTGCTAATGTCTTAAACATAAGATCCGTTTGTTCCACCTCTGTAAGCATGCTCACACTTTCCCTACATATGTGGAACAACTCCAACTCAGGCTTAGAGATTGCTACTAGATCTCATTAGGACTTTAATCACTTCGTCCCTCAAAAAGCCAGTCTCACACGACCGTACAATAACTCTTCTCTATTCAACTTAACTGGTGAATCTCCCAACTTTAAGATTCCCATCCTTATTCTCCCCACTATTTTCTTAGCAGCTACCTGTAAATTCAAGCTTCATTATGTTGATTTTGGTGATAATAACAAATACAATTGGGAAACTAATGTGTTTGATTGATTATGATATGGTTTAGTCTCATTTGGATGAAAAGGTGAAATCAAAGAGGTATGTAGTCGACACTTACATTCATTTACATCTTAGTGCTTTCAGAACAGAGGACGTCCTCTGTTTTGTGCGTTAGATATCACCTTGTTAATGACAAGATAAAAATAAATGATCTACATGAAAAGTGAAGCTAATCAAGTGAGGAAACCAGCAATATATCATTCTCTGTAAAAGGATTAGTAACCTTAAAGATACAAAAAAATTAAGCATGGCTACCGCAGCGGACCGAGGGTAGAACCGTTGAGCGGAGAGTGTTGATGTGGGATTTTGGGTCTAAGCAACGCCTTTACTTCTTAAGTCATATTTTTCATTGCTGTGGAATTGTGCTGAGAAGTACTCTTGAACAGGTGGTTTTGCTCCTGATTGCACGTGATTGTTTCGCTCCAACGGTAGAGGCAAGTAAACGTAGCGGTTGTGCTACAGTTTAACTCGTTAATCACTCTACCTACACATTAAGTATTTCTCTTAATTTGAGTTGCCATGCTATTATTACATGCCTTCTTAATGTGGTTCATGTGGAAGTACTTTAAGAATTCAATAATTTATGATCTTGATGGTTAATAGTGGGTATGTGGAATTGTTCTTGATGAAGCAAGTGTAGTTGTGGGGTAGTAATCTTTATGAATATATTGTGGCCTAAGTGGTAGTATTCTTAGTGAATATTTGTGTTTGTGGTTGTAGTATTCTTGATAAATAAATTGTGGTCTATGTGGTATAACTCCCTATAAATCGATTGATTATGATTTTGGTGAACTGAATGTGGGTCATGTGTAATGATCTTATGAAGCATTGGCATTGTGTTTAATGAGATACATGTGGATATTGAGAAAGTATTCATGATGATTATGTTGCTAATCTTCGTGGTTAGATTCTTGTGGTTTATGATTATCATATCATTCATAACATGTTATGACATTTGCATTGTGGATGTCACCGCTTATAGCCGCGACCGTACCGGTACAGCATCGTACATTGCCATAGTACGATGCACACTCTTACCTTGTTGGGTAAGGGTGAAGTGGAGCATGAGCATTCATATGCATTGCATTGTGGGAAGATCATATGCATTTTTATGTAATGTATTGTGGTGAAGTTATTTTGCAAATAAAAGCAACTTCATAGTTGTGATGTGGATTTGGCTCATGAGAGTTACTTGCGGTATGAGGAATGTGGTTGTGGTCATGGAATGAGGTTCATCCCTTTTGGTATGGTAGGAGTTGAAATTGTGGTATGAGATTCCTTTCTCTTGTGGAAACTGTTGATGACAGTTGTGGATGCGAGAAATAATAAAGATAGTGAGGTGAAACTGTTAATGCTTTTTTGTCATTGGCAGTGATAGTTAGTTGAGATTATGATGTAGTCAAATAAGATTTATTACTAATGTTTTATTATTGTTGGTAGTCAATGTGGTTAAAGCTATATTTGTGGTCACTGTGGAAAATAAATGTTGATGCTTAACAACATTATAGTTTAATTAGCTTGTTAAACAGTTTGCTTGTTGAGATTTTTTATCTCACTCTTGCTTTTCCCCCTCTTCAGGTGATTCTCGAATATGCATGGGAAAGGTAGAGCGGCATATCACTATCACACATCATATCATGATTAATGTTGTAATAGTTGTGTAGTCTTAATAATGGATTTATTTCCCTTATTGATGTTTGTTTCAAAGTAATAATGCTAGACAGTAGTTCATTTTAATTGGTTAAATTTTTTAGCAGTTGTTCTTTAATTAATAATGTTCCAATACCTTGTTTTAGTATGCTTTCGCTTAGCTTATCATGATTTAAAAATTGTTGTCAGTTTATGTTATCTTGTAAATTGGCTAGCTGTAGAGTGGTTTTGTGGCATCTCAAGGTAATGTGGGTCTTGGGGTGTTACAGTTGGTATCAGAGCGGGCGTTAGGTCTGTGGTAATTAAATTATTAAATCGACACACTGGTGCACAATAGGATGGGATGGGTCCAGCATTGCATTTATGCTTTTGACATGTTGTATTGATGATTTATGTTATGATATGATCTTGCATGATTATGATTTGCTTCTATGACTGCTATGAGTAAGGATAGTCGTTGACAAGAGGTACAGGTTGTAGTTATTTCCTTGGGTATTGATTATTTATACCACCGTTCGTGGTATGGGGTTAGTGATGCAGTTTCCTCTGATAACTTAGTTGCAGATGTCGTGGGTAAGTTTCTTAGAAAAGTTGTTATCTTTCTTGTGTTGATTTTGGCCAATTCTTGGCCTATTGCGGTTAACGATATTTCTCTTGGGTTAGTGGTTTATTGCAGTGGTTGGGTGCCAAAAGGCCTCCAATCGTTTTGAGGCAACTGTTGTTTTCTTTTGATTGATGAGATGCTTTTGCTACTCGTGAGCGTTGTTAATTGGTGAGATTGGTTTTCATGTTGTTTCCATCTTCCTACTAAAAAATATGACTCATTTATTCGTTTGATATTTTGGAAAAAAAAACAAAGCTTTATGTTGGAAGTTTGTTGTTTGCGAAGCTTTGGCTTTATGCATTTCTTTTTAGTTACTTCGGCTATTGAAGATTGATTCCTTTCTTTGCTAAAAGGAAGTGTTAAAACCATTTGTGATGTTTTATTGTGTCTAAGTAGGAGGTGACAATCATATAAATAATTGATAAGGTATGAATTATCAAGCTGAGATGTTGGTGTGGTGCATAATTAATCTCTACTAACGTCCTTGAAAGTGTAGTTGATTAATATGATGTTGATCTGTTGTAGTTTCCTGAAGAAATATGATTAAGAATTTGTCTATACATATTTAGAACTCATGCAGTTATTGAGGAATATAAAAAAATGGTCTGATTATTGTGGTTGTTTAAATTTCCAAATTATTGGGTAGATTGGATTATGTGGTCTTAAGTAATTAATCTAACCATTTGGGATGGTTAAGTAAGGAGATGTTGGAATATTGTCTTAGTAATATCAACGTTTAATATGTCATCTCTTTACATACTTGATGGGCATATACAACTGCTAAATTAATGTAACTTTTGCCATGCTAAAATGTTGAAACATGTATAAAGAAATAGATGAAGATTGATGTATCGACTTGTGGAATCTTATTTTATTAAGCTAGTATTATGGATATTTAAAGTTATTTTGTTCTAATTTTTGAACATAAGATGGAATATTGAATCTATTCTCAACATTGTTTTTATGATTTTAAAACAGATATAGGATCATGAATGCTGCTATGAAAAAAATAATAATCAATTATTGCCAGTAATGACTAGAGTGCAATCAATTTGTGCTAAATTAGAGTTGAGCATCAATAAGAGGTGAATGTATGAAATCTAATAAGAGATTTATACTAGCATATTTGCGAGGTTGTCATGTTCAATATCAACCTGTTAAAGAGTTTATTTTCAATATTGTGGCTTGTGCTCTAGGTTTTTTCGTAGGTTAAGTAGTTGGAATCTTATTTAGATAATAAGAACATGATGAAGTGATATATGGTGTTCCTTTGGAAGATATGAAGTAGTAAGAGGATATGATGATTATTGCAAAGAATGCTTTATCTTGTTGTCAATACAATTGATAGTGCATAGTTGTGATTATGGTGTTGAATGTTCTAAATAAAGGAATTTGTTAGTTCCATGATACTATTTAGATTAAAAGATTTGAGATTTGCGGTTTGGCTCTTTTTAGACTTTATGACTTAATTGGTAGCCGAAATTATTTGAGCAAAGTGGCGTGATGAATGCTTTTATTGGTTTTAGCTAAACCTGGTGTTGTGGACTTCAAGCCTCTTTTGTTGGATTTGGCGGGATGCTGAAATCAAATAAAATTGTTTCTTGTTAAAAGAAAGAGTTGTACTAGAAGTATTTGAGGTTCAGGTGATCTCATCTTGTGTTTTTCCAACCTCATTGCTATTTATTTTTCTCTTGGTCTTTTGGCTTCTGTGAATGATGGCGGATTTCTCTGTATTGGGATTTATCTCTTCTTACCTCTTCTTCTAAGAAAGGGTAACCGATTTGTATTGCAAAGCCTTGTGTTGCGTGATGGCAACTGGTTAGTGGTGATCTAGTAGATGTTTTTGTGAAAATTTTAAGTATCACGATGTTTGAGATGCATTGGGTGATATATGGGTCTCATGGAGTAATCCTTAGGAAGGATTTGATTTAAATAGGATGTTTGTCTTGAAGTCAAATAATTTGTTGATGTTAAGAATTGAGTTTATGTTAATTGTCGAATAGTAGCGTTTCTGAGGTTTTCCTATCTTATATGGGAAGTTTGTTGTAAGATTTTGAAAGCTGAATCTGGGCTTCACCTTTTGTTATGCTAGAACCTTGGAGGCCCAGTGTCTCTGTGTAGGAATAGTGAAACAGAGTGGATACCAAATAGAGTGATGATTGTGGATAGCATCCTCGAGATGCTACTAATGATTATGTGTGGGTGTGACAAGAATTTCGGGTCGTTATCCTTAAGGGATTGAGGCTCATTAGGAATTTTTTTTCTAAACATAATTCCGTTGGTTGAGATCTTGGCTGGAGTATGTTTTTTGGGAGCAGTGAGTCTCTCTACAAGAGTGTAGATGATGTACTCAGTTTGGGCTTATTGTTGAGATAGCCAACTTGAGTTAAATGAGAGGGTATGTTGGGTGATGAGTTGAAAATACTTTGTTCAAGAAAGTTAAAATTTTGAAAGGGAATAGATTGAAAAATTAATGGTATCTCAAGTAGTAAAATGCTCGTTTGATTCTTGTTTATGCTGTGTGTTTTGGCAGAGGTCATCTGCAAATTGAGTTGTTTATTGTTGAGGTGTAGTCTTTTCCAGTTGGGAAAAGAAAATGATTGTTTTGGGCTTTCGAGTGATTTTCACTCTTGGCTTATGTGGTGTGGTTTCTCCAATTGTCTGCTTGGAGAGTGAAAAATATTTTGTGGTGAATCCTTTGAATTAGATCGTGGTCCTTTGAAGGAAAACTGGTTGCTGGTATGTTGCTTAAGAATCTGTAAAAGATAATGTTTGTGCTTCGAGTAAAATGATGTGAGTGCAATTTGCGGTCAAATTCTTTTGAAGGGGTAAAATGTATTATCCCGATTATATTTAATAAGAGGTTTAATAGTTGTGGTGGGGAATTCTGGTGAGAACGGTAGGACCTGTTGGCCGCTCAGAGCCGACCGAAGGGCTGCGGGTGCTCGGCGTCGATCAGCGTGTATCGTGGACTCGTCGGAGCTGGCCACCAGGTATGTGAAGGCCCTCTGGACAAATCTGTCCGAGCGGGAGGTGACGTCGAAGCTTGAAGTTCAAATGTAGAAGAAGAACCCGAGTTCTTCGAGGCGGGTGAGAACCCGTAGTTGTTGTTCCCTTGGGATATTCTATCCTTGGGATGCTCTATCCTTTGGTTGTTTTTTTCTTAATTGTTCTTTTGTCTCGTCAGTTGTCCGGACATTCAGAACAGAGGACATCCTCTGTTTTGTGCGTTAGATATCACCTTGTTAATGACAAGATAAAAATAAATGATCTACATGAAAAGTGAAGCTAATCAAATGAGGAAACCAGAAATATATCATTCTCTGTAAAAGGATTAGTAACCTTAAAGATACAAAAAAATTAAGCATGGCTGCTGCAGCGGACCGAGGGAAGAACCGTTGAGCGGAGAGTGTTGATGTGGGATTTCGGGTCTAAGCAACGCCTTTACTTCTTAAGTCATATTTTTCATTGCTGTGGAATTGTGCTGAGAAGTACTCTTGAACATGTGGTTTTGCTCCTGATTGCATGTGATTGTTTCGCTCCAACGGTAGAGGCAAGTAAACGTAGCGGTTGTGCTACAGTTTAACTCGTTAATCACTCTGCCTACACATTAAGTATTTCTCTTAATTTAAGTTGCCATACCATTATTACATGCCTTCTTAATGTGGTTCATGTGGAAGTACTTTAAGAATTCAATAATTTATGATCTTGATGGTTAATAGTGGGTATGTGGAATTGTTCTTGATGAAGCAAGTGTAGTTGTGGGGTAGTAATCTTTATGAATATATTGTGGCCTAAGTGGTAGTATTCATGATGATTATGTTGCTAATCTTTGTGGTTAGATTCTTGTGGTTTATAATTATCATATTATTCATAACATGTTATGACATTTGCATTGTGGATGTCGCCGCTTATAGCCGCGACCGTACTGGTACAGCATCGTACATTGCCGTAGTACGATGCACACTCTTACCTTGTTGGGTTAGGTGAAGTGGAGCATGAGCATTCATATGCATTGCATTGTGGGAAGATCATATGCATTTTTATGCAATGTATTGTGGTGAAGTTATTTTGCAAATAAAAGTAACTTCATAGTTGTGATGTGGATTTGGCTCATGAGAGTCACTTGCGGTATGAGGAATGTGGTTGTGGTCATGGAATGAGGTTCATCCCTTTTGGTATGTTAGGGGTTGAAATTGTGGTATGAGATTCCTTTCTCTTGTGGAAACTGTTGATGGCAGTTGTGGATGTGAGAAATAATAAAGATAGTGAGGTGAAACTGTTAATGCTTTCCTGTCATTGGCAGTGATAGTTAGTTGAGATTATGATGTAGTCAAATAAGATTTATTGCTAATATTTTATTGTTGTTGGTAGTAAATGTGGTATTTGTGGTCACTGTGGGAAATAAATGTTGATGCTTAACAACATTGTAGTTTAATTAGCTTGTTAAGCAGTTTGCTTGCTGAGATTTTTATCTCACTCTTGCTTTTCCCCCTCTTCAGGTGATTCTCGAATATGCATGGGAAGGGTAGAGCGGCACATCACTGTCACACATCATATCATGATTAAAGTTGTAATAGTTGTGTAGTCTTAATAATGGATTTGTTTCTCTTATTGATGTTTGTTTCAAGGTAATAATGCTAGACAGTATTTCATTTTAATTGGTTAAATTTTTTAGTAGTTATTCTTTAATTAATAATGTTCCAATACCTTGTTTTAGTATGCTTCCGCTTAGCTTATCATGATTTAGAAATTGTTGTCAGTTTATGTTATCTTGTAAATTGGCTAGCTGTAGAGTGGTTTGGTGGCATCTCAGGGTAATGTGGGTCTTGGGGTGTTACAGTACTGCAGTGTTAAAGGCGGAACTACCAGGGTGCGGTTGTACCTCAATGTACATAGCGGAACTACCGAACCACGGTAGTACCGGATTTTCAGTGGTACATGTTTTGAGAGAGCACCCTTGCTGGGACTTGGGCGTGCTGAAATCAGTAGTACCAGAAATAACACGGCGGAACTACCGCAGAGAGCACCATTTGAAATACTTAGTCTCTCTAAAAACGGTAGTCCCGGAGTTTGAATGGCGGAACTACCGCAGAGCGGTATGACCGCAACTCCTGAGCGGTACTATCGGATAGCGGAAATATCAGACTTATAACGGCGGTAGTACCGCACTTTGAGTTTAAAGTTTTATATTCAATTATTTGCAATTGTGGTGGTTATCATCAATTACCAAAGGGAATATTGAAGAATCTAGATACACCATTATGAGTTAATGGTATGTTTTGGTAATTAATGATAATCACATTATGGGACTAACATTTTTCGTGAATTGGATGAATAGATTATGTTCCAAGATGATGAAAACTTTGGATGGATTCATATGTTGAAGATTATCAAGCATCAAAGAGAGGATGCATCATGTGTTGATGCATACTAAGATCGTGAAAAGGAGATGATCATGAGTTGATCATCAAGTCAAGAGAGGACAATGACCTAGACTTGAAGTGAAGATGTGCATCATCAAGCTTCAAGGGGATGCTCAGGGCAAAGGTAGGACTAGCTAAGGCTAAGGATGTGTTCCTAATCTTTTACCGATTTTGGTGTTTGGTTGAAAGACCGGATTACTAGTATAGGTTTGCCGTACTATTAAGAGGGGTCTTGTCTACTAGTTTGAGTCTCATTATGTATTGATAGCTCAATCTTGCTTACTCTAACTCTCCATGGCATGATGCTATTATTTGCGAATGTGTTTTGCGAATAGTTGAGGCTCATGCATATAATCCTTGCAACATGTGACTATACTTTGCAAACGTGTATTGCAAATGGTTGAAGTTCATGTACCTTTTCCTTGTGGTATGATCTAAATTTGCAAATGTGTTTTGCAAATTGTTGGAGGTCATGCATTATCCCTTAGTATGGTCTAAGATTGTTTTCTTGGACTTAGACCGTGAAAATGACTTCTTAGATCCGTAATATTTTCTGCATTAATCTAATGTGTTTGAGATTATGCAAATAGATGGGTTGTGTAGCCCTCTGAATAAGCTTTCCATAGAGTCCAAGATCACTCAATTCCGACATCGGAGTCAAAAGTTATGACCGTTTTTCCGAATATCATTTGTGCTGAAAAACAGAAGTGCGGTAGTTTCGCAAATGACTACGGTAGTACCGTACGGTACTGCGGAACTACCCATTTTTAGTAGTACCGCACTTTACACAGCGGTAGTACCGCAAATGCTGAGTAACGGCTATTTTTCTAGCCGTTGAAGTGGAGTGCGGTAATTTCGCACTTATAACGGCGGTAGTTCCGATTTCCCTGATTTTTTCAGGAGTTTGGCTCCAACGGCTAGTTTTTGTGTGTGGGGTATAAATACTCACTTGTAGCCAGTTGGAGAGCAATCCTTGGCACCTCATTTCACTCTCTTGAGGTAGTGTAAGCGTCTCCACTCCCTTATACATGTGTTGCACCTTGTGAGCAAGGAGAGAGGTCTCGAGTTGCATGTGTTACATCTAGAGGTGGATTTTGTATCCACTTAAGCTTGTGCATTCGTTGCACATGGTGAGATCCAAGCAAGGGGCTTGGTTTATTGCTCTTGGAGTTTGCCGACTCCTAGATGGCGTTGGAGGCGTCGTACGTGGTGATCTTCTCAAAGAAGATTGTGAGAAGACCCGACGTGTTGTAAAGGTTGGAGCTCACCTACCTAGAGCGGGAAAAAGCTACCACTAGTGGATTTAAGATAGAAGGCTTAATTTGTGGAGCCGGTCTAATTTGTTTGGGTTTACCTCAACGTGGATTAGGGGAGACCGGTAAGTCCGAACACCACGGTAAAAAGTAATCATGTCAATTATGGTTTGTTTACTTGTGATCAATTTACCTTCAAGTAATTTACATTCATAGAATTAAATTAATTGCTTGTCACCTTAGAATTGCAAACCTTTGACATAGGCATAGATTGTTGGTGCACTTACGCGAACCTAGTTATTTTAGGCAATATTTGTGCTAAACCAATTTAGTTAAGTTTCCGCATTATATACTTGGTTTAGACAAATAGATATTGTTTTTAATTGAAAGAGAATTTTAAGACTGCCTATTCACCCCCCCTCTAGTCGGCCTCCTTGATCCTACACTGCCTCACTGTAAGCTCCTAGGCAACCCTAAACCCAACAAAGTAGCAACAATGGAGACTACGATGGAGACCTAAACCCCAGAGAATCAAATACTAGAAAAAATAATGGAGGGAGGAAGCTTAAGACGTATTTGAAGGGAGGGGTGGATGGGTTCGGGTGAGTATTTATAGAGGGAGAGTTACGATCCGTGGGGTGTGGGTTAGTCGGTTTCTATTGGCTGAAATTGGGTTGAGAAGGATTGACAGGCCCAGTGGTCAGAAAATAAATTATCACAGACGGTTCTTGGTAAGAACCATCTGTAATAGTATCACAGACGGTTTTTTGGTAAGAACTGTCTGTGATATTGGCTATATATATACCGATACATATAAACAACTAGTATCAAAATATAAAATAATAAAGTTCTATATAGCTTATATATACTCATTTAAAAGGTTTCGACGAGATCTACAACTTTGCAGTTGAGACGAACTCCAAATTTTGAAGGGAAGATAAAAATTTTTTGGCAAAACCAGAAATCAAAAACTTGTGATTCGAATTTAAGTATATATAAGCTATATAGAACTTTATTATTTTATAACCGTCTTAATTAAGAACAGTCTGTAATATTCAAAATATCACAGACGATTCTAGTTTAGAACCGTCTGTGATAATATCACAGACGGTTCTTATCAATAACCGTCTATGATTGTATTTAACACATGTGATTTTTATAAACCGTCTGTGATGAGACGTCTAATATAAATGTTTTTGTAGTAGTGTCGGTACTACTATTTTGTTACTTATACTTACTACTAATTTAGGGTACAAACTGGTCAAACCCAGCAACTTGAAATATGGTTCAGAAAGAAGTACACCTCTGAAGATTAAAGAATGTTTATTTTTCAACACTAACATTAGAAGCAAGATATCGTATTTATTTTGTGTGATATATATCAGAGCTTCTCTCGCTGCTGCTTGTTAATTACCCACTATAAGCAGTTAAGCACCTATCTGTGGTACTAACACACTTTTTACAGCGCTGTGTCGTATTGAAGTGTGTAAACGGTCATTTCATTTTGGGATACTATATGACCTTTTCCCAAAAGTTAAATAGGAATCGGATTAGAGGTCGCCGGCTTGGCCAAAGTCCATGAAATGCAACTATAATGGACAAAGCTTATTTGCTACAGAACATTCAACCGATCACAAAGCAGTCGAAATCCATTGCAGTTTGAACAACTAGGGATACAGATCATATTCATACGCACAACCAAACCCTGAAGTGCTTGCCATGTTGGCATTATGAAAGAAGATACAGATCAGTTGTATGCCTTGCCGTTATGTTACACCGCCATGTACAAAGGTCCGCTTGCTCAATGACTCCGGAGACCGAAAATCTCCTCCTAATGCAGTGCTGTGAGGATTGTAGACCCTTCCACCTGCATATAGAAATTCATTGGGGGTAACAATGCATTCAGAAAAATGTCATAAGCGTTCAGATGAAATGTAAAAGGAAAAAAAGTTCTACACTTATACTGTATCAATTTGTTCTTTTCCTATTCATATATGAATTTGATATTCCAATGGCAAAAGACCAATAAATGTAGTTTTGATATGCTTATGTTGTACTATAGCCTTAACAATAGAGCTCCCCCTCTATTTTCATCCTGGATTCGCCACTGATTGCAGGAACGATCATTATAGATAGTTTAAAAATCTTATCACAGATAGTTTCGTAAGCCATCTGAGTTTATAGGTCAGTAATAACATGAGGTCATTACAGATAGTTATTGAACGTCTGTGATACATACTATCACAGATGGTTATTACATAAAATCGTCTATGATAGTAGAATATCACAGACATACGATTTATACATAAATTCGTCTATGATATTATTTTATGTTGATAAATCTATTTCTGTTTATTGGCTAGCAGCTGGCAAGCCAATAAACAGAAATTAGGAAAAGGAATGTCAACCATCTTCATGAAGAACAGTTCCCTAAGACACAGTGACAATTTGGTCTTCCCACGATTTTTTGAGAAAGATTCTAATAAAATTTTATTCGTTGGACTTTCATTTAACTTTGCCACAAGTCGTAGCCTATAAATAACCATTAGAAACACAGACTTTCTATCTTAATTTCCTATACTTCCACTAGTTTTAAAGTTCTTATCTCCAAACCTCTCAAGTTGAAGTAGATTTCTTCATAATAAATAATCGGTCCTTGGAGTTCTTCTACTATAGGTAAGATGGTGAAAAAGATACATTCCACGGATCAAATTGACTTTTCGACCACCTTCTAACCATCGTCGAAAGGGCTGAATCCATGGATCGATCACGACTTCAAGATAGTCGAAAAGTCAATTTAGTCTATGGATTGAAGTCTTCAAGAAATTGATAGAAAAAATCTAGAAGCATCAAGATTTGCATGACCAAAACCCTAGCTAGCCATCCATCAATTTTGTAATTTTAGATCCAAGCATCAAGAAAGAAAAGGAAGGGGATCGGATGGAGGATATCACCGGTAATGAAGGAGAAGCGATGGTAGCGTCACACTGACGGTTTTCTGGAACCGTTTATGATGAGGCATCCTTGGGAACGTCGAGGACGCCCGCCCGACAATGCCTAGGCACAGCTCCGACACCGGCCACTCCGCCCCCAATAATGTGGTTGAGAGGAAGTTGCTTGGTGTAAACTAGTTTAAAGGAGAAATTTCGGTTTAATTACCTAGCTAGATACAGTTATCTAACTTTCCAATGCTTTTTGTCAAAAAAATGAAGGAAAAAAAGATATATCAATGTGTTTTTTCAGTTTTCAGAATGAATTCTTTCTGTTGCTGATTGTCGCATTTTGAATGCTAGCTCGATTTGAAAGAACTAGGCCTGCTCTAACTGTTTTTGGCTTAAGCTTTTGGTTATGGCTTTTGGCTAAAATTGCACTGTAGCGGCTGTTAGCTTTTTTTGAGAAAGAATAAGAAAATATTGAAACAAAGAGAGAATTGTTTTAAAAAAATGTTATATCATCACTCACAATGCAAAAGAACAAGAGAAAAAAATAAAAACAAAAAAAACCAAAATTAAAAGTTGATGTGTTTTAAATGACTTTTAGCTTAAATAAGTTGAATACCAAAAAAACTAGAAGGTAAAACTATTTGGAGCAGGGCCAATTGTTCTTTCTTTGTTTGCGTTCTTTCTGTCGGTTCTAAATTAAACTGGATATGAGAGTAGGATAAAGACTTGCTTATATCAAATTTTGACAAAAATGCTAGGTGACCTTGTAGAGCGCGAATGGTACGTACCCCACGCTGAGAAGATTTTGTACTCTTTCTTTGTGTGCGCGCGACGAGGAAGACTTCTTACTCTCTTTGATATAGGAATCAAACATGTGGTGTTTCGCATGAGAATAACTGTATTATGATTTCTTAGTTAATTACTTTATCGGCTGGATCAAGGTTCTATCATAACTTAACGTTCTTTAGAAAATATTTAGCTCGATCATCATTCTGTCCAACAACTAATCCATGACTAGAGTGCGTAGTATTATATCCATGAGAATATTGAAAAGGATATTTTCCCACTAAAATGATGTTTGCACGTCTCTTTTAAAGATTGTTATGGGAGACATCTTCCATCCTTTCTTCGACTCTTTTTCTTTGTTTATACGGGAGACGATCCCAAATAACAAATGAGAAGATGCGGAACTCATAATTGTAAGTAGTCCTTTGCTTTTGTTAGAGGGCGAAGATTCCTTTCATAGCATAATAAATGATGTTTTTATTTTAAAAAGAACCCCTCAGCTTATGTTTTTCTGAACCGACGCGGCCGGCGTAAACGGAGCAGCTGGTTGTTGCACTCGCGTATGGAATGGATACGTTGTATAACCAGCGCCCCCTGCGCGGCGGCTCTGATGGCGCCGCAGTTCCGACTTCGGCTCAAAAAGAAATGTAGATGTATATCAAAAATAACTATTGTAATTTGTATAAAAGAATATTAAAATAAAGAAGATTGCAACATTGCTCAATCTACATCGTATATCTATTTGTTATTCTACTTTTGCATTGTCTAATTGTGCGATTGTTCTTGCTTCTAATTGTATTGATTGGTTGCGTGATTCGCTCGCCGACACGAATTTGGTGTTTCATTCACTATTTAGATATATTGCAATTTTGAGTTGTTTGCTCAACTATTATGAAGGCCTTAGCAGCATTAATTCTTAAAAATTTGATGTCACATTCATGACAGCTATCATGATGCTCTCCAGAGTTTTGTTATTTGAAAATAAATATTTTGCTTCAATTTCAGTTCAAGACGAAGAATTTAAATGCAAGAAGGAGTTTATTTTTGCATTGATACCACAATATTTGTCCAATTGTTACAACTCGATACGAGAGGCTTACTGCAGTTTATACTCCATTGACGGCACAAAAGCTTATGTCATCCGGACAACTTTACAGTAGCAGTTTCAACTATATTATAAAATTTTAGTTAATTTTTAGTCGGCAATTCGGCGTATGTGATGCCGCACATGCAAATTGCTCTTCAATGAGTGTTTTTTTTGCCTAGTTTTGTGTTCCAGATAAACCATGTCAGATTTCATGATATGAGTTATTCGCTATCTATTTAGCGCCACAGGTGATATTTTGATTTATGCCGCTCGACGATTGCGACCACGTTCTTTTCGGTTTTTGTCTTATAACTTATGCTACAGTAAATAGCTTTTAAATGAAGTGTCGAACACTGCGCCAGACATGGTGCTGAGTGGTGCATGCACCAAACCATGTAGACGTGGTAGCAACTAGAGCATCTAACTCTGATTTGGTTTCCTTCTCTGTTAGGGACTCTTATTTTCTAGCCTATATATATACCCCTACAGTTGTACAGTTGATATGCGTCAAAATTTCTCATACTTATAATATTTTCTTATACAATGAATTCTGCCTTTGTGCGTTCGTAATTTTTTCTGCAAGAATTTTTCATGTTAAATTCTTATCTTATATTCTTTTAATCATCTATTTTTATCGTGTGTTTTATAACACAACATACTCCGATCTTTCGTGCCATTTTTTGCCACCTCTTATTTATTGACATTAATCTTTCTCTTCTTCGGAGATGCTTCTGTGCAAAAACGAAACTACCGATGTGATAGAAATCACTTTCATCTGAGATAGGAGGCGAAATAAGATTAGATATATGGTGTGGTACAAAAGCAAATTGCTTATTTTCTTCGTCACAAAATATAAGACATGTTCAATGAGCGTGCTAAACCTTCATTAGGAGGTCCTTGGACGGTAGGGGTGAGCTAGGGGTGCAAACGGTATGGGTTAATCCTGGCCAATTCGGTAACAAATCCAGTTGGTACCGGATATAGAAAGATAATTTAGCATCCGGTACCGAATCCGGTCCGTACCGGATAATTGTTGCCGGATATGATAACGAAAACGGTAAAGCTAAAATCCGACCGAATAGCATCAGTAAATGGTAAATCGGATACTATCTGATCGAATATCCGAACAAGTAAGTTAGTACCCTAACTGGCCCAGCCCATCAACTATCATTGACACCAACCGGTCTAGATTTTATCAAAGTCGTAATCTAACTCTAGAGTCCAGCTACTCTAACCAGTCGCCACTAATGCTCCCCACTTATGTTGAACTTGCGTATAAATTTATGTATGTATTTATCGTTTATATTGAACTTATGTTGTATCGGCTATTATACTTTAGTAATCTAGATGAATTTATTACTAGTTGAAGGCTTGAACTGATGATGGTATGGTTCAGTGTATATTCCTTTATGTATGCACATACTATTTGTCTATATTATCCGTTTCCGATCCGAAACCATTATGTATCCATCCCGTTGACATTATATTCGAAACTTCGAATAATCCGAATTCGTATTTGTATCTGATCTTACCGTATCCGATTTCGAATCTAGGAAAAAATATAGGTTAGAATATGGTATAAATAATATCTGTCTGAATCCGATCTGATTGCATCTCTAGGGGTGTAGGACCCAGTGAGCCCTTGTATTATCCACGTTAGGCCGTGATGACTGATGGCATATTCCAGAGTGACAACCTATGAACCTATATCGATGGTGTCTGCCCATATTGACACCATGTCATGGCACAGAATATTTTCATTGCTTTGGATAGTCGGTACTGTTTATTTCCCCTTTCCTCAAACAAGGAATATCCTATTTTCTTCTCCCAATTAAGTACTTTGAAGCACATAGTAAAAAAAAAAGTACTTCGAAGAAAAAATCCACATGATAGTTTCGAAGGAAACAAAAAAAACATGTGGCAGGCATCTTAGTCAGTGAAAAAAAATCATAACAATCACTGACAAACGGTCCTCTAAATTTCACCACATGATTAGGAGTGGGAAATGGTGAAGGATAATCCGTTTTATCCAAAATTTGTATATGAGAAAATGCAAATGTGGTAAGCAAAATCCGTATTCAAAAATGTTCGTATTCGTATTCAAGACTATTTGATTCGTATTCAATCTATTTCCATCCCTGGCAACGTCCTTACGGATGATTGTAGGAAGCAATTTTCTGATGAATCAAATTCACAAGAAGTGAAAATTACTTTACATAATTTCCAACTCTATAGCTACACTGCTAGCTCATGTAGACATGTAGTCATGTTACATAAATTTGGCAACCAGAGTATTACTACTGCTTCTAGTAAAACCTCCACTCTCATAAGCAGTTTGGCTTGCGCTTTTGAAATTTTGGAACAATGATAAAAGGAGCTTGGGATTTTTTTTTTTTTGGATTATTCTATGGCCACCCCAGACCCAGATGCACTCCACTGCCATTGCCATTGGGAGCAGAGCAGCAGCCGGGTGAGGCTGGACTGTGCCATCCACACGGTGGGAGCAACCAAGGAACAAGCCCTGTGGAAGCTCGCAACAATGCAATTCTTGGGGCCATCGCCCATGGCATGGAGGCAGCTGCTGCAACTTCCTTAAACATCAGGACCAGTAAGAAAGCCAGAAAGGATAGGCATTTTGGCACATGATAACTGTTATGAATATTGTGTGCTTCTATTCATGAGGCCCAAGGGGCAATATATATAGAGGTACAAGGGGATGTACAAAAGGAATACAACACAAAGATAATAGGAAACAGTATATTAGGAAACAAATAAAAGTCCTAATCTATTCTATCCTTAACACCCCCTCAAACTCATGGTGGATCAACAACACCGAGTTTGGAGAGGTAAAGTCATCTTTGTGCTCGAGTCCGGGCCTTCGTGAAGAAATCCGCTATCTGAAGCTCCAAGGCACATACGAAGAGTAATCACCGATCTTGCACACAAGACCTCATGAAAGAAGCATCAACACCAATATGCTTGGTGAGCTCATGCTTCACAGATCACGAGCAATCACCGATAGCACTGTCTTGTCGACAAGAGAGGAGCGGTGTAGTGACAAAACACCAAAATCCTCAAGTAACCACCGTAGCCAAGTAATCTCTGTGTCAAGAGAGCCATAGCTCGCAACTCACCTCTGCACTCGAACGGGACACTGCATCTGCTTTCTTCGTCTTCCGTGCAATAAGAGAACCACCAAGAAAAACACAAGAGGCGAGAGAGAGACCGCGATCGAGGGATCGCCGCCCAAGTAGCATCCGAATAGGCTCAAGTCAGAACGAATCGAACGTGGAAAGAAGAGACGGCGAGAGATAGTCCCACGAAGGTATCGCAGAACTCAAGAAGGTGGTCAGAGTGGACTCGAGTGGGAGCTGAAACAAATCGACTCGAAATATGAACGGGATAAGTGATATCCGGACGAGTAACAGCAAGATAAACAAGACTCCCAACAAGGTGACGATAGCGAGTCGGATCAGAAAGAGGCTCGCCATCCGAGGGTCGGAGGTGGACATTGAGCTCCATGGGAGTCTCAACAGTACGCTGATCAGTGAGAGAGGCGCGATCAAGAAGATCCTGAATATATTTCTCTTGGGACATAAAGAAACCATCTGGAGTGGAAGTAACCTCAATCCCAAGGAAATAACTGAGAGGACCAAGATCCGACATAAGGAACTGCTCACTAAGACGAGCCTTGACAAAGGCAATGTACTGTAATCATCTCCGTAATGATCATATCATCAACATACAGAAGAAGAAGAGTCCGACCACGAGACGAAGTGTGGACAAAGAGCGCAGGATCATGATCACTAGCTGAAAAGCCAGCAGCAGTGACCACAGAGGAGAAGCGCTCAAACCAAGCACGAGGGGCTTGCTTAAGGCCATAGAGAGAGCGACGAAGGCGGCATGCACCATGCCCTCGAGGCAGAATACCTGTGGCGGATGCATGTAGACCTCCTCACGCAACTCACCATTAAGAAAGGCATTCTTGACATCAAGGTCGAGAAGCAGGACCGGCGGCAAGCAGACGCCACCGATGTAAGAGTGCGAACAGTGGTCATGTGGGCCACGGAGCAAAAGTCTCGTCGTAGTCAACACCATGCTCTGCTGAAGCCACGAGCAACAAGACGCGCCTTGTAGCGCTCAAGAGAGCCATCAGAGCGAGTCTTAATTTTATAGACCCACTTACACGTGATGGGACGAGAATGAGATGGCAAAGGAACAAGATCCCAAGTACCAGTACGCTCGAGGGCAGCAATCTCCTCGGCCATGGCAAGCTGCCACTCAGGGTGAGTAACAAGATCCCTGGTAGGAGGCGAGCTCACGAGTAGCTGCGCCAGCAAAGGCAAAGCGGGCAGGAGGCCGAATCGACCGGCGATCGCGGAGAGCGTAGCGAGGAGAAGATGACCCATCAGGGGACGATGGAGCATCAGAAGGAGGTGGATCATCAGGAGAAGATGACTCAGCTGGAAGAGCCTCAATACGAGGTCGACGAGTGTAAAAGAGAAGGGAGGTATCAGAGTGAGAGGAGCACGGGAGTCGGAGGAGACGACGCAGGCGGTGACAACGGCGGAGAGGCCACAGGGGGAATATGTGGAGGCTCAGTGGGACAAGTGGACGAGGGCAAAACAGATATAGGTGTATCTGGAAAGGTCAAGAAAGACAGAGACTCCGCAGAGGGAGTCGAAGGAGAGACAGGACGTGGGTAGAATGGACGAGACTCGTCGAAAGTCACATCCCGAGAAACCCGCATCCTTCGACCAACCGGATCCCAGCACCGATAGCCCTTGTGCTCGGCACTGTATCCCAAAAAGACACACTCAACAGACTGAGCGGTCAGTTTGGTGCGTTCGCGAGGGGCGAGGAGAACGTAGCAAACGCAGCCAAACATATGAAGGGCAGAGTAGTCAGGAAGAAGACCACAGAGACGCTCAACAGGGATCGCACCCTGAAGAGCAGAAGAGGGCTGGATGTTGATGAGATAGGTGGCAGTGGAAACAGCCTCGGCCCAAAAGTGAGGTGGGGTAGAGGCGGCGATCATCAGAGTACGAGCCGTCTCAAGGAGGTGACGATGCTTGCGCCACGACACCATTCGAGCATGAGCACGGGACAAGAGAATCGAGAGTCCTCGCGCAAAGAAGGAAATCGCGCAGTAACGAGAGAGGTACTCGCCAGCAGAATCAGCACGAAAGACACGAATAGGAGTGGAGAACTGTGTGTGGATCATAGTGGCAAATTGTTTATAGATAGACAAGACCTCACTACGAGAAGACATGAAATATATCCAAGTGTGGCGAGAGAAATCATCTATAAATATGATATAATATCGATGACCCCCTTTCGAAACGAAGGGAGCCGGACCCCAAACATCTGAATGAACAAGATCAAAAGGACGCCGAGACACGACTCACTATAAGGATAAGGAAGTCGGGTTGTTTACCTAACTTACACTCGACAGCAAAAGACGCGTCTCCGAGATGCACCCGAAGATCACGGCGAACTAAGGATGACAGACGAGATCCACACAGATGACCAAGACGGTGATGCCACCGCTGAAAAGAGCCGGTAGACGGCGGCGTAAGCGGAGAGATCGGCGCGATGGTGGCGCGGAAGGAAGGTGAAGCCAGTCAAGCTCCCGAGAGACGCCGTGAGTCACGGCGCCGAGGGCCGAACCAACCGAGCTCCGTGTGGCGGTCCCGAACACAACAAGAGTCGAGTCGAGAATGACACGATAACCAAGGTCGATGATCATCGCCCAGAGAAAGAAGTCGCATAGTGAGGCGAGGAATATGAGCAATGAAGGAACATGAAAGGATGAGTTGCTAAGAGATCCTCGACCGAGAGACGAGAAGAGATGTACCATCGCAGTAAGAACACCGACGGGAGAATCAAGAGGTGTAATAAAAGACAGAGTGGAAGAATCGGGGTCATGTGAAAAGATGCTCCAAATCAAGAATCCACGGGAGGTACTGATCGTGTAGGGGTGGTTTCTCGCTGCAAGAGTCGATGAGCGAACTCGCAGAGCCCGCCGAGGGGAACCCGGCGGCAAGCGGCGTCGGTCGGGCTATCTCTTGCTCGGAGAGAAATGCCAAGAGGTCGATGCACGACGACGTAAAAGCACTAGTGCCGTAAGAAGAACGGCGTGATGATGCCGCTTCTTCTTATAGCACCGACTCAATGTGGCCGCCTTGTCGCAGTAGGAACAGTGAGGACGGCCACCTCCAGACGAAGGGCGGCCACCACCACCTGTGGCAGCCGCCGAAGAAGGCAGTGGAGCAGGTAGACGAGCGGCGAGCACAGAGGGGAGTGGCATCAGACCAGCACCACTCGACGAGTCTCCTCTGCGCGTATCTCGGTGAGAGCCTCCAGGAGAGTGACACGAGGGTGGCGTGCAAGAAGCTGAGCACGCCTTTGCTCGAACTCAGGACGAAGGCGAGTAAGGAACTCGTAGACCCGCTGAAACTCCAAGTCAGCACGTATATCCAGCAAAGACGGACAGAACGAGCGGCCAAGCAGATGCGGAGAGAGTCCAACTGACGCCAGACAGCAGAGCTCTGAGCGTAAAAGGCATCAACAGTAGCATCACCCTGCTGAAGAGAGTGCTCTTGGCGAACCACGGACAGTACAGGGCATCACCAGAGGGCTCGTGAGCGCCGACGAAGATGAGTCCACATCCGAAAGCCGAAGGAGTCCCACAACCTCGTAAGAGAATCGAGGCCGGATATCGGCGATGAAGACAAGAAGAATGCTCGGCGTCGCCATCGCACCACCGAGTGTAGGTGGTCGACGATCCTTGTAGAAATCGAGCCTCTGGTAGGCGGGCGCTTCATCATCAACAACTGAGCAGCCTCGGTAGCAATCTTGTCGGTATCGGGGCAATGCAACAGCGTGGGCTCGTCGGAGGAATAGGGCAAGGCGGGCGGTGACATCGCCAGAGAGGACGCCCGAGACGTAAACCACGCATGTGAATGCGCATGTGAGACACGAAGTCGGTGTAATTAACACCATCAAAGACCACCGGCAATGAGGGAGGGAAGCGGTGCCCATTGGTAGGCGGCGCCGACGACGCGGCGACCAATACAACGGTCTAACAGCGGCGCCGAACGGCGCGGCGTTAGATCGGCGTTTTTTTGGGAACCGAAACCCTAACTAATAGTGGGCCTTCGCCCGCTAGCAACACACCCACGCACACACGCACACACGCCAAGGCGCGAGAGAAGCGAGGAGGCGGCGGCGCGCGCGCGGGGCGCGACGGCGCGGGAGGCGGCGGCGCGGTGGCGGCGGCGCGGGCGGCGGCGGCGCGGGACGGCGGCGGCGCGCGGCGCGAGGGCGGCGCGCGGAGGCGGTGCGAGGAAGGCCGCGGAGTGCGGAAAGGGCAGCGAGGCGGAGCGCGCAGCGCAGCGCCGGGCGGCGTGGAGAGCGGCGGCGCAACGGGAGAGTCGGCGCGGAAGCCGACGGGAGAAGGAGGCGGCGGCCGCGCGGAGGCGATGGCGCGCCCAAGATCGAGGCGGCGGCGGCGCGGAGGCGCCAGCCGCGGCGCGCCGGGCGCGGAGGCGGCGACGGCGGCGCGGAGGCCGAGGCGACATCACCACCGCGGGCGGAGCGGAGGCGGCGCGCGGGAGTCGGCGACGGTGGTGCAGAGTCGGCGACGGCGCACGGAATCCTAGGCAAGCCAAAACCCTAATTTTGGCTCTGATACTATGTTATGAATATTGTGTGCTTCTATTCATGAGGCCCAAGGGGCAATATATATAGAGGTACAAGGGGATGTACAAAAGGAATACAACACAGCATAATAGGAAACAGTATATTAGGAAACAAATAAAAGTCCTAATCTATTCTATCCTTAACAATAACTACCACACAAGCACCACACGGTGATGATACGGATTGTTCATACCGACTCCACAGAATGCGCCATAGAAGCGTCACACAAGGATGACAGTACGTAGAGGCGAACAAATACCCTATTTGAGAAGAGTTCACAAGTTGTCCGTTCGGCACTAATCGTTGTTAGCAATGGGAAGATACAGTAATGTGAGTACAACATTCTGGGAGTTGACGAGCTACATCCAGGAGGCAAAATTTTGCAGGCCTGAACCAGCATATGCTATTTTATTGTTCGGGTAAAATTTCGGGAAAGCATCATTGTGTGGACGGCGTGATCCCATGGCTTGCTCAGACCACCCTGACAGCACCAAGAATCTTCGACTTGGCACCAAGAATTTTATCTGTGGTTTATAACTTTTAAACTGTTTATGAGAGAGTATGGAGTGACAGAAACTCGTATGCGGTTTTGACCAACATAAATAAAGTCACTGTAGTATGTAGTACAATCAACTTATAGACCCCGTCTTAAAAAGACACTTCATTTGAAAGCTAGTTACTGTACAAAAGCCGAAAAATAGCTATGAGATGATTAAACGGACAATCCGCCCCAAGTACTGGAAGCATTTTGCAGCTTCTTTCAAGCACAAACTCCTGTCCTTCCGAGACCAGTGCTGCACAGCATAAATCAGATTACTAAGCATATACCCTCTAAGGCAAACGTTAGTTTCAACCTTGGAAGAAAGCAGGAAAATCATTGTGCAGTGCATACCTTGCTAAGCTCATTAAGCTTCTCCCTGGCATCTTTTAGCAAAAGTTCTACATCAGTATCCCATTTGTAAAACTCCAGTACCCTTCCTTCCAAAATTTTATTGCAGATCTATTACAAACAAAGTAATGTTTCTTCAGAGGCTTCATAAAATCTAAGACAATTATATACTAAGATCTGTAACTGTAAAAGCAAATTGGTGAATGTTGATATCTATTGTATAATAAAAAAACGATGATGTGTGGTTAAAAGTTCTTAAAAGAAGAGAAATATGCTAGAAATTCTAAAAAAAAATAGCCCTCAATTTTGTAGACCCTAATTACAACTAATCTGATATACTCCAAATCAAATACTGAGTTGTTGAAATTTAGGAGTATGTACGGTATACTAGACCAAACTGCACAATTACGTGGCCAAACAATCTGGTTGAAGATAATATCCGGTACCATTATGATGAAGAGGGTTTTGGGCAATACAAAAGCTTGCACGTAACATACATTTCCTTCAGAAAGTGTAAGCTACAAATGCACTCTTATCTCACAAAGGATGGATGGAGTACACGGCAACTATCATTTTATTGCTATTTACAGTGATTCATTTTTATTTTATTTCAGCAAAATTTATGGACATTTCTTGAACAGTTCCATTACATCTTGGAAACATACAAACCAATTATGTAAACAATCTCATGTCACTGACAAATAGAGGGACTTCAAATTTTATGGACAGAAAATTTAACCTTATGCTATATTGGATGATTCCCTTGATAATTGAAAAGACAAGGCACCAGAGATTTAATCAGGTGTGGATGGAGAGTTACCTTGTGACCTATCGCCAACCCTCCAGTTGTATGGGCAAAATAAATATTGTAATAATGGGAAAGGAAGGCCGGGGCATTTCTCTCAGCCAGTTCAGTCAGATAAGCTGCATATGTTGATCCAGAAGTACTTGGCTCTGGAATTTCAATTCCTTGTTCTCTGAACCACTTTAAATCTTTTGCGATGCTAGCTGAGCGTTCCAAACCACTTTTCCTGAAGTAAACATCTGAATGAACATTAAATTAATAATATGCGAGTATTTGGCTGCAGTTTCTGTTACATTGATTCAACAATGTTCCTCAGGAACTACATTCCAATCTTGTAGGTTGTGAGCCCTCTGCATTAAATGTTCATTAAGAGCGATATATAAATTATGTACTTCTGAACAATCTAATTTAGGTGTTTGACATACAAGGCAGCATGATTGGTGGTTCATGTTGGTAAAATTTGTTTGCAAACAAGATCATTGACTAAAATTGGTGCAGAGATATTCTTGGAGATGCTCAAGTGCACTAACATGCGTACTGCCTTCAACGTACTACTTTACCAGTATGGTCAGCCATCTACGTTCCAGGGCAGCCCAAAAAATCTTATCTTTCAGGGCGCACTGCTAAATTTGCATAAAAAAGTGTCAACTGTAGGGCAATCACAACATACCCAGAACATGCCTAATTGCATTGCTAAAAACACATCTTACACCCTTTGCCAGTAAATGCACTCCAACACCGAAATGTATACATTTTCCATACGTGTCACAACTAACTTAACCATCTAAACTTACTGCATTTACTGCCCAGTTATCACAACTACAAATCAGAATATGACAACACATAGAGCCAAATCTCACTAGGATCATGTCAAAAATTTACATTCTTCACAGCAAACCTCAACTCAGCACTACAAAACAACATTCCTATCATATCACCTTCTGTCCCCAGACATCTCCTCTCCCAACACAATTTGCCATCCTACCGACACAGATCATACTCTTAAGTCTCTAATGCCCAAAAAAATCAGTAAGGGAAAACGGAACCTTTGGCAACAATATGGAGTAACAATTAACACAACAATGAAACACACAACGTACGCCCAATGGCCAATGACCACTACAAATCGCATTCCTACACCGAAATTCCAACTGCATACATCATGGTACCGCTTGGGAACAGAAGATCACACTAATCCCCAAAAAAAAAAATTTATTGACTACAAACCAAGACTTCTCATTAGCCCACATCATCAAGAAAACTATTACCGTTGGATTTAAACTTCATTGATTAGTAACCGTAGATCTGACTAAAACCTCATTCCTATTCTGTCACGTGCCAAATATTGTTCACGTGCACTATTCACACGCGTAAACAGTACCCATGCACTGTAGCAAAACACGGATACTGTAGCAGACGCGTATGTCGGGATCAAATTAGTAAGGATAGAGATAAGAATAGTTAGTTTCTTTATTAGATAGGTTTACTACCTTATAAATATATTCTATTTATTAGAGATAGGTTTTCTTAGAGATAGAGATTGTTTCTTGGAAGTCAAGTCAAGCTATTCCTATAAAAGGACTAGCATGTATCTATTATCAATAAAACAATGAAGATAAATTAATCTAATCTCTCTCCCAAGTCAAGATGGCAACGGGTAGATACCCGCTGGGTATAGCCAACCCATACCCGCACCCGACAGACAATACCCGTACCCGCACACGGGTATAGAAACTTACCCATACCCGCACCCGCGTGGGTATTTGTACCCAATGGGTAACCCATACCCGATACCAGAGGAGGAGGCGAGGCCGCGAGGAGGAGGTGGAGCCGGACTGGAGGGCGGAGGAGGACTGGAGGAGGTGGAGCCAGAGGAGGAGGCGGAGCCAGCGGAGGCGAGGGTGGCGCCGGAGGCCGCGAGGAGGAGGCGGCCTAGAGTGAGGCTGAGCTGGGGGGGCCGCAACAGCCAAGCCGAGCGGCGCATCGGAGGTTGGAGGTGCGCTGACGGGGGCTAGAGGTAGGCAATCGTGAGGCGGCGCAGGGGCAGCTTGGTGGCCGGAGCGGCGGCGCACGGAGGTGGAGGTGCGGCACCAGGGGCTGGAGGCGCGGCCTTAAGGAGCCCGGCGGCGCAGAGGATAGGGCGACGGGACCGGAGGTGGAGCTGGCGACGCGGAGGAGGCCGGCGGTGCGGCACCGGGGAGAGGCCATGGCGGCCGAGCCGAGTCTGAAGGCGGAGGCGCCGGCGGTGGTGCACCGCCGAGGCGAGCGGGATGAGGCGCGGTGCTGGCGCGAGGAGAGGCGAACGGCAGCGGTGCCAAGGGAGGAGCAGCAGCGGCGCAGAGGGAGAGGCGGAGAGGTGAGGAGGAGCGGCGGCGACGCAAGAGAGGAGGGAAGGAGCGGCGGCGTTGAGGGGGCCAACGCAGGGAGTAGGCGCAGGGGCCGACGGCGCAGGGGGCCGGCTGGATCTGGTGGGGCTTGGGGAGGAAGAGTGAGGAGAGAATGGGAATAGGGATTGGGGGATTGGGGATTTTGGGATTAGGGTATATTTTACCCGCGGGTATGCAGGTACGGGTAGTATACACCCGCACCCGCATACCCGATAGGTAGAGGTTTTTGCCCATTAGCATACCCGCGGGTGAAGATATCTTTCCATACCCGTCTCTTTATCGGGTAAAACCCATCGGGTACTCGGGTTTCGGGTACCCGTTGCCATCCCTACTCCCAAGGTTCTTCTCCCTCATCTACAGTCTAATCCCTTATCCAATCAAGCCGACGTCATCCGGCTGTCCTCCTGACGGTGTTTACCCCGATGAATTAAGATCCATCACATTTGGTATCAGAGTATTCGATCCCTTCCCATGACTTCTGCTACTATGATTCCAGCTGCCGAGTCAATGGCCACGATAAAGACTAACACCAACAAGATAGCCAACATCGACAAGAAGATGGTGGACATCTTCCTCAACATGCATACAATCTTAGAGAAGATTGTGAATTAGAAGAAGGCGCAACAAGAGGCGGCAACGGTTTGGTTTAACAATCTTCATCAACCCATCATATGCAATTCAGTCCATAACCAGCCCATATGCACAACCTTTGGTTTAACAAAATAATATTTTTTTCAGCCATCGCCAAGCACTGAAACACAGATAATTTGAAAATTTTGCATATCTCATGGTGTCTCCAAAAAAAACTGCACTAAAAACCATTGGCAACTGCATGAAGGTTTCAAGCAAAAAAAATTGCATAACGGTTATACGTGAACCACTAAAGTGAACATCACACACACCCACTCAATGAGTACATATTTGTGAAATCTACACCGGTCACCAGTACCTCCAAACATTCAATTAGTACTTATGCCACCACACCCAATGATCTAGGCAAATGGTGAGTACATGGTTCGTTAATAAAATCATGATTTCCTGCTTAGTGGTAGTCCTCATGCTATGGATTTTTTTTTTGGCAGATTTTGATGTATGCTGACTGCTGAGTGTTGATCCACGGACTACGGTTGAGAGCAGACCAATTGTAGAGACAAGTATATGTCGTGATTTAGTTGTTTACAAACCCATTTTTTTGTTAGTTATCTAGATTCTACCCACAGATGCTTATGTAGTTAATAATCTCATCCTTTCTTCTGTTGCCAGTTTCAAAACTACTCTTAGACAGGAAAACATAAATTTTCTTCCAGTTGGTAGAGGGCGATCATTAATTATTCCATAACCTTGTTGAGTTGTGTCCATAAAACCTTGGAGCAACAGTGATTCAAATTTAATCATGGCATAGGTTAGCATCACGTCCAGATATGAGAATTCTAATTGTTACCATGATCACACCCCATATTGTTTTTAACATGCCGTGTTTGCTTCACTGACTGAACGAAATTGTCTTTAAAAAAATATGAAAACTGAGAACTGCACATACAACTAACATAATAGATATAATAAGGTACAGTCTCTTCTATTTTTATTTTGAAACAATTGTCACATCCTCCAGAGTCCGGACAAATGTTTGAGAAGTTATTTTAAGTTAATTTTTGCCTACGGTTTAATATCGAGTAAATTGTACTTTGCACAAGGTTTAAGCAATACTCTCACTTTACACCACCATAGGCTAACAAATGTTACACTTTGCACCATATTTGAGCCGGTAGCATAGCCACCTTGAGCTCATCATGCGTGCACACAGCCGACAGAGGCCAGTAGGCTGCGTGCACGCACGGTGGGCTCAAGATGGCCATGCTACCAGTGCAACATTAGTTAACCTAGGATGGTGCAACGTGAAAGTATTATTTAAACCTGATGCAAAGTGAAACAAGTGACACAATATCTAGTACAAAGTGCAATTTACTCTTTAATATTTAAAAGAATTTCCTGGTTTGCATTTTCACTAATTCATTACTCTTTTATGTGAATATAATTAACAAACATTTATCCTCAAAAAAATAGCAAACATATATTGCCGAACAGGATTTAGGCGTTTTCCCTCGCAAAGAAAAAAGATATAGGCGTTTTCAATTATCTAAACTTGAACAATTACAGAGAAACATGCCTTTTATGAACGCTTAACCATTGAAATCGCTTTGGAGCTACACCGTCTGGGGTTAGCTCAAGCAAAAAAAAAATTGAAAGCACAATCAGCCCCGCAGCAATGCGGGGGTTGTGCACCTAGTTAGTGTATTAATGGACCAACTGACAAGATGCAAAATTGTAGCAAAGAATGGAGACGAAAAATCTCACTCACAGGCAACGTCGGTGGACTCCGCTACGATTCGCTCGACGGTGTCGAAGACAAGCTTGCTGTCTACCAGGTACCTCACGAACCCCTTCATGCTCGGCATCCACTCCTCTTCGTCCTCTTCCTCTTCGTTGTCGTCCTCCGCCCCCGCCCCCGTCTTGTCCTTGAGAATAGTGCGCTTGGGGTTGCGGAGGCGCATGGCGACGAACCGCATCTCCTCCGCGACGCCCACCGCCTCGCCGGGGTACTGCTTCGGGTACCGCCGCGGCCGCGGCTTCGCTGGCTGCGCCTCCGCCGGGGCCGAAGGGGAGGGAGAGCAGCGGGCTATAGTTAGGGCTAGGTTTCTGGGAGGGTAAAGCCAACGGTAGGGCCCCGGTCCCCGGAGCGGCGGCGCCGCGACCGCCGAGGCGACGGCGACGACGAGTGGCATGGGTTTAACGGTTTATCCACTTGGGCAACAGTTCTCACCGGTCACCACTCACTGTTGGATGTTAAATCTTGTACGCATGCATTTAGTTAGTTGGTTTAATACTTTAATGCTTCAGTTTTCCGTTTCTGCATCATAGTGGCCGTAATAGCTCGGCTTCAGTTTTTCCGTTTCTGTATTGTTTCAGTTTTTTTTTTTTTTTTTGCATTGTATCATTGCTTTTAAAGGCGATGAAAAACAGAAAATGCTGCATCTTCACGGCAGCACCAAAAATTCTTCTGAGTTCCTCGTGTGTTCGTGTGTGGTTGAGCTCGGGTTATTGTTAGTGATTCTGGTCGGAGATCTAACACTCACCACTGCAAGGACTTTTGTGTTTAGGTTGCGCCTCCGCCAGGGCCGAAGGGGGGGGCACAGCGGGCTATAGTTAGGGCTAGGTTTCTCGGAGGGTAAAGCCAAAGATAGGGCCCTGGTCCCCGGAGCGGCGGCGACGCGACCACCGAGGCGACGGCGACGACGAGTGGTATGGGTTTAACGTCTTATCCACTTGGGCAACAGTTCTCACCAGTCGCCACTCACCACTGCAAGGACCTGGCCAAATGGGCCGAGATAATCGTGGCGGTTTGAGGTCTTTAGGTCTTGATTATTTGAGTTTAGATTTTTTATTTCTGTCATATTTTTTTATTTTTTATAATTTTTTATCTTTTTTAGTTTTTGGTATTTTTTGAGCTTTTTTACTGGATTTTTTCTCTATATTCTTTTGCATTATACATGATGGGTTAACCTTTTTTTTCAATTTTTAGATTTTTGTAAAATTAATTACACCAAATAAGCCACCGTCAGCTACAGTGTAATTTCAACCAGCTACAGTATAATTTCAGCCATAAACCACCAAATTTTAGCCCAACCGAGTAACCTCTTAGTCTGATCTAGACACAATACCATATAATCGGTAAATAGGCTATCTCGGCACCTCAGTGTGGCAGGTCGGTCTAATACGGTACGTACGATAAAATTACTTTTGATTGATAGCAAAATTACTTGTGTCAGAGTTATTGTATTCCTATGAGTGCAAACAGATAACTTGGTAGTAAAATTACTTATAATTGGTAGTACAATTACTTGTAACTTACAGTAAAATACTTGCGACCATACTTAACAGGCCATCGGTGGCCTTTTGGGCTAAGCATGTCTATGCTGACTCGGCACAACCCAACCCCCCTCCTTATTGTGGCCGGGTCGAAGGGTGGGCACATGGGCAAATACGACACAATACGGTAACTTATTTAGACCTGTCGTATCGAGTCTAATCGAATCGTCTTTTATCTAGATGCGTGCCATGTTAGATGGCCCATTTGACTAGGTGTGTTGCTAACTATAAACTGAGCTTATATTACACCTTCGCATAGGGTTTACGTATTAGTACATATACTTGTGAACCACTGCAGCTGCTAGGCAAATTGGCATGGAAGATTCAACATAATTGAAAAATACTGCGAAGAGATTTATTATGTAACATAGAGTACAAATCATTATGTTTCTGGAGTTTTTGGCATATATAGCGCATTTTGAAGTTATATTTACAAAAATGTCAGTACGCGTGCAGAATTGGCAAAAATGTCTGTTTTGTCGCCCGGTCACCGGGCGACGATGCTGTGGAGCTGAAAGCTAGCTGACAGAGCCCAACCACCGTGCGGCCAACCCCCTGTTGCCCAGCCACCGTGCAGCAGGCCATTAGTGTTGCAAATAATTAGTTTAATTGCATGATTAGATAGTTTATTTACACACGTTGTTGGTATAATTTTTTTAGATATAGCAAATGAGCACAAAAACTTATAAAATTTTTTGTGGATCTTCTTGACGTAGTGTACATTAGTGTGTAATTTTTCTTGTAATTTTTTTCATTCCAAATTTTACTCAAAAATTCATTAATGTAAACTATTTGCAGGACATTTTTAATATAGGAAATATAGCTGTCCAAATAGGCCATGTCATTGCAGGCTGGCGCGAGGCCCATCATTGTAGGCCCAGCCCAAGTACGGCACGGCCGAGTGGACCGTGCCATGCCTGGGCCGAGGGGCCGGCACGCCGACTGGCATGGCACGGCCCGTTTAGGTCATGGGTTGTACTGGCATGGGCACGACCTGACCCATTTATTATAATTTTGTAATTTTTTACAATTTTTCTTTAATTTTCTATATTTTTCTACAATTTTTTTTGAATTTTTTCTCCTTTTCCGGGCTAAACAGGCTAACCATGCCGGCACGGCCCGTTTAGCCCTAATCGTGCCTATGCTGGGACGGCACGGTCACTGGCCGTGCCTGGGCTCGGTCCTTGGCCCATGGGCTAGCACGACATGGCCCGTTTATTATCTGTGCCTAAATGGATCATGCCTGCTTCAGGCACATGTCATGCCGTCCCGACACAGCCCGTTGGACAGATCTGATAGGAAATGAGCTCTAAAAATTATAAAAAAGTTTTAAGAATCCTTACATTGTGAACTTGATGGCGTAATGTTTTATTCAATTACGCAAAAAGTACATATAGCAATATAAAAATGCATCGCATGGGATATGGCAGTACAAAAAATGCATCACACAAGATACGATATGGCTCACTCGTCTGAGCCACTACTATCTTCTCACCGCGTCTGCTTCCGTGGGCGTGGCCTTACCTTTCGTCAAACATGTCCCGTGGGCTACGATAGCCAATCCGGAGCTTACGTGTCAGATCGGATGAGGTATGGAGATTGTTAAGTCTATTGAGTGGCCGGCAGTGTATCAGTAGGTTAAGTTACAACAGGCTAGGTCCAGTAAGCATCGATGTCCTTCTGCTGAGACATGTCGAATAAGGGCTACCAGTGTTCAAGTCCTGAATTAAGGATTCTAGAAATCCCGCTCGTGCAAAGAAGCTCTAGCTGTGACCATACGACGTATCAGCAAAGCCGAAGGAGCTCTGCCCATCCAAGTCTCCAAACTATGCGTGCGCTTTAGACTCTAAGTATGGTGTCAACGATGAGCTCTGCCCACCCAAGTCTTCAAACTATGCATGCGCTCCAAACCCTGCATACAGGGAGAACGGTGAGCTCTACCCTGCGTACACTACAAACCCTGGCACATGTACCGCTCATTGGAACCAACCAGGAGGCTGTATCGTCATCAGTGGACTGACTGTCACCCCCCATGTTGAATTGAAGGCTGCAAGATGGAACGATGTTAGTCACAATAAATATTCTGAATGTAGAATACGAAACTCGTACCTCTTGGATGTGTAGCGAAGATGACCGACTAGTAGTGGTAGTCTGTGTAGATTGTGCAGAGGGTAAAAGTGATGCATCTCGATGATGGACCTGCGGCGGGAGAACACCATGATGTTTACGGAATTTAAGGCATAATAGGAAAACAAAACGTAGATTTGTACGTAAGTTACCTCCTCATTGATTTAGCACGCAGATGATCGACAGCTATTAGTATGACGCTGGCCGGACTTGGTAGAACGTGATGGACAGTCAGACTCACTTGGTTGCAATGACCTAATGGGTGGGCACGTTGCCCCTACTGGGTGCCCGATGCGCACGGTGTGGTCCATCAAACTGCTGCAGCTCAGGTTGTCTATTATTTTTTGACCTGCGATAGGATGTACTTCAAAGTTTTCTATAGGGCTGGTGGTGTGTCTGGGATGCTGATGGCAACTACGCTCACTCCAATTGAAGTGACATATGAAACAAGTTCGGTAATGACTAGTATAAATTTCATAAATGAAACAATCAAAGTTTGCAACTATCTTCTAGTGTCATGGTGTCGCGAAGCGCTGTGGCGATCAAACGAGCATTGTAGACTGTCATCGTACATGACTTGCTCCAGTCAATATGGTGGACAAACGATGAGTTTGGCACGTGACCGGGGTATGTACCACCGTAGGTACTCGTCGTATGTCTGAATGTCATACGGACGCTGCTCTACTATGGCATCCAGCAGCGTCCTGTCCATCTATACCATCGTCCACTCCTGCTGCAGTAGCTACCAATCCATACCTTGCCAACCCGCCCTCAATTGCCTGTGTTTTCAGAATCATCGATGTTACAAAAAGAAGACATATGAAGTGTAAACATTACTCGAATAGAGTTTGACTCACAGGTGTACAGCTCGCTGCATGAACATACTGCCCGGAGGGGGCACGACCTGATACAAACCAAACCATCGTATTACTGCTGCGACGCGTAAGCCTCCACCATGTAGGAGAACACCAGATGGCATGTCATCGCCCATAACTCGGCGTCCTAGAAGCATTGCGCATACAGCCTATGTGGCGATACACTCAGCACGAACTCTGGAGTCCATGAAGCCCAGATGATATCGCTGTCATGCAACGACTTGAACTCGTTGTGCCACAGTAAGTAGCACCTCACCGGTCTATCCTTGGCCTAGCGTAGATGAGCAGCAGTCCACCGTAAGCCCATAGTAGGCCCGTCTATATAGTCAGTGAACTCGGTGAATGGGTGCACTGCCCTCTCGAAGCCCGGACACCTGACAGGGAAGTGCTCCCAACTCCATAGCTACAAAAACACGTAGCAGATGGCCAGGTTGGGGATAGCACTGGTGCCGCATTGGCAATCATCACACAACCCCCGATATGTGGCGTATAGCATGGCTGATCCCAGCTATACTGAGGCATTGCCACAACCTTCGCATCAGTCAAAGACTCAGCAATGCAGATGAACTTGGGTTTGTAAATATCGCCGTGTGTAAATGAAAACATGCTCCAACCAAAGAGCTAAAGAAGGTACATGACAAGGTGCGTCCTGACGACCTCATCAAGTGCATCCTACGGACACTGATTGAAATGGCTTAGCCAAGTGCGGGAGATACCACGAGCACCCTCCGGGAGAACCAGGTCGAACCGATATGTCAACCTGTCCCTCCAGTCTGTCGGTGGAGGGACTGGAACAAGTGGCTCACCCCTGGAAAGGGAGACCGATCAAGAATGAGACGTCATGTAGAGTGACCGTCATCTCACCCCATCGAAAGTAGAAGGTATGCGTGTCATACCTCCACCAGTCCACAAGTGCCGAGAGTAGGCTGCCATCCAGAGTGAATTGGTGTCCGATGAAGACTAGCCTCGCAAAGGGCAACAAGCTCGTGGCCCACAAGATTGAGACGTAGTGATTGTCCAGCTCCCAAAGATCCCTCCCTCCCCGTAGCTTGAAGGGTGGAGGGCTAGCATCGGTAGGTCTCATCGTAGAACTCTTTACAAAGCTCTAGTAAAGACAGACCTTGCAACAAATGGGATAGACGAAATATTAGTACGAAGATTGATAATAATAATAAAATACGACAAATTTGAAATTTACAATGAAATAAGTAGTACATACATATATGTATTATATATACATGTGTGTATATGTATATATGTATATATACACATATACACACACATATGTATATACATATACACAAATATACATATATAATGGCAGTACAGTACTACAAATTAAAAATTACGATGAAATAAATAATTACATAAACATATATATATATATATATATATATATCAATATACGTATATAATGGCAATACAATACTACATATTAAATATTACGATGAAATAAATAAAAATTACATATATATGCACATATATACATACATACATATATATAATGGCAGCACAATACTACAAATAAAAAATTACAATGAAATAAATAATTACATAAAATACATACACACATATATGTGTGTGTGTATGCACACACATATGTATTACACATGAATTACCTTCTAATATGACTTAGCTACGAAAAATTGCATACTGCGAGAGAGCTCGTAATTTATAGCGAGAGCAGGAGCACACTACGTTAACGAAGTGCCGATAATGGTAACCTACCTTTCGCTGGTCCATTCCCTCGTCGTGTATGCACTCCTCCATCATTTCTCAGATAAGCCAAATGGCCTTTGGCCCACTGGCAGGGGCGGAGAGAAGGGGGGCCTGGCACCCCCCAACCTCAGGTGGACCCCCTCCTCCCCCTCCGCAGTTTGCAGATCCACCCCCCCCCCCCCCCGCCGCTGCCCTCCTCCCCCTCGCTCTCCCCTTGCCGCCCACCCTCCTCCCTCTCCCCACCACCCCTCCCCTCCCGGCCTCTCCCGCCACCCCCTCCCCCCCCCGTCGCCCTCCCTTCCTCCCCTTCCCCTGTAGCCGCCTCCTCCCCCTCCCCCCGCCGCCCCCAGCCCCCATCCTCCCCTTCCCCCCCGCCACACCCCAATCCCCTCCTCTCCCTCCCCGCCGCCCCTCCTACCCTCTCCCGCCGCCTCTCTCCCTCTCCCCGCTGCCCCGCCTCCTCCCCCCGCCGCCGCCGAGCAAGTGGAGGAAGAGCCGAGGAGCCGGCTACGCTGCCACGCGCAGCCATGGCGCGGACAAAGCACGCGCGGCGCGCTGACTCGAGGTGGTCGTCCGGCGGGAGACAAAGACGGCGCGCCAGAGCGCCAAGCAGACGCGACGCGCTTAGCCAGGAAGGCACGAGCGGACGTCAAGAAGCAACAGCGCCGGCGCCTCTGCCCAAGGCACGAACGTCAAGCACCAGACGACGACGGGCACTCGCTGCATGAGGCATGGCGGGTCACCGTGGTCCGTGGCGGAGCTCGAGCTCGTCGTGGCGGCGCTGTCAAGGCGGATCGCCCTGACGGCACAAGGTCTGCTAGCAAATGGTCTGTGACTGTGCTCTTCCTTTCCTTCCCCTCTACTCCTTCTCTTGCTCTGTGACTGTGCTTGTGGGAATGTGGGGTGGGGAACAGTGGTCTGTGGGTTGATGAGAGGGTGGGGGTGGGGGGATGCGGGAGGGGGAGTGTAACATCCTGTTTTTCTATCAATTTTAAAGTCAGGATTTTAAAATTGAATTTTCTGGAATTTTCTGAATTTAATTCAAGCCTCAAATGAATTTTTAGAATTTTCAAAGATTTAATATGATTAAAATAAACATTAACATAAGCTGAAAATATTTTATTTGGATTCTTCAGGTCTCAAGGAATTTTCTGGTATTTTTGGTGAATTTTTGGGATTTATTTGCTACTTTCTAGAGCTTTTAGAAGATTATTTGAATTTCTGAAAAAATAAAAGAAATAAGAAAACCCCCACGCCACCTCAGCCGTCCGATCCCTCCCCGCGCCACGCGTCAAGATCGCGTCGCCTCCCCGCGGCCGCCGTACCCTTTCCCGCCCACGCTTCCCCACCGCCCGATCAGCCCCGCGCCACGCGTCGCGCATCTGTCGCGCCGCGCCCGCGTCCGCTCCCGCAAACCCTAACCCTAATCCAACCACCTGCGCGCCCGTATCCCCGCCGCTGATCAAGCCACGTGGCGGCACCAGCATACCCGCGCCCGCCCGCACCCGATGCCGTCGGATCACGCCCCGTGGCTACATCCGAGCCGTTCAAACTAAACTGCTCCGCGCCCGCGACCATCTCCGGATCAAATTCCCTTGGTTCGCGTGTTAAAACCCGTCGTCCCGCCTCGGTTCGCGTGCCCGCTCGTCGCCGCCGTCGAACCCTAGTCATCGCTCTCCGCGCTGCCGCCGCTGCCCCTGTGCCGCCTCGCCGCCGCCGCGCGCCCCGTCGCGGCGCCGCCGCCGCCGACCTCGCCGCCGCCGCCTCGCCGCCGGTGAGCTCCCGCGCCCCCGCCGCCGCGCCGCCTCCCGGTCACCGCGCCGCTGCATCGCACCGCCTCGCCGCCGCGCTCGCCAAGCCGCGACGCGCCGCGCGCGCGCGCCGCCACGCGTAGCCGATCCGCCTCGCGCGGCCACGCGCCGCCGATCCGCCTCGCGCGGCCACGCTGCCGCCACCGCCTCGCTCCGCCACGCGACGCGCGACGCGCCGCGCCACGCGCCGGCGATCCGCCTGCCGCCGCGCCGCGCGCGCGCCCATCGCCGCCGCCGCCAGATCCGATCGACGCCCGATTCGCCGCGTGTCGCCCGCGATCGTCGGATCCCGCGCGCGTCGGCCCTAGGCCACGTCAGCCCTAGCTGATGTGGCATCCCACGTGGCATGCCATGTCAGCGCCACGTCAGCCGAGACCCACCCCCCAGGTGCCACGTGGCAGCCACGTCAGCTGCCACGTCACCCTTGCCACGTGGCAAGATATGCCGCGCCACGCCGCTCTAGCGCGCCGCGTCGCCCGCCGCCCGTGCATCAAGCTGTGGACCGAGTCCACGGTGGACCCGGTTTCCGTGCGCCCGTCCACAAAGACAAGAATTTTTCGATTTTCCCGATTTAATTTAGGTTTAATTTTTCGAGAGCCCGTTCTCCTCCGTCCTAGCTCCGATTGACCCCGTTCTTTTTTCTAAATTCATCTAAAATTGAGCTCTAGCTGTTGGTTTTGGTTTTGTGAATTTTTGAGTTCATTTGCTTATCATTTTATGTATTTCTTTGATTTTAGTCGTTTTCCCTCTCGCTAGATTCGGATTCCGGAGGAGCAGGTTTCGCGCCCGAAGACCAGGAGTACCCCGCTGAGCATAACCAAGGCAAGTCGTGTCCTTTGATCATGTTGAACCCAGTTTGTAATTTATTATTTAATTATTTTTGTTTTAAATTACATCGCATCGCTAATTTCTATTCAATCCTTTGCACTGGTAGTTATCATCCCAATTGAGATTATACCTCCTTGATACTTTGGAATACCATGATGCTCTTATCACCATAGGTTGGGAAACTTACTAGTGATGTATGATTATTGTCAAATGGGTTGTACGAGTAGATGATTAGTTTTGCTTATAATTGCGAATGGTCTTATCATCACCTGTTAATCTTTAATTTGATTTAATGATATATGGAACTGTGGTTAGTGCCACATTTAATAAAATTGGTGCCACATCATTGGTGTGTCGTTGGCTTGGTTATACAAATGTAGTTTTTGCACTCGGGCGAGTGATCGTGCAGTAAAGGGGGAAGTACAGATGTACTTTGGGGGATGTGGTAGTCTCGCCCGGGTAATGTTAAGGACTTAACTTTGTGCGCCATTGATCTGAGCTTAATCGTGCAAACCACATGTCTATTATGGGATGGACCTGGTTGATTAATTTGTAATACCTCAATTCCAATTCTGCCATCGTGATGAACATAGTTGCTGATTTCCATTTGGCGCAAGGGGGGCGTGATGCGAAACCCTAACGGGCAGGGTTGAGTTGAGGTAGAGCATTGTAAAGACCTTGTTGTGATTACCTTAGGCCTAGGCTAATCACATCGTGTGGGTACAGTTGTGCAACCTCTGCAGAGTGTAAAACTATTCGAATAGCCGCGTTCTCGGTCATGGACATTACTCAGTGATTTCACACGAGGGTTAGTGTTTCCAGTTATAACTTGGTGGTTCCTGTTGGGAGTGGACAGGTAGTTCACTTTGGGTTTAGCTTGTGAATGGGTGTTCACAAGTGGTTCAAGTTTATACCTTGGATTATTTATTATTATTGTTTTCAGTTAACTTTCGCTTTCAAGTTATTTATTTTATTTCGTTGTGAAATGCCTTTATGCAAATTAACCTTTCAGCCTTCCTTTGGTAAACCTTGCATATTATATTGCATTCATTTGTTACAAACGACTTGCTGAGTACCAATATACTCACGGCTTTACGCCTATGTTGCTCAGTTGAGGAAGAGGAGTACTATCAGCAGGAGGTTACAGAAGGAGAGTACTACGACGACTTCACGGATTAGGCTTCGTTCTCCACTCGATAGCCTGTGGGCTTGTCGATTGGCCGCTACGCTTTATTTTGGAGTTCCGCTGCTATTTTGTTAAGCCCTTCCGGCTAGAGATATTATAAGCTTGCCCATAAGGTCGTACCTTTGATATTTTATCGATATTCGAGTTTTCCTTTATTATTATCGTGTGTATGACTGTGATGACATCTATGTTTGACTGTGTGCACTAGCGTGATCCTGGACTAGTGCAGTTTACACAGAGAGATCGAATTTGCATATTCGGGTCTCGACAAAGATGGTATCAGAGCCATATCGACTGTAGGACAAAGCCCTAGTTAGAACGGTCGTAGCCCAAAAATTTATTTTCTAAATCAAACCAACTAAATTTGATATTTAGTAATATCTCTATCTTCTTACCTCATTCTTAAGGATTCTTGTCTCTCGCTCCAACTCTTGCAAAATTTATTTTCATAAAGTTATAAACTGATCTTTCCTTTGTAAATGCATTAGATGTCTCAAGCTTCTTACAGCCCGACAGGAGGATGGAGATCACTTCTACGCATTCTGTTGCGGAGCCTCGGATTGAAGAGATTGCCCGTCTACCTCACCAAGGATGAGAAGCATAAGGGGTCATCGCATCGGGAGCATCTCCAGGCTATACTTCACCACCCGAGCCGGCAAGGTGTGCCGCACCACGCCTTCAAGAATGCCGGTGCGGTGAGAGATGTCGGACAAGGAGTTGCGCACAAAGCCATCCGTCGCCTCTGCAAGCTATACAAGATCAACATGGCCAGACTCGTCCGGAAGTTCAAGGAGCAGTACGGAGTCACCCCTAGACTACCGGAGCGCCCGAGGAGCTCGACCGCGCCGCAAGATTTCTACCGCCGCTTACACCGCCGAGCCCGAGCAGACGTCAGATCACCGGAGATCGCCGAGCCTATCTCGCCGGTTCACCCTAGTCCCCGCCGAGAGCGATCGCGCGGTCCGCAACTCGTGGGTTGTCTACAGCGATTCAGAAGACGATAGTAGTGTTCCCTATTTGTCAGGACCCGAGTGGGAGCCTTCAGAGTAGATAGTGCGAGTAGACACGTTGGATTTTATTTGCAGTTGTGTGTGATGTGAGCTGCAAATATTGCCTTAAAAGCATTATATTGCAATCATGTCAATCTTTTAATAGAGTTAATTTTTGTTCAGTTTCTTTGTTAGCCTTTTGGCTAAGTGTTTGTTTAGTTTAGGTTTTCATTAAGCAAAACCCCCTTAGACGCATTTACCTCTTATCTATGCTTTTCCCTCTCGTCTTTTACCTTTGGTCAGTCAGCAGTTGTTTTCTTTTCAGAGCAAGATGGTTGATACCAGGAACTCCTCCAGCCGCAATCAGGCGAACTAGGACCCAGAGAGCAATGCTGCGCAGCCAGTGCCACCTACCTTGGATCCCGCCCTCAGTCAGTTTTTGGTGGCCTAGACTCAGATGATGCAGACCATGATGCAGAGTATGCAGACTATGATGCAATGACAAGACAGAGCCGCACCACCACCAAACTCGTCGCAGCCGGCTATGGCGCAGAGTTCATGAGGACGAGACCACCTGTTTTCTCCAGTTCGACAGAGCTTTTGGAGGCCGACGATTGGGTCCGTTCAGTTGAGAAGAAACTGAACTTGGCTCAGTGCACTGACAAAGAGAAGGTGCTATATGCAGCACATCAACTTGAGGAACCAGCAGCAGAGTGGTGGGAGAACTACTGTACCGCCCATGAGAACCAGAACAACATCACTTGGAAGGAGTTCGCCAAAGCCTTCCATACTACCCATGTCATGGATGGAGTGGTCGAGATGAAGAAGGATGAGTTCCGGGAATTCCAGCAGAGGAACCTGTCAGTGAGTGAATATCTCAATAAATTCACTCAGTTGGCTCGCTACGCGCCAGAGAATGTAGCATCAGATGCAGCTCGCCAGAAGAGGTTCAAGAAAGGCTTGAACCCAGCTTTGAAGGTGCAAGTCGTAGGCAACGACTATGCCAGTTTTCAACAGTTGGTGAATAAGGCCATTCTCATTGAGGAGAGTCGCCGCGAGCTCGAGGAGTCTCGCAAGAGGAGGTTGATCCAGCAGGGGTCACACGCACTGGCCCAGAGGCCTCGCTTTTGGTTCCTACCACCGCACGAGTGCCACAACGGCAGCAAGCGAGCGAGCAGAGCAGCAGAGCGCGCAGCAGCAATCGCCGGCTTTCAGACCCACTCGACGCCACGCCGCCACGATCGGGCGGCGTGCTCGTGGTTCCAGTGGTCGCAGCAGCAGAAGAGCAAGAATCAAAGAAAGATTCGTCACTTGCTTCAAGTGTCATGAGGTGGGACACTATGTTAGTAAGTACCCTTAGAGGCGTGCCCGACCCCGGCCGCGCCGACTTGGGAGCCACACTGGTCGTACTCCTACCCGTGAGCAGACGAGGAGCACCCCGCATCGTGACAAAGCCGCAGGACGCCGGTGGTGAGAGGTCGTGAACCACGCCATCGCAGAGGATGCCCAGCAGCACCGCACGCCAGTGATCGATGACGCCCTAGGACATTCAATTCCCGCCACGCTTTATTTGATTCTCGAGCTTCGTGATTCGTTTGTTTCTCGGAGTTTTGCTTTAAAGTAACAATTGAAAACTGTTGCTCTTGGATCCGTTCTTTTAATCCAATCCCCCGGATCCGAGTTGAGATCCAACCTAGGTTGTCCAGGAGTTAGGATAACCATTCAGGGAGTTGAGTTCAGGGCCGACTTGATTTTATTGGATATGCAGTCCCTAGATGTAATCTTGGGAATGGATTGGCTTCAGAGGCAGCAGGCAGTGCTAGACTGTGGGAGCAGAGCAGTGACCTTAACCAATTCAGATGGGGTTAAGGTGCGGTTCGCAGCCAGCGAGTGTCAGCCAGAGCCAGTCATGGTTTGCCAGAGCAAGGTGATCCAGTTGGAGGATGTACCAATTGTCAAGGAGTACCCCGACGTGTTTCCAGATGATCTTCCAGGTATGTCACCAGAGAGGGAGGTTGAGTTTTTGATTGAGCTTGTGCCAGGTATGATCTTCCAAGAGACCCTATCGGATGGCAGCCAATGATTTAGCAGAGTTGAAGAAGCAAATTCAGGAGCTTTTGGATAAGGGTTACATCAGACTGAGTTCATCCCCGTGGGGAGCTCCAGTGTTGTTCGTCAAGAAGAAGGATGGTAGTCAGCGCATGTGTGTGGATTACAGAGCACTTAATGAGGTCACCATCAAGAATAAGTACCCTCTGCCCAGGATTAATGACCTGTTTGACCAGCTTAAGGGAGCAGGAGTGTTCTCCAAGATTGATTTGAGGTCAGGATATCATCAGATGAGGATACGCAAGAAGGACATACCCAAGACAGCCTTCTCGACTCGTTATGGTTTATACGAGTTCACAGTGATATCATTTGGTTTGACCAATGCCCCAGCATATTTCATGTATTTGATGAATAAGGTGTTCATGGAGTATTTGGATAAGTTTGTCGTTGTGTTCATTGATGACATTTTGATATATTCCAAGGATGAGAGAGAGCATCAGGAGCACTTGAGGTTAGCATTGCAGAAATTGAGGGATAATCAGTTGTATGCTAAGTTCAGCAAGTGTGAGTTTTGGATGAAGAAAGTCGCATTTCTAGGGCATGTGTTGACAGCAGAAGGAGTCGCAGTTGACTCAGGAAAGGTGAGTGATGTTTTGGATTGGCAGTCACCCACTTCAGTTACCCAGGTCAGGAGTTTTCTGGGTATGGCAGGATACTACCGACGCTTTATTGAGGGATTTTTCAGTGTGGCCAGACCCCTCACGTAGTTGCTCAAGAAGGAAAAGAAATTCACTTGGACGCCAGAGTGCGAGAAAAGTTTTCAGAAACTTAAGGAGAGTTTGACCACGGCCCCAGTGCTTGTTTTGCCTGATATTAATAAGGATTTTGAGATATATTACGATGCCTCTCGCAAAGGTTTGGGTTGTGTCTTGATGCAAGACAAGAGAGTGGTAGCTTATGCCTCACGCCAGTTGAGACCACATGAGGAGAACTACCCTACTCATGAATTGGAGCTAGCAGCCGTAGTGCATGCTTTAAAGATCTGGCGTCATTATCTGATGGGTAATAGGTGTGAGGTTTACACGGATCATAAGAGTCTGAAATACATCTTTACCCAGTCCGAGCTTAACCTCAGGCAGAGGAGGTGGTTGGAGCTGATAAAAGATTATAATGTTGGCATACATTATCATCCTAGGAAAGCCAATGTTGTTGCAGATGCCTTGAGCAGAAAGGTGTATTGCAATTCAGTGATGGTTCGAGAGAGTCAGCCAGTATTGCATGAGGAATTTCAGAAGCTTAGCCTTGAGTTGGTTGAGCCAGGATTTTTGACAGCTATGGAGATGCAGCCTACTTTAGATGGTCAGATTCGTTAGGCTCAGTCAGATGATGAGGCATTCCAGCGGATCAGAAAGAACTTAAGTGAAGGTAAAGAGTCAGGATTTTCAGTGGATGATCAGGGAACCTTGTGGTTCAAGCAGCGTTTGTGTGTGCCCAGTAAGCAAGAGCTAAAAGATGTGTTGTTGAAATAGGCTCATGAGTCGTTGTATTCGATTCACCCAGGCAGTACCAAGATGTACCAGGACATTAAGGATAAGTATTGGTGGCCAGGCATGAAGCGTGAGATCGCTGAGTATGTAGCCCTTCCGGCTGCTATTTTGTTAAGCCCTTCCGGCTAGAGATATTGTAAACTTGCCCATAAGGTCGTACCTTTGATATTTTATCGATATTCGAGTTTTCCTTTATTATTATCGTGTGTATGACTGTGATGACATCTATGTTTGATCGTGTACTAGCGTGATCTCGACTAGTGCGCTTATACAGAGACCGAATTTGCATATTCGGTGAAATGCCTTTATGCAATTAACCTTTCGCCTTCCTTTGGTAAGCCTTGCATATTATATTGCATTCATTTGTTACAAACGACTTGCCGAGTACCAATGTACTCACGGCTTTACGCCTATGTTGCTCGCTTGAGGAGAGGAGTACTATCGCCAGGAGGTTCCGAATGAGAGTACTACGACGACTTCACTGATTAGGCTTCGTTCTCCACTCGATAGCCCGTGGGCTTGTCGATTGGCCGCTACGCTTTATTTTGGAGTTCATTTGCTATTTTGTTAAGCCCTTCCGCTAGAGATATTGTAAGCTTGGCCATAAGGTCGTACCTTTGATATTTTATCGATATTCGAGTTTTCCTTTATTATTATCGTGTGTATGACTGTGATGACATATATGTTTGATTGTGTGCACTAGTGTGATCCTGGACTAGTGCAGTTTACACAGAGAGACCGAATTTGCATATTCGGGTCTCGACAGGGAGCCGGGGAGGCCGCGGGCGCTGGCGTGCAGCGTGGTGGTGGTGCGCTGGTCGTCTGGTCCGTCGCGACGTCACGTTGCCGGTCGCCTGGGCGTCGAGCAGTGAAGCCGCAGAGTCCAAACTGGTGACGGCCCCCCATATCCAATTCCTGGCTCCGCCCCTGCCCACTGGTTTGGTTGGTTGCTTACTAAAGTGACTAGAAAACACCTGGCCAAGCGGTAGGCTCATTAGAGGCTAATTAGGGGGCTAATTGCCTATGAATAATCATTTGGTGCACGTTAGTCGAGCGGGAGGCCCTCTGCCGCACAATAGTTGGGCGACTATGGCCAGCTGCCAGCTCCATGGCGTCGCCGCCTGATACCGGGCGGTAAAATGGATATTTTTGCTAATTTCGTAAGATTACTGATATTTTTATAAAATACAGCTTGAAAATATACTATATGTGCTAAAAACTCTATTTCTGGATGAGTATTGATATACGATGGTACTGTGTGGTATATTTTTCGAACAGTGAAATGATTAATGAGTTCTTGTTCTTGCCAAGTGGCTGGCTGCCCCGTAATGCACCGATCTGCTGCAAACATTCCGTTCAACGAGAACATAAAAAGGGACGTTTTTTCCACAGTTTATGCCTTTCAGCTATAACTTATAATTTTTAAACTATTTACAAGAAAAAGTATGAAGTAAGAAAATTCGCATACAGTTTTAGTCGATATAAATGAAATCGCTATAGTGTATACTATAATAAATTTATAAACCCCACTTTAAAAAGATATTTTATTTAAAAACTAATTACTAATAAAAAAACTGGAAAGTATCTTTTTACAAGTTAAAAAAAGAGGCCCAAAAACTTATGTAAAAACATGCAATCTTATCTTGAATTGCTTCTTAATATGGTACAGTGATTCTGGAGCACTCATTAGATATATTTGTTTGCTTTTTTTAACGCGGCCTTTTCTCATTTTCCATATCATCCAGTAGACTATATGCTATTCTTGCAAATAGCAGTTTCTTATTTTGCTTTGATACACAATAATACTAAGTACAGTACAAGGGTGTTGTGTGCTTACGCGCACCCAACACTGTATTCTACGGGTCTATTCTTTTCAACTTCTCAAATCGACTTTTAGTTTTTACTACAGTATCTAACTTTTAAACAGAGTATTTTTTTGACATAGAGTCTACAGGTTAATTGTAGTACACATTAAAAGCCCAACATCTGTACCATCCAAAATTACAAACGAGTATATATCTTTTTTTATAATATCTGTCACAAATAGTTAAAATTTAAAATTTTCAATTAAAAACCAAAAGTCACAGCCATATCAAACATGTCCTATATGTTTTTAGCAAGCGACCATGTAAAAAAGAGACGATCACAAGATATGTGCGTAACCTACTCTTAATTACCATTAGAAAATTCATGTTATGCTTTTCCACCTCTCTATCAAACCGCGACATATTTTCTACGTTGCTAGACATTTTTCTTGTGTGTGAAAATGCTAGCATTGCACTATGTTGTGCTACTATTATGTTTTCTGTTGTAATAAAATAGATTAGGGGCTATTTTTTCGCCCTTGGTAAAAAAAATATCTCGAATTTTTACCGTCTTTATGATAACAATTCAATTTATAGTACTAACACTCTCAAAATAAATAATTTTTATTTGACGTGTATAATAAACGTTTTTCACTAGGCGTGTGCGTGTCTAATATTAACACGATAAATCAGTGACACATAAGCGTTATCAATGTACTACGAAGGTAGGGAGAAGACTCGTTCCGCGCCAAACGGTTTTAGTTTTTGATTTTTTTTAAATTTTTAGCTTATTTAAATCAGAAACCACATAGAACACATCAGCTTCTAATTTTTTGCTTATTTTGGTTTTTTAGCTTTTCTTTTTCTGTATTCCTTTGTATTATCCGTGATGATATAACGGTTATTTTAAATTTTTGTTAATTTTATTTTTATTTTTTTCTTAGAAAAAGTTAACAGTCAAAAGCCGAAGCCCTAGGGGCGTTTAGAATAGCGATGGCTTTTGATTTTTGCTAAAATTTTACTGTAGCTGTCTTATTTTTTACTGTAACTGAGTTAGCTTATTGGACATAATTAAATCTAAAAATATAAAAATAAAAGCGGTACGTTAATCTCGAGCGGATAATGCAAATGAATACGGGAAAAAAACAAAACTAAAAAAAAATCAAAAAACAAAAAAAAACAAAAAGAGACAAAATGCTACAGTAATTAAAACGCCAGCAACAGTGTTTATATCGTAAGTCATAGGGACGTTCATTTTAAGGATGGTTTCTGATTTTTGGTTAAAATTTTACTGTAGCTGGTTTTTTTACTGTAGCTGATTTGACTTTTTTGGGTATAATTAAATTTTAAAAAAATGTAAAAATAGAAAAAAAAATATGTTAGCCCATCACAACAATGCAAAGGAACACAGGAAAAAAACAAAAAAAATGCAAAAAAGCTCAAAAAAATCTAAAAAATTTCAGAAAAAGATGAATTACTAAATAGTGAAAAAAAAGCTGAAGATAGTAGCTGAAGCTAAAAAAAACTGAAGAGCGGAACTTCCTCGTGCGTGAGGTGTTTTCACTCCGCAAGACAAAAGTGTTTATTTGTAGAACGAAAACATCCACGGAGACAAATATTTTTTCCCTATATAAAAATGCTCCAATCCTTGACCGTTTGAGTTCGAACGTTTGAACTTTTGAATCCCGCAGCTCTTCGTCTGACGCCTCCATACACCCAGTCCACGCACCAAACGATCCACTAAACCCCTGTGTACGGTCCAGATTGTACCAATCCATAGACCGGGTCCAACTGCAAACTCCTCCCTGACACCCATCAGTCTAATTTAGCCGCTCCTTTCCCCTCCGATCTCGTGCCCACTCTTTTCAGGTCACCTCCTAAACAGCTGAAAAAAAAATCCAAAAAAGAAGGCGAAAAAAACAAGGAGGAAGAAATGGCGGAAGCGATCTCGTACGAGGAGCAGCGGAGGAGGCAGGTGGAGGAGAATAAGCGGAAGTTGAACGAGCTGCGTCTGCACCACCTCTCCGCCGCCGTCCGCGAGGCCACCGCCAAGGACTCGCCGGTCAGATCGGCCGCCACCTCCGGTTTTCTCCATCAATGTCTTCGTTTGCTATTGTTGATTGACATGTCTCTGGTCTGATTTGGTGTTGCAGACCAAGTCGCTGAAGAGGAAGGCGCGGGCGCTGCGCGGCGCCGAAGACGACGCCCCGCTCCGGCGGTCCGGTCGCCTCGCCAGTCTCCCCGAGCAGCCCAAGTACCGCGACGTATGTGGTGATGGGGATAAAGATTTCATTTTTTCTTTATTAACTAGATGTTTATCGTTAACTAACCCAAGAATGCATCTTTCATGGATGCGTGTAGGATTCTTGGGGTGGTTTCGAGAAGAAGATAAGGAGGTACACGCATGTCTCACCCAATCCTCTCTCCATTGGAATCCGTGATGCATACTAGTACTTAGCACTCTAGTTTCTTTGCTGTTCTTGAGCAGGACGTACAGCACGAGGAGGGACTTGTCCAATCGAGTGTACGCGACCGACGAGGAGAGAGCCTACGCCATCAACGAGGCCGAAGAGCTGGAGGACAAGCTGGGCTCCGACCACCCCATCTTTGTCAAGCCCATGACCCAGTCTCATGTCACCGGAGGGTTCTGGCTGGTAAAACAAAAAAAATTTCTCTGATCCACCAGCTCACTCCCTGACTGAGACCGATGATCTGTTGTTATCATTCACTCCGTAAGGTAATTGATTCATGGATGTTGATTTGGTGGGGTAACCGTCAGGGCCTCCCGACGCAGTTCAGCAGGAAGTATCTCCCGAAGCGAGATGAGACGATCACGCTGGTGGATGAGGTGGATGATGAGTTCGACACATTCTACATTGCGCACAAGAAGGGCCTCAGTGCTGGGTGGCGAGGGTTCGCCATTGATCACAAGCTAGTTGATGGTGATTGCCTGGTGTTCCAGCTGATTGGTTGTACCAAGTTCAAGGTGAGATTCTAAGTTTTTCTGCAGAAACATGTATGGAGCACAGGATTTCCACAGGGCTTTCGTAGGGAACCTCACATTCAGCGAGAGTGGATGTCTCATTTCCTACAAATTTCCTGTGGAATTCACGCGTTCCAAATGGGGATTATGAAAAGTTCCTGTGAAACTTGCTTCGTGGGTGATTGGTGTCATCCTCCTGAATGTTCAAGGTGACTTTTCCCCAATATTTGTGCAGCTAACTAACGATGTACAGTTAATTGTGTTGTTACATAAAAAAAACTGGCTGTTGTCATATAATAACTGGAATCTCTGTGTACCAAACATTCATGGTTTGCATATGTCATAGATTTAAGTGGTTTGAGTGGGGCCACCTGGCATATCTACTTACAAAATAAACTATAATTGAAACTAGGAAATTGTGTCTAAATAAACTATAATTGAAACTAGGAAATTGTGTCTAATTATTAACAAATTGGAACACAAGAATTTTACAAGGAAAAGTACTATTCCTCCAATGCCCCTATCAAATTCCTCCATTTTAAACGGGGTCTAAAAAGGCTTCTAAACATCAGTTTCCCTCTTTGCCTGCTATCTATTGTACACATTCCATGACCAGGAGGGCTTCTTTTAAGGCCTAGCTGTGGAAGAATCTATGTATGTTACTGCTAACCATGCAACCTCTGTTACGTAAATGGTGCAGGTCTACATAATTAGAGCAAGCTCCTACTATGAAAATGACGACTGATGAAGCTGTAAACTTCTAATATTGTGATCGGAGCAGGTACATTGCTCTTGTCATTATCTACAATGGTTGAATTCAGAATTTAAAAAACCTAGTTCCAAATGGTTTTTTGCTGGGTGGCAGGTACTAATTCATTGTTGGCAGATGAAAATTATAAAACTGCTTATGACCGACTTTATTCTTTTTCCGACACTTTGGTTAGTTTTATACTAAAAAAAATTTGGTCATTCCTCCCATTTTCCAATTGGTTTCAGACTTTCAGCGTGTTATCAGCCAAATTTCTACCCTTATTTTGATACTTCTCCTAACAATGAAAAAAAGGGGGTAGCAATTTATTTGAAGTAAAGTTAATCTCTTCAGGACAGATGATTCTTTGTGGCAAAATTAGTATATTGACGTTTTATAGGCATTTATGGTCTGAACTCTGAACAAGCATTAGATATATTGCTGATTGTTGGAACAGTGATGAAGAGTTTTTTGATAGAAGCAGATTGTCTTGGATGCTCTAAGCAAGATTCTGCCTGACATGCCTTCATCCCAGCCTACCCTGCCCCAAACAACAGTATTTGTACTGTGTACTCCATCTTTCTCCGTGTAGATTTGTACTAGATAATATAGTCCTAAATATTTTAGTTCATTTGTGTAACATTGACAGGTTAAATTTGTTTTCACAGTTTTTAATCGATGGCATATTCTCTTAGTTGATGTTGGAAACACTACTACTTGCTGTCTTGGCTGTCTAAGTGTGGCAGACCCATATCAGTTGAACCAAGTTGTTTCTAGTTTGATGATCATGAGTCATGATATATGACCATGAATATACCATATCAGAGGCAAAAACCTTTTTGTTAATAGTTACACTTGTGTGCTTATTTGTCCAAGACCTTTAGCCATCCTTTTTCTTCTACTCTTCGACTAATGTACACATGATAGATTGATAGTGACTTGTTTCCTTGTTCCTTTTTCACTCGGTTTTGCAGGCGTTCTAGTGAATTAGATCTACCTGAACTGGATCGAAGAAGTTTGCAAATGGAGATTGTGAGCCGTCTTCAGTCTTTTTGGTGACAAACAATGTTCAAAATATTAAGGGCATGTTTGGTTTCCTTGCTCATTCTTACCTAACCTTGCTTAGCAAGGTTAGTGGGAAGGGATGCATGCTTTGATTCCCTTTCGAGGGAGAGTCAAATTGGCTCTCCTCCATTAGCAAGAATTGCCTTGCCTGTTAGTAAGGAACCATATAATGCCTTAACAAAATTCTCTACCAGCTATTATTGATGGACTTGTCTTGTTGCTGCACAGTTCAGAATTTTCACTATGTAAGGGGATATCTATGGCAACAGATGATATATTGTAATTTATATGACTACAAGTGCAACTTGACATGTGATGCCCATCCTGATTTCCTATCAATCCATTTATGTGACATCCAATTAATTCTAGGGATAATTCATGATATACCACTCGAAATAGTGGCTTGGCTCATAAGGCCACTCGAAAGATTGACTTTCATAACATACTACAAAGATATCTAGATTTAGGAATACTATTACCTCGAGTTTATTGTGAATTAAAGCTTTCCCCCTTTTTGGCCATAGAAAATGATCGTTTTGCCCTTGTTCCATGTTTTCACGCTTCCAGGAAATACCATTGTTTATGTGTTATCAACTATTGCTTATGTGGGATTTGTGCTAGGATGTGAAAGTGGATTTCATTTTGGCAACTATTGGATGTTGTAATGAACTACTGCTTATGTGTTGTGTAATCTGTTGGCTTGAGGAATTTGTTGTCATGGATGGTTGTGATGGTTATCTAGTTAATGTGTTATGAACCAGTGCTTTTGCAATGGATGGTTGTCTAATTAACTTGACATGTTGTTAACAATAGTTATCTTGTAACAACTTATTATCTGTTACTTCATTGTCTTAGGCAAAAACTTCTGAATTTTTCACTGGCATGACAATAATGATTCAAGAAGACGAATAACAATAACAATAAACTACTAAATTGTATATTGTTATATCATCATCTAAGTTATTGCATAAAGGGCACCAAAGTTTTGTTCCATTTCATACACAAAACACATCTTATGTGGTTGTCAGCCATCCTAGCAGTGCCATCTAAGGGCAAAACAGTCATTTCACATAGCCAAAAGGGGGAAAAGCTTTAATTTGCAATAAAGTCGAGGTACTAGTATGTCCTGAATCTAAATAGATTTGAACTAATATGTAGTGGAAGTTAATCTTTTGAGTGTCATTTCGAGCCACGCCACTATCCCTTAATTCTGTCATGCAAGTCTACCTAAATTGTGAGATCTATTTCAATCCTCATGTAACTAGTGCATGTGGCTTGAGGCCACTTGGATCATAACTCTATGGCGCAAAGGTTTTGTGTTGTGAATTGGAGTGTTTACAATTCCTAACAAGATATTACTATCGCACCCCTAAGCACTATTGTTGCACTGGCCTGTGCCTTCCTTTGCTCAACCGATGGTAGGCGACCAATAGAACATGATCAGTGGAATTCGAAGTTGGGGATCATAACCTGCCAAGTTGGAGATCATGTCTACCTCAAGGTGTTACCCCTTCGAGGAATCCGAAGATTCAAGGTAAAAGGCAAGCTTGCACCCAGATACATAGGGCCATTTCTAATCATCACCAAGTGTAGAGAAGTCGCTTATAAATTAGAACTACCAGCAAGCCTGTTAGATGTGCACAATATGTTCCACGTCTCTCAGCTCAAGAGAGCCTCAGAGTTCCTGAAGAGCAAACCCCAGTTGAGACCATCGAGCTCTAAAAGGATCTGTCCTACCCAGAGCATCCAATCAAGATCCTCGATACCAGGGAGAAGTAGACGAGATGTTAAACCATCTATCTCTGCAAGGTCCAATGGAGCAACTACTCAGAGCGAGAAGCAACCTGGGAGCGTGAGGATCAACTTAGATTGCACTTAACCTTTTTTGTTTGTGGAGTAGCTTGAATATCAGGGTCGATATTCCATTTAAGGGGGGTGACATCTATAACATCCCATTTTTTGGAACAATCCTTGTGCTATTGCAAAGTGCCAAAGAATGTTCTTAATTTCAAATTTTAAGTTTAAACTTTAAAGTTGAACCTGAATGTCAGTTGCAAACTCATAAATTGGTGGGATTTTCAAATGTTCTTGCAATTCAAGAGTCCCTTTAGCCTCCAGCCATTTCCTCCTCTCCTCTCTCCCTGTTCATCGATGACTTTGCAAGCCACCCCCCCCCCCACACACACACAGCCATGTCCGATCATGTCGCCTCTGCCACGACAGCCTCGTCTTCAATTCCTCTTCCACGACAATGCCTCAACTTTAGCTACTCTACCGTGTGACCACCAGACCAGAGGTGCGCTGCCGCGATAGCACCTCGGCATCCACCTCCTTGTGTGCGCATAGCTCCACCGTGATCTGGCACCCTACGCACATGTCAGCTCCTCGGTAGACCACTCCCTCTCCTCTGCTTGGCCAAAGGATGGTGACGCCGCCCAGACCACTGTGCTATCTTGGCTCCCGCGCAACCCCTGTTCACGTTGACCCTCTCACGGCTGCAATCCCACCTCGATTGGGCTCCGTCTCGACTCTTCCGCACTGCACCGTTGTTTCTAAATTTTTCTAAACTTGTTTCTAAATTTTTCTAAAATTGAGATCTATCTATTCGTGTTGATTTTCTTCAATTTGGAGTTTAGTTGAATTTTATTTAGTATTTATTTGCGTTTGCTCACTTGCGGTTTATTTTTAGGTACGTTCTCCCGAGTAGAGTTCAAAGGTGCGAACGAGCCCCCGGTTGAAGCAGCACAAGACCCCCAAGCTTTTAATCCAGGCGAGTCAGCATTTTGATTATTTTGAGCCTATATTTCATGTGAAATTATGTTCATTTAAATTATCAAAATTGCACGCTTTACTTTATATGCCAATGTATGTTACTTATAAGGTAGCTAAACACTTGCTTGTCGATCTAGTAATATAATACCCCATCTTTAACATTTGAATATCTATGAACCTTATCACCCTAGGTCTATTAATCTTGATAGCTATAAGTCAAATTAAATGCCGTGTAAAGGTCTTGTCTAAAGTCCAGGGCACTAACTTGTCTTGATCATCAATCTTTAAACATGAAAAATATTTTTTGGGACAGTCACAAGATGTAAGTGACTGGTAATTTACAATAACTTAGTTTATGCTTATCAAAACCCTAAGAATTTGCTATACTTGTCTGAGCGGATGGTAAGAGATGTTAGTGTGGATGTAACACGAGAATTTATGGTTTATAGTATGAATCATCTGGACAAATTAAGAACTTAATTCTGTGATAATCTCCTTGTGTAAAATTGTACTACCACAAGCTAGCAAACTGTAGGCTTGACTGAATAATTTACCGCACCTTAGGGTCATTCCGCAGGTGGGGGAGTGAAGTTGTGCATGTGCGGACCCAAAAATCCAGCTTGAATGGGACACCGTGTAAAGGTGATGTGTATCCATTTCTCTAGTGGTGGGGAAAAGCCATGGTCCCACTCCGCTACAATGTTAGGGTATAACTTCCCGTACTAACTTATGGGGGGTACCTTTGGTGATTCTCTATAAGGGTGAAATGGTATAGAGGCGAGGTATTGTAAAGGCCTCATGACAATATCTTGATCTGCGTGACCAAGGAATCACGTAAACCATCATGTTAATATTCTCTTATGAGTAAAGATGTACAATCTCTGCAGAGTATAAATTGTTCGAATAGCCGTGTCCACGGTCAAAAGCGGACATGGAATCTTGAGTTAGTTCTATTTCAAAACCTTTATGGGAGGGAAGAAAACTATTGGGCGGATGTAAACATGACTATGGCTTTTTCCTAGAGAGACGTACTCCAACGTTGTTAATAAGGTGGACGTAACCAAATTATCAAAATGTAGTATAGGTGGATGGAACCATATAATCGGTGGATAGAACCTACACTGCTATACATATTGCACAATTTTAATCTCTTTAAAGCATGGTTGTTAAATCGCTAAGTCCTAGGAATTTTTATTATGGTTATTGCAAATATCGCTTTATGCAAATAAAAGAACCCAAGCCATCATTGTTAAGCCTTGCATCTATTATTATGTACATTCTGTGTATTGGCTCACGGAGCACAGTTGGTTGTGCTGACTCTCGCTCTCAATCCCCCTTTAGAGTCTATGAACCCAAGGCCACTATATCTACTATAAGGACCAGGGTGACGAAGGCGGTGAAGATGGTGGAAACTAGAGTAGCCCTTAGTAATCTTGCCTCTCCTCAGTCTAGCCGACCAGCTAACATTTGAGTGGTACCAATATTAGTTAGAGCTATAGCTAATATCGATGGCACCTAAGTTGTATCAGTCGCTTGCCTGCAGCGGGTTGTGTCCTATCACGTTTGTTTCCGCTTTCGCTTTCGCTCTTTATGTAATGTAAACATTTGGCCTAATGGCCCTATTGTAAACTCGACCCGACACGGTCTATTTGAACTCTGGTATTATAATGGTATGGTATTTATCGTGTATGAAATGATCCAGTAATGTACCTGTAAGCACTATCTATTGATCCAGAGAATAGTGTAGTGGAATCACGGAAGATTTTGGGTCGTCAAACCCGGGGTCCAACAGACATGGACTCTGATGCGAGGAGCAAGGTGGCGCCTGAGGTGGAGGCAGACCTGGAGGACGAGGCCAAGGCTGACGCGGAGGGCAAGCCAGACATCAAGACAACGGTGGACGGGGACGCAAGTGCAAAGGCCCAAGTGGAGGCAGCGCAGACCTAGCGGGAGGTAGAGCTGGCTAAGGCAAGGGCGGCGTCGGTGTGTATAGCCCGGAGCAAGGACCGACGGGCAGACCAAAAAAATAAGTAAAAAATACCCAAAAAGCAAAAAAAACAAAAAAAAAGTCAAAAGCTGAAACTCCAATAAGCACCACTCTGTTTATCTCTGAGTGGATGTCACCATCGCCATTGTTGTTCTTGTAACCGGGATTGGGCCTATCATTGCCATGTTGGGATTCGGCCGAAGGCAGAATTTGCCGCGACAAATGCTGGAGACAAGATTTGGTACGGTAGAGCGGTGCTGACATCTTATGAAGGCCACACAGATGAATGTGAGCGAATTTGGGGAGGTCGTCGATGAAGACGACAGCGGCTGCTCGAGCATGGGGACAGCGGAGATGAACGACGGAGGTGAGGCCATGGCTAAATGTGACAAGCTGCGAATTTTTGGCGAAGCAATAGCAAGGGCAATGTTACGACCAAGTTGCAACAAGGTCTAGCATCAACTATGGTTAGTAGACAATTAGTACAGTGGCGGTTCGACCTGACTAGCAGGAAGATCATTGCCTCCTTGAAAGTCAAGTGAGATCCAATGAGAGGAAGGAAGCTGACAAATGGGATCCTCATCTTCATAAGTACTTTTCTTTCTGTCTTTCCAATAAAATCTAAAATCAAATGACAGTCAAATAATCCATCAATGCCAGTCAACTGATGTAAGTAGATTGAGAGTAATGGTAAAGAAGATATATAAGCAAAATTGAGGACTACATAACACATGACCAAATTCTTACCAAAATTACACACATCTAAGTGGAAGATAAAAAAAAATCCTTCTAAAAACCATGGAACATGCATGATATGTTCAGAGATATGTAGTGTAATGTTACCCGACATCTATACTGCTAACGGTATTTTTCCTTTAAAACAACGTACACTTATCTGTATTTTAAGAATTTTTAAAAAGAGAGATTAGATAACGAACAATCCTAACAGGTAAGTTAGAAAATACTCCTATATTAAGCCTTAGGGATTTCACCCGGAAAAGCCATGCTACGTATGCAAATTTATGGAAAGATCCTCTGAATTACTGAATTTGCATATAGGTCTTTAATTTTTTTTTAGAAAAAATCATACCACACCAGCGATTTCACTAGAAGTCTATCCACTTTTCTAAAATTATATATAGATTTTTAAATTTTTTAAAGAAACTCTTCTTTTACGGAATAAAGCCCACGGAACCCTCTACTTTTTCTAAAAATACTTACGAATTCTTGATGTTTTTTTTAAAAAATCCTTTACGAATTGCGGACTCAATCGCGTCGGTCACGTGGTAGCTTCCGCTGCTAGTTAATTTCACAGCTCGATCCTTTGTGCCCTTCCTAGCGCGCACGTTGAGAGCTCTCCGCCCTTCCAATAACGGCTTTAGCCTCTCCTCTCCTCCCCTCCCCTCCCCTCCCCTCCCCTCGCCTCCAGCTAATCGATCCCGCTTAATCCATTCTGAAAATTTCCAATCCCCAAATCTCCTCTCCTCTTCATCCCCCTCCCGATCGCATTCGCTTCCTCCCACTCCGCCTCTGCCCGATCGCATTCGCCCCCCTCCGAAAAAAGTAGCGGTTTTCTTGTCCCATGTTCTGCGGTTCTTGGAGGAATTTGATCCCATTTGGTCAATGCCCGTCTTGTTTCTTGGGCAAGCCGCTTAGCTTGGGATCCATGCCGCGTTAGGCGAATTGGGCCTCGAGATTTACCGCTCTTCTCCTAGAATTTTGGTTTCTTGGGTGTGCATGATAAGAAGGATTCTTTGATCCAGTTCGGCCAAATTTCTTAGATAATCTGTTGGAAAGCTCTTCGCTTTGGTGCTGTAGGAGCATTTGGCGAATCGATTTCGGAGCCTTTTGTTTGCATTTCTTGCCCTGTACCAGATCGATCTCCGACCAATTTTTAGGAATTGGCGAATTGGGGGTGAGGGATTTGTAGGCTTGATCTATGGCGGTGCATGCCGAGGTAGATGGGTCAGGTGTGCCTCTGGCCGTGCTCCTGAAGCGAGAGTTGTGCAACCAGAAGGTGGAGAAGCCGGACATCCTGTTCGGGGAGGCGAACAAGAGCAAGAAAGGGGAGGACTTCACGCTTCTCACGGCCAAGTGCCACCGCAGTCCGGGCGAGGGCGACGGTGACAATGCAGGCGACGACGACACCATCTCGGTGTTTGCGGTAATGCTTCAATGGCTGTATTCTTATTTCTTTCTTGCGTTCAATTGCATTAATGTGCTCGCCATATTTGTTGCAGTGATGCCTCTGAAGTTTGAATCTTGTGGCTGTTTCATCTTTCACAGCTTAGAATGTGTTAATGTAAATATAAATAAAAGTGCCATTTCTCAACCCTTTTCTTTTGTTTAGCTTTGGTATTTTCCTTCATGAAAATCTGTGCTTGTCGTGGTGTGTTGGTTTGTTGTTTGTCTTTTGCATAGAGCAGCATGCATGGTAGGGCTGATTTTGCGGTGTGTTTGCATCAAGGCACATGGGGACATATGTCAGCTAATATTTTACTGGCCTTAACTGTTTTGGGTCTACCATTTCGGTGGTCAGAAGACCATTGGTTTAGGAATATTCAAATAGAGTCTTATTGTGTGTTATATCCTTCTGGCTTCCAGCAGATGGCAATATGGATTTAATACTAGTTAGGGATGTTAATGGGTTGGGTTTAAATGGGTTAAATGGGTTGGGTCCTTGATTGGGTTGGGTTTGGTTGGATGGAAATGGGTTAAAAGAATAAATGGATTGGATCAAGTTGGGTTATCTCATAAAAAAGGGTTGGGTAAGGTTGAAATTGGGTTGAGAACGAGTTCAACCCGTAGTATTACCATATGGCTTACCCATGGGTTGGTTCCACCCATAAGACCCATCTGGACATCTAGACCTAATAATTTGCAGAAAATAGCATCTCTATACTCGAAATCGTCTGTCTTAAATTTCAGAAAATTTTGTGAAACTTTTATGGTGTGAACGCGAATTATAAATTTTAAATACCAAACTTTTTTCAAAAGTTTTCTATAAAAGTTTGTTAATCCCACCTATGTGTGTAGGCCTAACAATTTACACAAAGTAGCGTCTTTATACCCTAAATCATCTATAATAAATTTCAGGTAATTTTGTGAAATTTTTATAGCATGAACACGAATTAGAAATTTCAAATACCTAACATTTTAAAAAATTCTATAAAAGCCTGTTGGTTCCACCTATGTGTCTAGGCCTAATAATTTGTACAAAGTAGCATCTCTATACCCGAAATCATCTATAGTAAAATTCAAAAAAATTCGTAAAACTTTTATGGTGTAAATGCAAATTATAAATTTTAAATACCGATATTTTTCATAAGTTTCTATAAAAGCATATTGATCCCACTTTTGTATCTAGGCTTAAAATTTTGCACAAAGTAGTACATGTAAATCCTAAATTATCTATAGTACATTTTAGACAATTTTGTGAAACTTTTATAATATGAATACGGGTTAGAAATTCCAAATACCAAATCTTTTCAAAAAAAAATTCTATAAAAGCCTATTGGTTCCACCAATGTGTCTAGGTTTAATAATTTGCATAAAGTAGCGTCTCTATACCCGAAATCATCTATAATAAATTTTAGTAAATTTTGTGAAACTTTTATGATGTGAACGCGAGTTATAAATTTTAAATACCGAATTTTTTCAAAAGTTTCTTATAAAAGCCTGTTGATCCCACCTTTATATCTAGGGTAACAAATTGCACAAAGTAGCATCTCTACATCCGCATCCCAAATCATCTATAGTAAACTAGTAAGGTGCCCGTGCGTTGCAACGGAAAACCAAATAAAAGTGATGCGTACTATCAAATATGGTCTCTAACTGAATAATAAATATCAACTTTTTCTGCTGCTCTGTAGCTAAAAAAAGGTCACTAGCCAAATATAAAGCCTCTACCACTTATCATAAGGAGAATAACACTAAATACCATAGTTTGAAAAGTACAACTTAAACACATAAAGCACATTTACTCAATCATATTCAAGAAAACAAAGCATTTCAAACACAATTATTATTACATCTATGGTTCAGAGAACAATCGATGTGCAAGAAGACGAAGCATATCTTCCATAATGTTGATGGCCCAACGCCATTGACCAGCTTCGAGCATGAGCATGGATCGAGAGTTGTATGTATCAACATCGCTTGCACCTATAAATATCGTTTATGTCAAAATAAATCGTAGAATGAACATATAATGTAAAAATGCCTCCTCTTTATCTAATTTGTCAAAACAAACCAATATAGAAATGGTAGCTACCAGTAAACTACATTTTAGTAGAGATATCCTGCTTGTGTATTATGATAACAAGATAACTGCTCAAGATGCCAGTTGGCAATCTCCAATAAAGATATTAACAATGTACAAGAAGAAAGGTGAAATTATAACAACATTAATTATGCTTTTTGTTCCGTAAGAATAGGAAAATTTTACAAACTTTAAAGTCAACAAATAAAACTCATACAACTCATACGACAAAAACAAGTTATTCGTAATTTAGAAAAGCACCAATGAGGCGATCAAGAATATATATGTTGGATGATCTGTACATAGATTGATAGACATAAATAGTTTGAGGACTATTGTGACTTCTTGGTAAAAAGATAGTTAAATGAGATTTTATGTCATGATAAGTTAATAACATTCATACCGCCATTCTTGCATCTCAAAGAACAAAGCCACGTGCTTGATCAACTCGGTTATGTCCGGCATGTAATCGTATCATCATGCCATAAATGTCATTACGAGCACAGTAATTCTCCTGATTTTTCATCTAGCGGAATACATGTACACCATGTTGCAAGGACCCGGCAATTCACACATATAGTAGATCAGTATAATTTGTAAATGAAAGATTGATTACAATTCACAACCTTCCGATGGACATAAATACTTGGGCAAAAAATTGATTATCAAAATTCAACCTTACTCCTCATTAAAGCATGGGAACGAAATCATCTGGTGCTACCATTTTGCATTATCAAAAGAAATCAAAGCCAGGCTCTTTTTTATGTGCTAACCTCTATAGGGGCAGGATCTTCAGAGAAGAACGGAGATGATGAGTACGCCGTGGCCGGAAGGAGAGCTCCCAGCGGCGACAAAAGGCAGAGAACACTAATCTATGCATAAGGAGATGTTAGGGTTTGGAGAGGTGCTTGGAGGGAGGAGGCGGGGGAGGCGACGCTGAGCTCACCACTTATGGGCATCCGTGCACTGCTCCTCGAGGAGGGCGGCGGCGCGAGCGCTCTCCTCGACGGGGGGGGAGAGGCGTGCGCGGCGCGGGGTGGGGAGAAGGAGGCGGTGCGGCGGCACGGGGTGGGGAGGAGGAGGCGGTGCGGCGAGGGACCCGAGGACTCGGGTAGTGGCAGGGTGGCCGCCACCGCTGAGGTCGGCGCGGAGAGGCCTGACATGGCGAAGAACTTGGTGGCGTCGGGGCCCATCATGCGGCCGTCCCATCCGCAGCAAGGCCACCGAGAAGCAAGTAAGCATCGGGGCTTGGGGTTTTGGGGCGGATGTAGGAGCGAGAGCGAGACGACCTACCTGGGTCGGCGAGGAGAACCGGTCGGATAGATCTTCCGGTGCTCCTTGGAGCACCCCGCGGCGGCGGCAGATCGCGTGATCTCCATCCCCGGTCTCCCTCGTCGCGGCGCTCGAGTGCTCGGCGGCGCCGCAAGCGGCAAAGACGAGCGACAAACGGAAACCCACGCCTCTCCTTCTCTTCTCCATCGGAGCGGAGGGTGGGGGAGGAGGCGGTGGCAACGCGGGGGGGGGAGGAGGAGGCGGCGGTGACGCGGTGTCGGGCGAGGCGGCGGAGGAGCAGAGGGGTGGGGGGAGGAGGCGGCGGCGGAGCGGAGGGGTGGGGGGAGGAGGCGGCGGCGGCGCGTGGGGTGGGAGGGAAGGCTGGAGGCGACGGCGCGCCGGGTGGGAGGGAAGGAAGAAGGCGGCGTGTGGGGTGGGGAGAGGCGGCGCGCAGGAATAGGGAGGGAGGTGAGGAGAGACGGTTTGGATTTAATCTCGTGATCAGATCGAATGGCTTTGAAGAAAGGAGTGACGACGGACCAACCACCAATTGCTTCTTTTATAATAGTAAAGATTTTAGGCAATTTCATGAAACTTTTATGGTATAAACGCGAGTTAAAAATTCTAAATACCGAACTTTTTAAAAGGTTTTCTATAAATGTACTTGCATATAGTAGATTAGTAAAGAGTGGGTTGACAACAGGTTTGAAATAGGTTGAAAATGGGTTTTAACTTATTTCAACAATTTGGGTTGGGTTGAGTTGGATGGAAATGTCATGTAGGTCGGGTTGGGTTGGATGGTGGAAGGTGCTCTTTGGGTTGGGTGGGGTGGGGTTTTGAGCTTCTTTATTGAGGGTTGTGTTGGTTTTGAGTTGGGTTTTAAGTTTTAACCCATTACCACCCCTAATCCTAGTAATTTTCGTGTATCAACTCAACATGATATTTTGACACAAAATACTGCAGTGTGAATGGTAAAAGTCAACCCACAATGGAATATTCTTGTGATTATACAGTGCTAAACTATGAATTGAGACTCTTTTGTTTCCCATTTTAAAATTTTCCTTGTACCAACTAAAGTGGTTGCTATTGTCACTTCAATTATTTATTCTGGCCTCTTCCCTACAGATTTTCGATGGCCACAACGGATCTGCAGCTGCCATATACACCAGGGAGAATCTCTTAAACAATGTCTTGGCTGCTATTCCTCCAAATCTTACAAGTGAGGAGTGGACAGCCGCATTGCCAAGGGCACTTGTTGCAGGTTTTGTCAAGACAGATAAAGACTTTCAAACAAAAGGTATTATTCTTTCATTAAGCTGATAAGCTTTATGAAGATGATTTGTTTACACATGATCCATAAACTAGAGGTTTGTAGCTTTTTGTTCATTATCGTGTTCCCCCTTCTTTGGAGTTTGGACAAATATTTTTCCCCTTTATTCACAATTTCACATGCTTACAAGTGGAATTATTTTTTTTTGTTAAATAGGATGCAGTTATGCATGTTTATTTTCCATCGTAAGTGATACTCAATGGCAGTACAATCGTTACAGAGCATACTGTATTACTGTTTGCTGCATAGCTTAATGCCTTCGTGATTTAGCTGCTTATATAGCATGCCATCCTCAGTATTGCTGCCCTGCAGTGTATACTGACTGTTACAATGTTTTCAGCGGCACGTTCAGGGACCACCGTGACTTTTGTTATAATAGATGGATGGGTTGTCACTGTAGCATCAGTTGGTGATTCGCGCTGTATTCTAGAATCTGCTGAAGGTTCAGTATATTTTTTGTCAGCTGATCACCGCCTAGATGCCAATGAAGATGAGTATGTTCATACATCCAGGCTTAGTTTTTATGCCTGTAATATCCTCAGACTTATGGTTAACCTAAGGTCCATAACTGCAGGGTGGAGCGCGTAACAGCAAGTGGTGGTGAAGTTGGGAGAATAAATATTGCTGGAGGTGCTGGGGTATGTTCTTTTTGCTTATGTATGTTTGCCAGTTACCAAGTTAACAGTAATCTGCTAGGTCGTGTAGTTCATTTACCTTTTCTCCCTTTAATATACCCTACTGTAACATAAGTGAACAGATGGTAATTTCAAGGACAATTTTGAATTCACCTTTTTCCTCTGCAATAATTATTCAGATTGGTCCACTCAGATGCTGGCCAGGCGGATTGTGTTTATCAAGGTCAATTGGTGATATCGATGTTGGAGAATTTATAGTTCCTGTCCCACATGTGAAGCAAGTAAAGGTGTGCAATCCATATGCACTTTTTATATCAGTGCAGTGGTGGAAAAGATTTTGCCTCGTTATTAGATAATAGCTGACACCAATCATAAAGAACAATGATATCTCTTGGTGATAATAGATGAGAATTGATGCATCAAAACTTATTGCAGTTGTCCATTGCTGGAGGGCGCCTTGTCATTGCTAGTGATGGCGTCTGGGATGCACTGCGCTTTCAAGAAGCTCTGAACTACACCAGGGGTCTGCCAGCTGGAGATGCTGCTAATCGAATTGTTAAAGTACTGAAATCTCCTTTACATCCCAGGTGTATCCTGAATTCCTGGTAGTGCATGTTTTAGCTATGCTTATGACTCGTGATTTTCTTATGTAGGAAGCTGTTAGTTCAAAGGGACTACGAGATGATACTACTTGCATAGTAGTTGACATATTACCTCCAGAAAAGTTAAGCCCTCCATTAAAGAGGCATGGGAAAGGAGGCATCAAAGCTTTTTTCCGTCGGAGGCCCTCTGACGAATTGTCTGAAGATCAGATGGACAGAGGATGTTTAGAACCTGATGTCGTCGAGGAAATATATGAGGAGGGCTCTGCAATGCTTGCTCAAAGGTTAGCATTTCTTTTAATCCACAGGAGACATTGGATATTTAATAATTAAAGGATATATAGTGGGATCATGCATTAGTATGCTATATTATGGTTAGTGTATAATTCTCAGAGATGTCCTCTTAGTTGCCAGTTTCACTTGTCAATATGCCTACTCGTTATGTTAATTTTATTTGTCAAAGAGTCTAGGTGATAGTGGTGCCTTTGTTCTGCTGAAACAAGGAATCTCTTCCCCTTTCTTTAAACAATTTCCCTTGTTGAAGAATTATCTTCTATTAATCGAGCTCATGAGTCCTTAGTTATTCTGAATCATATAATTGATGATTTTTTTCTCCTTTAAGATTTGCACATGGAATATACATATGAATATGATTTCATAAAATGCAGCTAAACCCTTTTGACTGGTTCACAGGTTGAATATAAATTATCCAGCAGGAAATATGTTCAAACTGCATGATTGTGCAGTCTGCCTATTGGAGATGAAACCTGGTGAGGGAATCTCTGTTCATGGTAACATGCTGAAACATTCAAGGGTTGACCCATGGGGTGGTCCTTTTCTATGTTCATCCTGTCAAGTGAAAAAGGAGGCTATGGAAGGGAAGCTGCATTCCAGAAGTATGAATGTCTTTAACCAGAGACTTGAACTCTTTTTACACTAGCCACTATGAGAATAAATGCTGAATCCCAATTCACTTCTTATTTCCAGATTCTCAATCTACAGTCCAACCTGTGCCCAAGTAGTCTTCCTCAACGTTTTTTATACTTCAGTTCATACACCCTAATATCACTAACAACAGCCCAAGCAAATAAGCAGACTTGTCACGATCATCTATCGTCATCCATCAATCAGTGGTAAACAGACTCAGGAATTTTTGTGACTAGTTCCTCTCAAATTGAAGGATCAAAATGGTCATTGGTGTTAGATGTGTATTATAACTGTGTTTTTTCCCTGTTGTATAAACGGTTATCTGCATAAATGTTATACATGAACGTGTATATATACTGGTCTATTGGCATCATGATGAATATAAGCACTATTCATAGCATGGTATCAAAGCAATACCTAGGGTTTCGTTGCTGGTTTGTCTTTCCAGTTGTCACCCGGATTTCTACGTCTTTCTCTATCGCTTGGATCCTCTTCACCGCCGCCACTACCCAGATCCTCTTCACCGCGCTTTCAGGGTCTTATCCAGCCAGCCGTCGCCGCTCTCCATCATTGTCCGTTATCGCTCATCTGCACACGGAGCTCTTCATCGTTGCCTTTGGAGGCCACCGTCTCTGATTTGGTCATCATCGTCGCGCGTTGCCCTGACCAGCGTCTCCTCAGCCTCGTCTTCGTATGGGTTTTCTGGCGGGTGCTCCGCAGGCCGTCAACGCCGACGTTGACACCTCGATCCGGAGTCGCTCAGCGTTGAGAAGGGCTTCTTCCCGTCGTCGATCGTTGAATGCCAAACCCAGCTGTCACCGACCGCTGACCGCTGCATAAGCCGCCGACCACCAACCGCACAAGCCACCCCATTCGGTGCTGCTATGGCCGTCGGCACTCCATCCGTCGCCGTTGAGGTCACCAGCGTCTCCATCGGAGACTACCGCCGCCTTCATCTTAATGTTACTCGTGGCCGCCTTCATCTCGGTCTAGTTGGGTTGACCAACTGAGAGGTCTTTTGTTGACCGATCAAAGAAAAGAAAGGGAAAAAGGAAAAAGGAAAGAAAAAAAGAAAAAAAAGGGGGGGCAAAGAAAAAAGTGTCATCATTTTCAGGCACCGTTTCCATTCCTCGTTGCTCCGTGATCTTCGGTAGTCTCAACTATTGGGACTGGTTTCACCATATGCGTGGTCAGCGCTTTTGGGAGTTTCTTACTAGCGAGTTGCCTCATCCAACTCCCCTTATTGAGCCTGTGCTCCCGAAAGATGCTTTCGAAGATGCTCGTACAAAGATATCTGATGCTTTTGAGGATACCATGGAGATTTTTCAGACTTAGTATGGAGGTGCATCTCACTAGTGATGTGGTTGGCTTAGCTTTCGCACAGGCAATGTGGGCGCATCTGCGCAACCGTTACAAGCCATCTGGTGACTCCCTGTACCTTGCTGTTGTGCATCAAGAGCAATCGCTGCAGCAGGGAGATGCCACTCTGGACGAGTTCTATGCTCAACTGTTCGCGATGTTTGCCACACTTGTCAGTGCTGTCAGCGTCAGCAGACTCATGTAGAGCTTCATTGTATATATGACTTCTTAACACGTCTATAGTCTGAGTTTGAGCGGACTCGTGCTCAGTTGCTGGCTCGTCACCCTTGTGTGACTCTGTTGGAGGCTCTTGCAGCTATTCGTACTGAGGAGATTCGCCTTCATGATGCGGGTCTGATATCGTCACCATCGTTTCCTTTGGTTTTGGTAGCTCCTCCAGCTTCTACACCTATTGCACCTTCGGTTACTCCTTCACTAGTTGCGTTTCCACTAGTGACAGCTACTGTTGGTAGGAGACTCCACTGCACTTATTGCAACAAGAATGAACATGTGGAGCAATTCTGCTATAGGAAGGATTTTCGCCGTGGTAACCATCCTCCAAGGGGCACTGGACGTTCCTCCTCTCAGAGGAGTCTTGGTGCCTCTTACACTCAGAAGCTTCTCACACTGCTTCGTCGCATGGCTGCTTCTGCACTGTCTGGTTCTGCTGCTCAGTCTTCTAGTGAGAGATCACCTTCTACTTCTCCTTCCTCAGATATATTATCTTGGATTCTTGATTCTGGTACTTCCTTTCATATGACATCTAATTCCACCAATCTCACTTCCATTAGTCCTTTAGCTATTCGTATCACTGTTCAAATAGGAGATAGTACATCTCTTTCTGTCGTAGGGCGAGACACTCTTTTCACTTCATCTTTTAATGTTCCTGTTGTTTCTCATGTTCCAAAACTAACTATGTAGCTCATATCTGCCGGTCAGCTCACCGATTATGGTTGTCGTGTTATCCTCAATTCTATTCTTGTTGTGTTCAGGATTGTCGCACAGAGACTCTGGTTAGTACTATCCCTCGCCGTCGTGACTCACAACGGATCTATGAGCTTGACTGGCTTTATCTTCCTTCCGTTGTCCCTGTCAATCTAGTCGCCTCCACCATCGCCTCCGCATCTGCTGCATCCTCCACCACATCTTTTGTTCAGTGGCATCATTGTTTAGGATATCTTTGTGGGTCGCGTGCATCTTCATTACTTCATGGTTTTTTAGGGTCTGTATCTAGTGATGCTTCTCTAAATTCTCAGGTTGTAAACTTAGAAAATAGCTTCAACTCCCTTATCCTTCAAGTGAATCACTTTCTCAGCATCCTTTTGATCTTATTCATTCTAATGAATAGGGGCTAGCTCCTTTCGTTTCGAAAGAATGTCATCGATATTATATATTTTTTATTGATATTTTTCTAGGCATACATAGATATACTTTATGACATCTCGTAGTGAGGTTTTATACATCTACAAGACTTCCCACCATAGTCCATACTCAGTTTGACTCTCCTATTCATGTTTTTCATGTTGATTCCGTTGGGGAGTATTTGTCAGGAGTTCTTCGTATTTTTCTTGCTGAGCAGATGTCGAGACCCGAATATGCAAATTCGGTCTCTCTGTGTAATCTGCACTAGTCCAGGATCACGCTAGTGCACACAGTCAAACATAGATGTAATCATAGTCATACACACGATAATAATAAAGGAAAACTCGAATATCGATAAAATCTCAAAGGTACGACCTTATGGCCAAGCTTACAATATCTCTAGCCGGAAGGGCTTAACAAAATAGCAGCGGAAATCCAAAATAAAGCGTAGCGACCAATCGACAAACCACAGGCTATCGAGTGGAGAACGAAGCCTAGTCCGTGAAGTCGTCGTAGTACTCTCCTTCTGGAATCTCCTGCTGATAGTACTCCTCTCCCTCAACTGAGCAATATAGGCGTAAAGCCGTGAGTACATTGGTACTCAGCAAGTCGTTTGTAACAAATGAATGCAATATAATATGCAAGGCTTACCAAAGGAAGACTGAAAGGTTAATTTGCATAAAAGCATTTCACATTAAATATGATAAATAGATTGAAAGCGAAATTTAACTGAAAACCAGAAATAATAAATAATCAAAGGAATAACTATGAACCACTTGTGAGCACCAACTCACAAGCTAAACCAACAGTGAACTACCTGTCCACCTCCAACATAAACTACCAAATTATAAATGAAAACACTACCCCTCGTGTGAAATCACCGAGCACTGTCCATGACCGAGGACGCGGCTATTCGAATAGTTTTACACTCTGCAGAGGTTGCACAACTGTACCCACACGATGTGATTAGCCTCGATCTCAGGAAATCACAACACGACCTTTACAATGCTCTAACTCAACCCAATCCTGTCCGCTAGGGTTTCGCTTCACACCCCCCTTGCGCCACATGGAAATCAGCAACCATGTCCATCACAATGGCAGAATTGAATTGAAATATTACAAATTAATCAGCCAGGTCCATCCCATACTAGACATGTGGTTTGCACGATTAAGTTCAGATCAATGGCGCACAAAGTTAAGTCCTTAACAATTCCCGGGCGAGGCTACCACATCCCCCGAAGTGCATCTGCACTTCCCCCTTTACTGCACGATCACTCGCCCAAGCAAAAAACCAATTTGTATAACCAAACCAACGACACACCAATGACGTGGCACAAATTTTAATAAACGTGGCACCAACCGCAGTTCCATATATCATTAAGTCAAATTAATAATTAACATGTGATGATGAGACCAATCGTGAATTAAGCATGGCTAAGTGTCTAATCGTACCAACCCATGTGACAAATAATCTAACATCACTAGTATGTTTCCCAACCTATGGTGACAATGGTATCATGACATTCCAAAATATCAAGGAGGAAGAAATTCAATTGGGCAATAACTACCAGTACAAGGTTTGAATATAAATAGCGATGCAATGTAATTTAAAATAAAATAATTAAATAATAGATTGCAAACTGGGTTCAACATGATCAAAGGACACGACTTCCTTGGTTATGCTCAGCGAGGTACTCCTGGTCTTCGGGCGTAGAACCTGCTCCTCCGGAATCCGAATCGAACGAGAGAGAAAGCGATCGAAACAAAGAAAACACATAAAATAATAAGCAAATGATCATCAAAAATCACAAAACCAGAACCAACAGCTAGAGCTCGATTTTAGATGAATTTAGAAAAAAGAACGGGGTCAATCGGAGCTAGGACGGAGGAGAACGGGCTCTCGAAAAATTAAACAAAAATTAAATCGGAAAAAAGGAAAATACTACTGTGCTGTGGACCCGGCGCACGGGATGACCGGTCCACCGTGAACCCGGCGCACGGAACAGTGCCACGGGGGAGGAGGCTGACGCGGCGGCTAGGGCTGACGTGGCAGGTGCTCGTGCTGCCACGTGGCTAGGGTTGACGTGGCTGCCACGTGGCTCGGGAGGCACGTTTTTGCTGACGTGGCGTGCCACGTGGCGGCTGACGTGGCATGCGCTGGTGCTGCCACGTGGCTAGGGCTGAGCTGGCAGCTCGGGCGCGGGCGGCGGCGGCGGGGATCCGACGGCTGCAGGTGCGACGCGTGGCGGGCGCTGGTGCCTCGGCCCGACCGACGGACGGCGAGGATGCGGTGGCGGGCGCGGCCGCGGCGGATCGCCGACGCGGCGCGGCGCGGCGCGCGGCGCGCGCGCCGCGTCGCCGCGCGCGCGGCGGAGCGCGCGGCCGATGGCGGCGCGTGGCGGCGCGGAGGTGGATCGACGACGCGTGTCCGGCGAGGCACGCACGCGACGCGCGGCGCGCGGCGAGCGGCGACGGAAGGCGACGCGGGGAAACGCGGGCGACGACCGGGCGAAGGAAGGGGTCGACGGCGCTCACCGGCGAGGACGAGGATGGTGACGACTCGCGGCGCGGCGAGCTCGGGACGACAGCGACGCGGCGCGCTCTGAGACGGCGCGCGCGACGAGCGAGGCGAGGCGGCGGCGAAACGTGCATGTGAACCGAGGGAAGAACTCGGGTTTTAACACGCAAACCGAGGCTATCCCGATCGGATACGGCGACGGTTGCAACGCGGACGGGTTTGGACGGCTGGGATGTAGCGCGGGAGAGATCGGATGACGCAGATCAGGCGGGGGTTAGGGTTAGGGTTACGCTCGACCGGGCGGATCCGACGGCTGGGAAAGGGTGGCGTGAAGATCGGACGGCTGAGGAAGGACGCGGCGCGGTCGGCGCGCGCGCGCTGGCGCTACTGGTGCCTCGTGGCGGCCATGGATGCGCGACGCGTGGAGGCGGCGGGATCGGGCGGCGTGGGTGCGGCGGTGCACGCGCGGGAAGCGGGGAGTACGGCGGCGGCGCGGGGAGCGAGCGGATGGCCGCCGCGTGGCAAGGGAGTGGATCGGGCAGCTGGGGGTTTTTTTCCTTTTCTTTTTCTTTTCGAGAAATTTAAGTAAAACACTAGGAGCTCTAGAAAATAGCAAATAAATCCCAAAAATTCACAAAAAATACCAGAAAATTTCTTGAGACCTGAAGAATCCAAATAAAATATTTTCAACTTATGTTAATGTTTATTTTAATCACATTAAATCATTTAGAATTCTAAAAATTCATTTGAAGCTTGTATTAAATTCAGAAAAATCTAGAAAATTCATTTTTAAAAACCTGGCTTTAAAAATATCAGAAAAACAGGATGTTACAGCACTCAGTTTTTTTGTCCTGGTGCTCATGCCCAGAATGGTGTAGCTGAACAAAAACATCGTTATCTTCTTGAGACAGTTCATGCTCTCATGCTTGCTTCTACTGTTCCACCACACTTATGGGCTGAGCTTATTTTTACTGCCACTTTTCTAGTCAATATTCAACCCTCTTCTACTCTTCAGGGTAGGATCCCAGTTAAGCGTCTCTGTGGTAAGACTCCTAATTATTCCGGCCCTTGCCTTTTTGGATGTGTGCTATGTTCTTCTTGCACCCTATGAACACACTGAGCTGACCACTCAGCCTGTGGAGTGCGTTTTTCTGGGCTACAATACTAAGCACAAGGGCTATCATTATTGGGATCCTATTGGTCAACGAATACGGATTTCTCGATATGTTACTTTTGATGAGTCTCGTCCTTTATATCCTCGTCCTCCTTTATCCACTTCAGCATCTCTTGTCGAGTCACTTTCTTTTCTGACTTTTTCTTCCACCTCTATAGTCACCACTCCACCACAACCTTTGGTCTCTCTGGTGCCTCTTTCATAGTTCGTGTCTTCTTCGCCATCGGCACCCTCTTCAGAGGTTACTCCTGACCTTATTCCTTATCCTTTCTACTATACTCATCGTCCGTGAGTTAAGGATTCTCTTATATGCCCTCTCCTTCTGATGGGTTATCTTCTTTGACCTCTCCTCCTCGATATACTCTTCGTGATCACCAGTCTGCTCGACCTCCTGATCGTTTTGGCTTTGCTACTACTGCTTTTGCCGAACCGACTTCTTATCGTTAGGTTGTTGTTCATCAGGAGTGGCAGCATGTGATGGCAGAGGAGATCGCTGCCCTTGAGAGTACTGGCACGTGGGATTTTGTTCCTCTTCGTACGCGTGTTACTCCTATTACATGCAAGTGGGTATGCAAGGTTAAGACCCGCTCTGATGGTTCTCTTGAGTTCTACAAGGATCGTCTTGTGGCTCATTGTTTTCAGTAGGAGCATGGACTACGAGATATTTGCTCCTGTCGCTCACATGACTACGGTTCGCACTCTTCTTGTTGTAGCTTCTGTTCAACAGTGGCCTATCTCTCAGTTGGACCTCAAGAATGACTTTCTCAATTACGAGTTGCGTGAGAAGGTCTACATATAGCCGCCCTCTGGGTATTCTGTTCCTAAGGGTATAGTTTATCGTTATATGGCCTCAAGCAAACTCCTCGTGCATGGTTTGATCGTTTCTCTTCTATTGTCATTGCAGCTGGTTTCTCTGCTAGTGCTCATGATCCTGCTCTCTTTATTCACACTTTGTCTCGTGGTCGAATACTTTTTCTTTTGTATATTGATGATATGATCATTACCGGAGATGATTCTCAGTACATCACTTTTGTCAAGGAGCATCTTCATGACCAATTTCTCATGTCTGATCTGGGTCCTCTTCACTATTTTCTTGTGATTGAGGTTATTTCTACTCCCAAGGGTTTCTATCTGTCCCAAGCAAAATATATCCAGGATCTTCTTGATCATACCTCTATTACTGATCAGCGACCGCTAAGACTCCTATGGAGCTTAATGTTCATCTTCGTCCTACTGATGGTGAGTCTCTTACTGATCCTACTAGCTATCGTCATCCTATTGAGAGCCTTGTTTATCATGGTGCTCTCATTCTGATATTTTTTATCCTGTACATATTTTGAGTCAGTTTGTTTCTGCTCCCACTCAACTCCATTATAGTCTTTTTTTTGTTCTGCAATACCTTCATGGAACTACCTCTCATCATCTCGGATGCCATCTCGGCTAGTAATCCCTCTAATCACAGGTATCTCTTGCTTATTATATTTTTCTTGGTGGTTCTCTCATTGCTTGGAAGATTAAAAAGCATACAATAGTTTCTCGTTCGAGTGCTAAGACTGAGTTGCGAGCTATGGCTTTGTTGATTGCGGAGGTTACTTAGCTACAGTGATTACTTGAAGATTTTGATATTTTTGTTTCTTCACTGACTCCTCTTTTGTCTGACAGTACAGGTGCCAAAGGTAATAGCGTGATTCATCGAGATGCTTACTAGGATCCGTCGGTCTTGGCAACGAGGCAACGGTAGGCCGGACGCCGTCGTCCCAGGTGGGTCGAGGCTGACATGCCACGGACACATCAGCGGAGACACCCCAAACATGTCCTTCGCCATGTCCCGCATGTTGAACCGAAGCGCAACCCCGACAAGTCTTTGCGCCTAGTGTTCGTCGTCACGGTCAAGGGTAACCGATGGAGACATATTGAAGTCCAACACACGACTCGACCATCTCAGACTACTGTCGCCTTCCAGTCAGTGGTAGAACCACCACCGCATCCAGCTTGACTCCCACTTCGTCCGTATTGCATTCGCTAGAAATAACTTTATGCAAAGTGAGCGGAGCACAAAGTTGTCGCTTCCGAAGTTGGAGTACTCGCCCTCCGCAAGCTTCTTCGGCTGGCACCGGGCATCATGAAGGAAGGCGAACGGCCTAGGACTTGGCAACAACGTCTCTGCCCGACACGACCAGTAGTAGACGGCTAGCCAGACGATCGCGCTCGGAGTCAGTTGCGCCAGCTCCAGCCCGTACCGCCTAAGCACTTCACCCACAAACATCACCGTGGCGAAACGAAGGCCCACGTCAAAGTACGTGGCGAACATGATGGTTTCCAACTCCATGGGATGGGGCTCCGTCTCACTATTGGAGGGTAGCCGGACTGCCTCCAGGCCTGAAATCTTCCCATTGTGCATTAGGTACCGAATCAAGTCTTTGGTTGCCGGACTCACCCCCAACATGTTGGTGCAGACACCGTTCACCTTCTTCGCCGCATTTCAGCGCTTATTGGCCGTCGACAAATCGCGTCCTACCAACTCATACTCCACCTCCATCGATGACACACACCTGCCCCCGAAGGAGCCGCCATGACTAGATGAAGCACCGCCAGTGGAGCGACGGGAGTGGTCACTGCCTCGAGCCATCGGTGTACTAGCAAAGGCGGCATGGGTGGAGCAGCGGAGGATCGTCATGGCTGGCGAGGGTGTGGACGGAGCGCCGGCGGGAAGGAACGGTGGCTACAGAATCATGCCGAAAAAGCAAGAGTGCAAAAAGAAAGAATAGCAACTGAAGCATCACATTGCAATTCATCCTTCTTTTTAAAGCCACGTGACCTTTCCGACCGTACCTCAGGAACTCGCGAAGAGGTGAAGTGTAGCACGATGCACCAACCACAAGTCTACATGTGTCCCGTGGTGCAGCGCAGGCAGGTCGCCCGAAGCGGTCCATGCCAGCCCATGGACTGATCACTCAATAGGCCGAAGGGACAGAGTGGGCCAAAAGGCCTAGCAACATGGTTTCGACCTACCCGAGATGGAGCCCTTTACCATGAGAGACTACTGTTGTGGTGAAGGCCCCCACCTACACTCATTCGACTTGCTAGCTCAAGAGGCCCAATAAGACATGTAAAAAACATATATACCTTAAGAATAGTACCCACAATTAGGGGCAACATTGTAAAGGAGCCTTATGGCTATGTATATATGCCTCTTCGGGATGAACAAGGAGGCAAGGATTTTTTCATTCCACACATAGCATACTAGTTCCCTCATTTACTGTTTGGCCCGTAGCCACAACACTCATGCTTCACCAAATCTTTAAAAATGCTAATAGCATATGTACTGTCAGCAAAAAAGGAGTCGATGAAGAAATGCAAACACCAAAATCCTCAAGTAATCATTATAGCCAAGTAACCTCAGCAATCAACAAAGCCATAGCTTGCAACTCAGCCTCAGTACTCAAATGAGAAACTATTATCTGCTTCTTAGTCTTCCAAACAATGAGAGAACTACCAAGAAAAATACAATAGAAAGAAAGAGATCGGCGATTAGAGTAATCACTAGCCTAGGTGACATCAGATATGCCTAGAACTTAAAAAAAATTGGAGTGAGGGAAAAAGAGACGGCAAATGATGGTTCCACGAATATATCATAGAACACAAAGAAGATGACTATAGTAGAGCTGATTGGGAGCATAGACAAACTGACTCAAGATATGCATAAGATACGATATATCAAGACGAGTGATACCAAGATAAATAAGATTCCCAACAAAGTGACGATAGTGAGTAGGATCAGTAAGAGGCTCACCATCAGTGGGCCAAAGATGAATATTAAGCTCTATGGGAATCTCAGTTATGCGTTGACAATCAGTAGGCTAAAATCTGTCGTGGTGGTGTGGTGGCTATCGGGGTGGCAGGAAACGTCAGGAAAGAAAGTGGCTTGACGAGAGATGCTGGAGTAGAGGAAAAAGGATGAGATCATCAAAACTAACATCTCGAGAAATCCACATCCGTCAGTCAACAGGATCCCAATAATGATATCCCTTATGCTCAGCGCTATAGCCTAGAAAAATGCACTCGACGGACTGAGTAGTTAACTTCGTATGCTAATAAGGTGCAAAAAGAATATAGAACACACACTAAAAGAGGCGAAGACTAAAATAATGAGCCTTATCATAGAGATGCTCAATTGGAATCCCACCCTGAAGAGTAAAAGAAGGATGAATATTGATCAGAAAAGTGGCAACAGAAATAGCCTCCGCCCAAAAGTGTGGTGGAACTAGAGACCTCTCTCTTTTGCTCACAAGGTGCAACACAAGCACAATGGAGTGGAGAGACTTACACTAACTCAAGAGAGTGAAATGAGGTGCCAAAGATTACTCCCCAACCGGCCACAAGTGAGTATTTATACCCCACACACAAAAACTAGCCGTTGGAGCCAAATTTCTGAAAAAATCAGGCAAATCGGTACTACCGCCGTTATAAGTGCGGTACTACCGATTTCTACTGTAGCACAAAGTAACGGCTATGTCAAACTAGCCGTTGGAGTCAAACCGCTGAAAAAATCAGGGAAATCGGTACTACCGTTGTACAAAGCGCTGTACTACCGCAGGTAGGTGCGGTACTACCGCAGTTATGTGCGGTACTACCGCAGTTATGTGCGGTACTACCGCACCTCTATTTTTCAGCACAGACAGCACTCAGGAAAATAGTCATAACTTTTGACTCTGATATCGGAATTGAGTGATCTTGGACTCTATGGAAAGCTTATTCAGAGGGCTACACAACCCATCTATTTGCATGATCTCAAACAAATTAGATCAATGCAGAAAATATAAGAGATCCAAGAAGTCACTATCACGGTCTAAGTTTGAGAAAAACAATATTAGACCATGCCAAAGAACATTGTATGACCTCCAACAATTTGCAAAACATATTTACAAACTTAGATCATACCACAAGGAAAAGGTACATGGACTTCAATCATTTGCAAAACACATTTGCAAAGTATAGTCACATGTTGCAAGGATTAGATGCATGAGCCTCAACTATTCGCAAAACACATTCGCAAATAATAGCATCATGCCATGGAGAGCTAGCGTAAGCAAGATTGAGCTATCAACACATGATGAGACTCAAGCTACTAAACAAGACCCCTCTTAATAGTACGGCAAACCTATATTAGCAATCCGGTCTTTCACCCAAACACCAAGACCGATAAAAGACTAGGAACACATCCTTAGCCCTAGCTATTCATACATTTTCCTTAAGCATTCTCTTGAAGCTTGATGATACTCATCAACACATGATGCATCTTCTCTTCTTGATGGCCTTCAACACATAAAGTCATCTTCCATCCCGAACCCTTACTCGATAATCTTCAACACATGAAGCCATCCAAAGTCTTCATCATCATGGAACATAACCTATTCATCTAACTCATAGAAAATATTAGTCCCATAATGTAATTATCATTAATTACCAAAAAAATACCATTAACTCATAATTGTATGTCTAGATTCTTCAATCTTCCATTTGGTAATTGATGATAACCACCACAATTGCAAATAATTAAATATAAAACTTTAAACTCAAAGTGCGGTACTACCGTCGTTGTAAGTGCGGTATTACCGCTCTCCGGTAGTACCGCTCAGGATGCCAGTACTACCGAGCATCGGTAGTTCTGCTGATCGGTGCGGTACTACCGCACTACGGTAGTTCCGCCGTGAAAAATCCGGTACTACCGATTTCGGTGAGTCCAAGTCCCACTAAGAGTGCTCTCTGGAAAAAACGTACCGCATAAAATCCCGGTACTACCGCACTGTGGTAATACCGCTGTTTACACGCCGGTACTACCGCACTGCGGTAATACCGCAGGTGGGTGCGGTGCTACCGATTTTCCTGAGAGAGCACAGTTGACTTTAAATTTTAAATTCAAATGCATGCTGACCTTTGTCTCGAGCCATATTGATCTTTTTATCAATCTTTGCATGCATCTCCAAATATTCAAACGAATTCTGGGACTAAACCTTTCAATCACTTGACATACATGTTAGTCCCTTTTTGCAAACACAAACAATTGAGTATAAAGTAATATGATTCAATGTGAGTATATATGAACTACACAAGTTTTATATACTCGAATGATATATTTCAAAGTAGAGATCCCAATGTATCTGGAAAAGGAAACATGGATCAATACTAATGAAATCACAAAACATAGAGTGAACTCCCCCTAAATGTGTGCATACAAGAATATATATAAAAGCTTATGCACATATTCATCTTAGACTTTTGGTGGAGTTTAATCTATATTTTGGATCCAAAGAATGCACTAATATGTAAATGAATGTAAGCGTCGAATGCATACCTTTTGATTTCACCTTTTTATCCAAATGAGACTAAGCCATATCATAATCAATCAAACACATTAGTCTCACAATTGTATTTATCATTATCACCAAAACCAATATAATGGAGCTTGAACTTACAGCACCAGGACAAGAAACTGATATGGTGCCCTACATGGCAAGAAAACCACGAAGGACTCCCGACAAGTACTCCCCAGCAGAATCAGCACGAAAAACACAAATAGGAAAGTCAAACTGAGTACATATCATGGTGGCAAAAATCTTGTAAATGGATAGAACCTCACTACAAGATGGCATAAAATATATCCATGTGTGCCGAGAAAAATCATTAATAAAAATTATATAATATCAAACGAAAGGAGCTGGACCCTATACATCAGAATGAACAAGAGAAAAAAGATGTTGATACTGACTCATAGGAAGGTTAGGGGAGTTGAAACTGTTTGCCAAGATTACAACCCTGGCAATTTAGAGAAGCGTCACTAGACACAGATCCTAAAAGACCATGACGAACTAATGAAGACAGACACAACCCACAAAGATGTCCCAAATGATGATGCCACTGAGCTAAAGGCGCAGTGGAGAATGCAGCAGATGCGAAGGCAGTGGTGGAGACGGTGAGACTAACAGGAGCAGTAGAAGGAAGTGGTGGAGAAACACCATGGGTCACGATGGTGAGGGCCAATACCAACTAGAGTCTCCGTGCGACGATCTTAAACACAACAAGAATCAAAATCGAGAATAACACGACAACCATGATCAATGAGCTAACCGGCGGATATGAGCTGCATAGTTAGTTTTGGAACATGAGAAACAGTAGGAACATGAAAGGAGATTTGAAAGAGTGCCTCGTCCTACGACAGAAAAAGTGGTACCATCTGCTGTCTGAACAGTGATATGAACAGCTAGAGGACTAATGGAAGTGATACTAGTAGAATCAGATGTCATATGAAAAGAAGCATCAGAGTCAAGAATCCAAGATAATATATCTAAAGAAGAAGGTGGTCTCTCACTAAAAGACTGTGCAACAGAACCAAACGGTGCAAAAGCAGCTATGCAACGCAGAAGTGTAAGAATCTCCTGAGTGTCAGAAGCACCGAAGCTCCTCTGAAAGGAGGAACCTCCAGTGCCCTTTGGAGGACGGCCAGCTCAACGCAACTCCTTTCTGTAGCAGAACTGCTCCACATGTCCATCCTTGTTGTAGTAGGTATAGTGAAGTCTCCTACCAATAGCAACTATCACTGGTGGAGGTGCCATTAGGGAAGGAGTAGCTGGAAGCGTAGCGGGTGTAGAAGCTAGAGGAGCTGCCAAAACCAAAGAAAATGACGGTGACGGCAGCAGACTTACACCACAAAGGTTAATCTCCTTAGCACAAACAGCTATAAGGGCCTCCAACAGAGTCACACGAGAATGGCAAGCCAGAACTGAGTACGAGTCTGCTCAAACTCAGCCCAAAGACATGTCAATAAGTTATAGATGCGACGAAACTCCAGGTGAGACTGTTGGCGCTGATAGCACTAACAAGTGTGGCAAACAACCAATTCCAAAGAGTCAATCTGATGCCACATTGTGGACAGCTGGGCATAAAACTTGTCCACAATGACATCTCTCTGCTACAACGAATTCTCCTGACGCACAACAACAAGATATAAGGAATCACCAGATGGCTCGTAGCGGTTGCGTAGATGCGCCCACATTAGCTGTGATGAAGCCAAACCAACCACATCCTAGTGAGATGCACATCCATGCTAGCAATCAGAATAGCAAAGGCACGAGCATCTTCATCAGTCCATATCTTGTACGCAATATACTAAGTCTGAAAAGATTCAATGGCATCCTCAAAAGTATCAGATGCCTTCTTATGAGCATCTTTGGAAGCATCCTTCAGGAGCATAGGCTCAACAAGTGGAACAGGGCGAGACGAAAAAGGCAGCTCGTTAGTGAGAAACCCTAAAAGGCGCTGACCATGCATATGGAGGCATATGTGTTGAAACCAATCCCAATAATTGAGACCATCGAAGATCTTCAAGCAGTGAGGAACGAAAACGGTGCCCGAAGAGGACGACATTTATTTTTATCTTTTTTTTCCTTTTACCAGTTTGTATAGAAACTATCGGTTTCTATAGAAACCATATAGTTTCTAAACTTATACAAGTCGAAGTCGGAGAGGAGATTCCCGAGGGCAATGGCCAGCGGTGACGATGGCGCCCGGCGGTAGCGATGGCCATGGTGACCTACGGCGACGGGTGACGGCGTCCGGGGCGTGGCGGAGGCCCGTGCTTAGGTCAAATTTGGTCTGGGTGAGCGGATCCGGGTGGCCTTGGGCTTGACAACGGCGAGCGCGGTGGAGATGGCAAAGCCAGACAGCGACTAGAGAAGATGATCTAGCAGCACGAAACCTTAAATTTGCTCTGATACCATGTTATGAATAGCGTTTGTATTCATCATAAGGTCAATAGGTCAATAGGTCAATATATATACAAGTACATGTATATCATATATGCAGAAAATCTCTTATACTACAGAAAAGATACAACAACAAAATCTTTTGTCACAAATAAGTTAGGGTAGGCTAGGAATAAAATCTCCTCAAGGTTAAAGAAACGAAAGCCTTGTAATAAAACCTACAAGTCAAAAACCCTAAACCTGCATCCTACTATTTGAGCAGAGATCCTAAAACACCGCCTCCATCCTTCTTCATGTGATATACAAGTACTCTAATACACATCTAACATATAAGTACTCCATAGATTTTGTTTCTTTTGAATTTGGTACTGTTCTTAACAAAATAGTTCATGCAATCCAGTTATTCATTTTTACTCTACATGCATGTAGTTCAGATTAACAGACACATATGATCAAATATGCACCTTCTTTCGAGTCTCAAAAGCTATTTTCTTAACTTTTGAACTAATCTGGATTGTTTTAGCTACAGCTGATTGATTTTCTTTTATTGCAACGCCCACGTAGATTTAGTAAAAAGTTAGTGGTCGAAATTTTCTTCATCCAGAGTTTCAAAAAGACATCTTAGCTCATAACCAATTACTTGGTTACCTTTTTTGCACTCAAACTAATATTCTGATTTTTTTTCTCTGCATAATCTGAGCACCTGAAACTGTGCTAATCCGTGCATCATGAACTTCTCTGATTCTTATGTGCTCTATAATTTCAAACAGTTTGCTCTCACGTACATATTCAAATCTGTTGGAATGCATCAACATGAAACCTCCGTGCCAATTTAGTTTCTTTTACCAACTCCTGTTTCTGTATGGGTTTGCTTTATATTGGAATATATCAAGTCGTGTTTCTTGTGGGTCCATGCAAAGATATAAACCAAGAAAGCTTCTCTTCCTTTCTTCTCTCTTTTGCTGCAAATAGTGCTGGATTAGCTTGCAAATATTCCTTTTTGATATACACATCAAGCCCCTAAGCCAATCTTGTGCTTTTACCTTAAGTGCATTGTGCTCATTATATTCTGTTATTCTTTTTGCACTTTGTAATGACTGTTCCTTCTCTTTGAATCCTTGCTAAGAAAGGAATCACAGAAAGTGGGATGATGCTTGTCGAAAAAACATCAAATTGGTTGGGTAGCAGATTCTCTATTGACTGACTTCCCAAAGATTTGGATATAGAGCTTAGTGTTGCATACTTGCAAGGGGAATATGACCTTGGTTCTTTATCCAGTACCTATTTATCTGTACCATTTCCATGTACAACTATTTTTCCTTTTACAACGGTTTTTCTTCTGCTGACGGTATCACCTCGACATATATTTTCCACTTATGCGTGGGCAAAGCTGTGTGCATCAGACACTGAATGGTTAACTCTGTTGTTGCTACTCCAGATACTATGCGTGGGCAAGGTTTTTATTCTCTCTTTTTTTTGTGATAATTGGTGTTTGTTTGGTTTGTTATCTCCGTTGTTGCTACTCCAGATGCTAGTGTTTTGGCAGAGCATGCATGATATTATGAGCGTCGGTTCTTAGAAACCTTCTGTAAGATTGACCACGTTTGCTGAACGTTACTTTGTTTTGTCACAAAAATTCACGAACTGCTGAATCTTGACTCGGTTCAACCACCCTTTTTAAACATACTGAACTTGCATTCTTATTACTATACAGCAATGTCACATATAATATGGCATACGAAGACCCCAAACTTTATTTGGACAGATACATATAGGAGACACCCTGCCTGGGTTCTAGTGTTCTAGTGTTGTATAGGTTGAATCACAAATTTCAATATATTTCACAGTTGGCAACTTAGAAGATTGACATGACAAATAGATACAAACAAATTGCCTCCCAAGTTATGGGAAAAAAAACTATATTATGTTTTGAAGGGGCAGGGAACAAACCAAAGCAAAATGTAAGTATCTAACAGTTCTCCAAAAACATAAAGTATGACCTCGGGTGTCTACAAGAAATTACAGGGTTATGAAAAATCAACTTACTGACTCTCTACACCATTTACATTGTACAATGTACAGTAAGGTATGTCTACATATGGCCAATCTTATGCTCGAGTCTTAGCCTTTCTAGACGAAAGGGTGGACATTTGCGGGAAGAATGATTTCTTTTTCTGTACCTTCTGGTCCGCAGCAAAGCCATCCGTGCTACTAGTTGACATGTGTAATTTTGATTCTGGAAGAAATTCTTCCTCCTGGTAAGAGCCCTTGTGTTCCGCAGATCTGCTAGGTGGAGTACTCGAAGGACTAACTGCATGTTCTGCAGCTCCATGAGCTTTCCGACGCTGCTCATTTTCAGCTCTCCATTTTCTCAGTTCCTGCTCGGCGCCAAGCTTCCCCTCCTTTGCCCTGTCAGCCCTCTCCAACGCGATTGCAAGAGCATCCTTCTTTTCGCCCGTCTCCTTGGAGGCTTCATGTAGTCTCTCCAGGCTCCTTGATTCAGACTCCTTCGCCAACTCTATTTGCGCCAACGCTGCTGCCACCCTCTCATTCGCAAGCTCTTCGGCTTCATGAACCCTCTTGCTAAGAGCAAGATATTCGTTTATAGGAAGTGTCACTCCTCTAGGAGAATCTTCAACACTTCGTGCCTCCTCACTCTCTTGCAACGCTTGAGCTGCCACCAGTGCTAGCCTCTCAGATGCTTTAGACGCCTCTATTTCTTTCAAAACTGCACGTAACCTGATCTCTGCTGTTGCAGCAGCAGCCTTGGTTTGCTCGGCCTCTTCCTTGGCCTTTCTCAGTTCTTCTTGTGTCGAATGGGCTGTCGCATTGGCATCATCAGCCTCCTGTGCTGCTTCCTGCAACATCTTTGGAAGCTGCGCCATTTGTTCTCGGGTTTCTGCTTCCTTCTTGTGAGCCATTTCTATCTCTTCTTTTGTCCTATTGAGCTCGGCTTCTAGAGAAGAAACTGTGATGGATGCCATACCCTCCCTCTGCTGCAATGTAACAAGTGAAGCTTTCTCCCTGTCCAGCTCTGACCTTAGCAACTCTGCAGCACCTCGTATTAAGTTGGCTTCATTTTTCGTTTTTTCTATATTTCCTCTAACCTCCTCAAGCTCCTTTCTTGCTGAGGCTAGAGCTTGCTTGATTGACCTGCTAATTTCTTTAGCTTCGTCAGAACCGTGCTCCTCAACCACTCCAGCTTCTTCACTCAATTTGTTTTCCATATAGTCAGACAGCTCAGTATTGAGGCTAAGCAGCTTGCGCATACTTTCATCAAGTTTGGACTCCACATCAGTTTTGGATAGAAGTTGTTCATTGAGTTGCCGCAACTCCTCTTGTGCCTGCTGCAACTCTTTCTCCCAAGCCAGGCAATCCTGCTCTTTCGCCAAGGCTGCCCCAAGTCTGTGCTCCTCTGCTTCGTGATGTGCAGCATGGGCCAACTCGAGAGATTCTTTGGATGCAATAAATTCTAAAGTTAGTTCCTCGACTCGCTTCTCACTCTCCTTTGCAGCAGAAACAACTTCTCCGGCTCTTGTGATTGCTATATCCCTTTTACTACCTAAGACGGTATACTTTTCATGTGTTGCTCTCAAACCCTCCTTCACCAAATTCAGTTCTTCAACAGCCTTTCGATGTCTTTCTTTGGCAACTACTAACTGTGTTTGGGTTATTACACTAGCTTCATCGTCAATCCCCTGCTCCATTTCTTGCGCCCTAAGCTGTGCAAGTTCAGAATCCTGCTTTGCTTGGTCCACTTCAATCTGTCCCCTCTCCAGCTTGTGCTTCAGCTCCTCTATAATTCTCTTAGTTCTCTCTAGCTCCTCAACCACTTGTGATTTGGCCATCTCAGCAGCCTCTGAATCCTCTTTGAATTGTGGAGTCTCTTGCTGAACCTTTTCAAGTTCAAGTTGCATGACCCTGCGTCTCTGCATGAAAACAAATTTCTTTAATGATAGTAATCTGCATGATGGAAATTTAACTATGTTACTGAACCGCAGTAAAGAGGAAATATGTTCTGTCCTACTGTTTCTCCTAAAAACGGGAGTGCATTTCTGTTGTGGGATGGAAATGCATATAACGCAAGATAAATTTACGCCTTTGACCATGACCAACGTGCAGTGTTAAACAAAGTGGCATACCTCCAATGTCTGAGATTTGTGTGCTTTCCAATCAACAATTCCTCCGAACTTGGTGACAGCTTCTTTAACAGACTCAAATGGTGCAGCAGTGTCAACAAGAAATCTGTATGGGTTTTCAGATCTCGTTTCTGCTTCGGCTTTCTTACTTGGGGTAACAGCAATGTTCCCATGATGATTCATCTTGTCTCCTTTAGATTTCATTTCTGCTGTTGGCATAGTACTCTCGCTCGTTGAACCATTTTCAGATATATTGTTCACTTCAATCTTATTTGTTGAAGTAGCAAGATCTGCCTTATCCTTAAATGAATCCTCGAATGACGGAGCTGGTTCCACATGAGAGAACATTTCTGGTGATGAAGGTACAGTTTGACCTATAGGGATCTTCAAATCCTGGTGCTCTCTCAAATTGCAATGCAGCTTTTCTTGGATTTCCAAGGATGGATCTGGACTCTCAACACGATCTGGTGCTGGCCTTTCAGCATCATGTATGCCCGTGTGCCTGTGATTAGTGTTATCGAGAACTTCCATGATAGCAGGAGAAATCGCTGACTCTGCAAAAGTCCTTCCGTTGTAGATGAAGATGAATTTAGAGCAGACTATAGGGTTATTTTATTCAGCAGGATTCTATTCCACTCCTAAAGCTTAAGTTGATCACGAGATTTTCTGCTAAACAATTTTTCAAACAAAATAGGGGGTCAGCTTAGAAAAGGTGAAATTGTGAACTGTATCATAATACAAAAAAAATAAGCAGAGTGTATGATTAAATTTGAAACCAACTAATCATGAGGGATAGCCTCTTTATTTTCAGTACGATATGGCAAATTCAAATATTGCATCTATCAATATTTACAACTAGCCTAGTTTTCATGTCTCTGTCATGTAGCCGCCCATGAACACCCTTGTGCAGTAAAGCTGGAGACCACCATAATAACCAGCACAAGAGAACTATGGCCTGTTCCTATATGCATGAATCATTGCCGCCGATTAACATGAACACACTTTTCATGTCGGCAATTATTCAGCAGCTGTTCCACCTAACCCTATTTCCATATAGGCATATAGCTAAATCATCTTTTCCAAGCGAAGGAACAGGCAACAAATTTGCAAATTTTTCTTCTAAAAAAACCAAAGCAAATGAAACTATCATTATTAAACAAGCAGAGTGAGACTGGACCAGCTGTCTCAAGTTCCTGTCCTAACTTTGCGTTAATTGCCAATTAAACAACGAAGGACTCTACAGTCGCTGAATTTGTCTAATTCTGGATATCCAATAGACTAATACAGATTTTGATTTTGCCACTAATTCGCTCATCTACCGGATGCAACCTTGCAGAATCCATCATTATATCCTAATCCATAAGTAACAGGATGATGGAACACTGCCTTAATTGCCAATTAAACAACGGACTCTACAATCACTGAATTCCATGAAGTGTCTAATTCTGGATATCCAATAGACTAATACAGATTTTGATTTTGCCACTAATTCGCTCATCTACCGGCTGCAACCTTGCAGAATCCATCATTATATCCTAATCCATAAGTAATAGGGTGATGGAACACTGTAGGGCGCTCGTTTTAGCGATAGCTTCTGGTTTTTGGCTGAAATTTCATCGTAGCTGATTTTTTTACTGTAACTGATTTGGCTTTTTAGGCATAATTAATTTTAAAAAATGTAAAAATAGAAAAAACAAGTTAACCCATTAGGAACAATACAAAGAAACATGAAAAAAAAAGAAAATACAAAAAAGTCTAAAATATCTAAAAAATTCAGAAAAAGATGAACTACTGAATAGTAAAAAAAAGCATAAACTAGAGCCGAAAAAAAGCCGAAACAAGCACCCTTGCCAATTAAACATCGGACTCTACAGTCACTGAATTCCATGAAGTGTCTAATTCTGGATATCCAATAGACTACTACAGATTTTGATTTTGCCATTAATTTGCTCATCTACCGGATGCAACCTTGCAGAATCTATCATTATATCCTAATCCATAAGTAACAGGATGATGGAACATACTAAGAATTGATGTTAACCACAAGTGGGCCAAGTAATAACATGTAATATTTGTTGAGCTGGTTATTTAGTTACCTCCTAATTCCAGGATGTAACTGCTGAAACAGAGTTCTCAATTCATATTCTCTTCACCGGTTAGCATGAACAGATGATATAATCTCTTGGCTATCAAATGAATCAATTCAATATCTGCATTAAATGGCATAAAGAAGAAACTATTTAGCTGTTATATCAATTCCAAACCAAGAAAAGCTAGTCCATAGAACTAAGTCGGTCTTCTCCATGCAAGTTAATTTGATCAAAGAAAGCGACACCAATTGACCAAAAAAACCCACAAAACCCTTCGAATTCCCCCAGAACACAAGCCCAAATCCATCTCAGGTCAATCAAGAACTCATCAAGCCCAACCAAACCAACACTCCAAAGCTGCACCAAATTAAGCTCGGACGGCGCCAAAGGGATGAACTTTACCCGGTTGCAGGACGGATTTCTTGCGGGCGAAGCGACCGGAGCCTTCTTTTCCGCCGATTTGGATCTCCACTCCTAAGCCCCGGCGATTAGTCTCCTTTCTGTTTTCGCGCCTCTCTTTTTTCTATCTTTCTGCTGTGATGTGTGCGCGTTCTTTCGAGAGGGAGAGTGGGTGCCGTCTTGGGCTTGCTTTGCTTGTCTTGTGCTCGCGTCACCGCGCACTCGTCGTCGGTGATTGGCTATAAGTAGCGGGGCATTAAGTTATGGTACTTTTGCGTGAAACACCTCATACTTTTTTTTTCAAACTTGATAGTGTTTTCTTGCCTTGAACCGAAATCACAAGTTGCGTTGAAAAGCGGAGTGGAGCCAGCCCATGCCCAGTTTTTTTTTCCGGCGTCTTCTCGAAATAAGCGACTTCTCAAAGTAAATTATATGGATTATCTATATTGATAACTTTATTATTTCAAAAAATACAAACAAAAGTCACTAACTATAGCAAAAAAAATAGAGACGATCACGACTAACTTTGATATTATGCTCCAATCCTTGTGTTTTTTTCCTATTTGCGTTAACGAACCTAACAATATCTGAAACAAAACCGAGTTTTGTCAAGAATCTGAATTTTCGGTTTTCTTTGAATCCTAGCTATTCCAAGCTCAAGTCCAGCTAATCCCACACCTATTGCGACCCAGCCCAACCCAATTCCCTGCTGGAACCGCCCCCAATTCACCTCTTTTGCGCAGCACTGTAGCTGTCCGAAAAATCTGCCGCCACCTGCTGTTTTGCTGCCACCCAAGTTTTCTCGTCGCTTCCGCCGCAATCCAGCCCTGCCACGCCTTCTCTACCTAGTCAATAGCCGTACCATTGCCTGGCGTACCCCTGATAACCCTCCTGACACCCTTGGCCGCGCGTCATGTAGCTCGGACGAGAATTCGCTGCCGCCGCCTGATATTTCTGCCCGGCCAAACACCTCACCTCTCCGACCGACTTGACAAGCTCTAGACACAATTGGCCGCTGCAACTTGTTCTCTAAGGACACCAGTACCTTCCCCCACCTATTAGAGCCAAGCCTTCCCGAGCTCTCCCGAAGTCCCTAGCTCTCTCCTTGCCACCGGACCAGGGCTTAGCCAAAACCACCATTCACTGCTATTTAAACCCCGGCAATCACTCCCTCTCCGAGCACATGACCACAGCAGCCCCTAGCCACGCCCAATTGCTCCGAGCTCCACCCCACTGCCGAGGATCGCCAGAATACCCGAGGTAAGCTCCGAATTTCAATTCGGCGATTTAGCCAATTAGAATTCAATTGCTTTCGTATGAAACACCCTCAGGCCCCCACCAATCTCTCCATAAACTCCCCTTAGCCTCCCGTGCTCCCCACAACCCTAGCCATGACCACCACCGCCCGGCCATGGAGGCCGCTGTGGACAGCCCTAGCTGGGCATCCCCCGGCTGAACTGACACTTCCCTGAGCTTCCTCTAGGCCCAAAGATGCTCAAAACCCTACCCAATACCTTTGCCCCCCATCGGATTGCCCCTGTACCGTTCAAAACCCGAAAAGCATGCGAGCGCCGCCACCGGCGATCGCCGGACTGGCCGCCGGTGCCGACCCCAAAAATGGGTTCCCTAGACCACCTGCTACACGCCCATGTCCTCCAATCCCGTCGCAAGTCACCACAGCCCCGGAAATCGCCATCGCTTTTCTTCCCTGTTCCCTGGCCGCATGGGCGATCGGTGGAAGAAGATGCAGTGCCGGGTTCGGTTACTGTAGCGACCGCACCCGCAGTGAATAATGCCGAGACCCATTACTATTCACAGCAGACCCGTTAAACATATAAATGTCCTTTTTGGCTATTTGAAACCACCTAAACCCTTTTTCGAAGTCCAATTCTCCATACCCAAACTCTAAACCCTTTTATTTGGAATTTTATTCGCATTTAGTTATTTTCTTTTCGGTCCAAATTCAATCCTTCGAATACGGACCTAATTTATTTATTTCATTTGTTTTCTCGGTTAGCCTTCGACAACGTGGATCGACCAATTCGGGAAGAGGAAGGAACTTCAGCTCGAACCCAAGATTTTGAAGAATACGAGATAGTTGAAATTGAGGATCCGCAAGGCAAGTCGCATGTCCTTGAACATTTTGAACCCAAGTTTCGTTAATTATTTATTTACCTGTATTTTCAATAAGCTATTTGTGCATCGTTATTTTGTGTACAAATAAATGTTAAATGTCATGATATTAGTTACTTCCGACCACCGACAAGAGCCCGATTTACTTTAAATAGCCACATTCACCTTGACAAGACCTAGAATTATTATTCTTGCTATTTAATTAATCATAGTAGTATAGGAAATTCAATTATTTTATGTTGTTAAGCAAGGGCATTTTGCCAGTAATTATGTTGTAAAAGTGAAAATAATGTCCATAAAGTAAAGTGATACTTTATGTGATGGTTACACTGTCGTCAGGCAGTGAAAAAGGTGTAAAAAGAAAAAGGGAAATGGTTTGAAGTAGCGTGGGCCCAATAGATCGAAGTGTATTATGCTCAGCAAGGACATAGTGATCGCTCAACCACAAGTTTGATTCATCAATCCTGGTTTAGTACCTGCTCAATTCGGTTTAACACTCCAGGCATGTACAGGAGGAAGGATTTGGTATGAGAAGGGGTAAAATCATACAAATCCGGTAGGATCCACTCGGGACGGGAGAAAAACATTCGACTTAGCTAGTGGATGCCCGGGTCCGTAATGGAGGTCTACCGAGCGGAGGTTAAACAAAGAAGTGAGCAGTGAACAATCTTGTTTTCTTAACTCTGTCGCGGGAGTTATGAAATCTTGTGGGTAAAGCTGGGCAAACTCTTCGGAGTAATCACATAAGTATCTTTGATACGCCGTGCTTCCGGACTACGAAGCTATGTTCAATGGGTGATTCCGTTGTTGATGCATAAGTAAGGATAGGAAGGTTTAATGGTTTTGGTAATAATAAAGTATGGAAAGTCAAGTAAAGAAACCCTATTTATTAAATGTTATATGATTTTATTGTTTTAAACTGTAACTGTTTACGAAATAAATCTGCATCCACATAAAGTAGTGGAACCACTATACCCAGTTTATTGAAGTCCCTTGCATGTAATTATTTAGTGATTCCACATTTGACTTGTTGAGTACGGTGGTTGTACTCATACTTGCAAACAAAAATTTAGCAGAAGGTACCTCGCAAGATCAAGGAGTTTATGAGGTCAAAGACGAAGGTGCTTGCAACGAGTATGACGTGTGATTTTAGGGTTGTTCTGCACTCAGGTCTGCCTGTGATGCCTTTTTGTTTTCTGTATTATAAGGGCTGCTATCTCGCAGTAAGTTTCGGCTGCCAAGTTACTATATTGTAATAAAATTGACTTTCTTGAGCAAATGTTGGCTATGATGTATACTCAATTACAGTGCTTCGCAGTTGAACAGTCCTAGGCAGCTGCGAGATGAACAGTAAGTACCATCCCTGAAAACAGAGGTGTTACAATATCACATCGCAGCTTGCATCATCTCGTAAAACCATAATAACAATCTCTATTTGCATCACCTCATCATTTCATTAACCGAACGATCGACCAAGTCTCACCGAGCCAAAGTGTAATTACCCTTGCAACCAATCACCCCTCAAAGGTGAAGGCAAGCTGACTCGGGAAGAAAAAATGGATTACCTTGGGACCTGACTTTAAGTTCACGGCATGTTGAGTTGACAAGGAAAAAAAGAAATAAAAAACCCTATATGTAAAGTTCTAATTGCCAGTGAAGGACTTTTTTTTTTTTTTGAAACAATGACAGCTATCGCTAAAATAGCGTGCACGAACACGAAGTCAAGGTTGGCATCGGCGGTCAAAGAAAGTACGTACCATCTGCTAATAAAAACACAAATTGTACAAAGCGCACAGTGGAAAAAGATGATCAAAACAAGGTGAGATTAGGATTTCATGTAAAAAACTCTAAAAAAAACCAGAGGTATACAAAAATAAAATTTACTATATGATGAGATATTTAAAATAAGGTTCTTAGCTTCCCTACAGTCTACAAAAGATATATTTATAATGTTTACAAAAAAAACTTTAGGTAGGAGTAGAACTCCGTATTGGTAACGGAAATAAACCGAATAAGATTTGGATCATACTTTAACAATCTCTACCTTGAGAAGAATTCACTCTTGTAATCAAAATATCAAATCTACTTAAACTAAGTCTTCATCACAAGACATTGTGCTTCAAAACTCTATTGAACTAATCTTTAATGAGAAAGACTTGAACAATCTTGTCCAAATGCTTCTCGCAAAGCAAAATTGAGTAAATCACCAGCAGATTCAAGCACAACTATCAACAAAGCAGACAAACAAATCTAGATCCTTAGTAGTTCATAACCCTAGTAAAGTTTGAGTGTGTGCAAATGACCTTCTGAAACAAATGTTTAATTATCGAATGGTATAAGCCAAAACATCACTTATGGCACTGATTAGATAGCGAAAAACCCATTTAATGGATATTTGGCATGCTCCACCTGGAACATAAATCTCAGCAAATAATGCAAATCACTTGCACGTGTGACATCACGTACATCAAGCTGTCGACTGTAAAAGTAATTGAATTCTATGACATGGTTGAAAACTACTCCTATAAAAGAACATCTGAATGAAAACAACTCTTGTGCCGTCAATAGAGCATAAATAATCTATACAATAGACCCCCTTATATTGAGCTGTGATAACTAGAACGTATTGCACTTGTAATACCAAATGTTATAGTATCTACGCAGACAATTAACTCCTTTTGCACTTTAAATCCTCCATCTCAAACTCATATTTGAAGTATAACATTCGCTAATGAATAAGAAACTCCGGAGAGTATTACATATTTGCCATCAGGGTGACATCGAACGGTAAATCAGTTGTCCCACACAGCTGACATTTATTTTCTTTTTTGTTGTTTTTTCAAAGTCTCCTCGATCAAGTATAACCTAAATTAACTCAATTTGTTGAAAGTCGACAACTCCACCTTAGATTATATATGTGTGGACCTTAGCATAGTAAACCGCAGTAGACGACATATTAGTAAAGAAATCATCAATAATTAATGTCATATAGATGTCATCAATAATAGGCATAATAACCCAAATTGCAATAAACTCCACCTCTAACAAAAAAAACTGTAAAGCTGACGACACAGCTTTCTCATGGAAGATGACGATAAAAGATCATCGACAAAGATGGTCTAGTACGGCGCCGTGGTATGGCGCTGGGCTGCACGGGTGATAATGCTAGCGAATCTAGCACTGAATAGTCGTTGAGGTAGAGTGTGGGTCGACACTTAATATGGAGTGGAGTTGTGGAGCGAAGTCGAGTCTTGGTACACTGTTGTGTGCGTGAAGCGGAATCTTTGGATGTTTCCCAGTAGCCTTCGGGTGGGTTCTTTTTAACTGCGGCTTATGTTTTTTGTCTTAACACGAGCGCTTATGTGAACTAAAAGAATGCTGATAAGCCTCTTAGAAAATGTTATCCTGATAATCCGCTTCAAAATGGCGACAGAGAAATTATCTCATTTGTTTGTTTGTTTGAGAGAAGTTATAAGTTGAAAAGAACTCGCTCTTCGTTGGTGCATGTAGAAGCAATTGTCAATATCTTGGTAGCTTTCTATGTGCAACAAACAAATCGGTTTAATTGGACATTGTCGATCTATGCCTCGGTTGCTGATCCTTGTGATGTGCGACTCCTCAGAATCAATGCTATACCCATGGAATCTCCACCTTACGACGTGCGGATGCTTCTTGGAGTTTGCTGTTGCTTTGGACATGCATCCTACGACTGACTGCTTCCTTTCTCTAGCACAGTTGCGGACGTGATTTTTTTCTTCTCCGCTTCAGATTTCAACTCAAGACGACAGACACCGAGACAAGTCGCAATAAGAAGTCATCGAGTAGATGAACAATGTTAATTTTTTTCTCCTTTTTTCTTTGTTGTATAGCTCCTACGCTGAGTGTCGCCCTTGGTGCCTCGCTTGACACCGTGTGATGGATGCCGTGTGGGTGCCACCTGATAACCGCCCTAGGACTCACTGCTCCCAGGAGCAACGGCTTGGATCTCAGTACCTAAAGCTCTATACCATTTATTATAGAATGCACAACAAAAATAGATGACCAAAATAATAACAAGTATTTAATGTGGAAACCACTTTCAAAAAAATCACAAATATACGAAGGCAGAATTCACTATATGATGATATATTTACAGTGATACTTTTTGCCTACCCTATGTTCTACAAGGATATATCTATAGTGTTTACAAGAGATTTTAGGTAGCAGTAGAATTTCATATTGAAGCAGAAATAAATTGGATAAGATTTGAATCACACTTTAACAACAAATATGAAAATTGAGGACAAATTCGTGAACTCAACGGACTGTCCAAATCATTGTCTCTTTCAAAGTTGGTGAAGGAAAAGAAAAGGCTCGTCTTCCAGAAAACCGTAGGATGAGTAGCAATCCAGTCTAAACAATAGCACAACTACGAGCTACAAAGCACGGAAGCAGCCCGTTGTCAACGCGACAAGTGTAATTGCGAGTTTGGCAGAGGTGTAAAGTGCAAAACCGCCATTGAGAAACGGAATTAGTTATAGTTAGTCCAATTCTACTCCTAGAAATTCGGCGGCTGCTATGCTAACTAAGCCTAAGCGGAGAAATTGGGCATCTGTGTCAGAGACGAGCGGAGAACTTTCCACCATAGCGCGGAGTTTAGTAGGGGCATATGCGACAGTACAGGCAATGAATATCTATAATGTATATTTATATTATATACAGATAGAATTAAAGAGAATTTATATAATAGATTATGCATATAGTTATCTGTAATGGCATCATATAATTAATAATTTATCTATATAATTGTCTATATAATGATATATACGATAAAAACTGTCTATAAGATAATTTGTTAAATAATAAGTAGTATATTTCTTTTTAATTTATATCATCTAAAATATTATATAATATAAATTTATAAACAGCAGCTGATATGTACTTATTATATATGCTCTAAGACGGAATTAAGACGAGTGTGACGTCTCGGCAGAGCGGACTTTTCTGGAAGCCGCCGTGCTACTGCTACGCAAGCTTACCACTCCACGCGCGTCACCACAGCTCCTTCCAAACAATTTTCTTTTTTTACTTTTGGACTCCTCGACATTACATTGCGGTGGCTTTTCAAAAACACATCTACGTCGTTCTTTTTTGTACGGTAACTAGTTAAGAAGAATTAGTGGAATTTTCTTGTAACAGAACACATCATATCAGCCAGTTAAAATAGATCAAAACAGCCAGGGAATCTCCTGATAACCAGATAACTCCTCGCAAAAAGAAAAAGGAAATCAGGTAACTAATTGTTTCACTCGCGCGGGAAGCCCTCCGTCCCTCGTCCTATCCTTGGGTCTGGAAGAGCGATTGGAGTGCATGCGAAATGAAAAGTATGGCAGAAATTCTAGTTCATCCTTTATCTTCATCAAGTATGTTGCGGTGTGAATTGCTCTGGGTATGTTTGTTTTTGGCTTTTAAAAGTTATTTTTGGCTTCTGCTACAGTACCTGACTTTCAATCGGAGTATTTTTTTAAGACAAGGTCTACAAGTTAATTGTAGTACACGTTAAAAGACTAATATCTGTACTATCAAAAATCGTAAGCGATAATCTCTCTTTTCGTAATCTCTGTCGTAAATAGCCAAAAACCCATCAACTGTAGCCAAAAACCATTAACCGTAACTAAAAAGAACAGGTCCATATAAAAGATTTTGCTTTTTGATATAACGCTCTGCTTTAGCATTTTTTTCATTGTTCGAAACCAAGCTCGTGGATTTGTCACCGGCTCGGGTACTAAATCCGAGCGTATCTCTTCTACAAAGCTTTCGCTAAATTTTCCCATTGTTGGCGGTATCTCAGCAGCTCTTGGTGTTTTTAGTTAGAAAGTAGAATTCATATGCTAAATCTGTGCTAGTGAATCCAGATGCATTGCAGTAGAAGCTCGCGGCAAGCTCGGCTCGACGCCTCGATCCACCCAATATAGAAGAAAGAGTGAAGGAGAACAAGAATTCTGCAGATTGAGGACAACAAGAATTGAAGGAAAACAAAATGCCCCTATGCTGCTAGTCTTCCGTTAAGTGGATGGGGAGTTCTTTTCAGTGGTATTAAAGTTTACTCGGCAACTTCAATGGCATAAATCTAAGCTCGCGTTCTTTGGATGTTACGAGACCAAAATTTCAAGTTACTGCAACTCTCTTGACCGCCAAAAACAATTGTCTAATACTCCGCTTCTTTAAACCGTTGCTAGACAACGGATTATTTGGTCCGTTACGGACTAGATCACCCAGAGCATTGTCCACTATGTGATCAGGAGGAGAAGACTATGCAGCACTTGCTCACTACTTGTGTGTTTACAAGGAGTGTGTGGTTTTCAATATTATCCTTGATTGGTCTGCAGCACTTAACTCCAGGTTTAGATGACTATATCTTTATAGAATGGTGGCGTCAAGCTTTACAAGGAGTTCCCATGGTTGCTCGTACGGGTTTCAATTCCTTGGTCGTATTGATGGCATGGTGGATTTAGAAACATAGAAATAGATGTATTTTTGAGAGAGTTTTACCTAATCATAATATTATCATGCAGGTCATGAGAGAGGACACCAGTGTGTGGTGTATGGCGGGAGCCAAAAGGCTCCGTAGGATTTGGCATTGATGCCTTTTTGTTTATTGTTTCCCTATTAGGGGTTGTTCGAGTCTAGACTCCTTTTATATTATTCTTCTTTTTAATATAATAATGCATAGTTTTCCTGTGGATTTGAGAAAAAAATAATTTTCTGCTTCCTCTTTACCCCTAGGAGGCTAGGACTTTAGATTGCATTCAACGGAGTACACCACTCTAAAAGCCTTGTAATGTAAACAAAAAGATCAAAAGTTTTCTTTTTTATAAGTTGAATTTAGTAGTCAGAAGCACACTTTTAACTGTTATTGATTACACTAACTTGTTGATGTTGGAAAATAATATGTTTATTCTTTCGTAAGAAAATAATCAAACGAACGCCTAAACAACCAAATAGGGCTTACAAAGTTGCAAGCATCAACATCAAAAACACCCTATAAATCACAAAATCTTTCATATATAATACTAGTTGTAATAGTAATAGCGTAGGCAACCTGGAATGAACAAAACGCTACTTTTGAGAATTAGCTGCTCACTGACCGGAGCGTAATCATCTCAATTATTGTGTGCCATTAAGGCTCTTTCTTGGACCCACGCGCTGAAAGAGGAAGACAAGCGGTGGCTTCCTGGCTTTGGTGATGTGCAGCTGAGCACTATTTAGGATCTATTCTTTTTAGTTTTTTAAAATAATTTTTAATTTTTACTATAATATCTAATTTTTAAATGGAGTATTTTTTAAGATGGAGTCTACAAGTTAATTATAGTACACGTTAAAAGCTCAACATCTGTACCATTTAAAATCGCAAGCGAGTATCTCTATCTGTAATCTCTGTCGCAAACAGCTAAAATTCAAAAATTTCAGCCAAAAACCAAAAACCGTAGCCAAAATATTGACTTGCGCTTTCAACTTTAGCTTTGAGATGTCAGAAGCTAATATGAATATTCGGTTTTCTGAAGTGGTTTTCTGAATAAGGTAGGGTTTCACAGGCGTATCACGCACCCACTTCTCTTGCTCCCGTTTCGTGCACGTATATCTCTCTCATTTTTCCTACCGCTCATCTTCTCCTTCTAAAAATCAATTTTTTTCAATCACTACTATTTATTTTTATCTAAAAACCATCTGTCTAAATAAAATATCATCAGCCACGACTAAATGAACATGCCCTAAATGTCTTCATGAGTCATCAGGCATGGATGGCTGTAATCGAGTAGTATGGAAGGAGCTTGGTATCCCCCTTAGCTTGGAAGAAGGAAAGGGGATAACAAAAATACACAAGTCAATAGAACAAGAGGGGTTGCTCAAGTGAAAAAGTGTTTATGCAACTGCATTAGGGCATGTACAACCCACAAACGGGTTGCTGTCTGCATGTTCTTTTTACTTCACATACAGACAACTGAACAGACAACTTGTACAATGGGTCGTCTATTTGACTGTCTGCAAACTGTTTAATGCATGCATGCAGCCATGATCAAGCATGAATATGATTCCTGTATACCATTGTATTGTTTCTTGATACAAAACAGATCAAACATAAATAAGATGAACATAATTATGATCAAGTAAGCACAAGCCATGTCTATCTTATAGTCAGAAAAGTCTCAATTCATTCATTAGACTTCAAGCGCTGTTAAGAAACAGCCGCTTCCTCAAACACTTCAGTGCAGCAACATGCTCATCTTTTTCTCCAGCAGAGAACCCTCCGTGTCTCGTGAGAGGAGACAGTTGTATGTCTCCATCATCTTTGCTTCCATTTCCAGCTTCTTAGCTTCTTTATTCTCCATTGCTGCAAGATGGGCAAGTCTTGTTGCTTCAAGCTTCTCAGTTGATAATTTTTGTTGTACCTCTAGCACCTTTAAGCGATTTGTGTGAGCTTCAGTTTGAATTTTGCTGAATTTATCCAGATTTTCCACATCTATCGTAGTTTCCTTCGACTTGCCTTCCTTTTTAGCTTCAAATGCAGCTTTCTTTGCTTTCTTTTGCCCCATTGGTCATGGGCATTCATCAGGATCTCTAGGCTCTATATCTTCCATTACGTCTTTCTATCCCAAAGCCTTCCTTTTACGTGCTTTCTTGAGCTCATCATTGTATATTACTAGGGCTGTGCATTTTGCTACCGAACCGAAAAAACCGGACCGAACAAACTGAACCGAACCGGTCAACTCGGTTTGACCGGTTTTCGGTATTCGGTTCGGTTATTAGAAACAAGCATTTTTTGTGTTCGGTTTTTTCAGGAAAAATCGGCTAAAAACCAAAAACACCGAATATACCGAGCTGTGTCCTCCAGGCAATTACCGCAATTCCATCCCCCATTCGGTGGCCCACAGGCCCAGCACCCAGCGACTCAGCGAGCAAAGGACCATGCAGAGTCACAGACGCACAGTCGCACATGGACCGAAGTCTCAGATCCATGTTCACATGGCCCGGACCGAAGACTCAACGACTGCTTGCTTACTGCGTAAGTGCGTATATACCTGAATCTGGCCTGCATGTCCCCTACATCCCGATTAATGTTAGTTTAAGCTAGTAATTAATCTGTGCGTCTGTGCGACTGTGTAATACTACAATACTTGCATAGGTATGTACGCACATGTATATACGAGTAATACTACGTGTGCGACTGTGCGTACTGTGTGGTAAATAACTAAATATGGCCCTGCAGGCTGCAGGTGCTTGGCTGCTTCTGCTTAGTTCAATTGTTGTTTAGTTTTTACTTTGTTATTTTGTGTCTTTGTTATCGCTTCGCCTTATATCGTTCGCAATTTGCGTCAACTATGGTAAATATGGTAATTACCGACACCGCGCTGAAAAAAATTAGGATTTACCGATACCGAACCTTACTTCTAAAAAACCGTATATTACCAAACTACGAATACCATATTTGCTGTATATACCGTACATACCGAACCGATTAAACCGAACGCACAGCCCTATATATTACCCACTTTGACTGGTCTCGGCAAACATACCAAACATCCATTAACACAAAATATCCTAGCTTCAGCTCTTTGTTGTCTTCCACATAGAACCTGTAGGCCATATCAATCCACTACTGATCTGAATAACCACTAGTATATATTCTGCGAGCCTTCACCCAAGCACATTGGAAAAGGTCAGTCCACTTATTAATCTTGTGCCACCGGTCCTTAGCTTGCTTGGGATTCCTTCTCCTATGTGCTGGGGTTGTCATGTTGTATGTCTTAGCAACATCACCCTAGTATTGGTTGTTCTTCCTATCGGCTCCAACGGCTGAGTTCGTTTAATTTTCCAACAAGAGCTCATCTGCAATTGTATAGAAAAATGTTATCATATCGAAAATGAGATGCAAGCTTATTGAACCATATTGTTGTACCGAGACTCACCAGCCTAACATCTTCTTCTTGTGTCCATAGAATTCGCTTTTCAGTCCTACCGACCTCATCCCCGCTGTCCACATCAATGGGAACTTTGTCTGGCTGTGGAGTGGGAGTCACCACGAGTGGCGGTGAAGAACCTCCAATGTCCACAGGCCTTGGAGCCTTGAAAGGTGCACAATGAGAAGGACCATCGACTAAATGGAAATTTTGTGACATTTGCGACTAGTTGTTGAAAAAACTCATAAATCCACCAAGGAGATGTGGGTTGTTGTCTCTGCAAAAGTAGATGAATAATTAGAATCACATATCAATGGACTACTCATCATAAGTTGTGGTGACAACAAACAGTCAAGCAACATATATTCATTTTCATTTCATAGGTGAAACAAATCCACCTGCATGCCAAATATGTGGATTCTCATAAACTTTTGAGGTTTGACAATCTGAGTTCAGAGTGAAGTCACTTCCCTATGTTTGAAATCAACAGAAAGAGTGAAGCACTGCATCATATTATCTATCCTGATATGTTTCCAACACTTCAATATTATCTATTCTAATCCCAGCTAAAATCTCTCCTGACCTGCCATGAGAAGCAGACCAGGCCTAATGGAATTTGTGACCATTGCAAATACTTTGTAACCAAGCATGAGAAAAATATTGTTTCTTGGTTTCCTGTATTCCAGTGGAATCTAAATGAGATCCAAAGATTGTTTCCTTTAGAAACTTCCTTTTCTCAGGATCCCCTAAACATCTACAATTCCATACAAGTCTTTTCTTAGGATCCCCTAAACATATACAATTCCATGTAAGTCCTTTCATGATTTTTTCTTTCCCTTTTTCCTATTTCTGGATTGTTTCAAGGCAGGTTCAACACTGAAACATTATGGTAAGCCTCCTTTTTTCTCCCAACCGAAGTCAGCTGAAAATGAGCCAGACTGGGTTCATCAATATCAGAAATCTCGTCATCATCAGATAACAAATCTGATGATCATAAGTATAGTTAATTTTGATCCAGAGGCGTTGAACTTGCTTTATGTCTTGGGTTAGGAGATCTAACATCCAGAGGCGCTCCAAAGATCCAACATCTTCGGGAAAAATCTTGCGGTAACATGGGTAGTTGTTTATTGGAAGCACAGAAGCAGTTCTCAACTAAAATTCCAGGAAAACAAAATTGGGAATGATGTGGTGCTAGCCATTGGGAATTCACTGCAGAATATAATCTAATGTGGTGCTAGCCATGGATGCTTTCTTGCAATCATTACTTTGTGAGAGCAATCCTAGGAAAACAAAATTGGGAATGATGTGATACCAGGTTGGAGGTTCCGTAGATTGAGGATGTGTCCATGGATTCATCGGGCTACCAGCAACGCCTTGACCCTAAGTAGTTGCATTTGGCGAGATGTGGCCACCGCCAGTGGATCCTTGAGTGTAGTACGGGTGTGAAAAGCAGCTGAGGGAGGTGGGGGCGCCGGTGAAGACGCTGCTCCCGCTGGTGAAGGACGACACGGCCTCGATGGGCGCACAGCCTGCACCAGTCCGCTCCGGTGGTATCGCCACGCAGCCAGCACCCTTCCCCTCCGGCACCGCCGCCATCCGCTTCTGCTCCCTTGCCGACACCACGGCCTTCTTCTCTCGCGCCGCAACGGCCTTCCTCTCCTGCGCCGCAACGGCCTTCCTCTCCTGCGCCGCAACGGCCTTCCTTTCCTGCGCTGTCGCCGTCGCCTGGTGTTGCTCCTGCGACATGGTGCTCGTGGTGTTTCGGTGGGAAGGGGGAGAGGAGAAATAGCGCGAGTGAATATTTGGCGCCATAGCCTCAGATTTACTCCCGCGCACAGTGGATCTCAGACGCCGGCGACGACTCAGAGCAGGTCGTACAACGACGACTGTGCCGGCAATTTGTCTTGGGAGCACGCGCCCGTGCCGTCGTCTCACGAGACGACGACTCGCTTCTCCACACCCGTAACTGGTGTACAAGGAGGACCGATCTGCAAAATTGACATTATATAGACGGCTGTTGGCAACGCGTTGTACGTGCCCTTAGCGGGATGCTATCTTTAATGTTTTTTTAAGACTTAATACTATATTTAAATTACTCTAATCAAAGCGAGTCTCGAGCGGCTTGGCCTGCCTTGAAAAATCCTTAGGACTCGTTTATCATGCCCAAACCGTGGGGCAGTAGCTCAGGTTTAACCGAAAGCCACCTCACCGACCTGATCGAGAACTGCCCTAAGTCCAATAACCAACATGTACCGAACACCGTACTATTCAACTCCAACAGTCCTGCCCTAGCACACACCTTCGAGATTAGAGGTGGCTAATGGGCCAAATCTTAGCGTGCCAGCTCGTAGCCTAGCACTATTGGCCCAGCCCGAGCACAACACAACCCATTTAAATCGTGGGCCATGCCGGCACTGCCCGGTGGACCATGATGTGCCTTGGTCGAGGGGGCGGCACGATACAGCACGATTATAATTTTCTATATTTTTTTAATTTTATATAATTCTATAGTGATATTCTACAAGTTAATAAAGCTCATTATGTGACATTACCAATATTTATATTGATGATTGATAATGTCTAAGATTTTTTTATATTTTTTTTGTAATTTTCTATAATTTTTCTAAAATTTTCTATACTTTTTTGAATTTCCTTTTTTTTGGCTTAACGGCCAATAGTGCTGGCACGGACCGTTAAGCCTTAACTGTGCCCGTGCCGGCACGGCACGATCATAGGCCGTGCCTGAGCTTGGACCACGGCCCATGAGCCAGCACGACACGGCTCATTTTATTTCCCGTGCCTAAACAAGCTATGTTTACTCTAGGCTCGTGCCGTGCCGGCTCGACATGATTTCCTGGACAGGTTTGTTCAAGATTTGTGTCACCTTGCACCCTCTTCTCTTATGAGAGTAGGTTCTTAGATTCTTTTCAGCTGTAACTGATGATTATTTTGAGTGGATTTTATTAGACTATGATGATTTATAACTTATTACTTCAGTTTTTAAATTATAACTATTCGTGAGAAGTAATACGTAGAGGAAAATAGTTGTATGTGATTTTTATTAGTACAACTGAATTCAGTATATTTTTTACTATAATTTTTTCGTTGACTTTGGTTTAAAAAAGTATTATTTAAAAACTAATTAATGTAGTATAAGTTATAAATTATAAATTATAAGTAAAAAAGAACTTAGTGATGATTTTGCTTCTAACGTGGCCGCTTATTATACAAATAAATCTAATGCCGTCGCCTTGCCCGACACCAACTCCTCTCCTCCCCAATCTCAACCCCACCGCCGCCGGCGGCGGCGGCGAGCCACCACCTCCACCTCCGGCTTTTCCTCCTCACCCAGCCCCCGCAGTCGCACATACCCCGAGCCCACGCGGGCGCATGCCTCGCACCGACCCGCGCATCGGGCTGCGGCTAGGGTTTCATGCGTCCCGCGGCCGCCGATGTCGCTCCCCGGCAAGTTCGTCTCCGTTAACCTCAATCAATCCTACGGACAGTCTGCCCCCTCCCACCATGGCGGCCGCCCCTCCCGCCCCGCCGGCTCTGGCGGTGGCGGGGGCATGGTGCTGCTCTCCCGCCCCCGCGGCTCCTCTGTGGCCAAGCCGCAGCCGCCCAAGCTCTCCGTCCCGCCGCCGCTGAATCTCCCCTCGCTACGCAAGGAGCACGAGCGCTTCGATGGCGCGGCCGCCGCGGCGGGTGGCAGGGTTGCCTCGGCCCCGCCCCGATCCGGTGGGCCTGCGGCCGGCTGGACCAAGCCCGCCCCGGCCTCCGAGAAGTCCCCTGGTTCCGTGCCGCTTCCTGGCGGCGCCGCCAGGCCCCCGTCGTATGGATTCCCGGAGAAAGCAGTCGTCTTGCGCGGGGAGGACTTCCCTTCCCTGAAAGCAGCGGTCGCGCCACAGCCTGCGCAGCAGCGCCAGAAGGACGGTGATGGGGCACGGGCCGCCACGCCAGAGACACGGCCGATGCCCCTTGGCATGCGACCACAGGTGACGCCCTCACGTGCCGCTGAGCCCTTGGCCTCTGGTGGTGGCACGGGTGCTGGCCTCCATTATTCCACGGTGAAGGTGCAAAAGCATGACTTGGGGCCGCTTCCACTGGTCCGGCTTAGGTATGATTCTGATTGGGCTGATGATGAGCGTGATACAGGGCTGAGCCTCCCAGAGCACAACAGTAGGGAGAGGGGATTTGGTAGGAGTGAGGCCATGATTCCAGGGCGTGACCTTTATGGGGCGACGGCGGAGCCCATTGGGAGAGATTTGGCCTCTACCAATAAAGAGGTTGGACAGAACGGTTTGTGGCGACCTCCTATGCCAAGCCATGATAGAGAGAGGACAGATGGTCGACCATACATTGAAGGGAGAGGAACCAATGGGCAATCATCTTATCGGGAAAACATGGCTAATGGTGTCCCCAAGGATTCGTGGAATACTAGTAGGTTGCCGGCTGTGCGCCCCTATGGACAGAATGGGGCAGAACCATATGGAAGTGTACATGTGGGGGAGACTGCTGGTGAACGCTATGGTGATCATTCAAATAACTGGTACAGACGGAATTCTTTCCAGAATAATGTTGGTTCCAAGGTGCAGCCTTTCCTTGGTAATAAAGGGCCTTTAATTAATGAGCCAGTGGCAAAATTTGGCAGGGAGAAGCGGCTCACCGGGAGCCCTGTGAAGCCTTTAATTGAGGATAGTGGTTTCGATAGCATTGCCACCGTTAATTTGAGTGCACTAAAGAAGAAAAAAGAAGCAACCAAACCAGCTGATTTCCATGACTCAGTAAGGGAATCATTTGAGGCAGAGCTCAATAGGATCTTGAGGGTACAAGAGCAAGAGAGACAACGGGTAATGGAAGAACAGGCAAGGGCCAGAGAAATTGCCCGAAAACATGAGGAGGAGAGGGAGAGGCTGATAAGAGAGGAGGAGGAGAGGCATCAGTTGGTGGAAGAAGAGGCAAGACAGGCTGCTTGGCAAGCTGAGCAAGAGAGGCTGGAAATTGTCAGAAGAGCTGAGGAGCAGAGAATTGCTAGGGAGGAAGAGAAGAGGAGGGTTGCTATGGAGGAGGAGCGCCGTAGAGAAGCTGCACGTCAAAAGCTCCTAGAATTGGAGGCAAGGATTGCTAGACGACAAGCGGAATCAAACACGAGGGATGTGAATCTTATTTCAGCTGCCGATGATGAACTGGCACCTGGAGCCTTGAAGGACAGAGATGTGTCACAGTCTACTATTGCTGGTGAAAGATGGGATTGTGATAGAATGGGTGAGCGCATCAATACCTCAGCATCATCAGAGTCCTCCAGTCTCAACAAGTACAGTGATACAGTTCCGAGGGTGTACACTTCGAGAGATGGACACTCATCCTTTATTGATAGAGAATATGCACTTCACAGTGCAAGGGCTGCATTTCAAGACCAGGAGAATCCACATTGCAGTCCACGGTGTGACATTTTTGCTACAAGTAGGGGAAATTTCCCTAAGAAAGATTTTTTTGATGGATTTGGGATCGTGTCAGTCAGGCCATCTTCGAGAGGCCGGACAACTGATTCACCATGGGCACTGGAAGATTACCGTCACGGAAGGGTTCCAAGGTGGGATGCACCAACGGAGAATGACCGTTTTGACAAGCAGTCTGACTTTGACACCGAGTTTTTTAATAGTGACAGGTTTGGAGATGCATCGTGGCTTCCTAGCAGTTCTCATGGAAGCCCCAATGCTCAACAAGGAGATAGGATGTTTCAGAACTCTGAGGCTAATGACTTCTCTTTTACAAGACCCCGCTACTCTATGCGGCAATCACGTGTACCCCCACCCCCAGCTGTGACCTCAATGCAGAGAAGTACAATTAGTGCTTCCACTCAACGTGGCAATTCATCTTTCGTGGATGGTGGGATGAGAGAGAGTTCCAGTAGAGATGATGAACAAACTATGCGGTGTCAGTATGGAATTGCATACCAAGAGGCATCTCACCAGCATGGGGCACCAGCTGAAGGCATTGTTGTCAATGAACAGCAAAGTGGGGACAGGGAGAGCCCTATATTGGGCTCGCAATCTTCTCTTTCTGTTTCAAGCCCTCCTAGCTTGCCTCCACATGTTTCACATGACGAGATGGATGTTTCTGGTGATTCACCTGCATTGCCAACTTCGGCTGATGGTGATCGAACTGTGATGTCTGAAAACGACCTTGCAGCTTCAACCCTAGGTGCAGCGAACACAAGCAGAATCACTACCTCAAGGACAGTTTCTCACATGGAGGATGATGAATGGCCCAGTGAACACAATGAAGGCAGGCAAAAGCAGGATGAGTATGATGAAGAAGGCAGTAGCTACCAGGAAGATGAAATCAATGACGGTGATGATGAGAATCTTGACTTGGATGATGAGTTTGCAGAGGGGCAGAATACACCTGTAGAAATGGAACCAGTTATTCTCGGATTTGATGAGGGTGTACAGGTTGAAATTCCCCCGAACAGCAAGCTTGAATTAACTTCTTTGAAGAGCAGTGAAAGGGCAATTGGTGTGCACTCAGGTGATGTGGAACAAGAGTTGGGTATTGGTTCAGTTGGTCCTTCTGACCTTGTTACAGAAGCAGAGAAGGCACTGCAGGACTTGGCTCTTGATCGTATAAATGCCTTGACTGATGATACTAATGGTGAGTCATCCGGTAGCTTAGTAACATCTGTGTCAAGCTCCAAGTTACCTCAGGCAACTTCCACAGATCCTATTATGTCATCAGCTTCGGCGGTAATTGGCCAGAGCGAAGTCCCTGTTAACCTCCAGTTTGGTTTGTTTTCTGGACCTTCTTTATTACCAACTCCGGTTCCAGCCATTCAGATTGGTTCCATACAGATGCCGATCCATCTCCTCAATCAGATTAACCCATCCCTGGCTCAAATGCACCCTTCATCAACTCCTTTACTCCAGTTTGGCCAGTTGTGGTATGTCCGCCCTATCGCCCAGAATGTTCGACCACAATCTCAGGCAATGTCCTCCATTCATTCATCCACACCAACTCCATATATATTGAGTCAGAATGCTTCAAATGGTCTCGCTAATGAGATGAATCGAGACACACATCATAATATGCCAAGAGAGGCAGTCCCTTCCAGCTTTGTTGATAAATCGGTAGCACCTGCAGCCAAGCTTCCCTTTGTGATGGAGCATTCAAATTCTCAGCAGCCCAATGCACCTGCAAACAACCATATGGTTGATGTAGATGGATTTCACAGCCTGCTGGACAGAACTTTGATAGGGGAAAGATCATCTTTTGGAGTTTCAAAAGCTGAATCTCAGAGGAACCATGATCTCTCTCTGAAGAGGAATCACAAACCTACTTCCAACAATAGAGAATCTTCTCAAGTTGGTTCAGATGGGAAAGCCTTGAGTGGCCCAAAGGATCCAGCTGCTGTATCTGGTGGAAGAGGGAGGAGATATGGTTATGCTGTTAGAGAATCTAACATGAGATCAACAGGTTCACTTGTTGAACCTTCTGATAAAGATTCCAGAGGATTCCAGAGAAGGTCTTGTAGGAATATAAGAAGAACTGAATTTAGAGTTCGGGAAAATGTCGAGACGAACCAAATCCTAGCTTGTGAATCATTCAGCCATGGTGAGCAGAACGAGAAGCCATATTCCAATGGAACAGCAAGAGATATTTCACTGAGAAATGTGAACAGAAGGGAAGGTGATAAGTCATTTAAGACAAATGAAGCAAGTGATATTAGTGCAGGTCCTTCATCTACATCTGCTAATTATTACAGTAAGACAGAGAGAAGTACGCAGAAGGCTCCATCTTATGAGAGATCTCATGGTGGGAACAAGAAATCTAGAGCTGGTGCTAACCCTGAGGGAGATGCTAATACCTCATTGCAGGCTGGAGTTGTACGTTTTGTTAAGCAACAAGGCATCGAGGTCCCTGTTGATGCAGATGGTTTCATTGAAGTAAGGTCCAAGAAGCAGATAATGAATGTCAGGAGAGAGCAGAGGGAGAAAGAAAATAGATCCAAAATGAGGATGGCAAAGGTGCCCAGTTATCATCTTTCATATGCTTAAATTTATATTTTAATACTGTTTTTGTCTTTCTTCAATTAATGCTTTGGTGTTGGTTGGACCAGGCTCTCCGCAAACAGCATCAAGTTTCTCTGCACAGTTCTATTAGTCCAAGTTTGAATAAGGGAACAGTTTCTTTGGGGGGAGAACCTGCAAAGATAGTCCCTTTGGATTCTGTCATTGCAGTTGAAGGAAGAGGCCGTGACCTTGTCGAACCATCGGTTGCATTCAAGGGTGATACGGCTTCCATGACACCCATAGGGCCACCTTCAGCCAACACAGAATCTCATACGAACTACTATGCGAAGAAGTTAGTAGCTTAGTTATGTTTATGCTATTTATTGACTAGGACTCTTCTTGAGGACTTCATTCCCAAAATCTTTTACAGGCCTATCCAAAGTCAGGCGACCTCCGACTTGATCACTTCTAGTGCTGCAGCAAAGCTTGTGGCAGGCTTATCCGAAGACAACAATAAAGCAGCATTCATTAGCACTCCATTTAACATGGGTACCTGGGATAGTTCACAAATAAACCAGCAGGTGGATTGCTTTTCTCAAGGTTATTTATGTTCCTAAGGTGCAGGTCATTATTCTTTTCTGGAAACAATTAACAAATATTTCATTCAATTGTTGACCTAAATTTTTTATTTTGTTTGAAATGATATTTGGTTATTTGTAATGATAATCCCCTGCCAACAGTTAGTCTTCAAAAGTGTATGAAATGCCTTGGGGAACCTTTGTTATGGTGTTTCTACTGACTTCCTCTTTCGTATGCAAATTCATGCAGACAATCCTATGTTGGTTGTGTATTTTGTGAGAAGAAGGCATTTTATTCACATCCAATTCCACTTGATGCCTTAATTTGTTTCCATGGATGCAAACATATCATCTTTGCTATTTTCTTTAGTAAATGATGGAAAATTAAAAGGTTCTTATGCAAAGCTAATGCTATACAAAACAGCTAGATTGCCATATTTCTGCATGTTAGTCTTGGGAAGTCTTTTCTGTTTTCTTCTTGTGATAATTTTATATAATGCTGGAGAAAATGCTCTCGGCAATCTTAATTCAACTAGCTTTATTTTACATGAGTGGTTTTTTAAGTTCTAATTGTTATATGTATATTATTACTTGTGTGTTTTTCCTGTTGTATAAGGGGTTATCTGTATATATGCCATACATGTACTTGTAAATATATTGGCCCATTGGCCTTATGATAAATATAAGCGCTATTTATTACATGGTATCAGAGGAAACATAAGGTTTGTTGTCAAGCCATCATTGGTTCATCATCCAGCAACCGCCTGGCTTTGCCATCTCCACCGTGCTTATCGTTCTCCATCCATTTCTACTTGTTGTCGCCATTGCACTCGCTGCTCCTCTGTCTGTCTTTGTCTTTGGTTGTTGCTGCCGCCACCCGCCCGGTCGTGGCCGTTGCACGAGCCGGTCGCTTGGCGTCGTCGCCCGTCCGGCTGTCGTCTCTTCATCTGCCGCTCATCTGGTCAACGTAATTGCACGGATCGTCGCCCGCCTAGTCACGGCCATCACACAGGCTGGCTGCCTGGTGTCGCCGCTCCGACCGCCGCCTCCTTGACCACTTGAAGTCACCACCGTCTTCGGTTGTTGTCGTCACTGTCACATGGGTCAAAGGTTGCCCGAGGTTGCCGTTGTTGCCTAGACGTCGCCCGCCTGGTCACGGTCGTCTCACGGGCCAACTGCTGTCCGGTCGTCGTCTATCTGGCCGCTGCCGAACCGACTTCTTTAGCCGTTGCCGATCTAGACGCCTTTTGCTTAAGGTGTGATTAAGTAATTTCTGTAAAAAAAGAAAAAGAGAGGAAAAAAGGAAAAAAATGTCGTCCTCTTTAGGCATCGTATATGTTCCTGGCTGACCGGTGATTTTCGATGGTCTCAATTATCAGTACTGGTTTCAACACATGTGCCTCCACATGTGTGGTCAGCGTCTTTGAGTGTTTCTCACCATCGAGTTGCCTTGTTCACCTCGCCATGCACCTGTTGAGTCTGTGCTCGTGAAGAATGCTTCTGCAGGCACTTGTAAGGATGCATCTGATGCTTTTGAGGATGCCATAGAGACTTTTTAGACTTAGTATGTTGCCTGCTAGGCATGGACTTATGAGGATGCCCGATTGTCGTGCCTCTGTTATTCTTGTTGCTAGCATGGAGGTGTATTTTACTAGGGATGTGGTTGCCTTGGCTTCAGTATTGGCGATGTGGGTGCATCTACGCAATCGCTATGAGCCATCCGGTGATTCCTTGTACCTTGCTGTTGGTCTGTTGTGCGTCAGGAGCAGTCGTTGCAGTAGGAAGATTCTACTGGGACGAGTTCTATACCCAATTGTACGCCGTATGGTATCAGATTGACTTTTTGGGATCGGATATTTCATGTTTGCCACACTTGTTAGTGTTGTTAGCGTCAACAGTTTCACTTGGAGCTTCGTCACATTTATGATTTGTTGACACGTCTTCAGGCCGAGTATGAGCAGACTCGTGCTTAGTTGCTGGCTTATCACCCTCGTGTGACTATTGGAGACCCTTGCAGTTATTTGCACTGAGGAGATTTGCCTTTGTGGTGCGGGTCTGCTGTCGTCAACGTTGTTTCCTTCCGTTTTGGCAGCTCTTCTAGCTTCTACATCCGTTCGGTTCTAGCTATTCCTTCACCAGTGGTGTCTCTACCAGTGACAACTATTGTTAGTAGGGGACTCCACTGCACCTACTACAACAAGGATGGGTATGTGGAGCAATTCTATTACAGGAAAGATTTATGTCGTGGTGGTGGTTCTCCGAAGGGCACCAGATTTTCCTCTCAGAGGAGCTCTGGTGCTTCTGACACTCAGGAGCTCGCATTGTTGTGTCGTATGGCTACTTTTTTATCGTCCGGTTCTGCTACACAGTTTTCTAGTGAGAGACCACCGTCTAGTTCTCCTTCAGGTATATCACCTTGGATTTTTGGCTCGTGTTTCCTTTCATATGATATCTGATTCCACCAATCTCACTTCCATTAATTCTTGTGCTGCTCTTATCACTGTTTAGACAACAGATGGTACTATGTCGCCGGACGAGGCACTCATTCAAATTCTTCTTTTCATGTTTATGTTGTTTTTTATGTTCCAAAACTAACCATATAGCTCATATATGTCGGTCAGCTCATTGATCATGGTTGTCGTGTTATTCTCGATTATGATTCTTGTTGTGTTCAGGATCGACACACGGGGATTCTGCTTGGTACTGGCCCTCGCCGTCGTGACTCACGGCAGCTCTGGGAGTTTGATTGGTTTCTTCTTTCTGTTATCCCAGTCAGTCTTGTCGCCTCCACAACCGCCTCCGCTTCTGTTGCATCCTCCACTACATCTTTTTCTCAGTGACATTATCGTTTAGCACATATTTGTGGGTCGCGTCTATCTTCTTTAGTTCGTTGTGGTCTTTTAGGTTCTCAGTTTGGTGATGTTTCTCTAAATTGTCAGGGTTGTAAGCTTGGCAAACAGCTTCAACTCCCCTACCCCTCTAGTGAGTTAGTGTCACGTCCTTTTGATCTTGTTTATTTTGATGTATGGGGTCCGGCTTCTTTCGTTTCGAGATGAGGTCATCGATATTATATAATTTTTATTGATGATTTTTGTCAGCATACATCAATATACTTTGTCATCTCGTAGTGAGGTTCTAACCATCTACAATAGTTTTGCCACCATGATCTGTATTCGATTTGACTCTTCTATTCGTGTTTTTCATGTTGATTTTGCTGGTGAGTACTTGTCGGGAGTCCTTCGTGGTTTTCTTGTCGAGTAGGGCACTCTGTCTTAGTTTTCTTATCATGCTCAGTATCTTCTGGCTGAACGAAAGCATCATTATCTTCTTGAGACAATACGTGCTCTTATGTTTGCTTTTGCTGTTCCATCACACTTCTAGTCTGATACTATTTCTACTGCTATTTTCTTGATTAATATTCAGCTTTCTTCTGCTCTTTAGGGTGGGATCCTAGTTAAGGTGGTAATTCCCACGGCAGTGGCCCATGGAGTATCCTCAAGGCGGGGCTGGGTAATATCCCCATGGAAAGCGGGAGGCCTCATGAAGCTAGCGAGGCGGGGGCGGGGTCATCTCGCCTGTCGCCATGGGCCCCACGGGGACCCGATAAAAAATAAAAATAAATATATTTAATAATAGATTATTATTTTTAATATAAGAGATTGTATTCTTTTCTTGTATATTTAGACTAAAACTTGAATTTATATGTTAGAATATATATTTTGAAGCTATATTTTTAAAAATAATATGCTTAAGTAATTATAAATTAATAAATAAAATCAAAAAATTATTTTTAAACAATAAATTTAATTTTTTTTAATCCCCTGCGGGGACCCCGTGGGGGTCGGGTCCCAGCGGGGATCGGGGACGGGGGGCAATCTCCCCCCGTGAGGCTAAACGGGGTGGGGCGGGGCCACGGAGGCTTCCCCCGCCCCGCCCCGCCCCGTTTACACCTCTAATCCTAGTTGAGCGTCGCGGTGGCAAGACTCCTGATTTTTCTAGTTTTCGCCTCTTTGGATATGGGTGCTATGTTCTTCTTGCACGTCGTGAGCGCACCAAGCTGACTCAGTCCTTAGAGTGCGTTTTTTGGATTATAACGTGAGCATAGGAGATCGTTACTGGAATCCTATTGGTCGACGGATACGGATTTCTCAGGACGTTACTTTTGATGAGTCCCGTCCCTTCTATCCTTGTCTTTCTTCCACAACTACAACATCTCTTATTGAGCCACTTTTTTCCTGACTTTTCTTGCCTCTCCCATAGTCACCACTCCACCATAGCCTTTGGTCTCTCCGATGCCTCCTTTGCCTTCGGTACCCTCTCAAGATGTTTCTCCTGGCCTTGTTACTTATCCTCTCTACTGCGCTCATTGTCGCGAGTTGAGGATTCTTTTGATGTGTCATCTTCTAACGAGTCATCTTCTTCGGCCTCTCGATATGCTCTTCGTGATCGCCAATCTATTCGGCCTCCAGAGTGTTTTTGTTTTGTTGCTGTTGCTCTTGCTGAACTGACTTCTTATTGTGATGTTGTTCATCAGGAGTGGTAGCATGCGATGGCCGAGGGGATTGCTGCCCTCGAGCGTGTTGGTACGTGGGATCTTGACCTTTTTCCTGCACGTGTCACTCCTATCACGTGCAAGTAGGTTTATAAGGTTAAGACTCGCTCTGATGGTTCTCTTGAGCGCTATAAGGCTCGTCTTATGGCATGTGGTTTTCAGCAGGAGCATAGTCGTGATTATGATGAGACTTTTGCTCTTGTGGCTCACATGACTATCCGCATTTTTCTTGCTGTGGCATCCGTTTGGCTATGGTCTATTTCTCATCTTGATGTTAAGAATATCTTTCTCAATGATGAGCTACTTAAGAAGCTACAAGGCTCGTCTTGTGGCACGTGGTTTTCAACAAGAGCATATCGTGATTATGATGAAACTTGCTCCTGTGCCTCACATGACCACTGTTTGTACTTTTCTTACTGTGGCATCTGTTCGGGTATAGTCCATCTCTCAGCTTGATGTCAAGAATGTCATTTTCAATAGTGAGCTGCGTGAGGAGGTTTATATGCAGCCACCACCTGGATATTCTATTTCTAAGGGTATGGTTTGTCACCTTCGTCGATCTTCTATGCATGATAGTTACAATAGTTCTAACTTTTAATAGCAAAATACAGCCAAATTTGGTCTCTACGGTTAGTTATTCTTTTACCCCTTTCTGCCTTGTATTGAAGGCTTACAATAAACTTTTTAGCAAATGCACCCCCAATTCTCTTTAATTGTCGGTGTTCAAGTAGGTGTTAGGTGGGCGGCAAGCTGGGGCCTAGCGCCTTAGCCGCCTAGGCAGCTAACTTGGCTAGGGGGGTTGCGGGCGATAACAACTTATATTTGATGTTTAAAGAAAGAAAATTGTTACTTGGACTAAGTAGCAATGACGTAAAATAGAGTTGATGATGGACACTTCATCACGTGATATAAATTCTAGATGTAAATGCTTCATGTGAACCTGAACATTAAGAATTAAACAATGCATGAGACTTGATATTTGGACAATGTGCTCTAACTATTGTGCTTCAAACTTCAAAGTGAAGTACAAAAGAACGAAAAAAATGTTAGCAAGACAGTAAGACATAGATCAAATAAAACTAGTTCACAACCACATAGTCATAGTTTTCAACTTCTCACATCACAAGTTCACAATCACGCAGTAATGTTCTCACAAGTGACAAGTCACAAGCAAGCAAGCAAAATAGTTCATAAAGAAATTTCAGCAAGGTAGCAAGCATGAATCAATCTTCATCCTCTTGTCTATAATCCTTGGTTGGAACTACTTCATCTTGGTCGGATTCAAACTCAACATCTTCAAGGTCCTCATTCGTCTCATCTTCGATATCGAAGTCGAAATCTTCATGAAGTTCTCTCTTGCGCTCATACTAGGTTGTGTGGCTTCATTAGCCTCACTTGCTTCATCAATGAGTTTTCATTAAAGACACGTTTTGGGATTAACATCCCCATCCTTGCCTTCAATTACCCATCCTTGAACATAAGTAGCATGCGAAGCTAGAAAGACATCGATGTTCTTCGATTTGCTCTCTGTTTTGTTCAACAATCTTCCATTGAATTGAATGTAGACTAGATTGTTGATGCGATGGGCATCTAGTTTATTTCTCTTCTTTGTATATATCTATGAGTTGCAAAATGAAGTTTAGTTAGATTGCATTACACTTGAGACTAGAGAGATTGCATTACACTTGAGACTTGAGAGATGAGACTTGAGATTATTAAGGCCACCTTAATTTTAGCTTATAGCTTCCCCGAACAAATAAACAGGACGACTTCATTGTTGTCTTTTTGAAGCGGCTTATCGAGACAACCTTGTTGAAGTGATTTATCGGCATTCGGTTCGTTCGTATAAGCGCTCGCTCTAGTGCCAAAAGCCATTAGCCGTAGTCGAAAAGAACCAACCCTAAGATTTGAGAGTTACCATGTCAAAAGTGCTCCAATTTCTTTCACATCCAAATGAACTTTAGGTCTTATTGCCAGTCTTTGCAAGCGAGGAACATGACATTCGTATTTAGACCACCGATTAGCTACATAATAGGAAGAAGGATTATTAGTAAATGAAAAAATGACAACATGCATGCGTTGAGTTAAAATCGTGTATTTGAGAACAATTTTATCGAGAATAAGATCAAAATTTTGACATCCAAGTCATGCGGGAGTTTCCCCAAATGTCTCTTTTTCCTTAAAAATGTCGAAGTCCACATTGAGAACTTGATCTATTACTTCATCATCACCATGATAAAAGATTCAACACATTCAGTGAACCCATCCATTATAGTTTGTTCCAAAAAGATTGATCGATCACAGTAACTATAATATGGATTCAATAGATATGCCGTCAGGTGCAATGGAGAATCAAATCTTCCCTTTATCTTTCCATCAATTATTTCAATTATTAACTTGTAGTTATTCTCTGAATTGTTCAAGGCCTCCCTAATTTGCTTTTTGCTTCTAGAATTCCCGGTAAAGAAATGTCATAGATGGACTATCCCCATCAACCATGTGAAGAATTTTGACCAATGGCTCAAAATCCTTCAAGCAATACAATATACAACCATTACCAGAGAGCAAACAATGCAAACATGGCATAATGGACGGCACAATTAACAAGGTGGCAAAGTAGGCTATGGCCCTGTTCTTTACGGCTTCTAAAAGCCACTTTTGACTTTTGCTACAGTAACTAACTTTTAAACGAAGTATTTTTTTAAGATGAGGTCTACAAGTTAATTATAGTACACGTTAAAAAACTAATATCTGTATCATCAAAAATCGCAAGCGAGTATCTCTCTTTCCACAATCTCTGTCGCAAACAGCCAAAAAGCCATCAGCCGCAGCCAAAAGCCATCAGCCGCAGCCGGAAAGAACAGGCCCTATACCTTCAAAGCATTGCTCTCACCATTCCAAAATGACCTATTAATGAGTGTTCCGGTTGTTGCGATACCTTAGCCATTTTTAGTGTGAGCGGATTCTTCCCATTCCTTACTATGCGCCATCGCTCTTAATTCGGCATTCTTCTCAATCAAACTTAGCAAAGTAAGAAAGGCCGAGGCAAATCTAGCCACCCTACGCCTTATTATATCTCCCCTCTGTGTGTTTTTCCTCATCAAAGTCAAGGTCTTATGGTGTGAATAGATAAAAATGGTCAATGACTTTGCTTGAACAAGTGTTTTTTTATACTTGGCCATGTTGCCAATTCCTTTATTCCTTGTAGCGTCAATGTTTATAGTGTTAGTTGTAGCATCAATGTTTATAGTGTTAGTTGCACATGAGCTCCAAAAGGTATTTGGTCTTTTGGCCTTCAATAATTCCTTTGCTCCCATGTTGTTGGAAGCAGTATTCGTCACTGCTTGCACAGCATTTTGGGGACTTATTTTTTCAATACAAGCATCCACTTGAAGATGTATTCACTTGTGTGTGCATCTTCCGACTTCTCCTTTGATTCTAGGAATCTTGTCCCAAGTTACAATGCACAAACATGTTCATTATACTTATCTTTTGGTCCGTCCAAGCATCAGTTATGATAGAACACCAGGTCATGGCTCTCTCTTCTTCATGTGCCTTCAACAAACCACTGGTTCTTGCCCCCACCTTCAACAACGGCTCCCGACATTCATATTGGGAAAAACCTACAAATCCCGGGCCAAAGTGACCAACGCCTCCAACATTTGCTTGAATTCATCATTGTTGATGTCATTGAATGGTACACCTGAAGAGTACACCTGAATGGTACAATATATATGGTAGGATAGAGTCCTATTAGGATTCCAATCTCTTGTACCATCTTACCCCTCAAGTCTTGTACTCCTATATATACCACCCTAGAGGCTCAATGCAATACATCCAATTCCATCTTCCTTCATGGTATCAGAGCCAAGAGGTCTTGAACTCGGTCTGATCAGCCGATTGTGCGTGATTCACCCGGCTCCCGTGACGTTCATCGTCGAGTACTACGCGCATCTTCTCCGAGCAACAGGCCTCCTCGGGCCGCAGCACCGCCGCGCGTGTGTCCCCTCGCCGTTGCATCTACATCGCCATCCCCTGTGCATCGACGACTGTGCTGCGCAACCTCTTGTGCGCCATCTGTCTGTACTGGTCTTCGTCATGCTGATCGGGCCTCATCACCGACATCGAGCGATACCGCCGCCGCCGTACCTTGCGTCGGGCCGATCGCCGCCGAGCTAGAGCGTCGCCGGACCGCTCGCCGGGGTAAAGCGTCGCTCGCATTGCTTCTTCGCCCAAAGACAACCACGTCTCGTTGGGGCCTCTCCCTAGTACGTCGTATCGCAACACCGGCGTGCTTCGTTCGACGCGCGTTGCGGTGCAGCAAACGGCACACGCCTCGGCTCGGTGGCTTGATCGCATCGACTTCGCGCCGACCCTCTGTTCCGTCGTCGTCGCCTCGATTGCATCGCCGCCGTTCGTCTACATCTCGACGGCCATCGCGTCGACCTCGGCGCCCCTTCCACAACGACTGCCTCGACGCGTCTCCGTCATCACCATGGCACCTCTTTTGCGCCCGCAGCTTCATATGCGACCGCTTCGACATCGGTAACCCGACCACATCTACGTCGACCACGGCCATCTCCTGGCGGCATCCTCTACCACGACTACTCCGCCCTCGCGCTCGGCTACCTCGACATCGGCACAAAGGGCTACCGCCTTGCTTAAGCTACTCGTCGGTTCCTACTTCAGTCACAGCATACGCGACGCATCGACAGTTATGACTGCGGGGGGATATCAGCTCTTTGGCTTCTTCTCCAGTCTCACCGTCTGCGACGCTCCTGTTGTGACTGCGGGGGGATGTTAGAGTACAATATATATGGTAGGATAGAGTCCTATTAGGATTCCAATCCCTTGTACCATCTTGCCCCTCAAGTCTTGTACTCCTATATATACCGCCGTAGAGGCTCAATGCAATACATCCAATTCCATCTTCCTTCAGATAGAAATATGAAACAAGGTTACTACATGAATTAATGGCACATGCATATCGAGATATCAACAAGTTCATTATATGTGTTGCAAACTATATGTGATACATAAACTCATCTTGCCACATATTGCTTCATCTTATGAAGTCTCTCTTTCTAAATTGCCTCTCTAATCTTTTGTTGCTGCTTGAGCTTTTAAGTGGTAAAATTACTATCTTGAGGATCAATTGAATTTACGAACTTATCCATGGGCTCTAACTTTCCCCTTCTCATCCTCACCATTACCATGAATGGTTACATTATTCCTAACCTTGTCCTCATGTGCTTTCTTCTTCTTTGCCTCCATAATAGAATTTCGACACTTCTGTTGGTCTTCCTTTGTGGATTTGGGACATTTAGAAACATTTTCACTAATGCGTGCAATGTGTTGTTTGATCCTATAGATCCCCCGGAAGCAACCTTATCGCACAAAATGCACTTCACTTTGTCCAAGTTATTTGGATTCACCAACTCACCATATTCCCACCCTAAATCACTTGACTTCCTCTTGAGGCTTTCTTTGGTGGTGCTCACCCCAGCGCCAATGCAACGGATGACATCATATATTAACAATTTAACATATCAAATTCAGAAAGTATTAGCAACAACAGAGCAGAAGCAGAGCAGAGTATATCAATCGGGGTGAGGGGAGAAGCTCTTCTTCTACTAGGCAGAACCGTAGAAGTAGCAGGCCAAGCCGCCAAGGTTGTCTTCTACTTGGCTGCCCAGCTTGCCTCCCCTCACCTGCCAGCTCGCCTCCCCTCGGCCCTCACCTTCTCCTCTCACCCTGAAGCCCGGGGCAGATCCATGGAGCATGGAGGTGAGGCTGGAGGGGAGGGAGGTGAGGCAATGAGGCCAGCGGAGGTGACAGTGGACTGGCCCGGTTAAGGACAGGTTAGCCAGAGGGGGTGGGGGTGACCGGGTGAGGGAAGACTGGCGAAGGGGAGGGGAGGCACTACCCAGCGGCCAGGAAGGATGTAGCGGCGGAGGTCGGAGGCGGATGGGACCTCGGCGGCGGCGGATTCCCGCGAGTCGGAGGTGGCAGAGGTTTCGACTCCATCCGATCTCGTGTGGTGCACAAAGGTAAGTCGTAAGCCCTCACTTAAGTTATGCCTTGCTCTTGGTCACTGATTCGCCCGCCTAGGCGCTGCTCTGCCGTTGTGCCCGCCTAGAAGACCGCCGCACCGAGGCTGACTAGGGCACCTTTGACCTGCCTAGGCACCTCGCTGCCACTTACGGGCCAAGGCATGGTGGCACCCTGCCGACAAAGCGCCTATGCAGCCTGGGACCTTTTCCTTTTCTAACTATTAGAAGGATACCTTGCGCATTGTATCGGGAATTTGTAGAAATCGATTTATTGGTTGTAATGTTTGAACAAATCAAGGTGAAATATGGTATAGCCTAAAAAAAATTGGAAGGCAATGCAAATGAGGTACCTCTACGAGACTCCATGAGGGAAGAGAGATAACATTGATTGTAGTTAGTGGGGGATTACTTGTTTAATATAGCATTGATTGTAGTTAGTGGGGATTACTTGTTTAATGAACTAGAAGGATACCCCGCGCGTTGCAGCGGGAATTTTGTAGAAATCAATTTGTTGGTTGTGAATTGAATTGCTGCAACAATCTCTGGTAGTAATCCGACCAGACAGAGAAATAGAGATTAATTGCAAATTGTGGGGACTGATTGCATCTAACATATATTTGCGACACTCAATTTTAATCCAAAGGTTGTGAACAATAGGGGTGATGTTGCTGCATGAAGGAATGGAGAAATAGCATTGATTGTAGTTAGTGGGGATTACTTGTTTAATATTCTAGAAGGATATCCCGGGTGTTGCAGCCGGAATTTGTAGAAATCAATTTGTTGGTTGTAATGTTTGAACTAATCAAGGTGAAACATGGTGCAACCTAAAAGAATTAGAAGACAATGCAAATGAGGGAACATCTATGACACTCAATTTTTATCTAAAGGTTGTGAACAATAGAGGTGATGTGACTGCATGAGAGAAGAAAGAAATTGCATTGATTGTAGTCAGTGGGGATTACTTGTTTAATATATATAGATATAGATATGTTAACAAAAATTATTGAAAATATAATGATGTGGAAGTATGTTTGATGACAAATTTACTAATATCATTTCAGTGTGACAAATCTGATTGCTTTTATATATGTCAGTGGTCAAAGTTTTAAAAAGTTGATTGCATGCATTCTAGGACGACATATATTTGAAAACAGAGAAAGTGTTGATTTTCTCAATGAATATTGAATATAGAGGTTCAATATTCATAGAGCAATTTCCAAGTTTGCCTTTTACAGATGCACGTCTGTCGTCACTAAACTATCGATATCTTATGATTTTGTGGTATGTATAGCTTTTGACAACTTGTGTGTGTTTGCTAGGTTATGCCATTAACTCAAACTCAACTTGAAGAAGCTATGCAACCAGCAAAATTTGAACAAGCTGGTTCTGGCTTTTCTTTGGAGTCCAACAACGCTCTCTCCCCCACAATAACCACGGAAAAAGCGTTCCCTTCATCTGCTAGCCCTATTAACTCTCTTTTGGCTGGGGAGAAGATTCAGTTTGGTAAGCAGTTTGTAATTTGTATTAGTATTGTACCATGTTTCAGGCCGTTTGACTGATAATGAAATAAAAACAACATTTAGGGGCAGTTACCTCACCAACTGCACTGCTTCCGGTCAGCCGAACAATTTCAAGTGGGCTTGGTGCTCCAGGTTCATCTAGGCCTGATATGAAAATTGATCGTAGCTTGCCTGGTGATAATGGTAGTGCTGTTTTGTTCGACAAGGAGAAGGCTACTGCTAAGGAACCATGTCCGAATTCAGAGGATGTTGAGGCTGAGGCTGACACAGCTGCTGCTTCTGTGGCCGTTGCAGCTATTAGTACTGATGAGGTAGTTGGATCTGCAGCTGATGCAACTGCAGCTTCTGCTCCAGACAACAAAATCATTAGCAGTAAGGATCTCACTGGGTTAATGTCAGGAGGTATGATCTTCAGGTTGTCAATTATTTGAGTTAAAGCATTGCCCTCTGTATATGCAGCTATATTCGTAGAGTTTCTTAATAAAACTGTAGCAGTTGCAATAACAGGTCAACCTGGTCAATCATCCACAGAAGAGCCACTCACGGTTGCTCTTCCAGCAGACTTGTCAGTTGATACTCCGTCAATGTCCCTGTGGCCTCCTTTGCCCAGTCCACAGGCATCAGGGCCAATGCTTTCTCAGTTTCCTGGTGCACAGCCATCTCACTTTTCCTGCTTTGAGACGAACACAATGTTAGGAGGGCACATTTTTGCATTTGGACCAAGTGATGAATCTGCTGGCTCTCAGGGTCAGCAGCCTCAAAGAAGCAATGCTTTGCCTTCAGCACCGTTGGGTGCTTGGTCACAATGCCATTCTGGGGTGGACTCATTTTATCATCTTCCAACTGGGTTTGCTGGTCCCTTCATTAGCCCTGGTGGAATCCCAGGCGTGCAAGGTCCTCCACATATGGTGGTCTACAACCACTTCGCTCCAGTTGGGCAATTTGGTCAAATGGGACTTGGTTTTATGGGGGGCACTTATATCCCTGGTGACAGGCAGTCTGATTGGAAGCAAAACCAAGGACCTTCTGTTGTTGGCGTTAGCCAGAGTGATCCAAACAACCAAAATATGGTACCTGGTCAAGTAACCTCGCTCAGTGTTCCTACCCAAGTGCAGCATCTATGCCCAACTTCTATCATGCCAATCCCATCCCCACTGAACATGTTCGACATTGCTCCATTCCAGGTATGCAATAGTAGTCCTAGATGTATAGATAATTGAATTGGTTCGTGCTTGAGACTTGTTTGTTAGATATCCATCCTGTTATCAAAAAGATGAATAAAATGGTTTATACATAAGCAGAAAGAATAATCTCTCATGTGCATGTGCATGGATCAGTTGGAGGCCGTTTGCAGCAGCATTTAATATAGCTTACATTTTTATTCCTCCTTTTCCAATATGTGTTTTTTTTTTTTTTTTTGGGGGTGGTGAATAAATTATTCAGATTTCAGAATTACGCTGTAGTTTGTGAAGCTGTTCTCAAGCATACATATCTCCACCCTGTTTTTGCCTTTTTCCCTAACCAAAAAAATATGGATGACAGCTTTAGTTTATGTTCATTAAATGGTTCGACAATTCAAGTATGAGCACTGTGTATAAAACTGAAAAACGGAATTTCTTATCCTGTTGCAGTTAATTAGATAACTGTGGTTAGAAACTCACGAATATTTTAAGTTTTGTTTTATGCCACGACATTTCTTCTCCATTTGCATTGTAATTAACTCCCCTCACTCTCATTCCAGTCATCTGCGGACATACAGATGCAACCTTGTTGGCCACATATGCCTGTACCGCCTCTACACTCTGTCCCATTATCAGTGCCACTGCAGCAGCATCCAACAGAGGGTACAGCCGCACCACAGTTTGTTCATAATGTGCCAATGGACAACAAGGCAAGCTCAAATAACCGGTTCCAGGAGGCTTCTGCATCTGTTGTGCCATCAGATAGCAGCAAAAGCTTCCCTAGTGCAGCTGCCTCTCAGTTCACAGAGGAGTTAGGTCTCGTTGAACAGCCAGCCTCCAGCAGTTCAAATGCTCAAACTGTTCAGCCCTCATTTGTTCGGACAGGCACGATCAGCAATGAAGTCCCAAACAGTGCCAAAGTTATGGTTAGGACGACCCCACCAAATGTCAACCCTGGAACTGCTACAGGGGTGAGTGGCAACCCCAACGGTGGTCAGGTTGCCAACATGCCCTCCAAGCCCCACCAGTCTTCATCATCATCAGATCAACAGTACCAACATCCAGTTAATAAACAGGATCGTCGGGCCCAGGTGACCCAAAAGACTGGAACTGTGAATGAATGGCAACGTAGGTCAGGATACCAGGGGAGGAATCAAAACTCTGGTTCTGACAAGAACTTGGGCACTGGTAGGATGAAGCAGGTCTATGTTGCAAAGTCGTCAACAAGTAGCCATGCCCCTACAGGCTAGGGCAGATATGCTTTTTGCAAAGCGTGCGTCAGGCAGGAACAGCTCAAGCTTCCTTGCATGATACATGCGAAACATATTTTCGCTCCATGTCCATCGATCTCTCATTTGGTGAATATAGCCTGTGCTGGTTGTCTATTTTTGGTTCATTTTCACGCATAGAGAAGAAACGGAGTGTGGTTGCAGTGTTGAACTTTTGAATCAATGTCGCGTCCTGCGTGGATAAATCTTGCAGCCGACCAAATCTGCTGTTGTGTAAGTGAATGGTGTGCTATCTGAATTGTTATTATGATTACAACTATTATTTTTTTGCCTGATTCAAGAGGCCTGGACAGCCTCGGACGTAGCCATAATGGGGATGAAAACATGCCTTGTGGAATGTGTTCATAATTCAATTCGAGCTATTTTACTGAAACATGTAATAGAAATGTGATGTTCCTCTTCTCATATTGAATGTTGAAATTATTAGTCACCTAGCGCATCTGCATCTAGATTCTTGCTGTTTGGCAATGTTTTCCACGAATTTATCATCAATTATGAGTGTTACGGCTAGCATAAGCAACATGAAAAAACAAAAAAAATTCTTACTCAGCTCCTGGACCTCATTAAGGATGGAATGGACGAGGTTCTGGCAATCTCTTTCAATTAGCACCTTGTTATCCTCCTCGATCTAGCCGACACACCAGTTGTTGCCCCGCTAAAATTGATTTCGTCGAAGGCCCCATCAACATTGATGTTCAAAATCCCTAAGGGCATCTCCAATGGTTAGAGCTAGTAACTAACTATAAGACTTCCACATCATCTATAGAGTACACACTAAAGCTAGCATTCCAAAGAACTATCTATAAGAATAGCTATTTGATATTTACATGCACACACAGAGCTGCATCGTTTTGCGTTATAGACTAGCTCTTGAGGAAGAGCTGGCTCGATTTTTTTTGCATACTCTCTTTCCTCCACGTAAGATATTTGCTGACGTGTACATGCTAATAGCTAGCTGACTCATCCCATTGGAGATGCCCTAATGGTGGACTCCTCACTTGAACTGATCGCGAAGTACGCTGAGCCACTTCAAAATCCTCTCCGTATGTCGCAAAATCCCGAGTTCTAACTCTATCACAAAGAAGCTGGAGCCATGCAGCTCTAGTTTCAGATAAGATGACAAAGTGAAAGGAGCCGGAGCCACGGAAGTGTTTAGATGGCAGCTACGACTTCTCTTCTTGAAACTAAATCATAAGTGGGTAAAATGCTGTAATTTTGTGCGACTTATAGGGTAAGTTGCTTAATGCTTACCAAGCTTGTGGAGCCCTTCGAAAGGTTGCTCCAACTTTCCTACGCAAATGTGGCCCTAGAAACAAAGTGCCCGGAGCTACCCTTGTTTTGCCCACTAGTCCCAGCTCCAACCCAGAAGGCGAAAACACCCAACCAAACAAAACCAACAAAGGAAAGAAACTCCTGGAACGTAGCCCTGATCCTGCAATTGTTTTGCAAGAAGAAAATAAATATGTGCCCATCCAAAGCTAGTTTACTTGGTTTTCATGTCCATGGACTAACTTTTTTGTCCAAATGATTTTGTTATATACTTGTATGACCATTTTTGCTTCTAATCTTAAACAATGCCCAAAAATAGCCCTTCTCCCATCAGCCTCACTACCCCATACGTGTGTGCAAACTGCCCCATCTGTGCATGGCCCCACCCATGCATCCTATTTCAAGCTAATGATCTTGGGTAGTGTCTAGTCTATCAGGCCAGCTCACAACTTGGTACTATAGGCACGGCACGGAGTTGGGTTGTGCCTGGGCCGCTACCTCGGCCCAGCATGCTAGCACGACGCGGCAGGCATAATGTTGGGCCAGGCATGGCACGAGCATAGTCCAGCACCGTATGGCCCGTTAGTGTTGTTCATTGTTCAATATTTATATTATTTTATTTTATTATTTTTGAATTTTACATAGTTCATTTTATAAGTATAAATAATTTTATTTTGCATTTTTTGAAATTTTATATAGTTTTTAGGATTTTCTTATATTTTTAAAAATTTTCATGGCAAATAGGCTAGACGGGCCTCCTTGGTCCACCGGGCTGAACAGGCCTAAGATGGGACGACACGACCCATCAACTCACTGGGCTGTGCCTGGGCCACCCCCTCACCCCATAGGTCGGTACAGCACGGTCCATTCAGGATGACAGACTAAATGGGTTGTGCTTAATGAGCCCATACCGAATCAGGCTTGTTATTGAGACCCGAATATGCAAATCCTGACTCTGTGTATATTGCACTAGTCTAGGATCACGCTAGTACGCACAGTATAACATAAATGAAATATCGATCATATACACGATTAATAAGGAAAAATACTCAAATATTAATAATTATCAGAGTACAACCTTATGGCCAAACTTACAATCAATAGCCGAAAGGGCTTAAGAAACTAGCAGCAGAAAACAACAATAAGTATGGTAGTCATTTGATATGCCCATAGGCAATCAACTGAGAACTTGAAGTCCTAATCCGTGAAATTATTGAAGTATCCTCCTTGAGATACCTCCTGCTGATATGATTCCTCATCTTCAACTGAGCAATAGTAGACATAAAGACGTGAGTACATTGGTATACAGGAAGTCGTTTGTAACAAAAGTGTAATATAATATGCAAGGCTTACTAATAGATGACTGAAAAGTTAATTTACAGAAAGCAATAATTTAAAGTAAATACAATAAATAGATTGAAAGCAAATTTAAAGAAAATAATAATAAATACATAACCAAAGGAATTAAATAGACTATAAGTGAACTAATCATTCACTTTAATAAAACCACTAGTGAATTACCTGTCCACTTTTCAAGGTTATCCAACCGAATTTTATGAAATAATTAGCTCTCGTGTGAAATCACTGAGTATTGTATATAATTGGAGACGTAGCTATTTAAATAATTTTACACTCTTCAGAAGTTACACAACTGTACCCATACGATGTGATCATCCTCAATTTAAAGAAAATCACAACAAAGACTTTATAATGTTCAATCTTAATCCAATTCTGCCCGCTAAGGTTTCGTCGTCGAGTAGGTTAACCACATAATCGATAATTACCGCCTCTTGCACCTCATAGAAATCAGCAACCATGTTCAACTCAATGGCGAAATTGGAATTGAAATATCATAAATTAATCAGTTAGGTTTATCCCATACTATACATGTGATTTACACGTTAAGACTTAGATCAATACGTACAAAGTTAAGTTCTTAGACATTACCCAGGCGATACTTCCATATCCCTTGAAGTGCTAACCACATTTCCTCCTTTACTGCACGATCACTCACCCAAGTGAAAACCAGTTTTGTATAACCAACATCAACGACACACTAATATCATGGCACATAAATTTTATAACTATAGCACCAACTACGATTCAATAACTCATTAAGTCAAATTAATTAATTAACTATATGTGATGATGAACCCAACGAGATAGCAAGTATGACTAAGCAAATTAATCGTACAACCCATACGACAGCTATTATGGTATCACTAAATAATTTTTTATTTTATGGTAACAATAGTATCATGACATTCAAATTATCAAATGAGTGATTAATTAATTGTGACAGTAACTACCAAGTACAAGAGTTTGTAAAAAAAATAGCAATGCATGATAATTTAAAATAAATAAATAAATAGATTAAAAATTGGGTTTAACATGATTATAAATTCTTGATCTTCTAGTTGTGCTTCCGCTCCTTCAAAGATGCGATCTAACGAGAGAAAATAAAGAGATACAAAATAAAATTAAACAAAAATTTCAAAAAACTTCAAAAACTTCATACTAGAACCAAAAGATAGAGCTCAATTTTAGATCAATTTAGAAAAACAACGGGATCAATTGGAGTTAGGACGGAGAATAACGAGCTCTTAAAAAAATTTAATCTAAAGAAAATACTAGAAATTAGAAAATTTTACTGTGTTGTGGACTCGATACATGAAAAGACTACTATACGGTGGACTCAGCTCATGAAACAGTGTGATGCGACTCGGCTAAATGACGTGGCTCCTAACTAAGCATCTAGTGCTAACATGTCGGTGATGTGGTAAGACACTTGTGCACTAGGGATGATGTGGCGGCTGATATGGCATTTGGGTTGGCTCGGAAGCTGTAGGATCAAGGATAATCGACTAGAGGGGGGTGAATAGGAAGTTTTAAAATTCTTGCCTAATATAAACAAGTACTAGCAAATTAACATAAGACAAGAATGCTAGATAAAACACACCTACACAATTCTAATAATTCTAGACAATCAATACAATAATTCTAGCACAAACACAAGAAAATATAGCAAATAACAAACTGCCCAATTAGTAATATAGAACTAAAAGTCAAAGAAATAATCACAATGACTCGAGCGATGTTTTCCCGTGGTATCGAAGATTTGCCAATCTTCATTAGTCCACGTTGAGGAAAGCCCAAGCGTCCTTGGACCGGCTCCACGAATTAAACATCGCTCCTCGATCACTAGTGGTAGCACTTCCTCCGCTCCAGAGATGGCGAGCTCTAAACCACTCACAAATCGGCTTAGGCTTCTTCACAATCTTCTTGAAGAAATCACCTCGCAATCAACCTTCCCGCCGTCTAGGTGCCGGCAAGCACCAAGAGAATAGATCATCAATTTCATTTGACGACGCTCAAGTGCAAAAAAGATCAACTAGAATTGAATGCACTTCAAAATCTCTCCACAACTCAAAATGAATGCTCTTATGAGAAAAAAGGTTCGATTGAATACTCTAGGGCGCAAATATGATCAATGCATTCTCAGCACCCTGCCCTTGGGCAGGTGGAGGGATATTTATTCTCTCACCAACCAAAACTAACCGTTGCAAAAAATTATTCTGAAAAAATCTGAAAAATCGGAACTACCGCAATACAAAGTGCGGAACTACCGCACTTTTCTGTAGCACACAGTAATGGATATATCAGACGTGCAGAACTAGTTGTTTTAAAATAAGAGCGGTACAACCGCCGTTGTAAGTGCAGTACTACCGCACTGCGGTTGTTCTGCCTTGCTAGTTCCGGTACATTCAATTTTTGGCCAATTAAGTTTTTCTTGGGGTGCTCTCTGGAAAAAAAACATACCGGAAATCGGTAGTTCCGTAGTACCGTGCGGAGTTTGGTAGTTCCGTCATCGAAAATCCGGTACTACCGATTTCTGTTGAGTTTAAACCCCCGGAAGGGTGCTTTCTGGAAAAAACGTACCGCATAAAAATTGGCACTACCGCACTGCGGTAGTTCCGTAGTTGGGTGCGGTATTACCGATTTTACTGAGAGAGCACAGTGAGTTTTCAAACTTGTTTTCAAATGAATGCATGATCTTAAGTTAATCCAATATGCACCAAAACATGCTATCAAGTTATTTTCAAGAATCTTTCTTAATAGTACGACGTCTAATTTATAATCCGGTCTTCCACTTTTTCTCCTAAGACCGGTAAAAATCGAAAAGGCATCCTATATTTTATGTACCTCATTTTAGATTTTTCTCGATGTCAATATTCCATACAGCTTGTTCTTACCACACACATTAGTCCCATGTTCATAATTTATCATTAATTACCAAAACCCTAAATCTAGGGGCCTAGATGCTTTTCAAGAGCTGACATGGCACTAACGTGGCTGACGCATGGCGACCATGTAGGATTAGGGCTGAGGTGGCAACTAGCGTTGTCGGCTGACTCGGTTGGGTTGGCGACGACGAACTGTCCGAACAATGAAGACAACCGAACGGTCGAGGAGTGAGGATTGTTTGGACAGTTCGATGATTGGACGGCTGAGGAGGGCTAAGGATGTTCGGACTGTCTGAACGATGACGTTGATCGGATGGTTCAACGATGGTCCAACAAAGAGCGCGGTGAATCCTAGCTGTAGGGAACGATTGGACAGTCCAAAGAGGTGGCAATGTTTAGAGTAGACCGAAGATGGACAACACGCATCGTTCGACAGATGGATGCTGGATGCGAAGGGGTGGTGGCTCTTCGGTAGTCAAAGGGTCGCGAGTGCGTGATGGAAGAGGTGGCGGCACACAGGGACCGAGGAGCAACAGAGCGATGGCTAGAGCGGAGCGAGACGGTGTGGCAGCGATGGGCCTCACCGGCGAATGACGGTCGTCGGCGATGATGGACTGATCAAGCGACGGCACTCGGTGAAGATGACGACGACGGGGGGATAAATCTTTTTAAGTATTAAAAATTTAATTTAAGTTTAAATTAAATTTAGAAAAATTCAAGTGATAAATTTTATTTTAAAAGACTTCAAATATTACTAAAAATCATGATGTTACACTTGTGCTGCTCATTTGGAGAGGCCTGGTGTGGTGTGCCGCACCTGGGACCGAATGAGATCCCCTGCACATGGGCTACCCTGGCTGCTCAACTATGGAGTGCATTGCATATCTGGTCCTGTAGATTTTTTTTACAAATCTGACACTCATGTATACAAAATGTAAATCTGATTCTCTATGATAGTGATATATAAACACGTAGTGAAAGATCGAATATGGCAACAGAGGAGGTGCATGGTGCCAACTCTAATTTTCCCCCCAAGTATTCAAGATTCTATACTTAGACACCTACAAATGTGTAGAATACAAAATCTCCAGCTAAAAATCATTTCAATCGATACAAATCAACAAAACTTTAAATCTAACCCTTTCTGTCGGTTTGACCGGCCTCCAAATAGCGGTATGACCACCCCGGGCGGTCTGAGCGGCCTTATAATGGCGGTCTGACCACTTCTACAGTAAAATCAGGGTGATAAATAGTATTTTCAGTCCGATTTCAAATTCAAAAATCAAGAGAACTTTTTATCAGTAGATTCAAATGATATAAAATTTTGCATTGATCTTCTCTAGGTTATTGTGAACCAATTCCAACAAACGATCATGAAATTATGGCCAAATATGGGATATTTTTCAGTTTGTTAGAAGATTGTACCAAAATCGAGCTAAAATTCTAAACGATAAAAATAACTTGCTCGTAGGTAAATGATGGCCGAAATGGCTCTATATGTATTCGCATATGTCACAGCACATTACAACACGGAGGATCACTACCCAAAACCCTTAAAATAAGAAGTCACTTGATGAGACCAAAATCAAGTAAAATCAGGTTTTCTCGTGAATCTTGCTATCACAGTGTCTAGATGGATGGAGATGGATTCCTAAGGATTATCTCCACCTCTTGTACGACTTTGGCACAACAAGATCATAAGAAGGAAAAAAAGATTAAAACCAATCAAATCAAGAGCAAATAAATCAAAATGCAAAATAGACAAAGAGATCATAAAAAATTGATGTATTACCACTTGAAGAAGTAGATTTTACAATCACTCCACCTTGAAGGACAAAGAGTACACCATATACTCAAAACCCTAACACTAAAACATTAAAACACAAGAGAGGTGGGTTGGATAAGTTACTATATGTCTCCGTCCTAACCCCTTTTTTAGATGGATTAGCCAACTCCATCCATGACTTAGTTTATATTATCCACTTAGTACAATGAAAAAAGCTATTAACTCCGCACACACGGATTTTAACTCACACATGTCACTTATACACGTTTTTAAGAGTGCACAATCCTGAATCCATTAAGTCTTTTGTCTTGATCCGTCTCAATCCAATCAGCTCTACGTTGACCTAAATCACTCTCCAATGCGTCGCCCACGCGCCGCAGTTTTGATTTAAGGTGGTTTTCGGTATTTTGATCAAACTACCAAAATATGCCTCGTTGACCCAATTATCACCATTTATTGCAAGCAATTGCTATGCTCACCACGTGTAGGTACACTACTAGCTCACCACGCATCGCTAAGTTTCTCCCGTTCCGATTCCACCGAACCACGGCTCACTTGAACCGTCCAAGGCTCATGGTGCAATCTCGTCGTTCGAACTCGCCTTCAATATTTTTTATCTTTCTTGTACCATGCTTGAGCTCATCATCTCACCCGACATCCTCAATCATTCTGGGCCTCAACTCCTCCATGAGCATAACCCTGATTCTCGTCGTTAACCACAGTTGACTCCAAACGACACTGCATATCTAAAGATAAAGAAATCATTTTTGAGCACAAGTTCTTCACAATCTGATCCACATTAGCTGAGATATGCATCATACAATCTTAATGTAATGAATCAGGTCACCCCAACTTAATCTATAACTTAAATCCCAAAATCCTCAATTTCTGTCAAAAAATAATTCTTTCAAAGAACGATCTTTACAAAATCAAATAACCACTTTATAAATATTGCAATAGTTCATCACAACATTAAACATGACCTTCTCATATGGTCCTTCAATCTATTCCTTAATGAACCCGTTGGTAATATTCAAAAATATAAATAAAAAGTGGTTTTAGACAAAGAAAAAGAAATTTACAAAGAGAGTTTCAAATGGTAAAAAGAAGAATACGATAAGCTAAAAATAACCATTCGAAATAGAAATATAGTGAAGTTACTAAAAATAATATATTTTTTTACAAAAACCTTCAAAAACACGAGTCGGAAATATCAGGGGAACCTCCCGGTCCCGGACCAAGGCCTTCCGTCCCGCCCGCTCGAGTCTTTGGCGATTGGCACCCGGTCATCTCTCTCTCTCACCTAGCTCGGCCTCTGGTACCTTCCTCTAGGGTTTGGTTGAAGTAAAACCGACTCCCCGCGGCTTCCAGAACCTTCCGGAAGGGCGCGATGTGGCACGAGGCGCGGCGGTCCGAGCGGAAGGTTCACGACCTCATGGACGCCGCGCGCCGCCGGGCGCAGCGCCGCGCCGCCTACCTCGCCCGCCGCCGCGGCGACCCGCACCAGTCCCTCCAGGTCTCCGGCACGCGGTGCCGCGTCCACCGCGACGACGCGCTCTACCAGTCCACCGAGGACCAGCAGGGATTGTGCGTGCTTACTCTCTCTGTCTCTCTCTATTTGATGTGATGCTTAGTTGTTGTGGTAGCAGTATGCTGGATTTGGTCGAATTGGATGGTCATCTGATGGATTGGCGTTACACTGTAATGGACGCAGGTCATGTTTTCTGATATTGCGCAATGGGTCGATTCCTCTGACAAGTGTTAGTAGTAATAGTAGCCGGGGAGGGTTGGTGGTTCTTCAATTGTTGTTTGGGTTTGTATTGGATAGGTTTTTGTGAGTCGTCTCTCCAATTCTATTGTTTGAGCCATGTGCCGATGGACAGGTCGATTAGTTTCTTACTCGGATTTATATGTGTGGACACTTAGTTTGAGCCATGTGTTCCGGGAATTAGGTTTCTTGCATTCTTATTGTACTAAAATAAATTCTAACATTAATGTTGGAGTTTACTGGAATGTCCCTGATTGCTCTAGGAAATAAGCTAAATTTATTCTTGCCACATAGTTATAGAATCAAGTTCGTTGCTAGAAAAGCTCATTGTTCTTATATTTGGTTTTATCTATGCTATACCCACTTTGGTCTTATGACTATAATCATTTGTTCATTCAAATGAACTTAAATCTAATCAACATCAGTGCATATACTAGGAAGTGTATTGTATACGTACATCGAATAACATGTACTGTGACCCAAACATAGCATCTGCTGGTGTTGTTGGAGTGCTGGAAGTGTACATGTTTCTGACATTTATCGGATGTGTACATGACCCTAATAACTCATCTGACATGTGTTGGAGCAGTACCAAACAATTTTCAGTTTGAATTCTTTTTTCAACATGGCAATGACATGGGCTAACATTGTGTTGCTGCTTGTGCTCCAAATCTCCAATCGGTCTAGGAAAGAAAAAAAATACATTGTCACTTGAATGATGCTACTTATTGACAATACTTGTTGTGTTGCAGGATACCATGGAATGGGAAACAAGATATTTTGATTGACAGGTATTTTTATCTAAGTTGTTCAAGAATGTTAAGAACAAGAGAATTGATATCCTTCTTAATGTGCAGATTTGATGGCCGTGCATTACTTGATTTCATCCGTGACACTAGCTCTCGGCCTTTTCGAGTTCAAGAAAAGTCTGAAGAAGAGGAAGAGTTAGAGGAATTTGTTAATTTTGAACGTTACCGGGATTTGATTAAGCATCATCGTAGAGGATGTCGGTACCTTTTTGGTTTCTCTGTTCCATTGCTGTTGTTGTAGGAGTTTGCTGTCTCTTCCATTTTCTTGTACTTATGGGTTCATCCTGATGTACTTGTGTTTTTTTGCTTTATTTCGGAAAGGATCCTGCTTTACTATCTGTGTGGTCTTTTCACTTTCTAATGCTAGTTGCCCAAACAGTTATTTTACCTAGTTTTTTCACTGCAGTTTCTGATGAGACGGGTTTGCAGCATGTTGCACAAGAGTTGGAGGCAAAAGCTATTCTTCCTTTTAGCTTTGAGAAGTAGGTGACTAGGTTTACTTCCTCACTTTACTTTCTCTGTTAGCCCTTGTTACCTACATGGATATCCTAAGTGATATTTAAAAAAGTTTAAGTGGCATGCTTTTGTGCTCTACCAAATGAAAATTGCACACACCCTAAGGCACACCTGGTTACTAATTACTAATGTGTGATTGAGTTGGTGAATGTTATCCCCAAACTCCTGACTCCTGATACTATAAAATATGTGATTTTATGTTCATCAAGCAAGAAGCATTTTCTTAAATTTATTTTGTAATCATTAAATTACTTAAATCCGCAGAAATTTTCAAGCCCGTGTGTTTGATCATATTGTGGACTTTCTTAGAAAAGCTTCACTGACATTAAAGGATTATATAATGTTTTGTCCTTTCAAATTTCTGTCAGAATAAAAGATGTAGTGGTTCTTGTTCGAATATTTACTTCTCGGAAGAAAAGCCACATGAATGCACAAATATCCACCTTTTGGCTGGATATTGTTGCCTTCTATTACAATTTTGCATAGGTTTATAATCTTTGTTTATCCAAAAGGGATAGAGCTTGTCAAATAATCTAGCTTATTGCACATATCAGTCAAAAGTTCAATAAGTTGGCTTGTAAGACAAGCTGAAAAGTAGGCCCTTAGTCAGCCACATGAATGCGCGAATGAGCTTACCAATGAATATAACATATCTATTTTTTCCATTGTGCTGAAAGTTTCAGAAGTAAATCAAATTTGTCTATCAAGGTGCATTGCAATTTAAATGAACCTAACTGATGGAAGGTAGTGTTTGTTTTTTTATTATTTGACAATTAATTTCGTTGCCACTATGAAAGGATACTTAGCTTTAATTATACTTTCTTTTTATTAGGCCTGCCATTTTCTTTCAGTGGTTCCGGTTTTGCTCTTAGTTATTTTTCATTCTTGTTTCCGGCAGACCTCAATCCTCACAGGCTTCAGCTAGCAAAGGTGCATATTCACAGGTTGGATACTCATATAAAGGTGATGGAAATGAAGATTCTGAAGATCTAAACAGTGATGATGAAGATGAAGAGGAAGAAGATGAGGAGGATGACAAGGACTTCAGTAGTGATGATTGCAGTGATGAGCGAATGGAAAGTATAGCCAAGGAATTTGGCGTGAAAAGATATAACTGGCTTGTTTACATGGAAAAAAAAGCTAAAGAAGAGGAGAAGCGGCAGAAAGAAATTATTAAAGGCGATCCTTCCGTCGTTAGTACTCCAATAGCTTCAAATATACTCTCTTTATTTGCCTCTTGTAAGAACTAATGTAATGAATTATACAGAAAAAGTTGAGCCGTAGAGAAAGAAGGAAAGCTTCTCAAATTGAGAGGGAAAGAGAGCGGGATACAGCACGTTCTGTCGGAAGGGCATCTTATCGTGACCCTTATAGGTAACATTATCCATCAGCTTTCTAACGGGCAAGACAAAATAACAAAGTGATATATTGACTACAAGGTTAAAATGCTCTAACATCATATATTATAATATAATATAGGGAACAAAGGAGAAGCCCATCATATGAAGCATATTCAAGGGGCAGAAGGTATGCTCCTTGTTTGCTTGAACTTTTTTAATAAAAAAGTCTTTGCTTTTCTCACCTGCATAATTATTTCATGTTGACAGATCGAGGTCACGATCAAGATCTCGTTCACCTTCCTATTCTAGACGTCATGCCCATGGTACACATGCTGAAAGTAATTATCGGAGCAAGACGAAGCCTCCAAGGGTTGAATACATTACTGAATTTGGAGGTTCAGACGGCACCAGTGACCTGAAAGTTTCAGGGATCTCTCCACCTTCATCTCCAATTCGAGTTGACATACCTAACCGGTCGGGGAACTCGACCTTTTATACTTGCAAAAAGATACATTGGGCAATCCTTTCTCTGCTGCAGCTTACTGTCACGGTCCTTCTATCCTAAAAGCTGAATATGTCAGGATTAGAATAGGTGAAGACAAGGTCACTATGGTATTTGTATGGTGTAAAAATAATATTCAATTTGTAGGTAGACAAGCGATGGAAGAGTCTGTATATGTTGTTTACTGAGCAGGAAGAAGATAGCATACATACACCTATTGTCAGCTGTGGAGCTTCTGGTCTAAATTTATTTGCTCCTACAAACTGTTTTGCCTATAATGCTCCTTCATTCTTGCAGGTCATCAGGTGGCCAAATTCTGGAGGCACTTCACAGCGATCCTGCATCTTCTTTGTCTGTGGAACAGGAAAGGAGTGCAAAAATTTTGAAAACACCCACCAGGTTTGTTAACATGATTACAATGTTATGAAGAGCAGCTGTATGTGCAACCAAGCTGCTTGTGATTTTTATCCTGTATTTGCCTAGAAGCCTTTACAGCATTTTCGCAGTCATGATACACTGTCTTAACTTGAGCATGTATCTGGTACCAGGATATTTACCTGTATTTTCATCATTAATAGATGTGTTTGGCACTAACTTGTGATCCATTTTCTGTTGACAGTACGTCATCAGCACTAGCCAAACTAAGCAAGGGTGCTTCTGGAGGACCCAGTAAAACTCCCCAGACTGAAAAGAAAGAAACACCACAAGAACGGCTTAAAAGGATAATGAGCAAACAGCTTAACAAGCAAAGTATGTGTTTATTCCATTTTTCCATTCCTATCTGTGTTAATGAGCTTGGACAATGCTAATTATCTCTCATATGCAATTAAGCATACTAACCTTTTGTTCATCTCTACAGTTCGAAAAGACACTGCTGCCGAGATTGCAAAGAAACGAGAACAGGAACGGCAAAGACAGGAAAAACTTGCAGAAGTAGGTCGATACAGGCATCGTAGCAGAAGTCTTAGTCGTTCTCCACCTAGGTACTGGAATACATCTTTATCACTTCATTACTGATGTTTTCCTGCTTTTGTGGGTTAATTAAGGACTGTAATAGCTGCTTCCTATGATATCCTCAAGCTACGTAAGTTGTTGCATCTTTGATGATTTTGCCCAAATGATATTTTCATCATGAAGATTACTCTAATTAAAAAAATTCTGAACAAAATATGACTTTGATGATAACACCTGATATTGACTAGTCCAAGGAACATATGTCATGTGTACTAAATATCATATTTCCTGCTACAGAAGGCGACAGTATAGCAGAAGCCGTAGTAGGAGCAGGAGCCCAAGAAGATACCGTTCACGGTCCGGTTCCCATTCGCCCTCTCAATCTCCAAGGTAATTTATCGCTGATAGTTATGTTAAAGAAGATATATGACATCCATTTTACTCATTAGATAGCATCTGAAAGAGATGGCACTGCAGGTACAGAAGCAGGTTAAGACACTGAAAATATCCCAGCTCTACCGATGAAGTACCTCCTCGTAGTCTCGCTGGGTGGTGCTTTTGTTTTATTTTCCTTTGCTTTCCTATGTCCTGTTAATCTATGTACCCATCAGAGAAGTCCTGGATCCTTTTCAACCTTGTTGGTAGCGTGTATAATATTAGTGTATGCCGCGACTGTGCTGTTATCAGCAACTTAACTGCAGTTTGGACTGTAGTTTTCGTCTTCATAATTACAAAAGTGGGGCATGATGCCATGGACTACCATTTTCCAGGTTTATCAATACAAATCTTGTTGTGAATGGATACTGTTGTATCTTAGTTCAAGAGTTGGGCTAGTTCGAAGTTTTGTCCATCACATCTCTGGTCAAAGTTTAATTCTAGCTGCAAGGTTCATGACACAACTTGTTTAGTGACATGTCGTTATGGTGTGTAAGCAGCAAGATGGACGTACTTTTTCAGAAATCGAACTATACGGTCTGATTGAACACTTTTGCGGGTTGGTATGTAATACATACGTTGTGTAAAAGACTTATTTGAAGATTTAAATAACGTAAAGGTTTTTTCTTGCATGTGCAAAGAAGGGTTTTGTCGATGTTACGTTTGAAATGCAGGAATTTTGTAGAAATTTTTGTCTCAAAATTACAGACTTGTTACCGTCGATGCTGACTAAAACCATTGTTCACAGAATGTGAGGTAGAGGTTGGTCTAGAGTACTGCTTTTTTTAAATAAAAAAACTTTGCACTAGAGCACTGCCTGGCTCGGTGTGGGGTAATTTTTCTGCACGATCTTTTGTGCATGGAACTTGTTTGGATGGGTATGTAACTATGTATACGCGGCATGTGAGGGCTCAACGGCCTCCTGCCCTGGATGTCGGCTCTCATCCGTCTCCGATGAGACCCATGTCCTTGTCGCATTACACGCGTTGAGCTCATCGCATCACTCAGGGCCTCTCGTTTTTTTAACTCCCGCTTCCGTTTTGCTCCGAACATAAGAAAAAAAGTTACAAACGTGTGTTGCATTCTGCTCTTATTGTTTCTCTTATTTTTTTCTACCGTTTATATCTTTATTATTAAAGTTACTTTTTTAATCATTATTATTTATTTTTAGCTCAAATTATTAGCCGTAGTTAATACAATAACCCGCTCACTCCTCTCTCTCTCCGGCCGGGACCTCACACGCGTGTCGCCTGTGAGCGTTGTGGCGCAGCTCCACTTGTTCGCACGTGCCCTCACCGACATGCCCGCGCATATACGTCGCGGCACCGTTGCCATCGGCAGCTCCGTGTACCTACACCCCGTTGGATTACTCGTCGTTTCAGCTCAGTGCATACGAAATAATAAGTGGTACTTTGTTGAAAAAACAGAAAAGTTGGTATTTTTTTTATATATATAGATTGCTCCTATAAACTGTATACTGTATTTCCAGCACCGCTACAAATAATAATCAATTAGTATAACGTATTTGATGGAAAATGTTACATCGAATCAGGGATTAAAATCTCGTCTGATTACCTGCGGTAACCAAACTTCTCGACTGGGACCGGTTACCCAGCTTACCATCACAACGGTGTGGTTTCCGGTAAATTCTCAAGTTAGAATCCTAGGTTTGGTTAAGGTTGTGCTTCAACTGACTTATAAATAATGATTTATTTTTTTTACTATAACTGTTATTAATTTTTTTTATGTAATTAAACTTAAAAAAATAAAATTTTAAATTTAAAGCCGATTGGAGCGGAGCGATGTGGACAAAACTCTCCCCTCCCATCACTGGAACAGTGGTATTCTTTTGTCTATCGTTTATTATGATATTTAGAAATAATAAAACACATTTTGTTTAAAAATCTCAGCCAGTTTTTTCTTGAGATTTGGAGGACGCTCATTTGGGCAGGAAATTGATGGTTTATGACTGAATTTACACTATAGTTGACTTATTTTGCAATCTAATTAATAGTGGCTTATTTGTCATAATTAAATTAAAAAAAATCTAAAAATAGAAAAAAAAACATGTTATCCTATCACGTATAATGCAAACGAGTACAAAAAAAAGAACTGACAAAAAAGCTCAAAAAAATCAAAAAGCCAGAAAAGACAAAATTTAAAGATAATAAAAAATAAATCAGAAATTTAACTCATTTGGGCTTGCGCTTCTGGCTTTTAGTTTATTTTTCACTATTTATAATTTTCATCTTTTTCTAAATTTTTGGTATTTTTTTGACTTTTTTACCGGTTCTGTTTTCTATATTCCTTTGTATTATACGTGGTGGGCTAACCTGTTTTTTTATTTTTATATTTTTTTAAAAAAAATTGATTATACCAAATATGGTACCATTAGCCATAGTGTAATTTTAACTAAGTATAATACAATTTTAATTATAAATTATTAAATTTTAGTCTAATCGGATGGTTTATTGGCCAAAATGAGCGGGCTGTTAGTAACCCCCGGATTTATTTTTCGCCTCTAGAGATTTGAATCTCTACGGTGAAAGTCAGCACTTGCTGTCACCTATCATATGTGCCGCTGTCTTTTGGGTTCAGCTTTAGGTACGACATTTTTTTTTGTTAAGCACTTGTTTTCGTAAGGACACGCAACTTTACGACTCGGAGTTCGCATATTCACAGACGCTGCTTCTTTTTCGTGGAGTGGCTAATCAAACCTTTCACATCAAATCAAAGTGCAGCAGGACATTTCTGTCTTTACTCTCTTGCCTTTTTCCTGTCGTGCTTAAGATGCTTTTTCGGCTGCTGCCTCTTGAAAACCAGAAAAGGACTCGTGCAGGCACTGTAGTACTACTACTTTGGAGTTTGGACTATAAAGATTAGTTATCCCGTCATTGCTAGCTAGTACTTGGAAGTTAGAAACAGACGGGGAACAAAACCATCGGGATTAATATTTATTAGCACATGTACAATAATACAAATAGCAACTGTTTATAGTATCTTTTTATATTATCTATAGATAATACTAAAAACAACTTCTATAATGAATTATCTATAATATGTTGCCAATAAAATATATATAATATTGATATGATGACATAAAAACCATCTATAGAAGTCTATTTATAGACAACATTAGTACAGTTGTATGAAAACCGTCTATAACAGCTATTTTTTTGAGTTTCAACTATCTATGGAATTGCAGTCGACATTCTTCTCTCATCTTTCTCTTTCATCCACCTTAGAAAAATTCTCATGTGATGTCTCTTATAGACAGTTTATGTTATCTTATTGTATATGCTCTTAAGCTCGAAATGTTTCTTCTCGTCCTTAAACAAAAATGGATGCAATAACACACGTGCATGGTCAATACTGTGGAAATTAACACAAGGCATGACATGCCAAGCTCCGTAGGATTTCATGTCCTAATTTTTAATTTATCGGAGATCATGTTTACAACGCAGAAATAGCTTGCAGAGAGTTGTACAAAGAAAAAGAAATTCGCATGTGATTTGACTGATATAAATAAAGTCAATACAACATATACTACACTAATAGACTTCTTCTTAAAAATATATTTTGTTTGAAAGTTAAATACTGTATAAAACATATATACTATAGAAAATTAATTTTTAAAAATTAATATAAATAGGACATAAGAGAAACAATGGTGTCTCAGATTTGAGGAGGGCAAACACAAAATACGAGGGGAACATGCATGTAAGTGCACATATACACGCGCGATAGTACAGCAAGTGGAGTTGGAGTGTGAGACATGAGGGGCCTTCATCTCTACGTCATTCCTCTTGTTTTCTTTTCATTATCCGTTATGCTCCTTAGCTTCTTCTGTTCGGATCATGGATTTCTCCTCCTACTATATCATTCTGGAGTTGGGACCGTCGATCTCAAGAGGAGTGGTCCCAGTACGTCAGCACGTTGGAGAATCGTTAGTTCATGATCCGCTCTCCACTTGCGAAGTTCCAGATCTTCTAACTCGGTTTTAATGAAGCCAATATCCTGACATGATACTTGGGCCAATAACGAGTTCTACCGCTGGTCAGACCTTCGGGAGTGGCTAGTCGGACCGTCGAGCGGCTTGACCGCAGCGATCAGACTAGTTACCTGTATGGCCGGTGTTTTATTGTCTGTTGTATTTTTTTCAAAACAGGCTATTTGCAATATTTTCAACCAGTCAAATCAGTCTCTGATTGGCTATCAAACCGGCTTTGAAGTTTGGTAATGTGATTTTAGGAAATTATTTTTGGATGAATTGAATTTTGTTTGGTCAGTGCATTTATGTTGCATAGAGTATGTTTTAGCGAACGTGTGTCAAGTTGTGAAGAATTTATGCTCGAAAACGATTTATTTGTCTTTGAATGTGCAGAGAAGTGTTGGAATCAACTATGGTCAACGGTGATGATGGAGTCTACGTTCATGGAGGAGCCAAAGCCCAAAATGGCCAAAAATGCTGGGTGAGATGGTTAAGCTTAAGCATGGCATAAGGAAAACGAGAAATATTGAAGGAAATGTTTCAGTGATCAGTTACACAAAATGACTTGATTGGTCCAAGTGAGGTATGGTTCAATGAAATCAGAACGGACTTGCTGATACGTAGCAAGCTATTGGTGCACTTATATATGGCAAGTATGATGATTTTTTGTAATATAAGATGAAGACCAAGTCAAGTAAGGGTATTTGGTAATCTACCAAATACCTACCAAATACCAGAAACTTCATTGGATCAAAACTACGGTGCTTGAGAAAGCGGTTTAGGTCAAGGAGATGTTAAGAAGATCAAGTGGATCGAAGGCTAAGGACTTAGTGAATTCAGACTTATGTGTTTTGAAAAAACTTATATGAGTTAAGTGTGTGAGTAAAACATGTGTTGTGTAAGGTTAACAGGTTTCCTCCATATGTGATGGTGGATAGTATCCATTAGGGTTAGATGTGGGGTGGTTGCCTTATCTATTTAACGATTGAGGTGGAAGCTTGCAAACGAACTATCCAACCATCTATCATTCCAACTTTATGTTTTAGGGATAGAGTCATAGAAGAGTTAGTGTTGTGGTCTGTTTTTTTGTCCTCTAGGTATAGTAGTTGTAAAATATTTATCCTCAAGTAGCAATAAATTAATTTTGTTCATCTCTTATGATGTCTCTTTGTTTTGGTTAATTTTCTTTTATCGGTTTTGATCTCATTTATTTTCTTCTTGATCTTGTTATGTGCCAAGAACATATAAGTGATAGATATGACCTATGGAGATCATATCCTATTCATCTAGGTACCAAGATATCGAAGTTGTCCGATTTTGCTTGGTTTTGGCATACTCTTGAGGTTTCTTGATCCTAAGTTTTTTGCTTTCTAATCTTTGAGAGAAATAGCTTACTGTGATATATGGGAATACATTTAGAGCCATCTTCACCATCATCTACCCTCGAGCAAATCATATCTTGATATTTCTATTTTTGTCTGATTTGTGTGCAATCTTACTTGTCTTGGGAAAGGTAGGAACTTTGACAAGGATTCATATGATCTTTGGATGGAATGGATTCTTAAGACCCTAAATAAGGTATGTGCGAAGTTTCATCTTATTTGGTCATGAATTTTGGGAGTTGCCCCATTCTTGACCTTGGCTCAGACTAATTTTCTGTTCTACGAATAAGAGAGCGGTTAGACCACCCCAAAGCTTGTCTAACTAGTGACCTGTCAAACCACCAAGTCCTTGCCAGTCAGACCGCACTCTCTACGGTGGTCAGACCAGTGAGGTGTTGAAAATTTGCTCTCTCTTGTTTTGAGATTATTGCTTTGTTCTTGGCTTGCAATTCTGATTTTCATAGCTCTATGTGTAACATGAGAATTTTCTCGATTTCTACAAGAATTAATTTGTTTCTTATAAAATTTCTGATAAATTCCAATGTTCCAAACAAAACCTAAACAAATTGAACTCTCAGTGTGCTTGATTACTGTAGGGGCAAAATATCCCTAGGAACTATAGACTAACCAATGAGCGGCACGATGGCTACAACGCACTAAGGGTCTTCTCATATTGATTTCTGCTTCTAGAACAAAAACCAATACGAACACCTCAGTTTTTGTAAATCATTTCTATCAGCTACAACTATTCATCAGCCACTACTTTTCGTTTTTACATATTGTAATGTACTTTGTATTTTATTATATCACATTTTCATAAGTCGCATGGTGGCCCGAATGTTGTAGTGCCATTCGTTGCACCTTTTTTCTTGCATAATGCACTACTATTCATTAGTCACTACTATTTATTAGCCGCTTTTGTCAGCCACTATTATTTAACAACTATAGCCAAAAGTTATCAACAAAAGTCAATATGAACAGGCCCTAAGGTTGGGTACTGGCAAATAGGACGTGTGACATGAGATGGCAGAGAAGACTTGGCAGAGCAAGCAGTGGTGGCACCTAGGGATGGAAACAGATTGAGTATGAATCGAATAGTGTTAAATACGAATATGAATCCATATTTTTAAAATGAATACAAATACAAATATGAATTCATATTTTTAAAATGGATACAAATACGAATTTAAATATTCTCATATACGAATACGAATCAAATGTCATAACGAATATGAATTCGAATCGAATATGTACTTAATTCGGTCGAATGTGAATATCCTAAAATTTTTGTAAAAAATCTCAGTAAAATAAATTTATGTAACATGACTGCATGTCTACACGAGTTAGTAGTGTAGCACGTGAGTTGAAAATTATGTAAAGTAATTTTTCATTTTTTGCTTGTGAATATTGGTTGATCAGAATATTGCTTCATACAATAATCCTCAGGGAGGTCTTCAGAGATGGAAACAGATCGAATAGTCTTGAATACAAATACGAACATTCTCGAATATGAATATGAATACGAACATTCTTAAATACGGATACAAATATTCTCGAATATAGATATTTTTAGACACAAATTTTGCTTACTACGTTTGTGTTTTTTTGATATAAATATGAGATAAAACAAATTATCTTTGACCCGTTTCTCATCCCTAGTAGCAACAGGTTGGATCGTGAAGCTTGATGGTGGTACGAGCGAAAAGCCATATGTAAACCGCCATTAATGCCACCAACAACCTTACGAGGAAATATCTAGGATGCATGATTTTTCCAGAAATATCCAGAACGCATGATCTTTCTAAGAGTCACTGGTTACTTAAGAGCAGGCGGAGCGCATGCCCGAGGAGGGGCTAGGAAGAAATCTGCCGGAACGCACCGGCGAAGATAAAAGCACGCACAGTCCCGGCGCCAACACCCTCTCGCTCCCAGAAAGTTTGGACGGTGGCGGCCTCGGGTTGGGCGTCGGCGCAGGCAGAGTCAGAGACGAGGTGTGTCGCGGACTCCGAGGAGGCTCCGAATGTCAATGCGGCCATTATCGTGCGTGGATCCGCCCATCGGTAAGTAAAGACAACCCACAAGCAGACACCAGGCTCGGGTGAATCAAAAGCACCCTTTTGTTGCTTGCTTGCACCTTTCTTTTTTATTGACTCCATGGCTTTGGCTTGCTGCCCCCGAGCACCTGCGCGCGCCTCCCCCAAGTCCCAACGGTAACTGCCAGTTACGTTTTTTTTTTTAATTTGTGAAGTACCCGTAACAACTCATAGATGTCGATATATATGTACACTACCACACGGACGTACTTACACATACCATAATGTCTATAAAAGATTAGAAGAGTGAAGCTTGATAAAGAAATGATGAAGTCGCCAATGGTAACTGCCAATTACAAAATGGCTTCTAGACCACGGTAGGTGACGCCGCTGTTGACCCATCGTGATAGGAGAGCACGACAGATGGCTTCATATGTCTGCAGATGGCTTTTTGAAAATTTATTTTAGTATACAGTTTGTAATATTTTTTTCTAAAATTTAGAAAAGATAAAATTATAAAAAAAATTACACATGTAAGTGCACTGTGTTGGAAGGCTCTACAAAAAAAATTCATAATTTTTAAACTTATTTGCTATATTTAAAAATTCTGATAAAAATTATACCTAAATAGATTTTCCTATAAAACTTGCTACAGTACACCGCAAAGGCACCGTGCAGTACCACATGTTATGTTAGGGTCGACGCTGCGTGGTGATCATGCTGTGGAGGTGTTATTTCTGTTATTTCCACACGATAACTGTTATTTTATAAATATGAGCATAAAAAATGCCCAAATCACATGTCAAAAAGTACCCGTAACAACTCATAGACGTCTATGTATGTATACTACCATACGCACGTACTTACACATGCCATAACATCTATGAAAGACTAGAAGAGTGAAGTTTGATAAAGAAATGACGAAGTAATCAATGATAACTGCCAATTACCAAATGGACGCACGCACAACACCCGTCGATGCGTCACTGATAAAAGTATTTTTCAATCGGAAATGCTTTACACACCAAGATTTTTATTGTGCGCATGTACGAAGCCTTCTGTCACATTTCCAGAGCCAAGTAAGTTTCCAGACCGTGGTAGGTGACGCTGCTGTTGACCCATCGTGATAGGAGAGCACGACAGATGGCTTCTTAAAAATTTAATTTAGTATATAGTTTGCAATGATTTTTTCAAAATTTAGAAAGGATAAAATTATAAAAAAAATTACACAGGTAAGTGCACTATGTCGGAAGACTCCACAAAAAAATTCGTAATTTTTGGAACTCATTTACTATATTTAAATATTCTAACAAAAATTATACATAATAGATTTTCCTATAAAACTTGCTACAGTGCACTGTAAGGCACCGTGCGGTACCATATGTCATGCTAGGGTCGATATAGCATGATGGCCATGCTGTGGAGGCGTTATTTCTATCATATTTACGTGACGACTGCTATTTTTATAAATACAAATACAAAAAGTATCAATACAACCAAAAAATCTTCAATCATGAGATAGACAGATTAGTCTCTCCCAAATCAACTAAGCCGAACCCGGCCAAAAATGCTTCGGAGCTGTGGCCTGGCCTAAGCCCAAGTCACATGTCAAAGTCTCATAAATCAGGCTCAACCCCTAGCCCGAGCGATTTATGCTTAGGCCTCGTCACTCCTCTGTGTATTTCGGTAGTGCTTATGGATTAAGAAAAGTCATATAATTCAAGCGAAAAACCATGCCAACCAACTAGGTGATACCCTTACTTCATGTCTCAAAAAGAAGAGAGCGAATACTTAGTGTGCGTACTCCAAACATAGATACTGAAGATGAGATAACAGAAACAATATTGTTAGTTTTATTTTCATATCGTCTATGCTGTAACAAGAGTATACATACACTATATTTTTCAGCCAAAGAAAGTAGGAGAAATATGTAGGAATTATTCATCTTCCAACAAATTTCCATTGAAATACCTATGTTCCTGTTGGGCCTTACTGATTTCATTCGTTGGAAAGATGGGATTGAGCTAAACAAACAATGAAGGCTCTGGTTGGGACACATAGAATTTTTTCCTAAATCCTACCGAAAATTAAACTGTTTTATGTGAAATTCATAGAAATTGATGATAGCCAACATATCGGTCCTCTTCTTTCAACTTTTAAAAACTATTTTTTTAGCTTTTTTTATAGTAATTAGCTTTCAAATTAAATACCTTTTAAGGGGATTTATAAATTAATTATAGTACACACTATGATAACTTCATTTATATCGACCAAAATTACACGTGAGTTTCTGTTACTTTATACTCTCTCTCATGAACAACTCAAAAGTTATAAGCCGCAGCCAAAAGCCATAAGTTAAAGCCTCCCCGATTGTGCCCTGTTACAAAAATTCATGGAAAACGTGTGCACTGTTGACTGTATTTTACAGATTTTAGAAAAGGAAAAACACATCAGCATCCCGAGTGGGTCCAAGCTAAACGGCCAAACCCCTCCCCGACCCCACCGGGCTGGACCCACAACCAAATCTCCCTATAACACCCAAACAGCCACCGCCTTCTGCGTCCAAAGCACAAAAAAAAATTGCTCTCTCGGCACCGAATTCGCCGGCGAAAGGGAATCTCGAGAGACCCAATGGTTGACGTCGACCGCCGTCCGGCGCTCCCGCACGGCCTCCCGCGCCCTCCGTCCCACGCCGCAGGCCTCCGCCGTCTCTCCACCCGCGCGTCTGCCCCCACCACCCCGCGCACCCCGGCTACTCCGTCTCCCTCCGCCGCGGCGGGCCCCGCCCCATCCCCCTCTGCCGTCCTGGCTCACCTTGCTGCCGCCGGCGTCTCCGTCCTTCCGGGCCTCTCCGCCTGCGAGCTCTCCGTCGCCGAGGGCGCGCTCGGCGGCCTTCAGCTCCCTCCCGACCTCCGCGAGCTCCTCGCCCTCGGCGTGCCCTCAGGCGATGGCTTCCCGGACTACCGCTCCCCCGCTGGCCTCCGACTCCTCCGCTTCGCTGCACAAGAAGTTCCAGCCGCCGTCGCCGCAACGCTGCCCCTCCTCCCCCGACGCCGGGGCGGAAGGGCACCGCTGCCACCGCCTCTCGTTCCGGTGTACGGCCGGCATTACGTGCCGGCAACGCCATACCTCTCCGGAAACCCGGTGTTCCACGTCTCCGACTCCGGCGTCACATTCGCCGGAGCCAACATGGCCGACTTCCTCCTCCGCGCCTTCACCGCCGAGCCGCCCCCCGGAGCGCCACTCCGCCGCCAGCTCTCCGCGCCAGTCCCCCCGCCGGCGCCGTCCCCCGCGCCTTCGTCCACCGCCCGCCGGAGCCTGGACTCCGTGACCGGGAGGGCCCCGCGCTGGATCGAGTTCTGGACCGACGCCGCCGCCGCAGGCGACCGTTTCTTGGAAGTCAGTACAGGCACCAACACCACCGCCACCACCACGGCGTCGCACGTGCCTTGTTGGCTGCGTTCTTATCTGGAGCGGGCAGGCTCCGTGCTGAGGCGCGGCGGGTGGGGCGACGGCGAGGTGGAGGAGATGACAGGAGTGGGCCGCAGCGGCGGCGGTGACTGTGAAGGCGGTGAGGTGATGGCAATGGCATTAAAGGTGGACTGGTGCTGCGGGGAGCTGAGGAGGGGAGGGTGGGGCGCGGAGGAGGTGGTGGAGGCCCTCGGGGCGCTGCTGGTGCCGAGGAGGGCGCGGCGGCCGGCGGTGGCGCTGCCGGCGGACGTGGCGGCGCGGGTGGGGAGGCTCGCCGAGGCCGTCTCGCGGGCGGTCGAGTCGGGCGGCGATCCGAAACCCGTCAAGCGATTTTGAAAACCGAAACATTTTCCTTTTGCCCCCTTCAGTTTAGCCAGTAGTAGATCTCTGTGGCTCTCTGTAACTGGGTATGTGCGTGTACTTGTTGCGTTCCTCGTTTTCCATGTGTTAATACAGCTGCGTGTGAAATAAATCTGGACAGCACAAACGTACTGGCTGCGTTCCTCGTTACAAAACCGGCCTGCACTCACCGGCGACTTTCATATAAGATGGTTTCTTTCTTCCAAGAAATGGTTACCAGTGCGTAGTGAATGGTACAGGCTGCTTTCTTTTCGGTTATAATTTATAATTTTTAAATTTTATCTGTTCAAGAGAGAGTACAGAGAGAGATAGTTGCGTATGATTTTGATGGATATAGCTGAAATTGGTATAGTATTTACTACAATCGACTAGTAGACACTGTTTTAAAAAATTATTTCGTTTAAAAGCTAGTTACTGTAGTATAAGCTAGAAGCCAAAAAAAGAGTTCATTCTCTTATTTGCAACACATAAATATTATAAAGAAACAATATTGCTGCTATAAAAAACATTGTAAAATTCTCGCATTCCAAATGCATCCCAAGTTATTTCCAAGTTATCAAAATCTGAAGTTGTTCGGTGGGAAATTTGCTACGGGCCTGTTCTTTTTAGTTTTTGACTTTTGGCTTCTGTTACAGTACTTAACTTTTAAACGGAGTGTTTTTTTAAAACAGGATCTACAAGTTAATTATAGTACATGTTAAAAGTCTAATATCTGTACCATCAAAAATCGCAAGCGAGTATATCTTTTTCCACAATCTCTATCGCAAACAACCAAAAAATTATCAATCGCAATCAAAAACCATCAACCACAGCAAAAAAAAAAAAAAAACAGGCCCTACTTCTTGTTTCTCGTTAAAGCGAAGGCAGAAGCTCTGCCTTTCGTTATAGAAGGGTAAGTAGGTTTAAAGTACAACTTGTACTAGCACCGTTCCGACCAAAGGTAATTGCCGCCGGATACAAGTACGGCAATGCACCCTGAGGCAATTACTTGCTAAGAACGGAACGTGCGCCTATCCCGTTCTTTCCAGATGTTCCAACAGAAGTAGACGAAGATGGCATGAGGCGGCTTCAAAAAATACAAATAAAAACTATTGGTCATAGCCTAAAAGAACAAGGGCCAAACATCGCTGTGCGGTTCTGCTGTGTCTTCACCCCTATCTTCTGATGGACCTGATGCTCCGGATTGGCAACCACGCACAGAGCCATTGTCGTCATACCGTTTGATGTTACTGACTTACTGTGGCATCCAGATAAGTTTCAGACATTCCTTCCCAATCAGACAGATGCGAGAGAAAGGCACGGTCGTTTCCTTAAAAAAAAAAGGGTTCTCAAAAGACTCTCTCACTTCGAGTGAAGCACGAGTCGCTCTCCTATCTTGGGTTCCTGGCCACAGTCAGTTTTGAGTCATGGCGACATTTGTTTTTTGGCAACAGAGGATTTTCCATGTCCGAGCAACGAGGAAGTTTTAACATCGCTGAAACTCTAAGCTCAGCTCACGGCACGCACTAAAATGGACAGTCATCGATCGCCCGACAAATACATTACTGAACTTTGCACCTGGCCGCTTTCCAAGCCTCGTGGACTGTGGCGTCGGGGCGACAACGCTGCAACACCGCAATAGTGCAGTGAGCAGCGTCTCTACCACTCCAATGCATCTGGCAAGCAAAACAAAGGCATCTCCTACCACAGTTGTTGCGATTTCAGTTGGCAGCGTACATGGGCTGTTGCAACGTAGTTCCCTTTGGTCTTTTCAGTCTTCTGACAAAAAATATTCGTGGCCGTCCCCTTGTCCTGAACGAAATATGTATTCAGGTTTCTGCATGTGCTATTTCACCCCTAATTAATTTTCAGTCTTGGGCCTTTAGACATGGCTGTCCTGCTGTCTCATAACAGCAGGCACTGTATATAGTTCGAATTAATACGATGCTAAAAACACCTCATATAGGAGATCTCATCGAATCCAATGTCTCAAAGTACACATGGAAGACCCAAAACGACAAACAGATGCTATACCTTGTATGCAGCCAGCAGGAGCTTCCATGTCTCACTGTCACCCTACAGGAGCTTTGTTTAACTGATGATGTACTCTTCTCGGTTTTCCAACAGAAATGAAATACATATTTTCCTCCCCTCAGAGAAACACTTTGTGCATGCTAGTTTACAATAATTTTCCATGTTGTGTGCTTGTAAAACCAGCATGGTCCATTCTTAGACCCATCTGTCTGGTTGTGACGTAAGGCACTGTAGAACAACCCAATCTACAAGCATCTAAAACATCTAACATGGTCTTGAAATCTCTCAATTTCAAAATGCAGAGCTAAGATCCAGAATAAAAGACGAAAATGGCAGCTAGCCCAAGCGGTGGCATACCATACAGTCGTCAATGTCGCATTGCCACCGAGCAGGAGAAGCATCTCCATTTAGGCTTGTCTTCTGCCACTACAAGAGCTTTCTATACCATGTCACATCACCAAACTATACATAATGCAGGAGGCAGTGAGCAAAAATTCACCATTTGGACTCCCTGCAACAATTCTTAGGAGTAGGAGGGGATTACATTTTTACAGAAAATTCTTTTGATTAACTAATAATTATTCAGCAGTTCCATGTTAACCATGTGACAAACCTTCAAATAAGGGAATTTTTACAATATCTTCTAGTAGTAGTAAGGGGATGGTATAGAAATTAAATCTAATCATTGATTTGTTGAAGGCATAATAGACTTTTCTCTGTAATTTTTTATGAGGGTATTATTAACTTTTCACTGAATCTATTACTAGTCTGCCCATGCGTGTTCATTCCCAGTTGGGCAATTACAATTTTACTCCTTGCGGGATTTGTACTGGCAGTACATCAGGGGAAGTATAACTTAATCCTAACTAATTTGATCTATTAAATAAAAAACATTATGTGGCACATAATCGATTTGAAGGTACCATAAAAGAGCTCTCAAATAATGTTAGCTCGTCCTAGCCTGACAGTTCTTTTTCTCTTCTTTTGCGACATCTGTGATTGGGCATGTACGATACTATGCAATTTGGTAAGGTTAGACTGAGCAAGCCATTAGTTTATCAACCCAGATCAACAGAATGAGATTTCAGGCAATTTTTAAGCATGGCACAGTATAGACAGAAGTCACAGAATGCACCTCAAACGTGAAGCTTACTGCCTTTTGTCGATTGTTGTTCCCAAACAATGACCTGCCCTTGAGTGGCTTTCCAAGTCTGATAAGAAAATCCTTTCATTGATTTGTTAAGCTATGAAGTAGCTGTAGAAGCATCCCTTCGCCAGAAGCATACCCTCATGCAGAAATACATCTTGATTCAACAGAAGTTAGATGCTTCTATTCTCCCGAATCACCTGCGTGATATTCTTAAGAACTTGTAACCCAAGCACATGATATGACATGCTTTCAAACAATAAGACAAGAGAAAAAAATGTAACGTATTGTCCAACTATCTATCAACATCTGAGTGTATGAAAACCATTAGTTTTGTCGTGTTCAGTGCCAGAAGGGAACCAGGACTATTAAAAAGTATAAAGATAGCTAGACAATGTCATCAACCTTAGCTCATAAGGGGATAAACATCCGTTAGAAAGAGATTGGATGATGACGACTTGAGGTAGAACAATACTAGGAGGAGGGCACCGGTTTGGGGGAAGGAATAGATCTAGAGTAGCTGGTCTAAGGGAAATAACAGAGTTAGGAATCGGAGACTTGGGAGTACTTCTTCATTATTCATTGCTTGATAATAATAGATACATACTGTCTATTTTATAGGGATAACTCAACTTGACTTTTAAGAAATAATATTTATCCCTAAGAAAATCTATCTTTAATAGATTGAATATATCTATAAAATAGTAAACTTATATAATAAGAAAACTAATTATTCTTATATTTGTGCTAACCAATAGGTAAGACGACCTGTGCACCTTTTCTAAAGGTGGAAATATCTAATGAGCCTCTTGCCATTATTTATTCTAATATTTCTGGTGAGATGTCTACTCACACTAGAGGTCAAAATATTTATTTTATCATATTTATTGATGATTATTTTAGATTTAGTTATATGTATCTTCTTAAACATAAATCGGAAGGATTTGATGTGTTCAAGACATTTAAAACTGAAGTGAAAAATCAATTGGATAGAAAGATCAAAGTTTTGAGAATTGATCGTAGAAGAGAATACACTTTAGGAATATTACATGATTTTTGTAAAAGAGCATAGAATTATTCATCATTGTACTATACCTTACATTTCGTAATAAAATGGTGTTGTTGAGCGGAGGAACAGAATACTTATGTATATGATTAGGTCTATGATGACTTATTCATATCTTCCTATATCTTTTTAGGGTGAAGTTTTATATACTACTATTTATTTATTAAACCATTCTCCATTTAAAGCTGCAACAGTCACTCCTTATGAGTTGTGGACTAAAGAAAACCCTCATTTCGCTACTTAGTTGTTTGGGATTGTAATGCACAAATTAGAATGCCAAATCAAAAGCGTACAAAATTGCAGCCTAAAAGCATGTCAAAATTTTTTATTGGTTATTCTTTGTAATCAAAAGGGTACAGGTTTTATGATCCAGAAAAGGATAACTGGTGAAAAGTAGGGATGCAATATTTTTAGATCAAAACACATCTCACCATGCTAAGTGGGCGAGGGTGGAATTATTGGCAACTCCATCGAAAATATAGATGGATACATCTGGTATTAATTCTCACGCTGAGGGTGGAATTATTGGCAACTCCTAACAGTAACACGCTTAGGGGAAGTGGGAGGAATTTAACTACACTCCAATATCTAGATAATTATTATTTGTTTTTAAGGGAAGTTCACTCTAAAATTTCAAACTTAGAGGAAGAACCAACGACTTATAAAGAAGCAATAAGTTACTCACAATCAAAACTATGTGTGGAAACAATGCGGGAAGAATTAAACTTGATAAAAAAGAATAAAGTTTGAGAACTTTGGCAGGAGGTGCTATTTTTTTGGTGCAGTAGGAAAAAGGATTTAGTTGCTATTTCCTCTATGGAAGCTGAATACATTTCTTCATCTGAAGCGGCAAAGGAAGGTATATAGCTAAGGGAATTTTTTGCATCACGTAAAGTCATGGAGGGTGAATCATAATCTGTCACCATTTTTTGTGATAATTATACAACGATCAAAGTCTTGAAAGATCCTAAATTTTATATTAAAAGTAAACACATAGAAGGAAGATCCATTGACTAAGCTAGTTAGTGTCTGTTTAACACAATGTGGAATTATTCATATTATTGATGTATATGATAAGCAATAATTTGATATGAAATTTAACTTGATGAATTAATACTCGATGTACCGAGGACAGCTGTGCTGGAATATAGTAGACATATTTATTGAGTTCAAGTCTACTGAAATTTAACATGTATGCATATATTTAACCCGAGTACAACACAGGCCAGAATAGCTAGGTTTGTTTTGCAGGATCGATTCTGCAGACTGTTGACCCATATGATCAGATTGAAATTGATCTCGTAAATAATCTGATCATAGCGCATGAATCATACATGTGTGCTAGAGACTACTATATTTTAAACTCATAAAACTGACATGGCTGATTGTAGATGGTGACGTGGTTTAGAAGTCTCATGGTATACTAGAAACATGGGGGTCATTTTGTAACATCTGAAAGTGCAGTCTATAAATAGGTTCTTACCCTCTAGCATCATATGCAGTTGTGAGCGGCGCCACCAAAAAGTCAGAGGAATAGTGGTAGACTGAATAGCATCCACAAAATCAATCTAGAGTTTAGAGAAAACCTAACAGCACGTGCTGCGGGTCGTCGCTCATCGATGTGGCTACCAACTCGCTCGCTGTCGTCGATGTCTTCCTCTTCACTCGCCACAGCTGTTAGGGGTGTAATCAGATCGGATTTGGACAGATATTGTTCATACTATATCCTAACCCATATTTTTTCTCTGGATTAGGAGTCAAATATGGTAGGACCGGATACAAATACGAATTCAGATTATTTGGAGTTTCAAATATGGTATCATTGGGACAGATACATGACAGTTTTGGATCAAAAACGGATAATATAGACGAATAGTGTGTGTATACTGTCAGACCTAGATTTTGCAATCCAGAATCCTTTATGATTCCATCACACTATTCCTTGAATCAGTAAATAGTGCTCACATATACTGTACTGAATATCAAAATACATATCATGCGAAAGCATAAATATAATAGTAGACTTACTCATGGACCGATTAGGCTAAAATCAATAAAAAGCAGCAGTTGAAGTGGAAACTTTACACAGATGGGTCTCTCAGGGCATTCCCACAAGCAGGCAACTAGGGTTTGTAACCTAGTTTTTGGTCCCATCGTCTTGAACTCTTGTTGACACCCTTGGACGACCACGGGGCTTGTATTTCTCCTTCTGACTTACTGAATGATTGTAATTAAGTAACAGTGAGTACGGATGTGCTAAGTTAACCATCACATAGAATACAGTAATAATAGATGAAGTGCTAAACAAAGAAAGGCTTAAGGTTCTTTTATTTACGAAGTGCCACCATCTTGAAATACAGATATAGGAAATACTTGAGACTTAGCATTTTTAACAGAAACAGAGTTTTCTCAAGTGTATGAAAGATTGTAATAATAGTAGTATAGATTTCATCCACCGTTACATGTTACATGCACCATATGTTAGTTTCCAGTATCATATCCACTTATTATCATCACTGGGACCGACCACCTAGGGCAACACAAAGACCAATTTTTATTTCACCCACAAAGTTTTTAAAATAGAACTATATCAATGTAAAGTTCCCAACGTCCACCCATGACCATGGTTACAGCTATTCGAATAGTTTATACTCTGCAGAGGTTATACATCTTTTACCACAAGATATGATTATCACATAATATCAGCTATTACATGCTTCCATAGACGTGTGACTGAGTAATCATAACAAGGCTATTACAATACATCATTCTAGTGTGGTTACGCCCACTAAGGTCTTTATTCTGTAGGATATGACCATCCCCCGAGAAGTTTCCCTCTTGAGCCGTCACGGTAGAGACGGGGATGAGACCATCATTCTCTTTGCACATGTGCACACCTTCACGTAACCACACTAGAAGTACGCAAATTAGTTAGCTATACTTACAATTTGCCAACTTATTGTTGTACTGTTTTACACTGGAAGGTCATCACAAGATTCAGTCCTTATAGTTTTCTGAATAGTTCTACCACACTCCACACTCTCGTGCATCCACTGTACCACACTCCAAACCATCCGCCCAGATAGTTAAGCAATTTGAGATTTTCGGGAGTATAAAATATCCATGTTATGACATACTAGCCACTCTCCATCAATGACCACCCAAATTAGGTTTTCATTGTTGAAATAATGTTGGGGCAATTTAATGCCTCCGAATATCTAAGCAAGATTAAGCATGTCACTTAGATATAGACTTATTACTAGTATGATAACCATTAATTCTAGGGTGACAAGAGTTCATGTTCAAATCCAAGGGATGGGATATAATTAAGCAATTATCTATAAGAGAATTAACTATGGATTAATGCAAACATAATTTGCATAATAACATAAGGCATGCAATTTGATATTTTCAAATAAAATAGCTTGCATTCAAAAGGTAAGTGCAATATGATCAAAGTGATGACTTGCCTTTCTCAATTTACCAAAATCTTAATCTAACTCAAAGTCTTCTCCATCGATGGTCTGGTACTCTTGGTCTTTATCTTTATCAGGATCTTGGCCTCGCTCGATCCTTTACTTCCTTGAGACTTCGAATTCTAATTACGCAATAAATAACTAAATCTAAATAAATTTAAAATAACTCAAAAATCCAAATGAACTCAATTAAGTTTTATTATGCTTACACGGGTGATTTAAGACAAAGTCTATTAGGCGTGGGTTATTTTCGGAGTCAAATGAGGTTTGAGCGAAGTGAGGAATGACAAAAAGGGGAAATTTGCTAAGATGGATATCAAAGAAGGTTCATGATAAGAGGAACATTCACAGGACTATTTTGCTTCGAACTTGAAGATGGCTCGGCATAGCCGATGATGGAATACTATAACTCAATCTTTTCATTAATAACTCTTATATTATTTTTATATTTATTAAAGAAGTTCCATGAGTCAGGCTAGACCTACAGACAGTTATATAAGTTTAGTTTCTTAAATTAATCTTTAGAGTCTGTAGTTCACGCAACTTAAGCTGTGGTATTTTCTAGGGTTCTATTTGCGAATTATTCGAATTACTCACCGAATGATTCATTCAATAATTTATTGAAGCATGGGATTATTATTTTTTATCACTACTATTTAACAGTTACCTTTAATTAGATTACTTTTAATGACTGACGACTCAAGGGTCACTATATTTTAATTGACACATGAAATTATATATCTTTTAACATGATCTTTCTACTAAAAGATGCCCTTTTGGATAAAGGTCGTTGTCATTTTATGTATCTTCTGTTGTTATTCAGTACCGTTTAATTCTAAAGAAAAAAGAATACATATATTTATGTGGGGCATGACATGTTATATGCAATTATATTTCAATATTATTATTAACTAGATCTACCACTAGGAATTAATTATCGGTGGCATACTATTAATAGGAATTACATTTTAACAGGGCCCATGACTATTGTGTAAGTTTTTGTACAAACACTAGTTGGATTTTTAAATAATCTCTTAATTATACCTAACGTATCCTCCAAGAAAGACCGTTAGTTAATGTGGAGACTTTAACTTAAATCCTAGCACATGTTAATTAATTTCTTTAGTCTAATTAGCCATTATTCACCCTAGGTGACCTTGGTTATTATTTACAGCTTCAAAAACTATATTGTAACATTCTTTTCTTTTAAGCATGTATCATAATTTAAAGGTAGTGACATATCGGCTATTTGCCTTATCCCTAACTGAATTGTCATCTCTAAATAGGATTCTTATGATAATTGGACATTCATACCATTCTACAAATCAGTGGTGTCTTTTATTAGTACCTGAGTTTAAAATACCTTTTAATGGCATACTATTTATATTTGGGTCTTATTTAATTATATGCAGGACGACCTCTAATTTAAACATTGCATTTACAGTTTCAATATTAGTGGCTTAATACTCAAGTCGTGTAATCAATATTCAAAAAAGGATTATCATAAATTTCTAAGGCATAGAAATAATAATTATGGTTTAAACCTTATATTAGTCAATTATATAATCTTTACTAATATGTAAGGACTTATGATTTATTCTTTAGGCAATTTTTAATTTATCAACTCCTCATTTTATGGAAAACTGGCATAGTATAATTTTCCCATCTCTAGTTTCTACTAATTCCATTAATCACTAATTTATTTAACAAGTCTCATTACCATATAGCAAGAAGGGCCCCACCTATCATTAGGCCATACACAAAAGGGGGTGTTCGGCTAGCATAGACATGGGGGAAACATGGTCGAAATAGGGGATAGGGGCGGCATTGGCCAGGTGATTGCATCGCCGGCGATGGGGGTCTGGAGGTGGGGGTAATGACCACCAAAACAGGGTCCTAGAGCGGTGTGGAGGCCAGGGGAAGTGATAGCTCGACCGAGGTGGTCCCATTAGTAGCCGACTGCAGTAGGAAGAGGCCGAGCACGGGAGGCCACATGGGTGACGGTGGCCAGAGTGAGGAGAGAGTGAGATGAAGCAAGCACGAGCAAGAAGGGACCACCGGGAATGTACCAGGTAGTCGGCGCGGCCGGAGGGTGATCGAGTCGGGCCGGCGGCGGAGGCCATAGGCAGCGCAGGTGAGGCTACGGTGGTGGGGGCCTTGGGTGGTTGGGAGCCTAGGCCAATAATTGAGGAGGCTCCTGGGCGCCGAGAAGAAGCTTCTTGAGAGGGGGAATCGAGGAGAGGGGTGTCGGAGAGGAGGTGGCACTGGTGAAGGCATGTTTCGGCTGGAACGGAGAGGAAGAGGTGTTCCGGTGAGCTCCAATCGAGGAAATCAAATTTCTCAAGGGAATAGGCTCCTAGGGAGGTGGGACACGATGTGACGTAGTTGGCTTGCAAGGGAAATTATCGGGATGGCCGAGACCTTAAGGTGGCACGGCGGTCGCTGCTAGCTCGAGCAGGAAGAAGAAGGAAAGGAAGGGGGTAGTGTGGTGAGGAGCAATGCAGACTCGATGGAGCTTTTTATAGATCGGAAGAATTACTGTGTTGTGTTGTAGGCGGTGACCATGCGACAAGGGGTGACATGGGTTCTAGTGTGGTGCTTGACGTCAAGGCGATGTGGTTGCGGGCGCCAGGACGACTGAGGGCAGGGCATGTTAAGGTGACGCGAGCCACACAATGCGCGTGGGCGTAAGGCGTGGGTGATTGTTCGGTGCGGCATGGCACTGTAGTCTGGGCGACATGCGCGTGGTGGTCGAGACTGGGGAAGGTGCTACCATGGCTGTGTGCCGTAGTCCAGGTGACGAGGCTACTAGGTCAGGGGTGTGGGGTTGTAGGGCATGGGCTTCACAGGGCTGATGGAAGTAGGGCATGATAAGGTGACCTACAGCTAACGCAAGGACAACGCGACGAGTGGGCAATCGTGGCGCCAATGTGCCGGCCAAACCAAAGCAAGGGATGGAAGAGGAAAAAGAAACGTATGAGGGGGATAGAGACTAGTTGGTGGGCCTGAGGGGAAGGAAAATGGATTAGGAGTTTAAGTTGGAAGGCTAAATGAGTGAGCTCGAATGGGAAATTTATGGTTTAAATTTTTAGAAATCAACTTGAATTTAAATTTAAATTTCCTCATGTTGATATTTTGGAGAGTTCAACATTTTTAATTTTTTGTTTCAAGGTAAGTTTCTAAGTTCAAATATTTTCTCCTCTTGGACCTTTAAATCGGGTTTAAACTTAATGAATTAAGTTTTTAGATTTTAAATTCTCATTTCATTGTTTTAAATTACCCCACCCTTTTATTATTATGGTTACCATCTGCATTTGGATATTATTTCCTGTGATTAGTTTGCATTGCATGAAATTCAAAAAATCTCAATTAATATAACAGAAGAAATTCGAATGCCAACCAATGCAAGAAAAAGTTTTAGAAATTTCACATTTTCGAACATACGAATTTTGGGATGTTACATATACATAAAGGAATATACATTGAACTATGCCACTATCACTTCAAGTCTTCAACTAATAATAAATTCATCTAGATTACTTAAGTACGATAGCCAACACAAAACAAGTTCAACATAAGCGATAAAATTCATACATAAGTTGGAAAATCGATAAATTCATAAATTAGTTCAAAAACCGATAAATTCATACGCAAATTCAACATAAGCGGGGAGGATTGTTGGCGAGTGGCTAGAGTAGCTAGACTCTAAAGTTAGGTTAGAACTTGGGTAAAATCTAGGTTGGTTAGTGTCAATGATAGTTGATGGCCTAAACTGGTTGAAGAACTAACTTGCTTGTTGGATAGTATCTGGTTTACCATTTACGGTCAGATTTTAGCTATTCTATTTTTGTTACTATATCCAGCAACAACTATCCGGTACGGACTGGATTTGGTACTAGATGCTAAATTACCTTCTCGTATTTGGTATCGGATCGGTCGGGATTAACCCATACCCTTTGCACCCCTAACCGCTGTCCTCCTCGTCCTCCCCATCGCCGCTGCGCCATCCTTGCCTCTTCATCCCTAGGGAAGGGGCCATTGCCTGGCACATGGTGGACGAGGCGACATAGGTGGAAGCAGTCGGTGCCCTCGCCAGTGCTGTGTGACATGTGCGAGGCAGCGGTCACGGTGTTGGAGTTGTGGTATGATGCTAGGCAAGGTGCTCAACAGCGACATCGACGGTGGCAAGGTACTGTGCAGCCTTGTTCTTAGGGGCCTCGAAGATGAGGGCCTCTGGGTGGCGTCCTAGAGAAGGATGAGATGCTCAGCGGTGTTGAAGGCAGAGGCGGGTTGGCCATAGATAGAGCAAGGGAGAGAAAAAAAGAGGAGGAATAGGAAGAAAACAGAGGTAGGCAAAATTGGTAGTATTTATTCTTTAAAAAGATAAATAATCAATTGGCACGTAAACTAATACAAGTCCGTTGCATTGAATAAGATGGCAAATCCTCGAAGCTCGTATAAGGGCATGTACAGTGGTACAAACAGCTGCTATCTATAGTATCATTCCAAGTCATCTGTAAACAATACTAAAGACACCTTATATAATGAGTTGTCTATAAGTTGTTTATAATAGGTTGTCTGTGAAATATAGACAACATTGATACAATGTCATGTATGCTATCTATAGTAGATTATTTTCTCATGTTTTGACCGTTTATAGAATTACAGTCGATCTCATTCTCTCTTCTCTTTCCTTTTTATCTATGTCAATGAAATTTCTGTATGATACCTCTCATAGATAATTTATGTCAATCTATTTTACATACCCATGACTTTGGTGGCAAATAAGTTTAGACTCGGAAGGACTCTTTCTCCTTTTCCCTTCCCTTCCCCTCCTTGGCTCTCCCACCCCACCACCACCTCCCCTCCTCTCGTTCCAAGCCGTCGTCGCCACTGCGGCCGAGAACCACCTCTGTTGGTACCGCTGCCTCCCCTCCCCTACCCCCGCACTAAAACCTCTTGCCCTAAAACCTTACCCTCTGCTCCTCCGAGTCCAATCCCTAAAACCTCTTGTCTATAATGGGTTGTTTGTAAAATATAGATAACATTGATACAATGTTACAGATGCTGTCTTTAGCAGGCTATTTTCTCATATTTCGACTGTCTATAGAATTACAATCGATCTTTTTCTCTTTTACCTACTTTAATAAAATTTTTATATAACATCTTTTATAGACAATTTATATCATCCAATTTTACATTCCCAACTTCGGGGGCAAAAAACTTTGTACTCGGAAGGACTCTTTCTCCATCCTCTTCCCATCCCCTCCCCGGCTTTGGATAAGTTTAGACTCGGAAGGACTCTTTCTCCTTCCCCTTCCCTTCCCCTCCCCGGCTCTCCCACCCCACCACCACCTCCCCTCCTCCCGTTCCACGCCGTCGTCGCCACCGCGGCCGGGAACCACCTCCGCTGGTGCCGCCGCCTCCCCTCCCCTTCCCCTGCACTAAAACCTCTTGCCCTAAAACCCTACCCCTGCTTCTCCGAGTCCAATCCCTTCACCGCCGCAAGCTCGCCCCACTCACCGGTCTCTCCGAGCACATCCTCGCCAGCGACCACCTGTGCCGTCCGTCTCAGCCCCACGGCGATGCTGGTGGCGGGCCTGGCGGCGGAGGAGCCTTCAGCGATAAGGAAGCTGGGGCGGCTCTTTAAACTCACCGAAGTGCACCTCTGGTAAGCCCTCCTCGCCGTTCGGCTTGCTATTTGTTTTAGGGTTCTTGGCTGAGCAATTTTTTCCTTAAACAATTCGCTCGATGCAGGGATGATTCGTGTGGCGCTGGCACCAACGTGAGTCACAAACATTGGTGCTCCGCTGAGACTGGTTTCTTGGTATAATTTCCGTTTGTCTTGTTCTTTTAAATTAGAGAGATTTAGCACGCTTTAAGCTTTGTGAGTTGGAGCCTTGCTTGTCGTCAGTTCGTCTAATATTTGATTGACATTGTCAAGCTATTAATTTGTTGGAACAAAGGAAGAAAAGTTTTGCTCACTTTGTATTCATCTGTGGAGAACTTTGGATGTTTAGCACATAATTTGAACCTCGCCAAGTGGGCAATCTGTATTAAGAGGAGGAGCAGGGCAGCTGATTAATTTTGACTCTAATTAACACAATAAACTTGTTTTGCATTGTGATTTGTTGCATGCCATTGAAAATAGTGGCCCCAATTTTTCTTGGCATGCAAAATCTTATTGGTGGCATTTGCTTGAAACATAGTTTTTGTTGTGACAAATTTTCCCAGGAATTACCAGCATGTCAAATAGCATATATCACACATTTATGTTTAGGATAGGACCAATAAGCCTAATATTAGATCTCGTTTTTATAGAGGTAATAAATCTGAACATTGAAAAGGATTCAGCTTGGTCAGAAAAGAAACATACATAACAAATTTCAAGTCTCTGATCTACAAGCACCATTTGCTTACATGTAGATTGTTGTACATCACTTGGTACTTTGTCAGAACATATTACCTTTTAGCTGCATGGATTATTGAGCCATTGTTGGGGAAATTTTGTTTGCAAATTATGGATTTAGTGGTGATGTAATCATGAAATCCACTTCGCTTGTGTTTTCATTTCAGATAATAGAAATTTATGGTTGATCCTGGTTTGCTTACACTTTGACTTGCCTAGGAAGACTAATCAGTGAACTAGATCAGTACTAGACCATGCAAGATCATTTATTCAATTGCTTTTAAAAAAATGAGACAGTGATTTCATGTTACAGTAGATGTTTGGTTGAAATGTACTTCTGTTTTTCTCATCATGTGTCTCTTCTTTATTCTTCTGAAGAATTTGCGTTTTTTGGTTAGATGGAACAAGTAAACAATTTAACTTCTCTGCAAATTATGTCGAGTTCATTTTATTTTTTATTTCATGGTTTTCCCTTTCCAAATTACTTTAATGCATATGGTGTAGAAGCAATTTGAGAACCTTAAAACTTTGTAGGACTCTCAAACAGATAAAATCCGCAACAAACCAGCCATCCAGACGGATGAAGGTAAGATTTATTTTCCTTGTAATCCCATATTGTTTTTCAATTCCCTGCTTGCAGCATCTGCTGATTAACATGCACAGTGCCCACACACAACACAGATTTTTTTTTTAAAAAAATCATTATGGATTGTTATTCTTCTTTTGCTGTAAGTGTCCAGCAATTTCTTATGATATACTTTCTGATGTTTCTGTGGTTTACTAGGCCATTCATTTGTTGAAGATTTGGAATTGGCTAACCTCATGGGTTCTTTGGGGCTTCCTGTTTCATTCAGCACAAGTAAAGAGGTAGGTGCTCACGCTACTATGTACTGTTCCTTTGCTGGTTAATCTGTAGCTTAAGCCTTTTGTTTATTACAGAAAGAAAACACAGGCAAAAAGGGAAAGAAAAAAGGAAGACAGGCCCTATGTGAAGCAGCAAATACTCCAATGGATGACGCTGTAAGGACTTGTGCCAATACTGAAGAAATAGAAAGTGTTGTTGAATTGATGGCTTGTGTGGAGCACATTAACTCGTGCAGTTCATCTAGGACTGATGTGGGTTGCAATGAAGCCTTCCATGATGATGTTGAGAAGATGCATGGTGAAGACAGTGTTTATGTTGAGGAGCGGGAAGAGTCTGGCTGCTCTGCTGAAATAGTCCCAGGGGATGAATCTGAAAATCAGTGTGAACTTGGGACTTGTCGGTTTCATGATAACATGAGCAACCCAGTCAAATCAGACTCTCCTGTTCGAGAAAATCAAGCTGTGGACAGTATCTTGCAATTGAGCAAGGAGATGCTGGGGCAAAATTCTGTTGATAACGAATCTAGAATTTCGTTCGCTGAGATCTGTCAGGAAGGAAGATCGTCTACAAGGGACAATCAAATATCTGGGGAAACTCTATCAATATCCCATGATAATAATGATGTTGATCATGAGGCTTGTCTAAGTTCAGCAGAACCATCTCCTGTTGATAATCATGCCCAAAAGTCTGACAGCAACTTTTACTATGAATATGGTGATTGGAGCGTTCTGTGGGATCCATTCTACAGCCGGTATTACTTTTGCAACATCCTGACACAGGAGTCTACGTGGTATCCTCCTCAAGGATTGGAGGATTTTGCATCATATTGTAGCACATATACACCTAAAGGCCTGGACGAACTGGACTCACAATATACAAGCATACCTGTGCAAGAACACAGTAAGAACCCTACAAAGTTTGACCAATCATCTGGAGTCTTATCCTGTGCAGATAATGCTGTGCACAATTATATCTCGAAAGCTGATCAACATGGTGTACAATTTGCAGCTAAGCACTTGAGCACATGTGACAACGGAAAAGAAACATTTGGTAAGGTACTGAGATCCATTTTGTGAGGTCTTGAAGAGATTTGCGTTTCAATTGATGCCAAGGGACATTGCTTATTGTACAGTTACAGTATAAATTTTGATGTTGACAAATCACAATAAATTTGATTATTAATGTCCCTTTTGTGTCATTAATTATTTCCAGAGATTCCCTTGTAGTTGCACTGAAAGGGATTAAACTTGTTGCGTTCATATTCTATGGTTTTTTTTCTCAAAGCCGTGATCTCCTATTCTTACCCATATATTATTTTTGTTTTCTTTTAGTGATACCATGCATTTTTTGTCTCGTCATGCCAGATCAGGCTGGTGGTGACAGGCATCTGGATGGGCAGGGATAAGATCTTTACAATGAATCACACAATTTATCAGAAATTCCTATTGAATCCAACAAATAGAAGGTGTGCCAGGTTAAACTAAATTATGTTTGCTTGCTTCCTTACAGGATATTGCAGTACGATAACTACCATTGACGAAGCACAACACGCTGAAAATATACAGAATGGTAGTTCAATGACTGAATCGATAGAGATGAACCAGGATGTTGCTAGCACCAAAAAGAAAAAGAGAGTAAGGAGATCTCAATCGCGTAAGATGATACTATTCAGCTACAGCTTTCTAGGAGTTGTTGTACCTATTACCTTTTCAGATGATACCGTTAAGTATCAGATTTCTAGGATTTTTTTGGGGACCAAATGCAGCTTTGTAGGATTGTTGTACCTATTACTTTTCTTTCGGGGCACTATATCTCTCAAAAACTAGCTTGATAGCTATGGCTTAGTGAGACTAGAATAATTTTTGTTTTCCTGTGACCCCTCTTGTGGTATTTTTATCTGTAGAAATGATCATTTCTTTCACTTTATAGGTCATTCATGCCAAGACTTCGCAGGGAACATCTCCAATGACATCACCAAGTACTGGACTCAGCGGTACTCACTTTTCTCCCTTTATGATAGTGGTATAAAGATGGATGAAGAAGGGTGGTTTTCAGTCACGCCAGAGCCCATCGCAAAGCATCATGCATCTCGTGTTGGCGGGGGTGTAGTGATTGACTGTTTCACAGGAGTTGGCGGAAATGCCATCCAGTTTGCCACAAAGTACGTTATTGTTATCCTGCTCTCATGTCTTATGTTAATGATGATGAATAATATGTTAGATTGAACCTTCCTTTTGCGTAGGAACTGTGCGTGCATGCGTGGGTGCGTGTATTTTGCTTTATGTCATGAAAATGCTAGCTGGTATATTACCTCAAATATTTTGTGCATCTTGTGTGCATGAGCAACATACTTCCACAAGAATTTATGATAGTAGAAAGTGCATTTGTGCAATTGTCTAGTTTGTACTAAGGTGTCCACTTCCAGTAAAATGGCAAGGCTCATCATATGCAAAAGGATGTCTTCTTAGTTGCTTTGTTAACCAATATTTAGGGGCGATAGCTGGCTTTTGTTAGCATGTACAATATTCCATGAGTATAATTATTTTGGAAATCTTTTTTTTATTGAAAGTGATGTCACTTCACAACCATGTTTGCATAGCATAGCTATGGTGGAGACTCTCCTATGTATTGGTGTTTCTTCTACAGTACTTCAACTATAGAGTTCTACATTAATGACCATTTTTTTCCAGGTGCAAGCATGTTATTGCTGTTGATGTTGATCCACAAAAGATCGTTTGTGCACAGCATAATGCAACTGTTTATGGAGTAAATGACAATATAGACTTTGTTGTAGGCGATTTTATTCATATAGCACCTCGTCTGAAGGTATGTGTCTTATCTCTTGCTAATTTTGACATGTTCGTGAACATGTAATTTACTTCAGTACACACCATCATAGCTTCCTGTGTTCATGCTTGCATGTGCCCATCCATATACCTGGTTGCATGTATATCCCTGCAGATGTTACTATGTTAGCTGTTTTTCCTGCATTAGTTGGTTTCATATGCTCAGTTTTGGTGAACATATGTTTTATGCAGGGAGAAACTGCTTTCATGTCGCCTCCTTGGGGTGGACCAGACTATGCCAAAGTAGATGTTTATGATATCAAAGCCATGCTTAAGCCTTGTGATGGGTTAGTTCCTCGTTTCAGAATAGTTTGTTTCTTCTTGTTCTCGCAGATGATGACATGCCCTGGTTGAACTCTTCAGGTACTCTCTCTTTAAACTTGCTACGGTAATGGCTTCAAGAGTAGTGATGTTTCTTCCTCGCAACATTGACATAAACCAATTGGTAGACATGTGCTTCTCAGTCGATCCTCCATGGGAAGTTGAGGTATGTCCGTTTGCTGTGATTTGTCTAGCTGACACCCCACCCCACCCCTCCCCCCACCACCACCCACAGACACACACAAAAAGGGGATGAATGGCTTTGTGAGGTTTCATTACTTCACTATGGTTTGGTGTTGGACCGGTGTCACAATGTAGCCAAATACTTTTTCTGGCAGGTAGAAAAGAACTTTCTCAATGGAAAGCTGAAAGCCATAACAGCATACTTTAAAGAACAGGACGGTTCAGACGTGCACCACATTGGTGATACAGATCACAGAAACTATGTTCAGTGACAAACACTCCAGCTGCATCTTGGATCCAGGAATTCTGATGGGATGAGAAATTCTGGATCAGCAACCCTGGGCAGTATATCATGCCACTTGGGTCATTGTATAAGTAGCTGATTCGCTGCGGAACTTGCAAGGATGAAGTATCTGTAATTTTTGCCCAATGTAGCACATCGTATTTGTTTCACCAATCAATGCTAGTATTGTCACTGTAAAAATGGCAGCTGTCTCGTAAGATTGAAACGCATTTACTGGCTTCTGCTCGTAATGTGACTGTAAGGGCATGTTGAAATTCTCAAAGCAGGCATGTGCTAAGAGGGTAGTTTTCTTGCCATGTGATTAGAGGTAGTTTTCATGTGCGCGTGGTCTCTGAGGCGGCAACCTGGTCAGAACCTTTTTGATTGGGTCAGCTTCGTTGCACCGTGCTAGAGCCGGGAGCCTGACACTACCGCTGTGGTAGCCTAGTCTTCGGAGGAACTCGCGCCCTGCAACGCCTGCTGATTGTGTTCTCCCTGAAATTTGCTCTTAACTGAAGAAGCTTGATTTCTGTTGGGAAATCAGGACTCTTGATTTAAAAATCCTTATATCTGGTGGGCACCTCACCACCTTCTATAAATATAGAGCTATATGGTTAGATTTGTACACCCAATAAATTGAAGCAATAAAGAAAGACCAGGAGTTCTCTTTATCTCTCTGTGTGTGTTCAATCTATTATTCTGTCTTCTGTGATTGATTCGTTCTTGGTCTAAGCAGAGGAATCGATCGGACTAGTTGCCAGCGACGGTTCCTCAACACGTTATCAGCACGACTACGCTCCGGTGAACGAAGAGCACATGTGGCGCCCTATGGAGGAAGTATGCCTTGCCAACAGTGGCACAACGAATACCATATTAAGAGAGACTAAATATTTTCAGTTGATTCGTAAGAGTACTGGCAGCCTTACGACAATCGCCGCAAGCGATGCATGTATAATTGGTTCCGAAAGAGCCACAATTATACTTCTCATGGGCACAACTTTGATCATTGAAGACGCATTATTGTACCCAGAATCGGCTAGAACTCTCCTAAGATTTAAAGATATTCGCGCCAATGGTTTCCACGTTGAGACTGAAGAAGAGTACGGTAAGTAATACCTGCTCATCACGAAGCGCGAACAGAATGGCAAAAGGGTATTAGAAAAACTTTCTTCACTAGAAACTAGACTATATTATACCAACATTAAAGCACCTGTAACCTATACTGCCCTGAAGATAGTATTTAGAAGCTCTGAACTATTTTGTCTCTGACATGACAGATTAGGCCACCCAGGTCTTAGGATGATGAGAAATATAATTAACAATTCTTACGGGCATAATATTAATGTGAAGAATTTTTCGAATCACGACGATATTGTGTGCCCTGCATGTGCCACCGGAAAATTAATTATTAGACCATCAACTCTGAAAGTAAAGGATGAAGTCCCTACATTCCTGGAACGCATCCAAGGAGACATTTGCGATCCCATTCAGCCCATCTTAGGGCCATTTAGGTATTTCATGGTGCTCATTGATGCTTCCACGAAATGGTCATATGTGGGTTTATTATCCACAAGAAACCATACTTTCGGCAAGCTGATCTCGCAGATCATTCGCATCAAAAATGTGTTTCCTGATCATCACATCAAGTCCATCAGAATGGACAATGCTGGGGAATTTACTTCAAAGATATTCGATGATTATTGCATGGCGATGGAAATTGCAGTTGAGCATTCGGTACCGCATGTCCATACCCAGAATGGTTTGGCAGAGGCATTGATCAAAAGAATTAAATTTATTGCTCGACCCCTTTTGCAGAATTGTAATTTGCCAGCTACATGTTGGGGACATGCAGTCCTACATGCAGTGAATCTCATCAACTTTAGACTTTCTGCCTACAACATCCATTCACCTATGCAACTAGCGCAAGGGTCACCACTGAAAATTTCTCATCTTAGGAGGTTTGGATACAAGGTTTATGTACCTATACCCCCTCCGCAGCGAACTGCAATGGGTCCTCTCCGTAAGACTGGGATATACGTTGGTTATGATACTGCATCCATAATCAGGTATTTGGAACACATGTCGGGAGATTTGCATACTGCCCGCTTCGCTGACTGCATTTTTGATGAGGATAATTTCCCAACATTAAGGGGGGAGGAAATCAATCCATTGATGAAAAATATCGAAAAATTACGTGGGAAGCCACGGAAATTCCTGCACATGACCCGCGCACTAATGAAACTGAAAGAGAGGTCCAGAAGATTATCGATTTGTAAGCTTTAGCAAACCAACTGCCTGATCACTTTAGTGATTTGAAGAGCGTGACTAAGTCGTATGTGCTTGCACGCAATGCACCGGAGAGGGTTGAAATACCAAAGAAATTTGAAGGTATCCCTAATCCCGTCCAGAGGCCTCAGAATAAAAGGACGAGAACTCTGACTCCTCGAATCCCAAGTAACTGAGGACGCCCGGCGAAAAAGGATAAGAAGGACTTATCATAGCCGATCACCGAAATTCCCAGAATGAAAAGGGGAGCCAGTTGAGACCTGACATGAGTATGACACCTTCAGAAAAGGGCATACGAGATCTGAATATCCCCATCGATATGGATGTGTGCGTACACATCGGAGCCGAAAAACTAAAGAGACTTGGCACCGCAATTGAAAGAAGCGATGCGCAAGGCGAAGCTCTAGAAGAAGCAACTTATGAAGAAATAGCTATAAATTATGTGCACACGGGAGTCCCTGAAGAGGACAACAGCCAATGTTGATATCTACTTCGCAAAGGAAATTACCACAATAATTAATCTTGATCCCGAGTCTGTATCGCTCGCTGAATGTAAGAAAACATCAGATTAGGAAGATTGGAATAAAGCAATAGCAACTGAATTGCTATCCCTGAACAAAAGAGAGATGTTTGGGCACGTGTGCCGCACACCTCCCCATGTGCACCCTGTAGGGCACAGGTGGGTATTTATTCGAAAGAGAAATGAATGAAACGAAGTAGTGAGATACAAAGCAAGGCTAGTAGCACAAGGTTTCACTCAACGTCCTGGAGTTGATTATGAAGAAACCTACTCCCAGTCATGAGTGGAATTACCTTTAGATACTTGATCTCAATGATAGTGAACTTGAATTTAGAAATGAAATTGATGAATGTTGTGACTGCATACCTTTATAGTAATTTGGATTCGGAGATTTATATGAAAGTCCCTGAAGGAATAACTCTCCCAAACCAAGACAGAGCAAATAGAAATCTGTACAGTGTAAAGCTTAGAAAGTCCATGTATGGACTAAAGTAATCTGGCAGAATGTGATATAATCGCTTAAGCGACTTTCTCTGCAAGAAAGGCTACATGAACAATGAAGACTGTCCTTGTGTGTTTATACGACGATCTCAGGATGGATTTTGTATAATCTCAGTGTACGTAGATGATCTTAATATCATCGGGACAGTGGAAGATATAAAAGAAGCAAGCTCCTACTTGGAGTCAGAGTTTGAAATGAAAGATTTAGGCAAGACCAAGTTCTGTTTAGGCCTGCAGCTTGAGCATGTCCCTGGAGGAGTCTTGGTACATCAGTCAACCTACACCCAGAAGGTGCTAGAAAGGTTTGATTTTGAGAAAGCATTCCCATTAAAAGTACCGATGATCGGGAAATCTTTACAACAAGAAAAAGATCTCCAAACGATGTAATATAATAGACATTTTTTACATCTTTTAAATCCACCATAGTCGTCTATTACACTAAGATCTAACGGCTGAGAACATCTGGTACCCTGTGGGAGTGCCCCATAAGTCACAAGAAAAAGGGCGGAGGTACCAACTATTGAAGGGTATAATGGTAAAGACCAAGTTTGATAGCCTCTCGACCACATTGGTGCGCCCACCGCGCTCTCCCCAAGCTAACATAGATCGATCGATTCCCTTCCCGGCGCCCCCTCTACATCTCCTCCATGTCACCCCATCTGCATTTCCTCCGGACCACCTCCCCTGTTTCCGGCCCCATCCCCACTGGCGCAAGTCGGCAATTCAGCTCCTCCCTTCTCACCCTCTCCCACCCTCTGCGCTGGAGAACACTAAAGCGGTCCCCCGGAACAGAGGTGACATTACCCTTAGATTGAGTCAAGCATGTTGAAGTGAACGCTACTCGAAGTCGATTACGACTTTCGACCTCCGAGTATGAAGACGAAGTTACTCACAATCGATTATGACTTACGACTTCCGAGTAGATTATGACTACCGACTTCTGACCTCCGAGTAGCACTCGAAGTCAAATACGACTTCCGACCTCCAAGTAGATTACGACTTCCGACCTCCGAGTAGCACTTGAAGTCGAATATGACTTACGACCTCCGAGTAGATTACGACTATCCAAAGTCGTTAACGACCTCGACAAGAGTACTCTTATGACTAGAGTATGGTGCCATGAGCTCTTACGACTACCAAGTACTCGTAACGACTTGGAGTATTAGACAACTATAACGAGAACTCGATTACGACTATGAAGTTGCAATCTGAATCAACACTCGGAGAATGGTAGTCTATGACACTTTTCAACGCTGCTCTGTTTTACTTCACCGCCAATCTCGTATCTTTTCTCTGATTCTATTCCAGTATTTAAATGACAAAAGATACAAAGACATGATCACTCGAATCGTGGTTAGTAATACACAACATTACGACCATTAACCGTGCCATCCCACGATCAGTCGTTACTGGCTACTAATAATTCGTTATTGTCCTACGACCAGTAACTGACTGACTACGTTATTACTGCTAGAGTAATTGACTATTACTAACAATTTTGAACGTTAAGACTGGTAACTCGATCAAACTTCTAACAATCTCCCCCTTGATCTAGTTGCCCTTTACCTTGACTACTCCAATCTTCTCGCGCAAACTCTGAAACTTCATCCGCCTAAAAGGTTTGGTTAGCAAATTCGCCAATTGCTCGTCCGATTTGATGTAGTCGATGAGGATCTTGCCGAATTCGATGCATTCCCTGATGAAATGGTAATGTGTCTCAATGTGCTTGCTCCGGCCATGGTACACTGGATTTTTGCACAGCTAAGTCGCAGATTTGTTGTCTATGAGCAGAGTTGCTACTATTGCTTCAACATTGAATAGACTGCTAAGCAACTTTTCGAGCCAAATCCCTTGGCACGTTGCCGTTGAGGCAGCGACATACTCGGCCTCACAAGATGACAGAGTAACGATCCTCTGTTTGTGATTGCCAACTCACTGGGCTCCCCTCAATGAAGAAAATCATGCCAAAGGTACTCTTCTGGTCGTCGATATCCCCGACCATGTTGGCATCGCTGTATTCGACAAGCTTGGCTGCCTTTGTAGCTCTAGCAGGACGGCACCCGTGATTATCTTAGCCACATAGCGCAGCAGGTGCTTAATGACTCTGAGGTGCTCAGTGGTCGGTGACTCCATAAACCGACTTACGTAGCCAACTACGAACGCAATGTCTAGCTTTGTGTGTACCAGATAGCATAGGATTTTGATGATGTTGCAGTAGAATGTGCCATCGATCGGAGGATTGGAGCTTCCCTTGCTCAATTTCAGTTGTGGCTCCATTGGCACATGGACGGTATTGCAGTCACTCATACCGGCCCTTTCCAGTAGCTTGGCCACGTAACTTGCTTGAGACAGTGATCTTGCCTTCACTCGGTGTTACCTCGATTCCGAGATAATAGCTGAGAGAGCCGAGATCACTCATCTTGAATTTGACTTCCATTTGAGTCTTGAATTGGTTGATTTCCACCACATGAGTACCGGTCTCCACCAAGTCATTGATGTATACACCCACGAGTAGACGCGAGTCTCCAGTTCCATAGGTGTACACGGCGTGCTCTAATGAGGTTTGCTTGAAGCCAAGGGAGCTCAGTGTTCTGTCGAGCTTGGCATTCTAGGCCCTTGGAGCTTGTTGAAGTCCGTAGAGTGCTTTACGTAGATGCTGCACCTGGTGCTCGTATCCTGTACAGACGAAGCCGGGGGGCTGCACCACGTATACCTCCTCTGTGAGGTCGTCGTTGAGGAAGGCGGACTTCATGTCGAGGTGATGTACCGACTATCCTTCATGGGCAGCCACTGCCATAAGGGCTTAGACTGAATCAAGGCATGCCACGGGTGTGAACACCTCGTCGAAGTCCACGCCTACATGTTGAACATATCCCTTGGCCACCAGACATGCCTTTCACTTTATGATCTCACCGCGAGCGTCCTTCTTAAGCTTGAACACCCACTTAAGGCTAATTGGACGTTTACTGGTTGGAAGATCAATGAGGTCTCATGTCCGGTTCTCCTCGATGGAATTCATCTCATCTTGCATCGCCATCCGCCATCCTTGGCCAGCCTGAGCCTCAGAGACAGAGGCTGGCTCTTCCATCGTCAGCATGTGTAACTCGTTGGAATCAAGCTCGCATGGAGGAGCGTCGTTGATGCAGTCTTGCACCATATGGAACCTCCGAGAAGCTCCTCTGTCATCGAGGTTGATGTCCGATGAAATGGTCGATGGCGGGGATGCAAATTTGCCTGTGGTCATACAGACACCCATGGTCAGAGAAGTGGAGTGCACTCCAGTTGTCGGGGTCGATCGGGTGATGCTTTGGTCGGACCACCTTCACAGTTTACCACCGGTACAGAGTAGACCACGTTGAAGTCATTGTGGCCACTGGCTAGTTTAGAGTGCTTCCAATCTCAGCTTCTTTCCTCATCGAACATGTCGTCCTTGGAGATGTGCACTTTCTCAGATGAGGGGTCGAACATCCGGTACGCCTTGAAGCTGTGGTCGTAGCCTATGAACACCATAGAAGAGCTCCTGTCATCTAGCTTCCCGACATGTGGTCGTGTGGCTTTCACATGTCCTACACAATCAAAAGTCTGAAGGAAATGCACAGCTGGCTTCACTCCATGCCAGACTTCGTAGGGAGTTTTTCTGCTCAAGCTGCTTGTGAGAGAGCGATTAAGGATGAATATAACCGTCGATACGGCTTCCCCCTAAAATTCTCTTGGCACCTTCCGATCTTTGAGGATGCACCTTGCCATTACCATCACTGTCTGATTCCAGCGCTCAACAACACCATTTTGCTAGGGTGAGTACGGTGCCATGAGCTACCAGTGTACTCCCCCTGATCAGTGCACAGGGCACGCAACTTGCGGTCGGTCTCGGTCTCGACTATAGCCTAGAGCTTCTTGATCGCGCTTTCAGGCTCAGAGTGATCTTGTACAGCCGATTTGGTAATCTCTTCACCTTGGCAATGAGTTTGTGTTGTCGACCCCGGAGGTGCAGGATGCCATCATCAATCAGCACACTGCAGCCATCCTCATCGAGCTAGCCGATGCTGATGATATTGCTCCGTAGTCGTGGGATGAAGTACACATTGGTGAGGGCGTGAAGTCGATCCCTTTTTCCCAAAAACAGCATGGTGCCACACCCGTGGATATCGACCACTGAGCCATCCCCGAACTTGACCTAGCCAGAGATCCCATGATCGAGTTCAGAGAACGCTGCGACAGATCCTGTCATGTGATTTGACGCTCTGGTGTCGAGAAACCAGGAGGTCTCCTCATACTCTCTGTTAACGAGGACCAATCTGGCAAGTTCCTCGTTGAGAAAGACTTGCTCACCGACTTGCTCTTGCTTGGCGGGTGCCTAGGCGATGTCTTCTTCCACCGCCGTTACTTAGGCCATCAGGAGAGACGGTTCGTCGTCGGTATTCTGCACCAGATGCGCCTCCTCCCTTTTCTTCTTGTGTCAATCATGAGCCCAATGCCTCAATTTGCTGCAATACCTGCATTGGTCCCTCTTGGGGTTGTTGGGGTTGCCACGAGTATGGGTTTCCTTCCCACTGTTAGAGGAGTCTCGACCACGCCCGCCATGCGGCTTGCTATGGCGCATGGAGGAGTTGTTGGTCATCGATCCCTCTTGTTCACATGCTTGCACCCGTACCCGCCACTCCTCCATGAGAAGCAAACGAGTCCCCTTGTCGTCGGTGCTATGATTGATGTAGCGCTGCTTCACCGCTTGAAGTTGTCTGGTCACCTCTTTGATCGAGAGAGTGCTAATATCGAGGAGCGCATCTATGGAAATGGCCACCTGAAGATAGCGATCTGGAACCACCTTCAGGAGTTTCTTGACCACCTCTTCCTCCCGAATGGGATCGCCGAGTAGATGGAGATTGTTGGCAAGCCCAGAGATCGTCAGCGAGAAATTGTCGATGGACTCACCATCTTTGAAGGAGATATTGCTAAACTCCTTGCACAGTTGCTGGGCATTCGCTTCATGTACACAGTTGACACCCATACGCATGGTCTTTACGGCCTCCTAGGTAGCCTTTGTCGCGTTCTTAACGGCGAGAATTGACAACATCTCAGCAGGCACGGCACAGAGAATCGCTAACAACGCGAGCCGAATGTCGTGGTAGTCTGCGTCATCGGTCTTGATGGCCTCCCAGAGACCTTGTGCCTAAAGGTTGACTTGCATGACCAATGCCCAATCGTTGTAGTCTGTTCGCGTGAGCATGGGGTAGATGACGGAGCCTGTAGCCTCCCAGATGACACGCTAGATAACGGGTGCGCGGCCACCATCATCATGGTGCCGCAGTCAGCGCAGAGGTGGCGAAGATGAGCGAAGACGGATCTGCCGTGGAGGAGTCCTTGACTGCCTTGCTGTCAGAGCCCACGACGAAAGCATGTCTTCCAGATAATCAGTAAACCTGGAGCTCTGATACCATTTGTTGAAGTGAACGCTACTCATAGTCGGTTACGACTTCCGACCTCCGAGTACGAAGATGAAGTTACTCGCAGTCGATCACAACTTACGACCTCCGAGTAGATTATGACTACCGACTTCTGACCTCCGAGTACCAACCTCCAAGTAGCATTCGAAGTCGAATCGACTTACGACCTCTAAGTAGATTACGACTATCAACTTTCGACCTCCGAATACTGACCTCCGAGTAGCACTTGAAGTCGAATACGACTTACGACCTCCGAGTAGATTACGACTACCCAAAGCAATTGACAACCTCGACAAGAGTACTCTTATGACTAGAGTATGGTGCCGTGAGCTCTTACGACTACCAAGTACTCGTAACGACTCGGAGTATTCGACTACTACAACGACGACTCGATTACGACTATGAAGTCGTAATCTGAATCAACACTCGGGGAATAGTAGTCTATGACACTTCTCAACGCTGCTATGTTTTTGTTCACCACCATCCTCGCAGCTTTTCTCTGATTCTATTCCTGTATTTAAAGGACAAAAGATACAAAGACGTGACCACACAAATCGTGATTATTAATGCACACATTACAACCATTAACCGTGCCATCCCACAATCAGTTGTAACTGGCTACTAATGACTCGTTATTGTCCTATGACCAGTAACTGACCGACTACGTTATTACTGCTAGAGTAACTAACTATTACTAATAATTTCGAACGTTAAGACTGACAACTCGATCAAACTTCTAACAAAGCAATGTCCTAGGTGCCCGCAGATAGGAACCCTCCACTCACGGTCTGGAATGCCACTAAGCCTGACGAGTCCGCGAGCAGTAACAAGGAGAACTGCAGTGCTGTTCCCACGAGGTTGCCGACTCGACTGAGGAAGAATGCCGTTGAGATGGAGAACCACTTGAGATGATTCGGTGCAATGCCCCTGGTTAATTGGTTCCCTTGAGCCTACGCAGCTGCAAAGATGCAATAGCTTGGTTGCAAAGTCTTTTGCTGTTTACTTAGGGGGTAGGCCGCTTCGGTACCCCTCGGCGAGGTGGGCTGAGAGGAATGGAAGGAACCTCTCGCTTCCTGTGGAATGACCTGACAATGATGCATTCTATCACCATAAGTAAGTTCCGTGGTTAAGGATGATTGCTATGACTGGAATGTAAACAACGCTCGATGAGCTGAATTTAGATGGTTAAATTGACGGCCTGCGGTGAGCCCTTCGTGGACGGCGGCGCGCGGCCGGCCGTGTGAGCGACAGCCTAGGGCGGCGCGCTGTCTCCAATCGATGAAGGCAGGCGAGCGAAAAGGGGAAGGGACAAGGTCTACTATATGCTGAGCTATGCAATGTCCATACTGCACGTCTAGATCAAGTTCCAATCGACGGATATAATTGATTAGTACCTCTTTTTTATGGAAAGGTGTAACACCCATGTTTTTAAAAACAGGGCCGTCGTACGTCTCGCAACAGTCTAGAAGTTCAGCTACAGACAGAGAGAGTACCATACCTGCTCATGAACATTTAAAAAAGGTTAATTTGATTAAAATAGAACCCAACGGTCAACTTTAACAGCTTTAAGGGCGTAAACCCAAAATTTAACTTACAAACAGAAGATCTGAAGAACTCTCATAGGAATGCTTGAGTGCGGTCGTAACTCTAATACGAAAATTTGTAATATCCTTACTTCTTCTGGTATATGTTGTGGTGGAAAAAATAAAGCAAGACTGAGTAAAACCAACTATACTCAATAGTTACATGGGGAAATACTACATAACTACTTGACATGGTTTTCAAATGATGGGGCTATAAGGGTTTATTAAGTATTTGTGAATGTAATTTTATTTATAAACATTTTCAAATATAAAAGAACAATAACTTCTTATAGCATTGGGGTTTAAAAACTTGATTAACAGACTTCAACATTTTCAAATCTTTCCCAAATCTACTTATGCTTAGTTGTTGGAATCACCCATTAAACACAGCTTCATTTACCAGAAGCACGACGTATTTGAATAACATTTATAATTGACTTTGTAGAGCTGCTCAACTTTACCCACAAGATCTCTTAACTCTCGCGACAGAGTTAAGAAAACAAGGCTTTTCACTGTTTAGATCTTTATATAGCCTCTACCCGATAGACCCTTGGCCTACACAAACTCGGGTATCCAACAGGCCAAATCGGAACATATTCACCCGATTTGTGAGAATCTATTGTTCGTGAAGTATGGTACCGTTTCCATACCACGCCCCAACTATTTCTTCTTTTATGTAGATATTCAATCGATTTGAGCAGCTACTAGACTAGGTTTGATAAGTCAACACTTGTGGTTGTACAGTCACTATGTTCTTTACTTGGTATAAAATTCTAGTCCTTACTTTTCACCTAAGGCAAAACCACATCCAGATCCCAGTGCTCGACGGCACTGCCACCTTCCTGCTCAAGCCTCCATCCTAAGATGAGGTCATGGAACTCTGCCATCTCGTGGCTCTCCATGATGCCTCCTTATCCTAGAACCACTTTTGAAATTCTGCTGGCAAAGTGCCAAGTTTCTTAGTTGTCTAAAATAGTTATATTCTTGATATGCTATGATTAATTGAGTAGTATTTATAATAATACTAAGTCCTGTCAAGATGAATGTGACCATCAAATTGAACGGGGCTTTATCAGGTGGTACGACATAACTAATAGCATGTCATTCTAAGCATTCATTGTACAAGAAATAACAGTGCGTAAATAATATAATAAAAATATTGGTAAATAAATAATTAAAGGAATGTAGGTTCAAGATGGTCAAAAACATGTGACTTGCCTCTTTGTCCATAGGGCATTGACTTCTTTATTTGCTCTTGTAGATCTTCTGATGACCAACTCGTTGGGTCCGAATACTAGCGCAGAAGATGAATACAAATAAAGTCTTGCTTTGTAGAATGCAAGCTGAAAAAGACAAATAAATAACCAAAAAATAGAAATAATATAGGTTTGGGTGATCAGGGTTTAGACGATGTTTAGTTGGGGTTGATCGGTGTTGGAATTGGGTTAGATGGGTTCAAGACGATCGAGACGGTCATACAGGTATTATTTAGGTTTCTATGAAGACTGCGGTCATGAACATATTAGGTTTAGGGTCAGAGTATCATCTGGGTGGTTCATAACTTTATCAGAGTTTAAGAGGGTGGGACAAAGCTAAGAATGGTGTAGATGGGCTTAAGACGATCAAAAGGGTATATTTATATTTTTAGGATTTTGATGAATAGTGACGGCTAAGACAGTACTGGACAGGCTCGAACAGACATCGGGGTGGTCTAGGGTTTTATTGGAGTCTAAGATGATAAGACGGAGTGGGGAATGGCAATAACATGTTCATGGTGATCAAAAGGGGTATATTCATCTTTAGGATTTCGGTGAACAGTGAAGGTTTGGATCGTGACGGGTTTTAAGTTTAAAGCGGTGTTTTGGTGGTTTTGAGTTTTGCTAGTGTCTAATATGAGAAAACGAAGCTGGGAAATGGGTAGACGGGCTTGAAATGATCGAAATAAATGTATATATGCATTTTAGGGTTTTGTGAATAGTAACAGGTATTTTACTGTTCATTGCGGGTTTTCACTGTTCACTAACAGGTCAAGTACTACAGTACTGGATCGGTATTGTTTATCTTCTTTCTCCCGCACTGCTACAGTGCCCGAAAATAGAGGAAAGATGGCATCAGATATTGGGGAAGCTACGAGGGTCTGCGGTGAAATCTGAGACCATGAATGGGTTCCTGGGACTCCAAGGGTTCCATTTTTAGGGTCGACGGTGGCTGGAAAGGTAGCAATCACCGGCGGTGGGGTCTTCCCTCCTCAGGACTTTTGAATAGCACAGGTAGCATCGCTAAGCTAATTGAACAATTGCATTTGTGTTTGAGCATCACTGGGAGTAAGGGAAGCTTTGGGAAGTGGCAGCTTGGGTCGGGGACCACTGGATTGGGCTGTCCACAGTGAGGCCTCAAGGTCGGGCAGCGACGTTAGTCGCCAATGCGGTAGAGGGCTCGGGAAGCTAGGGTTGAGCTTCAGGGGTATTACTAGGAGCATGAAGAAGCTACAGGCAGAAGCAATCAAATTGGAATGGACTAGATAGAAAGAATCATAGTTTGAGCTTACTTCGGGAGTCTCCGGCGTCAACGGCGATGTAGCAGCTATCGGGGCTATTTGGGTAGTGGTGGCTCACCTTGGGCACTGATGCATCTTAATGGAGGGGCTCAGGGATTTATATAACTGGCTTAAGGCAGTTCAGTGCTTGGTTGTATTCGGTGGTGGTGCTAGCTGGGCCAAGAAAGCACCAGGAGGCTCGCGAGATTCGGTAGAGGTGGTAAGAAGGTCAACATGCTACATGGTACGCTGGGCTGGGCGATTTTTCAGGCGATTCCACCCGCCCTACTAGGCGTTCGCCATCATGCCCACGCTACCATTGGGGCCATTCCACCGCATCCACTGTAACACCTCGACTCTTCATAGGGCTCAGGATGCTACCACTATGCACTTACCAACTCAAATAGGCGAGCCACAACAGAGTTAACGCACGTGACTTGTATTAACAGGAGAACCCATTTTTCCAAAACATACTTTAACCAGAAATTCGCATAAACCTCTTAACAAAAGATTAAATATAAACGCTTAGTGTATGACTAAGCGGTTATTTCACACATGTAGTGCTAAAGGACTGCTCCCATTCAAAGCATACTGTCAATCCGAATCACCGTAAAAAACAACAACAAAGTAAGAGTGAGTCCGAAGACTCAGCAAGCACACGACAAAATAATAACATCAACTTAGCAATTCAATCAATTCTATAACTATAAACTGTATATAATAGCCTGCATGGACTACCAATAGTAGAGGAAGGAAACACTGCTAGAAAATAGATCATCTCTCATGGTTCAAAACCATCAAGAAAATACAGAAAACCGTCAGGTAAAATTTCCCTGACGGGTTCCCGTCAGGCAAAACCCCTCAGGGCTGGCTAAAAAGGAAAATTAAATTTGGCTGACGGTTACCCGTCAGGGAAATTTAACCTGACGGTATTACTCGTCATGGAAACATGCATTTTTCTGAGGGGCGAAACCATCAGGAAAATGTATTTTATTGACGGTTCAGTCACTGTCACGCAAAAATGAATTTTTCTCAAGGGACAACCTGTGAGGAAAATTTATTTTATTGACGGTGACGGAACCGTCAGTAAAATATCCTGGCCCGCAAGAAAAACGGATTTTTTCTGAGGGGGCTAAGCTGTCAGCAAAATTAATCAGACCCACCAGCAAAATAAATTTTTCTGACGGTCAAACCGTCAGGAAAAGTTATATCATTGACTGTTTGTCACCGTTAAGAAAATATAGGCTAACGGTTTAAACCGTCAACAAAATTGGCAGAAAGCTTACGAGAAAGTAAAATTGCTAGTGTTACCAGATTTTTTTAGCCGACAATGAATTAGGAAACAACTTACGAGATAAGCATTGGTATGTAAATCTTACACATCCGTGCATCATATAATCAAATTAATCACAACACCATCCTTGCATTAATCAAGAAACATATAATTAAACAAACATATAAAAAGTTCAGTTTTCATAAACAATCCCTAGATTGATTTATGTTCACACAAGCATACCAATTCATAAACACCTCCAGATTGGTTCATCCATCCAAAAGACATCTAAAATCAAGTACCACATACAAAAGTCTCTATTTCCATTACATTCAAGTTCAGCTAGTCAAAAGAACTACAAGAGATCACTGAAAATCATATGGCAGCATGGTTGTTGTCGCCATCAATGTCGCCACTACAGTTGTCCCCGTCGTTTACATCAACGTTACCATCGACAGCACCGTCATCCGGTTGTGAGCCCACATGAGAGGATCCAGTCCTAAGCCCAGTCCCTTGCTGCAAGGTGAAAACATTATGTCAACTTGAGATAAAGAAGCCGTAATGGCTTGTAATATTGTTTGAATTATCACAGTCTTATATTAAATACACATCCCACAATATCATGTCTTGTACAACATGCACGGTAGATAGTTTTTATAACTACACAAAAGACCATAGCAACAAAAAAAAGATCTAAGTGTTCTTGTTAATTCAGCATAAAATTGTGCAAAGATTGGCATATACTCAAGATTAGTTTAGCCCCGTAAACAACTCACAAATATGGGTGTACTAACTAGTAGAAAAGTCATTTGCCACCTTACCATCAACTATAAGTAAATGAGATTCAGGTTATGCCCATATTTAGAACATTCAACATGAGTCCACTCGCTCACTGCTGTACTGCTTGTTGACAGTCTGACATACCAAAAAGGATTAGTTGTATAGTACAAAAATGGTCCTCCGTATGACAAAGGTGACAGATGGAAAGTAGCACTTGAAGTTGAACTCTAGAACAAGGCAAAATAATAGTTCGTAGGGAATTTTGTTTGTACGCAAGGCAATAATTGTAGGTATTAATCGATATTACTTGTGCTTGTGTAGGTGTTCTACGGCGTAGCATCTCTGGTGGTGGTTGTTCACCCATCTTCTCAAAAAGCATCTACAATTGGAAAGTACCATTTAAAGTTGAACTATATAATCTGTACTAACCATGCAATGCAAGCAAAGACAACCACTAAGACAGACTATTGAGCTACATGAGATGAGCATCTTTGAGGAGCTTCAAACTGCGGCTACTATATGTATTTGATGACAGAATGCTGTGCTTCAGTTGTCAGTCCATCAGAAAAGTAGTGTTTGTTGCTATGTTTGAAATCGACATTATTAGCACCTTATTTGTTATAAACTCATATGATGGTCAACAAGTGGAGCGTAGATTAAAGACTTATGGTGATCAATATGCAAACAAAGGCTGAAGGGAAAAAATGCAGCATACTTTATCTACACTGTGCCAAGTGAAAAGGAGTATCTAACAGATAGTCTCAGAAATATATTCAAATGTCATTTGATTTAAAAAGTTCAACCTGATCTTTGTAACATATATTATGTGTTGCTGTCATAGGGGATACATTGAAGCAATAAGGGAGATTGAGCAGCAAATTCAGCAATCTGGTGATGTTATGTTGTTGCATGTAGCAGGTATTTCATCAACACTTGATATTCCTTACTTTTTATAGGTAATTATGTGTATGCACTTGCTATTTCATCAACCTGATCTTTGTTGTTGCATGTATGCACTTGCAATAAGCAAATTAGCCTTCCTGAACCCAGCTTCTAGCTGTCAGAGTGCTATATATATGCTTGTAGCTATCCCATTTAAGGTAAAAAAAACCACTGCAGGAGTACGAAACAAAATGAATACAAGCAAATTAAGGACATGAGTTGCTAGGCATTATTACCAAGATCATTTGGCGGTGAACTTCTTATGTCTGGAGTAGTTCTTGATTATGTCGAATCACATTTTGATAAGAGATGGAATTGGATGGCCTGATGTTTCTTGATTTGGCAGCTGCTAGAACAGCATCCTTCTTGATAGCACCATCCCCTATTGGTACACGGCCATGGGGCATGCCACCATTGATGTTGTACAATATGCTTGCATCGAGTGGTCGTTGCTCCCAATCATCTTCGTGTTGAGCCATAGCAGCAGCAGAGTAATCATCCTAGAACAAAAGCAACATTTAAGTATCTTTCCTGAAAGCTAAGTTCACTTGTAAGAATACAAACAAGGGAGCACTTACAATGTATTTCTGTGCTTTCTGGCTGCTGATTGCACCACTACTACCACTACTATCCACATTCTTCATGCCTGATTTCATTACAGCATATGTGTTTAGCCAAGTAGCCTTCTCTAGTCCATATTTGTGTTCCTACAACATGGTGAAACTCCAGGTTATAGCCTTGAATAGTGTTATAAGTTGTAATGCGACAGGTTATAGCCTTGATTCATACCAAGTATTGTTGGGTCTCCATGTATGGTCGCAAACCTCCTCGATTTTGAGCAACATCGTCAGATTTCAACCGTTCTTCCTAACCTCTCTTTCGTTTAGTCTTGAATTGCTCGGTGCACCAATGACGACAAAGATGTGGCCATACTATGTCATTGCACCACCAAATCTTACCATCCAAGTATTGCTCATATTGGAGTTCCCGTGGACGTGCCAGCGTGTCGTCAATATCCTCTCCTTGTTTTCTGTAGTACTCCTTGACTGCATCAACATGAGCTTGATACATCATATGCTTCACACGGTCCGCAGCATAATTTTCGAACACAAGATCTGCTTCTTCCTTGTCGTTTGTGCTTACTTCGAACAAATGCTACATAGAGAACAAGAGTAGTTAGTAGCTAGTAGTCGACTAAAGTATTTATGTATATGAACTAACAAGTAAATATTAGTTACCCAAAACTCTCGCTTTACTCGATCTGCAGCGGTTATTCCCTCATCGTCTTCATTGATATAATAATCATCCCATGTCAATGCAGGACGTGTATTGAAGATAGTACCATGCTCATCCTTGTCGTCCACAACACCTGGGTACTCATGTTTGATAATAACTCCAAGTTGTGCTTGATATGTGTAGTCTTTCTTGGGCTGGTAATTGGTATATTGAATTGCCTACATAGGAATTAACCACGGTAAGGTCAGTTGGCACTGTAGTCATATATATATGTTAATAACAATTGAACATTTATAATGTAGTTTGTACTCACTTGTCACCCTGAGGTATTAGGGCAATCTTGCCGACACACGACGGCATATGTAATTTGGTCCGTAACTTCTTCTTCCTCCCCTTTTGTTGAGCAGCTTCATTGCTCCTTTGGGAGCCATTGCCACTGCAATTACTGCCAACACCACTTCTCCTTTCCGAGGTACAACCTTCAGGTTGGCGACCTCTACGTCGAATGGGACGAATATGATTCATATCCTGCATTGTTAAAATATGAAGTTAGTGCCAATTTATCAATATTTACATATACAAAGCATGAAATAAAATGCAATCAAATGACCATTTGTCACCACCACATGGAAAATCAAAACAAAAAGATATCACGAAACAGAGAACAAGGTAGTTCCAATAGTCCAGCTCCAAACATGTACAAACTACACAAGGTATTTTACAAGAAACAATTCAAGCACAACAACAGGAAATTTAGAAATCATTTGGATCATAAGTTGGAGGTTGGAGCTCCTCATCTTCATCCGCCTCATCTTCATCCTCATCATATTCATCTGGTGTTGCATTCTGGTGTTGCAAAAATTCCAAATCTTTTGGATTTGTTATTTCATCTGAGATCAATGGAAGTGGAATTTCGAAGTCATTCCCTAAGTCGATGACAAAGATGCCTTGCAAACCATCCTCCTGATAGAACTCCATTTGTTCTATTGGTCCTTCAGAAGGGTTGAAACCACCATCCGAACTATTTGGAGCAATATATCCATGTGGGTCTACATGATATGCAACCCACCATTCCAATATATCCGGTCTAGTCTTACACGGGTATGGCAGGTAATAGACTTGTGTAACTTGACTTGCCATGACAAATGGATCAAAATTTGAAAGCCTAGATGTGTGATTGACCTCTATCAAGCCCAAATTTTCAGTTCGCCTAACTCCATTTGGTGTTGGATCAAACCAATGGCAATCAAAGAAAACCAGCTCAAGATGCATGCTGCCTTCCCAAGTAATTTTTATGATATCTTCAATGACACCATAATACTCCAACACATTGTTGTTCTCGTCAACACTAGACACACAAACACCACTGTTAGTTGTAGTCAGTCTAGATTTCCCGCTCTCATACTTTGATGAGCGAAATCTAAATCCATTCACATCATAGCATCCATAAGTGGCAACTCTTGTGCGGAAACCATAAGACATTTGGCGTAAGGTATTAGGAATGGTAGATAACTTCATTCACCGCAAATAGACAATGAATTGTATTATTAGCTTTAGGTGATTTCAGATTGGTGCAAAGATGTTTCTCAAGTGTTATAAGTTAAAGTGTTGATGATAATTACTTGAGTTTTAAACCAATCAAAAAAATTGGGCCCAGGATGCATAGGGCGGCTCGATTTCCAACCATTTAACCTTAAATCCCGAAGTTGCTTTTCAGTTGGTTTCATTATGCTTTTCCAATGTTCTTTACAAAATTTACTACATAAAAAGAGTTAGTTGTAATTACATAAATATAATTAAAGAAATGTAAGTTGGGTTGCATAATTTCAGCACATACACGAAGTAATCATGCATCTCTGGCACATTTGTCAATATGTACAAGAAAGCAACCTTGTACTCTTCTATTGTGAGATCACGACAGCCACGAGGGCTAATGCATCGACCCGGGTATTGAAATATGACAAGGTCACATGAACTTTGAAATGTGGAGGCACCATCATCGTACCGAGGTATCTTGTTTCTAATTGACCAAACTTTAGGGTTAAAATATAATGATAGAAAATTTGTAGCCTCCTCAACTAGGTAAGCCTCAATAATAGAACCCTCAACCCGAGCCTTATTCTGCACTTTCTTCCTAATTTTTTGTATGTACCTACATGGAGTAGACCAATTAATTACATATATCATTAGGCTAGAAAGATAAAATAGCGGTATTAATTATTTTACCTCTCATATGGGTACATCCAGCGGGCCAGGACAGGGCCTCCTAGTCGAGCCTCATAAGGAAGATGTATAATTAGATGTTGCATAGGATTAAAGAACTCAGGAGGAAATATTTTCTCTAGTTTGCATAGAAGCACTGCAACATTGCGCTCTAGTGAGGTTATGTCATCCTTGCTAATCTCTTTAGCACACAACTTCCTATAGAAAAAACTGAGCTCAGCTAAACATAGCCATATATTTTCAGGAAGGAAGCCAAGGAATGCAACTGGTAGCAAACGTTCCATGAATATATGGAAGTCATGACTTTTGAGATCAAATATCTTCCTTTGTAAAAGGTTAACGCCTCGCCTAATATTGGATGCATATCCATCAAGGAACTTCAATGTTTGAAACCACTTAAGGATCGTTGTCTTGTCATTATTATTGATGCAAAAAGGTACCCTAGGCTTGTGCCACTTCCTATTGTTCTTCAACTCCAAGTGCAGTGAAGGACGGTGACAAATCTCAGCTAAATCTTGTCTGGCCTTCACATTATCCTTCGTCTTATCGGGTATGTCAAAGCAAGTGTTCCATATAATTTTAGCTACATTTTTCTCATTGTGCATCACATCAATGTTGTGTCGAAACTTTAATTTATTGAAGTATGGAAGTTGCCAAAAGCAGCTTTTGTGGGTCCAATGGTGAAGTTTACCAAAGTTTTTCGTATCACCTACAAACTTGTCTATTTGGGCTTCGACTTCATCTCCCCGTAAATGCCTTGGTGCCTCCTCAAGTACTACTGTGTTCTTTCGAAATGCATTACCTTGGGTTTTGAATTCATGGTCTCTAGGTAGGAAGCGTCTATAACAATCAAACCAGCAAGCCTTGTGACCATTACGGAGTTGAAATGCTTTACTGTCACCCAAGCATTCTGGACACGCAAACGAACCATGTGTGCTCCAACCAGCAAACATACCATATACAGGAAAATCATGAACTAACCATAGATATGCTCCCCGCATTGTAAAGTTTTACTTAAGTGAAGCATCCCATGTTTGTAACCCCTCCCACAACTTGATAAGTTCATCAACTAAAGGTTGCATTAGAATATTTATTTTTTTCCCAGGATGTTCAGGGCTGGGGATAACAAGGCTAAGGAATATGTACTCCGGCTTCAACAGCATGCCCGGCGAAATATTTAATGGAGCCACAAACACTGGCCAACATGAGTAAGAAGCAGCACCCAAACTAAATGGTGTGAAACCATCTGTTGTTATAGCAAGACGTACATTTCTAGGATCACTTGCAAAGTTTGAGAAGTCCTCGTCAAATTGTTGCCAAGCTTCCCCATCACATGGGTGCACCATCTTACTAGACGTTGACTGACTATGTGACCGCATTAGCTTTGCTGTCTCCTCGTGTGCATACAACCTTTGTAGTCTATCTATAATGGGTAGGTACCATAATACTTTACGTGGGACTTTATTATGGCCTACCTCGTAGCGAGAGGTATCACATAAATCACACTTATCTTTATGCTCATTATCTTTTCAGTAAAGCATGCAATTATTATAACACACATCAATTTTCACATATGGCATTCCGAGACCCTCTAACAACTTTTTTGAACGGTAGAAGTCCTCAGACAACTTAGACTCCAGAGGCAAAAGTTCATGAATTATTTGTAATACATCGTCATAGTGTGCAATTGACATATTGTATTGTGACTTCATAGCTAGCAAACGAGCGACAGCAGACAGACTTGAGTGTGTTGTGTTCTCATGGACTAGTTCGTCAATGCTAGCGACCATTCTATAGAAAGCCTGGACAGAGGTCGTTGGCTCCTCATCAATTCCCGGTGGATGGTCACCGCCTAGGTCAATCAACAGATTGTCCATCTGATTACATTCATTGATTTCCTCGTGATCTATTGAAAGGTCCTATTCATCATGTGTTGTCCATGTTTGATAGTTTGACCTAAACCCATATTTACTTAAGTGCAACTCTACAATATGCCTGTTGTGCCTAAAATACTTCCTGCACATTGCACATGGACACTTAATGGTGTCACCTTCAACTATTCTAGGATTTGAGAATGCATGATCTAAGAACTATGTAGTTTGTTCAATCCATTCATTTGAGGGAGCTTTACCCCGCTGCCATCCACTATACATCCATTCATGATGTGCCATGAAATAATTCTGTGTGCATAACATGAATATATCAGGCATAAAATTATATTTATTAAAACTAGGTATGTTGCATTTGTACTGTACAAATATCCTATAGCATATTGCAATTTATCTTTCACAAACTGAAATGTATACTAAACTATAGTGTTGAGCCTAATTTAAGATTAAACCACCATAGCATATTGCAATTTATCTTTCACAAACTGAAATGTATACTAACATAAAAATGATGTAGACTGAAAACTGGACAGATATGTGTATATGAATATACCAACGACGTGAACTGACCGGCGGCTCCTCGTGGTAGGGGTGCCCCTTGGAAGATCAAAGGCCGTTCTGAACTGTGAGGGATCAAAATTTGCTATGATTATCTAGTATTTAGCAGTCAACACATCAAAAGTCTACAATGCTCCTCTCTCAATCGCTATCGCTGCAACATTCATACACACACTATTGTTTTAGCAATTGTGTGCATTCTATAAATCCAAAGATAGTTCAGCTGAAAGCTTCATATTACAATGCATGCAAACACTGACTACTACTGCAGCACTAGACAAAGCCTCCAAGGCATATATATAATCCCCTGCAAATACATGTTTCACTTAAAAAAATCCATGCAGTCAGCCATTTATAATTTGTGCGACCATGTGGTTTGACGACAAACCGAAATGAAGGCAAAGACTTTCTCCAAGTCAGTAATTCAAAATATCTAAAAACTATAATCATTTCTTGAGTTACACGGTACTTCTTTTGTCAAACAAAACATCGAGACTACACAATTCCTTATTTGATGCAAGGATATGCAAGTGGCTAACAATAATTGTAAAAACTATAATCTAAATGAACAGCATAATACCAATGGGCATCAAGAAGAAAGTTGATCCATAAAGATGACCTGATGCCTTGCCACTGCAACTATATGTCGTCTCATCTGCGGCAAAATACAAACCCAAATCAAGAACCGATGGAGGATCCAAATCAAAAACTCATTGCAACATTGAAAAGATAAATGCGGGGCAGATTTGAGGCGGCGGGACGGCGAGTCGGAGCTGGGCCATCGGGGGGCAGGGCGTATTTGGGGCTGCGGGGCAGACCTGGGGAGGCGGGGCGACGGGGCGGAGCTGGGCCGTTGGGGCAGACTTGGGGAGGAGGGGCAGCGGGGCGGACCTGGGGCGGCGGGGCGGACTGGGAGGCGGGCACTGGGTGTCGGGCGGACTGGGAGGCGGGCGGCGGGCGGACTGGGCGGCGGGGCGAGGGGATGGGGTGGATCGAAGGAGGTGGGCGATGGGATGGGGTGGAGGAGGCGGGCGAGGGGATGGGGCCGACAGATCGGAGGAGGTGGGCGAGGGGATGGGGCGGAGGGGGCGGGCGAAGGGATGGGGCCGGTGGATCGGAGGAGGTGGGCGAGGGGATGGGGCGGAGGAGGCGAGCGAGGGGATGGGGCCGACGGATCAGAGGAGGCGGGTGAGGGGATAGGGCGGAGGAGGCGGGAGAGGGGATAGGGCCGGCGGATCAGAGGAGGCAGGCGAGCGGATGGGGCGGAGGAGGAGGGTGAGCGGATGGGGCGGAGGAGACGAGCAAGGGGATGGGGCCAGCGGATCGGAGTAGGCGGGCGAGGGGCGATGGGGCGGAGGAGGCGAGCGAGGGGATGGGGGCACGCGGCCGCTGCGAAAATATCGGGCGGGCTGGAATTTGCCTTACGGCGAGGGGATGGGGAAATCTTAGCTAGGGTTTTCAGTCTGGCGCGTTGCACAAAATATCGGGCGGGCTGGAATTAGCCTCATGGCTGGAGAAGCCTCACGGATTTATCTTCAATTATCCTCACGGTTCACTTAATACCATCACAAAAATAGTGTATTTTCTTGACGGTTTAAGGAGCCCGACAGGAAAATATATTTTTGTGATGGTGATACGTAGACCCATCATAAAAACTTTATATCCCTCACGTTCTATGCGCGCTCGTCAGAAAAATTAAAACCCGTGAGGGATGATAGTGAAAGCCCTCTATGAACGTTGGTAATCAAGCCGTACAAATTAACGGAAGCTATATATGTACTCTATGCCACTTAGACAGTAGCATCACGCCGTGGAATTAAACAGCAAGTTAATAAGAAACACACTTACGTTGTACACTTGTACTATTCCATATATAATACTAGTGATACTAGCAAGCTGGAGAGTACGTAGAGAGAAATGAACTGTAGCGAAGCCGACGTAACATGCGATAAGATGGAAAGCTGAGAACAGGTAGTAATCATCAACCTATAAGATCGAAATGAACGAACGGTTGGTGAAGCTCCATTACGCGCGCGTCTAACCCTAAATAAAGTAGTTGAAGCGCTGAACTGAATATACAAATTAAAATAATGGGGGACTGATGATTCGATTTCCTGCAAAATTAAAATAATCGCAGTGGCAACGATTCTCCCCTTAGCAACCATTTCCTGCGGATATATTTAGATCTTGGAAATCAACGATTCGATTCGGAAGAGCAAGATACAAATTTTAATGCACATTAAGGGTTTGATTTGTAACTACTCTCTACTCTAGTACTGATAGTGTTGTTTCAAGATTTGAGCAATTTAGTTTTTGGAAGAACATAAAGAAGCACTCCTCAGTAATCATTGGACACGGTTCATATATATAGATACCATAATTTACCATATTATTACTCCATCCGTTCGTCAGCGATGTTCTAGGAAGTTATTCTTGTTATGTTATCAATAATGTTCTACATTTTCAATTAGGCAAAATGTAGCTATAACTTCCCAATTGTGCTGCACTTGCTTAAAACATATATACGAAGCAACTAACTGGGGAAAAGACACTTGTGCCGCCTTCGAAATGAATGAATCGTCGAAGTACAGGACCGCGAAGTACAGAAAGCTCCATCGCGTCATAAGTAGCTAAAGTTATTGAAACACTTTTTGAGTCTAAAATTGTGTATATCGATCATCATATCTTAAAAATTATAATCAAAAGTTATTAGACATAATAAAAAATTATTAACTATAGTAAAAAAAACATAACCTATAACAAATTAAAGCCTACAGGAACTACCGACAGGAGAGGAAGGAGAGCCGGTACGTACGTTGGTAATGAAGGCGTACAAATTAACGGAAGCTATATATACGTACTCCATGCCAATTAGACAGTAGCATCACGCCGTCGAACACTTGTACCGTTCCGTATAATACTAGTAGTACTAGTAAGCTAAAATTTTTAGAAGCCATTTCGATCACCTCCTTAACGTGCATGCATGTGATGGAAAGCTGGGTTGGTGAAGCCGAGGACCGCGAAATACAGGTCGACGTCACATCGCGTCATAAGTAACAAAGTAGTTGAAGCGCTGAACTGAACTGAACAAAAAGTAGTTAGAAGAATGGGAACTGCATGATAGCAGGGTGCGTTTGGTAGGCACCTGTAAGGGAACGTACACAAATTAAAAGAATGGGGGGACATTTATAGACGAGCACGGTGAACGCGCTCAATAATGTCGCTGTGGAAGCTCAATAATGGTTTGGACTTTGGATTGGGGCGGCATCTGAATTGGGTGTGGTGTTTTGTGGGTTTAAATGGTCTCAAATCTGAAATTTTATTTCACCTTTTCATTGATTCAAGAAGTTCACTTTTCGACGTTCCATCTGATGCTAATCAGTACCATGTTATTTAGAACCGAAATGAATGTGGGTGCTACTACTACAGAAAACCGTATCACAGATGGTTCAAAAATATCATCACAGACGGTTTTCTGAACCGTCTGAATTTATGTGTCAGTGATAATCGAAGGTAATCACAGACGGTTTTCAAACCGTCTGTGGTGTAAATATCACAGATGATTTGTAACTAAAAACCGTCTATGATAACTATAATCACAAACGGTTTGTAACTAAAAACCGTATGTGATATATCCATATCACAGACGGTTTTTAGTTACAAACCGTCTATGATATTCTTTTTTACTCCTAAATCTATTTCTGTTTATTGGTTAGCCTCAGGAAATGCTAACCATGCCCTCTAAAACAAGCAGATTAACATGTACATGGATTCATACAATTCACATCTCAATTCATTTCACAAACATAAAACATCCAATTCATTTCTCAATTCATTTCACAAACATAAAACATCCAATTCACATCTCAATTCATTTCACAAACATAAAACATCCATTTCGTAAATCAATTAATTGAAATTAAATAAAATATCTATTAACAAATACACAATTATAAAAGATCTACATTACATTTGCACTTAGATGGTAACATTGCATTTTTTATTGCCCTTATCACTCCGGAATCGAGGACTCGCAAAAGGAACAGATTCATAATCAACGAACTTGTCAGGCTGCATAAGCAATACTTAGATAGTGCGTGATTGCCATCCAAGTATTGCTTGTGCAGCCTGACAAGTTCGTTGATTATGGACTGTCCTTTCGCGAGACCTCGATTTCGGAGTGATAAGAGCAATAAAAAATCATTCTAGATTGTGGAACTCTCCAGCTGAGTTTATGACTTGAGCGACCAAAAAGTACACGCACTCTCCTCGAATTTGTGAAAGGTCGGCCTGTTTCAATGCAGTTGACGGGATGGACGCAGCTTGTCGATAGAAATATCAATGTGCGTATATATAACCTGATAAGTATGAAATAATTATGGAAAGATTGACAAACCTTAGAATTAGAATTAGTGATCCTCGAGGAATTGAGGAGTAGTCTCACATGGTGGCAAACGTAGAATCCATATGTGTTGCCTGGCGGCTGCTGGTAGCACTGCAAAAAATAGAATGTGTTAAATCAAGAGACATTAATACCAACTGTTACATAGGATTAATTAATATGTACTAGCGAATACCTTAAATTTTCGAATATGTGTCAGGCCTTTGGCCCCTTGCGTCAAGAGCTTTGCCATCGCAATGTACATCGCAAACACCCTATGTGATTCGAAAAAGTTGACTTTAGTCATTCGGAAGGAAATAAAAAGTACAATATAGGTATGTATGGAGAAAATGTACTTACCTATCGATTACTTCGCTAACAACTGTGTAGTCGGTTTTATTTTTACTTAGAGAATCAAGGTATATTGCCTTGTTCCATTTTCGTACAATTACTATTAAAATCCAATGAAAATCCTGATTATAGGGCATAAGTACATATTCCTTATCGTGGTAAGCCACCAGTGCTGCTGCAATGTACCTCTCGACGAAGCCAGCATCCTTGTTGATGGTATGCATGGCGACCAAGTGTGGGTCCAAGAAACCAACCGATGATTTGGATAATCTTGCTTCAGTCACCATATATCTATATATATACACACGAAAGTAACAAATTATATATGACATTTATCGGAATGACATGAACGGAGACTGTGATTGTACACACTTACAGCGTCTAGCATTGAATGAGTGAGACGTCAAGAGCGTTGAGCGTATAAAGATCAAATAAATTCTCAAAGGTCACCGCGAAGACACAATCTTGAATATTGTGCTGTAAATGATTCGGCCTGAATTTGACAGTGATACCTGAGCGTCATTGTCCCTTTGGCTTATTGGATTGTTCCATATACCAAGTGTGTAATTGCTTGCAACTAACTACTAGGGTTGGGAGGCGTTTTACCAGGTCGATCAGCGGCTCAGCAAGCACGAATTTGCAGGCCAATGGTAGGTACGGGATATCATCATCGGTCTTCTTTGCTTTACCCTTACTGCCTTGGCTGTCCTTGCTACCTCGGCTATAGGTCGACTGTAAAGGTAGCACCGGTGGAAGTTGTTGCACCGAGAATAGCTCCCGTGGACTCATCACCGGTACAGGTAGTGATAGTGGTGATAGGCCTTGTGGAGATGGCACCAGTGCAAGTAGCTCTGGTTTGGATTGCCCTTGTGGACCTGCCACCGCTGAAGAAGTTTTCAGGCAGATGTCGCTTTTGGGCCACTGGATGAAGGTTCCAATGGCTTGCACTAGAGTCACGAGCTCGTCGTTGGGGAGTTTCGGTAGCGGGACGACCTCGAAATTGGCATGCACACCATCCACATTCACTTTTACGAAGCCTGACGTTAAAGGTACACCATGAACCCTGGCCCCTTCACCGGACGGATATGCTTGGCCCCAAGCAGCACACAAGGCAACGGAGGCATATCTCACTTGGAGCTTGTACTTCGTAGCCACCTGGATGTCGTCCATAGAAAATCTGCCCTCGCTTTTCGTCGTAGGATTGGACGCGCAGCTACTCCGACGGTTGGAGGGGCTGGCTTGCACAGGAGTGACGACGGCGGCCTGCTGATTTTCTTCTGTAATCTTCACACCTCATCTTTGATGTAATCAGTAAGTTCCTCTCTAAAAGATGCCTTGATCTCCTCTTGTAGCCGTGCATCACGCTCGGCTTTGTTTCTCTTCCTACTCCGATATAATTCGGAGTTATCCGAAAAACCTTGTTTCCAAGGAATATAAAACCCAAGGCCTCTCGTACGACCCGGGTGCTCCTTATTTCTCAGTGCTGCGGAGAGTATATCTTTCTCCCTAGTTGACTGGAATGATCCCTACGAAGATTCGACACTCAGTGTATCCTGCAAGAGCCCGACATGTCATTTCACTTCCTACAAAGTTGTGGAGTAATTACAAGCTATGTAGTTCGATATCTTACCAGGCGGTGGGACACTTCTTGGTTTACAGGATTTCGGAAGGAGATGTCCCCCGACGACGTGGTAGATGACCTCGCTCTAATCTAATTTCGAGCGTGCTCATCCGGGATCGTGGCAAATGGCGGGGCGGTATCCCGCAGGATTGCCTGTTCATCCTCCTGCCTTCACTACGGGATTTTACTCGCATACCCAGCTGTACCGAGTCTGTGGGGGTGTGTAGTTTTTTGCCTGGAGGGTCTTGTGCGCCGCACTTGCACTTCTAAAAGCTTCGGTCGTCTTCGTCGCCTTAAACTCTTCCTATTGTAGTTCCAGGAATGGGTACTTATCAAACGACATTAGATCCTTCTCCACATACTGCTTCACAAGCACGCTCTTGAAGTTCTTCCATACTTTGCACGCCGCTAGCAAGACATGTCATTGCACGGAGTCGTAGTGTTCTTCTGGGATCTCGAACGATGCAAAAATCTCTGTCAGCAGTTCACGTTTCTGAGTCTCACTCACGCTCTTCCACGAATCGAATGTGATCTTAATTCGTTATCGTGCAACTATTCCGATCATTCTTCGAAATGCGCCCGCTGCTCGGTGAGGAAGGAGATGGGTCTCAGATCCATCGACATCTGTGATGGTAAATCGTCCCTGAAGCTTTTTCGATAGTCCTCTTCCTTTGTGTGTTGATTTTGGAGCGAACGCATCCGCCGATGATGTTGAATAATGCGCGGATGACATGTTGGCCTTTTCATATATGAAAAGTAAGCACAATGTAGCATAAATATATATATATATATATCAATATGAAAAGTACATATTATATATATATCAATATAAAAAGTACATATATTCATAAGTATATAACGTGCAATGAGACTAGGAAAGTGACCAATGATACTATTATCAGGGAGTACTAAACAAAATTTTATAAAACAAATGACACAAACCAGTGTATCAAGTTCATTGAACCAGATACACTGGAGCGTGTCACTTGCTTCATGCCCTTTGAAGGTCTATGTAACATATATTAAAAATTGTTGGACGACTGTGTGGACGTAGTGATGTGTGGGTCTAAACAAAGTTCTATGAAGCAAATGACACAAACTAGTGTATCAAGTTCATTGAACCGGATACACTGGAGTGTGTCTCTTGCTTCATGCCCTTTGAAGCAAATGACACAAACAAGTCAAACTCAACTTATCAAGTATGACTTCTATGGACATGTAATATATATATATATATATATATATATATATATATATATATATATATATATATATATATATATATATATATATATATATATATGGAATTGCTATGATCTAGTGACAGCATGAACCAAGTAACACATGAACAATATATCTATGTTTAGAGAATGACCGGCAAAGCTCACAGTAAATGGAAATGACAGTGACATTGTAAACTAGAGCTCAAAGACTAAATTAACCAATCTCAGTATATGACTTATATCATCACAGAGCAATTAACCCACTGTTTCCTTAGCATTCACAGGAGGGCGCCGGGCTCGCGGGGAAGGAGGGCGTCGGAGTCGGGAGAGGAGGGTGCTGGGCTCGCGGGGGAGGATGGCGCTGGAGTCCAAGGAGGCGGTGATGGGCTCGGGGAGGAGGGCACCGAAGTCCAGGGAGGCGGTGCTGGGCTCAGGGAGGTCGGCGACGGGCCCAGGGAAGGGGAAGGGCGCTGGTGGGCTCGGGCACCGGAGGTGGTGACAGGCTCGGGAGAGCGGCGGCGCAGTCTTGAGTGCTCTCGATCGGTTGGTTGGTATAGCTAATAACTCAGTATGCGCAAAACCCTAGCTGGCGGCTTATATATAAAAGCTTATTACAAACGGTTCTAATTAAGAACCGTCTGTCATATTTATGATATATCAATATCACAGACGGTTCTTAGTTTGTGATATTTATATCATAGAAGGTTCTAAAATAAAAACCGTCTTTGATATATAACTATCACAAACTAAGAACCGTCTGTGATATTGATATCTCACAGACGGTTCTAAGTTTATAACCGTCTGTGATGGTTATGTTATCACAGACGGTTCTAAGTTTAGAACCGTCTGTGAAATTTATTATCACAGACAGTTTGCAGTTTAAAATCGTTTGTGATAATAATCACAGACGCTTCTAAACTTAGAATGGTTTGCAGCGAAATAAGGGGATCTTGAAAACCACGTAGTCGAGCTCCCAAAATATCTTCTATAAACCTATAGTACGAGTTTATCAACCTATCGATACTGAACGTATCTATGCGGACACCGCTGTTCTGGTTAGTGCTCTTTATATCCTGAGCCTGTGTATAGAATGTGCACACATTTATGTCATATTCTTGTCATATCACAACTGTAAATGTTGGCCCTTTTGCCAACCATGTCAGCATCTCACTTAATGAGCTCTTAGCTATTTGCTCCTTTAACCATTGGTTGAACCGACTGTTGTGTTGTGTCATGATCCAAATATCCGGCCGCTCCAGATTCTGTTACCGAAGGCCACTTCAGTCATGTATTGCAAAACTATGAAATGGGCTTGAACATACATGTCCATATCTGGAGTGATTGCTTTCCTTCCGATAGTTCTGATACCCTTGAGCCTCCTCTCATGACGAGATTGAGGCACACCTATCGGTTGAATCTGAGCCATATAATCGATACAAAACTCAATGACCTCTTCGCTTGCACAATCTTCGACGATGCTACCCTCCGGCTGAGATCGATTCCGTACATAGGACTTGAGAATTCCCATGAACCTTTCAAACGGGTACATGCTACGTAGGAATACGGGCCTGCACATTTTTATCTCCCACACAACGTGAACAATGAGATGGACCATTATATCGAAAAACGAAGTAGGGAAATATATCTCAAGATGACAAGAGTCATCACCACCTCGTCCTGCAGAGCATCTAATTCTTCAGAATCGATGACCTTCTGAGCAATTGCATTAAAGAAATAACATAGCCTCATAATTGTCTCTCGGATTTTGATCGGCAAAATATTTCTAAATACAGTAGGGAGTATCTGTGTCATTAGTACATGACAATCATGAGACTTCATGCCATTTAACTTCAAATCTTATATCGAAACAAGTTTCTTCACGTTGCCGGAGTAATCGGACGGAACTTTGACACCATGCAAGCACTGGCACAGTTCTGTTTTCTCGGCCTTGGACAGAGTGTAACACGTAGGGGAAGGTACGTTCGTCTATTACATGTTTCTGTCGGTGCTAACTGAACCGTTCTCCTTCTCTCTATCAAATTGTTTTTTCATCTTACGGTATGGGTGAACCCTCCGAAGGAACCGACAGTGACGCATGTACACACTTCGTAAAGTTATTGAAGCACTTTTTGAGTCTAGAACTGTGTATGTCGATCATCATATCTTAAAAATTATAGTCAAAAGTTATTAGACATAATAAAAAATTATTAGCTGCAGTAAAAAAACATAATCTATGACAAATTAAAGCCTATAGGAACTAGCGACAGGAGAGGAAGGAGAGCCGGTACGTACGTTGGTAATGAAGGCGTACAAATTAACGGAAGCTATATATACGTACTCCATGCCAATTAGACAGTAGCATCACGCCGTCGAACACTTGTACCGTTCCGTATAATACTAGTAGTACTAGCAAGCTGGAGAGTACGTAGAGAGAATTAAATGAGGTGTAGCAAAGCCGACTTAACGTGCATGCATGTGATGGAAAGCTGGGTTGGTGAAGCGGAGGACCGCGAAATACAGGTCGACGTCACCTGGTTAGAAAGATGACGAGGAAGATGGTGAATACGAAATGGTTTGGGATGCATGCACCTGGTTAGAAAGGCCGTGTCAAGGGTCCCCATCACTAACTCAAAATGAGAACTACAGGACGGTATGTACTTTTTAGATGATGCTGTCGAGCATTAGCAGAACTGAAAATTTGATTGTTTCTGATTTTTTTTTAACTGAAAGGTATGCAATCTCCATGGCACAGGAACTGTTGTAGCTAGGCCAGTGGTTAGGAAGCACCAATTGGGTCCTGCTTCATCTGTGCTCGTTGAGATGAGCTCCGAAATGGCATCAGTAGGTGGAGGGAAGTTGCCTCGCCCGAGCAAGTCGAAAATAAGGTGGTCCAGAGGCTGTTCCGTGTCATTCAGTCGATTGTTTGTCATTGCCGCACCGAATGTCCCGCTATACATGACGCTCCTTCTCAAGGATATTGGATTGACCATTGAACAATATACAACGGGGTCAGGCTGTCTCAGTACAACTTGCAAAGACTAATGAAACATCACGAATATTGTCTTCGGTCGATGTATCAAATATCGATGGATGCATTGTTTCATTTGGGGTTATCGCGTGGTGAACCTTTCGGAACTGTCCATTAGACTATAAGAGTGAGAAGGTAATGCATGATATTTATATGTATTGCAATAGCTTAATATCTCAGATGAAAGCGGGTAGAGCTCAAATGAATCCCAGGCCACCTACCCGTTTCCTTTCCCTGGTCTCCTCCCCATGACCCCATGCCATCCAATGCGAACAAATACCCTTCATGTAATATAATACCCTTCCCATCCAACGCATCCAACGCGCCCGGTGCCACCTCTCACCCCATTGACCCCATTACACTTGTACCATGCATATAATCTCCCCTCCCACCTCTCCTACGTACACACCAAACTCGCCAACTAGTTCCCATCCAAACTCCCTTCCCACCTCGCACCAACGCAATTCATCTTCCATCCTCGAGGTACGTACTCGAGCTTATAGATGGATGATTGCAACTTGTTCTCAAATTTCCATAGTATCGCATCGCATGCATGCACGCACGTTAAGTCGGCTTTGCTACAGTTCATTTCTCTCTACGTACTCTCCAGTTTGCTAGTAGCTAGTACTAGTATTATACGGAGTAGAACAAGTGCACAACGTACGTATGTTTCTTATTAACTTGCTGTTTAATTAGACGGCGTGATGCTTGGGGCGTTCGTTTTAGCAATAACTTCTGGTTTTTGGCTGAAATTTTACTGTAACTGATTTGGTTTTTAGGTATAATTAATTTAAAAAAAATGTAAAAATAGAAAAAATATATTAACCCATTAGGGACAATACAAAAGAACACGAAAAAAAGAAAATACAAAAAAGCCTAAAACATCTAAAAAAATTCAGAAAAAGACGAAATATTGAATAGTAAAAAAAAACAGAAACTAGAAGCTGAAACCGAAAAAAAGCTAAAACGAGCGGGACCGAGTACGTATATATAGCATCCGTTATTTGTACGTCTTCATTACCAACGTACGTACTGGCTTTCCTTCCTCTCCTATTGGTAGTCCCTGCAGGCTTTATTTTGTCATAGATAGCTGTTATGGTATATATGAACTACTACGCAGTTGAAGAGAAGATAAATCACGTATGCTCCTGCACTTCAGAAAATCGGACGAAAATCGGCCGAAAATCGAAAAAATCGGATTTACCAGTCCCCTCCGATAAAAGGCCATACCGGGCAAAAAATTCGGCCTAATTTAAAAACAGACGTGGCCGAAACCGGCCCAACGGCCTCCTTTATCTCTGCCCTAGGTCAAAAATTCATCCCCTCATCCGGTCTTCCCGATTTGCCCTCATGCAAATCAATGGCGCATGGAGGTGCGGGGCGACGACCCGTCCCGAGCTATCGAGCTTCTCCTCCGGCACCTCCCCAAGGCCCAAGCTATTGAGCTCCTCCTCGGCTCCTCCGTGCGTCCTCGCTGGCGGCTGCGTTCCCCTCTGCTTGCCCCCTCTCCGGCTCCCGAGCAGCCTACGGATGCCGCTGCGGCGGCCTCACCGAAGGCAGAAGTCGTCACGGCCCCCGACGCGAAGGACAGGAAGGACGAGCTGGTGGAAAAAGGCTAGGTCTTGGGCCATGGCGTTCGCGGCCGCGGTGGTGACGGCGGCCAGGAGGTTTTTCGACTGGGTGGTGTTTGGGGATTGTATGAGCTGGTGGTCGTTCTGGCGTCCCGACCGGCGCCTGCAGCGACTGATCGACGAGACCGACGCCAGCCCCAAGGTGTCGCCAAGCAGAATGCGCCGCTCCACGAGCTCAACAAGTTCAGGTGCGCTCTGGAAGAATAATTGTTGGCTGTGCTCTCTGATTAGTCAACTCAATGGGTGTTACTTTGCTGGAGCTGAGCAAATGTAATTCGGATTGGCTCTGTGCGGAACTGCGAATTGCCTGTCGATTTACCTATGGCGCAACCGTATCAAGGTTTTCAGAAATCTGCGGCTACCAATTCCGTTTTTTGTGATGTTCAGTGGATCCAGGATCCTAGATACATGTATGCTTTGCCGATTTTTTCAACCAATTTTCGGCGATATTCGGCCGGTTGTCATTTAAGATTTAAATTTCATTTGAATTTTTCTCCCCGAAATATTCCGAAAAAAAAATCTAAAAATCGGATTTACCGGCCCCCTCTTGTAAAATTTTGAAACCGGTAACGTGAACCCTGTGCTGCAGTCCTACGTAGTTCCATTAAACAAAATACATTGCAGTTCCACGGTGAAGCTTTTTTCTTGAAAAAATTGAATGATCAAACATATGAGCAAATTAACTTTCATACTTTGTATTATCTTATTTTTTCTAGATTTTTTTTATCCTCGATTGATTCGTTTCCCATGCACCCTCCCGCTTTACAACTTCCTTGTGTTGCAAATACTAGTAGGAAGTGGCACCCACTGAGTAGTAGTTTGTTTTGTTCATCCATCAAATTACCCAACTTGTAAGTAGCCAGTGAAACAAGTATCTTTTTCCCAATTAGTTGCCTCGTGTATATTTTTAAACAAGTCCAGCACAGGTGGGAAGTTATAGCTATATTTTGCCTAATTGAAAATGTAGAACATTATTGATAACATAACAAGAATAACTTTCCTAGAACATTGTTGATGAACGGATGGAGTAATAACATGGTAAATTATGGTGTCCATATATATGAACCGTGTCCAATGATTACTAAGGAGTGCTTTTTATGTTCTTCCAAAAACTAAATTGCACAAATCTTGAAACAACACTATCAGTACTAGAGTAGTGAGTAGTTACAAATCCCTTAAAATGCATTAAAATTTGTATTTTTTTCACTTTTGAGAAGAGCATTGAAGCAATGATTACCAAGATCTACTAAATATATCTGCAGGAAATGGATGCTAATGGTGGAATTGTTGCCGCTGCAATCAAGTACTGGATCATTGCCTTTGTCAAGTACTGGATCATTGATTTTGTCACTCTTGTCCTATGGATCATGCCAATGTAAGTTAAAAAGATTCAAAAACTGGGTTTCACAAGTTTTTTCGAACTGTTCATTTGCCATTACCTAAATGCTAGTTTTTGTAGATGCAAGGTATTCATATTAGTTCGTGTCTACCTTTCAGGATCATCAACTTAAAATATAATGATAGTGGGGAGTTAGTCTTCAAAAACTTCTCACTGATAGCCATCTCTATTAAGTGCTTGAGAATTTTCATGACCGCGTGCCACGCTGCTCATATCATGGGATTTGTTGAGGCGTTGGGATTATTTCTTGCGAGTTCAATCGGATTCTGTTTTCACTCAGTTGTTATCATGATTCATCTGACCAGCATCCGCAAATCTTGTGCGCAAACCTGGGTAAGAGAGAATTAACTAGTACTCAATCTATAGTGTATCAGTATGTAAGGGGATCTATTAAATGCTACCCTGTTAACTTGGTGATAATCACAGTATAATACCTACACCAAATTGTACAGATGATCAGCATTGCAATCTACATGGGGGTTGGAATTGGCTGGCTTCAGTATGGGATGCTAATCCCAGTGAATCGAGCTTGGCATGCTGCTGTTGTTCCTGTGATCATCATTCTAACGGTGTTGGTTGAGGCTATTTTGGGCGTGTGCAGCCAGGTATAGATTAAAACATGCAGTACATATCATCTCTCAATATTGCTTATAGTTTGAGAATTAATTGTGAGGAAATTTTTTTAGGAAAAGTGGTTTTTGACATCATTCCAAATTAACTTGTGGTATAGATAAGCGAGGATGGCAGCAACCAACACCTACACATCGACGTGATCATGAAATTGGTTGAGACATCCATTGCCATCCACCGGACTGTCGATTGCACACGAAGAGATTACCGCTTCCAGACAGAGAAGCTTCTTGTTTTGGTAAGGTCGATGTTTTATTTTGATCCTTTGGTGTCTCTCCACACACTTGCACTTGTATTGTCATTTCAGTGATGCATATAATATTGTTTGATCGATCGAGAGTTCAAGAACAAATCATTATTTTTTAATTTCTTTCGCAGTTGTGGAACAGCCTAATTGTGCTGATCGGGACTTGCCATATCGGCTGGATCATATACAAGGCGGGGATCATATGTAAGGTAGTAGAATGGCTCGGGAGGCGGGGATCAGATGCGGAGGAAGGTGTGCCAGAGCCTGTCATAGAGCGCAATGGAGATGGTAATGCGGCAGAAAGGGGTGTGGAGGTGGTGCTGCTGCCCGCTTAGGTGCTATATATATAGGAAGTAAATAAATGGCCTGTTTACCTGAGCCTAGATCCCATTTAGAATACAGATATTTCATACAATTCTTGTAGAAACCCTAAATTTGTGTGTTGTCGTCGTAAACTCACAATGCCTTCAGCAATACTATGATTGGGAGTGCACAAAGTGGGAATATTTTGTTTTCATCATGGTGGATTGGTAATTTGGAATCCTGTCCTGTAACAGTGATGAAAACTTGTATGTAGTGATGTACGAAGAATTTAGAGATCAATGGATATTATCTTGTTGGTGTGAGATTGAATTTGGTATGTACTACAGAATTTGATACAAGTATGACAATTGGTCGAAAGTATACCATTCGCATCATTGAGGTGTTTCTGACAGTACATGACCCATGCAGGGTTGCAGCCCTTTAGCACTACCGATTGATGGATTGGAGGCAACAGCACACCAAGCTCTCTTGAACTGCACTGCACGGACTAATTAACCGGCAAGTTTTTTTTTTTGTTTCGTTTTTTTTAAGCTAAAAAGGCCCTGAGGGGCCGATTTCATTGAAGGCAGAATTTTACAGGAGTTCAAAAATGGTTACATAGTGCTGCAATAACAGGGTAGACGTAACCTTGAGCCTGCAAAGACGTAACCTTTTGCAGGACCTGGAGTATGGTCGATCTGATTCTCCAATTTTGCATGTTGTTCCCTTCTGTTGGATGTAAGAGTTTTCTCACCTCAAAAGCTAGTTAATAAAATAAGAAGCTCTCTCACTTTTAAGTTAGATCTCTTACTCTTCCATAACCAATATGGGACTATTCCAACAATCCCCTCTTCACACATTAGTGTCTCTTAGCCGTTCACTGCTCCTTCTCTGTACACCGACGGTCCCTCAGGGTCACAGTCCATCAAGTATTCACACACTAGTGTCCATTGGACAGAGATATTAGAACCGGGCTTTGATACCACTTGTTGGATCGTAAAGGCATTCTTACCCCAAAAGTTAGCCAATGAGATAAGAGACTTCTCTATTTTTTAAGTTAATCGATTCTTGAGTTGCTTGTAGCAGTGCCTAAGCTTTTTACCTGGAGTGGCAAGGCATCACCTGTTCCCTGCATATTTATTCGAATCCTGCAATTCCAATGGTGTGTTTGTAGGTGCATAGCAATGCCGCTACCAAATGTTTAAGTCCAAGAGGCATCAGTGTAACAAACGTGAGAATATGCAGATTAGAGCATGCCGCTGTTGTCCCTTCGATCATCATTGTTATGGTATTGGTTGAGGACATTCTGGGCGTGTGCAGCTAGGCATAGATTAAGGGGGTGATCGGAATAGCGATGGCTTTTGATTTTTGCTGAAAAAATACTGTAGCTGGTTGAAAAAACACTATAGCTGAGTTGGTTTATTGAGTATAATTAAATGTAACAAAATATAAAAAAACCGAAAACGAAAAAAGTATAAGTAATTTTAAAAAAAACGAAATTTTTCTCAGAGCAGTCATCGTAGCTACGATGCACTGCTACAATATCTACAAGATCTTGTAGCTACGATGACTGCCATGATGTTTTTGTCACCCGTCGCCCACCGCCCACAGCGGTTCTGAGCGGGGCCAAAGCAGAGCATACCATCTAATTACATATAATCCGTACATGAGAGTTGTGGGGAACTTATTTTCAGCAAATGTGATTTATTTATTTTTACATTCCGAACATGTGGCGTAGATAAACTAGTCAGAATAAGATAATTCTTTAGCTGGGGCTGAAGTAAAGCTTCACCCAGATAGTTGGATAACGTACACATATATGTGATCTCAATGCACGTTCCAATGGGCAGAAGATAGATGATCAGGCGTCCACTCAAGGGACAGAACTCCCTGCCGCGCTCAGCTTCTCAGAAACTGACGTTCAGTGTCAGTTTTTTACTTTTTTATTGTATTTTTTCTTTTTGGTTTTTTGTATTTTCTTTTTTTCTATATTCTCTTGTATTATTCGTGATGGGTTAACATGTATTTTTCTATTTTTAATTTTTTTTTAAATTTAATTATGTCAAATAAGTTAACCTAGCTATAATAAAAAAAATTATAAGATATCGCCGTTCCGAATGCTACCGAAAAATGCCAGCTCCGTCCATTCTACGGAGCCACGGTAATGCTCTAGGCCGCATCCACGATGTAGACTATGACGGCACCAAGCTCACACCTGTTGCCGGGGTGACGAGGTCGGCAAGTGAAGGAGGAGGAGGAGAGCGCGCCGGATCACGGGAAGAAAGTGGCTGAATTCAATCATTTTGGAAAGAGGCCAACATTGCAGCGTGGCATTTTCATCGTCTCCATCGATCTCCACCGCCACAACCGAATTGATCGGTGTTCTATCAATCCACCTCGATGTTGGTGCCTCTCCTCACTTTCTATGTCTCCTTACTTTCTTTTCATCTACGATAAAAGAAAAAAATTCTCAATTGAAGGCGACATGTTTCAGGCATAGGAGAGGATTGTTGGTTGTGTCGACAATGGATGGGCCCCCAGGATGAGATTGCTTCTTGAGCATGAAAGAGAGGAATTGTGTAGCAGTGGCGTATTTGCAAGTAAATAATGGGTAATTCTAGAGTAAATAAAATCCCCGCTCTGCATACAGACCATGAAGTGACCGATGATAACCTTGTAACAATAGGTTGATCGGTGATCAACTGTTCATGGTCTCTCAAGTTCAATTAGCTAAAAGGGAATTCCGCCAAAAACGAGAAAAAAGAAAATGAGTTATATTCTGCCTACATTTTTTTCCCTTTCTAGAGAGAAACAGTGAGCTCTTCCCATGGTGCAGCAAGTTTATGCTTTCTAACTGTTGATTTGCCATTTGGTGCACTCTACCGTCTCCTGAATGATCACGATTCACGGGGATGGATGGATCTGTGCTGATACAGGTTGGCACTCGATCTTCGACCCAATATGGAACCACTTACCCATCGGATCATCACTCATCTCTCTCTCACAAAGAGGAAGTGCATTAGACCTTTAATCTAATCTGTATTGTTTGCACATTCAAATCCAGCAGATCGACGAACCACGGGACCAGAGGACCTGAACCTATCCTTGTTATCAACAACTGGCGGTCACCATCAGATATATTTCTGGATGCGTTATTTTTTTCGCTACTAAAAGCTTATAGCTGCGGTTTGTGACTTCTGGTCCTAGCGCAAGTGTTTATGTAAATAGATCGAATATAGATAAGCCATAAAGAAAATTATTCCATTTATTTATTTGAAAAAAATCGCAAACTGAAAATAATAAGCCTTTATCAACTTCTCCCCCCTAAGGCATAAATAGATAAGCCATCGATCATGTGCATGAGTGTGGAGGAGAGAGAGCATAGAGAATAACTGGCTTTCTAGGAATAGATGAATTTACACTATAGCTAACTTATTTTGTATTATAGTTGATGTTGGTTTATTTGACATAATTGAATTTTAAAAAAATAAATAGAAAAAGTAAGTTAGCCCATTACGGACAATGCAAACAAACACGAAAAAAAAGAAAAGGCACAAAAGCTCAAAAAAGCCAAAAAGTTAGAAAAAGACGAAATCTAAAAATAGTAAAAAAATATATATTAGAAGCTAGAAGCTCAAGCCAAAATGAGCGGGGCCTAGAATCCGTGCCATCAATCTTTTTAAAGTTTGACAACCAATAGATTTAAAATAAACTAGATTAGCTATACAAAAATTATATCATTAGATTTATCGTTAAAAATACTTTCATAATATTATGATTTTACTAGTATATTTTAATATAAAGTTATAAAAAGTAATGATCAAAGTCACATCTTAAGACCTAAAAAATAAAAAAATTAAATAAAAAAGAATAAAGAATGGAGGGAATATATCCAAAGTGTTGACTAGTTTTTGCTCTCTTTTCTCTCTTTTACAGACACGACAACACTCCTGATGTGGCATGGTGTAGTGTGACTTTCTTTCTGTGACTCTATCTAAAGATACTAGTGCTTCACATTTCCCTAAAAAAACTCAAAAAATAGTTTCCAAGGCTAGGGACAAAAAGCAGCAGTATTACTATGTGTGGTGTGGTCCATGACATCATTTTGAACTCTATTCCAGATGTAGGTCCCTATCAAACGATTTCAGTTTTTGATTTATTTTAACTTTTAATTTATTTAAAATAGAAATTATTTAGAATACTTATAATTTTGGTTTTTCTTTTTTTTCTTATTTCTTTGCATTATCTGTGACGATATGATATTTTTTATTTTTTCTTAGAAAAAACTAACAGTTACTACAGTTCAATTTCAGCCACAAGTCAAAAACCACAGCCAAAAGCTTAAGATGTAAGTTAGTTAGAGCACCCCTATATCGGGCATACTTGCTTTGGGACCGGGGAGCATGCATGAATGTTAAGGCTAACGGTCCATACATGTGCACTCCTGGATTAGTTTTGTGGATGCTAATTGGAGTAGTAGTTTAGGACATGTATAATGGTATAGATAATTATTGTTTATAGTACTCCTCTATGTTATTTATGGATAGCACTAAAAACAGCTATTGCAATAGGTTATTTTTTTATATGTATCTATAGACAACTTCTTCATGACACACTGTATCTTATTTCTCGTACTACAGTCAACTGCTATATGAGAGTCAGTCTAGTTCTCTATGCTCCTCCTCTCTCCTCTATATCATCTTATGTTCTACATGATAATGTTTATAGATAGCTAATGTTACATCATTCTACATGCTCTTACAACAAAACCGAAGTATCAATTGTTAGACAAACTAGTTCGCAATCCCAGTCGGCTAACTGTGGGCATATCCTGAGGGTCCTATCTGTATGAAGTTTCTGTTTTCACTGCTGCTTTTCAATGATTTCGCCCTGATCGGTCTATAAGTAAGTCCAACATTATATTTACACTTTCGCAATATATAAATTTGATATTCAGTAATGTATCTGTAAGTACTATTTACTAATCTAGTGAATAGTATAGTGAAATCATAGAGAATTCTGAATTGATAAAATCTAGATCTGATAGATGACATGGCTGTGTACACAATAAACACCACTGATATGGCAAGAAACAAAACATTAACAAAACCAATTTAGAGGCTATTTTGGACCTGTTTTGATAGTAGAATGATGAAACTTGGACGATTTGGTACATGAGGGTGATATTTGGACTCTCGAAAGAGTCGGGGGAGGGAAGGGTGTGGTTAAAATGTACTTGCTCATTTTTTTCAACTGCATGGGGTTATTCTTATGGGAGAATTTTGTATTTAAGTTATTTTTTACTGAATCGAAAAATAAGCTCCTTTTTCACTTTGCATCAAAGCCATACATCTAACCAAGATGTCGTTGTTGCTTAGCCATACACCACATTCCTTTGGGATCAAAATTCCATATTGTTGTTGCTTCAGGCTCCATCTTGTCAGGCCTTGTACTGGTGCATATAAACACCAGCTGAGCTAGGTGTCAGGGCATCTTCTGTTGGAAATGTGGATAATATTTTAATTATAGATTTTACTAGAAGGCAAATATTGTAAATAACTAGTGATGCATAGCTTATAACTAACAGCAGCAGGGAAATCACACTGTACTTCAAATATACATAAGAACAAAATTGAGTCAATCGGTTATACGAATGACTTGCAGTAAAGTCTAATGAAGAACAGAAAACAATTTAGGCTTGATGTAGTAAATAACGCAGATGAAGCAGCGAAGCGAGTGGTCATGCAGATGTGCACTGCCTAGAAATCTTATTGCTGCTACTGTGCAGCTCTTCACGGCAGCAACAACTCAAAGATATCACTCTCCTTCTTCACAGTGCACACCGGAAAAAAGAGTCGATGATGTTCAGGCTACACAGCACAACATCACATATTTGCAAGAGAAAGGAAAAAATGGAGAAGGCAGTGATTTTGGGCACCTCTGCTCTGGATGTCTCCAAGCATGTGTGTGTGTGTGTGAATATATCTAGTGTTAATGCCTATTTCCGTGCTAAAGTGCTAATAACGATGTGGACCGTCTGATATAAATTGTGTGGCTCGGATGGAGGTGGGAACCCATCCCACTTGATGGGTTTTATGAAAAGCACAGGGGGTTTTCTGCAGACTATGAACTGATGTGATTAATCAGTTATTTATCTACTGGTAATTGATGCAATTAACTAGCTATTTTACTCACTAGTAATTGTCTATCATCAACACCTAATAAAGTCTCAAATTTAAATGTTTGAATCTTATTCAAATAGAGATAGAGATACACAGTTTAGCAAAAATAAGATAAACTTGGTCTGCCAAGTGATGCATCAGTCACGACGCGGTTGCAAGTCACGCAATTTGCCACGTGAAAATACATAAATACGTGTGTGTGTATCTTTAGCCAAAGTCCTCATGCCATCCCCATTCATGTCACATGTTTCAAGGAGTGAAAAAGACTACACCTTATAAACCATGCATACTTTGGAATTATTGAAAATAAATCTCACACTCATATAGGCCTAATTTCTAACAATCCTTCACCAATTTCAAAACAAGTAGCAAAAAAATATCAAAGATATTGAGTCGAAGTACTATTAATATACCAATCTATTAGTGTAAGTTCCGTACAAGTTAAAATTTTACCTAGAATGATAAAATTTATCTTTTCATAGCTGATGTGATCAAACTCTTGATGGTATGTCATGATGTCTCCAAAGTTTTGAATATTATGTGGTATGAATTACACTACAAACGAAGTCTCACATTAGCTATGCAAATATTCACATTCTAGAATCTAGATTATAGTTCATGAATAATGGTCTCAGGTTGTTTGCAATTTTCCTTTGATGCTACCTTTTTTTTCTATAGCTAAAGAAACTGTTAATATCTTTTTAGCAGCAGCAACGACTCAGAGATACCACTCCCCTACTTTATGGTGTCTGCCGGGAAGAAGAGACGATGAGGTTCAGGTTGCGCAGCACGACAGCACAGGTTTGCAAGAGAAAGAAAAATGGAGGTAGTAATTTTGGGCACCTCTACTATGGACGTCTCCAGGCATGTGTGTGTGTGAACATATCTAGTGCTAATAGCTATTTAGTGCTAAGGTGCTAATAGCGACGTGGATCGTCTGATCTAAATTGTGTGGCTTGGATGGAGGTGGGTGAGAACCCATCCCACTTGATGGGTTTTTGTGAAAAACACAAGGGGTTTTCTGCAGACTATGAACTGATGTGATTAATTAGTTATTTACCCACTGGTAACTGTCTATCATAAACACCCAATAAAGTCTCGAATTCAAACGTTCGAATCTCAGATACACGGTTTAGCAAAAATAAAATTGACTTGGTCTACCAAGTAGCACATCACGTCACATTGCGTCAAAGCCATACACCTAACCAAGCTTAGCCATACACCACATTCCTTTGGGATCAAAATGCCATGTTAGTGCTGTTTCATCCTCCATCTGGTCAAGTACTGGTGCATACAAACACCAGCTGATTTAGGTGCAAGGTCATCTTCCGCGCAGAATGACGAGGTCGACATCTCACTGAGGTATTCTCAGGTCCATTAGCTCCTCGCATAAGGGTCTGCCCCTTGCACGTAACAAGTTAACTTGCTATCCACAGTTTTTGTATGGTAAAAAAAATACCAAAATAGGCCATTAAGGATCGTTATGTTAGAATTCCTCGGAAATATGTAGAAAATTTTCCTACCTAATGAATTTCTTGTGAAGTAATGCAATAATCCGCACACCCTTATACACTACTACAAAAAACGTCATCACAGACAGTTAGAAAACGTCATCATAGACGATTGCGTGAGCTGTCTGAATTGACGGGTCAGTAATGATATAAGAGGTCATCACAGACGGCTTTCGAACCGACTATGATATAAATATTACAGACGGTTTTTAACTATAAACTGTTTGTAATAGGTGATTATCACAGACGGTTTTTCTTAAGACGCACTGCATTGCGGCCATGCGGCAAACTGAATCTGCCAAAAAAGTGGAACAAGAAGCCGTACGCAAATACTGGAACTGCAGTGGCTTACATGTAAAAAACCAATTTTTAACGGCCTTTAATGACGGTTTAACGACCGGTAAATTGGTTCCGTCCGAGGGAACATTCAGCGCCGTCTGCGTGCGTTTCTTCAGTTGCAAGCAAACTCATCGTAAAAACTTGAAGAAACTTAAACCTAATGCGAATCACATGATGCCCCCCTATGAACCAGTCCGACCATGCGGTCTCTTGGAAACTAGAACATATATAATCGCGGACCTGAACCTGATCCTAACATGCCATTGTAGTCATCCGTTCTACTCTGAAATATTCCTTTTTCAGTCTCAGTTACCTACAATCACTCTCTTTCTGATTGGTTGTTCGACATGCAGGGTTTAATTTTCCGTGCCTATATATGCTGGATACTGCACGCACGTACGCTGACTTTATACTATGTCAAATCAAGCTGCTGTTGCTGCGTTGCATAACCGAACTTAACCTACAATTTGAAGTCTGAATCCAGGTTTTGTTTACCTCATAAGCCACGCCTCGTCAACCGTCGACGGGTACAGCACGAGAGAAGAGGCGGAGAGCTTTTCTTTCTCCCCGATTCCTCATCCTTTTTGAGGGCGCACGTTTGCTGGGCTGGGCTGGAGATTGTCAAGGCCTACGACAAAAAATGTACAACAAAAGTTAGACCTGCAAAGATGAGATTAACTAACGAAGTTGTACGTGGTTGTTAATACTTTTAACGACGGAGCCTTTAACGACGGCTTAACGACCACGTACAACTTCCAGTCGTTAATTCTTTAACGACGGGACAATGTGTTATCGTATCTGTTGAGAAACCCTCGCTGGCGACCAGTCTGAGCGATTTCTCTACTTAGAACAAGAACGAATCAATCACAGAATCACAGAAGGATAGATTGAACACAGAGAGAAAATTCTTAGTCTTTCTTTATTGCTTCAATTCAATGGTGTACAAAATCAGTCATATGGCTCTATATTTATAGAGGGGTGGAAAGGTGCCCACTACGGATAAAGACTCGTTTAAACGGGAATTCTTATCTCTAGTTTCCTAATACTCCCCCTTAGGCACTTATCCGATATACTCATGCCTCATTAAAACTCCATAAAAACTCAGTGGGAAAAATTTGAAGAAAGAGTATATGATGCATGTTATGCTGCGATGCACGAATTACCTCATTAAAAACCTTGACTGAGAAACTTCAGGAAAACTCGTCAAGGAAAAAAGAGTACAATTTACTCAACTTCATTCAGTCTTCAGGACTTTTATTCTTTGGGTACTTGATCTTCAGGATCAAGATTCACTAACGGGCTTGAGGGAATTCTCCCCCTGAATTCTGCACTTCTCTAAGTCTCATCATACCACTCCCTTGTAGGTCCTGTCCAGGGCGGTCGACGGGGGGCCTCACGGGCGCCACTGTTTCGCTGCATTCCCAGACGCCGATGGGACAGCTGAGGCGGGATCAACGGCGGTCCACACATGGCGTTGTACGGCTGCGAGGGAGGTGTCCGTTGTCCATCGCCCATTGCTTCGGGCCCCTCGGGTCAGGGGGGACGCGTGAGGTGTAGCTGGCTGAGTCCTGTAAGCCGAGGGCTCTTTAAAAAGGGGGCGACTGGCCAAGTGGAGCGGCACTCGCCTTCCTAGACATCGCACCCTCGCGGTCCTTGATGTTGTTCCAGCTTTGCCCAGTAGGGTGGAGGGCTCTAGAACGCGGCTGATGCCGCCTGAGCGATGGCAGGGTCGGGCATCCCGCCTATGTGGGAGGATGCGACGCCGCGATGTGTTTGCGTCTTGCCCGTTCGTCAGGGAGCCGCGGCTGGTGTGGGGTGATGGGCAATTCACTTGTACTTCATCAAGGTCGCTCGTAGCCGTAGGAGCAAACTTTTATGTCGCCGCTTGTAGCCTTAAGAGCAAACTTTTATGCGGCGTTAGCGGGGGCGCCTCCGGCCGCGCTGTCGCGTACCGGCGCCTGTCCTCTCCCCCAGTCTCCTTCCCTAGCTGTTGGACGCTTGGGGTAAGGAGGGTTCCTGCGCTTGCGGTGCTGTAGGGAGCCACGCTGCTTCGAGGGCGGGCGCCGGCTCCTTCAACTCGGGGCTGCAGGCTCTCGGGGGAGCCTTGGGCAATCTCCGTCTTGGGGCGCCTTATTGCGGCGATGCTGCGCCCCGAGCTCGAACGTCAATGGGCGTTCTTGAGGCGACTTCCTCGCCGGAAGGGACGCGTCGCGTGGCGCCTCGCGATTGAGCTCTGCGCGCTCTTCCCGTTATCGGGGCGGCTTGTCGGGCGGGAAGGCTGGTGGCGAGGCATGGCGCCAGGAGGAAGCTTCGACCGCACGGGGAGCCTTTGGTGTATGCGTGTCGTTGTCCATAGCCTCCAGCGAGTGCATGGGAATACCATCCACATCTTATTTATACTCCGGAGAGTACGCGTGGTGATAACACCGACGCGTGCGCGGGACACCCGCGTCTTGTTTAAACTCAGTAGAGTGCGCAGGGAAAACATCTGCGTCTTTGTTTGTACTCCGGAGAATGCGTGGGAATATCAACCACGACTTACTTAAGCTCCGGAGGGTACGCCATCGTGCGCGCGAGACATCCGCATGTTGTTTATACTCAGTAGAGTGCGTAGGGAAAACATCCGCGTCTTTGTTTGTACTCCGGAGAATGCGTGGGAATATCAACCACGACTTACTTAAGCTCCGGAGGGTACGCCATCGCGCGCGCGGGACATCCGCGTCTTGTTTATACTCAATAGAGTGCGCAGGGAAAACATCCGCGTCTTATTTATACTCCGCAGAGTGCGCGCAGGGGTGTCCCCCCGCTGCGTCTTATTTATACTCCGTAGAGTGCGTGCGGAGGCGGACCTCATCGCTACGTCTTATTTATACTCCGTAGAGTGCGTGCGGAGGCGGACCTCATCGCTACGTCTTATTTATACTCCGTAGAGTGCGTGCGGAGGCGGACCTCATCGCTACGTCTTATTTATACTCCGTAGAGTGCGTGCGGAGGCGGACCTCATCGCTACGTCTTATTTATACTCCGTAGAGTGCATGCGGAGGCGGACCTCATCGCTACGTCTTATTTATACTCCGTAGAGTGCGTGCGGAGGCGGACCTCCGTGAAGTGCGTGGGCGGAGGTGAGTCTCCATGTGGTGCACGTGCGGAGGTGAGTCTCTATGCCTGCGTGTGCGGAGGTGAGTCTCCATGTGGTGCGCGTGCGGAGGTGAGTCTCTATGCCTGCGTGTGCGGAGGTGAGTCTCCATGTAGTGCGCGTGCGGAGGTGGGTCTCCGTGCGGTGCGTGGGAGCATCAACCATGTCTTTATACTCCGGGGAGTACGCGTGGTGACAATACCAGCGCGTGCGCGGAATCCCGCGTCTTGTTTATACTCGGTAGAGTGCGCAGGAAAAACATCCGCGTCTTATTTATACTCCGTGGAGTGCGTGCGGAGGCGAGCCTCCGCATCGTTGTAGTGGGGGGAGGGTCACGAATAGCCTCGCAAACAGCGAACTTTATTAAATTCCCGTTTGTGCGGGTAAGCAAGTACAAAAGGGTTGTAAACTAACCTGTAACATCCTGTTTTTCTGAGATTTTTAAAGCCTGGATTTCAAAAATGAATTTTCTGGAATTTTCTGAAATTAATTGAAGCTTCAAATGAATTTTTAAAGTTTTAAATGATTTAATATGATTAAAATAAACATTAACATAAGTGGAAAATATTTTATTTGTGTTCCTCGTGTCTCAAGGAATTTTCGGTATTTTTGGTGAATTTTGGGAGTTATTTGCTATTTTCTAGAGCTTTTAGAAGTTTATTTGAATTTACGGAAAAAGAAAAGAAAAGAAATTAACCTCACCGCCCGATCTCCTCTCTCCTCCACGCGCGCCAATCCGCGCCCCCGCCGCGCCGTACCCTTTCCCGCGCACCCGCTCGCCCGCCGCTCGATCCGCTTGCGCCACGCGTCGCGCATCGCTACTGACGCGGCGCACACTGGCGCAGCGCACCGCACGCGCGCGCCGCGGCGCTCGATCGCGCGCCGCGCGCGCGCGTCACGGCCGTCCGCTCCTGCGCCGCGCGAACCTAACCTAACCTAATCAATCCCGCCGTCCGATCTCGCATTGCGTGGCGCATCCTAGCCGTCTAACCGTCGCGTCCGCGCGTCGCCGTAACGGATCGAACTCCTCGGTTCGCGTGTTAAAACGGTCGGCCGTCCTCGGTTCGCGTGCACGCATCGCGAAACCCTCGCCGCCGCCTCGCTCGCCCTCGCGCGCCGAGGTCGCGGGCGATAGCCGCCGCCGCCGCGTCGCCGCGGTGAGCTCCCGCGCCGTTCGCCGCGTCGCCTCGTCGCCTCGCCGCGCCCTCGCCCTCGCCTCGCCTCGCCTCGGCAGCGTCTGCGCCCGCGCGCCGCGACCCGTCGCCTCGCGCCGCGCACCCGTCCGCGTCGCCGATCCGCGCTCCGCACCACCCACGCGTCGCCCGCGGCTGCGATCCGCGCTTCGCCGCGCGCCGCGCGCGTGCGCGACGCCAGCGCGGCGAGCCGCCACGCGCCGCCGATCAAGCCGTCGCCGCGCCGCGCCGCGCAATCCCGTCGCCGCTCGGATCCGGCGAGGCGAAGACCGCCACGTGCGCGTCCCGCCGTCGGATCCCGCCGACGCCGCCACGCCCGAGCCGGCTCGGCCTAGCCACATGGCAGCACCGGCGGTGCCACGTCGACCCTAGGCCACGTGGCATGACACGTGGCATGCCACGTCGCCCTAGCCGCCCCGAGCCACGTGGCGGCCGCGTCGGTACCACGTCGGCATGTGCCGCGTGGCGAATATCTGCCGCCGCCACGTCGGCCACGCCCGCCGCGCGTCGGCCGCCGCCCCGTGCATCGTTCGTGGACCGAGTCCACGGTGGACTCGAATTTCATGGACCGGGTCCACAAAGACAAGAACTTTTCGATTTTCCCGAATTAATTTTGAATTAATTTTCCGGGAGCCCGTTCTCCTCCGTCCTAGCTCCGATTGATCCCGTTCTTTTTTCTAAATTCATCTAAAATCGAGCTCTAGCTGTTGGTTCTGGTTTTGTGAATTTTGGAGTTCATTTGCTTGTCATTTTATGTGTTTCTTTGTTTTCGGTCGTTTTCTCTCTCGTTAGATTCGGATTCCGGAGGAGCAGGTTTCGCGCCAGAAGACCAGGAGTACCCCGCTGAGCATAACGAAGGCAAGTCGTGTCCCTTGATCATGTTGAACGCAATTTTACAAACTATTATTTAATTATTTTGCTTTAAATTACATTGCATTGCTATTTTTATTCAAACCGTTATACAGGTAGTTATTGTCCCAATTGCAATTATACCTCCTTGATACTTTGAAATACCATGATGCCTTTGTCACCATAGGTTGGGAAATTTATTAGTGATGCTAGTTAATTTATCACATGGGTTGGTACGATTAGATTGCTTAGCCTGTTTATATTTACGATTGATCTCCTCACACGTGATAAATTATTAATTTAACTTAATGACATATGGAACTGTGGTTGGTGCCACGTGTATTAAAAATTTGTGCCACGTCATTGGTGTGACGTTGGCTTGGTTATACAAATTGGTTTTGCACTCGGACGAGTGATCGTGCGATAAAGGGGAATACAGGTTGTACTTTGGGGATGTGGTAGTCTCGCCGGGTAATGTTAAGGACTTAACTTTGTGCGCCATTGATCCGAGCTTAATCGCAAACCACATGTCTATTATGGGATGGACTGGCTGATTAATTTGTAATATTTCAATTCAATTACGCCATTGTGATTGACATGGTTCTTGATTTCCATGTGGCGCAAGAGGGTGTGATCACGAAACCCTAGCGGGCGAGGATTGGGTTGAGGTAGAGCATTGTAAAGGCCTTGTTGTGATTTCCTTAGGCCTAGGCTAATCACATCGTGTAGGTACAGTTGTGCAACCTCTGCAGAGTGTAAAACTATTCGAATAGCCGCGTCCTCGGTCATGGACAATGCTCGGGATTTCACACGAGGTTAGTGTTTCATTTATAACTTGGTGGTTTATGTTGGGGTGGGCGGGTAGTTCATCTGTTGGTTTAAACTTGTGAATTGGTGTTCACAAGTGGTTCATGTTTATTCCTTTGATTATCTATTATTCTTGTTTTGATTAACTTTAGCTTTCAAGTTATTTAATATATTTCATCAATAAATGCCTTTATGCAAATTAACCTTTCAGCCTTCCTTTGGTAAGCCTTGCATATTATATTGCATTTAGTGTTACAAGCGACTTCTTGAGTACCAATGTACTCACGGCTTTACGCCTATGTTGCTCGATTGAGAGAGAGGAGTACTATCGGCGGAGGTGCGGAAGGAGAGTACTACGACGACTTCACGGATTAGGCCGTTCTCCACTCGATAGCTTTGTGGCTTGTCGATTGGTCGCTACGCTTTATTTTGGATTTCCGCTGCTATTTTGTTAAGCCCTTCCGGCTAGAGATATTGTAAGCTTGGCCATAAGGTCGTACCCTTGATATTTTATCGATATTCGAGTTTTCCTTTATTATTATCGTGTGTATGACTATGATGACATCTATGTTTGACTGTGTGCACTAGCGTGATCCTGGACTAGTGCAGTTTACACAGAGAGACCGAATTTGCATATTCGGGTCTCGACAGAGATGGTATCAGAGCCATATCGACTGTAGGACGAAGCCCTAGTTAAATTGGTCGTAGCCCAAAAATTTATTTTCTGAATCAAACCAACTAAATTTGATATTTAGTAATATCTCTATCTTCTTACCTCATTCTTAAGGATTCTTATCTCTCGCCCCAACTCTTGCAAAATTTGTTTTCCTAAAGTTATAAACTGATCTTTCCTTTATAAATGCATTAGATGTCCCAAACTTCCTCTGACCAGACAGAGGATGGAGGTCACTTCTCTGCGTTACATTGCGAGCCTCGGATTTAAGAGACTACCCGTCTACCTCACCAAGGATGAGAAGCAAAAGGTCAACGATCGGAGCATCTCGGGCTATACTTCACCACCCGAGTCGGCAGCGGTGCTACACCACGATTTCAAGAACACCGTGCGGTGGGAGATGTCGGCTGAGGAGTTGCGCACAAAGCCATCCGTCGACTTTGCAAGCTATACAAGATCCACATGGCGGACTCGTCCGGAAGTTCAAGGAGCGATGCGGAGCCACCCGAGACTACGAGCGATGCAGGAGGAGCCCCGACGCGATCGCGATACCTCTACCGTCGCCTACACCGCCGAGCCCGGAGGAGAGCGTCGTATCACCGAGATCGTCGCGCCTACCTCGGTCGGTTCCTCCAGCCCGATCGAGAGCGATGCGCCGATCCGCAACTCATGGGTTGTCTACAGCGATTCTGAGGACGATATCAGTGTACCCTATTTGTCAGGACCCGAGTGGGAGCCTTCAGAGTAGATAGTGCGAGTAGACATGTTGGATTTTATTTGCAGTTGTGTGTGATGTGAACTGTAAATATTGCCTTAAAAGCATTATATTGCGATCATGTCAATCTTTTAATGGAGTTTATTTTTGCTCAGTTTCTTAGTTAGCCTTATGGCTAAGTGTTTGTTTAGTTAGGTCTCCATTAAGCAAAACCCCTTAGACGCATTTACCTCTTATCTATGCTTCTCCCTCTCGTCTTTTACCTTTGGTCAGTCAGCAGTTGTTTTCTTTTCAGAGCAAGATGGTTGATACCAGGAACTCCTCCAGCCGCAATCAAGGGAACCAGACCCGAGAAACGATCTTTGCGCAGCGGTGCCACCTACCTTGATCCGCCCTCGGTCGATTCTTGATAGCCCTGACTCGGATGATGCGGACTATGATGCGGTATGCGAGACTATGATGCGGCAGCAGCACGGAGCTAGTACCACCGCGGCACCTCGTCGCCAGACCGGCTATGCGAGTTTATGAGGACGAGACCGCTGTTTTCTCGATTCGTCAGAGCCTTTGGAGGCCGACGATCGGGTCCGTTCAGATTGAGAAGAAATCAACTTGGCTCTGCACTGCCGGCGGGAGAAGGTTTTGTATGCGGCACATCGGCTTGAGGGACCAGCGGCAGAGTGGTGGGAGAACTCATGCGCCCATGAGAACCAAAGACAACATCACTTGGAAGGAGTTCGCCAAGGCCTTCCATACCGCTCATGTCATGGATGGAGTGGTCGAGATGAAGAAGGATGAGTTTCGGAGTTCCAAAGAGAAACACATCGGTGAGTGAATATCTCAATAAATTCACTCGATTGGCTCGCTACGCCGAGAGGATGTAGCGGCGGATGCAGCTTCGTCGAAGAGGTTCAAGAAAGGCTTGAACCCGGCTTTGAAGGTACAAGTCGTGAAACGCGACCATGCCGATTTTCAGCGGTTGGTGGATAAGGCCATTCTCATCGAGGAGAGTCGCGCGAGCTCGAGGAGTCTCGCAAGAGGAGGTTGATTCAGCGAGGATCACAGTCACACCAGTCCCGAGGCCTCGTTTTGGTTCCTACCACTGCCAGCGCCACGCCACGGCAGCGGCAGCAGCCTTCGTGATTTGGACCCGGCTCGACACGCGCGATTTGATCGGGGCGGCGTCTGGTAGTTCCAGTGGACAGCAGCAGCAGAAAAGCAATAATTCAAAGCGGCATCCATCACTTGCTTCAAGTGTCATGAGGTGGGACACTATGCTAGCAAGTGCCCTCGAGGCGAGCCCCGCGCCGATTCGTTTTGACTTGGGAGCCACACCGGTCGTACCCCTACCGGGAGCGGGGCGAGGAGCACCCGGCCTCGGGGCGAGCCAGCGGGGCGCCGGTGGTGAGAGGTCGTGAACCACGTCACCGCAGAGGATGCCCAGCAGCACGGACGTTGTGATCGATGCGTTTCGTACATTCGATTCTGCCACCGTTTTATTTGATTACGGAGCTTCGCATTCGTTTGTTTCACGGAGTTTTGCTTTAAAGCAACAATTGAAAATCTGTTGCTCTTGGATCTGTTCTTTTAATCCAATCCCGGATCCGAAGTTGAGATCCAACCTAGGTTGTCCAGAGTTAGGATAACCATTCAGGGAGTTGAGTTGAGGCCGACTGATTTTGTTGGATATGCGATCCCTAGATGTAATCTTGGGAATGGATTGGCTTCGAAGCGGCGGTAGTGTTAGATTGTGGGAGCGAGCGGCGACCTTAACCAATTCGGATGGAGTTAAGGTGCGATTCGCGGCCGATGAGTGTCGGCGAGCGACCATGATTTGCGAGCAAGGTAATCCAGTTGGAGGGTGTACGGTTGTCGAGAATACCCGACGTGTTTCGGATGATCTTCGGTATGCCACGAGAGAGGAGGTTGAGTTTACGATTGAGTTTGTGCTAGGTACCGCTCGATTTCCAAGAGACCCTACGGATGCCACCAATGACTTAGTAGAGTTGAAGAAGCAAATTCGGAGCTTTTGGATAAGGGTTACATCGGACCAAGTTCATCCCGTGGGAGCGCCGGTGTTGTTCGTCAAGAAAAAGGATGGTAGTCGGCGCATGTGTGTGGACTCTGAGCACTTAATGAGGTCACCGTCAAAAATAAGTACCCTCCGCCCGGATCGATGACTGTTTGACCAGCTTAAGGAGCAGGAGTGTTCTCCAAGATTGACTTGAGATCGAGGATATCATCGGATGAGGATACGTAAGGAGGACATACCCAAGACACCTTCTCTACTCGTTATGGTCTATACGAGTTCACGGTGATGTCATTTGGTTTGACTAATGCTCCAAAGATATTTCATGTATTTGATGAATAAGGTGTTTATGGAATATTTGGACAAGTTTGTCGTTGTGTTCATTGACAACATTTTGATATATTCCAAGACGAGGAGGAACATCAGAGCACTTGAGGTTAGCATTGCGAAATTGAGAGATAATCGATTGTATACAAAGTTCAGCAAATGTGAGTTTTGGATGAAGAAAGTCGTCTTTCTAGGGCATGTGTTGGCAAAGAAAAGGAGTCGCGATTGACCCAGAAAAGTAAGTGATGTTTTGGATTGGCAATCACCCACTTGATTACCCAGTCGAGAGTTTTACTGGTATGGCGAGATACTACCGTCGCTTTATTGAAGGATTTTCCAAAGTGGCGGACCCTCACGCAGCTTGCTCAAAAGGAAAAGAAATTCACTTGGGCGCGAGAATGTGAGAAAAGTTTTCGAAACTTAAGGAGAGTTTGACCACAGCCCAATCTTTGGTGTTGCTGATATAAACAAGGATTTTGAGATATTTTGCGATGCCTCGCGCAAAGGTTTGGGTTGCGTCTTGATGCAAGACAAGAGAGTGGTAGCCTATGCCTCACGCCGATTGAGACCGCATGAGGAGAACTACCCTACCCATGATTTAGAGTTGGCGGCCGTAGTGCATGCTTTAAAGATTTGACGTCATTATCGATGGGTGACGGATGTGAGGTTTACGGATCATAAGAGTCCAAATACATCTTTACCCAATCAGAGCTTAACCTCGAGCGAGAGGAGGTGGTTAGAGCTGATAAAGGATTATAATGTGGGCATACATTATCATCACAGGAAAGCTAATGTTGTTGCAGATGCCTTGAGCGAAAGGTATCTGCAATTCGGTGATGGTTCGAGAGAGTCACCCGACTTTGCATGAGGAATTTGAAGCTTAGCCTTGAGTTGGTTGAGCGGGATTTTTGGCGACTATGGAGATCTGACCTACTTTGGATGGTCGATTCGCGAGCTCGGTCGGATGATGAGGCATTTCAATGGATCGAAAAGAATTTAAGTGAAGGTAAAGAGTCGATTTTGGTGGATGATCGAGGAACCTTGTGGTTCAAGCAGCGTTTGTGTGTGCCCAACAAGCAAGAACTAAAGGATGTGTTATTAAAAGAGGCTCATGAGTCACTATATTCGATTCATCCAGGCAGTACCAAGATGTACCAAGACATTAAGGATAAGTATTGGTGGCCAAGCATGAAGCGTGAGATCGCTGAGTATGTAGCCCTTTGTGATGTTTGTCAGAGAGTAAAGCGAGCACGAGAGACTGCAGTTTTGCTCTGACCATTAAAAGTCCCCGAGTGGAAGTGGGAAGAAATTGGTATGGACTTTATAGTCAGTTTGCCTAAAACCAAAGAGGGTCATGATTCGATTTGGGTCATTGTGGACCGATTGACCAAGGTTGCTCATTTCATTCCAATTAAGACGACTTACAGTGGTGACAGATTGGCAGAGCTATATATGTCCAGGATTGTCAGTTTGCATGGTGTGCCCAAGAAGATTGTGTCAGATCGTGGATCGCAGTTCACCTCTCGGTTTTGGGGTAGTTTCCATAAGGCTATGGGAACTCACCAAATTTCAAGATCTGACATATCACCCCAGACGGATGGTCGACAGAGCGAGTTAATCAGTTACGGAGGACATGTTGAGAGCTTTGTGTGCTTGATCATGGGTCGAAGTGGGACGATTGTTTACCTTTTGCGAGTTCTCATACAACAACAGTTATCAAGCGAGTTTGCAGATGTCACCGTTTGAGGCATTGTATGGCAGGAAATGCAGGACCCCTCTCAATTGGAAAGAGACGGGGAAGGTCAAGTTTTAGTCCAGATCGTTTGAAAGAAGCCGAGGATAAAGTCCGCTTGATGAGAAAGGTTGAAAGCGCCCGTGCCGACAGAAAAGCTATCACGAGATACGACGCCGAGAGCCGAGTTTTGAGCCGATGATTTTGTGTACCTTAGGATCACACCATTCAAGGGTGTGAAGAGGTTTCACTAAAAGGGAAACTTGCACCGAGATATGTTGGTCCGTTCGAGATTCTCAAACGCAGGGAGAGGTTGCTTATCGCTTGGAGCTACTGCGTCTATCGATGGGGTACATGGCGTCTTTCATGTGTCCCACCAAGAAATGCTGCGCGTACGCAGGAGGTTGTGCGGTTGGTCGTTGACTGCGGGAGGATCTGTCGTACAAAGAGCACCAGTCAAAATCTTGGAAGTGTCGAGCGAGTCACCGGAATAAAGCGGTCCGTTTTTGCAAAGTTCAGTGGAGCAACCATTCCGAGGAGGAAGCCACCTGAGAGCGCGAGGAGGATCTCAGAGCGGAGTTCCCGAACCTATTCTCTTAGTTGGCCCAGATCTCGGGGTCGAGATCTCATTTAAGGGGGTAAGGTTTGTAATATCCTGTTTTTTTGAGATTTTTAAAGCCTGGATTTCAAAAATGAATTTTCTGGAATTTTCTGAAATTAATTGAAGCTTCAAATGAATTTTTAAAGTTTTAAATGATTTAATATGATAAAAATAAACATTAACATAAGTGGAAAATATTTTATTTGTGTTCCTCAGGTCTCAAGGAATTTTCTGGTATTTTTGGTGAATTTTTGGGAGTTATTTGCTATTTTCTAGAGCTTTTAGAAGTTTATTTGAATTTCTGGAAAAAGAAAAGAAAAGAAATTAACCTCACCGCCCGATCTCCCTCTCCTCCACGCGTCGCCAATCCCGCCGCCGCGCCGCCGTACCCTTTTCCGCGCACCGCCGCTTCGCCGCGCTCGATCCGCCACGCGCCACGCGTCGCAAGATCGCATACTGACGCATGGCGGCACTGGCAACGCCGCACTTCGCGCGCGCCTCGGCGCTCGATCGCGCCGCGCGCGATCATCACACCGTCCGCTCCCTGCGCCCGCGCGAACCTAACCCTAACCCTAATCAATCCCGCCGTCCGATCTCGCTGCGTGGCGCATCCTAGCCGTCCTAACCGTCGCGTCCGCGCTGCCGCCAGAATCGGATCGAACTCCTCGGTTCGCGTGTTAAAACCGGTCGGCCGTCCTCGGTTCGCGTGCACGCGATCGCCGAACCCTCGCCGCCGCCTCCGCTCGCCGCGCGCCGCCGCCGTCGCCGGAGCGCGCCCGCCGCCGCCGTCTTTGCGTCTCGCCGTCGCCGAGGTCGCCGGGCGATGCCGCCGCCGCGTCGCCGCCGGTGAGCTCCGCGCCGTTCGCCGCGTCGCCTCGCCGCGCCCTCGCCGCCGCCTCGCCTCGCGCGCTCTGCGCCCGCGCGCGCGCGCCCGTCGCCTCGCGCGCGCGCCGCCACGCGTCGCCGATCCGCCCTCCGCACCGCCACGCCGCCCGCCGCTGCGATCCGCGCTTCGCCGCGCGCCGCGCGCGCGCGCGTTCGCGACGCCAGCGCGGCGAGCCGCCACGCGCCGCCGATCAGCCGTCGCCGCGCCGCCGCATCCTCCCGCCGCTGCGCTCGATCCGGCCGAGGCGAAGATTCGCCACGTGCGCGTCCGCCGTCGGATCCGCCGACGCCGCCGCGCCGAGCCGCGGCTTAGCCTAGCCACGTGGCAGCACCGGCGCGTGCCACGTCAGCCCTAGGCCACGTGGCATGACACGTGGCATGCCACGCCGGCGCCACGTCGGCCCTAGCCGCCCCGAGCCACGTGGCGGCCGCGTCGGTGCCACATCGGCATGTGCCACGTGGCGATATGCCGCCGCGTCGCCAAGACGCCCGCCGCGTCGGCCGCCGCCCCGTGCATCGTTACGTGGACCGAGTCCACGGTGGACTCGGAATTTCATGGACCGGGTCCACAAAGACAAGAATTTTTCCGATTTTTCCGAATTAATTTTGAATTAATTTTCCGAGCCCGTTCTCCTCCGTCCTAGCTCCGATTGATCCCGTTCTTTTTTCTAAATTCATCTAAAATCGAGCTCTAGCTGTTGGTTCTGGTTTTGTGAATTTTGGAGTTCATTTGCTTGTCATTTTATGTGTTTCTTTGTTTTCGGTCGTTTTCTCTCTCGTTAGATTTGGATTCCGGAGGAGCGGGTTTCGCGCTGTAAGACCGAGAGTACCTCACGAGCATAACGAAGGCAAGTCGTGTCCCTTGATCATGTTGAACCCAATTTTACAAACTATTATTTAATTATTTTGCTTTAAATTACATTGCATTGCTATTTTTATTCAAACCGTTGTATAGGTAGTTATTGTCCCAATTGCAATTATACCTCCTTGACACTTTGAAATACCATGATGCCTTTGTCACCATAGGTTGGGAAATTTATTAGTGATGCTAGTTAATTTATCACATGGGTTGGTACGATTAGATTGCTTAGCCTGTTTATATTTACGATTGATCTCCTCACACATGATAAATTATTAATTTGACTTAATGACATATGGAACTATGGTTGGTGCCACGTGTATTAAAAATTTGTGCCACGTCATTGGTGTGACGTTGGCTTGGTTATACAAATTGGTTTTGCACTCGGGCGAGTGATCATGCAGTAAAGGGGGAAGTACAGTTGTACTTTGGGGGATGTGGTAGTCTCGCCCGGGTAATGTTAAGGACTTAACTTTGTGCGCCATTGATCTGAGCTTAATCGTGCAAACCACATGTCTATTATGGGATAGACCTGGCTGATTAATTTATAATATTTCAATTCAATTCTGCCATTGTGATGGACATGGTTGCTGATTTCCATGTGGCGCAAGGGGGGGTGTGATGCGAAACCCTAGTGGGCAGGATTGGGTTGAGGTAGAGCATTGTAAAGGCCTTGTTGTGATTTCCTTAGGCCTAGGCTAATCACATCGTGTAGGTACAGTTGTGCAACCTCTGCAGAGTGTAAAACTATTCGAATAGCCGCGTCCTCGGTCATGGACAATGCTCGGGATTTCACACGAGGGTTAGTGTTTCATTTATAACTTGGTGGTTTATGTTGGGGTGGACGGGTAGTTCATTGTTGGTTTAAACTTGTGAATTGGTATTCACAAGTGGTTCATGTTTATTCCTTTGATTATCTATTATTCTTTTTTTGATTAACTTTCGCTTTCAAGTTATTTAATATATTTCATCAATAAATGCCTTTATGCAAATTAACCTTTCAGCCTTCCTTTGGTAAGCCTTGCATATTATATTGCATTTAGTGTTACAAATGACTTGCTGAGTACCAATGTACTCACGGCTTTACGCCTATGTTGCTCGATTGAGAGAGGAGTACTATCGGCGGGAGGTGCGGAAGGAGAGTACTACGACGACTTCACGGATTAGGCCGTTCTCCACTCGATAGCTTTGTGGCTTGTCGATTGGTCGCTCACGCTTTATTTTGGATTTCCGCGCTATTTTGTTAAGCCCTTCCGGCTAGAGATATTGTAAGCTTGGCCATAAGGTCGTACCCTTGATATTTTATCGATATTCGAGTTTTCCTTTATTATTATCGTGTGTATGACTATGATGACATCTATGTTTGACTGTGTGCACTAGCGTGATCTTGGACTAGTGCAGTTTACACAGAGAGACCGAATTTGCATATTCGGGTCTCGACATAACCACAGAACTCGTTGTCGTGGTGATGAGATGCGAAGCCTCTTGTGCTTGGGCTGCCGCAGGGCATGTACGGGCACGCCTGACCTAAGGACCATGTTGGGTTCCCAGGCTTGGGCTTCGGGTTCCCTGCTCCAGGTGCCGAGCCACGTGCTGATTGCCGAGGATGGTGATGACGCCTCGCGGGCCCGAAAGCTTCACACATAGGAAGCCGTGGTGCGGTACTGCCCCGAAGGAGTTAAGAGTTGGTCGCCCCAAAATGGCGTTGTAGAGGTACTGGATATCGACGACATCAAAAGTGACGTCCCTAGTCGCCACGTTGTCATCCTGGCCGAAGGAGACCTGCAAATATATTTGGCCCAGCGCCAATAGGGGCTGACCTCCGAAGCCCTACAACGTGATTCGTGAGGGGCCTAGGCGACTCCGAGATATCGCCATCTGGTTGAAGGCCTGTGCGAACAGAACGTTCGCGGAGCTGCCCCCATCGACCAGGACGCGCCGGATATCACACCCAGCGACCGCGACCTGGATGACTAGGGGGTCCTGATGGGGGAATTCCACGCCTTCAGCGTCGGCAGGCGTGAAGGTGATCGCGTGCTGCGCCCAATCTGGCGGCGCCTGAGCTGTGTATGCCGCCACATAATGTAGCCTCCGCACGTAGGCTTTGCGCTGTCGCTCCGAGGTAAACTCCAAGGAGGAACCGCCGGAGATGACGTTGATGACCCTGCGCGGGGCGCCCTCAAGGGTATGGATCCGCGAGGGCTTTCACGGGTCGCCACACACAGCTTGTATCCGCCGAAGGCCTCCCGAGGCTGCGCTCTCGATCGCAAATCCTCGAGGCGGCCGGTGGGCTGCGAGCGTCGCGACGACGGGTGAGCACGTCTCGAGATCTCTGTCTCTGGCGACGCTTTGGCGAAGTGCTGCGATGGTGGTGCAGGAGCTGGTATCATGATTGCCTTGACCGTGCACCTTGCACCACTGTGGGCGCTGTTGGTCGTCGTACTCCGCACGGGCCCAACCGTCGCGACCCCGGCCTCGGCCTCGCCCCCGACCTCGTCGGGCCCTAGTCCCGCGGTTAGCAGGGGCGTTATCCTCGGAGCCGGCCTCAATGTCAAGGATGTACCGGGCTCGCCGGGACGTCTGACGGCCGCGGTGAGGCTTGTCGGCCGGCATGTCCTTGTGCCGGGGGGTGTCCTTCGACACCTCCTGTCGGCGCTTGCTCTGCGAGGAAGTTGCTGGCGATAGGTCGGCGCTCTTCGCGACGCTTCCCCCTGGGCTGACGTCGGCTTCATTGCCCTGGTGCCACTTCGCGTCTTCTTCCGCCCGAGCAAACTCCTCCATTTTGTCGAAGAACTTCGCGACTGTCTTGATCGGCTTGCGCGCGTTATATTCGGCCAGTGGCCCCGGGCGAAGACCCTGCACCGCTGCGTTGATTATTGTTGTCTCGTTGACGTCTTTGACCTGGCAGCGGACCTTCGCGAAGCGCTTAAAATACTCACGGAGCCTTTCCGATGGTTGTTGCTTGATGGCAAAGAGTTGATCCGCGTCTACACGCTCGATGTAGTTGCCCTGGAAGTTGTTATAGAGGCGGTCGCGTACCTGCTCCCAGGCGTATATGGAGTTCGGCTCTATGGTAAAGAACCATGAGAGCGCCACTCCCTGTAACGCGAGTGGGAGCCCTTTCGCCTTGGTGGTGTCGTCGTCGCCTGCCGCCTCGATGGCGGTCTCGTACACGCGCACGAACTCTCGGGGGTCCGTGTCGCCTTTGTACGATGTAACGGAGCTGGGGAACTTGAAATCCTCTGGCCACGCTACTTGCTGCAGGCCCGGCGATAGTGGGGATTCCGGGTCCACACGTCGTAGCGAGGCGCGGCTGGAAGTTGGGGCGTCGCGGCTGTCCGCCCTCTCGGGCACAGGTTCCGGCGCGACCACCGGTGGGGGCGGCTGACTCCAAGCCTCTTGCATGCTTCGCACGGCCCCCCTGGTTGCGCGGTCGAGGTTGTCGTGGCCGCTGCTTGTGCTCTTAGGTTGTTCCTCCCGTCCGCGCGGTGGAGTGCGGCGGGGCCGCTTGGCACTTCCGCACCGGGTGCAAAAGCGGTGGTCGCGCCTCGACGGCCGTCGATGCTGTCACTCCCTAGCACCCGGGCAGTGTCGTCGAGGTTGCTTGTCGCACCAATGGCGGGTTGGGGTGCAACGGGCGGGTTGGGGCTGATCATCACGTGGATGGCAGCGGGGTCGAGGGTGTCGGCGGTGGCGGGGTCGATGGCGTCGATGGTGGCGGGGTCGATGGTGTCGGCGGTGGCGGGGTCGATGGCGTCGATGGTGGCGGGGTCGATGGCGTCGATGGTCGCGCGATGAGCATCGTCATTTTCTTCCCCGACCGTCGATGCCGAAGCTCTGGTGCTGACGCGGGGCCTCGCCACAGCCGCTTCCTTCTTCCTTGCCGCCGATGACGAAGCTTTTTTCGGTGCCATCCTTCTTCTTGCGGTCTTAAGGTTTGCTTCCGTCGTCCCCACGGACGATGCCAACTTTGTGGCTACAGACCAAACAGAAAGAGAGTGTGTGGTTGTGGAGAGTTAGGTGAACGAATGACCTCTTCGGTCTTTCCCCAGGGCTTATCATGACATATATGCGTTCCCTCGTAGGGAGTGTCTTTACCATCGTAACCTTACACCAAACCTCCGACCGAGGGCAGCTACGTCCTTAATACATGGTTTACAACCTTCTCAACAGACTAGCTGGGTTTTGGTGGGGGCCACCCCTACAACACCTTTGAAGTAAATTCTCCGGCATTTTCCATTCTGATGGACTTGATACGATGATCAGGAAACATATTTCTAATGCGAATGATCTGCGAGATCAATTTGACGAAAGCATGGTTCCTTGTGGATAATAAACCCACGTAGGACCACTTCGAGAAAGTATCAATGAGCACCATAAAATATCTGAATGGCCCTGAGATGAGCTGAATGGGACCGCAAATGTCTCCCTGGATGCGTTCCAGGAGTGCAGGGACTTCATCCTCCACTTTCAGAGTGGAGGGTCTAATAATTAATTTCCCGGTGGCACATGCAGGGCACACAAAATCTTCAGGATTCAGAAAAATTCTTCACATTAATATTATGCCCTTGAGAATTGTTAATTATATTTCTTATTATCCTAAGACTTGGGTGGCCTAATCTGTCATGCCAGAGACAGAATAGTTCATAGCTTCCAAAATACTGTCTTTAGGACAGTGTATGCTGTAGGCGCCTTAATATTGGTATAATATAGCCACACGTGTTTATGCCATTATAAACTGAATAAATGAATGAATTATTCCAAAATCATCCAACCTTGTAGCTCCCGACGTTGGCCTCGCGGCCAGCGGAGCTCTCCAGTGGCTGAGTGACGTAATTCTTACGGAGAAGTTCGTCCTGAGCCTATGCAACCTGCATCATATCAATCAATTCGGCGTACTCCTTGTAGCTGTCTTGACGATAGTTGCGTGCGGATTGTACAGCGTTGGGGTGAAAGGTAGACAGGGTCTTCTCAATCTTCTGCTCATCTGTGATCTGCTTGCCACAGAGTTGAAGATTGGTACAAATCCTGTGCAAGGCAGAATTGTACTTCCCGATCGTCTTGAAATCGACAAACCTCAGTCCGATCCACTCTTGCTCTGCCTGAGGAAGAATGGTGTACTTTAGCCTCTCAAACTGCTTCTTGAGTGCTGTCCAGAGTGCTAGCGCGCTTTTCTCCGCCATATACTCATTCTTGAGAGTAATGCAGAGATGGTGCCTGAGAAAATGAAGTGCCTGATCATTCTCCTCAGGTGTGGGTTTGGCGTCATGCCGTCCGCCAATCCCAATAGCTGCGCGGAGCTTCCTAGCTCCAAGTACTATCTCGACATCAGATGCCCACGTCAGATAGTTCTTGCCATGCTGGGCAAGCTCCTCGAACTCCCGGTTCGTGATGCCAGTCATCTACATGTGATGAATGGAACATATAAGTTTACTTCAGGTAAACTTGCATGAAATTATTTACTACAGGTAAATAAATGATACAATAAATTCTCGTAATGTTTCATAATTTTCTATGTATTTTCCATAATTTACTTCTAATTTTTAGTGATTAAAAGCATTTAAACAATCACTATTAATCAGAACAGTAAATAAATACAGAAAATACAGAAAACAATAATGACATAAATAAATAATCTTCAAATGCTGAAAATAATGCAAAATTTTAATTCCTGAGGCTTTTTTATGCTAGAATGCAAATTTTCTGGGGGTCTATACGCAAAATTTTCAATTCGGAGAAAATTTGCGTAATTTCCAGATTTATCGGGGACCTTTCTGCAAAATTACCGGGCTCCCCATTTTTCCCGCCGGTGGCCCCCTTTTTTTTCTTTGGCCGACCGGGCCTCCTTCCCCTCCGCGGCCCATCTCTTTTCGGCCCAAAAGGGCTTGCTCGGCCCGCATAACTTGAGGGGGGTGTTCTTAGGGTTTCCCCTCCCCTTATTTTTTTTAGTGGCGGCGGCGGCGCCTGGCTCGTGCGCCTACGCGGGTGGCGGCGATCGGGCGGGCAGCGCAGAAGCGGCGCGCGGCTGGCCGATCAAGGAGAGCGCCACGCGGGGGGCGTGCGCACGCGCGCGCGGAGGTGGCGGCTGCGGCGGCGGCGCCGCGGCTGCGCACGAGGTGGCGAGCTGCGGGTGGCGGCGCCGCGCGAGCTGGGCGATGCGGGCGGGGGCGCGACCGTGCTGCGGCGCGTAGCGAGCGAACACAGCGGCTCCCACCGCGCGCGGCGGCTGCGATCTGCATGGCGACACGGCGGCGAATGGGAGCTGGCGCAGGCGGCTCACGGATCGCGCCCTCGGCGGCGCCGAGCGCGAGTGGCGGTGTGGCGCGTGCAGGTAGCTGACGCCAGCGGGAGCAGCACCGTGCGGGGCGCGGTGGAGGGCCGGGGATCCGAGCGACGCGGGGAGGCCGCTTCAGGCAGCAACGGCGGCGCGACTACAGGCCGGAGCGGATGGAGCGACGCATGCGGGCGCAGATGCGGGGAGAAGCCAACTTCGGGCGGCGACGGTTGCGGCATGCGGGCCGGTGACCGACTGTGGTGCGGCTTCGGGCCGGCCTTCCGGGGAATCGGCCACATGCGGGCGACGATGGATGCAGCCGGGCGTGGGGCGTTGCACAGCGGTGGCGGCCGGGCCAGCGGCTTCACCGTTCGGGGCAAGCGCACAGGGGGCTACAGGCCAACGAGTGGGCGGCCGACTTCGGGCGGCATCGCCGGTTGCTGGCTCACGCACATCTCCCCTTTTCACAATCAAGTGCAGAGGTCGAACAGAGAAAAAATAAAAAGTTTTTTTTCTCGTTTCTAATCTACGATGCAATCAACATCTACCCCTTTTCGCAATCTTCCGATTGACATTTTGCCGGCGACTTCAGGTCTGCTTGTGGTAGATTAGGACGGATTTGCATTGTTTCTACAGTGCAATCAACATCTACCCCGTTTCGCAATCTACCGATCGACATTGTGCCAAAACCAGTGTCCGCTCACGGTAGATTAGGGGATTTGCACCAGTGAAAACCAATCTAGAACGCGAAGAAAAATGCAAATTCAAAGCGATCTAGAAAAGCAATCTATTAAGTGCTTCGATGATTACCTTCGTTCACCGGAGCGATTCGTGCTGATAACGTGTTGAGAAACCCTCGCTGGCGACCAGTCTGAGCGATTTCTCTACTTAGAACAAGAACGAATCAATCACAGAATCACAGAAGGATAGATTGAACACAGAGAGAGGTAGAGAGAACTCCTGGTCTTTTTTATTGCTTCAATTCAATGGTGTACAAAATCAGCCATATGCTCTCTATTTATAGAGGGGTGGAGAGGTGCCCACTACGGATAAGGACTCGTTTAAACGAAGAGGATTCTTTTAAACAGGAATCCTTATCTCTAGTTTCCTAATAGTATCAAAGATATTGTGTTGAAGTACTGTTAATATACCAATCTTTTAGTGTAAATTCCGTACGAGTTAAACTTACATATAAAATGATAAGATTTATCTTTCTATAGCTGATGAATGGACTATACCTTGAATTCACAACTTTTCGTGATCAGACTTAACTTAAAAATCTCAACTGATACTAAGCTGCCAATGAACCACGTCTAAATAGTTAGGCCAATGAACCTTCAAATTTTCTGGAACACTATGCTAACAATTGCAGCATAGTGATGATTGCTCCAATTCGAACAACTGGAGCACTACGTTGGTCTCAAAACATTGGACAAGCGAAGCCCTGTTGTATATACCAGAGGGCAAGAAGGTGATTTCCTATTTGATAAAAGAAAAAAAATAGAGATAGGGGACCCACCTGTCGGTGGGCCAAGATGAGGATAAGGAGGAGCCAAGCTCCTCCTTTTCTTTCTTTGCCTGTTCAGATCGGGGAAAGGAGCAAGGGGCGGCACGGGCAGAAATAGCGGCGGCATGGGGGAGCCGGTCCCGGCGGCGGCACACCCGGCGACGCCACACCTGGCAGCGGGTCCCACCCCGACGGCCCGGTCCTCACGCTCGCCCACTTCTCCCGTGCGGCCCGGTCTTCCCGGGCTGGCTCGGTCTTCGCATGCACGACGGAGGCAGAGGGCGCAGGTGGCAGGCTCGGGCTTCGGCTCGGCCGTTGGAGGCGCCGCGCAACCCCTCCCGTCGCCTATAAGAAGAGGTCTCAGCTTCTTCCCTGGAGGATCCGAAAAAGGGCAGTGAACTCCCATCCTCTTTACTTCCCTTTGTTCTCTGTGTTGGCTCTGGTGAGTGGTGTCTTGGCGGTAGCTTCGGCTCCAGACCTAGACCTCAGTTCCGTGGTGCTTGGTGGCAAGGTGTTTTGGCCGACACCTACCTTGGGCTTGTGCGGCATCCCCAAACCTCGATTTGTCGGTGTGTGCATACTCCGACGAAAGGGTTTTGTATCTCCGTTGCCTACTGCCCTCGCTCACGGTGGTGTGTTGGGGCAATAGGTTTTCTGGGACAGCGCTCAAAGCGTGCCTAGCTCGTGGTCTTCTCGGTGATTTTGAGTATCGCCGGTTTTGTGAGTAAATCTGTCACTTGTTTATGCAATCTTTGTGGTCTGTGCTAGTTTGTTAATCTTCTGTTTAATATCTGGCACTGGGGGACATTTATTGCTTGTGGGATCAGATTGTAGCTCGATGATGAAATAATTATATACTGAGATTGGTTGATTTCACTATTGAGCTCTAGTTTATTGGTTCCTCTGTTGTTGCTGTGTCTAATCAATTGAGCCTTGTAAATCAATTTTTAGACATATATAGATCTCAGTCACATTCCATTCTGTTGTTGTCGTCACTAGATTGTAGCAGTTTGCTATAGATTGTATGATTAATGATATAATTCATACTTGGTAAATTGATCCTTCTGTGGGAAAACCAATTCATATGTTGTTGATCTAGTGACACCTTTGGCTATTGTCCTGCTGGCCGGATGCATGTGTTCTGAGTAAAACTTGAACTAGGATGAGATAGACTTTAAAACCTAGAGCTCAAAATTTGAAATCATTTTGATATAACCAATCAATGAAGAGTATATGATTTAGTAGCGGGACGGCCAAGTATTTTGACTTGTGTAATCCTACAAACTGAGAGCACTAAAATCAATTAAAACTTGAGCTTGTTGCTAGTCTTAATTGATACATACTTTACACATTGTCATACATATTCATGATTAGAAGTTTATTGTCTCCTATGATGAATATGGGTTATGTTTTAAATGATATGTTCAATACATGTGATTACATACTTATCATGTTATTTATATTTGGATTGATGTCTTTTGTGTGCTTATATAATTATACTGGAATTATATTCATATATATACTTATATCGCAATTACTACAACAAGCCCAACATCTAGATTCACATTACAGATTTAAGAGCATTTAAAACCCAAGGATACTTATATTTCTCCTGTAGGAACACATATAAGTGTCAGTCAGAATTATATAAAATAGATAGGCAATTTTACAATAATGAGCATAAGTAATTATTTTAAGAAAAATAACACCTGTCAAATAAGTGTTCCTCTAAATAATATTCAATAAAATTGATATTAGTTACTACATATTCCAGTTCTAAATAACATGGTGCTGATTAGCATCAGATGGAACGTCGAAAAAGGAACTCTTCATCGAAACATTAAAAGGAACTCTTCATCGAAACATTAAAAGGTGAAATAGAATTCAGTATCCTTGCCTTACTCTTCATTGGACATACATGGGCCCCCATCGAAGTGGTCGCCGAGAAATAAGACCACGTCAGGCTTGAACAGACCTTCTCATGTTCAAATCTGTCTATCACAGACTGAAGGGACCTTCTCATGTTCAAATCTGTATGTAAAACTCGGCCGCTTGCAGCGCAATTGAACTCAGTGGAATGCCAAGGGAGGTGCTGCCATAAGCTGCAAATTAAAGGAAAGCATTTCAGGAGAGCGCAACATATGCTTGAACCTATTTTGTGTGTAGATAATGTTAGCACGGAAAACTCACCTGTGGATCGGCAACAACGGTAACCTTGACTTGGTCATCAGATAAGAAATTGGTACAAGGGCAACCTTGACACAGTTATTCCGGTCAAATGGCCGTGGAGGCGGAAGTAACGTGTCTGTAGGATCGTATGGCACGAAGATGGTACGAAGAGGGGTGAATGATTGTTTTCGTTTTTTGATATCTAAAAATAAATCTTAAATCAGAAAAAAAATCTAAATTACCGGAGGTAGATTTTTGCAAATCGTTCGACTGCTCGCCTCTGACACTTTTACACGCGCTTGATGAACACTTGATCCCTGGGCGTTCAACCGCTCTACGACCGCTCTCTACGGCGTTCAACTGCAGGGGCTTACATGTAAAAACCCAGAAGCAGTCCAACAATCCGAACACCATTATAGAAAAATTTTCTTTGGAATAAATTGCTTCATTTTTCGTAAAAAATCCTTTTGTTCCCGAGAGGCTCTAACTCTGAATTAGCTAGATAATACAAAGTCGATTACCTATACCCACCAAATTACAAAAAGACCTTGAAAGAAAAACAAATTACAATTGGAACGTCAGGTCTTCGTGGCGATCCAGCTGAACCGTCCATAGCGTGTGCAAGCTGGAATCATCCCGTCTTGTTATCCACTGGATAGGAAAGACGCACTGCATTGCGGCCATGCGGCAAACTGGGTCTGCCAAAAAGTGGGACACGAAGCCGTACGCAAATACTGGAACTGCAGGGGCTTACATGTAAAAACCCAGAAGCAAGGGCTGAAGGACGTGAGCCTTCCGGCAGGAGCCACGCGCAGAACGCAACGAATGCACAGGATCCGACCGTGCACGGAATTGGTCAAACCAGACGAGAAGCCACATCGGACCCACTTCGCCCAGGAAAGTGCAGACGTCGACATTCTGCGCAAATTTGCCGACCTCACACGCTCACCGTACAACCATCCATGCACAGGATTGGGGTCCACATACTAGAGCAAATCTAGTATGTACAGGTTTGGAAACGACCTCACACAGGATTTGGTCGCCTTTGCGCGGACATCCTCCTCCAGCTAAGCAAGCGCTCTGCTTATATATGATGAGCCGAGCGAGCTCCTCTTTCTGTAGCCGTTCGACGTTTTCTTCCCATCCTACACAGGTTCGACGTTATCGAGCTTATATCTCGATGATTACTACTTGTGTTCTCAGATCTCCATAGCATCGCATGGCATGCATGCACGCACGTTTAGTCGGTTTTGCTACAATTCATTTCTCTCTACGTACTCTCCAGGTCGCTAGTAGTTATATTAGTATTATACGGAGTAGTACAAGTACACAGCGTAATTATGTTTCTTATTAACTTGCTGTTTAATTCGACGGCGTGATGCTACTAAGTGGCATGGAGTACATATATATAGCTTCCGTTAATTTGTACGCCTTCATTACCAACGTACATGGAGGCTTTTTATTTCCTCTCCTATTGGTAGTTCCTGCAGGCTGTCGGCTCTATTTTTGCGGCTTCTAAAAGCCGATTTTAGTTTTTGCTATAGGCCTCACTTATTTCAGCTTTTTTTCAGTTTTAGTTTTTTTTCACTATTCAATAATTTATCTTTTTCTAAATTTTTTAGATTTTTTTAGCTTTTTTGCATTTTTTTTCCGTGTTCCTTTGCATTGTCCGTGATGGGTTAACATATTTTTTCTATTTTTCTATTTTTTTAAATTTAATTATGCCCAAAAAACTAAATCAGCTACAGTAAAAAAAGCCAGTTACAGTAAAATTTCAGCCAAAAGCCAGAAGTCATCGCTAAAACGATCACCCCATAACTTTTAAACGGAGTATTTTTTTAAGATGGGGTCTACAAGTTAATTGTAGTACACGTTAAAAACTTAATATCTGTATCATCAAAAATTGCAAGCGAGTATCTCTTTTTCTGCAATCTCTATCACAAACAGCTAAAAATCATCAGCCGCAGCCAAAAACCATCAGCGACAGCCAAAAAGAACAGGCCCAGCTGTTATGGTAATATGGAGTACATATTGTGATTGAAGAATAGAGGACAAATCACGCATGCTCCTGCACTTCAGAAAATCGAACGAAAATCGGATTTACCGGGCCCTCCGATAAAAGGCCATACCGGGCAAAAAAATCGGATTTACACGATTGGACTATTGACTTACCTAATGGCGCAACCGTAGCAAGGTTTTTAGAAATCTGTGGCTACCAATTCCCTTTTTTGTGATGTTGAGTGGATCCTGGATCCTAGATACATGTATGCTTTGCCTTTTTTTCCAACCCATTTTGGCGATATTCGGCCGGTTGCCATCTAAAATTTAAATTTCATTTAAATTTTTTGGCCCGAAATATTCCAAAAATCGGATTTATCGGGCCCTCTGTAAAATTTTGAAACCGGTAACGTGAACCCCTGCAGTCCTACGTAGTTCCGTTAAACAAAATACCTTGCAATTCCACGGTGAAGCTTTTTTTTTTCTTGAAAATGAATGGTCAAACATGTGAGCAAATTAACTATCATACTTTCTATTATCTTATTTTTCTAGATTTTTTAATCCTGGATTGATTCGTTTCCCATGCACCTTCCCACTTTACAACTTCCTTGTGTTGCAAATACTAGTAGGAAGTGGCACCCACATAGAGTAGTAGTACCAATAATGGTTAAAAAATCTGTCTTACTGTGTCATTAGTTTTGTTAATCCATCAAATTACCAAACTTATAAGTAGCAGGGAAACAATTATCTTTTTCTCAATTAGTCATTTAGTTGCCTCATGTATATGTTTTAAACAAGTGCATCACAATTGGGAAGTCATAGCTATATTTTGCCTAATTGAAAATGTATAACATTATTGATAATATAACAAGAATAGCTTCCTAGAACATCATTGATGAACGGATGGAGTAATAACATGGTAAATTATGGTGTCCATATATATGAATCGTGTCCAATGATTACCGAGGAGTGCTTCTTTATGTTCTTCCAAAAACTAAATTGCACAAATATTGAAACAACACTTTCAGTACTAGAGTAGTGAGTAGTTGCAAATCAAACCCGTAATATGCATGAAAATTTGTATTTTTCACTTTTGGGAAGAGCATCGAAGCAATGATCACCAAGATCTACTAAATATATCTGCAGGAAATGGATGCTAATGGTGGAATTGTTACCACTGCGATCAAGTACTGGATCATTGACTTTGTCACTCTTGTCCTATGGATCATGCCACCGTAAGTTAAAAAGATTCAAAAACTGGGTTTCACAAGTTTTTTCGAACTGTTCATTTGCCATTACCTAATTGCTAGTTTTGTAGATGCCAAGGTATTCATATTAGTTTGTGTGTACTTTTCAGGATCATTGACTTGGAATATAATGATAGCGGGGAGTTAGTCTTCAAGAACTTCTCACTGATAGCCATCTCTATTAAGTGCTTGAGAATTTTCATGATAGCGTGCCACGCTGCTCATATCATGGGATTTGTTGAGGCGTTGGGATTATTTCTTGCGAGTTTAATCGGATTCTATTTTCACTCAGTTGCTATTGCGATTCATCTGAGCAGCATCCGCAAATCTTGTGCCCAAACCTGGGTAAGAGAGAATTAATTAGTACTGAATATATGATGTATTAAATGCTACCCCGTTAACTTGGTGCTAATCACAGTATAATATCTACACCAAATTGTACAGATGATCAGCATTGCAATCTACATGGGGGTAGGAATTGGCTGGCTTCAGTATGGGATGCTAATCCCAGTGAATCAGGCTTGGCATGCTGCTGTTGTTCCTGTGATCATCATTCTAACTGTGTTGGTTGAGGCTATTTTGGGCGTCTGGAGTCAGGTATAGATTAAAACATGCAGTTTGAGAATTAATTGCGAGGAAATTTTTTTTAGGAAAAGTGGTTTTTTGACATTATTCCAAATTAACTTGTGGCTTAGATAAGCCAGGATGGCAGCAACCAACACCTACACCTTGACATGATCATGAAATTGGTTGAGACATCCATTGCCATCTACCAGACTGTTGATTGCATACGAATAGATTACCGCTTCCAGATAGAGAAGCTTCTCGTTTTGGTAAGGTCGATGTTTCATTTTGATCCTTTGGTCTCTCCACACACTCGCACTTGCATTGTCATTTCAATGATGCATATAATATTGTTCGATCGATCAAGAGTTCAAGAACGAATTGTTATCGTTTAATTTCTTTCGCAGCTGTGGAACAGCCTGATCGTGCTGATCGGGACTTGCCAGATTGGCTGGATTGTGTATAAGGCGGGGATCATATGTAAGGTGGTAGAATGGCTCGGAAGGCGGGGATCAGATGCGGAGGAAGGTGTGCCGGAGCCTGCCATAGAGCGCAATGGAGATGGTAATGCGGCGGAAAGGGGTGTGGAGGTGGTGGTGCTGCTCGCTTAGGTGCTATATATATAGGAAGTAAATAAATGGCCTGTTTACCCGAGCTGCCATGGTGGATATAGGTCCCATTTAGAATACCGAAATTTCACACGATTCTTGTAGAAACCCTAAATTTCTGTGTTGTCGTCGTAAACTTGCAATGCCTTTAGCAATACTAGGATTGGGAGTGCACAAAGTGAATATTTTCTTTTCAGCAAATAACTACGTGGTGGATTGGTAATTTGGAATCTTGTCCTGTAATAGTGATGAAAACTTGTATGTACTAATATACAAAGAATTTTATAGATCAATGGATATTATCTTGTTGGTGTGAGATAGAATTTGGTATGTACTACAGAATTTGATACGAGTATGACAATTGGTAAGTATGCCATTCGCATCATTGAGGTGTTTCTGACAGTACACTACCGATGCAGGGTTGCAGCCCTTCAGCGCTACCGATTGATGGATTGAGGTGTTTCTGACAGTACACCAAGCTTACTGCTCTCCTGAACTGCACCGCACGAACTAATTAACCAGTAAGCTTTTTTTGTTTCGTTTTTTTTGAAGCTGAAAAGCCCCTGAGGGGCCGATTTCATTGAAGACAGGATTTTACGGGAGTAACAACAGGGCAGCCGTTGTGATGTGAAGAACTTGAGCCTGCAAATTATTCAGTTCCCCGCACACATGAAGAACTTGAGCCTGCAAAGATGCAATCTTTTGCAGCAGCTGGAGTATGGTCGGTCTGATTCTCCAATTCTTCAATGATCTCCCGGACTAGAACCTGACAGTCAGCCAAAAACCAACGGAATGCACCTGTAAAGTCGTTAAGAATCGATCGAGTTGCTTGTAGCAGTGCCTAAGCTTCTGCCTGGAGTGGCAAGGCATCACCTGTTCCCTGCAGATTTATTTGAATCCTGCAATTCTAAGGGTGTGTTTGTAGGTGCATAGCAATGCCACTACCAAATTTTTGAGTCCAAGAGGCATCAGTGCAACAAACGTGAGAATATGCAGATTAAAGCATGCAGCCGTTGTCCCTTCGATCATCATTGTTACGGTATTGGTTGAGGATATTCTGGGCGTGTGCAGCCAGGTATAGATTAAAGCCATACGACCATCCCGCGACGGCCAGCATAAATGGCCGGCTCCTCACGCCCTTGTCTTGTACCTTTGATCGTCGACATCCGGCCGGTGCCCGTATCAAATAATCTTTCCTGCATAGGCAATGGATGGGAAAGGAATTCTATAGTTGATGGCGCCACCGTCCATTTGTTCAGATTAACTTGGATGAACGGTGGATAGAGAGGGGTCTTACGTGAGGCCCTTACCTACTGGATTTTTTTTCCCCATTGGATGGCGCCACGGGACAGAACAGGGACGCCATGTAACCATGAGGAGGAGAACTAGGGACGCTGCAGTTGGGTCACCGGACAGGGCCCCAAGCGCCGGCGTCGTCCGAGCACAAGTCTTGTACGATAATTCTTGGCGATCTCTTTATTCAATTTGCATGGCGAGCACCTGGAAGGCATTGGGGTGTGCAAGGCAGAGTGATGTGGTTTGATCTTCGGCCGGGGGATGTCGCAGTGGTAACCAGGCAGTCATGGAGTTGCACACGAACACTCGTTCCTTCTTCCGAAAGCCTCAGCTCACGTGGAGGAGGCCGTCGTTGGACGCACGGATTTCTGCCGGTACCGAGGAAGGCATAGGCAGCCTATTCCAACCAGGGGCCTAGGCACAGCCGGCAAGCCTGGGCACAGTTCGGCCAGCGGCTGGATAATCCGGTCGGGCTCTGGCATTGGCTGTTACTCACTTGGGTCGTCATTTGTAAACTCGTCATCACTTAGCATCTTAGGTCCTGTTCTTTTGCGGTTTCTAAAAGCTGCTTTTAGTTTTTACTACAGTAACTAACTTTTAAATAGAGTATTTTTTTAAGATGAGTCTACAAATTAATTATAGTACACATTAAAAAACTATTATCTGTACTATCAAAAATCGCAAGTGAGTATCTCTCTTTCCGCAATCTCTATCGCAAACAGTTAAAAAGCCATCAGTCGTAACCAAAAACTATCAACCACAGCTAAAAAGAACAGATCCTTAGTATGTTGCGGACATGCGCCAGCGCTGTGCGATGGGTCATAAGGCGGCCCGGCCGGCCACCCATACTACATCATGGTCATGGCAAGGCATACTACATCATGGCATCATACTACCATACCCTAATTATTTTGGTCCTTCGGTCCTTTCCCAAGAGGCCAAGACCCCAATCGATGCCTAATTCCCCATTCTCAGTCTAGTTGAGTCGCCAGTCCCCAAGAGGCCACTCCTTCCCCAATCGGCAATCGATCCCCATTCTCAGGCCGGCCCTATAGCTATGGAAGGAGAGGGAGAAGAAGCCAACAAGCCTCTCTTTGTAATGGTGGCCGGGAGCAGTGGTGATAGCCTTCACAGGGCTGCTGCTTCGATTAGGGTGGTGGTCGCTAGCACCACCGTCGATGGATCCTTTGAGTTCGAAATGTCGATAAGACCTTATGGATACATACGTTTAATTACTAATTAGGGTCTCTTCTTCCAATCCCATCCCCATCTCTTACTTCCTCATTTTTCCCCAGCTAATTTGGAGTAGCTAACTAATGCGGCTAATTAAAATGGTTGGGTAGAGTATGTAACTAGGCTAATATCTAATTAGGCAGATTTATTATGCTAGTGTTTTGGTACATCATCATTAATCAAGGACCAGGTGAAGTTAATTTCGATTTCCTGTTTTGCTTGGCGCTGCAGGTAGGCTACTCATCCCCATCTCAGGAGGACACCATGAGTGATCTTCACCTTTCCTTAGCTGAGGTACCATTGGAGCAATGCTAGGCGCTATTCTCAGTTGTAGTACATCAGATCGAGTTGGTCAAAGATGTGTAAGTATTAATCCCATTCCCATCCTGCTAATGAAGCTAGCTGCAACTGCACATTTTATATGTACTAGTTCTCATAAAAACTTTTTATATGTATCAAACTAACCAAAGCCAAACTGCCTGAGGGATCATTATATGCTCTCGGCTGATGACCGACTTGTGCTAACTTCTTGTACATTGTGACGTGCAAGCATTGGCAATATCAGATATTTTCTGCGTTCTTGGATATCTCTTTATAATCTTTTCTATGGTTTCCACCCTCCTTTCTCTATATATCTCCACTTTAGCGAGCACTTCGATGCCTACTCCTTTCTCTATATATCTCCATTTTATCTTCTTAGTTCATCTAATACTTTGCTTTTCTATATGATCTTCCATATAATTTTTAGTGGCTTTAACTTGGAAGGCTCTTAATTGGATGTGCAATTGGCCCTCTTTCATATGTGGTAATTACAATAAGCAACTCCATCTTGTTACTTTCTGCAACAAATTTTGGTTTGAAGTTTGCAGTACCTGAATAGGTTCCAATCTATATATCAGAGATTACACCCAAGAAACTCAGAGAAGGATTCGCAACACTAAACCAGGTCTATACTCAGTCAGGGAGATTTCATTACTGACTGCTCAGAGCTTTATCTTAAGAAAGCAAGCACCTCCATTTCTGCAGCTTATGATATGTTGTGGGGCATCACTTGCGTATGCTCCGATGGTGATCTTTGATATATATAGACTAGAACCTGATGGTTTCAAGCCATGAAGACTCGAAAAATGAATTTACCTTGTAGCCGTAATTTGCATATTTGTGGTATATTCCATTCTCTTCAATGTGAATACATTGCAATGTTATACGATATACTAATCTACATATCTTTATTTTGCATAATCTCTTATAGATGTGTGATTGGACTTTTGTTAGCGAGTTATCGAAGCTTTCGTAATGTCATACTGAAGTATTTGTTATCGTACCTTCCTTCTTTTTTTCATCTATAGACATTCAAATGTGTGTTGGATTTTAAAACTATTGTGGTTATCAATTTTGCTTGTGTCATACATATATGGATGTGTTCGGGCTTATTGGCTTTACTTGCGCTTGCAGCTCGCCCAGGCTCCGAAATTTTACTTAATTTGGGCAATTAGGCAGCGGGGAGATGGGGCGAAGGCAAGCGAGGATTACAGTGAAGCACCGGCACTAACAGTGAAAATGTCGTGCAAATGTACAGGAAGCTAACAAATAATTAAAGATTATGGTAATTATACCCTAACAACATCTAACAGTGAAGTAAGCACAAGACTCTGTTTATGGAAGGCACTAGTAAAGCATAAACATCTGTTGTAGTGGTAAGGTAATGAACCATATGTGTTGTTCTGCAGCAGAACCACAAAAGTTACAATAACAAAATATTCAATTATTTATCTAAACATGAAGAAAGCCCCAAGGGACAACTCCAGCATTCATGACATGGATAGAAAATTAGAAGTGGCTTAACAAATCAGCTGTGCAAGCAACTACAACCTTTAGTGAGCTGCTTTGCCACAAAGCCAGGGGCATGCATTCTGTTAAGGATAGAATAGATATTTGTTTTCTAATATGCTGTTTCCTATTATGCTGTGTTGTATTCCTTTTGTACATCCCTTGTACCTCTATATATATTGCCTTTTGGGCCTCATGAATAGATACAAGCACTATTCATAACATGGTATCAGAACCTAGGGTTTGTCATACCTAGGACCGTGCTCGTCTCCATCTGCGGCCGCGCGCGCCCGCTCCTCCTCCGCGCGCCGCTCTTCCGCGCGGGACTCCGCTTTGTCGTTCGCGCGCGCGACGCTCGTCGGCCGCTCCTCCGCGCCGCCGCGCTGCGGCGCCGCCTTCGCCGCCGCCTTCGCCTCGTTCGCCGCGCGCCGCCGCTCCTTCCGCGCGCGCTCGCGTCTCCATCTCTCCGACGCTGCCGGCTGCTCCTTCCGCGCCGCCCCACGCGTCGCCGTTGCCGACGCCGCCGCCGCTGCTTCTTCCGCGCGCGCCCCACGCACGCTGCTTGCCTCGCGCCGCCGCCGCCTCGCGCCGTCGGCGCCTGCTGCCGCGCCGCGCGCCGCCGCCACCTGCGCGCCGCCATCGCCGCCCGCCCACGCCGCGCCGCCGCCGCCGCCGCCCTTGCCGCGCCACCGCCGCCGACGCCCGCGCCAGCGCCGCGCGCCGCCCGTGCCGCTTCGCCAAGGCGCCGCGCCTCTTCTGTGTGTGCGTGTGTGCGTGAGTAGCGGGCCGAAGGCCCACTAAGTTAGGGTTTTCTCGGCTCCAAAAAAAAAACGTCGATCTAACCGCCGCGCCGTTCAGCGCCGCCTGTTAGACTTCGTTGTATTGGTCGCCGCGCGCCCGCGCCGCTACCAATGGGCACCGTTTCCTCCTCGCCGCCGGTGGTCTTTGATGGTGTTAACTACACCGACTTCGTGTCTCACATGCGCATTCACATGCGTGGTTTACGTCTCTGGGGCGTCCTCTCTGGCGATGTCACCTGCCCGCCTTGCCCTATTCCTCCGACGGAGCCCACGCCTGTTGCATTGCCCCCAACGGTAGACAAGATTGCTACGAGGCCGCTCGATTGTTGATGATGAAGCGCCTCGCCTACCGAGGCTCGGATTTCTACAAGGATCGTCTGACCACCTACACTCAGTGGTGCGATGACGACGCTCGAGCTGCTGCTGTCTTCATCGCCAGTATCCAGCCTCAGTTCTCTTCTGAGGTTGTGGGACTCCCTTCGGCTTTCCAGATGTGGACTCATCTTCGTCAGCGCTACGAGCCCTCTGGTGATGCCCTGTACCTGTCCGTGGTTCGCCAAGAACACTCTCTTCAGCAGGGTGATGCTACTGTTGATGCCTTTTACGCCGAGCTCTGTGTCGCGGCGCCGCTGGACTCTCTCGCGCATCGGGCCGCGTTCTGTCCGTCTTTGCTGGATATACGTCTTGACTTGGAGTTTCAGCTGGTCTACGAGTTCCTTACTCGCCGCCCCGAAGTTCGAGCAAAGGCGTGCTCAGCTTCTTGCACGCCACCCTCGTGTCACTCTCCTGGAGGCTCTCACCGAGATACGCGCAGAGGAGACTCGTCTGAGTGGTGCTGGTCTGATGCCACTCCCCTCTGTGCTCGCCGCTCGTCTACCTTACACCGCTTTCTTGGCCGCCCACAGTGGTGGTGGCCGCCCGCCGTCTGAGGTGGCCGTCCTCACTGCTCCTCTCGCGACAAGGCCGCCACATTGAGTCCTGTGCTATAAGAAGAAGCGGCATCATCACGCCGTTCTTCTCCGACACTAGTGCTTTTACGCCGCCGTCAGATCGACCTCTTCAGCGATTTCTCTCACGAGCAAGAGATAACCGGACTTCGCGCCGCTTGCCGCCGCCGTTTCTCTCGATGTGTTCTGCGAGTTCTCTCATCGACTCTTGAGCCGAGAAACCACCCCCTACACAGTCAGGTACCTCCCCGTGGATTCTTGATTCTGGAGCATCTTTTCACATGACTCCGATTCTTCCACTGTCTTCTATTACACCTCTTGATTCTCCCGTTAGTGTTCTTACTGCGATGGTACATCTCTTTCGTCTCGTCGAGGATCTCTTAGCAACTCATCCTTTCATGTTCCTTCATTGCTCATATTCCTCGCCTCACTATGCAGACTTCTTTCTGCTGGATGACATCGACCTTGGTTATCGTGTCATTCTCGACTCGACTCTTGTTGTGTTCAGACCGCCACACGGAGCTCGGTTGGTTCGGCCTCGGCGCCGTGACTCACAGCGTCTCGGGAGCTTGACTGCTTCACCTTCCTTCCATTGCCACCATCGCCGCCGCCTCTCGCTTCGCCACTTCGTCACCGGCTCTTTTCAGCGGTGGCATCACCGTCTTGGTCATCTGTGTGGATCTCTTTGTCATCCTTAGTTCGTCGTGGTCTTACGGGTCCGCCTCGGAGACGTATCTTTAGATTGTCAGGGCTGTAAGCTAGGTAAACAAATTCAGCTTCCCTATCCTCATAGTGAGTCTGTGTCCCAGCGTCCTTTTGATCTTGTTCATTCAGATGTTTGGGGTCCGGCTCCCTTCGTTTCGAAAGGGGGTCATCGATATTATATCATATTTATAGATGATTTCTCTCGCCACACTTGGATATATTTCATGTCTTCTCGTAGTGAGGTCTTGTCTATCTATAAACAATTTGCCACTATGATACACACACAGTTCTCCACTCCTATCCGTGTTTTTCGTGCTGATTCTGCTGGCGAGTACCTCTCTCGTTACCTGCGCAGCTTCCTTGCTGAGCAGGGCACTCTCGCTCAGTTCTCTTGTCCTGGTGCCCATGCTCAGAATGGTGTCGCTGAGCGCAAGCATCGTCACCTCCTTGAGACGGCTCGTGCTCGATGATCGCCGCTATTCCACCTCACTTTTGGGCCAAGTCGTTTCCATCGCCACCTATCTCGCCAACATTCAGCCCTCTTACGCTCTTGGTGCGATCCTGAGCGCGTCTCTGTCTTCTTCTTCGACTACTCTACTCTTCATCTGTTTGGCTGCGTTTGCTACGCTCCTCGCCGCCGAGAACGCACCAAACCGATCGCGATCTGTTGAGTGTGTTTTTCTGGGATACAGTGCCGAGCACAAGGGCTATCGGTGCTGGGATCCTGTTGGTCGTCGGATGCGGGTTTCTCGGAATGTGACTTTCGACGAGTCTCGTCCATTCTACCCACGTCCTGCCTCTCCTTCGACTCCCTCTGCGGAGTCTCTGTCTTTCTTGACCTTTCCAGATACACCTATATCTGTTTTGCCCTCGTCCACTTGTCCCACTGAGTCTCCACATATTCCCCCTGTGGCCTCTCCGCCTTTGTCACCACCTGCGTCGTCTCCTCCGACTCCCCAGGCTCCTCTCACTACAGTACCTCCCCTTCTTTTTTACACTCGTCGACCTCGTATTGAGGCTCTTCCAGCTGAGTCATCTTCTCCTAATGATCCACCTTCTTCTGATGCTCCATCATCCCCTGATGGGTCATCTTCTCCTCGCTACGCTCTCCGCGATCGCCGGTCGATTCGGCCTCCTGCCCGCTTTGCCTTTGCTGGCGCCGCTACTCGTGAGCCTGTCTCCTACCGGGATGCTGTTACTCACCCTGAGTGGCAGCTTGCTATGGCCGAGGAGATCGCTGCCCTCGAGCGTACTGGTACTTGGGATCTTGTTCCCTTGCCATCTCATTCTCGTCCCATCACGTGTAAGTGGGTCTATAAGATTAAGACTCGCTCTGATGGCTCTCTTGAGCGCTACAAGGCGCGTCTTGTTGCTTGTGGCTTCCAGCAGGAGCATGGCGTTGACTATGACGAGACTTTTGCTCCTGTGGCCCACATGACCACTGTTCGCACTCTTCCGCCGGTGGCGTCCTGCTCGCCACCGGTCTGCTTTCGCCTTGATGTCAAGAATGCCTTTCTTAATGGTGAGTTGCGTGAGGAGGTCTACATGCATCCGCCACCGGGTATTCTTCTCGAGGGCATGGTCTGCCGCCTTCGCCGCTCTCTCTATGGCCTTAAGTAAGCCCTCGTGCTTGGTTTGAGCGCTTCTCCTCTGTGGTCACTCTTCTGCTGGCTTTTCCGCTAGTGATCATGATCCTGCGCTCTTTGTCCACACTTCGTCCGTGGTCGGACTCTTCTTCTTACGTATGTTGATGATATGATCATTACGGAGATGATTACGAGTACATTGCCTTTGTCAAGGCTCGTCTTAGTGAGCGATTCCTTATGTCGGATCTTGGTCCTCTCGCTTATTTCCTTGGGATTGAGGTTACTTCCACTCCGGATGGTTTCTTTATGTCCCAAGAGAAATATATTCAGGATCTTCTTGATCGCGCCTCTCTCATCGATCAGATCGTTGAGACTCCCATGGAGCTCAATGTCCACCTCCGACCCTCGGATGGCGAGCCTCTTTACGATCCGACTCGCTATCGTCACCTTGTTGGGAGTCTTGTTTATCTTGTCATTACTCGTCCGGATATCACTTATCCGCTCATATTCTCGAGTCGGTTGTTTCAGCTCCCACTCGTGTCCACTACACCACCTTCTTCGAGTTCTGCGATACCTTCGTGGGACTATCTCTCGCCGTCTCTTCTTTCCACGTTCGATTCGTTCTGACTTGAGCCTATTCGGATGCTACTTGGGCGTTGATCCTCTCGATCGCGGTCTCTCTCGCCTCTTGTGTTTTTCTTGGTGGTTCTCTTATTGCCCGGAAGACGAAGAAACAGATCGCAGATCCCGCTCGAGTGCAGAGGTCGAGTTGCGAGCTATGGCTCTCTTGACACAGAGATTACTTGGCTACGGTGGTTACTTGAGGACTTTGGTGTTTCACACTACACCGACTCCTCTCTTGTCGACAAGACAAAGCTATCGGTATTGCTCGTGATCCTGTGAAGCATGAGCTCACCAAGCATATTGGTGTTGATGCTTCTTTCATGAGGTCTTGTGTGCAAGATCAGGTGATTACTCTTCAGTATGTGCCTTCGGAGCTTCAGATAGCGGATTTCTTCACGAAGGCCTGACTCGAGCACAAAGACGCTTTTACCTCTCCAAACTCAGTGTTGTTGATCCACCATGAGTTTGAGGGGGGGTGTTAAGGATAGAATAGATATTTGTTTCCTAATATGCTGTTTCCTATTATGCTGTGTTGTATTCTTTTTGTACATCCCTTGTATCTCTATATATATTGCCCTTTGGGCCTCATGAATAGATACAAGCACTATTCATAACACATTCAATATGCGGGCATCAAGGAAAGATGATGAAATAATTTAATCATTAGTTTTACGAATGTTAGAATGAAGCTTACTATATCTAGCAGGACATACCATTTTTTCCGTCAGTTTGAACTGGTGCTAACAAAAAGGAAAATTCAACCAGTTTCAAACACTACTCCAGAGTTAACCATGTGCCGGAGCAAATATGTGTTTGTTGAAGCGAAAGGCTTATTACCTCAATCTGAACAGAGCTGAAATACTTTATTTTAACCTAGATTAGTTGACAAAACATACCTAATTAATTAATATCGACAGTCTTGAGAAAGGGAGGGAAAAAAGCTATTACCTTGTGAATGATTGATGTTTGCGGTCTCGCAAAAAAGCTATTAATATCGACAATGAATGATTAATCATCGGCATTGGATGGATTTGGATGTGGCCACCGCTGACACAGCCGCAGCCCTGGACCGCCCTCCAGGCACCGCAACCCCCGCTGTTGACCCCGCTGGCGTTGGCCTCCACTGCACACCGACGCAGTCCAGCATCACTCCTCCCCCTCTTCCCTGCTCTGCGCCGGTGCCACTGATCTAGACTAGTGAAAACTTTGTGAGGTTATGAATTTATTTTTGGCTTTTGTAATTCTAGACATGTGATTAGGGGTGCACTCCTATGCGTATGTGTCTATCTTGTAATCACAAACGAAATTATGTGGTTAAACTTTGATCTAAACTAGTTGAATGCCCGGACGTTGTAATGGAACAAAAAAATACATGTTTTAGTGCATTGCAACATAAAAAATATATATTTTACACCCGTGCATTGTCGGAACTATCTTTTAATATATGCTTTTCTATACATAAAAAGTATCATAATACCCTAGCATGTCGAGTTGATGTCGTTAGGATCAGCTTGATTCATGTCCTTGGCTCCACTCCATGTCGGTCAAGCTTTGACTAAGCTGTCGTTGTGGCTTTGCTGCCGTGCTTGGCTTACACACACCCTCAGCTCTACCATTGAGCCTAGTTAAGCTTCCTTGTGATCCACGCCGTAATTTGTATTGAAATTAATTAGTTTGTCTAGAGATAGTTTTCTAGCTTTTTATTCAGCTCATCTACAATATATATACGATGGGTTCCTTTTTCACTACGTCCGATATATGGATTCCGAGCTTGGATCCTAATCAAGGAGTTGGCTTATGGTAGCAGGCTAATTGAGTTTGATGTCATTTCTTGGCATGGATCCCGAGCTTGGATCTGATTGAGCACACGTGGCTGCTGCTCTTGAGCCTTCATGACTCGATCTCGTAAGTCGTCATATGACCCGACCCGACTCGAGTCGAGCTTGAGCATGAACGAAGTGGCATTGGAGCGGAGGGAGCGAGGGCGGGAGAGGTGAGAGGTTGTCGTAGAGCAAAACCCTATACGATGCGTGTGAGCCCACCTGAGGCTGAGATCTAGCAATCGCACCACCGCCGCGCAGGCGCCCGCGTAGTAAACCACCTCACGGCGGAAGGGGTCGAGGAGATGCAGAGCGCGACGTGGCCGACATTGCTACTGCGCACGACGTGGGCGGCAGCGTTGTTCTACGGCGAGATGGGAGCCTGCTGGCCGGGCCTCCTACCTCTCCTGCTCGTGGCCACTCCCCATGTCCTCTTCTTCCTCGTCCTCGCCGGTTAGTATGAGGCGTCGTCTGATTGGAGCTGTTGAGTACGAAAGTACTCGTAAGTCGATCGAAACCACCGAGTACTCTTAGTGCTCTTACGACTTCCGTGACTCATAACTAGAGTTTTTTACAACTACCTGACGTCGTTTACGACTTTAAGAACTACAACAAGGACTCAATTACAACTATGAAGTTGTAGTCTGAATCAACACTTGAGAAATGGTAGTCTGAAGCACTTCTCAGTGCTGCTCTGTTTTTCTTCGCCGCCAACCTCACAATTTTTCTCTGATCTATTTAAGTATTTAAAGGGCAAAAGATACAAAGACATGGCCACTCGAACCGTGGTTATTAATGTACACATTATGACCATTAACCGTGCCATCCCACGATCGGTCGTAACTAGCTACTAATGACTCGTTACTGTCCTACGACCAGTAATTAACCGACTACATTATAATTGCTAGAGTAACTGACTATTACTAACAATTTTGAACGTTAAGACTACTAACTGGCAACTCGATCAAACTTCTAACAATCTCCCTCTTGATCTAGTTGCCCTTTACCTTGACTACTCCAATCTTCTCGCGCAGACTCTGAAACTTCATTCGTCCGAGAGGTTTGGTTAGCAGATCCGCCAATTGCTCATCCGATTTGACGTAGTCGATGAGGATCTTGCCGAATTCGATGCATTCCCTGATGAAATGGTAATGCATTTCAATGTGCTTGCTCCGGCCATGGTACACTGGATTCTTGCACAATTGAATCGTAGACTTGTTCTCTATGAGCAGAGTTGCTATTATTGCTTCAACATTCAACAGACTACTGAGCAACTCCTCGAGCCAAATACCTTGGCACGTTGCCGTTGAGGCAACAACATACTAAGCCTTACAAGATGACAGAGCGACGATCCTCTGTTCTGTGATTGCCAGCTCTCTGGGCTCCCCCCAATAAAGAAAATTATGCCGGAGCTAGTCTTCTGGTCGTCAACATCCCCAGCCATATTGGGCTCGCTGTATTCGACAAGCTTGGCTGCCTTTGTACCTCTAGCATACCGATATCCATAGTTGATTGTCACTGCCACATAGCGCAGCAGGTGCTTCACAGCGCTGAGGTGCTCAGTGGTCGGTGACTCCATGAAGTGACTTACGTAGCCAACTACGAACGCAATGTCTGGCCTTATGTGTACCAGATAGCGTAGGCCTCCGACAATGCTACGGTAGAACGTACCATCGATCGAAGGATTGGCACATGGATAGAATTGCAGCCGGTCATACCAGCCTTCTCCAGTAGCTTGGCCGCATAGCAATTTGAGACAGAGTGATCTCACCTTTACATTGTGTTACCTTAATTCCGAGATAACAACTAAGAGAGCCAGGGTCACTCATCTCGAATTTGGCTTCCATCTGAGCCTTGAATTGGTTGATATCCACCACACGAGCACCGGTGACTACCAAATCATCGATGTATACACCCACGAGTAGACGCGAGTCCCCAGTTCCCCGAGTGTATACGGCATGCTCTGACGAGGTTTGCTTGAAACCAAAGGAGCTTAGTGTTCTGTCGAGGCTGGCGTTCCATGCCCTAGGAACTTGTCAAAGACCATAGAGTGCTTTATGCAGACATAGACCTGGTGCTCGTATCCTGTACAGACGAAGCCGGGGGGCCGCACCACGTATATCTCCTCTATGAGGTCGTCGTTGAGAAAAGTGGACTTCACATCGAGGTGATGTACTAGCTACCCTTCATGGGCAGCCACCGCCACAAGGGCTCGGACTGAATCAAGACGTGCCACAGGCGTGAACACCTCGTCAAAGTCTACGCTTGCTCATTGAAGATATCCCTTGGCCACTAGACGCACCTTTTGTTTTACGATCTCGCCGTGAGAATCCTTCTTTAGCTTGAACACCCACTTAAGGTCAATTGGACATTTACCGTTCAAAAGATCAACGAGGTCCCATGTTTGGTTCACCTCAATGGAGTTCATCTCATCCTGCATCACCATCCGGCATCCTTGGTTTGCCTGAGCCTTGGAGACAAAGGCTGGCTCTTCTATCGTTAGCATGTGCAACTCGTCAGAATCAAGTTCGTGTGGATGAGCATCGTCGATGCAGTCTTGCACTATGCAGAACCTCCGGGGAGCTCCTCCGTCGTCGAGGTTGATGTCCGATGGTATGGTCAACGGTGGGGATGTGAATTTGCCCGTGGTCATACCGACACGCGTAGTCGGAGCAATGGAGTGCTCTCCAGTTGTCGTGGTCGATCAGGTGATGCTATGGTCGGACCCTATGGTCGGACTACCTTCACTACTTACCACCAGTACAAAGTAGGCCACAGTGAAGTCGTCATGGCCACTAGCTAGTTCAGAGTGCTCTCAGTCCTAGCTTCTTCCTTCATTGAAAATGGCGTCCCTAGAGATGTGCACTTTACCAGATGAGGGGTCGAACATCTAGTATGCCTTGGAGCTGTGGTCGTAGCCGATGAATACCATAGGAAAGCTCCTATCATCCAGCTTCCCGATGTGCGGCCGTGTGGCTTTCACATGTCCTACGCAACCAAAGGTCCGAAGGAAATGCACAGCTGGCTTCACACCATGCTAGGCTTCATAGGGAGTCTTCCTACTTACGCTACTTGTAAGAGAGCGGTTAAGGATGAATATAGCCGTCAATACGGCTTCCCCCCAAAATTCGCTGGGCACCTTCCGATCTTTGAGGATGCACCTTGCCATTGCCATCACCGTCTAATTTCAATGCTCAACGATACTGTTTTGCTTGGGTGAGTACGGTGTCGTGAGCTACCGTTGTACTCCTTTCTCGGTGCAGTACTCGGTGAAGTCCACGAAGATGAACTCTCCCCCTCCCCCTGTGGGTCCGCAGGGCATGCAACTTGCGACTGGTCTCGATCTCAACTGTAGCCTGGAACTTCTTGATCGCGTCTTCAGCCTCGTCCTTGCCTCGGAGGAGAATGAGCCATATGTAATGACTCATGTCATCGACGAGCAAGAGGAAATAGCGCTTTCCTCCGAGTGTCGTTAGTGTGACAGGTCCGCAAAGGTCATTGTGCACAAGGTCGAGGTGGTCGTTGGTGCAGTGCTTGGTCTCTTGAGGAAACAGAGTGCGTCGTTACTTACTACGACGCACCTGTCACAGATTTAATTGACGTGCTTCACACGAGGAAGTTCGCTCACCATGCCTGTGGCCGACATCTTCTAGAGTGCATCAAAATTAAGGTGCCCAAAGTGGGCATGCCAGCACCACACCTTGTCGTCGACTTGCAAGTTCAAACAGACTGGTTGTACTACTCTCAGAGCGATCTTGTACAGCCGATTTGGTGATCTTTTCACCTTGGCGATGAGTTTGCGTTGTCGATCACGGAGGCACAGGACACCATCTTCAATAAGCATGCTACAGCTGCCGTCATCGAGCTGGCCGACGCTGATGATGTTGCTTCGTAGTCGTGGGATGAAGTACACATTGGTGAGGGCGAGGTGTCGATCCCCTTTTCCCAAAAATAGTATGGTGTCGTGCCCGTGGATATCGACCACTGAGCCATCCCCGAACTTGACCGAGCCGGAGATCCCATAATCGAGTTCAGAGAACACTGTGTTAGATCTCGTCATGTGATTCGATGCACCAGTGTTGAGAATCTAGGAGGTATCCTCATACTCTTTGTTAATGAGGACTGATCTGGCAAGTTCTTCAATGAGAAAGACTTACCCACCAACTTGCTCTTGCTTGGCGGGTGCCCGGGCAATGTCTTCTTCCACCGCTGTTACTTGGGCCATCAGGAGAGATGGCTCGTCGTCGGTGTTCTGCACCAGATGTGCCTCCTCCCTTTTCTTCTTGTCGCAATCGCGAGCCCAATGCTCCAAATTGCTGCAGTACCTGCACTGGCCCCTCTTGGGGTTGTCGGTGTTGCTGCGAGTACGGGTCTCCTTCCCACTGTTGGAAGAGTCTCGACCACGCCTGCCACGCAACTTGCCATGGTGCGTGGAGGAGTTGCTGGTTGTCGATCCGTCTCGTTCACGTGACCGCATCCATGCCTGCCACTTCTCTTCCGTGAGAAGCAAACGAGTCCCCTTGTTGTCAGTGCCACGGTTGGAGTAGCATTGTTCCACCGCTCAGAGTCGATCGGTTACCTCTTCGATCAAGAGAGTTCTGATGTCTTGGAGCGTCTCTATGGAAATGGCCACCTGAAGGTAGCGATCTGGAACCACCTGCAGAAGTTTCTTGATCACCTCTTCCTCCCGAATGGGATTGCCATGTAGGTGGAGGTTATTGGCAAGCCCAGAGATTCTCATCGAGAAATCGTCGATGGACTCACCGTCTTTAAAGGAGATACTGTCGAACTCCTTTCACAATTGCTGGGCATTCACTTCGCGTACGCCATTAACGCCCATACACATGGTCTTTATGGCCTCCCAGGTAGCCTTCGCCATGTTCTTGATGGCGAGAGTTGACAGCATCTCGGCTGGCACAACACGGAGAATCGTTGATAGTGCGAGTTGATCGTCGCGGTAATCTGTGTCGTCGGTCTCGATGGCCTCCCAGAGACCTTGTGCCTGAAGGTTGACTCGCATAACGAATGCCCAGTCATTGTAGTTCGTTCATGTGAGCATGGGGTAGATGACAAAACCTGTAGCCTCCCGGACAGCGCGCTGGATAACGGGTTCATCGAGACCTTGTGCCCGAAGGTTGACTCGCATAACCAACACCCATTCATTGTAGTTCGTTCGCGTGAGCATGGGGTAGATGACGGAGCCTGTAGCCTCCCGGACGACGCGCTAGATAACGGGTGTGCGGCTACCATCGTCACGGTGCCACGGTCGGCGTAGAGGAGGTAAAGATGAGCGAAGACGGAACTGTTGTGGAGGAGTCCTCGACTGCCTTGCTATCGGAGCCCACGACAAAAATATGTCTTCCAGATAATCAGCAAACCTGGCGCTCTGATACCACTATTGATTTTGGACCCCTAACTTAGGTCTTACCGGGTTTATTCCCAGTCTCTAGGTCTTAAATGGGCTACGCTCCCTACGCACTAAGCTCACGGGCTACCCACAAGCAAACCCCCAAGCAACAACCTTATAAGTGATATTGGATCTTCTCCTCCCAAAAGACTAATCTGATGGGTAGGGGTTTTCTTACACTTATAAGTTGTATTTTTCCTCTCCCACAATGCATGTGGGACTATTTCATGCAATGCTTGTGGGTTGTGGGATTAAATGCTCTGTGATGAAACTTGTCTAATACTGAATTGGTTTGTACAACTAGTTAGATCTGAGCTCTTGTTGTAGTGCTTACTTCTGTTCATTGCTCTTTGAGTTATATTTTCAGTCAGTTAGAAGTAAGCAATCAGATCTATGATTATAGTTTGTAGGCTACTTTCAGATTTTAGATTAAGTTCTCAGAGGTTCTGTTCCTTGTTTATTTCGGATATCTATAGTAGTATATTTCGGATATCTATAGTAGTATTAACTATTTGCCTTCTTATGTTGGTTAGAGTACTGTCTTATAATCAATCTCTTGGATACTTCTGTTATACCAAAAATTGGAGCTGCTGTGTTAGTATATGCAAATTTGTATGGCAATTAAAGTAATGCACTAGAGCTCAAATCTTAACGATTAGTTGTCTTATCAGTTAGTGAAGAGTATAGAAAATGTATGAGAAGGCCAAGATAAAAGTCTTGTGCAATTCTACTATGAGAACAATAATCAAATAAAACTTGAGCTTTATGCTAGTTTTGTTATATCCCTGGTTCATGGAAATGCTTAATATGTTCATTTTGGCAGTATTTTGGTTATATGCATTGGGTATATGCTCTTGTATAAATGACTTGGTAAAATTACATGTTTATATGCAATTTATGTCATTTATATACTGCTTTAAATGTTCTTTATTTATGCTTTATTATGTTGAAAGTAAGTTTAAATATATGCTTATAACTCATTATTTACAACAATACTCGTATCAAATTCAGTAGTACATACCAAATTCTATCTCACACCAACAAGATAATATCATATAATATCCATCGATCTGTGAAATTCTTCGTACATCACCGTATACAAGTTTTCATCACTATTATGGGACACAGTTCTAGATTACCAATCCACCACATAATTATTTGCTGAAAAAAATATTCCCAGTTTGTGCACTCCCGATCCTAGTATTGCTAAGGGCATTGTGAGTTTACGATGATAACATAGGATTTTGGGGTATCGACGAGAATCATGTGAAATTTCTGTATTCTATATGGGATCTATATCCACCACGACAACTCAGGTAAACAAGCCATCTATTTACTTCCTATATATATAGTAGTAGCACACCTAAGCAGGCACCACCACGACCACCTCCACACCTAGAGGTGGGCATTGGATCGAGGCACCACCACCACCTCCACATATAGGTGGGCATTGGGTCGTACCGTGCCGGTACGGCCTAGGCCCATCGTGCTTTGGGTTGCTTCGGGCAGTGTCGGCTCAACCCAGCAACCCCGCCGTGCCATGTCGGCCCACCTCGCCTCCCGTTAGACCCAAGAACAACCCAAAGCCCATTGTACCGGTGTTCGTACCGTGCCAGCCTAAACCCAGCCTGAAGTAACTATACACAACGAAGGCGGTGGCCACGATGGTGGTAGAAGAATCCATCTTCCTTTCTCTCGTATCCGTATCGTTAAAAACTAGTTAAAATTGAAGTCACCATTGGGAGTCATCTATTGAAGTCACCATCTCAATACAATCTCCCTCCCATTGGGAGTAAGTCTCCTCTGCGTATGTCTCATCCCTGTTAGTAGATTCTAACTGACTATGTTCTAAACAAAGGAAATAATAGCAAGGGTGAGCACGTAGCCTTTTTTTAAAGTTTTTTCATTTCTATGCGCAGTGATACTAGATTAATAAAGAAATACTTGTTTTACTGAATATACTCTGAACAATTATTCAAAGGAATGCTTGCCTGAGTTAATAAGAAAGCTCTGAGCCTCCACGCTACCTTGATACAATTCCCTCTGAAGACCCGATACCTCGTCTACAATTATACAGATATTGTAATTTAATCTAAGGCGCCGATGAGATAACATTTAATTAATTACGAGGAACAGTTATATGTTGAGATTTCGATAAATTGCCCCGTTTAACTTGTATTTCTAAATTTAATAGGATTTAACTTGCAAAACTTTATTCTTGGAATATATTCTTTTATTTTCACTATTTTTCTTCATTTGTGTATTACCTTTCCCTTTTCATTTTCACTTTTTCCTCCTCTCCCTTTTCATTTTCACTCTGTCGGCTCCCCCTCGCTCCCCATCTCTTCTTTCCTTTGGCTCCTCTCCTCTCACGCCCAATCTAGATCTTGCGCTCCCCTCTCACCATGGCGCCGGCGCTTGACGAGTTCAACCGCAACTCCAACTCGTGCGGACAAACTAGCACTTGCTTCTTGCTTTCACCGGTCACTTTCGTACTGCTACGAGCTTGTATTAATTTGTTTGCTACTGCTACTGCTACGAGTTTGCTACCGGTCACTTTCGTACTCCAAGCTCCTCCCGCAATTGCTTCTTGTATTAATTTGTTTTAAACGTTTGTTTCAAAGCCGATCGGTTGCGTTTTTTTCGTCCACCTCGCACGCTCACTCTTGTCCGCCCCGTCCTCGCTCACTTTCGTCCTCTGCTTATATATGTCTCTCTTTTGGGAAGAGAATCGAAGCATTGATTGCCAAGATCTACTAAATATATCTGCAGAAAATGGTTGCTAAGGGGGAATCGTTGTCAGTGCGATCAAGTACTGGATCATTGATTTTGGTGGTGATCGGAACAGCGATGGCTTTTGATTTTTGCTGAAAAAATACTGTAGCTGGCTGAAAAAACACTGTAGCTGAGTTGTTTTATTGAGTATAATTAAATTTTAAAAAATACAAAAATAAAAATAGCACGCTAATCTAGAGCGGACAATGCAAAGGAATACGGGAAAAAAACAAAACTCAAAAAAACCAAAAAACACAAAAAAAAAATCAAATACAAACAAAAACGCTACAGTCCTCAACAGTGTTTTTAACGCTGGCAGCCCATCGCCACAGCCAAGTTGATCGCGCCCTTTATCACTCTTGTCCTATGGATCATGCCACCGTAAGTTGAAAAGATTCGAAAACTGGGTTTCACAAGTTTTTTCGAACGGTTCATTTGCCATTACCTAATTGCTAGTTTTTTCGAACTGTTCATACTAGTTCGTGTGTAGTTTTTTCGAACTGTTCATACTAGTTCGTGTGTACCTTTCAGGATCATCGACTTGGAATATAATGATAACAGGGAGTTAGTCTTCAAGAACTTCTCACTGATAGCCATCTCTATTAAGTGCTTAAGAATTTTCATGACAGCGTGCCACGCTGCTCATTTCATGGGATTTGTTGAGGCGTTGGGATTATTTCTTGCGAGTTTAATTGGATTCTGTTTTCACTCAGTTGCTATTGCGATTCATCTGAGCAGCATCCGCAAATCTTGTGCGAAAACCTGGGTAAGAGAGAATTAACTAGTACTCAATCTATGGTGTATCGGTATGTAAGGGGATGTATTAAATGCTACCCCGTTAACTCGGTGCTAATCACAGTATAATACTTGCACCGAATTGTATAGACGATCGGCATTGCAATCTACATGGGGGTTGGAATTGGCTGGCTTCAGTATGGGATGCTCATCCTAGCGAATCAGGCTTGGCATGCTGCTGCTGCTCCTGCGATCATCATTCTTACGGTATTGGTTGAGGCTATTCTGGGCGTGTGCAGCCAGGTATAGATTAAAATATGCAGTACATATTATCTCTCAATATTGCATATTGTTCATACATGAGAATTAATTGTGAGGATTTTTTTAGGAAAAGTGGGTTTTGACGTCATTCCAAATTAACTTATGGTACAGATAAGCGAGGATGGCAGCAACCAACACCTACACCTTGACCTGATCATGAAATTGGTTGAGATATCCATTGCCATCTACCGGACTGTCGATTGCACACGAAGAGATTACCACTTCCCGATAGAGAAGCTTCTTATTTTGGTAATGTCGATGTTTTATTTTGATCCTTTAGCGTCTCTCCACACACTCGCACTTGCATTGTCATTTTCTGTTATGCATATAATATTGTTCAATCAATCGAGAGTTCAAGAATGAATCGTTATCGTTTAATTTCTTTTCACAGCTGTGGAATAGCCTGATTGTGATGATCGGGACTTGCCAGATCGGCTGGATCATATACAAGGCGGGGATCATATGTAAGGTGGTAGAATGGCTTGGAAAGCTCCTAGAAAATGCTAGGAAGAATAAGGTTGAAGCTAAGGGTGGTGTCGAAATCCCTCAAGTTCGTGCTGTGGAAGAGGAGTTAACTGCCGAAGTTGCCATGGAGTGTGACAGAGGTCGTGATGTGGAGGAAGGAGCTCTAGAAGCCACCATGGAGAAGAAAGAAGATCACGATGCGGAGGAAGGTGTCCCGGCGCCTGCCATATAGCGCGATGGAGATGGTAATGCGGAGGAGCAGGCGGTGGAAAGGGGTGTGGAGGTGGTGGTGCCTGGTTAGGTGTGCTGGTTCTATATATAGAAAGTAAATAAAGATCCCGTTTTGTTTTCAGCAAATAGTATGTGGTGGATTGGTAATTTGGAATCTTTTTTCCTGTAGCAGTGATGAAAACTTGTATACGGTGATGTACGAAGAATTTTATAGATCGAAGGATATTGTCTTGTTGGTGTGAGATAGAATTTGGCAACCGTTTTTTTAGGCTAAAAAGCCCCTGAGGGGGCGATTTCATTGAAGACAAAACTTCATAGGAGTTCAAAAATGGTTCAAAAATGGTTACATGGTGCTGCAACAACTGGGCAGCCGTGGAAATTATTTGATCTATCCTGCATGGAGCTAGCTTGCTTGTCATGCCAGGATGTGAGCCTAATGCACCAGTTCCCTGCTCACATGAAGAACTTGAGCCTGCAAAGATGTAATCTTTTGCTTGATCTGGAGTATGGTCGGTCTGATTCTCCAATTTTGAGTGTTGTTCTCTGCATTGATCTCCCGGAATAGAACCTGACAATCAACAAAAACCAACCGAATGCACCTGTAAAATCGTTAAGAATCGATCGAGTTGCTTGTAGCAGTGCCTAAGCTTCTGCCTGGAGTGGCGAGGCATGACCTGTTCCCTGCATATCTATTTGAATCCTGCAATTCCAAGGGTGTGTTTGTAGGTGCATAGCAATGCCACTACCAAATGTTTTGAGTCCATTAGGCATCAGTGTAACAAACGTGAGAATATGCAGATTAAAGCATGCTGCTGCTGTCCCTTCGATCATCATTCTGCGCGTGTGCAGCCAGGCATAGATTAAAGCAGAGCATAGCATCTAATTACATATATTCCGTTTATGAGAGCTGTGGGAAAATTTCTTCCGGAAATGTGATTTTTGTTAATTTTACATTCCGAACTTGTGGCGTAAATAAACTAGTCAGAATAAGATAATTCTTTAGTTCAGCTGGGCCTGAAGTAAAGCTTCACCCAGATAGTCGGATAACTTACACATATATGCGATCTCAACTGTAGATCAATCAATTCATGGAATGGAACGGAACATGGGAAGATGGCGTTAGGGTGGTTTGATGGAAGAGGTGCAGAGCAACAAATCTATCTCAAAGAGAATCTGACACTTGATTTTTGATTTAAAAACTAAAAAGGTTTTTAAAAGCTAAATACAATAAAGTACTTGACGTTCACACAATATCAAATAGGTAAAGAAAAAAGTGCTAGAATTGACAAGATCTGAATAGAGTGTATGGAATATAATTTACATCTAATTTACTAAAGTATTATCAACTTGCATTGAAGACTAAATTCAAATGAAACATATAGCTAGTAGCCCTGCTCGTTTCGGCTTTTTTTGGCTTCAGTTTCTAGCTTCTGCTTTTTTTTCACTATTTAGTATTTCGTCTTTTTCTGAATTTTTTAGATATTTTAGGCTTTTTATATTTTCTTTTTTTCCGTGTTCCTTTGTATTGTCCTTAATGGATTAACATGTTTTTTCTATTTTTACATTTTTTGAAATTAATTATGCCCAAAAAGTCAAATCAGCTACAGTAAAAAAATCAGCTATAATGAAATCTCAGTCAAAAATCAAAAGTCATCGCTAAAACGAGCACCCCCGTACTAGAGATATATACATAATTTTCAAAAATTTATCTAGCACCCTAGCTAGCTCCGCCATGCTACACGAACACTCGTTCCTTCTTCCGAAAGTCTTGGCTCATGAGGAGGAGGCCGTTGTTGGACGCACGGATTTCTGCCGGTGCGGAGGAAGCTAGGCAACTTATCCGACCAATGCCCACGCGCGGGGGACAGCAACCATGAGGAGTGGCGAGACAAGACAAGCGAGTCTATATCACCATAGTAATCATGGAGGAAGACGCCGAGGTGCAGGCGGCAGTCGGCCGAGTGGCGGTGGATGTGGGAGGCGTTGTTGACGATGAGGCGGCTCCAGTCCTTGCATGCATACATTGGTGCAGTGGACGACGGCAAGCAGATAGGCCAAGAGGAAGGTGTGGAGGAGGACGCCGCTTGGGAGGGACGTCAACGGTGGCCTCGTCGTCTTCTCGCCTATGGCCGGCGGGATTGATCGATGTTGGCAAGGTAATCAGGTGTTGTATCATGCTCCTATTAATTGCGCGCATGTTAAGAGTTGTACACGACTCCCGAATATGGAGCAGTGGTCTAATCACATGCATACGTACGTGAGGTGTTCGAATGGATTAGAAAGCTCCGGAAAAAGGATAAGATTAGGTTCAGTTTGACGTTGGGTTATAATTTTTTTTATTATATTTATCTTATTTTTTACTGTAGTTAAATTGACTTATTTGGTATAATTAAATTTAAAAATAGAAAAAACATGTTAGACCACCACGGACAATGCAAAGGAATACAGAAAAAAAAGAAAAAGCAAAAAAACCCTAAAAATACAAAAAAAATCAGAAAAAAATAAAATTACTGAATAGTGAAAAAAAACCAAACGCAAAAACTAATTTTAAGCCAACTTGAGTACAGCTGAGCAGCTAAGGTGTTCTAGGGCCTGCCATGAAGCGTGATTAAGATGGTACGTAATGCGGAGGAGCAGGCTACGGAAAGAAGAGGCCGATACTATAGGTGTATAGGAATTGCTATTTCTAAGTCGCTTTAAATTTTTCTGAAGTTTGAGCTAGTTTTTGTGATCATTGGATTTGTGCAGAGATTGATGTGTCATATCATTGGAAGTTGATCTAAAAGGTAAAAAATCTGACTTATGCTTAAAAAAATCTCAGTCAACATACAAATGGACAATCCTTTATTTATCTCCTACATCAATTTCATAATAAATTAAGGGAATTGCTAGACAATACTTAAGTGTTTTTTTATAGTTCAGAGTACTCAGATTTTTTTCCACGTATGCAACCCTCCTTCAAAAAAATATGAGTACTTCCAACCACAAAAAAACGCTCATATTTTTTTCCATGTATGCTACCCCTCCAAAAAATATGAGTGCTCCGAATCACAAAAAAAAACACTCAGATTTTTTCCCATGTATACATCTCCTCTCCAAAAAATTATGAGTGCTATGAACCATAAAAAACACTCAAATCCCTCTAGACACCTCCAAAAAATCTAAATGTTTCGAATCACAAAAAACACTCGCGTGCCCTCTAGACACCACCATATAAATAAATGGCTTATTTACCCAGGTCGTCTTGGTGGACGTAGGACTTAAACCACATATGACCGTACTTTACATAGGAGTATCCCATTTAGAATACAAAGAAGTGATTTTGAGACCAGTCTCCCGTGTCATCCCTTAGGGTGACACCAGAGGAGACCCGCCATCCAACCAAGAACCACAACTAGCGCCTCGTCCTACCTCGTCACTACCGTCGGCAGAGCAGCCCCACTCTCCCTCTCCAATTCCCTCCCTCCCTTCCTCTCTCCCTCTTCATAGCCTCCAGATCTGCTTTTTCTAGGTGTCATGGTAGGCACCGACGAGCCCAGCAAGGGAGATGGTGGTGGCATGGAGCAAGCCCAAGTGACATTGATGCTGCTACTGATGGCTGCCGTGGCTCGAGTCATCGTCGATGTCGATAGATCTAATGAACAAAACATAGGCGCCAACAGATCCAACCACAAAGCGAGCAATTTGGTCGCCTCTATGCAGGCAGCGTCCCTATTGCCGAGGTCACCAAAAGGAGCAGCTACTTTGTCCATGCTAGGTCATTTCAACTGTGATGCACCACTAACATGGACTCAGTGTCATCCTCGTCCCTAGGTTCGGCCAATAGTGGCACCCCCTATGCCAGATCTGCAAAGAGCTTCAAAGAGCTTAGGTGCCGCGGGTCAGTGCCGCTGCCATCATCATGTTGCCATAGTTGGAGCTTGCCAGATCCCTCACTGCCAAGCCTGACCTGGGCCCTCTCGTTTCCTCCACCTCCTCATAAAGCAGCCCTACCGATCCCTCCAACCGTTGCTGGCCTCCTCTAGCCATCACAGTCCTCTTTCCTCCATATTTGTCAAAGTTCATCATCGTCTGAGAGTCTACCTCATCGCTAGAGCTGAAGCCTCCCTATCGTAGAGGCAGCAATGACTTCAATTTTGATGAAACCGACGATGGCAACCGAGAGCAAAGTCGAGGTGGCTTGGGATGTGTTCTAAGGGCTCAGGCGCAACCTTTTATACCCAGAGGGGCAGGAGTTCACGAGGGAGACGAGACGGAGGTGGAGCCTGGTTTGAGCGTGGTGTGCGAAAGACGAGCAGGGCTGGCTGGTTAGCAATGCAGAGAGAGGAAACTGGCGGATGGCATAGATGCATGGCGCAGGAGGAGCTGATGAGCGACGCATGGCTTGGGTGAACAGGGCAGTTCGGGCTGGCACGCTGCGCGCAGCCAAGTGTAGAGAGATGGTGGGCCGGGCGTGGAAGAGAAGCGGGCTATGGAGAGAAAAATGGGACGAAGAGAAAGGATTTCGGCCCAAAGCCAAATCTGGAATTTAAATGAATTTTTGAATTTCAAAAATTGAGATAATTAAAATTAAGCTCAAATAAATATCAAATAAACTCAGAAAAATCCAAAAAATACAGAATAATTCTTTGCAACACAAGGAATCCAAATAAAACTAGATTTGATTTAATTGATGTTTGCTTTATTCACATTGAATCTTTTTAATTTCTAAAAATCCAAATTAAGTTTTAATTAACTAAAGAAAAATCTAAATATTTACTTTTATTTTGAAAACTTAAAAAGGGCTCTAAAAACTAGGATGTTAGATATGTCTTGGAGAGCGGCATGTCGTGGTTAGCTACCCTTAGGCTTCATCGTTTGTGGAGAGGTCATATTTGTTGTTACTTCATAAGATGTTTGCCTTGTGGGTGCGGTGGTAGGAGCTCTAGTTTGAGACTCTTGTGTTGGTGTATTTGGTGTTACCCCTTTGGGGCCAGTGTAATTATCTTCCCCTTAAAATGAATGGTAAAGCTCTACCCTTGGTTTTAAAAAAATAGAATACAAAATTTTCACACGGATATCTTAGAAACGGTAAAATTCTGTGTTGCAATAAACTGTTTCAATGCCATTTGCAATACTAGGATCGGAAGTGCATGAAGTAAGGATATTTTGTTTCAGGGGGTGATCATTTCGGCTTTTTTCAGCTTCAGCTTCTAGCTTCAGCTTTTTTTTCACTATTCACTACACTATCCACTAACTCATTTCTGATGTTTTTTCAGCCACTCTGTGTTTTTTCACCAAAGCCAAAAGCCATCGCTATTCCGATCACCCCCTCAGTAAATAATTACGTGGTGGATTGGTAATTTGGACTCTGTCCTGTAACAGTGATGAGAACTTTTATACGGTGATGTGCCTTTTTTTAAAACTTAATACGGTGATGTATCTAGCATTTTACAAATGAGTATTGGGCATGTTCTTTTTAGCTGCGGCTGATGGTTTTTTGGCTGTTTACGACATAGATTGCGGAAAGAGAGATACCTGCTTGCAATTTTTGATGGTACATATATTAGGTTTTTAACGTGCACTACAATTAATTTGTAGACTTTATCTTAAAAAATACTTCGTTTGAAAGTTAGGTACTGTAGCAGAAGTCAAAAGCCAAAAGCTGAAAAAAAACCATTATCTTGTTGGGGATAGAATTATCAACACGTGTGTGGCACAGAATATGATACGAGTAAGACAAATGGTAGAAAGGTTGACGTAGGTCGCAGCAGGGGTGCAGCTCTGCAGCGCTACCAATCGACCAATGGAGGCAACAACAGTTGAGGCTTATATAGCACACCACACCAAGCTTCGCTGCTCTCCTGCACCTGCACAAACAGGCGAGCTTTTGTTGGATGCTTCGCGCGGACTCCCACTGCAACCATGCGAACGCGATCTATCCCAGTCTGCGACCTGTCACACCTGTTGCTGGGGCGACGAGATCTGCAGGCGACGGAGGAGTGGAGAGAGAGCTCGTGCCGAAACACGAATGATTACTATAGGTCTGTTTTTTTTTTGACTGCGGCTGATAGTTTTTGGTTGTAGCTGATGGCTGTTTGACTGTTTACGACAGAGATTGTGGAAAGAGATATACTCGTTTGCGATTTTTGATGGTATAAATATTAGTTTTTTAATGTGTACTACAATTAACTTGTAGATCCCATCTTAAAAAAATACCCCGTTTAAAAGTTAGTTACTGTAACAAAAACCAAAAGCGGCTTTTAGAAGCTGCAAAGAACAGACCCTATTTCTCTCTAAGAAGCCGCTCTATTTATTTTAACTTATAAAGAAGTCAAAAGTATAAAAGAATAAGACCTTTGTGACTCTAAAGATGTGATAACAATAACACCAAAGAGAGAAATCGTGGAGCAGTGGCGTATTTGCAAGTCAATAATAGGTAATTCTAGAGTAAATAAAATCCCCGCTCTCTATACGGACCATGAAGTGACCGATGATAACCTTGTAACTATAGGTTGATCGGTGATCAACTGTTCATAGTCTCTCAAGTTGAATTAGCTAAAAGGGAATTCCGCCAAAAACGAGAAAAAAAAAGAAAATGAGTTATATTCTACCTACATATTTTTTTTCTCTTTCTAGAGAGAAACAGTGAGCTCTTCCTATGGTACAGCAAGTTTATGCTTTCTAACTGTTGATTTGCCATTTGGTGCGCTCTACCATCTCCTGAATGATCACGATTCACAGGGATGGATGGATCCGTTCTGATACAGGTTGGCACTTGATCTTCGACCCAATACAGAACCACTTGCCCATCGGGTTATCACTCATCTCTCTCACAAAGAGAAAGCGCATTAGATCTTTAATCTAATCTGTAATCACCATGGATGGTACTACTACAACGACTCATCTCTCTCACACAATGAGGAAGTGCATTAGTGCTTTAATCTAATCTGTAATCACCATGGATGGTACTACTACAACGGTACTGCTACCAGCCCTAAATGACCAACACAAGTATACATCACTTGTAGCACACATCCAGGATCAAAAAGAAGAAGAAAAGCTAATCAGACAGAAAGAAAATAAGCAGTAGACAAATTCAGGAGGCCATATCATGCGCATGTCAAGCTATTAACCACTTGTATATTGTTTGTACATTCAAACGCAGCAGATCGACTTACCACGGGACCAAAGGACCTGAATCTGTCCTTGTTGTTATCAACAACTGGCAGTCACGATCAAATAGATTTCTAGATGCATTCTTTTTTCGCTACGACTGCCAGCTTAGCTATAATTTATGATTTTTAGTTTTAACATAAATACTTATATAAATAAATTAAATATTAATAAATCATTTTAAATAGACTGTCTCGATAAACCGTTTAAAACGATGATAAAAATTCATTCTAATTATTTATTAAAAAATTTATAAATCGAAAAGTACAAGCCCTCGGTTTCACCTCCCCCTCTCGTAGGCATCATCAATCATGTGCATGTGTGCGCCATCCCCATGTGACCCCCTTCTCATAATTAATAGTCCTGGCTAACGTAACTGGCGATCTATCTGGGACTCATTTACTAGTAATTATTTCAGGCCTCCACTTTGTGGGCCCTAGGCAGTACAGCGTAAGCAGTGCAAGTGCAACACCACCAAAACTAATCAGATCTAATCATCACTCGCGCAACTTGCAAAGCTGCAGCTCACCTTTTCTCACCAGCTGGCCCCTTAACTATCCCGGTACCCACGGGAGTCCCACGCCACGTCATCGAAGTACGCGGGGCCCGCACGGGGTACCGCCGCGGGTATGAGATCTCCTGGGCCGGCTGCTCCTTCCGACCACCACCCACGAAGCGCGGGGCGGCTCAGAGAGACTTTCCATCCGACATGTGGGCCCCTGGCAGATCCGGCCCCACAAGCCGGTGTACGGCCGGAACCTCCCGAAGCCCCCACGCAGCTTCGTCCCGTCCCGTGCCCGTCGCGTCGCGCATTTCATCGAGCGCAACAAAACGAGAGGAAAGATTAGTAAACGAACGAGGAAGGAGGAGGAGAGGCTTTGCTAATCTGGATGCGTGCATCCATCCAAATCCGAGCCCAAATCGCCCTAATCCTTCCCCCCTCCCCATAAATTTCGTCGACCACTCCTCTTGATCCGAGCTCCTCTCGCGGCAGGTAGGATTCGTGTCCGTTCTTGGGGGAGGAGGTGTCCGGACAGGTTGCACGGGTCGGTGTGGATTCTTGATTTGTATTGGTTTGGTTTTGGTTTTGGATTTCTGACTGCAGATGATGGGGGCGGAGAAGGCGGAGCTAGGGTTCGAAGAGGAGGCAGGGGAGGAGGGCGCAGGGGAGAAGTGCTAGTGAATTGCCTTGCATTTCCAGTTAACTATAGTTATTATTGTTAGAATTAATCTAGTCTTAATTAGTTCGAGTTGATAGTAGAATCAAAGCAGAAGTTCGAGTAAAATCAGTTTAGATGTCCTATGATAATAGAAAGTCGAATCCGAGTCTAGATTAGTTAATAGTAGAATCAGCAGCGTAATTTGTAAAGATATAACCTTTCTGGATGCTACCATTGGAAATGCGACAGAGATGATTATCTCGATATATGCACTGAAAAATGGAATGATTCGTGTCGTCCTGCAGTCACTACTAGGCTCTATATTATCAAACATGCTGTTAGTTCTCGGGTGCGCTTTCTTTGCCGGTGGTCTTGTCCGCTCTAACGGGGACCAGATCTTTAATACGGTACCTTTATGAACAATGTATTATGTAGTATAGTTGTTTTCCTTAACATATCTATATTACAATCTGTTCTATTATATTCCGCACATTTGATCTCTATTGACTTGCATTTATCAATGCTGGTATTAGATGTTGGGGGCTCTATTGACTTGCATTTATCAATGCTGGTATTAGATGTTGGGGGCGTTCGGAATAGCGATGGTTTTTAGATTTTGCTGAAAAAACACTGTAACTGACTAAAAAAACATTGTAGTTGAGTTGGTTTATTGAGTATAATTAAATTTAAAAAAATATAAAAATAAAAACAGTACGTTAATCTAGAGCGGACGATGCAAAGGAATACAGAGAAAAAACAAAACAAAAAAAATCAGAAAAAATTTTTGTATTGTAGCTATAGCTATAGTACCTACTGCAGCGCATCGCTCAACGCTAAGCTAGCTACCAATCGCTAAACTCAGGATTGTTGTTGATTGTTTAGTTTTGCATCGGTACATCCTGTGCCCGTCTTTAATACGGTACCTTTATGAACAATATATTTGGCTATCCTTCTGGCTTTTCATGTGTCATGTCACCACATTTTTTTCCTTTAACGGATGGCAGGAGCTCTACCCATTCATTTTAGAGAGGAAAAGAGAATTACAAACACCAACACCCGTCCGAGAGGACACACTGAGAAAGAACACCACATCACCTCACCTAAACACCAATACTTCACGCCACACACCACGGATGTCATCACAATTTCCCAACAGTTCCGGAACTTTCAATTGCATATATATAATCATTTGCTATTTTTTGAATTCACGTAGGGCACCATGTAACAACTACGTGACAAGAATTAAGAACAATGTTTGCAACAAACGAAACAATTAACACAAAAATATCAGATCTCACTCAAAGTCATCGATCTTAGTCGTTCCATCTGGTGCAACAAGAATACGAGGAGCTTAACAGTTAGTTCAAATTCATTCAACACAACAATTAGTTCTTAAGCTTCAACCTCGCCGCCGCGAGCATCGCCTCCAGTCCTCCACCTTGATTTCCACCTTCAATAGCTCATTTGATCCCAAAAATCATGAATCCACAACCAAATCTTCCTTTTCCACTCACTTCACCTTCTAGTGTCATACCAATTTTGTCTAATCGGGAGCCCCATGCACAAAAAACACACACAACTAGTGCAACAACTATCAATAAATTGTTCAACAAAACCCATCTAAATGGCACAAATGAAACAAAACAAAATAGCATAATCTCATATTGCAAACAAAAAATTGCTCCAGCGCAACAAATCACACAATCCATCACAACAAAAGAACGCAATACAACTTTTTTGATATGTTAGACCGCAACAATAAAACATTTTGTGCAACACAATAAGAAATGGGCTACAACAAATTATAAAACATGGTGCAACAAATCAATGGATGTATAAGATATGAACTCTTACTGGCAACAAATAGAAAAATACTCCCACAACAAAAAAACAAAACCATAGCTGCAAGCCAACAACCATCAACCTCGTCTGCATTGCTTCTTGCCTGCGCTCCTACGATACACCTTGTCTCATCCTCCTCCTTCGGCGATGGGGAGGCACGGCACCCACCTGTTCAATGGTGGCTCGATGCCGTGCGCCTCAAGAAATGCTTGCTGGAGGAGGGCACAGAGGCTCGACAATAGCTCAACACTGTGCACCATGGCCGGAGCAAGTGAGGAGGCGCCCCACCTTCTCGCTAGTAGCTCAACGCCATGTCCCGTAGCCGGGGCTCGTTGGAGTACTGGGGAGAGAGAGAGAGAGAGCTGGGGTCATGGTATGGAAATTGGGATGAGCATGAGCGGATAAGGAATGAGTGGATGAGAAGGCTTATGTGTGCAATGTGATGCTGGTTACGCAGTTGCTACTTGCTACGGGAGGTGGCCTCATGGGAGCCATTGGATTGAAAAAATGTCCGAAGGAAACCGTGTTATCGTATATCTGAGGTGAAGCGATTTCCATAAATGAATGGCTTGTTTACCTGGGTCGGCGTGGTCGGCATAGGACTTAAGCCGCATATGGCCATACTTTACGCAGGAGTATCCCATTTAGAATACAAAATTTTCACACGAATCTCGTAGAAACGCTAAAATTATGTGTTGTAATAAATTGTTTCAATGCCATTGGCAACACTAGGATCGAAAGTGCAGAAAGTGAGAATATTTTGTTTCAACAAATAATTATGCATGCGGTGGATTGGTAATTTGGAATCCTGTCCTGTAACAGTGATGAGAACTTTTATACGGTGATGTACCTTTTTAACTTAATACGGTATGTATCTAAGATTTTACAAAGAAATTATGTGGTCAAACTTTAACTAAAAGTAGTTGAATGCCCCGACATTGCAATGGAAAAAAAATCATATTTTAATAAGTTGCAACAGAAAAAACATATTTTATACCTGTGCATTGCCGCAAACTATCTTTTAATAGCACTAATAGAATATCTGTACTTTGCTACAGATAAAAATATCGTAACACCCAAGCATGTCCACTTAAGCTTTATTGTGATCCACACCGCAATTTATGTACTTCCAAAAGTATGAAAAATGGTATACACATACATACACTATTTTGCACGTAGGTCTAGAATGCACGCCAGAAAGTTACTGCCGTGTGTGAGTGAAGTTACTGTCAAATACATATAGAGTTACTGAAGTACTGTCAAATAATGTAGAGTTACTGCCACAATTAACAGTAACTCTACATGTATTTGACAGTAACTTCACTCATGCACGACGACAACTTTCCGGCGTGCACAGTGGCACATAGGTATAGAATAGCGCAGTCGTATATACATACATATATATGTATGTATGTATGTATGTATGTATATAAATTTTTTTAAAATAATCAATTTTTATTTGAAATTATAGTATTATACCTGCTTTTTATTTTTTTACAGTTTTGACTATATGTCGCTCCACGGTTAGGCGACTTGGGCTAGTCGCCCAACACGTAGACAAGTCACCCAACCATTAGGTGACTAGACTCTGTCGCCAACTATTGGGTGATAAGACCTCTAGTTGCCCAATGGTTAGGTGATAAGCCCCTAGTCACCCAACTGTTGCGCGACTAGGGGTTATACCCCCACGCCACGCGCGGCTGGCCGAGCGCATTCCTCACTTCGGTTCAGCCAAGAGAAAAGAGAGAAGGAGAGAAGAGGAAGAAAGAAAAGGCGGAGGAAGAGAGAGGAGAGGAGGGAGGAGAGGGTAGAGAAGAGAGGAGAGATATGCGCATCGATGATAGTGAGTATCCTATATTTCTTTGTAAATTTACTTTTGAAACATGGTAGAATAGCAACTAAAATCATTACATGTATAGTTTTGAAACAAAGGTAGGTTAGCAATTAAAATTATTAGATGTATAGTTATGTTTGGTACATCACATATTGTAAATAGTTGTAAATAGTATAGTCGTAGAACTAACGTCAATTTAGTTGTTAATAGTTGTACTTTTGAAACCATGGCATGTTAGCAACTAAAATCATTATACGTGTAGTTGTGTCAGGTACGTCGCATATTATTAATAGTTATAAATAGTGCAGTTGTGTCGGGTATATCGCATATTGTTAATGGTTGTAAATAGTTGCGTAAATCGTAAACCTTGAAACTCCAAAAATCTAAGCCCTAAAACTCAAATTGATTTGCAGGTATGGCTTACGACCTTGGTGGTTCATACTGGCCTTTCGGCATGCTGAATCAGCATGTCGATGCACAGCACCACGTGAGCCATCATGTCCCACATCCTGAAGGCGAGATGAGGCAACCCAAGGGTGGTCCATACACGGACACCCCGACGGGCTTGGAGATTAGGCCCACACTGGAGAGACAGGTTTGTGTACAAACTATGACACATCTTTTTACAATATTTTTGCTATGTACTTACTTCTTCGTGCTTTACAGGCTGAGCGATGCTGGCCTTCTACCTCTTGCGTGGATGGTAGAGACCACCAACGAGGACGGCGCTTCAGTCGAGGAGGCCGAGGAGGTCGAGGCTGGCCCAAAGCAATCACGACGATTCTCGTTCGATCGGTCATTACTGACAGCTCTGCTGGACGGGTGGCAGCCCGAGATGCACACCTTCCACATCCCATTCGAGGAGTTGGCCCCTACTCTACAGGACGTCGCAATGCTGCTCGGCCTGTCTATCGTGGGAGAGTCTGCCTAAGGAGGCACCACCTGGACTTGCACTACTTCGTGGGATTGAGCACTAGATCGACTTCATGCCTAGTGCCTCACTGCTAAATCGATCATCATACCGCACCGATCCAACTAAAACCAAGGAAATACAATGGCAAGTGCAAAAGCTTTTGGACAAAGGGTATGTACGCGAGAGTCCTTCTCCTTGTGCTGTCCTGGTTATTTTGTTTCTAAAAAAGATGGTACATGAAGAATGTGTGTTGATTATCGTGCTATCAATAATATTACTATTAGATATCATCACCTCATACATAGGCTTGATGATATGCCAGATGAGTTTAGTGCAGCACATATTTTCTCAAAAATTGATCTAAAAAGTGGATACCACTAGATCGCATGAAACCAAAAGATGAATGAAAAACTATTTTTAAAATAAAATTTAGATTGTATGAGTGGTTAGCCATACCTTTTAGTTTAAGTAACGCACTTAGTACATTCATGCGCTTGATGAATCATATTTTTAAGAGCTTTCATTAGCCATTTTGTGGTAGCCTATTTTAATGATATTGTAATATATTGTAAAAACTATGGCTGGACACTTAGATTATTTGAAACAAATGCTTGATGTGCTTAGAACTGATAAACTATTTGTTAACTTTGCTAAATGTACGTTTTGCACTGATAAAGTAGTGTTCCTTGGATTTGTTGTTTCTGGATATAGAATTGAAGTTGATGAGTCTAAAATTGATGCAATTAAGAATTGGCATGTTCCTATTAATGTGAGTCAAGTGCGTAGTTTTCATGGTTTTGTTAGCCTTTATCATCGATTCATGAGAGATTTCAGTAATATTTTTGCCCCGTTAAATGAATTGACAAAAAAGGGATGCCTTTTGTGTGGGAGGCGACATAATAGGGAGCATCTGATACTCTAAAAACAAAGCTCATAGAGGCGCCACTGCTTGCTCTACCTGAATTCACTAAAACTTTTGGAATTGAATGCGATGCTAGTAAATTAGGTATTGGTGGTGTTTTTATGGAGGAAGGTAAGCCAATTGCATATTTTTGTAAAAATTGAAAGGAGCTCAGCTAAATTATCCTATTTATGATAAGGAGCTCTATGCACTGGAGCGTGTTCTTGAAACTTGGCAATATTACTTATGGCCTAATATTTTTGCCATACACTCTAAGTTGAACTATAGACATGAATCTCTCAAGTACTTGAAAGGACAATCTAAGTTGAACTATAGACATGCTAAGTGGATGAAATTCATAGAAACATTTTCATATATTGTTAAGTATAAGAAGGTCAAATATAATGTTGTTGCTGATGCTTTGTCTCGAAAGAGTATTCTTTTAACTCAATTGGATACTAAAATGCTTGGTTTAGAGAGTTTGAAAGAGTTATACGCTGTTGATTGTGATTTTGCTGAACCCTTTGCTCGCTGTTTACATGAGAAAGGATGGGATAAATTTATGTTCATGATGGGTTCATGTTTCGCGCTAACAAACTTTGCGTCCCAGATTTGTCTGTTCGTTTGTTTCTTGTGTAGGAATCACATTATAGGGGACTGGTGGGACATTTCGGGCACGAGAAGATATTGAACATGCTGGCCGATCACTTCTACTGGCCGAAGATGAGACATGACGTTGAACGGCATGTACAACGGTGTACGACATGTCACAAAGCTAAATCGAAGGTAAATCCACATAGTTTGTATACTCCTCTTTTCATTCCTACAATTCCTTGGAAAGACATTAGTATAGACTTTATTCTGGGATTGCCTCGAACTAAGAGGAGAAGGGATTTAGTATTTGTTGTTACAGATAGATTCTCAAAAATGACATATTTTATTCCCTGTCATAAGAGCGACGATGCGTCACATGTAATTAACTTGTTTTTGAGGAAGATAGTGCATTAGCATGGCACACCAAAGACTATTATTTCTGATCATGACGTTAAGTTCATGAGTTACTTTTGAAAGACATTGTAGGCTAAACTTGGCACGAAGTTATTGCTCTCCACAACTTGTCATCCACAAAGTAATGGGAAAACTGAAGTGGTGAACGGTACTCTTAGGATGATGTTGTGAACCATTATAAAGAAGAATTTGAAAGAGTGAGAAGATTATTTACAACATGTTGAGTTTGCATACAGCAGAACGATACACTCTACAACTCAACTCTCCCTATTTGAAATTGTTTATGGTTTTCAGTCACATACACCATTAGATTTACATGCTTCTAAACATGCTAATTTTGTAAAACGTATCTATTTGAAAACTAAGGAAGAAATAGAGAAAAAGGCACATCATATTATTGAAAAATGAAATAAAAATAGAAAACAAATGATGTTTGAATCTGATGATCTTGTTTGATTACATCTTCTCAAAGATAGATTTTCTGAGAAAAGAAAGTCTAAGTTGATTAATCATGAGGATGGTTTATTCAAAGTGCTTGAAAGAATAAAATATAATGTTTACAAGTTAGAACTGCCTGGCAAAGATTACAGAGTTAGTGCTACATTTAATGCTGTAGATTTTTCACTTTTTTTTGTTCTCCTAACCCTGCAGAGTCGAGATCGACTCCTTTTCAAGAGAGAGATGATGATGACATCACTATTATCAAAGCCTCATCTACACAATCATTACCACTGTCATCAAATTCAAGTAACGACAATGACAAGACTAGTGTTGGTCCAACAGTTGAAGCTTTGTAGCAAATATATAAGAGACCAATCACTCGAGTTAGAGTAAGGGAACTCACTAAATAAATTATTAGGAGAGCAAGAACTTGGTACTACCAAGCGAGAGGTGAGGAGGCCAGCGCACCAAGAGAAGGTCCAAAGGGAGATAACAATGACACTTCATTTTTATGGGTGGGAAAAGCTATCAAGATGCTGGAATTAAGTTTTTAAATTTTAAATTGAAGATTAGAGAAAACTACGCTTCAGAAGCTCGATTTTGTCAAGTTGTCAATTCTGAATTCATTTGAGTTTTTGACCAAGTTCTGTGTGTCATGAATTGGTTTGTATCTATAATAAAATATATTAAGATTGTTTTGGATTCTAATATTCGTTTTGGTTCAGTTTTGATGTGATGGTGATGCCAAAACTTCAAACGAGCTGAAAACAAATACTTTGGCTGCAAGGGAAGTTGAGTTGTTATCAAGAGAGTTGTGTGCCACCCTCATGGGCCAGCCACCACGTGGGACCCACCTCATGGGCATCTAAACTAAGGCAACCAGCTAGCCATTTCTTATTGTTTTCGGTTTAAATTAGGAATTAGAATATGATTCCAGTTGCTTTCCCTACTTTGAGTTTGGCTAGGCTTGTACAAGAGTATGGTCCTGTTCTTTACGGCTTCTAAAAGCCGCTTTTGACTTTTGCTACAGTAACTAACTTTTAAACGGAGTATTTTTTTTAAGATGAGGTCAACAAGTTAATTGTAGTACATGTTAAAAAACTAATATCTGTATCATCAAAAATCGCAAGCGAGTATCTCTCTTTCCACAATCTACATGCAAAGCGACCAAAAAGCCATCACCATGACCAAAGCCATCATTGCAAATGAAAGAACATGCCCTATAAAGCCTTAGGCACCATTCCATATAACCCTCGAACGTTAATTTTGAGTTAAAATAATTTCTTGCTCTTTGGTTTAAGGCACGTGCTGCCATGAAAGTTGAGAAGCTGACTAGTTAGTGTTCCACCAAATAACTGATTACTAGTGTTCCTGTTGTTCCTTACAGACTAGCAAAGTCATCTTCCTTGGTGTGGTGTGAATATGGAGATCTAGAGCGTGTTGCTAGTTGAATTCTAGTAGGTGGGAGTCTATAATCATGACAGACAATCGTGTGCTTCCATTTCATCAGAATCCACGGGATTTCAGGTTAGCCACATATTTGGCATTCAAGAGCAATTATACGTCGTGAAGATCGGGCACCCCTATATCAAGCAAGCTGTCAGAGGGAATGAAACAGAAGTCACAAAACAAATAAAACTGATTCATCAATGAGTTAGGTTCGCTACTAGCTACAGAGACTCCACCGTCACCACCAGGCGTATTTAGGTGTTCTGAAATTACCTTGTTTAACAATTTAAATCCTTCCCCACTATCATAGGAACCACTAACATATTTAGTCTATAAGAAAATTCAATGTGGTCACAATGTTGAACACATCAGTAGTATGCATAATATTAGAAACTTACTAATTTCAAAAATTATGAAAGATGTTCATCTGAAGCTCCTTTGAGATATCTGCAACCATAAAAGCATGATATTCAGAAAGGGAAAAAACGATGGAATTAAGATTTCCGGCATACTAAAAATGGAGGAAACAAAAAGGACTTCAACATACAAACCATACTAAATTATTTATACATGAAATCCTTATATTAGTTCAAGGAATATGGATCTTACCCACAAAAGTGTTTTCTTAATCCATCATTAGAAAGATTTGATCTTGCATACCCAAATATATGGACTTCTTCATATTGTAGAAATCCCTAACAATGACAAGAGAAGCAATGTGTGGGAAGTCGTGGCGGCGCTCAATGGGCCCCTAAGTAAGCAGAGAGGCAAAGTGTGGAGAAGAACAGACGGTTATAAGAGCGAGGAATAGATGAGGAACAACAAGCGGGGAGGGAGAGCTACTGCGCCTCGCAACAAACGGCGATGCCACCTTGGCTGGCTGCTTTTGGTGCCACGCCCACAGAGGAGTCCGGTAGCGCCCACGCCATCGTCTCCGCTATAGCCTCCCTTTCTTCTTACTCACTTGCCCAACCCAACAGATCCCGCACTGCCACCGCTGCGTCCTCGCCCTCCCTGTTATCCACCACCGTCCCTCAGTCTACTCGGTCACCTGCCACCTCTTCACTCTCGAATGCCGTGCTCGCTCGAAGTGGCCTCGCCGTTCACTGCCACCACTGCTTGGCCTGCCCCGGTCGCTTGCAACCACCGCCATCGCCGCCTAATGGGAAGCCGATGATGGCGCACGAGGAGGCGGTTGTTCCTCCAGACAAATCTGCAAGCGGTGGCTAGAGGAGGAGGTAGTGGAGAAGGGTACTATAGCGCCCACCTCTTAGCACGAGAAGATTAGGGGTGCGCGAATCGTTTTTAGAATGGGAGAGAGGGAAAGAATGTACCAACTACTAATTGGCTCTTTAAGTATTAAATAAAAGTTGTATAAATATTAAAGCATGAATGAAAAGTGCACTATTTTGAAGTAATATTTAATAGAATAGAATTATACATGTCCTTATTGGATAGAGTAGCAAGTATGATCTAATTCTTTTAAATGTCACTTAAATTTTATGCCCTCTGGATTTGGACTAATATTGTGAAACAGAAAGTAGATCAAAACATAAAGTTCACATACTACAATACCGCATCACAAATGGAGAGAACCCTGTCTAGAACACCTAGCCAAGCAACGTTTACACAGAAGAGGTAAAGACACCATCTAGCTGATAGAAATGTGGGTGATATTTTAATTCTAAATTTTATTAAAAGATAAATAAAATAAAAACTAATGATGCAATTAACACTAGCAGGAAACTCATGCTGCATAAAGTGCAAATACTAGATGGGCTCTTTTGGGTTGTGACTTTTGAATTTTGGTTATTCGTAAGAGACATCACGAAGAATGACAGTCACATGCGATTTTGGCTGATACATCTGAACTCGGTACAGTGTCTACTACAATCGATTTGCAAATCTTACCTTAAAAAATACACAGTTTAAAAACTAATTATTATAGCAGAAGTGATAAGTTAAAATTAAAGTAGAAAAGAAACTAGCCGGTACTAACTCGTTATGCGGCGTAAAACAGAGAAACCAAAACGTGCAGATACAAACTCGTTGTGCGCCGTATATTGTAACCAGACAGAATGCATTAATGACCTTATAATGTTTGCAAATGTTTGGTCGGTTTGGATTACATACTAACACAACGGTCGTACGCAGACAGAATGCATTAATGACTTCACAACGCAAATGTTTGTGTTCTACATACTAACACATCGGTCGTACGCACGGCACGGTGGCAATCTTGACTAATTGTTCCCATCACCATCACATTCTCCTAGCAATACTTCTTTTATCGGTGTATCATGAGTTCAAAAGAGGGGGGGGGAGGAACTTTGGGTAGTTAGTATGTCACAACAATCTTTACTATTATAAAAGAAGGAGTTGGTGGTTGACCCGTCGTCACTTCTCTCTTCTTAACCATTCGATCTGATTACGAGATTAAATCCGAACCGTCTGTCACCCCTCCCCTCCCCTCCCACCCCGCACGCCGCCTCCCTAAATCCTAAAATCCGCCTCGCTCCCCCCTCGCGCCCCGGCCTCCCCGTCGCTCTCCCCCAGCCTCCCCCCGCCTCCCCCTTGCTCTCCCCCCTCGCGCCCCCGCCGTCGCTCTCCCCCCGCCTCCCCTTCGCTCTCTCGCGCCCCCGGCTCCCCCTCGCTCTCTCGCGCCCCCGCCGCACCGCCTTCTCCTCCTCCTCCCCCCACCCCTTCGGTGAGGCGGACCCCAGGAGGAAGCAGAAGAAGAAGTGGCGCAAGGCAAAGAAGAAGTAGCGGAAGCAGGCGCCCGAGGCGGCGGCTGCCGCCGAGGAGGAGGAGGTAAGCGTGGGCCTTTCTCCATCGCTCCTCCCGCGCGCGCTGCCTCGCCTCCTCCGTCTCCCCTCGCTCTCCCCGCCCCGCTCTCACCCCGCCTCCTCCTCGCTCTCTCACTTGCTCTCCCCACCGCCCCGATCCGCCTCCCTCGCCCTCCTCCCCACCCCGCTCCGCCGCCTCCTCCCCTCCCTCCCACCCCGCGCCGTAACCGCCTCCTCCTCCTCCCCACCTCGCTCCGCCGCCACCTCCCCTCCTCTCCACCCCGCGCCCACATCGCCGAGGAGGAGGTCGCCTCCGCCTCGGCCTCGGTGACAGCGGCGTGGCTGAAGAAGAGTCGCCCGCGACGTGGCGCAGGCGCGAGGCTGCTCGAGGATCCTGTCAGGCCAATTCGCGTCTCACAGGGGTCAATCCGCGGCCTCCTATCCCGGCGGCCAGCAAGCGCGCGCGAGCGGTGAGTGACGAAGAGGTCAGATCCATTCTACCTTTCCCTTTGATTTAGGATTCACGTGCACTCTTCCTTTCTTGAAAGATTATATTAATAAAATTTCAGTTGGGATCCTCTCTCCCCACTGATCTTTCAAGAACTAGGTTGTTCATCTTGTCTTTTTGAATGTGGATTGTAGAAGTTTGAATGACTCAATGTAGTTTCGAAACTAGACATTGGTCTTATATGTCTGCACCCCAACCCTGAAATTCCTAGATTGACTGAGGTGCATTGGTCCGCCCATGTTCACATACGGTTCTCTGTTACCCAAAAGTAGTACTACTAATAGCAGTTTATTTTCTGGGCATCATCTTGGATGGCGATCATGAATTAGCTAGCTAATGGCCTTATAATTAAGTTATCAAGACTCTTCTTTGTTTAATTTGTGCTGCCTAGATTGGAAGGATCCAAACATGCAAAGGACAACGGTTCTGTTGAGGGCACGGCAGAGCACTTGCAAGCTCGACCCATGGTGGTCGCGTGAGGCACCGGAAGCGCTCTAGCGAGGTAAACTTTTTTCACCTACGGAGTTCTTAGATTCTTGGTGGTCTCTGTTTCTTGGATGTAGGAGTGAGTGGCGGACGTATACTTTAATCTTTATAAATTATTGTCTTTTAGATTCCTGCTAATGTGAACAAAACCAATGGCTCTAATTTGCTTGTGAATGACCAGAACAAGTACAAGTCGATGTTTGTTCGCACGTATTCCTCGCTATGGATGATGGCTGGATTTGTGTTTTTGATATACATGGGCCATCTTTATATATGGGCTATGGTTGTCGTCATCCAAATCTTCATGGCGAGGGAGCTTTTTAATCTGCTCAGGAAGGTCAATGAGGACAGGCAGCTTCCAGGGTTTAGGCTTTTGAACTGGTAAGTTGGTAGGTTATGGTTTATTCAGGGCATAAGCTGTTGATGGTTTGCTTGCATTTAAATGATTCTTTATATTATTTTCATGACAGGCATTTTTTCCATTGCGATGCTGTTTGCGTATGGCCGTTTCCTTAGTCGGCAGCTTGTCAACACTGTCACTTCAGATAAGTTATTGTACAAGCTTGTGAGCGGGCTCATCAAGTACCAAATGTTTATTTGCTACTTTCTCTATATAGCAGGTAACTGAAATAGTTTTTCATCTGCCCAAATGATATCAATGACAACTACATAGATAAGGTTCAACATTTTTTTTACTGGATGATAATGTTCAACATTATGAGGGCTCATACTTGATACTTCATAAACCTTAATTTTTGCCATTGAGTTATACTTTTTATTTAGTTTTAGGAGTGGGGTAAAGGTGGTTGTTTCACTTTCTTAGTGTATTGAGGAGTTGTTCACTGTGGAGTACACAAAATGCAATAGCTTTTTCTATGTTATACCTTTTTAGGTTTTGTTGAGTTAAGTATTTAAGTTGCAATAGCATAAGTCTTTAATTTAAATTTGGATGCATGTACTTATTCACAGGTGTCAATGTTGATATTGAAAATGGGGCAAACGCGTTAGTGATAAAATTTGAAAATTGCTTGCTTGTTGCCAATGTATCAATGTGTTGATCAATCCTATCATCCAGGATTTGTATGGTTTATTCTCACGTTAAAGAAAAAGGCATACAAGTACCAGTTCAGTCAATATGCATGGACTCACATGATCCTTCTGATGGTATTTGCACAGTCATCTTTCACTGTGGACAATATTTATGAAGGAATATTCTGGTAAAGTTTCTAACTTATATCATGTTCTTATACTTTGATCCAATAAGATAATAAACTGTTGATGCTAGCCAAGAAGCGCGCCGCCCACACCGCCGCCGCCCGCATCAACTGAATTGCTTCCTAAATGTGTGAAATTTAATATCATTTACTATGGAAAATATTGTTTATTATCATTTCTGTACATATTATTGTATGTGGTGTTTGTTTTATCATGGTTCATTAATATAATGCTTGATTTATTTATGAGTATGAACATGTATGTTTTGTTTGAAACATGATGACGTAAGATAAAATTGATATTTATTATTCAGTTTGATATCATATTTAATAGTATGCATAACTTTTATTTAGTTTTCCGTTGCAACGCACGGACACCTTACTAGTTAATACATAAGATGAAACATCTAAAACCGATCTAGAGATCAAGCCCGAACCAGCAGCTCGCACAACGACAAGCTAGCCTTCGCTCGGTCCTCGCCGTTACAGCTGTTGGTTGCGTATCATCTGACCCCCCGGGCGTTTGAGTTGTAAACGTTGACCATATTATCTCCAGTGTTTAGGACTAAGCACAAATAAGGTTTTTCTCCAAAATTTTAAAAGCTTATTAATATCTGCACCGTAAAAGAATCTTAAATATTTAAAATTCATTATTTTCAAACTGGATGATTCTTTTCTGAATTCTGATGGTAAAAGTCATCATAGCTGCACGTACACTTCCCCTTAATTATGATGGGTTTTTTTGTATGGCATTTCAATAAGGGTGAATTATATTAGCAAAACAAAGTAATATGTTTTCCAAATTTTGGATCTCATGCTCTATATATTCTCCTAGACCTGATTGGTCAGATTTGTTCAATATTTGTTAATATTACTTGCAAATTGTTTGTTCTTGTAAAAAACTTTTAGTATTTAGATTGAACTTTATTATTCTAATTTCTCAAATTGTAAAACATTTTGAAATAACCCTCGTTCGTTAATTATCTATTAAGCGGGATTAGTAGTAATCGTGTAGAGTAATTAGTTATTGTCTAGCTAAGCCTAGCTGTTAGTTTAAATCGGCGATAGGATAAATTATTTCGTAAGTTTACCCACATAAGCACACACAAGCACAAGAGAATTAATTTCTAAATCATTATATGTTTTATTGAAACTTTGCATTTGCAATAAAATGAAATGTACTACATATAAGGACCATTTCATACATTCATGCATACACTAGGAAGCTCACACACATGCTATTACATTGTCAATAGATTACATTCTTGCATTGCATCTGTAGTCTGCCGTCGAGCCACACCGTTGTTCATTTGAGAGCAACCAATAGATTAAATACAAAAAAAAGACCGAACAAAAGAACAGAAGTCCAAAAGCCAGTAGAAAAAGAAGAAATTGCTGTCAGAGCCCTCGAGGTTATCTCGGGCGGGGCATTCCGTTCACGGAGATACCTGACCGTCCGGGGGCCAGTCGGCACCTCTCACAACCATAGGGTTCATCATCCGGGTTAAAACAAACCTGTTTTGCAGCACAAACACTGTAGCACAAACAGCCCCAACCAGTGTCAAGAGCCAAGTAAGTAAACCAACCAGCCAGGCATTTTCCCCAGTAGCCATCGGCCAGGATGGCCCCCCAAGTGTAAATATCTAGCACAGAAGAGGGGAGCAACAGGGACCAAAGTCAGCACATGTCCACAAGCCAGAAAACCAGCCCGGACCCCCCCAGCAAGCCAGCATAGCCAGCGGCAGAACCGGTGGCCAACCCGGCTTTCCCAGAATTTTCTCGCGTGGCACAGTAGCTAGAGCAGCAAACCGTGGGCAGTAAAACCACATGCAAGTCAAAACCAGAGCGAATATGAACCCAACTCGATGATACGGGGTCGCCCGATCTTCTCGACGTAGGATGGATACTCGCGGGAGTCTTGTTGAATCGCAATGATCCTCCAATGCCAATGCAAGGGACGAACACTCTTTAATCCGCCAAAACACACTCGCGTCGATTTCGCGACCACCAGCGAAGATCTATCGTGCACCCAATTCCAGTGGAAAGGTGAGCGATCTTGATTGAAGAACACTCCTAATTCCCTCACGAATTTCAGCAACAATGATAAACTCGAACAAAGTTCAATAGATTGATTATTCTCAAAGGTGGTCTGAGCCCTTTAGCTGCCAATACATGACTTATATAGGACCTTGGGACGTCCATAGAGTCCACAAACCTAGTACAACTCAACCCTATATGGTTTTAGATACGAACTCTCACAAAAAGGAAACTAGATTTTACAGCCGTCACATTATTTCGGCCATAACTTTTGATCCGTGACGAATTTGATGTTGGGACCAGATCCATTGCGTAGCCCTTGAAAATATCTTTCCAAGGAGTACAAGAACACCCAAATCGGACTCCGTTTGTGAAAGTTATGACCTTTTATTAAGTGCCTGTCAGGCTGTCCCGAACCGAATCCGAATTGAATTCTGAGTTGAATCCGAGTTTGAATCCAATTGGCCTTGTGGGAGGTACGAATTGAGCTTGAAAATCTTATCCAAAACTTGTAGTTTAAGTCCTTGGGCTTCTCCCTTTTGCTCTTCCACTGAATGGGCTTTCTTCCTTCATGTCTTTGACATCTAATGTGGTCATCCTCTTCCTTTTGCGTCTCCATTGCTTTGCCATCGACAAACCTAAGAATGCACCATTTAATGACATGAGGTAGTATTCTATTCTTATGAATAACAGCATTATATTTAGTGTGGAATGAGTTCACCTGGCAATGTTTGATGCGGCTCAATAACTCTTTCCAGTTGAATAATATATTTAACTGAAAAGTAAAATACACGTGCGTATCCGCATCATCCTCCCCTTCTTCAAGAAAAGCCGTCCTCGGCTTTTGATAGCCTGAAATTGTACTAAACAAAGAATACAACGTGTATGCATGGTATATATATTTGTCATCAACACTTCTTCTAGTTAGCACATCATGAACATCTGAAGGTGTAATAAACAAAAAGAAGAACACATACGCATGGTATATGTAAGAGTCAATTGTTGTGCAATTTTCATTATTTTGCATAAATCGATGAATATAGTAGCAACCAAAATATGCATGCATTGCAATATTGTTTTTCACATCATTCTCCCTTCCATAAAAGAAAGTCGTCCTCGACTTTTCTAAGAAAATAGACAGATTATTAAGGATCAAAATTAGATTTAGTTGTTTAGATATGGGAAAGAAGATTTTGAGCGGCTTCCATGCTTCAACTGCGCTATTCTGATTATTTTTATATGATTGTATATTAAAGATCGAACCAGGAGACTTATGAAATCTTTGTAAACAGTATGTGCAATTGTTGAAATTAATCTCATTGTGATCATAACATGGCATAAAAGATTGTTTATCCATAATAAGTGATTTTAATTCTGTAAGCTTATCGCATGTAATGCAAATTCTGTGAACATAAAATTTGTCATCTACACCATAATCTCCAATCAAATTGAACTTATATGTGTAGGCATAGGTACTAACTAGTGATTTTGAACTTGAAATTTCAGCAACTTTATAAATCACACTAGATAGCTCTTTATGATCATCAAACATAATATAGCACAAAGAATCGTTAGGAGATATTCTAGTAAGAACTTCCTTATGAGTAATCAATTTCACATTATGTAAATTGAGCAAAGAAATTTCAGAACATGGAATTGTTGGTTGATCATATGAGTACTCACAATTACTCACCTTTGCACAATTAAATTCAGCATCAATAGTGTTACCTTTATCGTCCTCCTCAAATGATGTAGGCGCTGGGTGTTTAAAATTATTAGGATGTACCCACGGGGCAGCAAGCACTTTATCCCTTCCCGTGGTTATCTCCTCCTCATTTGGCTTCAAAGGTGCCGGTTGTTGAATGTTCAATTCTTCATCTTTAATGTCAACCTGCACAATGTGAGAAACAACACTAGAAGTAGATATTAATGTGTTAGTTTCAGATGCATCCTCACTTTGTCTATCTTCTACTTCTCTCTTTTCTTTTGATGTCTCTCTCACACTCTCAATTTGGATGCTCCCAACCTCATATATGGTGGAATCGCACAGCTCAGTCTTTTTATCACTCTCACTCAATTTGGCTATGTGGCTCTCATCCTCACATAGGTTGTGGTGTATCTTAGGAGCTATATGTAGTTTTGGAATACTATATATCTCCTTGACCGAAGGGAAAGTCCCATGCTCGGTCATCTTCTCATGTGTCACACTAGTAGAGGCAGCAGAATTGAAGTATGGACTGGGAGAAAACTGTGGTGTACGTCTCTCCATAAGTCTCTTCTCCTCTTGAATAGCACAATTCACAAGATCTTGCATATTACCAAAATATTTATGTTGAAGTGTAGCGGCAATCTTAGAATTCAATCCTCTTTTGAAGTATGTCTTCTTTTGTTGTTCACTAATGATACCGGCCCGACGTAGTGCATCTTGTAGCTCAAAATAATATTCTTGAACAGTATTACTCCCTTTTGTGAAACTCTCCAAATAGCGAAGCAATCCCTGTGCATAATAGGGTGGCACAAATTCTCTCCTCATCAGTGCCTTCAAATCTGACCAAGATTTAATGAATTCGTTTCCAGATTGTTGATGCCACCAACTATAAGCATAATCTTCAAATTCTCTAGTGGCACACATCACCTCTTGGTTTTTGGGAAGTTTTTGAAATCTGAATATTTTCTCCATTCGCCATTCCCACTCAAGATACTCCTCTGGATCTTCACTGCCATAAAAAGAATTAAAGCTATCTTCGACTTGTTGTGGATGAAGTGCCCGCATAACATCATTCACGATGTTCGAGCGTAACACTTTCATTTGATGATTGAATTCAATGTAGTGATCTTGCATATCTGTCTTGAACTGTCTATCCATTGTAGTGTGCTAACTACAAATTCTTGTTTCATAACACTTCTCATTGCGAGATGTTAGAAACGTCATCATCGTTATTTTCTTCGTCTGTCATAGTTAGATTGTGCAAAGCAAACACAAATATATGTATGATATGTCACTCAATCTCACTTTTTCCTCACCAAGTAAAGTTCTTACCTTTCCGAAGTGAATTGAGGCAAATAAGAAATTTACACTTGGTGGTGGCTATAATAGCAAGTGATGATCAAGCGGATTTAAAAGTGACCCACAATTGCATGGCAAAGGATATTTAGTGGAGCTTGGTTAGGAAGTGTTTATCCTACACAATCTGAATTTCACGATGTTGTCAAATTAAGTAATAATCCAAGCTAGAAAGTATTGCCTATGTGCCGATCCAAATGATATAAGTGAAGTATATGAACGCACACACAATGATCAATGTGACTCAATGCAAACAAAAGGAATGAGCTAAAGGAAACAATCGGGAATATTAGCTCGTTTTGCACCAAGTACTAGGAGAGACGCTAGCCAATTGCAATAATGTGAATTTGAGGGCACAAGATTGTCCAAAGAAATTAAATACACAATCTGAAACTGTGGACTAAGATTAACTCACCCAAATTCGGCCAATGCTTTCTTTATTTCTTTCTCTTTTTTTTTGCTCAAGCCGTGGCTTTCTTTTTTTCAATTGGCTGTCTTCTTTTTTTTTGCTCTCTTTTTTTTATACTCAAGGCCGAACTAGGTTTAATTGTTCGTAAGTCCAAAGTTGTTCAGCAATATGTAGATAATTCTAGAACAGCCCTAAAGCAATTATCAAAGACTAGTCTCAAGGTTCAAAGGATTTAAGTGAAGATCTGAATATGTGCAACTAAGATTCTTGTGGCCAAATGAATCAAGAAAAAGGAAACCCAGATATATTCGGATGCGATATTCTTTCAAGATTCACAAAGATCTTATGTGGACAGCAAGAACAAGGTTTCAAAAAGTAAATTGAATCTACTTTTTTTAGATGCTAATTGAAAGATCAACTAGCAGATTTTCAAGGAATAAAAAAAAACAACGAACAAGCAACGCAAAAGGTCACTAAGATCAGCACGTAAACAAAATTTCTAATGGATCAAAACTTAATAAAACTCACGAAAATAACAGATGCGAAACTAGGGTTTGGATTTTTTTGTTGCAATTTTCGGTTTAATAGACTATAGGACAGAAATAAATCAATCTAAAAGTAAAGGGATAAGATCCTACCGAGTAAACCGCGCTCTGATACCAGATGATACGGGGTCGCCCGATCTTCTCGACGTAGGATGGATACTCGCGGGAGTCTTGTTGAATCGCAATGATCCTCCAATGCCAATGCAAAGGACGAACACTCTTTAATCCGCCAAAACACACTCGCGTCGATTTCGCCGACCACCAAGCGAAGATCTATCGTGCACCCAATTCCCAGCGGAAAGGCTGAACGATCTTGATTGAAGAACACTCCTAATTCCCTCACGGAATTTCAGCAACAATGATAAACTCGAACAAAGTTCAATAGATTGATTATTCTCAAAGGTGGTCTGAGCCCTTTAGCTGCCAATACATGACTTATATAGGACCTTGGGACGTCCATAGAGTCCACAAACCTAGTACAACTCAACCCTATATGGTTTTAGATACGAACTCTCACAAAAAGGAAACTAGATTTTACAGCCGTCACATTATTTCGGCCATAACTTTTGATCCGTGACGAATTTGATGTTGGGACCAGATCCATTGCGTAGCCCTTGAAAATATCTTTCCAAGGAGTACAAGAACACCCAAATCGGACTCCGTTTGTGAAAGTTATGACCTTTTTATTAAGTGCCTGTCAGGCTGTCCCGAACCGAATCCGAATTGAATTCTGAGTTGAATCCGAGTTTGAATCCAATTGGCCTTGTGGGAGGTACGAATTGAGCTTGAAAATCTTATCCAAAACTTGTAGTTTAAGTCCTTGGGCTTCTCCCTTTTGCTCTTCCACTGAATGGGCTTTCTTCCTTCATGTCTTTGACATCTAATGTGGTCATCCTCTTCCTTTTGCGTCTCCATTGCTTTGCCATCGACAAACCTAAGAATGCACCATTTAATGACATGAGGTAGTATTCTATTCTTATGAATAACAGCATTATATTTAGTGTGGAATGAGTTCACCTGGCAATGTTTGATGCGGCTCAATAACTCTTTCCAGTTGAATAATATATTTAACTGAAAAGTAAAATACACGTGCGTATCCGCATCACAACTCAAGCTCCAGAGCGCAGTCACAAGGCCACAGAAGGTAAGCGCACACACAACCACTTGAGAGAGAGACAAAAGAGAAGCTCACTTTCTCTCCCTTTCACAACCACAATCAGCCCCACCAATCCCCACCAAGGGAGCCCCAGACAGCAGCCAACCAAGGTCAAGCAAGGAGCTGGACTTGGGGACCGCAAGCCACGAGCAAGGAGGCCACCACTGGAGTTGTCGGCACCCAAGCAACCAGGGGAGCGACCTCAAGCAACCACATCACCACCACCTCAGCTGACATCATCCAAGCACCCAACCAGAAGGAGGTAGCCCACAAATCCTAACATACTAGCATTTCAATAGCTTATGTTGTCTAGCTTTTAGCAACCATGCGAGCTCTTAGCACCAACACCACTAGTAATTTTCGGCACAGAGGAAAGTATTAGAACGTCATATAGGGGTTTTACCTCAGCGAGTTAGGCGGCAACGCGCCGCCAGCGGCCTAGCACCTGCGCCCTCGAGGGCCATCACACACCCCCCGGTATGCGGATGGCCTCGATCCCCACAGGGCCGAGCTGCAGCAGCACGCATCCATGCCAACCTCTTTACTTGTGTTAAGAAGAATCAAAATAAACAAGCATCAGTAGCTTAGCTTCCAAAAAGAAGCATGAGAGGGTAGAAATCGGGCCCAGTAGGGTCGGATCCGGGCCGAAGGCCACGAATCCGGCAACCGGAGTGGTCGACGCGGCGTAGTGGGCCGCGAGGAGGCGACACGGGGCAGTGGGACGGCGGTGAATAGCCGAGCGACAGGGGGAAGAAGGAAAGAGAGATGGGGGAAGGGAGTAGCGGCGGCGCGGCGCAGAGAGGGGAGAAGGGAGTAGCGGCGGCGCGGCGCAGAGAGAGGAGAAGGGAGTAACGGCGGCGCGACGCAGAGGGAGGAGCAGAGGGAGATGGCGCGGCGCGAGGAGAGGGAGCAGGAGAGGCGGCACAGCGGCAAGAGAAGAGGAGGGGGGAGAGAAAGAGAGAAGGAGTGGGGGAGGTAGAAGAAAAGAGAGAGAGAGAGAGTAGAGGGGGAGGAGAAGGGGAGAAATAGGGGGAGCGGCGGTGAGGCAAGCGAGCGAGAGAGGGGGAGGGAGCAGATAACAGGAGGCGGCGGCATAGGGAAGAGGTGAGGAAGGGGGCCGGCGCACGAAAATGGGGAGATGGGCCGGCCGAGTGGGAAAAAAATATAGTTATGCATATGTATATAGATATATACAACTAAATAAAAATAAAGTTTTATAAATAAATAAATTGATAAGAATAAAGATTGTAGAAGAAAGAATTTTAGAAGTGGATATTTATTCGTGACACCCGCATTCAGACCCTCCCTGCCGCATAATAGAAATAGATGTAGATTTTGTTAACGCGTCCTATGACTTAGCGTAAATTGTTATTGCATGAGTAAACTTAGTGATCAGTAGTCGCCAGCCTTATATTAGCATTAGTTAATTCAGTCGTTAGTGGTTGATTTACTTGTAGTTTGTCAACCCCTTTGAAAACCCTAGAGCTATCAAACTTGAAACCTAGAAGCCTCACGGCCTTGATTTCGCACTTGTTAACTCAGTAGACTCCTCGTCGAAGCCATAGATTAAATTAGTTGTACATTATTATTGCAGAAGGCATTCCGATCTCGCAGGAGAAAGAATACCTGGGTAGCACGGAGTATCAGACCCCTTTGTCTAACTCAGGCAGGCATTCCCTTGATTAATTTCCCGAGTATTTTGATATCTCAGTATTTTGATATTATTCTATTATCACCCTGCATTCAAATGAAAAGTCTTTAAATCGAGTTTTTGAGAAAGAGCGGCGACTGATGGAGCAGTCGACCGTATAGATTATTATTATGGTGGGCAGAGGTTGCCTTGGCAGGATCAGAAGGGCAGGATGGGAACCTCTGCATAAGTTATAATATAAGTAACCACCAACTTCGTCTGTATGAGTGGACCGTATTTTATCGTATCAGCCAACATTTCGTCTACGGGCGGACATGACTAGTAGTACTATTAAGGTTATTATATCCTCCACACGGGTAAGTATTTAATTAGGGGAGAACCCAGAGCCGGTAGGAACCGGGAGTGGGGATCCACGATCGCGAGATCCCGCGGCGAGTAGGCCAGAAGTGGGGAATGCAGATCGCAAGAACCCGAGCGTGGGGTACGCGAAGGCGATATATTACGCAGTGGGGTGATGGGCGCTGGTCAGAAACCGCCCCAGCCAACGGTTATGTCCCTTTTGGTTGAGTTTGGGCGAGGGTGATTCCCGTCAGACCGCCAACTGAGAATAGCCGGGTGGAGATATAATATACTGAGATAGTTACAAAAGTTTGGTTTACTGATCTGGGCACCGCATCTTAGGAAATGCGGAAATCCCTGTGCAGTTAAGATCAGAAAAATGTTGGGTAAAGTGATACAAGCTTGCGCAATGCTTTTCAAATCATGAATTCATGCCCGTCTCCGGGAAAGGAGATTACGGGAACCCAGGGAGGTTCTTCGCTATTCATACAAATGTTCAGTAGATTTTAAAAGTAATAAAAATCGAATCTTTGCAACCAAAAACCTTATTTTCTTACATGAGCATAAAATGACCCTTGAGCATGAGATCAAAGAAAAGAGAAAGAATGAAAAGAGAAAGAATAGATAGAGGCTTTTGATGCATATTTGTTATATGAGCTTGCTGAATACTCTGTACTTATCATTGTATTATTTCTTTTATTAGAGGATAGCCCTTACACTGCTGAGGGAGATGAGGCCAGGCAGGAGGAGCCCTACTCCCTGGAGAGGGCATTGGCTTTGAGGCGGAGCCGTATGGGGGTTACACCTCGTTGGACGACTGGGAGGACTAGGGTTGTAGCAGCAGTCCAGGCTCCACACCTTCGGTACTGGCACCACTAGTATTTTGTACTTTTGGACACTCTCATCTTGTATAATTAGCTTGCTATCAGACTTCTGTATTAGAACTGTAATAGTTGGACTTATCTAGATGTATGATATTTTAACCCTGCGTGGCAATGCGATTGTATGAATTGTATTATCTCTAATTGTTGTTCTGCTGCATTAACTCTGATGGGCTTATTACTCGTTAGAGCGGTGTTTTATCGGCTAAAACGAGTAATAATCCGTTGACTAGCGTGATTACCCCGTGGTAATTGTGCGGGTCGTTTCACATTTTATGCAGGAATTTAATTTTAATATTTCTCCGTTTGTTTACTCTTATATTTATATTTTATTAATCTTTCCAGTGATAATACAATATACGTTTCCAATATACAGTACTTCCTTTTTATTTAGTAAATACTCATGTAACTAATTAGCAAGTATTCGTGTAACTATAGATACCATAATATATTTCTATTTTCTTTCGTATCACTATTTTTTGCATTCATCTATAGAATGTTTTTACAAATATATGAATTATAGTTTGTAATTAATAATTTTCCTTTTTTTCCCTCCATTCCAAAGGCTTGCTAGGAAAGACCAATAGTGTGTAAATTGTATATAAACGATATATCAATTTATATCGCAGTAATATCACAATTTTTGTCATATCTAAGAGATTTGACATGAAAATTAACCAAATACCCACCAATCCACTAGTTTTACAAACCAAAAGGCTCCAATATATACATGCAAAGCCGCACCATACTCCTGTTACGAAACTTAGGGTTTCAATTATGGATAAATGCTAAAATACCTCTATTTTACTCTTCTATAAATATTCTTACTTTACGAGACTATTCCTGAATTCGACCATGAACGCCCTCAAGACCCCAAGGTAACGGATCGAGCGGATCAGCCCCATCAAGAAACAAACTTATACACACCAAGATGCAAAATCACAACCAAAAGGAAGAGAAAAAAATTGCACATATCGCAGGAAATTCCATGAACCAGATGAACAGGAAATGAAAAATAAAGGAATTCTGAAGACTACGGGATCCCTGCTCACCTCGGGACGTCGAAGGATTGGGGAACGCCGGAAGGGGGCCGTGGCCGCGGAGCCCCGCATGGGTGCCTCCATCCTCTGCCTCTTCTTCAGTTCTTCCACGACTGCATTGTCAACGCCTCAACGGCTGCGACAGCTCCGTCCTCCTCGATGACGCGCCGGGGTTTACGGGCGAGAAGGGCGCCGGCCCGAACCTCAACTCCGTGCGCGGCTTCGAGGTCGTCGACGCGATTAAGGGGCAGGTCGAGGCTACGTGCAAAGCCACCGTGTCCTACGCGGTCACGCGGAAACGGCTACGGATTGGAGGATCGAGGCGGCGCGTGCGGCAGGCGAACCATCAGGCACGAATTCGCTGAGTTCGGCTGCACTCCAGCATATGACGTGGCTCACCGGACATACCCTGTGGGTCCGCCCCTGCTAGGCCTTGTGTGTCGAAGCCCATGAGCAGCATAAGGCTCCGTTCGTTTCGACTTTTTTTCGGTTTCAGTTTCTAGCTTCTGCTTTTTTTTCACTATTCAGTATTTCGTCTTTTTCTGAATTTTTTAAATATTTTAGCCTTTTTGTATTTTCTTTTTTTCCCGTGTTCCTTTGTATTGTCCCTAATGGGTTAACGTATTTTTTTTTTCTATTTTTATATTTTTTTAAAAAAATTAATTATGCCTAAAAAGCCAAATCAGTTACAGTAAAAAAAAGACAGCTACAGTAAAATTTTAGCCAAAAACCAGAAGCTATCGCTAAAACGAGCGTCCCCTAAACGAAAGCAGAGCTAAGAAGACACTGACTGTATTTTCCTCTCTCAAACAAAAAATAATGTATTCTATGGACAGGAACTAAGATGGAATAGCTTGGTTCAGAGTCGAGACCTGGATAGGTGTGTAACTGCTTGAGGTAGCGTTCAGAATGACGATAATTTATAGCTTTTTTATTGTAGTTAGCTGATTTTTTACTGTAGTTGAGTTGGTTTATTTAACATAATTAAATTTTAAAAAATTAAAAATATAAAAAATATGTTAGTCCATCACGAACAATATAAAGAAATACAAAATAAAAAAATAAAAAAATAAATAGTGAATCAATTGCTAACGCGGAAGCCGGAAGCCGAACGCTCGCTGAGCGCGGCCCTCGGCCCACCACCCCCACCTAGCCGCCACCACACGGATTCTCCATCACTGGCCCTTTCCAAGATTCTCCATCACTGGCCCTTTGCAAGATTCTCCATCACTGGTCTTTTTCACGCCCAAAACTCACATATATAAACCACCCACTCCCCCCCCCCCCCCCCAACGCAATTCACCATCCATCTTGGCCCTGCCCAAAAATCATCTTCCGGTCTTGCTTCAGGTACGTACTCGAGCTCATAGGTTGATGCATGATTAATACATGTTCTCAAATTTCCATCGCATGCATGCACGCTAATAGCAATTGTAGCAATCTGCATACTCTCCAGCTCGCTAGTAGCAATTGTAGCAAGGTTTTTAGAAATCTGTGGCTACCAATTCTATTTTTTTGTGATGTTGAGTGCGCCCTGGATCCTAGATACATGTATGCTTTGTAGATTTTTTTCAACCAATTTTTGGCAAAATTCGGCAGATTTCCATTTAAAATTAAAATTTCATTTGTCTTTTTTGGTCCGAAATATTCCAAAAAAACAAAAAATAAAAAAATCGAATTTACCGAGCCACTCCGGTAAAATTTTGAAACCGATAACGTGAACCCTCCTGCAGTCCTACCTAGTTTTTGAAATCGGATTTACCGGCTCGTCGCCACGTACATACACGCACGAGGCTGCTGCTGCTGCTGGCTTTCCAATCATCCGGTTCAGAAGCTTCTGCTGGCTTTCCGAGTCCAAGCCATTCCATGCCCTGCAAAAGAACGGCGGTCGCTTCGGCTTGAGGCAGTCTGCAGCCAAGGGTTGCAACGACCCCATCCGTTGCTACAGATGAAAGGCAAGTTATAAGAGTGCGCGCTGACCGCCTCCGGGAGAAGCATGTCGAAAGGCCCGGCTCGTCGCCACGTACATACACGCGCGAGTGTTAGTACGCGGCAGCGTCCGGTGGTGGTGAGGCGAGCAAAATAATTAGCCGCGCGGCATGGCGGAGCGCCTCCTCTCGACGGCCGTGCACTTGCTTTGACCGCTCACTTTCGTCCTCTGCTTATATATGTCTTTCTCTTTTGGGAAGAACATCAAAGAAATGATTCCCAAGATCTACTAAATATATCTGCAGGAAATGGTTGTTAAGGGGGGAATCGTTGCCAGTGCGATCAAGTACTGGATCATTGACTTTGTCACTCTTGTCCTATGGATCATGTCACCGTAAGTTAAAGAGTCGAAAACTGAGTTTCACAAGTTTTTTTGAACTGTTCATTTGTCATTATCTAATTGCTAGTTTTTGTAGATGCCAAGATATTCATATTAGTTCGTGTGTACCTTTCAGGATCATCGACTTGGAATATAGTGATAGCGGGGAGTTAGTCTTCAAGAACTTGTCACTGATAGCCATCTCTATTAAGTGCTTGAGAATTTTCATGACAGCGCGCCACGCTGCTCATATCATGGGATTTGTTGAGGCGTTGGGATTATTTCTTATGAGTTTAATCGGATTCTGTTTTCACTCAGTTGCTATTGCGATTCATCTGAGCAACATCCGCAAATCTTGTGCCCAAATCTGGGTAGGAGAGAATTAACTAGTACTGAATATATGATGTATTATATGCTACCCCGTTAACTCGGTGCTAATCACAGTATAATACTTGCACCAAATTGTACAGATGATCGGCATTGCAATCTACATGGGGGTTGGAATTGCCTGGCTTCAGTATGGGATGCTAATCCCAGTGAATCAGGCTTGGCATGCTGCTGTTGTTCCTGCGATCATAATTCTTACGGTATTGGTTGAGGCTATTCTAGGCGTGTGCAGCCAGGTATAGATAAAAACATGCAATACATATCATCTCTCAATATTGCATATAGTTCGTACATGAGAATTAATTGTGAGGAATCTTTTTTAGAAAAAGTGGTTTTTGACGTCATTCCAAATTAACTTGTGGTACAGATAAACGAGAATGGTAGCAACCAACACCTACACCTCGACCTGATCATGAAATTGGTTGAGACATCCATTGCCATCTACCGGATTGTCGATTGCACACGAAGAGATTACCACTTCCCGATAGAGAAGCTTCTTATTTTGGTAAGGTCGATGCTTTATTTTGACCATTAGGCCCCGATCAGGTTGGCTGCGGGCGGCAGCGACGGGCTTCTGCGACGCGGCCGGGCGGACGGAGCCGGCCGGCGCAGTGGAAGTCGGCCTGCGGGCGGCCGAGCGCATTCCCAGCGCCGTCGCCACCTCCCAGCGCCGCCGCTCCGGCCGCGCCTCGTCGGAGGGAGAGAGGAGGGGAGGCCGGCGGCGTGGGGGGAAGGAGCAGGGAGGCGTCGGAGGGAGAGAGGAGGGGAGGCCGGCGGCGTGGGGGAAGGAGCAGGGAGGCGTCGGAGGGAGAGAGGAGGGGAGGCCGGCGGCGTGGGGGAAGGAGCAGGGAGGCGTCGGAGGAAGAGAGGAGGGGAGGCCGGCGGCGTGGGGGAAGGAGCAGGGAGGCATCGGAGGGAGAGAGGAGGGGAGGCCGGCGGCGTGGGGGAAGGAGCAGGGAGGCGTCGGAGGGAGAGAGGAGGGGAGGCCGACGGCGTGGGGGAAGGAGCAGGGCGTCGGAGTGAGCGAGGAGGGAGGCCGGCGGCGTGAAGAAAGGGGAGAGGGGACAGCGGCCAGCTCCGGCCACGCCTCGTCGGAGGGAGAGAGGAGGGGAGGCCGGCGGCGTGAAGAAAGGGGAGAGGGGACAGCGGCCAGCTCCGGCCACGCCTCGTCGGAGGGAGAGAGGAGGGGAGGCCGGCGGCGTGGGAGGAAGGAGCAGGGCGTCGGAGTGAGCGAGGAGGGAGGTCGGCGGCGTGAAGAAAGGGGAGAGGGGACAGCGGCTACAGTGCTTTTAATTTATTTTCAATTAAACTCTACTTTCAGCCGCTACAGTACTTTTCTCAGCTGCTACAGTGTTTTTTCAGCCAGCTACAGTGTTTTTCCAGCAAAAGCTAAAAGCCATCGCTATTCCGATCACCCCCTTAGTGTCTCTCCAAACACTCGCACTTGCATTGTCATTTCAGTGATGCAGTTGTGGAACAAGAGTTCAAGAATGAATTGTTGTCGTTTAATTTCTTTCGCAGCTGTGGAATAGCTTGATATTGCTGATCAGGACTTGCCAGATCGGCTGGATCGTGTACAAGGCAGAGATCATATGTAAGGTGGCAGAATGGCTCCGAGATGATAATGCGGAGGAGCAGGTGGCAGAAAGGGGTGTGGAGGTGGTGGTGCTACTTGCTTAGGTGTGCTACCCTTAGAATACAATATTTTCACATGATTCTCAGAGAAACCCTAAAATTTGTGTTGTCCTTGTGAACTCACAATGCCCTTAGCAATACTAGGATCGGGAGTACACAAAGTAGGAATATTTTGTTTTCAGCAAATAATTATGTGGTGGATTGGTAATTTGGAATCTTGTCCTGTAACAATGATGAAAACTTGTATACAGTAATGTACAAAGAATTTCACATACCGATGGGTATTAAGTTGTTGGTGTGAGATAGAATTTGGTATGTACTACAGAATTTGATACGCGTATGACAATCAGTCAAAAGTATACCATTCGTACCATTGAGTTGTTTCTGACAGTACATGATTGATGCAAGGGTGCAGCTCTACAGCGCTTCCGACCGATGGATTGGAGGCAACAGCACACCAAGCTTGCTGCTCTCCCGAACTGCATTGCACAAACTAATTAACCTGCAAGCTTTTTTTTATTTTTAAGCTAAAAATCCCCTAAGGTTGCAAAGGAATATTATCTTGGTAGTAGAAAGTAGTAGATGGTCTATTTTTTTCAGCTTCTCAAAAACGGCTTTTATTACAGTATCTAACTTTCAAACAGAATATTTTTTTAAGATGGAGTCTACAAGTTAATTATAGTACACGTTAAAAACCCAACATCTGTACAATCCAAAATCGCAAGCGAATATCTCTCTCTCCGTAATATCTGTCGCAAACAGCTAAAATTCAAAAATTTCAGCCAAAAACCATAAACCGCAGCAAAAAAATTTCAGTTGGAATGTGTTGCAAAGGAATATTGGGTCTGTTCTTTTTTACTACGGTTTATAATTTTTGGCTGAAATTTTTGAATTTTAACTGTTTGCGACAGAGATTACAGAGAAAGATACTCGCTTGCGATTTTGGATGGTACAGATATTGAGCTTTTAACGTGTACTATAATTAACTTGTAAACTCTATCTTAAAAAAAATATTCTATTTGAAAGTTAGATACTGTAATAAAAGCCAAAAGTCGTTTTTGAGAAACTGAAAAGAACATACCTATTATCTTAGTAGTAGGAAGCAGTAATTGGATATTATCTTCTTGGTGATTGGAAGTAGTAGATTTAGAATGTGCTGCAAAGGATAACATTGGTGTGATTTGCGATTCCAGCTACCCGAACCCTTCTGCGCAATTCCCTAACTATGTCGCAAAATTGCATTAATGCACCAATTCAAAAAATGATGGATAACGAAATGTTCAAATGTTAATTGATACGGTGCTGATCTCCAAATCCAACCAAATAATTCGGATTTCAGAAGCCTAAAAGAAACCCGCAACTAAAACACCACAGCATCACACCACACCCAATTTAGAGTATATTCTTTTCAACTTTTCAAAACGGTTTTTAATTTTTACTATAGTATCTAACTTTTAAATAGAGTATTTTTTTAAGATAAAACCTACAAGTTAATTATAGTACATATTAAAAGCTCAACATCTATATCATCTAAAATTACAAACGAATATTTCTCTTTTCATAATCTCTGTCGTAAACAGCTAAAATTTAAAAACTTCAATCAAAAACCAAAAGATTTGGAAAAAAAGAACATTAGATGCCACTCCAGTCAAACAACGTCTCATACTAACCGGTGAGGACGAGGAAGAGGAGGATGCGGGGGATGGCCACGAGCAGAAGAGGTTGGAGGCCTATTAGGCTCCCGTCTCGCCGTAGAGCAGCGCGGCCGCCCGCGCCGCGCACAGCAGCAACGCCATCCGCGTCGCGCTCTGCATCTCCTCGACCCCTTCCGCCTGCGAGGTGGCTTACTGCGCGCGCGCCCGCGCAGCGGTGGTGCGGCTGCTGGATCTCAGCCTCAGGTGGGCTCGCACGCGCCGCGCTGGCTTTCGCTCGCCGCAACCCACAGAAATCCGACGAGATCTATGACGACCTCTCACCTCTCGCTCCGCTCTAGCGCCACTTCGTTCAGGCTCAAGCTCGAATCGGGTCGGGTCGGGTCGAGTGACACCTGAGTCGACGACCTATGAGATCGAGTCGCGAGACTCGAGAGCCACGTGTGCTCAATCAGATCCAAGCTCGGGATCCATGCGAAGAAAAGACATCAAAGCCGATTAGCCTGCTGCCATAAGCCAATTCCTTGATCGGGATCCAAGCTCGGAATCCATCGGCGCCGTAGCGAAAAAGAATTCATCATATACATATTGTAGATGAGTTAAACAAAAAGCCAGAAAACTATCTCAAACAAACTAATTAACTTGATACAAATTGCGACGTGTATGCAGTGGTAGGAGCTCTAGTTTAAGACTCCTGTGATGTGTGTTTAGTGTTGTTCCTTTAAAGCCAATATAATTATCATCTTCTTGAAATAAATGGCAAAGCTCTACCTTTGGTTTAAAAAAAAGTAGAATACAAAATTTTCACACGGATATCTTAGAAACGCTAAAATTCTGTGTTGCAATAAACTGTTTCAATGCCATTGGCAATACTAGGTTCGGAAGTGCAGGAAGTAATAATATTTTGTTTCAGCAAGTAATTACGTGGTAATTTGGAATCTGTCCTGTAACAGTGATGAGAACTTTTATACGGTGATGTGCCCTTTTTTTAAACTTAATACGGTGATGTATCTAGAATTTTTCAAAGAAGTATTATCTTGTTGGGGATAGAATTTGATACACATGTGTGCCACAGAATATGATACGAGTAAGACAAATGGTAGAAAGGTTGACGTAGGTCGCAGCAGGGGTGCAGCTCTGCAGCGCTATCAATCGACCAATAGAGGCAACAGCAGTTGAGGCTTATAGCACACCACACCAAGCTTCGCTGCTCTCCTGCACGGCACCAACAGGCGAGCTTTTGTTGGATTCTTCGCGCGGACTCCCACTGCAACCATGCGAACGCGATCTATCCCAGTCTGCGACCTGTCACACCTGTTGCCGGGGCGACAAGATCGGCAGGCGACGAAGGAGGAGGGGAGAGAGAGCACGTGCCAAAACGTGAATGATCACGATTTCGCTCTAAGAAGCCGTTCCGTTTATTTTAACTATGAAGAAGCTAAAAGTATAAAAGAATAAGATCTTTGTGACTCTAAGAATGCAGCAACAATAGCACGAAAGAGAGAAATCGTGTAGCAGTGGCGTATTTGCAAGTCAATAATGGGTAATTCTAGAGTAAATAAAATCCCCGCTGTCCATACAGACCATGAAGTGACCGGTGATAACCTTGTTAACAATAGGTTGATTGGTGATCAACTGTTTATGGTCTCTCAAGTTCAATTAGCTAAAAGGGAATTCCGCCAAAAACGAGAAAAAAGAAAATGAGTTATATTCTGCCTACATATTTTTTCCCTTTCTAGAGAGAAACAGCGAGCTCTTCCCATGGTGCAGCAAGTTTATGCATTCTAACTGTTGATTTGCCATTTGGTGCGCTCTACAGTCTCCTGAATGATCACATTCATGGGGATGGATGGATCCGTTCTGATATAGGTTGGCACTCGATCTTCGACCTAATACAGAACCACTTGCCCATCGGGTCATCACTCATCTCTCTCACAAAGAGGAAGTGCATTAATCCTTTAATCTAATCTGAAATCACCATGGATGGTACTACTACTACTACAGTACTGCTACCAGACCTAAATGACCAACACAAGTATACATCACCTGTAGTACACAAATCCAGGATCAAAAAGGAGAAAAAGCTAATTAGACAGAAATAAAATAAGCAGTAGACAAATTCAGGAGGCCATATCATGCGCATGTTAAGCTATCAACCACTTGTATATTGTTTGTACATTCAAATGCAGCAGATCAACGTACCACGGATCAGAGGACCTGGATCTGTCCTTGTTATCAACAACCGGCAGTCAGCATCAAATAGATTTATGAATGCATTCTTTTTTCACTACGATATAACTTTTAATTTTAACGTAAGTATTTATATAAATAAATTAAATATTGATAAATTATTTTAAAGATGCTATCTTGATAAGTCATTTGAAAATGACATAAAAAACATTCCAATTATTTGTTAAAAAATTTATAAATCGAAAAGAAAAAGACCTCGGTTTCACCTTCCTCTCTCGTAGGCATCATCAATCATGTGCATGAGTGTACGATCCCCATGTGACCCCTTCTCATAATTAATAGTCCTGGCTAACATAAGGGCATCTCCAATGAGTGCAGTCAATTTGGTTATTTGCGTGTCTGTGTCAGCATAAATCCTATATGGAGGAAAGAGAGTATGCAAAAAAATCGAGTCGGCTCTTCCTTAAGCTAATTTATAACAGAAAACGAGCGATCTCTATAAATGACTGTGTGTGCATGTAAGTATCAAATAGCTATCCTTATAGACAGTCCTTTGTATGCTAGCTATTTGGTTGATAATGTAGAAGTCTCCTAATTAATTGTTAGTTAGGATCATTGGAAATGCTCTAACTGGTGATCTATCTGGGACTCATTTACTAGTAATTATTTCAGGCCTCCACTTTGTGGGCCCTAGGCAGTACAGCGCAAGCAGTGCAAGTGCAACACCACCAAAACTAATCAGATCTAATCATCACTCGCGCAACTTGCAAAGCTGCAATTCACCTTTTCTCACCAGCTGGCCCCTTAACTATCCCGGTACCCACGGGAGTCCCACGCCACGTCATCGAAGTACGCGGGGCCCGCACGGGGTACCGCCGCGGGTATGAGATCTCCTGGGCCGGCTGCTCCTTCCGACCACCACCCACGAAGCGCGGGGCGGCTCAGAGAGACTTTCCATCCGACATGTGGGCCCCTGGCAGATCCGGCCCCACAAGCCGGTGTACGGCCGGAACCTCCCGAAGCCCCCACGCAGCTTCGTCCCGTCCCGTGCCCGTCGCGTCGCGCATTTCATCGAGCGCAACAAAACGAGAGGAAAGATTAGTAAACGAACGAGGAAGGAGGAGGAGAGGCTTTGCTAATCTGGATGCGTGCATCCATCCAAATCCGAGCCCAAATCGCCCTAATCCTTCCCCCCTCCCCATAAATTTCGTCGACCACTCCTCTTGATCCGAGCTCCTCTCGCGGCAGGTAGGATTCGTGTCCGTTCTTGGGGGAGGAGGTGTCCGGACAGGTTGCACGGGTCGGTGTGGATTCTTGATTTGTATTGGTTTGGTTTTGGATTTCTGAGTGCAGATGATGGGGGCGGAGAAGGCGGAGCTGGGGTTCGAAGAGGGGGCAGGGGAGGAGGTGGCGGCCAGCTCGCCGCTGCCGGCCAGGAAGATGCAGGCGTTCGACTTCGAGCACATCGGCTCGCTCGCCGCGGTCGCCGAGTCGCTTTCGCCCGGGAGCAAGTGGCGGAGGGCGCTCACCAGTGTGCGTGTCGTCATCTTCCAGGCCAAGATCAACGTGCTCCTGCCGTTCGGGCCCCTCGCCGTCATGCTCCACTACCTCACCGGCAAGCACGTAAGAAATGGCCAACATTACTACTCGTTAGTTGTTGCATTTTTACAGGCGTCTTTGAGGGTCTGTTCTTTTTTGATGTGGTTTTTGGTTTTTAACTGAAATTTTTGAATTTTAGCTGTTTGCGACAGATTGCGACAGAGATTATGGAGAGAGATACTCGCTTACGATTTTAGATAGTACAGATGTTAGTTTTTTAACGTGTACTATAATTAACTTTTAAACTTTATCTTAAAAAATATTCCGTTTAAAAGTTAGATACTGTAGCAAAACCCAAAAGAACAGGTCATGAATCCTACCTTTGGTAAAATTACGACAAAGCCACACTTTTAACCAATAATTTCAGAGGATCACATTTCCTTTCGTGTAACATTTCACAAAGTCTCATATGCCTGTTTTCATTTGCTAATATTGATAGGCTTGTAGACCAATAAATGGGTTTGGTATGTTGGATATGACCGTAACGTCTGAAAGTGTGATTTTGTAAAATGTTATGTAAATAAAAGTGTGGCTACGTGAAATTGTTGAAATTTTATGTAAAAAGAAGTGTGTTACGTGAATATGTTGCTTAAAAGTGTGATTTTGTGATAGTTTTACTAAAGGTAGTGTGTGTTTGTGAAATTTACTCTTGAAATCTTTAATGTCAAGTTTCTGTTTTTTCTTTGTATTTATCAAATTTAATTGCACGACTGATGTACTAATCCCTTCATTATTTGTTTGCTTCTTCCAAATGCTTCACAGCAAGGATGGGTTTTCCTTTTCAGCTTGATTGGTATAACGCCATTGGCCGAGAGATTGGGATATGCAACTGAGTAAGTGCCAGTGAATTGCCTTGCATTTCCAGTTAACTATAGTTATTATGCCTAATTTTTCCTAGAGATATGTCCTAATGGATTCTACTTTGTCTCCTGTAGGCAACTTGCTTGCTACACTGGTCCAACAAGTATGTTCTTTGATTTCATATTACGCTAGCTTTCCAATGCAAAGCTTTGCTTCAGCAGTTTAATTTGTAAAGATTCAACCTTTCTGAACTGCAGTTGGGGGGCTTCTGAATGCTACCTTTGGAAATGCGACAGAGATGATTATCTCGATATATGCACTGAAAAATGGAATGATTCGTGTCGTCCAGCAGTCACTACTAGGCTCTATATTATCAAACATGCTGTTAGTTCTTGGGTGCGCTTTCTTTGCCGGTGGTCTTGTCCACTCTAATAGGGACCAGGTCTTTAATAAGGTACCTTTATAAACAATGTAGTATAGTTGTTTTTCTTAATTTATCTATATTACAATCTGTTCTATTATATTCCACACATTTGATTTCTATTGACTTGCATTTATCAATGCAGGCATCAGCTGTTGTAAACTCAGGATTGTTATTGATGGCTGTGTTGGGTCTAATGTTTCCAGCAGTGCTTCACTTTACACATTCTGAAGTGCAATATGGAAAATCTGAAGTTGCTCTTTCAAGGTTTAGTAGCTGCATCATGCTTGTGGCCTATGCTAGCTATCTATTTTTTCAACTAAAGAGCCACCGCAGTCTTTACAGCCCAATTGGTGAAGTAAGTAGCTGAACGCTAATTTATGCAAACATTGAAAACTGAAAAACAAGACCTATATGCATAAGGAGATAACATTGATTAACTGTACAAAATGGCTTGGGATAACTTTAATTCTGTAATCCAGTCATTGCATTCATCCATGTAGAATTCTGTCTTCAGGATCAGGTAACATAAGTAAGATTGTCAAGCTGCACAGGATGCATGTGATGTGGCTGACGACGTTCTTTGTGCTTTTACATTGGTTAGTTTTGCATCGGTACATCCTGTGCCCTTCTTTGAGTGTCCACATAGAAGAACTGAAGAACAATATATTTGGCTATCCTTCTGGCTTTTCATGTTTCATGTCACCACATTTTTTTTCTTTGACGGATGGCAGGAGCTCTACCCATTCATTTTAGAGAGGAAAAGAGAATTACAAACACCAACACCCGTCCGAGAGGACAGACTGAGAAAGAACACCACAGCACCTCACCTAAACACCACCACTTCACGGCACACACCACGGATGTCATCACATTTTCCCAACAGTTCTGGAACTTTCAATTGCATATAAAATCATTTGTTATTTTTTGAATTCACGTAGGGCACCATGTAACAACTACCTGACAAGACAGAACAAAAGAAAAATAAAGATAGTCATTTCTTATATGTCATTATTTATTTGCATCATATGCACTTGAACATCCTATTTCCTACTTGCCATAACAGGAAGAAGATACCACTGAGGATGAGGAGGATGAAAAAGAGATAACACAGGGGGAAGCTATCACCTGGCTTTTTGTATTGACTATTTGGATTTCAGTTCTCTCAGGGTACCTGGTAGATGCCATACAGGTACTGAAGAGTTTGTTGACAATTACATCATGCTTTATGACTGTTAAATGTTCTTCCCATTGCACTTGATTTCGTTCTCTACCTCCCTCCATCACTCACTGTCTCTGTGGAATCATATTTAAGCGAGGACATAAGGACAACAAATATTATCTCCATTTCACATCTATGATTTTCTCCTTCTTAAGTTGTGCATCTTTAATATGTTGTTACAGGGGGCCTCTGAATCATTAAACATGCCAGTGGCCTTTATTAGTGTTATTCTGCTTCCTATCGTGGGGAACGCTGCTGAGCATGCAAGTGCCATTATGTTTGCCATGAAAGACAAACTTGTAAGTATCCCCTCATTTCAAACCTTTGTTGCAACTTAATTGTGTGCTTTTCTTCTCATTTTTTAATCTCATTATTCCATACCAAAAGGACATTACGTTGGGAGTTGCCATAGGGTCATCAACACAGATCTCCATGTTTGTGGTAAGAATATCTACTCAACAAGATGCAACTATCCTGCTGTGGCTTTGCATTTTTTTGGTAGGGTTAAACAATTGCATCCAACATCCTTTTTTACGTGATTTGCAGATTCCATTCTGTGTGGTAATTGGCTGGATGATGGGGCAACAAATGGACTTGAATTTTCAATTGTTTGAGACAGCAACTCTTTTTATAACAGTACTGGTGGTGGCATTTATGCTGCAGGTCTGCTTACAGAATGATCCAGCATCCTCTATGTGTGGTGTTGTTTAAACAATTACACAGCTTGCTCTTCCACATTCCATTGCAAGTTACCGATTATCACATTTCAATATATATTTCTTTCCAGGAAGGCACATCGAACTATTTTAAAGGCCTTATGCTCATCTTATGCTATCTCATAGTTGCTGCAAGCTTCTTTGTGCATGTTGATCCCAATTCAAGTAAGTATTTTGTTTATCATTCAACCTCCACAATTATCTCAACACTAGTTCACCAGTTTATCTGGTGCTTAGATGTAAGAGCTTAGTAAAGTGGAGCAAATTCCTGTTTATTGCATAAAACTGTTCTGGGCCTCAAGCGAATGGGGTTACCAATTTTTCTGTCAGCCAGCATTTTATTTCCTTATAATGCAGAAACATACCTATGGTTATGTATAATGTGACATGCTGTATGGTTATGATTATCATTGAACTTTCCAAGTGCTCTTGTAAATGCTGCTATGAGTAACACCAACTCAATAAAGCCTTTCAATTCTATAAAACAGATATTGTTAGAAACAACAGATTCATTTTCAGCCTGTATTATTTTCTAGATTAAGTGCTTTTCTTTCAGCTGAATCTCCTGACTATGTACTTGATTGACCTGAAGCAGGTGACAACAAATGACAAGTCTCCAACAGAACTCCTGTGAACTGACAGGGGAGGGCTATTATTGAAATTGTAGATTTAGCATTTAGCAATGTTTGCAATATAGCATCTACCGAGTCCTGAATTTGAAGAACAACTTGGTGGCAGCATCTCATGCTGAGGCTTTAACTTCCGGCTTAAAATTGCAAGGCGCTGATGCGGCTTTTTTTAAAGTAGCAACGGCATCGCCCTTTGAGAAACTGTAACTTTTATGGAACGGTGTACGAATACCACTGGTCTGTATTTGTTGAAGCTACACTTTGTTGCAATTTTGATGTTGTTGTATTAATGCCAAGGGACCGGCCATAACGTGCGGTTGAAGGGTGGGACGCACTGCTTCTTGCACAATTGTAAACGGTGCTGGTTCAGTAAATGTTTATCAGTGTGGACGAGCCATTGCCAAGAATGGTTTTGCTTGTTTCTAAGTACTGCTTCAATGCCAAAGTAGGTAAAAAATGTTGAAGTATAAGTGAAAAGCAGTGCTTCAATGCTTTTCTCTCTAATAAGAATATTACTAATCTCAAAACAAATGAAGAGGTAAGTAATATCTATCCACCATTCGTTATGCTTTAAAAATTATGCAAATCACTATTGAGGAAAGCATTGAAGCACCTTTCATAAGTGAATTACTCAGTTTTTTTCATCAGCTTAAGATTTTGGGTGAATTAGTTGATTCATGTAATTCAATATGGTATTAGAGTCAAAAGATCTTGAGTTCGAGACCCAGTTGACGTAATTAAAAAAATAATTATAGCTCATTTCTATTCCACATCTTAGACCTGAGAGAGTCTACATGTGAGGGGGAGTATTAAAGTATAAGTGAATTGCCTAGCTTTTCTCGTCAGCTTAAGTTTTTGGGTGAATTAGTTTGTGCATACAACTCAATATGGTATCAGAGCCAAGAGGTCTTAAGTTTGAGACCCGGTTGACGCAATTAAAAAAATAATTGTAGCCCACTTCTATTTCACATTTTAGGCCTAGGAAAACCTACATGTGATAAGAGTATTGAAGTATAAGTGAATTGTCTATCTTTTCTCATTAATTTAAGTTTAAGTTTTTAGATGAATTAATTGGTGCATATAACTCAATCGCGTGCTTTGTTGGAGAAACAACGCACAATTGCACGTTTACTTGATACATTTTTAGAGGGCAACCAGCAGTTGGCTAGATGCCTGATTTAACTCAAGGAAATTCTCGTCTATTGATACTCCGTGCAAACATGAGTATACAATTTGCGCAAGATACGCATGCATCTACGCGTTATGTTATGGCCAAATATCTACTGAAATCCGACTAACTTTTGAAAACCTATGAAAACCAGGCTTGGAAGTTTTCATTCTAAAATAAGCATGGAAGTTTTCATTCTAAAATAAGTTAACAAATGGGCATGCTCTACATCTCCGCAAAATTTCAAGATATGTTCCAACAAAATTGAGAAGGTAGTATGTGTAGTATAGATCACCTTTTAAAATTTAAAGTTTAAAGTGAAAGCAAGTTAAGAGAAAGGAAAACGAAAAACTTGCACCAGATAGTAACTTTTGTCTTTCACTTCAATTTTTTCTATTTTCTTTGAACTTATAGTTTTTCAGGGTTCTCTCTCTCTCTCTTTTACTCCGGCACAAATTGAATTTGAACTTGAAAATTTAAACGTAGGCATGCTAATTAAGAACTAACTTTATATTATTTTTATACAAATATTCGTGTTTTACTTTTTTAAAAAATATTGTTTTTATATTTTAAAAACACTTTTGTTTTATTTCCTTTTGCATATTTACACATAAATTATAGTTTACATACATATATTCCGTATATATATATAGTAAATGTCCCCTATAATTCATATATCGGTATGTGTATGACTGTATCCTTGTTACAAAACCTGTATCCCGTAACAGGAATGGATACCTACCCCAATTCGAAGCTGTCCCGCCCGCTTTCCCTATATAGCCCATAATCCGTACGCTTCCCGGCCCGGCCTAGCCGGCCTGGCCCAACCCGACCCTCCCCTGCCTCCTCTCTTCCCCTTCCCCTCGTCGTGGCGGCCGCGCAATGGCAGCAAAATACAAAAAGATCTCCCAAATCCCGAAAAACCCTAACCCTAGTCTCCCTCCCGCCCGCCATGGATCTCCTCCGGTCCTCCTACGCGCCGGACGACGCCTCCTCGCCGGACTCCTCCCCGCTCCGCCTCCCCTCCAAGTCCGCCGCCCCCGCCGTCGACGACACCGCGCTCGCGCTCTCCGCCGCCGCCTACGCCTCTACCTCCCGCCCGCTCGACCCCTCCCTCCACCTCGTCCCCTTCAACCCCACCGCCGACCAGCTCTGGGCGCCCATCCTCGGGCCCCAGCACCCCCACGCTCCCATCTCCTCCGCCTCCGGCCACCGCAACCACAAGCTCGGCCACGTCGAGGACGCAGCGCTCCTCCCCTTCCTCTTCGACGAGCAGTACAACACTTTCCACCGGTTCGGCTACGCCTCCGACCCCTCCGGCCTCCACATCGTCGGCGACGCCCAGCCCCAGGCGCCCGACCCCGACACCGTCTACAACCTCGCCCCCTCCGAGCACAAGCGGCGCCGACTACAATCCAAGATGGAGAACCAGGAGGCCATCCAAGAGCCCCTTCCCCCGGAGGCCAAGAACCCGGCGTCCGACGAGTGGATCGTCCACAACAAGCAGAGCCCCTGGGCTGGCAAGAGGGAGTTGCCGCCCGCGGAGCTCACTGACGAGCAGAGGCAGTACGCCGAGGCACACGCTGCCAAGAAGGCTGAGAAGGAGGCGCGGGGTGAAGGGAAGGGCGAGAAGGCAGAGATGGTGGCCAAGAGCACCTTCCACGGGAAAGAGGAGAGGGACTACCAGGGGCGGTCGTGGATCACGCCACCCAAGGATGCCAAGGCGAGCAACGAGCGCTGCTATATTCCCAAGAGATGTGTGCATGAGTGGGTCGGGCACACCAAGGGGGTCTCAGCAATCAGATTTTTCCCAAAGTATGGGCATCTGTTGCTTTCTGCAAGTATGGATTGTAAGATTAAGATCTGGGACGTGCTTGAATCGAGGACATGTATGCGGACGTACATGGGGCACTCCAAGGCGGTGAGGGATATATCATTCTCTGATGACGGGACTAAATTCTTGAGTGCTGGGTATGACAGGAACATTCAGTATTGGGATACTGAAACTGGGCAGGTGATCTCGACCTTCTCTACTGGGAAGGTCCCTTATGTTGTGAAGCTCAATCCGGATGAGGATAAGCAGCATATTCTCCTTTCTGGGATGAGTGACAAGAAGATTGTCCAGTGGGATATGAAGTCAGGGCAGATCACGCAGGAGTATGATCAGCACTTGGGGGCAGTGAACACCATCACTTTTGTAGATAATAATAGGAGGTTTGTGACATCTAGTGATGACAAGTCTCTTCGTGTGTGGGAGTTTGGCATCCCAGTGGTGATTAAGTATATCAGTGAACCGCACATGCACTCAATGCCGTCAATTGCGCTACACCCGAACTCCAACTGGCTGGCAGCGCAGAGCTTGGACAATCAGATACTGATATACAGCACCAAGGAGAGGTTTCAGCTTAATAAAAAGAAGAGGTTTGCGGGCCACATTGTGGCAGGTTATGCTTGTCAGGTGAACTTCTCACCTGATGGGAGGTTTGTGATGTCCGGAGATGGTGAAGGTAGTTGCTGGTTCTGGGACTGGAAAAGCTGCAGGAGATTTAAGACATTGAAGTGCCACAACGGAGTTTGCATTGGATGTGAGTGGCATCCATTGGAGACTAGCAAGGTTGCAACATGTGGATGGGATGGCGTAATTAAATACTGGTAAGTTGACAATATAAGCATATGAACTATAATGCGTCATCTTTTGTTTTGGGATTACATCTTTTCACTGCTTTGTGCTAGTGCCCCTTTCTTGTTGTATTAAATTGGATTGGTTGTCTTTCTTTTAGCTAAGAGTAGTAGCCTTTTTTTGCTAATTAATTATTATTAGAAGTCACAGGACCACAATGCATTTAGAGAAGGAAGATCACTACCTTAGCTATGGTTCACTTGCAGAAGTTGTGGTTGTAATTTGTATGAACTAGAATGCATTGTCATTTTATTTGTGATTACAATTTATGGGCCTGTTCTTTTGGGTTTCGGCTTATGGCTGTGGTTTATGGGTTTTGAGCTGTTCGTGATAGAGAGTACATAGTAATAGAAACTTACGTGCAGTTTTGGCCAATATAAATGAAGTCGCTATAGTTGTATTACGTTTAACTTATAGACCTTGTTTTGAAAAGACACTTTGTTTGAAAGCTAGTTACTATAGAAAAGCTGGAAAATAGCTTTTAGAAATTGAAAAGAAGAGGTTAACTGCTTTGCACTAGTGCGCTCTTTCATGTTGTGTTGAATTGGATCAGTACTGTTTCTTTTAGCTCAAGAGTAGTTTCAATTAGCAATTATAGTCACAGCCACTGCATTTAGAGGAGTAAGATCACAAACCTGACTATGGGGTACTTGCATAACTTGCTCCCAGAATCTATGTGGTTGATTTACTTGTGTGTGACCTAGTTGCAGTTTGAAATTACTAGTCTTGTTATGAGCTAGGCATCCACTCCTTTTCCATAGTTCTTTGGAAATCATGTTGCCGATAATTGTGTTGGCCCTCCACTCTTTTGTTACATAATTGCGAAGAGGCGATGCTATCTATATTTTCGTGTTATTATTATTGTTGTTGATATCATGTTGATGTTTCTGGTTGCTGTTGATATCATGTTTATGTTTCTGTTGTACCATTGCTCATTTCTCTTGTCAAGATATGATAACATGTCCTCGTTGCGGTTAGGGACCTAGGGTTATTTTTCTACTATCAATCTATTATTGCTTTGTAATTGTATTGTGGCAATAGAATAATGTGTTCTACAAAAGAACTCAATTCTATGTTCCACATTCTGCTAAAAATGATCATGGCATAGATTCCCATGATTTGCGCAAGAATCAGTTAAATGAAAATTGAGCATATGCTGGTTGGTTCATATATTTAGTTGATTTGTTATTATCATATGATATGAACTTTCTTCAATTGGCTCTATGCCAATTGATTCTCACAGGAACCTGTAGATATTTTTTGTTTTTATTTTTCTTTCTTGTAAAACTCCTATTAATACTACGTGGATAATTTCATATGAAGAATGTCTGTTTCATGTGACCTGGCTTTCGATCTTCCCTAGAAAAGAATGTGCTAAAAAATAAAATGCCTTTTGTGTAAAATTGTGGAGATAAGTAACTAGATGAAATGTGCCCAGTATCTTTTGACCAAACTTATTTCATTTGTTGACTGCGTGAGCCCTTCCTATCTTTGTTACCTTTTTTGTATCTCAATACACAGTTTTTTGTTCTTGTTATTAGCATGAGTTCTTTTTCTCCATTTGTCAATTTTATATTATGGTACTAACATGTCATTTTGTACAACTTGCAGGGATTGAAGCTTCTGCAGTTGAGACAAAGGGTTGCTCTAGATGCTGGAGAGGAATTCATGAAAATCAATTTCACAAGGATTGAACTTCAGGAGATACTGTAAGCGCACATTCCCATCTACAAAACTTTGCTGTCATGATTGAAAAGAACAAAAACATCATGTTTTCAGCTACCATGTAGTTCGTCATGCTCTAGCAAAAGCTTGTAGTGTACCATACATATGGCACCGTTCAATTTCGAACCGTACCATCACTGCTGGTAACCTCTTTTTCAGTTTCAGTTCGTTTTGTTGATGCCAACTTTTGTAGTAGCTGAGAAGCAAACCTGTAACATACTTCAAAGAATAGTTTCTTAACCCTGGTCTGGGTTTTTCTTATGCTTGTGTATGGTGCTGGATATCGATGCGTAGCTTCACCCGTTGTTGCCATAAGATTTTGATTGTGTCAGGTTCACGGTACTTCATTGATATTGGAACTTTTGGATCCCGAGTGAAGTTGTCTGCACCTATACTCCTGAAGTGTACTAAAGAAGTCCAAAAGGCTTGTATATGTTGATAGATGTAAATGGTCCATTCGCATCTACTAATTCTCTTTTATTTAGTTGATATATATTGACGGCAGAGGTAAGTTTATCAAACTCCAGGAAAGAAAGAAGATCACGTAACTGTTAAATGAAACATATGTTTCTCAATAGTATGCTAGATAGGCACCCTTCAGTACAAAGCATTGCGGTCGCCGTCGACAAACATTCAAATACTTACCTAGAATCCCGCCATGTTACCGTTTCCAATCAACGACAGAGTTAGCAAATTACACTGAAAAACTCAGTCGCTAATTACGCTGGACTGAATAATATATGCGCCGTACATATGGAACGAAAAAAATAACAAAACAGAAGCTCATCCGCCGTTGTACGGTGCAATCGCGTCCAAGTGGACATGGCACACGCAATCGCTGGCCCTGCCTTTTTCTTTTCTGCGGCTGTGTATTTTAAGATTATATTTCGAGACAGAGTATGGTGAAAACATTGATGTAGGATACGTATGATATTATACTTGAAAAGCTATTTAAAGAATTTGTTTTAAAAAAACTGACCCATTTATTTTAATTTTACGAGGAAATCAAAGCTAAAACACAAAAAAAAAAAACCAAAATTGTCCGGTCCTCTCCTATCGTTTCTCTCTCTCCTGATCTCCTCTATACGGAGTCCCTATACAAGCAAAAATTATTCCTCCTTTTCCTACCTTCCAAGGTCAAAAACCACGTGAATCAGTGTAAGCACACACGTATCATACTGATTCCTACGCTTGTCCATTTGGTATCTGATCCCTTCTTTTCCTTCCCAACGATATTGTATGTGCTTTCCTTACCCTCTCCCAACTCCCAAGACAAAACTTACTTCCCATGCAACCTTTCTGGGTAAACCTTTCGGCTGCCCCATCCTCCTATATCATCGGCAACAGGAGCTCACACAGCGGCAACAGCAACAGAAGATCACACCAAAATACCATTGGTTAGCAGAATAGCAGGTACCTAGGTGAATTGCACAGTGCTAGCACCGCAGCAATGGGATCGTCTGTGGCGGTGCTGTGGCTGCTGGTGGTGGTGTACCCGCTGGTGCTCCGCGTGCGGCCCGTGGTGGCGCTGGCGGCCAACTGGGGCACCCGCGCGCTGCACCCGCTCCCCGGCGACATCACCGTGCGCCTCCTCAGGGACAACGGCTTCGACAAGGTCAAGCTCTTCGAGGCCGACCCCTCCGCGCTCCGCGCCCTCGGACACTCCGGCATCCAGGTCATGGTTGGCCTCCCCAACGAGCTCCTCGCCCCCGTCGCCGCCAGCGTCTCCGCCGCCGAGCAGTGGGTGCTCCAGAACGTCTCCTCCTACATCTCCAAGTACGGCGTCGACATCAGGTAAGTATCATGACTTACAAAGAAAACTGCACGTAGCCTAAATGAAGTGCCGCCCACTAGTGCGGTGCGAGATGCTTTATATAAACTCTCTGTTTTTTCCTTATATTCTAGAATCTATATCGAAAAATTTACCATTAATAAATTTAAAATTATCTAGATTTATTATACAAAAAATATATCGTTAAAAATATTTTTTAATATTATTAGTATATTTTAATGGAAAGTTATAAAAATAATAATCAAAATCGTATCTTAAAAATTATAAAAAATAAAAAAGATCACAGGGAACACGTCGTCGAAAATTCTACGTAATCAGTGGCAGTGCATAAGATGATAAGAGTTCTCTTTTAAGATCATGGAAGCACGTATTTATGGAGAGTTATCATTTGCATGCATGTATGTTGTAGTAATTAATTAGTGTATTACATGCACGGCTATTAAAGCACCAGTAGTAACTCGTGCCGGTGTGCAGGTCCGTGGCGGTGGGCAACGAGCCGTTCCTCAAGTCGTACAAGGGCAAGTTCGAGGCGGCGACGCTGCCGGCGGTGCAGAACGTGCAGGCGGCGCTCGTCAAGGCGGGGCTGGGGCGACAGGTGCGCGTCACCGTCCCGCTCAACGCCGACGTCTACGAGTCGCTCGACGGCCGCCCCTCCGGCGGCGACTTTCGCCCGGACATCACCGGCCTCATGACCAGCCTCGTCGGCTTCCTCCTCGACAACGGCGGCCTGCTGGCCATCAACATCTACCCCTTCCTTTCCCTCCAGGCCGACCCCAACTTCCCTGCCGACTACGCCTACTTCCCGGCCCCCGGCTCGCCGCCGTCCCAGGCCAGCGTCCAGGACGGCAACGTGCTCTACACCAACGTCTTCGACGCCAACTACGACACTCTCATCGCTGCGCTCGAGAAGCACGGCCTAGCAAATATCTCCGTCGTCGTCGGCGAGATCGGCTGGCCCACCGACGGCGACAAGAACGCCAACGCGGCCAACGCGCAGCGCTTCAACCAGGGCCTCTTCAACCGCATCCTCGCTGGCAAGGGCACCCCGCGCCGCCCGCAGATGCCGGACGTCTACGTGTTCGCGCTGCTCGACGAGGACGCCAAGAGCATCGACCCCGGCAACTTCGAGCGCCACTGGGGCCTCTTCAACTACGACGGCTCGCCCAAGTACGCGCTCCAGCTCGCCAACGGCCGGGGCATCGTGCCGGCCAAGGGCGTCCGCTACCTGTCTCGGCAGTGGTGCGTGCTCCGGCCGGAGGCCAGCCCGTCGGACCCGGCCATTGGCGGCGCCGTGGCGTTCGCGTGCCAGTACGGCGACTGCACCAGCCTCGGCTACGGCTCGTCGTGCGGCAGCCTCGACGTGCGCAGCAACATCTCCTATGCCTTCAACCAGTACTTCCAGGCAGCCAACCAGCAGAAGGGCACCTGCACCTTCAACAACCTCTCCGTCGTCACCACCACCGACCCGTCCCAGGGGACCTGCCGCTTCGAGATCATGATCGACACCGGCCACCACCAGCTCGCCGCTGCCTCGGACACGGCCAGGGCGGCCGCCGCGTGGGGTGCTGTGCTGGTGCTGGCCTTGGTTGGCCTCATGGCCGTTTGATGACTAATTACACAGCTAGAAACTAAGGATCAATTCTTTACCCTTTTTTTAAGGGGGCAATTGAGGGTGGAATTAAGGACATGATGGTAAATTTTTATTTACTTCTCAGGCTCAAAGGGTAGCTAATGATAGTGGTCAAAGGGCTCTCTTATTGTATTGTATTTGCTGGAGGAATTGTTGATGCTGATTCTTTCTGATGTACATATATGATATAATGATTCTTCTTTCCTCCTCTGTTTTGTTGAGGTTTCTTGGTTATGGTTGAGGCTTGAGACTTCAGAGCGAGTGCACAATAACTTAACTGTGTGCAACATTCTGGTTTCAGTAGTTGCTGCTGACCTTCTCTCTAGTTACTAGACAATTAATTGCATACCATTAGCTCTGTAGTGATCAGGAGAATATGCTTACAAACATGATTGTTAAAGTTAAGCAAGCTATCGCCCGGGGGGGGGGGGGGGGGCTGAGAGCCTGAGACTGATCAGGCCTGCAGAAATGATAGTGCTTATTGTTCACAGTGGGTGTACCGAAGTTCAGTAACTGAACTACCGATTTAGATGCATGCCTGAATCATACACCATTTTTTTCATTCAGGTAGGGATCAGAATTTAGCAGCAGAGCTTGCCAATGTTATTCTACACAAAACATGTAACTCTCAATGAAATGAGAGTGGTAAAAGACATATTTTGGATGACAGTGGTTTATCAATACAGGTCACTGCGAAGCCAAGCAAGCTGCAATATCTGTAACTTCTATAGCTCTCCTCAAACTACTGTAGCAAATACACAGAGTTTTACCCCTAGAACGTGTAGTCACTGGGCTCATCATACCGGCGAGAATTGCTCTCGCTACTGAGCACCGCCGCCCCCATGCTTGATCTCTGCACGAGACGGACCAACGACTGGACGACCTCCGACATCGGTGGCCTGAATTCTGGCTCGGGCTGTTGCAGTTGCAAGTGAACAAATCGGTGCCAATGCGAAGATTGGGGAGTGAAACAACATCTACACTGAAAGAATTTACCTGGACACAGAGGGCAATTGCGTCGGCGAACCGAGAGAGGGATTTCGCAGGGTACAATCCCTCCAGTGCTGGATCAACCATCTGGTCTAACGCATTGATGTCATGCAGCTGCGGAGTAGCCCACCGGACTAATGACTGCTGGGACCATGGTCGGGAGCTGAAATGGTTCCAAACGACAGTTAGTTCTATGCAGGACTATCTCTTCTCAATTCCTGAACTCGAGAAATTTCAATGGTATAAAACCAATTTTGCCAAGAAAATTTATAGCACAAATGTCTGTTTCTTCACCTGTCAAATGCTTTGAGGCCAGTCAAGAGCTCTAGCATCACTACTCCGAAACTGTACACATCACTCTTTTGGGAGTACTGACCGGTCATGGTCACCTCTGGAGCTCTATATCCTGAGTTCTCGTCTGATTCCTGAAGTTATGATTATGTAAGCACTTCAGGAGAAAATTTACATATAAATTTGTTCTTTGACAAATTTTTTTGATTTGTATCTGCATTAGATGGCACGAAAGAATGTAACAGAACTTCACAAATGGAGCCTAAAGTAAAATATCGGACTGATAGATTACTTCTGTTCTGATTGACTTATTTCTCTACTGCAACTGTGTTCCATAGGTAATAATTAACTGTCTTACATAACAACATGATGTTTAGCAAAACACTTGAGAAAAATTTTAATGTGTCTGGTAAGCGTAAGGTGCATACTGTGGGATATGTAAAGGTGCACATGAACAAAAGGTTATCCTACCAACGGAAAGGATACATTGTGCAGCATTATTACCTGGAGTTCCTGGTTAGGAATGAGGTCTGCAAACCCAGAATCTGAGAGATGGGGGTTAAGCTCGTTATCCAATAGTATGTTAGATGACTTGAAATGCTTGTGGATGATAGACGGCGAGCAAGTTTCGTGTAGATACCTGAAAAGTAACACATATTCAGTTCCAGAACAAAAGGACTACTTGATGAATCTGCCTCACTTACTCTAATGCCCTTGCAGATCCTAGTGCAATCTTGACACGGTTATTCCAAGACAATGGTGTGCTGTATCCATCCGACAGGTGAAGGAAGTCATGGAGAGAACCATTCCTGTAAAATTCATATGCCAGCAAGCATTGTCCATGCTCCGAGCAGTAGCCATCTAGCTCAGAGAGGTTTGGATGATTTAACTTTGAAATATTTGAGACCAGCTCGATAAAGAAATCAGATGGATTGCTTGGGAGGGCAGAGAAATTGATTTTCTTCACAGCCAGAACCTGGAAAGTAGCAATTAGGAATGAAGCTACAATGGTGTACAATAATGTGCAAAGCCAAAAGTGCACTGTCCATTACTGCACCATCGTAAAATCTGACATGAATGTAGAACTAAAAAGGATAAAATTTGTACCGATACTATCATAAGATCTGTAATTAAAATCTTATACCAAAAATTGAGCATGTGTAGTTATTGTGCTACATTAGGGCTTGATTACAGATTTGATATTGTCCAGGGAGTAAACTGCCAGTCTGAATACAGTACAGCCTATGTGAGCTTTTGATATGTTCAGGTCTTACTTATGGTCATACACTCATATTTACTCAGTATGCTATAAAAGTGTAAAGAGAAAAGCTGTGCTTATAAAAGTGTAGAGATAAAAGTTGTGCTTTTGCCTTTGGAAAAGAAATAAAGGATATACACAGCTAACCGGACATACCTTCTGATCTGACAACTGTGCCCGGTAAACCCTGCCAAAAGAGCCTTCACCGATAAGATTGTCAGCACTGAAGCTCTCTGTTGCCATCTGCAGGTCTGCGACTGTGTATGCAGTTGCTCTGATGGTAGAGAGATTTATTTTCTTCGTCGTAACAGATTTGTTCGTGGGATCATTTTCATCAAAGGACTTGTGCAAGTCGATTTTCGATGGTGGTTTCAAGTTCATTGAGACAGTCCTCTGCAACCCTTCCTTTCCATTTGGTGAGATAATGTTGATGGGCCTCAGCTCTAAACAGAAAGCGTTGTTTAGACTTCAGAGAAGGTAAAGCTAACTACACCAAGATAATAATGCTGAATAATCCTTGTAGTAGTCAAGGTCCAGCCAGACTTACGCTTAAATTTTCCCGAAGCAAGAGGGCTGAGAGGCAAATTCTTTTCAGGATCTCCTCCCTGATGACGCGTCATAGATTTCCTCTTGATCAAAAAGAAGGCAACCATTGCGCCAAGAACCACCAGAGATATGACAATTCCTGCAACCGCTCCACCTCCTACTTTGGAGTTTTTGCTGCCACCACCGCCACCGTTAACGCCATCACTTCCACTTGATGGACTACTGTTACTGCTACTAAGACTTCCGGTTGAAGATGGCCGCAGCGGAGGAGGGGTGTGTGGTGAAGGTGTTGGTGTTGGTGTTGGTGCAGGGCTGTTGCTAAAGGAGTTCCCACTTGTCCTACAGTAGAGAACCTGAATTACTGTATCCATCCTATAATTGCAGGAGTGCATCAGACTGACAAGGGCAGTAAAACTACTTACTGCAGATTGCTTATGCTCTTCAGCTTATCAGGAATCCACCCGCTGAATTGGTTATTTGCAACGTTGCTGCAGGTAGTAGTAATAATTGGATCACAAAAGAGAACACAGGCGTGAATCTTAGCAGGTGGCAAGGGTATCAACTTACAGGTCCGTCAGAGGGAGATCAGAGAGGACATCTATCGTCCCGGTAAACTTGTTGTTCTGCAAGTAACTGACAAGAAGGCATGTTGTCATTATAATTCTAAGAACCTTTTTTAGTTGTTTGAACAGCAAATCCATAACGATGGATTGGAAAAGAGTGTCCTTACAGCGTGGTCAAAGTTGTCAAAGAGCTGAAGCTTTCTGGAAGAGTGCCAGAAAACGTGTTGTATGAGAGGTCCCTACAATAATTAGTTCGAGTTTACCAATAATTTGTCAAATTTCCTACTAAAAGAGATGGAACTGTGTAGAAGCCTAGCAAGAAAATGATTGCTCAGATATAAATAAAAAAACACTCACAATGTTGTTAAGTTGGTGAGTTGGTTGAACATAACATTGATGTCTGATAGCTGATTATGACCAAGATTTCTACATCCAAGAGAGTGACATGATTTGGTGAGATCTAATCAAAGTCCTAGAGAAGGTGACAAATTACGATATGAACAAGCGACTTACAGATACTTAAGTGCAGCCATTTGGGAAATAGAGTAAGGTATAGTCCCAGTGAAGTTGTTCTTCTCAAGATTTCTGCAGGTCAAGTTCTTTGTCAGAAGTAAGAGAATGATCAACGAAGACGAGGGGTCATTCTTGAGTTGTCACTTGTCAGTCAAATCATAACTTACAGTCTCTCAAGATTTGGAGGGAGATTATAAGGGATATCACTTCCTCCGAGATTATTGTTGCTCGTATCCCTGCAGAGATAAAAGAGATCAAAACAATGGCTGTAAAAAGGCAAATAATGTAACCATCAGTAAACTGAAAGTGTGCAGAAGATTTAACTTACAGCTCAACTACTGCAGTCAGGATATTCATGTTGTATCCTAAAGTCCCTTTAAGCCCCATATCGGGTAATTTTCTGCCACATATTGGAAGAAACAAAAAGCACATCAGAACAATAAGAAGTTTATCTCATAAGCGTGTCCACTTCAGAGTGTCACCTCACATTGTTATCACTCTTGAACCAGAGCAAGTGATCCCAAGCCAAGATTGGCCACAAGGATCGCCGTTCTTCGACACCCAATTTGTCAGCTGCGATGGCGAATTCAAGGTTGTGTAGAACGTGTTGAGGGCAGTCACTGGGTAGGCAAAAACATCAACTGAGACAAGATGATAACAATGGAAAGTTGCATAATTGCAGTTAAATGGCCATGATGAGAAGCTTCCTGATGCTGACTATACAAAGAAATATGGTCTAGTATATTACCAAGAAAAGTAGCATCTTAGTTGCATATAATTTCCATCATCTCAACCTCCTTAATTGCCAAAAATATACTTGGAAGTCAAAAGTTAGGGACACAACTTACAACACAAAGAACCTAACTTTTTAGCAATCCAATGAAAAAAAAAGGTAGCTTAGATAACCACAATATCTGCGAACCAATGTAAATTATGACGTGACCAGGCATAAAAGGAAGATAGGAGAAATGAATAAAAGAACAAGAGACACATCCTTTGTTCCTGGTTACCCGGATAGGACAAACAACACCACCAAAACTATGATGACAAAATGGAAGCCCTCTGCCAAACTAATGAAAATTTATCACCTCCAAGCCCAAACTCCCAATCAATCAAAATATGATGAAGCTAAAATATAAGAATTCTGACCACTTGAAGTAAGAAAAGTCAAAGAAAGGAAAGGGGGAAAAGGGCATGAGGAACTGAACAGGTCAACAATTTGACATCACCCCTGGGAGAAGATGATTGGCTACAGAACTTTCACCACAAATGGTCTGTTCTCCCAAATTGTGGAATTTGATCACCACAAGCTCCCTAATTTCAGATATCATGGAAACTAGAACTCCACACCGACAGAGGAGAGCGGCCCCAAAACAAGCAGCAGCAGAAAGAAACAACCAACCATGTACAATATCTTGCTTGCCTAGGTGATATAAACAAGCAATACCTGTCGGATTCCTATGCAGGTGTTACATTTAATCCGAGTCCCAGAAGACAACAATTTCATGAAAGGAAATGATCCGAAGGTGAGGAAGCATGAAGAACAGAGGTTTCCCATCCATTGCTGATCAAACCGACACAGAAAACTAGACCAAAACAGGGGGAGAATGCAGTGTTCTTGATTTGCCAAAGTGAATCTATGCTAAAGAAATTAAGATGGCTGCACAGCATAAACGAAATAAAGAGTGGCTAACCATCATCTGAGTTAGTGTCGGCAGTGACCCCCATGAAGGTGGTGGCCAAGAGCAGCGCCACCACTCCAGTAATGCCCATCGCCATGCCTGTAGCTCCTGCAGCTGGTCTACAGGCCCTGGTGCTTGCCTTCACCATTGCAACATTCATTTTGTTTTGGAGAACCCCAAGGAAGAAGGTGATGGAAAGAAAAATATCTCCCTTTTTGTTCACTTCTTTCTATATATAGAACAAAACGCGCACACACACTCTCTCTCTGCGTGTTTCTCGGTGCATGACGAGGCCTAGAAAAAGAGCTTTGCACAAACCAAACCAGTAAGGCTTCGCATTTCTCTTCTACTCTAAAAGAAAGTGTCGCTTTTTCCTATTCCATTCTACCATACTCTCTTTTATTATTTCATTTTACCATATGTGGATTGTTAAGACATTTCTAAAAAGGCAATATAAAGGGAAAAAGTACCTTTAGTATTTGACCACTCTACACACACTATCTTCCTAATTCTTGGATTCGTGGCGCCGCTCAGAACAGCTGCTGCGACTGGCTTCTGGGTTCACCGTCGCCTTTTTTACTGTTTCAATTTTTGTTTTTTTGATTTTTTCTTGTATTCTTTTGCATTATCCATAATGAACTAACATATTTTTTCTATTTTTAATTTTTTTTAAATTTAATTATACCAAATAAGTCAACTTAGTTACAATAAAAAAAATAAGCTAGCTACAGTAAAGAAAACCATAAACCACCGCTATTCTGAACACCCCCCGTATCCAATGGCCATCGGTTCTGTACTTTTATATCATCAGTAGCAGTGGCGGATTTAGGAATTTGTCATGTCCTATATTAAACTCTAACAGACTAACAACTTAAAACTAATATAGGATACACTACTACCCTGAACTGGGCTAAAACTATCTAATATAGGATACACTACTACCCTGAACTGGACTAAAACTATCTAGACTATACACTACTAATATTCACACACCCATGTTGAAAGTTCTTAATCCGCTCCTGATCAGTACAAAAGGTAGAGAATGCAATATAAATTATTATATTTTAATATATTATGATTGTAATACTCCAGAAGAAAAGAAAAAAAAGAGGAGAGGGAGTTTTGGGCCGAACCGACCTTGGCCCATCTAACTGACACCATTAAATAAGGAGCGTAGGGCAGATGGGGTGGTAGCCCTAGCCCTCCCCACCGCCACCACCTCCCATGCATTGTTGCACTGCTGCGCCCAGGCTGCTGGCTTCTCCGCATGGTGTCGTCCTGCACCGGTGATGTCCCAGCTACACATCGCCACCATCCCATGCCATGCTGTTGACCTAGCTCCCCAACGCCGCCGCCACTACATGAGCTCACTCGTGAGTCATGCTGCCTCTCCACTGCACTGTGCCACCGACTGTCTCACCGACATCACCGCTGGCCGTCGTCCCTACGGCTGAGTAGAAGGGAGACATGAAGGTAGGGCCCAGCTGGGGAGAAGGAAGAGGAAGGATAGAGGAGCAAGAGGGACCTGGCCATGGAGGAGAAAGTCTTAGGGTGAGAGAACATAGGAGAAGAGAGAAAAGGGAAAAGAAGAGAAGAGAAGAAAGAAGGAAGAAGAGAGAAGGGGATGAGCTTGTCGCCGCCGATGGTGTTCAGGATTGGGGTAACGATGCAAAAAACCTTTCCCCTATGTGTTCATCGAGTGGCTGGGGTTTAGGTGATTTTAATCCATGGTTTAGGTGTATGAAGACTCACAGTAGGGATGAATTCTATCATAGGGTTTATGGAATTAGCAAGGCTTGCGCAGTTTGGATCTAGGAAATTTTTGGGGCCATCTAGAGATTGAATCTGAAAAGGCGATGTTCTAGAGAGTTATATATAACTTTCTAGTCTTTTCAACAAGCTCAAGAACACTAAGATCTATTTGGCAGATTGCAAGTTATGGCCTTTAGAAGTCTAATGTCCCGCAGACATCATAGTCAGACGATGCTATGATATTTGGTGGATTAGATCATTTAGACCACTGAATTAGGTATGGGGAGTAACTAGAATTGTGTAGGTAATTTTCTAAGATTTCCATAGATTACTTAACCACCTAATTTGGTTGGGGTATGAATTTTGTATTATTTTCCCAAATATGATATTATGTAATCCTCTGCTAGTTGCAGCAGTCATATTGTGATGCACTTTAATTTGAGTAGATGATATAACCAATTCTTGGCATTAAATGAAATGTAGAGAATTTAGTGTAGATATTTATGATGTCTTCTTTTACTACAATCTGTGGTGAATAAAGATAGTTATAAAATTGTAAAGCCAATATCCCGAGGGGAACAAAGGAGTGATGATTTGCTGTTTTTGATATATTAATTAGCTTGATGCCTAAAGGATGCCCAATTTATAAAGATTGGATTTTGGATATAGTTTATAAATATAAGGTTTTATTTCATGCTTACTCCTCTAAAGTGAGTGCTTACTCCTCTAAAGTGAGGTATTGTGTTCTTGATTACCGGGACAACGAAGTAAATAAGCTTGGGAAAATAGGGGAGCAACGTTTTAAAGTGAATGGCCATGTATTTTACTTTGCCTATGTAATTGTATGTGTATTGATGTGTTGCAATGTGATCATTATCAGGTCGTAATGCCTCTCACCATGGTTGGTGTCATCTACACTTCATCCTCATGGTTAAAAGGCAAGTGTATGGTAGACAGTAGACGAAGATAGCTCATAATGTGTCTGTTTATGTGAAATTGACTTTCTATTTTTAATATCTATGACAAACCCATGATGCAGATTAAGTGTCGAAATTGGTTAAATGAAATTATTGCAATATGGTAAGTAATGTTAGTTTCATCATGAGGGTGGATAATGACAATGATATATGATATGGTTATGTTGAGATAATGAATAATGGTTAACATCACATGATGAATGCTTAGATGGAAATGAAGCATCACATGCAAGTGTATGGTAGAATAGTGGACAATTGTTTATTCTTGCTTTTGCTTATCTAAATATACTCACCATGCTATATATATATATATATATATATATATATATATATATATATATATATATGTTATTCTTGTTCAATATGATGTTATATGATATTGATGAATGAATGATATCGATGGTTACATGGTAAAGTTGGTGTATGGCAAATGATCATAGAAAAGTATTGCATCATTTGCATTCACGTCATGCAAAGTGCATATGAGCCAGATCAGTGAATAAGTCATATAACTAGCTCGAAGTGTGTAAGTCAGGTCAATGAGAAAGTTATATGACTAGTCCGGAGTGCTCTTAAGAAAGATCTACTACGGTAAGCATCTCTATGGGATGGAGGAAAAGACCTACTTTAGTAGACACCTCCGCCAGATGGAGATAGAGGGTGAACATCGATGCGTGTTCCCTCAGCTATATCGTATAAGCTGAAGAAAGAGAAAGAGACATATGCATGAGCATTGCATTGTATCAATGAAGGAAAAGAGTTACCCATAAATGCTTGTTGTTCGGTCATGTGGGTAATATGAATAATATGGATGTGTGCATTACATTAAAAGCAATGATGATATGATACGTGAAAAATAACATGGTCATGTTTATACTTATAGTGGTGTTAATGTTTATTGTTCCGCTATGTATTTGTTGAGTCTTTGTACTTACCTGTGCTTTGTTGTTGTTTTTAGGTGAATATTCAAAGCGACATGCACGAATAAGAGTAGCACATTCATTTCATGTGTAATCAGTAATTCACATATCACTTGTAGTTGACATAATTAAGACCTTAATTGTATGCTTGGGTAGTTAGTGTTAATAACGGGCCTTAATGGAAATAGTTAGTTGTGTGTGGTTCATGCAATTTCCCTCAATTTTGGTGAATTTATGCATTTGTTTACCTTTAGGTTGATGATGTGTGTGGTTCATGCAGTTTCCCTCAATTTTGGTGAATTTATGCATTTGTTTACCTTTAGGTTGATGCTTATTATTAAATGTATGTTGTTTACTGTTTTGTTGAGATATAGCTAGAGGAGATGCTATCGAAATCTAGGAGCAATGGATGTAAATGGTAGTGTTATAGAGTAGTGGTAGCATTCCGGGCTCAAATGTTAGGCCGAGGTGTTACAATTGGTATCAGAGTGGGCATTAGGTCTGTGGTGAAGAGAATTGACAACTTAGCTTAATTAACCAACTAAAACTTGAAGTTTAATTTGTAGTTTAATGAATTTAAACTTGAATTAGGTTGATTAACTACTAAAAGTTGACTTAGGCTAAATAACTAATTCAAACTTGACACACACCGGTGCACAGTAGGATAGGATTGGGTCAAGCATTGCATTTGCATTTTCGCTAGTTGTATTGTTGATATGAAATATTATGAGATTGATGCTTAAGAGTGATTGCATTGATCGTGAGGCATAATCATGCCAAAGAGTTTAGGTTGTGGGCTTTGGCCATGGTGGAGGTCGTGGTCGTGGTCATGGACATGGCCAGGTAGAGCCATCGCCTAACATTCAGGAGCATCTCATAGAGGAGAGTGATTCGCTTAGTATGCCTAAGATAGAGGAGTCTATCAATGAGATTGATTCTCTTGAGCTGTTAGCGGCTAGAGAATAGAGGGTTTAGTGATGGGACAATATTGGTTGTTTTGGCTACAATTATTGGTGATGGGCTTTCGTTTGGTTATTTTTGTTGTACATAAAAACTATAGCCTCTCAATGTGTTTATCCATTCCACTTCTTAAAAAAAGGGTTGCCCAAATTGCAGGTTCAATCATTTCATGGAATTCCTATTTGTCATAATTGCTAATGGTGAGACTTTTTATTTGTTGTTTATTTTCCTTAAAAAAAAACTCCATGTGTTTATCATTTTTCGCACTTAAAGGAAGTTCCTTGAAGTTTTGGTGCGGTGCTTATGTTGTGGTATCTTAACTATCCTTGAAGTTTGGTTATTCCTTAATTGCTTGGGCTCCCTTTTCTTGAAAATATCTTTGTAACTGCATTAGTTTCTTGGACGTTTAAATTCTGAAATTTCTAGAGATTTTCTTTTGTGCTTGTTGAAGTTTGGATTCCTCTCTTTTGTGAATAGAGTCTAGTACCCTTGTGAAGTGTTGTTAGGCTTAAGTTTAGTAATATGAGATACCATTTAAAGTGGCACTGGATGTATGGTTATGCAACCAAAGGTAGTGAAATTTGACATGAATCTTCTTTTTTAAAAAATAGGTATATATGGATTTGTCTACTAAAATTGTCTTATTAATGAATTGAGTTTTGCTAAAGCATTTTGTAATTTGTGCACTAGAGATTCCCTAGATTAGTGTGGATGTTGCAATAATTTTGAGTTAACTCTAAGATACGTAAAATGAAGGTGAAAGGATAAATAATTATGAAGTAAGCTATTGGGCTTTTTGGATTGCTTTATTACATTGAATAGTGGAATTCATTTGTCCTTACTAAGAGAATTAGCTTAAGTAATGTTCGTAGAAATTATCCTTAAGGGCGTGTGATTGGGTTGCTCTTTTAGAGTAACAAAACAAGTTATCTTTGGTGTTGTCAGTTAAAAGAAACAACCAAATTTGATGTGATATTTTGGAAGCTTGTGATTTAGAAACATTTAATCTTGGATTCGACAAGAGTGGAATTTTAATGAGGGGTGTCATTCTAGTGATTATTTCTTAAGTGATTTGTATGATTACTCCTTAAGTGATATTTGTTGTTGAAGTAGTTATATATTGTGTAATGAGTTTCTTTCTCTTAGGAGAAAGGTTGATTGTTGTGGGGAAGTGTTTTGATCCCATGACCGGTTCTTTTTCTGAAAGAATTTGTTCTATGGAAGTGAGATGATTTTATAAATGATGTGATACTTTTCTTTCAAAAGGAAAGAACTCTCCTGGTCATGAATCAAAGTAGCATAATTTTTGTTTGCAAGCAATGAAAATGGTTTTCTTTGAGAATTGAGATTTTCTTTACGCTGAGGCATGGAGAAAAAATTGAATGACCTACGGTATTCTGATGTGTGCAGTAAAGGATTGTGCTTTCTAGATTAGTGGTTGTTGCGTGTTTCACGATCTGATTTTGCCAGATGCCTGGTTAGTAGATTCATTCTTAGGTGGTCTGTGATTTATCTAGAAAGGTGTACTACCAGGGAGAGGTGGGAAATTTCCTTACATTTCCATAGAATGACTGAAGATTTGGTTGTATATAACTAAAGTTATGGCAATTTGAAGTTGGATGTTTCCTCATGAGCTGTTATATTGGGCCAATTCTGATTCTGATGAATTGGAAAGTTGGCATATCACTTGAACTTTTCTGGAGTCCATGTGTGGAGTGCACAACGTATTCCATGTTGATAAAGTTCCTAAGTTATCCGAAGCATGAGATTGCACTAGAATCGTTGACCATTAAGTTAGACCACACCTTCAAGTCTCGTCTGGTGCGGATTCTAGAGGAACTGGACAGAATGCTGAGGGATAAGATGCTAAAGTATGCCAAAGTGCTTTGGACACATCAAACTGAGCGAGAAACGACTCGAGAATTAGAGTCCCACATGCACAAGAGGTATTCAGAGTTGTTCTCAATAGGTATGAGTTAGGATTGTTTTTTCCATTTAGTTGTCTGGTTTTGTTTTCTGTGTAGAACGTCAAGTTTAGAATTCATGGTTGAATTCTGTTAAGAGGGTAGAGTGTAATACTCTAGAAGAAAAGAAAAAAGAGGAGAGGGAATTTTGGGCCGAACCAGCCTTGGCCCATCTGATCGACATCGTTACATAAGGAGTGGCAGGGCAGAGAGGGAGGAAGACCTAGCCACTCCTCACCACCACCACCTTCCCTATGTCGTCATGTCACTGTCGCCCAGGCCACCAGCTTCTCCGTGAGGTGCCATCCTATACCAATGCTATCCCAGCTACATACCGCCGCCATCCCATGCCACGCCACCGACCTAGCTCCCCTGTGTTGCCACCACAAGCTGAGCTCACTCGCACGTCACACTGCCCTCCCTGCACTGTGCCGTCAACTGTCCCGCCAACGCCGCCACCGGCTGTCATCCTTGCAACCGAGTAGAAGGGAGGCGAGAAGGCGGGGCACGACTAGGAATAAGGAAGAGGAAGGATAGAGGAGGAAGTGGAACCCGACCGAGGAAGAGGAAGGCTTGGCCAATAAAACAGAGCAGAAGAGAGAAAAGAATGGAAGAGAAGAAAGAAGGAAGAAAAGAGAAGGGGAGGAGCCCACCATCCTTGCTGCCAATGGTGTTTGGGATTGGGGTAACGATGCAAAAAACCTTTCCCATATATGTTAATAGAGTAGTTGGGTTTAGGCAATTTTAATCCATTGTTTAGGTGTATGACACCTCACGGTAGGGATAATTTTTGTCATAGGGTTTATGGAATTAACAAGGTTTGTGGAGTTTGGATCTAGCGAATTTTTGGGGTATGTAGATATTGAATTTGGGAAGGTGATGTTCTAGAGAGTTGTAGATAAAGTTCTAATCTTTCCAACAAGCTTAAGAACACTAAGATCTATTAGGTAGATTACAAGTTATGGTCTTTAGAAGTCTGCTGTCTTGGAGATTCCAGTAGGGTGATGCCATGGTATTTGGTGGATTATATTATGTAAACCACTGAATTAGGTCTGAGGAGTAACTAGAATTAGGTAGGTAATTTTCTAAGATTTTCGTAGAGTGATTAACCACCTAATTTGGTTGGGCTATGAATTTTGTATGATTTTCCAAAGTCTGGTGTTCTGCAATCCTCTACTAGTTGCAGTAGTCATTTTGTGATGCACTTTAATCCGAGTAGATGATATAACCAATTCTTGGTGTTAAATTAAATTAGAGAATTTGGTGTAGATATTCATGATGTCTTCTTTTACTACTATCGATGTTTTAATATCGGGGTAAAGCTATCTCAAGGGATAGGCTACGAGCACACAGAGAAAAGACACGAAAATTTTTATACAGGTTCATGCCTTCTCCTAGGAGAATAATATCCCTACGTCATTACTCAAAAAGAAATATTACAACAGAGTAATGCACTAAAGCTTTGCAGTATCTCTTGAATTTGCTAGATCTCTCCCATTCTCCTCTAACATCAACACTTATATAGTTGACAAAGCGGCGACAGTTGCCCTGCGCTAGAAGACATCTTGACGCTTTGGGAGATAATCACCTGATGACAGTTATTGTCAGAGAGACGTGGTCACTAGTTCGCCATGTGACAGTTGTTGTCAGAGAGGGATCGTGTGTGGTTATTAGGTATAAATGTACATTCTAACTATCTTGTCAGACAGACCAACAACGTGGTAGATTGTCGTAGATAGGCTGATCAAAGATATACTGGTCGCAGGAAGGTCTATGATCACAGGGTGGTCGTAGGATTACTTACGACTATCTCATACTCGTAGAAGAACTTACAACTATGAGATAGTCGTAGAAGAATTGGGATCAGGTAGTTGTAGAACAGCTTACGACTATGATATAGTCATAGAAGAGCCTATGACCACTATATGAAACTTCTCCCTTACTAATAAAGGGTATATTTGAATAATATAATGACGTAATAATTTAAGGATTATTCTATCCTCGTCATCTACAATCATTGGTGGATAATGTTGGTTATAAAATTGTGAAGCTGTTGTCTCGAGGGAAATAAAGGAGTGATGCTTTGTTGTTTTTGTTATATTAATTAGCTTGATGTCTGAAGGATGCCCAAGCGATAAATATTGGACTTTGGATATAGTTTCTATATATAATGTTTTATTTCAGGCTTACACCTCTAAAGTGAAGTACTGAGCTCTTGATTATGGGACAACGATGCAAATAAGCTTGGGGAAATAGGAGAGCAACATTTTGACGTTAATGACCATGTATGTTGCTTACTGTTTTGTTAAAATATAGCCAGAGAAGATACAACCGAAATCTAAGAGCGATGGATGTAAATAGTAGTATTATAGAGTAGTGGTAGCATTCTGACTTTAGACGTTGGTCCAGGATGTTACAATAATATATATCGCTTGGAATGCGACATGACGTTCTATTTATGTGCCCCTCTGTGTTCTTCTGTGTACTCTTATGTAGGATAGTATTTGGTGTATTCGAAATGCGCACTTGGGCTCCTCATCTCAATAGAAAATGTATGCTACAGATGAAGAAATAGTACGTCAAAAAAAAGAGGCATAGAGGCAAGCATGAAGTAGTAGCCATTTGGATTGATGCGATAGTGGGTATACATGCGATCCAGGAGTTTTGTCCGTCGAAGATGATGTTGGTGTTGTTATTTTGGCTTTTGAATTTTGGTTTATGATTTTTCTAAAAGTTAAAATGATTTTTTAAGTTTAAAACTGTATGTATTATTTGTGTCTGTGTCTCCATCATCCGATTTTATATCGAAAAACACAAATAAAACTATCACTATCTATTATTATTTTTAAAAATACTGATAAAAGCAGTCAATCATAATTGAAGAGGGCAAGACCGTTGGCTGACGGACGGCCTTTGTGCATCGATCGTGGCTGCCATACACTCCAGAGCAAACTGACGCAGCCAGCATCATCTTTTTGTGATTTGGTCCGGATACGATGTTTGTGATCACGAAAAGCGGAGGAGAGGAGAGAAGATTTCGTATTTTTTGTGATTTGGTCCGGTGTCGTGCGTGACAATTCGATGAGCATGGGCACGGTGGCACTACAGCACAACGCTGTCCTCTCATTCCATTTGGCTTTGGATGGCCACGGCCAGTGTGGTATGGAGGGAGTCCTTTTTCGTTGCTTTCCTCTCCCTACTGTTGTGATATGTGGCTATACAATGGCCTATGAGGAGTGGGTCCCTGCTCCTCTCTCTCTCTCTCTCTCTCTCTCTCTGGCCTATTATTGGTTTGGTTCAAGCAAAGTATCTCATATTTATAAAGTTCTAGACCATGTCATAGTTTCATATATTCTCATTTTATTCATGAACAATACAGTAGTATGGTCTCATATTTTATTCCACCAACTTTGCCCGCAAAGCTTTACCTTTATTGTGTTATTTTTAGTCCATTCGTTGGTTAAGAGTCCACTAAATGTGTTTAAAACAATGTAGTATTTGGGTTTTTAAGCCTAAATTTCTGACTTATTTTTGCATCGTAATATTTTTTTGCACTATAGCCATCGGTATCTTTTTCTGCACTATGTCATCACGAACAATACAAAGGAATACGAGAAAAAGAAAAATATAAAAAGGTCCAAAAACAAAAAAAGTAAAAAAACAAAATTAAGAAATCAGAAGACCGAAGCCAAAAATTGAAGCTCTATTGAGCTTTAGTCCAGCAGCCTTGCCCGTAAAGCTCTACCTTTATTGTGTTTTTTTTTAACTTTTATTGTGTTATTTTTAGTCCATTCGTTGGTTAAGAGTCCACTAAACGCGTTTAAACTAGTGCTATCATACGAAGTGGTTTAAGGGGTTGTCTATTCATTATTAGGTTGATTGAAATTTTTTAGTAGAAAGCATATTTTTTTTATATCAATTGGATCGATGTCCTATCGCACGACACATCAGTCTCCGTACGAATCCGATGGTTACAGCATTTGATTTACGCCTGAAAGTTGAATGTTGAGACCCCATTTTCGAAAGGGAAAGGTTCATGTTATTACAAATTACAGTAGATGGTGCCCACTAGAGTATCCTTATGGAATCAACAAAACCAAAAAGGTACAGGGTTTTGTATAACCGGCACCCCTAAAGGTGGTGCGCGTTGGCCCTGTGGATCCCTGTCGGTTTTGACTCTCTGAGAAGAGATGCAGGTGTATACCAAAATGTAAGAAGAGTCTATTATAATTTGTACATCAAATTATTGGAATAAAACAGATCGTCATATTATTTTTGTATTGCCTAATTATATAACTGTTCTTATTTTTAGTTGTGTTAGTTTTGTGGATCCTCCGCGACACTAGTTATTCAACACAGGGTATGAGTACAATATGGAACGCACGTGTACCACTCAATCTTTTTTTTAGTTTTTTCCCCAGTTCTCTCTTTTCGCTTCTAGTGGCAGTGAGGTAATCCGCCGACAGCCTAGCTATATTATCCGTTGATCTCGTATATTCCAATGATCCCTGCAAGACAGAATTTAGCAGCTTACGGTCGGCCATTAAATTTACTACGCAATGTTTTCTAGAAAATATGAACCTGGGAGAATCTATCAGCACTCTACAACAATAGAAGAACTCTAACTGGATCAACCAAATCATTCGAAAAATTAAATCTAGGGAGATTAATTTCCCTATCCACCCAAGTACGATACATGTTCGTGCATCCATGTTTTATAGTCAGGCCGACGTTGTCGGCTCTCGGTGAATGATGGAACATGTCCGTGGATCGACCGTTTCAAGCCGGCCGGTCGGTGAAATGCACGTACGGTTGACGTGGGTCCATCCATCGATAATGATTGGGAATTGATATGCTCCATACGTTCGATCTGACGATTTGATTGGACGCCTCACTAGACTAGAGTACTCAACCTCTAAACCCAACGGCCACCCATCTAGCCATCTCTCCTCCTCCATTCCTGCCTTGGGTCCTCCTCCACCTCTGGCCTCTCACCCCAAATCCTAAACTAGCACCCATATCCGCCACTCCCTCCCGGCCGTGCGCCGCCCAATCACTCCACCATGCGGATCCGCAAGTGTGTTTCCGCCTTCTCGGCTTGTCTACTCCTCCACGCCATCCACCCTGGCTCCCTGATTCGAGTTCCCGCTCCTCGGCGGCGGCGGCCACATTTGGTGTTGCCAACACCGACCAGCAGGGGGTGAGGACTTACCCAGAACTGCATCGGCACATTGCAGCGCAGCGCATGGAGAAGCTCTTCGTAGGTGTGTTCGCTAGATCCAGTAGTGGTTAGTTGGTGGAATCGGATCCGTAGAGGGGATTCTCCCTTTCTATACGTTCTTGATCTAATTTTAGTAGGCATGCTGTGCTATTTTATTGTACTACGTGATTTGAGGTGTTGGGACTATATCTTTTGAGTGTTACAATTACGAATATTTTGAAATATTGCACTTGGTCATCCAAAATGTTGCATACTTTCTATCTAAATGTTGATGCTATTATTTTCAATGTTGCAATAATTTTTTTATCGAGAGAATGATTTTTCTTCTTTTAAGTTTCTTTGTTGTTACATTTGTTATTGCACAATGTTGCACATGCAAAATGTTTCACATGTTGTATGACAATATTGCAAGCATTGCCATCAAATGTTTCAACCGAGCGTACGACGCTAGCGCCTGGATCGAACGTCCGGGTGCTAGAAACTCCCATAATGATATGCAAATGCAGTGGACGTACATACCTACGTCATCCAGAGTGTTCAGATCAGCTGCCGGCCCCGACCTATAGATAGGGCTAGTTTTTAAATAAGGATTTTTCCCAATATGATTTTACCTTTAAGATATGATACCCCTCAACAGTTGTATGTTGCCTTGAGATACCAATACATGCATATTTTCGTATCTTGAGTAGTGTTTTCTTTTCCCCGTATAATAAGGGCCTCTTTAGTTAGTAAGATTTTCAAAGTATTTGAGAAATCCAACAAACCTTCTCTCTTTCTCTCTCTAATCAAATAATGTCTAATCTCAAAATTCCAGTATTTTTTCCGCGAGGCATCCAAAAATCTTTTTTTGAGCAATTCATGTGGTTTTGTTTACTCACTCGTATCCATAGGAACTAGAATAACAAATATGTATTAATAAAGATGTTGTTGGTATTCCGATTACATGAATGGATGAATGATTACAAGGATGAATGAATAGAGAATGAACTATAGTGGGAAATATGGTGATGATGGTGTTCTGGACATGATGGATGGTGTGGTGATTGCCCCCCTCTTCCTCTTCATGGCTCCTTTAAATAGCCGATCCTAGTGTTTCAGTACTGTGCTACCAGGAAGCCAAATACCACCTTGGAGCTTTCATGAATCGTGATCTATTTGATATGGTGGTCATGCTAGAGGGTGGTACAGTCATTAGTCAATTTCTTCTCTACAGGATCATACCTTCCTCTCACAGCAAAGAGGTTGACCCAGTCGACCTCTTTCTTGAGTGAGCCATCCACTCTTCCTCGGCGAGGAGTACCCGACTCTCTCTATCTCCACCATTTTCTCTTGGTTCCTACCGGTCCTCAACAGCTTTGAAGTGGCCCGTAAGTTCCTCAACGAACATGGTGTTGAGATCAGGCAGCTGCTCTATCGAGACAGCTACATGATAAAATTTTTGCAAAACAGCTCGCAAAAATTTCATCACGACTTTATCCTCATCCAGTGTATCTCCAAGTGTTTGGATGTTATTCACCAGGCTGGTCGGTCGCATGGAGAAGTCGTTGACTGACTCACTCTCCCTCATGCGAATAGCTTCGAACTCCCTGCGCAACGCATGTACCCGAGTCTCCCGGACACAATCGACTCCTATGCGCATTGTTATGATTGCCTTCCATGCAGACCTGGTGATGTTCTTGATCGCCAATGCTCCCAACATCTCCGGTGGCACCGCCTGGAGAATGGCCGCCAATGCCATTCGGTCCACACGGTATTCGGCACCACCCAGATCCACTGCATCCCAGACTCCTTGAGCCTGCAAGATCACTCTCAATAAGAGAGCCCAGTTGGTGTAGCTCGTGCGCGTGAGCATAGGGTAGCGTAGTGTGACTCTAGCCTCCTTTGGCGCCGTTTGCACCATCATCTCTTGGCTGTTGCCGAGAACTACCGCCCGACGCCCACTAGTGCTGGTGGATCTTCCAGAGGGAGGAGACGTCGATCTTGCAACCCACTGCATCTTCGCAGGACCTATATGATCACCGCTCTGATGCCAATTATTGGATTTGCCTCACGTGATCGAAAGCCTTGCGGAAGACTTCAACTGTTAACTCGAAAGACTTCAACCGCGAGTACTCAGAGGCTTCTTTGACTCCGTGAGTACTTGGAGGACTGCTCAGATGAACAGTACTCGGAGTGAATAGTACTCTGCTACAGTACTCGTGGAACCGTACTTTGCTACAGTACTCGCGGAATAGTAATCCGCTACAGTTCTTGTGGAACAATACTTCACTACAGTACTCGTGTAATAATACTCCGCTACGATACTCGTGGAACAGTACTTCACTACAGTACTCATGGAGACTTTGAATTTCTTGAGTACCTTGACCATGTTGGCACGACCCTCTTGAGTACTCAGAAGTACTCAGAATTACTCCAGCCTCGATCTCTCACTCTGATCGTGTATTTTGAAGACCCAACTCACTTGACAAGAATTTGGAAGAAAAAACACAAAAAAAAAATTGTGCTATGCCAACTACCTCACAGCTTTTTGGGTTTTCTCTCCTTTATATAAGAAATGAAAGACTGCCGTTACTTATAACATTAAGGACACTAATGCTATTACTTAAAACACTAAAAACGGACTGATGTAAATCCATTTCTAAACGTACTGTTTTCCATAAAGAAATTAAGGTGATAAAACACAAAAAACAGTTAGTTTATCTTCATCTTATCTACCGCTTCTTTCTTCGTCTTATCTACCGCTTCTTTCTTTGAATTTCCTCCTAATCTAGTTGGTAGGTACTAGGTAGAGCCTCGGTGATCTCTCAAGCTAGCTCGTCGTTTGTGCAATGCATGCATGCTTGCTTCTCCTAATATATTAAGAGAACACCTTTCCAATAATGCAACCACTCAACATCCCTTTCTGCTTTTTTGTTTGGAAATTCTGATTTTATGTTGATGACCTAACTACATTCTGTGCAAATCTTTCAAAGATGGTTCACCGTCGATCGTATACTTGTCATTTTCAAGCACTGTTATCGACAATTCTTTTTCTTTTCTTTTTTGAGAACTACTGTTATCGATATTCTGTCACCGTTCTTAGTGAAACCTGTTTGGAACAGGATATTGCATCCCGGCCAGTTCCAGCTTCTATTTATGCTCCTTTAGTCCTATTTAATAACAATGCAAATTGATTTTCACCGACACAACAAAGTCTAAGAATTTTTTTCAGGGAATTCTACGGACCGACAGTTTCCAGCAAGCCAACACCTGATCGATCGTGTTTTCTACTATTTTGAAAACACGATTAATACTCCGGTTTCTATTTTGATATACTCTAGGTTTATGTAATGCATACGACTTTATTGTGTACATTGTCTTTTTTATTACTTTGTGTACACATTATCGAGCCAGCAAGACTATGAGGCCGTTCGGTTAGGTTGAAATTTAGTAGTTTATGACTGAAATTATACTGTAACTGATGGTGGCTTATTTGATGTGTTTAATTTTAAAAAATTTAAAAATAGAAAAATATGTTAGTTCATTATGAACAATGCAAACGAATACGAAAAAAAAGAACCGGCAAAAAAGCTTTAAAAAACCGAAAAATTAGAAAAAGACGAAATTTATAAAAGTGAAAAATAAATCAGAAACTCAAATCGAAATAAGCGGAACCTATATTGACTTCATGAGAGTTACTCTGCAATTGTTGATATTTCAACTCTAGTGTCCACCAATTGTTGATATTTCAACTCTAGTGTCCACCAAATTAAACAGTGCATGGGTTGGTTCCGTACCAATCTGGCAACATAAAATTAATCGAATTCCGCTGTTACTGAATCACACAGTTGGGCAAAACTAGCAGAAGGTTTGGGCATGCAGAATCGCTAGTGTAACTGTGGAAAACGACCAAGCACGGTACAGGATGCATGGCTAATTTCTTTTGCGCAATTATTCCGTTGGTTTGATCGTTCGGTGCGACATCTTAATCTAAGCAAAATGTACCTTCTGACAAAAAGGAAGGTTAGTTGCGTTCCACAACCTACCATGCATTGATTAGATGACAATTTGGGTACTGCTGCTGGTGGTCATTAGAGTATTGTCAGGTTTGCAGGGTTTTGAACTTTAATTTGCATGGCCTACGAATTCTTTTTGAAAAGCCTAGGTTCTTGAGACTTCCACGTGGAGCCTACTTAAATTTCAATGTTCCTTTATTGAAATTAGGAAATGATGTGTCTGTAATTGTACATGTTTTTTAAAGATAAATAAAAACTAAAATAAATCAAAATTAGAAGATGATATGTTATAAATAGATCTAGCTTAAATTAGATGAAAGTCAAAAAAAAATCTAAAAGATAAAGCTGTTCAACTTCGGCCGGAGGAATTTAAAATCTTAGACGATAGTACGCTTGTTGGTCCATGGGTCGTCCAGCATCGAACGGTGGAATAAACCGGTCAACAACAGACTGAAATTAGACCAGCAACTGACGCCGACAGTCCCTGTGCCAACACAACCAACAGCAGCACTGCACTGCTAGCTGCTGCAGGTCCGTTGGTTGGCCAAACCACAAGGCAGGCCGCAGCATAAAGCACGTAATTAAGTGGCTGGAGTAACAGACACTGGACGTCGGATCAAATCAATCGGACTCACACACAAAGATCCAGACGCTCCTTTTCTTTTTTCTCTCCGGTGCTCATCTGAGAGCAGCAGACGCGTGATCCCTGCCGTCGATTGGGCAATTAAAGGTTCTAAGTCCTCCGGCAAACTAAAGCAGTTTTGTTGGGGTCGCATGAAGGTTTAAACCACGCTCACCAAGTTGCATCAGGGAAAAAAGGCACGTGTACCTTATTTTGCGGCCCAAACACACAATTTAGGGCATTGACCAAATGTAACAACAGACTTGAGGTTCGTTTATATTGGTTTTTACTGATGATTTTTGGAATTAACTTACGAATAATAATAGTTTATAGAGATTCATACTGAGAGAAAAATTTATATACGATTTTGTCCGATATAAATAAAGTCATTATAGTATGTACTACAATCGACTAGTAGATCTCTACTTAAAAAGATATCTTATTTAAAAGTTAGGTATTGTAAAAAAAACTATTAACTATAGAAAATCAGTTTTTATGAGCCAATTTGTACACCATCTAACCTGGCAGCAGCTTGGATCGAGGCCATTCAGCTTCTAATATTGCCACATGTCCAGAAAATAATATTTGCTTGTGTGAGCCCAGCTAAACCTCCGGTTAAGTCAAAAGCCTATAAACACGGCATAAGGCCCAGAGGACACCAAAATGAGCGTGCTGCCTCAAGAAAACCGCCGGGCCGGGCCTGGCTGAACCAATTAACACCATGACGAGGTTGTTCTGTTTTAGAAAACAGCTAGCTACGCAGTGGTCTTCAGTAGGGTGCAAACAAGTGGATAGGTTCTGTCGGATTGACCGATTAAAGGTTTACGGAGCAATTATGAATTATGAAAGGAAAAAAATAGGTATTTAGTATTATTCATATTAACTCTGACTTTAAATAAATACGAAATATAATACGAAATAAGTAATATTCATCTATATTATTTGTATCTAGAATATGAGGAAGTATACTGTGACTTCATTTTGGAACAAGATAATATATAGACGGATTATCATATCTAAACAGATGGAAAATACTGAGTGCCCTTCCTTCGATATCTCGATGATTAATCACTTCGTGTGCGCTCTGATTATACCATACCATCCAATATCCTGTGCAGGGTGCAAAAGAAACGGATAATTTTTATCCAACTGACTGTCCGAAGATTTATAGAACAAATATAAAATAGAAAAATAATATCTGGTATTATCTGTGTCTGATAGTCTTCAGTTCAGTGCATTTGCTGTATAATGCACTATAAAATTTAAGCAGCTAGCGAGCAGGGCTCATTGACTCAACTTGAGACTTATGTCCAGGTATTCTTGTATTTGCTCAAAGCTAGCACAAATCCAAGAAGACACGCAAGCTCCATAATGGCTCAGCCACAAAAGAGTGTCATTGTGCAAAGTGTACAATCAGTTTATAATATTTGGATTTTGATCTAATATATCTGTGAAAAGTTTAGATTGAGAATACGGAAGTTACAGTATTTGCTTAAGAAATTTCCTCTGTAATACGATAATATATATACTAATTTATTTTACAAATATGTCATAACAAAAGGTCATAGACGTCATGTTGTTGAGGGAGAAAGGTGACTCGTATTTTACTAGGAGTAGAATGTTTGGGGCTGTCTATTCATCAGGTGATTGAAATCTTGTTAAATTTCAGTCTTTTTTTAGCCCTTGATAAAGATCCAACCACTAGCAACACTTCCCTTCTTGTATAAACTCACCCCTCGCTCCAAAGAAAAAGACTAAAACAAAGAATTATTCTAGCCTAGACAAAAAAAAAGCTTAGTGAATCCCTACAAAATACAAAAAAAAATTCTAACCTAGATAAAAATAAATTAAACCTAGGAGAACCTCTACAAATACAAAAACTAATATAACAAAAAAAAATACAACAAAGCTTTGTTGAAATTACACATTACTTAGCACTGCAATTTTAAACTTAGTATTGTACAAGTTTAGGTGACTAAGATATATTTGACATTTTCAGAGAAATAGCAAAACCGCGAATGTTTTTAGGATTTAGAGAGGTGAGCCTAAAGGATCCGTATATTTGACATTTTCAGAGAATTAATTAGCAAAACCGCAAAATTAGCATGCACGCATATATATAACCTTAGGACAAGGCTAATTTTCATGTCCTCATAAAATAGCACTGTATATAGAGCACAGATTAGTGGCGCAAGCCGTACTGAATTATCGAGCAGGTGCGGGTGCACACATGATTGATCTCATCATGCAGAGCATGTGTATATGTAAAGAACACCTCCTCCAACAACTGGATCAGCTAGCTTACTGCGTATATATCCCTTTCTTTAAGCATCAGAAAAAGGATAGGAGATCGCTGTCATGGATGTCGGGGCCTTTCGGTTGTGTGATGTGCTCCTCCTCACCTGCGATGCGAGTTGATGCATCCACGTCTTCCTCTCGTTTCTTCGCTTATATACCGCACACATCGCACGCTGCTCGTCGGTCTCTCGTCTACCTGTATATCCAAGAATTCGTCGTGCCGTCATGGTCATTATTGCCGGCGCGGTGGTCGCCAGTGCGACAGCCGCCGCAGCGGCGGTCCTTGCCTTGGCGTCGTCGTACGATAGGCGTGAAGGCGCCACGTGTGCTGTGGCGGTGGAGTCGCCGGCGCCGGGGCAGGAGTGCGCGGTGTGCCTGTCGGAGCTGGTCGGAGAGGCGGAGTGCTCCGAAGAACCCGAGTCGCCGTCGGCGGCGGCCGTGCGGACGCTGCCGGGGTGCGGGCACGGGTTCCACGCCGAGTGCATCCGCAGGTGGCTGCCGCTGCGCCCCGAGTGCCCGCTCTGCCGCCGCCCCGTGCTGCCTGAAGTAATCGCCGACGGTCAGCCGGCCACCACGGCCGTAGTGCCGGCGCAGCCCGCGGGGACGGCGCCTTCGTGGGCGCGGCCGGCGAGGATGCCGTGCGGCTTCGGCGACGGGAGGGTGGTGTGGACTCGTAGCCCGTCCGTGCAGCTGTGATCAACGGCGTGAGGAGGCTCTAGCCTTGATTGCGTTAGTTTGTTCGTTGTTTGTGGTTCGGAATATCAATCATTGTACTCGAAGATCGAGATAATTGGAAATTTACCATCGCTAACAGTAGATTTCGTAAATTTGCCATTTTTATTATAGACTTCGCAAAATTGCCATTCAATACATGTGTTTCTTGTATTCCCTACCATTCTATCATTTTTTATCTTTTTCTTTATTCTCTCTCCAAATTAGCCACCTGAAATACCATTTTTGCCCCTGGGCTAATTAACCTGTACGTGACTCATTTTCTGCAACTTGACCTGGGCTAAAGGTCAAAGCACTGTAGAGGTGAATATAGCTAACTATCTAATTCCTTACTTGTGTCGTTTTCATAATTTTATCTAATTCTCATTACTTGTGTAATTTGCAGATCACAGTTTTAAGTGATCACCATACCTGTGTTTCTACAATGAAGGTGAAAACTATAACACCATCTAATAATTGGGTAGCAAGCAAGGCTGTGAGTATCCTCAGGGATTCTCCCAACATGGGTGCTAAAGAATTGCAGGACAAGTTGCAGAAAATGAGTCACGTACAGGTTAATTAGCCTAGGGGCAAAAATGGTATTTCAGGTGGCTAATTTGGAGAGAGAATAAAGATAAAGATAAAAAATGATATAATGGTAGGGAATACAAGAAACATATATACTGAATAGCAATTTTGCGAAATCTACGATAAAAATAGTAAATTTACGAAATCCACTGTTAGCGATGGCAAATTTTCAATTATCTCCTCGAAGATCAGGGGAAGCCAATTGCCAAGAGGGAAGAAACACCTCGAGGCTATATGCTTTTGTGGATGAAATGGGATTAGTGAGCCAGCCTTGTGCACGGATCGATTCTTTGTGGTTGTTTGCCAATGTACGATTTTTTTTTAAAAAAAATAAGACAGTAGGAAAGTATCCTACTGAAGAAATTAATTAAAACGAACAAAGTTTACATGCAAAACCTACAAAAGAAAACTGACAAATATATATATAAAAAAGGAAAAATCAGTCTAGACTATTGAACCAATCCATGATAAAAGGTTTGTAAATAGTTTTTGCCCTGTGGGTAATCATGCCAAATTCAGGCTTGAAAATATTCCTCCATCCTGCAAAATCTAGGATGATTTACTGGAAAATCCTATTATTTTGTATTTTTCAAATTGCCCCTGCAGATAGAATTATAATCTCCATAAAGAAAGGTTGAGCAATATTTAGAATTATAATCTCCATAAAGAAAGGTTGAGCAATATTTTATTTAAGTTCCAGGATGGATTCATGAACCGAAATGCCCTGAGTTCTTGAAGAACAGATATAATTTCAGCATGGTTGTACAAACGGACAACTCCAAAAAACATGATATATATTCTTCTCGTTCAACTGATGACACAATACGCAATTGTAATCATCTAGTCTGAAGATTTTTCTGCATAATAAATTTCTTATATTTATTCTGTCTTTGATTAGTAGCCAGAAAAAAAAACGTGTGTTTTAGTTGACAAATGCTTTTTCAAAGCTAATCGTAATATGGTGGAAGTTGAGTATGACCAACTTGCAAGTTGCCAATAGTGAGGCACTGGGACATAAATGAATCAGTTTTAGACAGTCTCTTGTGGCTCCAATGAAAACTAGATCAACACGACAATGGGTCAAGTGAGGTTCCGATTGAAATTCAATATTTGTTGGACGGTGGTTTCCGCGAGCAACTGCACATGGTGACTCTCAGTTCTGAACGGGTCAGGCTTTGCCTTTTCACTTTTTTTTTGTTACAGTAACTAGCTTTCAAACGATATATTTTTTTAAAGTAAGATTTAATAATCAATTATAATACACATCATGGTTGTCATGGCGTCGTCTAGACGACACCAAATTGTCCTGGCGGCCAAAGGAAGACGCCAAAGCTCGTCACCTAGGGCTAAGGAGTTAGGCAGTGGCCCTTCTCGTCGTCGACACGATGGTGGGCTATGAAAGAGGAGGCCACGACGCCCGAGTGACCGCGGTGTTGAAGGCGGCGAAAGAGGTGTCGGCTTCTCCCTCTCCAGCTTGCTCCCACAGCCGGCTTCCCTCTCCAGTAGGGAAGAGGAAGGGGGCGGTGTGGTGGAGGGCGAGCCGAGGAAGGAGGCGGCGAGGTGGAGGGTGGGGCCAAGGAAGGAGGCAGGTAGCAAGCGGCGTTGGAGGGTGGGGTAGAGGAGAGGAGGAGGTAGCACGTTGGGAGGGATGGGGGCGGGGGCGGCTGGTGGGTGGGAGTTGAGTGAGGTTAGAGTTAGAATGAGTTTATATAGAATAAGGGGAATGATTTGGATGGTTGAATCTGGATCTATGGGTTAGGATATGTTTATATGAAATGAGGAAAAATGATCTGGATGGTTGGATCTAGATCTAAAGACTAGAAAAATTGACCGAAAGTTAAAAAAATTAAGACAATTGTGCTATTTGCTATTATAGACCTTATTATTTGGATAATTTGTGCTATTATATTTTATAATTATTTAAATTTTCGGTTATATAAGGTATTACTTGTATTTATTACTATCATCTAATTGTCGCCATGGCAGGCGTCTAGGCATCCTAGTCTCGTCATAATTTACCGGAGCGCCGTGACAACCTTAGTACACACTATACTAACTTCAGTTGTATTAGTTAAAATTGCATGTGACTATCTCCCTTCTTCATAATCTCTCTTATGAATAGTTAAAATTCAAAATTTTAAACCAAAAACCTACGGCCCAAAAGAACTGTTAGACTGTTTGAGGAGGGAACATCACTACAACACGGAAGGGTATTAAAGGCGTTTTCTAGAAGGCATTTTAAGAAAATGCCTTGGATTAGCTATTTTAGAAGGCGTTTTGGAGAGAATGCCTTCGAAACTCCCTATCTACCAAGGCGGTTCTTAAAAACGCCTAAAAAACTCTCTAATCAAAGAGGTTATGGGAAAACACTGTAATATGGGGCATTATGTAAAAATGCCTGCCAATCTTGGTAGGCGTTTCGGATACTATGTCACATTTGCAAAAGAGACCCTCTATCATGAGATATTTGGTAAACAACTGACCCTCCTCCTTAGCTATCCAACGCCTTAGCTTAAACACCTCGAGGCAATCCGATCCCCACCACCTTACATCATAGTCGCCACATGTGTAGGGATAAAAATAGATCAGATATGATTGAATAGTCTCAAATACAACTACAAATTTATATTTTTTTTAAAAAATATAAATATAAATTTAAATATTTTTAAATACAAATACGAATCAAATGTCGTAACAAATACGAATTTGAATTAAATATGTACTTAATTCGGTCGAATACAAATACCCTCCTATAACTTCTGTAATAAATATCAGTAGAATAATTTATGTAACTGACCGCTAGGCCGACCGGCTAGCACCAGCCAACCAACCGGCATAGAAAACAAATCGAATACGAATCAAATAGTTTTGAATACAAATATGAATATTCTTGAATACGAATATAAATATTTTTAAAAATAGATATAAATATTATTGAATATAAATATTTTTAAATACAAATTTTACTTATTATATTTATATTTTTCTCAAATACAAATATCGACTAAAACAGAACATCCATTACCATTTCCCACCCCAATACGTTGTATTCGTCGCCTCGCTGCCTTGCTCGCCATCATCGAGCTTTGCTCGTCTCCAAACCCCACCACCAAACTTACGCCTCCTTGCTACGTACGGCGGCCGCAGCAATGCCTACCTTATCGTCCACCTCACCGCCGAGCCCCGTAGCTGGACCGGTGCTCTCTCCTCACGGCCGAGCCCCACGATGTACCGTGTCCTAGTGACCTAGTCGTCGCCAAGCCACACTCTGCCGTCGACCTTCGCGATCCCGGCCACCTCTACCTCGACGGCGAGGTGATCCCCTACGACCTCATCGACGTCAGCTAAGCGAAGCGGGGAGGCGGATCCGAATGCTCTGCTCACTGTAGTCGCCGTCTCCGTCGTGAAGCTCTTCGGGATGGTGCACTAAGTCGGAGATCTCACAGAGTATGGCCCCAGTACTGCTACTTTCCTCTAAATTCATGTGTGATTGGATTTAGGAGGGGGGGTGATCCAAAGTGTGATCTAGTGTGCTTCGTGTGTGTTGATTTTGATGGAAAGTTGCAACTTTAGGGGAGGATTTAGGCCCGTGCCAAATAACTGCCTGTCTTCTGTCTTCGGATGCCCACAAGGTGTTTGTGGTATCGCCTGAACGTGGCTGCGCATATGTTCATTTTAGTACAACAGAATACAAGGCGCCAATGCTTAATGGCTGATACTACAACTTGCTCTCTTTCACTTGATCGCCGTAGTGTGGTGGTGCTGCAGCCGACTATTATGGTTCTTGATAGTCCAGCAAAGTCTGAAGAGCGTCTACAATCAATCTTCACGAGTGCATGCGCAGGTGATGGGGCTTCATTGTATCTTGAGAGGCTATTTGTTGGTAACCGGGTGCACACCTTATGGTGAGGACAAATAAGTCTTGAAGACAGCGATGAGTGCCTTGAAGCCGATCCTGCACATATTCAAGTCATCTGCAGCCCTTTTGCACCAACAGTAGTTGCAGGTAATTTTGATTGTGCTTCAATCCTTTGAGCAATAGATCTATTAACTACTCACAATCTTTTCTATAAGGAGCATCTTGATTATGTAAAGTTATTATGAAAGCATGTCTATTTTCTAGGAATTTGCTGAACTATAAGCATCTTAGGACATTATAACATACGGCCTTCTCTCTAAAGTATTGAGGCGCGGATGAATATTATCGTGGAACCTTGTATTTCGTTTAGCATTAGTAGAATCAAAATGTGTGTATGGTTGTATTGAGGACTACCACGTTTGCTATATGGTTTGATTCCAAGTAGCATCAAAATGAATGAATGGTTTGAATCCATGTAGTACCTTTTTTTGTTGTATGGTTGCTGGGATGCTGCTCCCTCAACATGAAGGCATGCCCAACACTGAAATGTATGCTATTGCTGATTAGTTCCTGTGTTTGTTCTTGAGTTGGGGAATATATGCTAGAGTAGACAAAAGTATACTTTGGGGCACATATGGTCAACAATGTGGTTCATGTGTTGTTGTAGTTGCATGGCACCTTCTTAATGAATGAAAGATTAAAAGCTGTCTGCTAGCTTTTCTCTCAAAAAAAATGTGCAATGAAAGACCAATTTGTGTTTCTCAGTACATACACGTAATCGAAAATGTTCACAGATGAATGACAATCAACGACAACATACAAGATGGTTTCAGGTTTGCAAAGCTGTCACCTAGCTTCTGCTGAATGTGTGCCTCCAGAAATGAATTGATGCATGCATCGAGTAGGTGTTGGTATCATGGTTGTGTGATAGCTATGGCTTGTTAGGTTAATAGGATGACGATGATACATTTAGCTAATATTTCTATTGCAAGACGGACATGCATACATTCATAATGTGCAGCGGCAAATTTTTATGGAGCCGATCAAGACATCCATTCATCAATTCAATTCCGAAAGCATAAATTCATGAGAAGCTACAGGACAAATTTTGCTGACTTTCAATCATTCATTCAGGAGTACAAAAGAAAGCATCCAGAAGCTACAAGGGCAATTTTGCTCATTTTCATTCATTCATTCAATGGTACAAAACAAAGGCAAATAAGCAACAAGTGCAAAGACAGCATGCATTCATTCAGAAGTACAAAACCATCATTCAGTTGAACATAACTTTGATAATCTCACAGAACGCTTCCTCCATATTTTGTAGTACATGCTTCTTTCGAGAGACAACACACATGAGTAGTGCACATCTTCAGAGAAAAAATACACTAGTAATCATGCCACAATAGGCAAGATTAGTCCTGCTACTGCCCCTCAAGATGGTTCAAGGCAGCTCCTTGGCAAAGCTGTCAAGCGGGTACAACGCGGATAGGAAGACGAAGCTCAGCTGGCCACCATTTATCTTGATGCCGATCGACATGAACAGCATAGCACCTTATCACCTTCAGCCGAGAGGAACACCTCAAATAAGCAATTCTGGTTTTTGACAACAGATGACTAATTCTCACATATGGCAGTGTTGTGGTTACGCGTCAAATAGTAAGAGAGGGCTTTGGGGGCTAAGATAAGAGAAGTACACGAAGCCTAAAACACAAGAGAGAAGAGGCGTACGGCCCGGCGACTCACAGTGGGTAAAGATGATGAGGTATGGAGGTGCAGCGGCAAGCTCGCCGTGGCCCAGGCTCGGCGCGGCTACGGCTTGACGGAGCCCGCCGTTGGTGGGTCGGCACTGCGCGGGCATGGCTCACGACGAGAGCTCGCCATCGGCGAGATCGACGCGGACACCGGCGAGAGCCCGCAGTTGGCGGGATCGATGCATCGACGGTGCCAACGAGAGCTCGCCTTGGGCAAGATTGACTCGGCGACGATGACAGAGCCACGTAGGCGGCTCCAACGACGCCATCATTCCGCCTGCTGTTGGCGCCGCACAACATTGAATCACATAGACGAGTGAATAAAACAGTTACATAGATAACCATAGGAACATAGACTTATACGGATGAGCTTTCAATAAAAGGGGCAGACTGGTCAAATAGTTTGCATAACAAAGAAATGGCAGCGGAATAAAGGATAGATAAGGCAAAATTCCAACAAACATATCTCAGCCCACCACAAACAACTGACAAGAGTTAAACCTTAACAAACGATAATATCTTCGCCAAAACCCATGGCGTAAAGTAACCCATTAGGAAATCTTCTTCTTCTTGCTCTGATAGTGTTTAACAAGTAATTGTGAGTACAAAATTATATTCTAAGACTTTATAGCAAAGTTATATAATATGAAAGCTGACATAAGGTAACTATTTATTCTAGTTTAATTTGCACAAAGCAAATTTTCAATTACAATATAAAGTAATAGATTGAAATTGGAGGTTGTAAAAGTAATTGACATTTGATAAAAGTAGCAAGTAGATAATCATAAATGTATACCACATATGCTCTCTATATCCATAAACAACATCATTGCATACTCATGACCAAGATTCACTCAGTGGATAACCTCCATTCCGAACTAATTTTTCAAAACACGAGACTAGTTTTAATGATATCACTAAGCTTTGCCTATAACGAGGGTACAGCTATTCGAATAGATTATACACTCTACAAAGGTTGAACAACTTCACTCACAAAACATGTTCATCTCGTAATGCCAAGCTGTTACACAATTCCTTCAGTGTGCGGCTAAGAAAGCATGACAAGACTTTTACATTACTCGACCCCAACCTTGCCCCACCCAATGCATTTTCTCCCTCAAGAGTTAGCACACGTTCAACCCTGAGGAATCCACTATTGTGTCAAAGGTTTTGGCCCTATACATATACACCTATGACAGAAATCCCCTCGAGCAATCCACTTATGGTTGTATGAAAGGCTTAGATCAACAACATATAAGTTTCTATGGCTATCATTTCTATGGCTGCAACAGTGGGAATACAAGTTGTGGATATCATTTCTACGGCTACAACAGTGAGGATAGAAAGTTCCAAGATGGTTGTCATGCAACAATTGGGCAATAGTTACCAACCTAGCAACATAGCAATTTTTACCAAAATTACGCGCTTGCATAATAGTTTTGAATACAACATACATAACAGTAAAATTATAGGATCAACATAGTCAAAGAGGGTGCTTGTCTTGCTGTTGGACACTTGTCCTTTGTTTGGATCAATCTCAAAGAATTTTTGATACATCGTTATCTGTTGTACAAAGCCAAATAAGACAAATAAAAACCAAATAAATACAAACAAAGAGAAAATTCAAATATTTTTGCAGAATATGAAAGAACATTATTTTTGAAAAAATAGAAACAAGCTTCACTCAATTTGGAGCTCAAATGCAAAAGTTATGAGCATCCAGAGTTTTGCCGGGAGAGAAAATCCTAGAAGATAAAAGGAGTTACTATTGCAGCTAGGTTTCAAATTTATTTTCTATTTTTATTTCTATTGGAAAATTATATTTTTTGCTTGGTGTAGCTGACAGGTGGGGCCCACCGGTCAGGATTTTATTATTTTGTAATTAGGATTGATAGGTAGGATCCACATGTCAGTGAAACAATACATTATTTTAGTTTTAGTTATAAAGGTGATTAACTAATCGATGGGCCCACTTGCAAGTGACACATTAGAACTAACTAAATCCGATTAACCTTAAACTAATTCCAATGATGTAGCTAACTACCTGACAATGGGATCCACCCGGCAATGGCTCAGAGCAGAGCATGCACAATTGGTTACGGCCGAGCTTGTCGATAGTGAGATAGCGGCAGAGAGGTATGGGCTAGTCTAGGGATGGAAAGAGGAGACCACGGTTGCCGAAGAGGTGGATGGAGGTGGCACTACAGCAGCGAAGCAGCTCAGGCTGGAGATGGCCTCGAGTACCTCACCCAGATCTTGACGGTGAGGTCGGTGGCGACAAAGAAGGTTTGTGGTGGTTGGACGATGGTGCACAAGGGTGGCAGTGATGGCTTGAATGGTGGTGGAGCTCGGCAATGATCGACAGCTGAAATCAAGCCATACATAAGGTTTAGGTGTGGCTAGGAGGGTAAAAATGACTTTGTCCATTGTGGGGCCTCATCAGAGGAAGGAGAACGGCAATGGTGGTTGCGGCGATGGTGAGCTTCACGGCGGTGGAGCTCCACGGAGGGAATGGACCGCAAAGGAGCACAAAGGTGGTGAAAATGACCATGGTGTGGTCTGAGGCTCACTGGAGTGGAGGAATTTCAAAGGCAATGATGTGGATCCAATGAGGTACTGCACAAACCAAGATATTGGTTGAGGGCATTTGAAGAGGAGATGAAATGACACAAGGTGATGTGGGTGTCGAGGCTACAGCTCACCAGAAATGGCATCGGCCATAGCAGATAATGGTGTCGAGTACGCGGTGGAGCCAAACACGATGATGGCATTCTAGGCGAAAGAGAGAAGTAGACGAGTTGATGATGGGCAAAATGGAAGCAGCGTGGAGTGTTGAACAAGGTGACGCAGTCGGGGAAGGCTTTCATGGCGAGACAAGGGTGAGAAACTCTATGAGAATTCATGACCGCTAAGGAGAAAACGCAAAAATTATGCCTAGCGATGGCTTGCAAGAGACATTGAACTCAGCTTGAAGGAGGGGGCAACGCGGGTTTCATGTGGATGCGGTCGCGAAAGTCTAGGGGGCGTTGGATTTGGCAGTGGCACTGTACATGAACAATGGCTCTCCAGGCAATCTCCAATGGTAGGCGCAGCGCGTCGAGGAAGATGGCTAGCGAGTGAGCCTAGTTAGTAGCGAGAGTGGGAGAAGAGAGGAGAGAAGGCGCTTCACGGCATGGTGCCTTGGCGCGGTGAAAACGTAAAGGGGAGATAGCTAGGCTAAGGACGACACATAGGCCAGATTGGGTTGAAACAAGAGACAGGTTGGGCCAATAGGGAAGGATTTGGCCCAACATCAGGTTTTGAATTTAAATTATTTTCTGATTAATTTAAACACAGAAATCAAGTTTGAAAATGTAAAATTAGGAAACTAACTCCAAAAATTATGAAATTATTTGGAAAGCCTCCACAAATTATTTAGAACTCAAATAAATTATTTTCAAGCTTTGGTCATGTTTTACTTAATTACAAAATTCATTTTTAGCTACTAAAAATTAAGAAAACCTTTTCTTAAAGCAGAAATTTTTTGAAAATGCAAGGAAATGCAGAAATGATGATTTGAAATTAATTAAACATATTTTGACATTTTGGAAGGATACACACTATAGGCAGCACGCGGGAATCCATTGAATCATTTGGTGGTGGCGTGCAGGCCAAGGAACTGCCATAGGCGGCGCGCGGTGGTCCGCCATAGGTGGCTTGCGGGCAGGAAGCTGTTGTGGGTAGCAAGTGTTGTTAGGGGGTGATCGTTTTAGCGATGGCTTTTGGCTTTTGGTTGAAATTTCACTGTAGCTGGCTTTTTTTACTGTAGCTGAGTTAGTGGATAGTGTAGTGAATAGTGAAAAAAAAGTTAAAACTAGAAGCTGAGACTTTTAAAAACCAAAATGAGCACCCCCTTAAACCGCCGTAGGTGATGCTAGATGGGGCGATAGTGACACGAATGCCATAGACGCAAGCCGAGAACAATAGTAGATCAATCTACTCTAGGAATTGCAATAGATCGATCAGGAGTGACATACCAAGAAGCCTTAGCGAAAGCATTATCGTATTATAACATGTTAGAAGATAGTTGTTAAATTACCGACGATCAATCACATGTGAGCGAAAAAGTAGATGATAAAAACATAATATTTAGTCCTAGCAGTCTCTATTAATGATTTGCCTGTACCCTCCCTTTATATAGAGAGAGGAGGAACCTTCATGATTAAATAAGTAATATAAGACTAAACTATGCTAATAGGCCTTTGTGAACCAAAACCCTTAATAGCAACGCAAGTAGAACATGCTTCTTTATAAAAAAAGAAAAAGAAAAACAATTTACTTGAAAGTTTTACCACCTATCGATATAAGTTCAATCGATAGACATAATAAATATCTTGAAGATCATAATATATTTTGAAGATAGTTTATAAATTCTGAAGATAAATGTTGCAAATCCTGAAGATAAGTGTTGCATTCTTTTTCCCTTAGTAAGTTTTTCCTATTGGGTTTTCTTGCTTGAAGGGTTTTTAATAAGGCAGCAACTGTAATACAATTTAATGTGTGCTATGTACTCTTTTCTTCATCCTTTTTTTCTACTAAGTTTTTGGAAAGAGTTTTTAATAAGATATATGCATATCGTGGTATGAAATCTCACCAGAATGTGCTTGGCTTAGGTGAATGATTAGCCACATCCAGAAATTATGTGATACAAACATCGTTGATGACCCCCACCCTTATCTATGAAGATAATGTAGTTTATGTGGCACAGATACAATGGACTATATTAAAAGTAATATCACGAAGCATATTACTCCTAAATTCTTTTATCCTCACAATCTCCAGAAGAACGAAGAGGAAAGATACTGAAGCTAAGGGGGCGTTCGTTTCGGCTTTTTTCAGCTTCAGCTTCTAGTTTCAGCTTTTTTTTCACTATTCACTACACTATCCACTAACTCAGCTACAGTGTTTTTTCAGCCAGCTACAGTGTTTTTTCAGCCAAAAGCCATCGCTATTCCGATCACCCCCTAAGTCTTGCGATAATTCGGCAGATTTATTCATAAAATCTTTCCCAGTCTCTAGCTTCCAGAAATGTGTTTGAGGCATAGGGATAAGATAGCTTAGAGAGTTACAAGTTTTATGGGAGTAAATCCTTGAACCATAGCTCTGATATAAGGCTAGAAGACTTATATAATCCTGAAGATCTAAATATTGCACTCTTTTTTCATTTGTGAGTTTTTTCTGAAGTTTTTCTCACATAAAGGTTTTTAATGATGCAACTAGTGTGTCACAAGGAACGGATGCGATGTACTCTTTTCTCTATCCCTTTTTTCCACTGGGTTTTTGGGAAGAGTTTTTAATAAGACATGTGTATGCCGTGGTATTCGTCCAAGGGGGAGTGTTACGAAATCTAGAAGGTTCTAGTATGAGCAAATACCAAAATTATCTTTGGTGGGCTTAGACTATAAATAAAGAAGCATTGTACTATATAAACTAATCTGAGATCTGAGATCAATAAAAACTATGCTATGATATTCTCCTCTAACTGGTGTATCTGTGATTAATCTATTATATCTCTTGATAATTTATTGTGTGAATTATATTGTTGTGTATCTATTCTGCATCGACTTTTTAACAGCTATGATATAATATAGTAGTATGATGCATTCGAGGCAGCCGTGAAATTTGCCCCGAACATAGCCAGCATGGTTGCACGCGTGAGCGAATAGACACGCAATGATGATCTCGAGTGTCAAACGTGCGTAAGCTCAGACTTGCCTCAAAAGGCTGGAATCCAGGAGCCCTTTGCACCCCTTTCCAAATGCTAATGAACTCGAGGCTTCTCTTTTGACAGTAGCGTTGGTTAGTGAAAGAATTTCTCGTATTTTTTTTCCTAGATTAAAGAGGAGTCATCGGAGTCGCCAGTGCACTTAGACCTAAAATCTCAGCCCGTCTATATAAGGCCCTGATCGTTTCGACTTTTTTTGGCTTCAGCTTCTAGCTTCAGTTTTTTTTTTCACTATTCACTACACTATCCACTAACTCAGCTACAGTGTTTTTTCAGTCAACTACAGTGTTTTTTCAGCCAAAAACCAAAAACCATCGCTATTCCGATCACCCCCTAAGTGAACCGGGATTTGGGCACATCTAAACAACGCCTCCTGACGGGGGAGGCATGCGAGGACTGACACAACAGAAGGTTCGCCGAGAAGGCATGCAGGATGCGGCTAGCGTTTGGACGGTGAGGGTGGCACGGAGGGGTGTGATGTATCTGCACTGTGAGGGAAGGAAGACTGTCGTCTACACACTCTGTAAGATAGTTCTGAAAGATTTTTTGACAAGCACGCGTGGAGAAACGCACTCTGTAGATGTTCTACAATACACACCTTACGTGTTCCTGATATGCACAAACGTAATTTATATTGTTGTTTATGATCCAGCTACATGTCATCACTCATTAGAGCTTCAGCTTCTATTTTCTAGTTTTATAATTTTGTCCTTTTATGATTTTTTAGCCTTTTAGGGCTTTTTTGCCTTTTTCTTTTTTTATTACTTTTGTCTGTGATGATTTAACTTTTTTATTTTTCATTGTTTAATTTAATTATGTTAAAAAAGCTAACAACAGCTATAGTACAAAAAACGATATAGTACAAAATAAATCATAAGCCTGAGCTTAAAGCCCAAATGAGCACCACCACGACTATGTTTGTCAATAAAGAGGAAGAACGGTATATTGGTATTAGCAATTGCTTCTATAAGAAAACAGGTTTTGAAGGTTTATCTGGCTTCTTCAAGAAGCAAAAAAAAAAACTATAAGAATCTTTAGGAAGCCAAAAGAAGGGTAGAGTATGCACAATTCTAAAATAGAGTCCAAATACATTTAGATATCAGATAAAATCTGACTATTTAAATAATCAACATTGCACAATGCATTAGAAGAACTCTACAGCAAGATATTTGGAGCAAATACCTTCACTTTAAACAAAGAAAATCTCTTTCTATGTATGTGACTACAAATTTTGACATGTCATCTATATATGGAATTTTACTTAATTTCTACTTGACTACATCTTGCTTAATTTTATGACTCAATTAGCATTGGTTTATAGCTTTTTTTACTATAGCTGGCTTATTTTTCACTATAACTGAGTTGACTTATTTGATATAATTAAATTTAAAAAAAATAAAAAAATAGAAAAAAATATGTTAATCCATCACGGATAATGTAAAGGAATATGGGAGGGAAAAGCCAAAAAAATCTAAAAAAATATAAAAAGACAAATTACTGAATAGTGAAAAAACAGATGCCAGAAGCAGAAGCTAACTTAAAAGCCTAAATGAGCACTACTGATCTTAAAATGCATAACGAGAAATCTATCTTAAAAATGCATGATGGATCTATTTATATGTTAAATTGGTTAAAGTCATATTCATCGATTTTTGTACTATCGTTGAAAAAAGTTTGTGATATTCAAAAGCTCATCTATCTAAAATTACATTACAGTAGTGCTTATTCTAAAGATGACAAGAATTTTGTTATTTTTAAATCACTTTTTATGCTTGTTAGATATGTATTGTGCTACGCAAATTTGCGCTCTGTTGTCACTGCTTGGGCTGAGTTGTATGATACGTTTCGTGTTGTTCACTAGTCTTATATTTATAAAATAAAAAGGAAATTGTAATATACATGATAGAGAACTTTGGAAAGAAAATAAAAGAAGGTTTTAGGAAAGTCTTAAAATTTCAATATCCAAATTGTGTGCATGTTCAGACAACCTTTTGCGTGAAAAAACAGGCCTCGCTCAGAATGGCTTCCATCGCCAGCGATTGTGATCGGAACACTGTGCTAAGCGTTGAAACTACTGTTCGCTATTTTGTCTATTTCCTTTTTTGTTTTTTTGAATTTTTGTGTTTTGTTTTTTTTTCCTGTATTTCTTTGCATTATCCACTCTAGATTAGCATGCCGCTTTTATTTGTACATTTTTTTAAATTTAATTATGCCCAATAAGCTAACTCAGCACAGTAAAAAATAAACCAGTTACAGTAAAATTTCAGCAAGAGCCAAAAACCATCGCTATTCTGAATACCCCCTAATTTTTTACACACTATTCAAAACCTAGAGTACAATTGAATTTATGTTTTAGTGTTTTTTCGGAAAATAATGTACATATATTTTGCATGAAGTTTACAGGTCAATTATTAATTATCATTTTTCCAATTTTTGAAAGTGATGTAAGAGAGAGGAAAATAAAATGTTTTAGTTTTCTTGAAAGAAATGTAAGAGAGCGGAATATAAAATGTATTTTGTTCTAGAACCTATATTGAAGAGGACAAAGAAAAATCAAAAAGATTGGCATGTATGGCCGGATAAGTGTAGGAATGAAATTATCCTAATATGCTGTGGACATTGGAATGGAAATGCAAAATAAGCACATTGAATTCTACCGCAGCATATTAATTGGAACGATTATTTATCCAAATTTATTAAGATTTTATATGATTTGTTAGGAACATATCCACTAAATGTTTTATTTTTTAGTTTGGCAGCATGATGTTTACGTTTAAAAAATATCAGTTTATCTTTTCACTTAACACTATTATTTGCATATCATATATATCGTCTATAAAGATGGTTTATCAAGAGGATTTCCCGAATGCAAATAATACATTGCTTGGTTACGTACTTCAGATTTGTAAAATGACATGAAATCGCCTATTTATATCTTTTTTATCTTTGTTAGATAGTATAAGTTCATTTAATCAATAGTTACAACATTGTTAATTTCCGACGAGCAGACATCAAACTGATGCTTTTGCTTGTATTACCTATTGCTAGGTTCACACTAATTAGTACGAGTGTTTTTACGTTCTTCAGAAATGTCTACCATTATCCATGTTTCAAGATCCAATGAACAATAATGTTGCATGGTACCTCGTGGTACCTAATTCCCGAGTGTCCAATACTAGCTTATGCAAGATTGCTGCCATCTACAAAGGGTATTCAAGTTGTCAAGTTTCCAAAGCAAGTTGCCCTAATTGCTTGCCTCGATTTTATCTGAATCCATCTCCCTAGCCACTTTGTTTTTATTCATCGCTACAACAAACCATTATGATCGTAGCCTCCGGAGGAGAAGGCCGATTGTTTTTCCTTTGTTTAGTTGATTAATCATCCCCTCAATCTATACACAGCCATTTAGGCAATACGATTGGAGAGGTTTGCAGTGGCTCAGGATGCGTAAATCTCTCCTAGATTCTCCATAGAAACAGTGGTTTTTGCTTGCTCATTACTGTAATGTTGTTTTCGTTCTTCGGATGCCCTCTGATCGGACGTGTGCATAGTGGACGGAAGTTTAATTTAGGACATGTACTTGTTGAGAAAAAAAAAATCGATATTGGTATCCTTTGTATCTCCTCAAGGACATAAATTTGTTGAATCCAATGCGTTGTTGGTTTCATCATCTGCTAGGAGTAGAGGTGGAAGTCGGACCGGATAATTTCATGCCAGCTTGAGATCTGTCGGATCCGGATTTTAATCCAGAATCCTCTGTGATGCCATTGCACTATTCCCTGGATCAGTAGATAGTGCTCACAGTTACAGTACTGAACATCAAGATACATATCAAGCGGAAGCATAAATATAATAAGATACTTACACAAGGGCCGATTAGGCCGAAGACAACGAAAGCAGCAGCGGAAACGAAGCACACAAGTGAGACCCACAGAACATGCCCACAGGCAGCCAACTGGGGGTTTGCGACCTAGTTCTTGGCCTTCTTATCTGTTTCTCCATCCTGACTTGGCACATTGCTGAAATGCAGCGAATCGATCCCTGATTCTGAAATTTTTATTTTGCGAGTGTGAGCACTCCAACCCCGTGCTCAGCGAGCCAATACATATAATGCAATTATATAACATGTATGGCTTGACAAAGGTAGGCTCAGGTTATTTTTTTTTTGCCGAAAGTTGCATTTTAAAAGACTTAATATATATATAAGAAATTCCTAGACTTAGCCTTTGGACCAAAATTTATAATACTTTTGAACAAAAGATTTTATTGAATAAGTGCAAATCTCATCCATCAACTCAGATTGTTTGTTCCACAAAACCAGTTTTCAGCGTTATAGCCACTTAACTTACCACTGGGACGACTCCCAGGACAACTCAAACCAGGACATTCCTTCGTCCTTCATTTTCCCATTCCAGATCCCAATCTTTTTACAAATTTATTTTTGAAACAGAACTATATCAGAGTTAAGTTCCCATATCCGCCCTTGACCGTGGGCATGCCTGTTCGAACAGTTTTGACTCTGCAGAGTTTGTACACTTTCACCACAAGAGACAATCAACTCGCTGCCCCGCATGATTCCTTAGTCATGCAGTTGAGCCGATCATCACAGTAACCTTTCAATACTATCTGGCCTCGGGGTCTCATCTCACCCTATGAGTCTGCCCCACTTGCGGTGGGACCCATAGTTGCGCGGGATGTTAATCACTCTTTTACTAGCACCTCGAGCTCCCTTCCCATACGCTAGTAAAATTGAGAAACAAGTCACCCTCCACTGGTGTCCCTTCAGCCCCTCCTTGCCATGGCCTTCTCTCCCCTAGGTTGTGAGATGAGTCCGAAGTTCGATAGGATTTACTTAGCCAGGTTGCACTTTGCAGACTTGTGGTTGTACTGTTTTACAATGGGAGGTCATGACCCGATTCGGTCCTTGATTATCTGGACGGTTCTACCACAAACCCACACTCTTGTGCACCCGGTGCACCACACCCCCGAATCAGCCACCCAGCCACATAAGCAATTTTGGGGATTTTTGGGAGCATAAAATAATAATCATTGTGAACATACCCAACCATTCTCAATCATAACTTTTCCCCAAAACTTGTCCTTTGCATTTGCGTATGATATTGGAGCATTGTAGACACCCTCGAGACTAAGCAATGCTAAGCACGTAATATAAATGTGACCGCTTCTTTTGAAACTCTATATTTATAAGCTTTCCCTAGGGTAACAAGGCTCATAGTATAAATGTGCCGGAAAGATATAATAGTAGCACTTGTTAAATGGGCAGCTAGCTAAAGCATGAAATCTAACATAAGATAATACATAAAATAACAGCATGCCTTTGATAATTTGAAGCTAAATAATTTGTAAAAATGGGTATTCAAAATGATCAAAGTATTGACTCGCCTAGCGCGGTTTACCGCGGTCTTGAGCTTATTCACAGTTTTCTCGTTTGTTGATCCTATGCTTCTGGTCTTCTCTGACTTCTGGTTCTTTGTATCGTCGAATCCGTTGATTCTCCACGATTATGGCAGAAGGAATGCTTGCCAAAACAAAAGATTGGCTAGATATAGCAGATCACAGAATATCACGGCCCGGCCCACTTTATTTAATAATCTTCTTTTATAATTTTATATTTATTAAGGAAGTTCCATGAGTTAGGATAGATGTATAAATTTGGCTGAGCATTGTTTTATCGAGCGCAACAAATTATGAATTAGGGCATGTGTTACATATATATGGTACTCTATTATTTTGATTTACCAATTTAGTCTTATTGTTTATATTTCTAGTAATTGAAGACGTATTATTTTATGTGGCTCTAATGTTAGGTTATTTATTAAAACACGATCGGCAAAACCATTCTATTGACCGACGCTCAGGAGACTTAATATACATACCATATGCTTCTTTTTAACTAAAGGCACCCTGCTAATTACTTGCTATCGACAACTCCTGCATTCTAGGTTACTACATTATGACACTTGGGTGCTTTCCTGATATCTACATACAATTTATACAATGTATAATAAGGCTTATCTTTTCAAGTTTGGTCCTCAAGTAATTATATGTCATTATTGTGTCTTATTTGACTTTCAGTAATTTCTTCTTATTATTTACCACACATACATACATGCTTATAACCAGACTATATATACCTTATATTGTTACTCGGATTTTGGGCAAATGGGATGGTATTAGCTATTATACATTAAAAGAGCCTACATGATATTTTAAATTGTTTATCGCACATAATTTACACAATGCATAGACAAGGTAATTCTTTAATTTTAAAAGACAAACTTTCATATTTCTTTCGCTTAAACTCTAAGTTCTAAAGACAACGGTTATGGTTTAAACCCCATATTCTATAACCTCTACTCATTTGCAGTTTATTCTTTGTTCAACATTTGATTTTATAACTACATTAAAGATTAGCTACAGGATACCTCCTAGCATTCTTGATTATTTATCACACTTAATTAGCTCTTCTAACAATGAAGCTTATTTGATTTTTAACAAGTTACTCCTATTGCTTATTACACATACATGTATATATATTCACAACTGCATTTTACTTTCATTGAGTTTATGCTAATTGAATTGTATTAGCTATTATATATATTTACAAGAGTTCTCATGATACCTTAATTACACATGATTTACACAATGTATAAAGCCTACCTCTTTATGTCTAGATCTTATGCAAGATGATCTCCAGTTGTGAGCTTATAGCGGTTTAACATACAGATAGTTTTAATCCTTGCAAAGCAATCAATTTGTTATCCATGATTAACATGTAAATCTTTGTCAATATCAAACCTTTAATCCTTTCATCTTGCATAAAGATTCAATATCACTGTTTCAATTCGCCCCTATACCCTCCCTTGTTAATTATGAGTTATACTTTTATACTTGAGTTCAATTACAAAACATATCTCATCACACTACTCCATTGTTTAATTTCCTGGATTTACATTTCAAAGTTTGGCAATTCATGAAAGAATGTAAATATGGTTTATCATCTAGTTGCCACATCCAATTGGGGCCCACATGTCATATCCTCAAGGAAATGAAGCCCTTCCACTCAACTGAATGCAAGCCAGAGGGGGTGGTCTTCGGCCGGCGCTGAACAGAGGAGAGCTGCGCCGGGGGTGTTGGCCGTCGCCGGTGACTGTCGGCCGGAGGGGCAAGTTCAGCCGACAAAATGGGTTCCTCCCGGGGTGGTGAAGCACCTGGGGGGCTAGCACCGGCCGAGGGCGAAGCCGGGAGCGGTTGGCAACGGCGCAAGCTACTGAAGGCGGGGTGGATCGGGCTGCTGGCGACGAGGAGGAGGAAGAGAAGAAATAAGGCGCGCACAAGCATCTAGAAGTTATAGGGAAGCTCACCGTGTGGTTGGCCGAGCCGGGGAGGCACCAGGGGAGACCGGCGACATGCGCACCGAGCAGCTGCGGGTGGTCACCGTGGGCGGCTCGCCGGAGGGAAGGAAGGCCGGAATTGGTGCCGAGGGCAGCTTCAATAGGTAGCAAGGATGCTCCCACAGCGAGGAATTGGATGGGGGCTCGCCGGAGTTTGCACGACGGCGGTGGCGACACTTTTAGGCCGACGAAGGGGAGAATGGCCGTGCGACGAGTTGCACTTCGAGGAATTCAAATTGGCCGCCGGTGGAGGCTCCTCGGTGGGTGAGACGCACTGTGACGCGGGCGGAGAGGGGAGATTGCCGCCGGAGTGGTTGGGGAAGGTGGCGGCGGCGGAAGCACGGGCGGGCCGAGCAGGGAAAAGAAATGAGGAGTGGAGGGGGGAATGCAGTAAGGCAGTGGCAGCTCAGGCTACTTATAGCTGCGGAGGAGGGGAAAGGAGGGTCCTACGCGCGCTGTGGCCGACGTCGGAGCAGGAGGCGGTATGGGCGGTCTCGGCATGGCCGGGCGACGTGTGAAGCTGAATGGGTGACAGCAGAGCAACAGCATGGGCACGGACGGGACGCGAGGGAGAGCTGGCAGATGAGAGCGAGCGAGCGAGCGCCAGCGCGAGAGGGTGAGCGGCAAGCTAGCGCGGAGGAGGCGCGAGCGCTCGCCAGCGCGAGAGAAAGAGAGAGCGCAGAGAGCGCACGGGTGAGGAGAGAGAGGGCGCGAGAGAGAAAGAGGAAAGGGAAAAAAAGGGGGCTGCCTGGTGGGGCGCTCGGCCTGGAGAAAGGGTGGGGCGTAGGGCCCACGGGCAGTGAGGTGAGGGAAGGAGGGAGAAAGGTAGTGGGGCCGTAAGAGAGAAATAGGCACAAAGGAGTAGCAGCGGAAAAGATAGGTTGGGTCAACATGAGAAAACAGGGATTAGATGATCCTTTCTTTTTAATCCTAAGTTTTGTGGTTTATGATTTGATTGCAATATTTTAACTGCAACCTTGATTTCCAAATTGAAAGTTTGGTTTTGCCGCTGAACTCAAATTCTAGATTTTCAATTTGCTTCTCGGATCAACTTCCCATTAGTCTGAATTTACCCTTTGGTTTTATTAACTTGTATTTGAGTTTAGTTTTTCATACATTGCATTTTATATTATTTTGTATCTACTATATCTCTTTTATTATTATTATTATTATTTTTAATAATGGAAGTTTATGCTTCAATATCAGTTTGCTTAACATAATTTTTGGGAAATTTAGTCGAGATTGCAAAAGAAATTTAATTGCCAACAAGATGCAAATAAAAATTTTAATTTCATCAAAATTTTGCTCGTTTTAAATTTCAGGATGTTACAAATCTACCCCCCTTAAATGAATCTCGACCCCGAGATTCCGATAGAGCCGGAAGAGTAAAGCTGGGATTGTTCTGCTAGCAGTAGGTTACAAGTTTTGTTCGATAGGTTGTTTGATCCTTGGAGCCGTCGAGGAGGATTGAAACTTCACTTTAGATTGCTTGTCCTTCCATATGCTGGTAGCTTCGTAACGTTGATTGCTGCTTACTCTTTATGTCGCAAAGGTGGCTCATCATCGAAGTGTTTGTCATTTCCTGTTGATACTGGCTACCCCCCCCCCCTTAAATGACGGGTGGCCAATGCTAGTCGCTCTTATTAGCTTCATCCATGACGAGTCGGATGGCAGCTTGTAGGCTCATTCGTTGTATCTCGGCAGCTTTGGTCAGCAATAGCTTCATGGAACAGTCCTTCGGGCAGTGGTCTTGTCCTTCACAAAGAAAACATATGACCTTGCTCATTGGACAGTGGCCAGGTTGGTGATCTTCATCACAGTTAGGACAATCAACGGTACACTGGTCGTCTTGATGTCCTTTTTCTCCGCAGCGTGTACATGCCACTAGGTTTTTGAAGCGGTCTCACGGCTTATGATGTATCCTGCAATAGAGACGATGCGGGGCCGGCAATTATAGCAATAGTGTCCTTTCGCCCGCAGTGAAGCATAATCCCTTTTATCTTGTTGTAGCGGAGGGCATGTTTGAGCATCATGTCTGTCTTGCCACACTCAAGACACGTAGCGTGGGTGGGGCTTTTGAGTCTGGTGGTGGAACCGTGGTGGTCGTAGCTTGTTCTTTGCTGGGGCTTTCTTGTTCCTTTATGTTGAGGCTGAGGTTGGTGGCGATGATTCCCGTTACTTGTTTGCTTGTTGTCTTTTGCGGACATCTACTGGCGTAGTGTCCTTTGAGGCCGCAGTGGAAACACTTAACATTCTTGTCGAGGGGCAGGCTAGTAATGATGACGACTTTTTCCTGTTTGTCCAACTTTCGTTGGGAGCTTCCTTCCATTCTTCCTTGTGGAGTAGGGTTATGTGATAGCTTGTAACGAGAGCTAGGGTTACAGTCGACATCAATTATCAGTCGCCTTTTCTTTGATCTGCTGGTGGCAGTCATCCTGTTTCCAACTTTTGAGTTTGATTGGCAAGGATTTGAGCTATGGGCCCTTTGAGTAGATGCGGAGGAGACAAACTAGTGGTCTGAATCTGGAGCCTTGGTGCGGGTTGAGGCTTTTAATTGTCGTCTTCTTGGCGATGTCGCTTTCTCTAATTATTGGAGGGTCGAGAGATCTTCACTTGTTATTGATCGCCTTGGTTCGGGTAGCCATCACTTTACTTCTGTAGATCCGACAGGGTTTTGAGCAAAAGAGGCAAGAGGGAATAGCATGAGGTAAGGGAAGGATTCGTGGGGATAAGCATCTATACCCAAAAGTACTCCTAGAAAACTGGGGGTGGCACTCAGATCGCACAAACTTTTGAAAGCAATCTTTTCCCGTGACTACGAAATACAACACCCAAGAGTAAGAAGGCAGTGCACGGGGGCCAAATAAAATTTTGCAATAATACAACGTCTAGACGAGAGGTTACACAGAAAAGGGCACAAGGTTTGACGTATACTGTCCTTTTTTAAAACGAGACTATTTTGCCTTGACAAATATCTTCAACGTTTCTATCCTTAAACTTTAGAGTAGAGTAAGAGGAGAGGTAATTAATTTCCTTTTGAAAGCACAGAAGGATGAGGTAAGTATTCAGAGGAAATTTGACCGATGCCAATACTCACTCTTGTATTACCATTTTCTTTGCAAACGAAACTTCGTGGCGAAAATGGAATTTTTTTTCAGTAGTTGTTTTGAAGTACTGATATTTGAAATACTTACATTGAAAAGGACATATATATATATATATATATATATATATATATATATATATATATATATATATTGGGCAAAAATATTGTAATCCTTTGCAATATTTGAACATTACTGGGTGGACTAATTCACTTCCAGATTGCCTCTACTCACATGCTTAGAATCCAATAGCTTTACTCTTAAATCCACCAATATCCCTTTTATCAAGGTCTCCTAATAACTCAACCCTTTATCATGGATTCCAGATTATAATTTGCTCATCGAGTAATCAATCTTGCTCTTTACAGTCTACTTCAATTAATTATTATTGTAAATCTCCACCAGGAATGATGTGATTACTCAGGTCTATAATCCCATGGTTATTATTACTTCTTTCATATTTCTCAAAATTTTAATTAATCCTTCTAATAATCGACTGTACTTTTACCAGTATCCCATCATGGGGAACATCCACCAGGAGTTATATTATTTATTGGGGCTATAACCAATAAATATTGTCACGCTTTCCATTTCTTCAAAATTCAATTGATCCACTTAGGTGGTCAATCCATTCAACTTTATGTCCTAGTAATACTTTCTTTACATCAATCCACCCTTTGCATCATGGGTTCTTTAATAATTCCGTTCCCTTCTTTATTGATGCATAATTATAATCTGCTCACCAAGTACTTAAATTTCTACTATCCGCAATTTTCTTCCAAACTATCTCATTGTCATAAATAACCACCGGGAATAGCGTTACAATTTTTATAATTCAATTCTTCCCAATCCACTCGACTAGATAAATCCACCTATTCGTCCATTCCAATTGTTTGAATTGACTCGTCTTCGTAGTTAATCCGAGTATTTAAATCTGACTATTTTCTTCCATCCGAAAAGTGGGTAACAATGATTTTCCTAGAATTGTCATAAGTCCACCCAGGTTGGTACATGCATGTATTCGAGAAATCCCAAATGAATTTTTGGAATGAACTTGATTCGGTCCACTCATTTAGCTAAGGCCTAGCCAAATCCAAGCATTTAATTTGGTCTATCCATTTTCCACCTGAAAATTTATATCATTGTCTTTCTAAGATCTAACATGAATCCACTAGGGTTTATACACACCTACTAGAGAGGTCACAACATTTATTATTTTTGTCATGGCTTTTCCCCACGAATTTGGCTAATCCAACCTCTAGTCAATCCAAACATTTAAATACTTTTGATTTCTCACTGACTCCATTTATCCATCCAGTGTTTTGCACTTTTACCTCTATCAAATGATTGACCAGAATCCACCAATTTTGGTCATTTTACATAGGTACTCTGAGGAACCAAAGATAATTTTGGGGATACTTCTCGTGGAAAGTTAAACTTTTGAAAGTTTCCATTGGATGAACATGTTTATTAACATAGGTTTGAAATGAAAAAAAATTTAAATCAATCAAAAATCAGGTCTTTATGGACAAAACAGTTTTTGAGAAGGAATTTCATGTTTAAACCTTGGGTTTGGGTCCAAGGTAGGGTTTTCAAAAAGGGTTTACAAGAGGAGTCTTGACTTTCGTCATTTTAAATTCAAGGTAAGAAACTTTAGAACTTAAAAATAGATAGGGCAGCATATAGATGAGAGGGAATCATCTAAGAGGGATGAGAGTAAGAAATAATACCTACATTTTGTACATAGATTTTGGAGAAATAATTCTAGTTCTGAAGCTACGGTCATGCTAACTATGGTCACGTCCTGCAGTCGATATGCTCTGATACCAGCTCTATCGGACCCGGATTTTTAATCCAGAATCCTCTGTGATGCCACTGCACTATTCCCTGGATCAGTAGATAGTGCTCACAGTTACAGTACTGAACATCAAGATACATATCAAGCGGAAGGATAAATATAATAAGATACTTACACAAGGGTCGATTAGGCCGAAGACAACGAAAGCAGCAGCGGAAACGAAGCACACAAGTGAGACCCACAGAACATGCCCACAGGCAGCCAACTGGGGGTTCGCGACCTAGTTCTTGGCCTTCTTATCTGCTTCTCCATCCTGACTTGGCACATTGCTGAAATGCAGCGAATCGATCCCTGATTCTGAAATTTTTATTTTGCGAGTGTGAGCACTCCAACCCCGTGCTCGGCGAGCCAATACACATAATGCAATTATATAACATGTATGGCTTGACAAAGGTAGGCTCAGGTTTTTTTTTTGCCGAAAGTTCCATTTTAAAAGACTTAATATATATATAAGAAATTCCTAGACTTAGCCTTTGGACCAAAATTTATAATACTTTTGAACAAAAGATTTTATTGAATAAGTGCAAATCTCATCTATCAACTCAGATTGTTTGTTCCACAAAACCAGTTTTCAGCGTTATAGCCACTTAACTTACCACTGGAACGACACCCAGGACAACTCAAACCAGGACATTCCTTCATCCTTCATTTTCCCATTCCAGATCCCAATCTTTTTACAAATTGTTTTTGAAACAGAACTATATCAGAGTTAAGTTCCCATGTCCGCCCTTGACCGTGGGCACGGTTGTTCGAACAATTTTGACTCTGCAGAGTTTGTACACTTTCACCACAAGAGACAATCAACTCGCTGCCCCGCATGATTCCTTAGTCATGCAGTTGAGCCGATCATCACAGTAACATTTCAATACTATCTGGCCTCGGGGTCTCATCTCACCCTATGAGTCTGCCCCACTTGCGGTGGGACCCATAGTTGCGCGGGATGTTAATCACTCTTTTACTAGCACCTCGAGCTCCCTTCCCATACGCTAGTAAAATTGAGAAACAAGTCACCCTCCACTGGTGTCCCTTCAGCCCCTCCTTGCCATGGCCTTCTCTCCCCTAGGTTGTGAGATGAGTCCGAAGTTCGATAGGATTTACTTAGCCAGGTTGCACTTTGCAGACTTGTGGTTGTACTGTTTTACAATGGGAGGTCATGACCTGATTCGGTCCTTGATTATCTGGACGGTTCTACCACAAACCCACACTCTTGTGCACCCGGTGCACCACACCCCCGAATCAGCCACCCAGCCACATAAGCAATTTTGGGGATTTTTGGGAGCATAAAATAATAATCATTGTGAACATACCCAACCATTCTCAATCATAACTTTTCCCCAAAACTTGTCCTTTGCATTTGCGTATGATATTGGAGCATTGTAGACACCCTCGAGACTAAGCAATGCTAAGCACGTAATATAAATGTAACCGCTTCTTTTGAAACTCTATATTTATAAGCTTTCCCTAGGGTAACAAGGCTCATAGTATAAATGTGCCGGAAAGATATAATAGTAGCACTTGTTAAATGGGCAGCTAGCTAAAGCATGAAATCTAACATAAGATAATACATAAAATAACAGTATGCCTTTGATAATTTGAAGCTAAATAATTTGTAAAAATGGGTATTCAAAATGATCAAAGTATTGACTCGCCTAGCGCGGTTTACCGCGGTCTTGAGCTTATTCACAGTTTTCTCGTTTGTTGATCCTATGCTTCTGGTCTTCTCTGACTTCTGGTTCTTCGTATCGTCAAATCCGTTGATTCTCCAAGATTCCAGTTTCTAATTGTGCGCTAAACAATGGAATGCAAATAACTCAAAAGATCCAAGGAAAATCCAAATAAACTCAAATTAAACTTTATGGGTTAAAGAGGTGACTTTTGGATAGAATCTAGTGGATGCGGAGAGTTGACGAAATCAACGGAGTTGGATCGGAACGAGGAATGGCGAAAGGATAAAAGAACGATTATGGCAGAAGGAATGCTTGCCAAAACAAAAGATTGGCTAGATATAGCAGATCACAGAATATCACGGCCCGGCCCACTTTATTTAATAATCTTCTTTTATAATTTTATATTTATTAAGGAAGTTCCATGAGTTAGGATAGATGTATAAATTTGGCTGAGCATTATTTTATCGAGCGCAACAAATTATGAATTAGGGCATGTGTTACATATATATGGTACTCTATTATTTTGATTTACCAATTTAGTCTTATTGTTTATATTTCTAGTAATTGAAGACGTATTATTTTATGTGGCTCTAATGTTAGGTTATTTATTAAAACACGATCGGCAAAACCATTCTATTGACCGACGCTCAGGAGACTTAATATACATACCATATGCTTCTTTTTAACTAAAGGCGCCCTGCTAATTACTTGCTATCGACAACTCCTGCACTCTAGGTTACTACATTATGACACTTGGGTGCTTTCCTGATATCTACATACAATTTATACAATGTATAATAAGGCTTATCTTTTCAAGTTTGGTCCTCAAGTAACTATATGTCATTATTGTGTCTTATTTGACTTTCAGTAATTTCTTCTTATTATTTACCACACATACATACATGCTTATAACCAAACTATATATACCTTATATTGTTACTCGGATTTTGGGCAAATGGGATGGTATTAGCTATTATACATTAAAAGAGCCTACACGATATTTTAACTGCAACCTTGATTTCCAAATTGAAAGTTTGGTTTTGCCGCTGAACTCAAATTCTAGATTTTCAATTTGCTTCTCGGATCAACTTCCCATTAGTCTGAATTTACCCTTTGGTTTTATTAACTTGTATTTGAGTTTAGTTTTTCATACATTGCATTTTATATTATTTTGTATCTACTATATCTCTTTTATTATTATTATTATTATTATTTTTAATAATGGAAGTTTATGCTTCAATATCAGTTTGCTTAACATAATTTTTGGGAAATTTAGTCGAGATTGCAGAAGAGATTTAATTGCCAACAAGATGCAAATAAAAATTTTAATTTCATCAAAATTTTGCTCGTTTTAAATTTCAGGATGTTACAAATCTACCCCCCTTAAATGAATCTCGACCCCGAGATTCCGATAGAGCCGGAAGAGTAAAGCTGGGATTGTTCTGCTAGCAGTAGGTTACAAGTTTTGTTCGATAGGTTGTTTGATCCTTGGAGCCGTCGAGGAGGATTGAAACTTCACTTTAGATTGCTTGTCCTTCCATATGCTGGTAGCTTCGTAACGTTGATTGCTGCTTACTCTTTATGTCGCAAAGGTGGCTCATCGTCGAAGTGTTTGTCATTTCCTGTTGATACTGGCTACCCCCCTTAAATGACGGGTGGCCAATGCTAGTCGCTCTTATTAGCTTCATCCATGACGAGTCGGATGGCAGCTCGTAGGCTCATTCGTTGTATCTCGGCAGCTTTGGTCAGCAATAGCTTCATGGAACAGTCCTTCGGGCAGTGGTCTTGTCCTTCACAAAGAAAACATGTGACCTTGCTCATTGGACAGTGGCCAGGTTGGTGATCTTCATCACAGTTAGGACAATCAACGGTACACTGGTCGTCTTGATGTCCTTTTTCTCCGCAGCGTGTACATGCCACTAGGTTTTTGAAGCAGTCTCCTGGCTTATGATGTATCCTGCAATAGAGACAGTACGGGACTGGGCAATTATAGCAATAGTGTCCTTCTGCCCGCAGGTGAAGCATAATCCCTTTTTATCTTGTTGTAGCGGAGGGCATGTTTGAGCATCATGTCCTGTCTTGCCACACTCAGCACACGTAGCTGTGGGTGGGGCTTTCGAGTCTGGTGGTGGAACCGTGGTGGTCGTAGCTTGTTCTTTGCTGGGGCTTTCTTGTTCCTTTATGTTGAGGCTGAGGTTGGTGGCGATGATTCCCGTTACTTGTTTGCTTGTTGTCTTTTGCGGACATCTACTGGCGTAGTGTCCTTTGAGGCCGCAGTGGAAACACTTAACATTCTTGTCGAGGGGCAGGCTAGTAATGATGACGACTTTTTTCTGTTTGTCCAACTTTCGTTGGGAGCTTCCTTCCATTCTTCCTTGTGGAGTAGGGTTATGTGATAGCTTGTAACGAGAGCTAGAGTAGGGTTCCTTGTGAAGTAGGGTTATGTGATAGCTTGTCCAATACTAGCTTATGCAAGATTGCTGCCATCTACAAAGGGTATTCAAGTTGTCAAGTTTCCAAAGCAAGTTGCCCTAATTGCTTGCCTCGATTTTATCTGAATCCATCTCCCCAAACCATTATGATCGTAGCCTCCGGAGGAGAAGTTCGATTGTTTTTCCTTTGTTTAGTTGATTAATCATCCCCTCAATCTATACACAGCCATTTAGGCAATACGATTGGAGAGGTTTGCAGTGGCTCAGGATGCATAAATCTCTCCTAGATTCTCCATAGAAACAGGGGTTTTTGCTTGCTCATTACTGTAATGTTGTTTTCGTTCTTCGGATGCCCTCTGATCGGACGTGTGTGGATAGTGGACGGAAGTTTAATTTAGGACATGTGCTTGTTGAGAAAAAAAAAATCGATACCGGTATCCATTGTATCTCCTCATGGACATAAACTTGTTGAATCTAATGCGTAGTTGGTTTCATCATCTGCTAGGAGTAGAGGTGGGAGTCGAGCCGGACCATTTCATACCAGCTCGAGACCCAGCCGACCCGGCACAACTCGGACATGCTACATGGCGAATCAGGTTAGCACGGCACGGACGGGGCCAGGTCGGTCCTGAAAACACGGCCCGGCCCGGCGTGGTGTGCCGTACTTAGACCAGCCCGGCACAGAGGGAACGAAGAGCCCGGAAGGCACAACTGACACACCAGCGGCCGCCTTGTCCTTGCCGCACCATTGTCGTGTTGTAGCCACCATCCTCGTCGTCGTCTTGGCCCTGTCAACACGTCCGCGGGGGTCAAGCGCGTGGCCTGGGGATGTCCACCGACCGAGAGCTCGCCAAACACGGCTAGTGTTGCCTGGAGGAGATTCATTAAGCCGGTGTTTCGGACGACGACACCATGGATGAGCTGGAGACCGGAGTGCTCGCGGGAACATCTTGGGGCGCCTTCGGCCACAACGATGAGCATGGAAGAGAGGGGGAGAGAATCTGAGAGGGAGTAGGGGACTGGGGAATGGGGAGCACAGCAATGAGCATGGAAAAGGCCACCTAATCCGCCCCCTTTGAGAGAGAGCACATGTGCCCTGCCCCTTATGTGGTAGTATGGCACCTCCATGTGACCATCAGACCATGTGTACTTCTCCATGACTCTAGTGTTGCTTCCCTTCGAGCTCATGGACACGCGGCACACCACACGCATCCTCTTCCCCATATTGACTGATCATACATGAGCCATAGACGTGTGTGATGGAAGTGGGAACTGGGAAGGAAGGTTGGTGATGCTGAGAGAGAGAGAGGAGGTGGTGGCTTGAGGGGAAGGTCCGAAGGAGTGGTATGGTGTAGTGTGGTGAACTGGTGATGCTGATGACATAACACATACACAAGTGCCCGAATACTAGCGGTACTATCCATTATCCAGTTATCCTCTCCACTCTCTAGATTGGCTTGGACTCGACTCAAGTCATGTCATCATGAGCTCGGTTGAGTCGGTGACCCATGACCTGGTGAGGTGCTCGGTCAGGTGAGACCGTGAGAGAAGTGTAACTCTCGGGATGGACTGGTCACTAGTGATGGCGTGGAGTGTGGACTGTGGAGTAGATGTGTGGTACTATAGTGTGTGGGTACATGCAAAAGTAAAACACACAATATAATAGTACACGCATGTTTGTTTGGCTTTCACTCGAATCAAGCTTGCATAGTTGCACGCATGTGGATCTAAGTTATGAGGATTTGGGGAGAAATGGACGATCGGAGAGGAGGTGGGGTCGTGGGGATGGAAAGACTGAGTCGGACGGCACATCACATAGTAGTAGTTGTATACACATGCAAAGCACATACACCTCTGCTGGGGACTGGGGAGGACAAATCACAGACTGAGTGGACAAAAAATGATTTATTTGCAACGATTGAAAGGAGGTGCAGTCGTGCAAACAACGGTCGTTTGCAACGATCGAAAGGAGGTGCAGATAACGGTCAAATAGAGGAGCGGGCAATGTTCAGGAGGGAATCACACAGCCACCTTCTTCCTAATGGCTATAAACAATACTCTATTCATTTCTTCATCATCCATCCACTCTCCTCACAACTTGTAATTATTGCAAAGCTAAATTAACTGCTCGTACAGCTGTAGAGACAGAGTACTTGAACCGGTATTACAAAGCATATTTGCACAATATGGGGGCGCAGAGCTGAGGGGGAGTACAAACGTAGCTAAACTTCGAGACCATTAGGGCGATTGTAGGATCGATTCACACTAAGATAGGCAATCAGAAGGGGGTGAATGATTGCGGAAACTGAAAACAAATTTTTAAGACTTCCCCATAAACACAAAACCTATTTAAGCATCTTTTAACGTTCTGGACAGAACACTGTACCCTTACTAAAACTGATCTCAATAAAAAATCGTAACTCCGATTGACCTCAAACTTTGTCAGAATAAACTAGAGAAATTTATTGAACTAATCCAACTAGAAGTACGTCAATCGAAGGTCTAGAACTCGAGATATAAAATAAACAAGCTTGCTGAAGCAGATAACGACGAAAATTGATTAAGCCCTAATTATGCGATTAAGAAAAATCCTTAAGAAATTAATCAACCAAACTTTGCCCTAGCTATACTAGATGGATTAAATCAAACCTAAACTTGCAATCAAGAATTTAATGCAAAAACAGAAACTGCACATGCAAGTAATGAGCAAATAAAGATTAGCACTTCACGTCAATACATATGCATGCAGTCCTAATTTTTCTCACGTACGGCAACACACATGCAGGCATTCAAATCTCCTTCTCACCTAGCCATGCAACCACTAGAACTTGAGCCATGTAAAGAAAAACTAGGAACGTGAAACATGCAAGAACCTGAGCGATCAAAATCACGGCCGCGCTGCCTGCTTCTTCTTTTCTCTGCGATCGATTTCTGCTCAGTTAAGTTCTTTCTCGGGGAACTCTCTGGAAAAAATGTTCCGTAAATCGGTATTACCGCGGTACCATGCGGTACTACCGCACTGCGGTTGTACCACCGTTCGTATTTCGGTACTACCGATTTCTGTGAATTGAAGTCCCCCAAACGGGTGCTCTCTGGAAAAAACATACCGCACAAAATTCCGGTACAACCGCACTGCGGTAATACCGTTGTTTACATGCCGGTACTACCGCACTGCGGTAATACCGCAGGTGGGTGCGGTGCTACCGATTTTCTTGAGAGAGCACAATTGACTTTAGACTTTAAATTCAAATGCATGCTGACCTTTGTCTTGAGCCATATTGATCTTCTTATCAATCTTTGCATTAATCTCCAAATATTCAATCAACATCCGGGACTAAACCTTTCAAACACTTGACAATCACATTAGTCCCATACACAAATAATTGAGTGTAAAGCAATATAAGTTAAAACACAAAATATAGACTGAACTCCCCCTAAATGTGTGCATACAAGAATGTATCATGAAACCATATGCACATATTCATCTTAGACTTTTAGTGGAGTTTAATCTATATTTTGGATCCAAGGAATACACTAATATGTAAACGAATGTAAGTGCCGAATGCATACCTCTTTGATTTCACCTTTTTATCCAAATGAGACTAAGCCATATCATAATCAATCAAATACATTAGTCTCATACAAGTATTTGTCATTATCACCAAAACCAACATAAAGGAGTTTGAACTTACAATCTCCCCCTTTTTGGTGATGAATGACAAACCCATTAACAATAATAGCATTCGGATGAAAATAAACATATGATAGCAAATTAAAGACTATTGGTGAAATCCCCTTTTGGAATTGTTCAAGTTTGAAGCATATTTCTCCCATTTTGCAATTTTAACAATGCTACTCTGCTACTCTACATTATTCTCTCCTTTTGGCATTTTGGCATTATACCTTCAATAACAATGTTATACAATGCTATTATTCAATATTTCTCCCCCTTTTGGCATTTATCATCAAAAAGTAAGGAAAAGAACAAATTTTTGCAACATATGGAGCTTGACACTAAAAGATTTAACATAATAGATAGCATATTCTCCCACTTTTGGCAATTAGTCCAATCTTGCTAGATTTCATATTCTCCCCTTTTGTCATGTTAGCCAACAAGTAAATCAAAATCTTGATACCAATTAAATCAACTGAAGATATTTGAAACACGTTCAAATAATCTTACTCTTTGCAGTTTGTTGAGGGCCTTTGGCATTTAATACCACTTGTAGCATTTGAAGCACACTCCAATTTGAAGTTTCAGATTTTCAGGATTTCGCATTCCAAATGAGCTTCGAAAGCTATCTGCAAAATTGACTTACCAAGGTCTAATAAATCTAAGAAAATTTGTCAGTATAGATCAATATATGAGGATAAAAAGTCATAATTATAGCCATCTCAGATTATGAGCACACTAAAAGATATGAAAATCACAAATCTGCTTAAAGTTATGCAAAGTTCTGAATTTTCAGCATTTTGTCAAAATGAAAAAAGTGCACAACTTTCTCAAATGAAGTTTAAATGCTTTGAAATATTGCAGAAACAAACTTTGAACTCCTAAAAAACTTTTCCAATAAGAATTTTTAAAAAAGGAGTTTCCATTTAGAAGTTATGCCAAATTGAGTTTTCTTTGCTAAGTTTTTCTAAAAAGAGAGGAGAAATACAAAATCATTTTAAATGAAGTCTAAATCTTTTGAAACTTTCTAGATTTTAATTTAAGACTAATTAAAGTATTTTTAAGAAAGAATTGTTGATCAAGGAATTTTCTTTCAAAAGATATGGCAAAATGTACGTTGTTTGCACGAGAATGGATTGATTTTGCACCGAAAGCTCAAAATGCAATATAATTTGAAATTTATGGAGTTTCTTACTCTCTTAGCTTTGTATGAGTTAGAAATACTATTTCAAGCCAAGATATGCAAAGAAATCTTGCTCAAATAGCGAAACTCACAATATGCAAGAATATGACTTTTTAGGTCAAGACTAGTTTTTCGGCGAGTTTCAAATGAGTACAACTTTTCAACGGTTGATCTTTTGTGAAAACTTTGAACTAGAGAAAAGTTTGAAATAACCAACCATATGAGTTTGGTATTGAAAACATTTTCAAAAACTGAATAGATTTTGATTTATGGAAATATGTCTTTTTATTCAAAATGAAGATCATATAAGATCCATTTGATGCCAATTTTGTTATTTTGTTTCTAAAATAGAAAATTTTACTCCAAAAGCATTGGAAAATATTTTAAATACATATTTAAGGACTTTCATTTAGTTTTTCACAAATTTGGGCATTTTAAACAAGATTCTTGACTTTTGACCAAGGTGGCATTTTGAAGAGGGCTAAACTTGCATACTATTAGATTTTCACTCCATGAACACCAAATTAAGCAAATGAGAAAGAAATATTTTGGCAAAGTAGGCAAAATATATTTTCCAATAGTAATACTTTACCCCTTTTGTTTATGTAAGCCCAAAAATACCATATATTTGCTTTTACAATAAAACTTCCCTTTATACCCCCCTTACACAAAGGGTCCACTTGGCTCTTCTATCTTTTTTCTTTGACACACAAAGGATTCTCCTCCATTTTTCTTTTCTTCTATTTCTCTCCTTATATCATCTAGCACCAAAAATCATAAATACCACTTGTAAACATTTTATCCATAATAGGTGCTTCTATCCTTTTGTGGTTTTCTTGTCTTTTCCATAAAAACCATGTACCACTTTGACTTTTATACCACTTGTGATGACATTAGATACCACTTGTAAAATACTTATGAACATAAATGATACCAAGTATAATTAATTTCAATTGTAGAAATTTGATACCATTTTCATAAAGATACCACATATAGAAATATATGACTTGAAAGATTACTTGAAAAAGGAGTATGATATCATTGGAGAATACACCACTTGTAAGATAGTATTATATGAAAATCAATGATATCATATATGTGAAGAGCTTGGTTAAGAGAGATTTGCTTGTAAAGATGAGAAGGATATCAATCCAAAAGATATCAACTTGAAGATTAAGGATACCACTTAATTTTCTCAACTAAGGGATACCACTTGAAGGAAATGGATGTACACGTCGATGTCAAGATGACTAAAAGTCTACCACTCTTTTAGAGACTGCCATTTTAAAGAATCAAGGTGCGAGCTGAATAGCATATGAAGTCAATAAATATTTGAGGGTAGCTAATCAAGGATAAAAAGGATCATCTTGACTTTGAGGAGCAAGACGAATGGCTGAGAGAATTGGAATCAACAAATTTTAGACAAATCAGCCATTTTCCAGAAAATCCGGTAGTACCGCAGTTTAACTGCCGGTAGTTCCGATTTTTCTGGAAGCATGCAAAGAGATTGGGATTTTAGAGGAGAGCTTTGATATAGTGTTGTACCATGCTCCAAAGTTTTTCACAAAGAAACATAAACCTCTTATGGAGCATTTCCAACTATATGCCAAGATTAAAACTATTTTCAATATAGTTTTTAGCAAACTAAGCTTTCAATTTTCCAAAGCAAGTTCATTTTCAATAAATCTCTTCAAGATTGCAAAAATGAGCATTTGGGGGGCATCTTATGCATTTAGTTTCATGTATGAGTTACAAATACCCTTATGAGCTAATATATGTCAATAGTTTTAGTTCAAACGGTAAAACTCACTTAAGTGCTAGATTGTGACCATTTAGATCAACTCAAGATTTTGGACGAGTTTCAAATCCAAATAACTTCTGATTGGTTGGCCTTTTGGAAAACTTTGGAATACCAATAATGTTTGAAATAGCCAAATCTAGGTTTTTGGTATTGAACACTTTTTTAAATTCCTTTTAGAATTGATTTTAGTCAAATTTTGAGTTTAAAACCAAAACAAGATACTAAATTGATAGTTTTGGGTTGAAAACTCAATTTTGCTTGAAATAAGTTTTTCTAAAGTCAAAACCTTTGAAAAATCTTTGAAATGCATTTATATATATTTTTCAACTAGTTTTTCAAAGATATACTAATAATTTCAAAGTTTTTAACTTTTGACTAAATGGCTTACTTTTTCAAAATCAATACTAGTACTTAATTAATTTGGGCACACTTAGAGGTGTGATATATATGATTACGATTTAGCACCCCCCCTTAATGTGCCACATACATCTTGCTCATGATTACAATAATGAACTTTTAGAACAAGAGTAAGAGCACCCTTTTTAAATAATTTTCATGTAATGCAACCTACACAAGACAAGGGCTAAATATTTCAAATGTAGATACTTGTTACCGAGATGCATTGGTTCATAATGTGGCATGATCATCCTCAACCTTGGCTCCTATTTTGCATATGATAGAATTCACATCTTCATGAATAAGCCAAGCCTCCAATGCCTCTCCAAGTACCTATTAAGCCTTTAAACGCATTTTGATGCCCAAAACTTGGTTGGGTACATGAATGTTAGCCACAATAGATTTGGGCACCCAAATGGCCCTCACATTAAAATTTTGTGAACCAACATTTCTAGCAAACACATTGTCATATTTATCTTTCCTAAGCAAATAATATTCATTTACAAGAGATGGCTTAGAAATGATACTTTTGGGACAATCCTTACTAAGATGTCTCTTTTCTCGGCAATTGTAGCAAGTTTGGCATTTGTTACCCTTTCTTATCTTCCTATCTTGCTTATTGCCGGTTTGCCTCTTCATTGATAGATTTTTCTTGTTTTCCACCTTGTTGGGGCACTTAGAGACAAAGTGACCCGTCTCATTGCAATCAAGACATTTGATATTCTTAGTGTGTCTTGCATTGTGTCTTGTCTTGCTATTATCCTTCTTGGAGATGAAGCCAATACCTCTCTTGTCATTAAAGCTTCGTTGCTTGCTCAAGATATCATCAAGAGAGGCCTTCCCTTTATAGCACTTCTCCAAGTCATTTTTTAATATTGTGACATGGGCCTTGAGCTCATTATTTTTCTCTACATTGTTAGTATTGCAATGCATAGAGAAAGTAAAAGCATCTAATTGAGAACAACAAGGTGTATCAATTAAATCCTCACATGAGGTGGATACGCTAACTTTAGATGACATACAAGGAATAAAAGCTATACATGACATATCATCTAATAAATTATAAGCAATGCCTATATCCACCTTAGACTTATAATATTTCTTAAGAAGGAGAATTTCATGTTCTCCTTTTAGCTTGTTATAATCATTTTCAAGAGAGACGTGCTCATTCTTCAAAATCTTATATTTAGCTTTTTCCTTCCCAAGAAACTCATTAAGCTCTACTAGCATATCCATCAACTCATCATAAGAAGATTCATCATTGTCATTATAATTTACCTCCTTATTACCTTTTGCCATGAAGCATTGAGTTAATGTGGAGGAAATAGTAGATTCTTCATTGTCGGAGCTAAAGGTTGAACATTTTTCTCCCGACATCCACTCTTGTATGCAATCCTTATCGGTTGAGGTGGACGTTTCATATTTGTCTTGAATTTTCGTCCACATATCATGAGCACTCTTAAGATTGCATATTATATTGAACACCTCTACACTCAAAGCACTAAATAAAGCATTAGTTACTTGAGCGTCGAGATGTGAGCATTTCTCATCCTCAATTGTTGGAGCAAGAGGATCCAATGGAGGAGAAAAGCCCACATCTACAATCCACCATATTTTTGGGCTCATGGCCTTAAAATAACAAATCATGCGAATTTTCCAATTATCATAATTGGTGCCATTAAATAGAGGTGTGTCATCTAGGTGTACTATATTACTAGTCACCAGCCTTTAACTCTCTAGGCGGTGAAGCCTAATAAATGAGAGACCAAGCTCTAATACCACTTGTAGGATCAAGGAGGCCAACTAGAGGGGGGTGAATAGGCGGTCTTAAAAATTATCTTTCAATTAAAAACAATACCTATTTGTCTAAACCAAGTATATAGTGTGGAAGCTTAACTTAAATTGGTTTAGCACAAATATTGACTAAATTAACTAGGTTCGTCTAAGTGCACCAACAATCTATGCCTATGTCAAAGGTTTGCAATCCTAGGGTGACAAGCAATCAAATTAATTCTATGAATGTAAATTGCTTGAAGGTAAATTAAGTACAAGTAAATAAACCACAATTGACACGATTACTTTTTACCGTGGTTTTCGGAGACTTGCCAGTCTCCACTAATCCACGTTGAGGTAAGCCCAAACGAATTGGACCGGCTCTACGAATTAAGCCAAACACCTCAATTCCACTAGTGGTAGCTCTTCCCCACTTTGGGTAGGTGAGCTCCAACCTTCAGAACACGCCGGGTCTTCTCACAACCTTCTTTGAGAAAATCACCGTGCACGAAGCCTCCAACGCCGTCTAGGAGTCGGCAAACTCCAAGAGTAACAAGCCAAGTTCCTCGCTTGACTCTCACCACGTGCAACGAATGCACTAGCTCAAGTGGATACAAAATTCACCTCTAAATGCAACACATGCAACTAAAGACTTCTCTCTTTGCTCACAAGGTGCAACATATGCACAATGGAGTGGAGAGGTTTACACTAGTTCAAAAGAGTGAAATGAGATGCCAAAGAATGCTCTCCAACCGGCCACAAGTGAGTATTTATACTTCACACACAAAAACTAGCCGTTGGAACCAAATACCTGAAAAAATCAGGGAAATTGGTACTACCGCTGTACAAAGTGCGGTACTACCAATTTCTACTGTAGCACAAGGTAACGGCTATGTCAAACTAGCCGTTGGAGTCAAATCGCTGAAAAAATCAGGGAAATCGGTACTAACGCTGTACAAAGTGCGGTACTACCGTAGTGCGGTACTACCGCACCTCTATTTTTCGGCACAGACAACACTCAGGAAAACGGTTATAACTTTTGACTCCGATGTCGGAATTGAGTGATCTTGGACTCTATGAAAAACTTATTCAGAGGGCTACACAACCCATCTATTTGCATGATCTAAAACATACTAGATCAATGTAGAAATCATAAGATATCAAAGGAGTCATTTTCACGGTCTAAATCCAAGAAAAACAATAATACACAATCTTAGACCATGTCAAGAGATATTGTATGACCTTCAACAACTTGCAAAATACATTTGCAAACTTAGATCATACCACAAGGATATGGAACATGGACTTCAACCATTTGCAAAACACATTTGCAAAGTATAGTCACATGTTGCAAGGATTAGATACATAAGCCTCAACTATTTGCAAAACACATTCGTAAATAATAGCATCATGCCATGGAGAGCTAGCGTAAGCAAGATTGAGCTATCAACACATGATGAGACTCAAGCTACTAGACATGACCCCTCTTAATAGTACAGCAAATCTATACTAGCAATCCGGTCTTTCAACCACACACCAAGACCGGTAAAAGATTAGGAACACATCCTTAGCCCTAGCTAGTCATACCTTTGCCTTAAGTATTTTCTTGAAGCTTAATGATACTCATCTTCACTTCAAGTCTAGGTCATTGTCTTCTCTTGACTTGATGATCAACTCATGATCATCTCCTTTTCGAGATCTTGATATACATCAACACACGATGCATCCTCTTTTGATTGCCTTCAACTCATGAAACCATTTCCATCTCGAATCTTTGCTTGATGATTTTCAACATATGAAGTTATCTAAAGTCTTTATCATCTTGGAACATAACCTATTCATTCAACTCATGAAAAATGTTAGTCCCACAGTGCGATTATCATTAATTACCAAAACATACCATTAACTCAGAATGGTGTGTCTAGATACTTCAATATTCCCTTTGGTAATTAATGATAACCACCACAATTCCAAATAATTGAATATAAAATTTTAAACACAAAGTGCGGTACTACCGCACTGCGGTTGTACCGCCATGCTAATATCGGTACTACCGATTTCTGCTCAGTTAAGTTCTTTCTCGGGGAACTCTCTGGAAAAAACGTTCCGCAAATCGGTATTACCGCGGGACCATGGGGTACTTCCGCACTGCGGTTGTACCGCCGTTCGTATTTCGGTACTACTGATTTCTGTGAGTTGAAGTCCCCCAAACGGGTGCTCTCTGGAAAAAACATACCGCACAAAATCCCGGTACTACTGCACTGCGGTAATACCGCTGTTTATATGCCGGTACTACCGCACTGCGGTAATACCGCAGGTGGGTGCGGTGCTACCGATTTTCTTGAGAGAGCACAGTTGACTTTAGACTTTAAATTCAAATACATGCTGACCTTTGTCTTGAGCCATATTGATCTTCTTATCAATCTTTGCATGCATCTTCAAATATTCAATCAACATCCGGGACTAAACCTTTCAAACACTTGACAATCACATTAGCCCATACACAAATAATTGAGTGTAAAGCAATATGAGTTAAAACACAAAATATAGACTGAACTCCCTCTAAATGTGTGCATACAAGAATGTATCATGAAACCATATGCACATATTCATCTTAGACTTTTAGTGGAGTTTAATCTATATTTTGGATCCAAAGAATGCACTAAGATGTAAATGAATGTAAGTGCCGAATGCATACCTCTTTAATTTCACCTTTTTATCCAAATGAGACTAAACCATATCATAATCAATCAAACACATTAGTCTCATACAGGTATTTGTCATTATCACCAAAACCAACATAAAGGAGCTTGAACTTACAAGCGCATGCACTTCTTTTTCTCCCGAGACGGCACCAGCGCAGGACGACTGCCCTTTTTTCTTTGGAACGTGCCGCCGCTCCCTTCTTTTCTTCCGAAAGAACTCTCGGGAACCGAACAAATCAGCCGCAAGCACAGGACATCAATTTTCTTCAAAAGATACGGCTCCTACAAACCAACCGTAACACACATCATATTATCAAGTTCCCTCACGTTCGCTCCGTTACAAAAATCACGGCGCTGCTTCTCTGCAGAACAGCCGTATACATGGCTCTACTTATCTAGTCGCCTATGGCCCAGCTTTGCATGCGCGCAGCCGCACATATATCCAACTCCAATACGGAAACGAACCAGACGTAACCAAAACTGTGTACAACTCGTTTGGGCTTTTTTGTCTCAACCAGACTTTTTGACCCACTAAGCCTTCCACGTGTCGAAGCCTTTAGGACCGCACCTCCTATATCTTCTCCACGCATCATCTCCATACGCATTGTTCTCTAGCCTGAACAGCCCGCATGACACCCTTGATCGACAGGATCTCAGTTCCTTCCTAAACTTAGTCCCGAAACCTCAGTTCCACCCGAACCTAATTTCAGTCCCATCATCGACCATGTTCCGTCTCAAGCAACACCTGCACATGAATAAACACGTAACCGCGTACGAATACAAGTCCACGACTTGACTCAAGTCAATCCGCACAATACCTCACATGAGCGTATCATGCAACATTATCCTAAGTAATAACCTATCAAAACCAACGTTATCAATTATTCATCATCTGAAAAAGACTAGATCTGGCTACATAGTTTAACAATCTCCCTCTTGATGAATATATTGACAACACATTAAGTTAACATGACTTCCAACAAATCTAAGTGAAGAACTAAAACTAAACTCTCCCTCTCAACACAAGAGAAGCAATTTTAACATCTCCAAAAACTCTCCAATCTCTCAAATTGCTCTCCCCCTTTGGCAATGTAATCATCAAGAAATTTCAGAAAATAAGAATAAGTCTAAGGAAGAGCAATAAGTATAAAAATATAGAAGCTTTGTGGATTATCCAAGTCACGTTGCATTGGTTTAATAAAACAACCAAGTCATATGTTTGAGTAGAATTATCTAGATCATATAAAGCCATATATCGTATAGCAATGTCAAAACAAGTTCGTCAATATTATTAAGCAATTTATATCAATGACAAGCATCACAACAATAATCAAACTAACTATACAGAGCTCAATGAGATATCACAACGAAAAGTTAAAGCCTAAAAGTGAAACAAATCTTAACACTAGACGGGCTTGCAGTCTCATGTAACAACTTATTGCTCCACACTCAATTCTTAGGCATGTGGCATGCTTGTAGCATACTTATTTTTCATAATGATATTCTTGTTTTTTTAATAGTGGTATGCTTGAAGCATAGTTCTTTTCGTTTTACGCACTTTTATACTTTTTCTTTTTGTTCACCATAGCATGCTTGAAGTATACATCTTTTCAATTTTTTCTTTCTTATATACTCCTTTTTTTTAATAACATGCCAAATTGAGTGATCGTAAAAATTGTAACATGAAACATTCGAGGCTCATAGCTAAGAGTTAAAATAAGACTGACAATCAAGCTAATCTTTTTCGATGGACATCGCAAAGTAATAAATACAATCAATCTAGTCAAAAGATTCAGCCATGTCATGCTGTTAATTCAAATGTAGCAAGTTAATTATAACCAGTCGTGATCAAAGCTACACAACATATGGATAAATATGATAAAGAGAGCTCTACTACTCAATTTGTTTCAATGACTTGGACTTGATGAGCTATTTGACAAAAATAATAAATAAAGCTTCTAAATTTTTTAAACAACAAGCTCCCCCCTCAGAATAATCCCACAGGGTGCAACACACACATCTCACTCAAAAACGAACAAAATGCGAAGAATCAAGCAGTTTTATGAGAGTATCAATAATTTCAGAATTTAACTCCATAAGATATAGGACGACATCACCTTTGCCACATGGTTTCTCAAAAAGTGAATTCTCTTTAGAAGCCATCAAAGAGAATGAAGAACTATAAAATGTTCCAATCACGCAATGATGTAAAAGATCGAAACTCAATCAAGCTCATGTTCTCTATCCCTCTCAGCCGTTTTTACATCATAGGAAACATCGATCTCACAGTACCGGGGTTTGTGAAATAAAATTTGGGAATTCAGTACTGAGATACACGATGTGGAGGAGCAGTAACAAAACTAGAACCAAAATCATGTGCATGTGGTCGATCAAAACGCCAAAAAGAATGTCAACTGTTTGAATTAAATCCCAAACTAGCATATGAAGCAAATTTAAAATCACCATAAAAGTTCTCTAAAAAACTAGCTGTTGCATCAGCTATAGAAACAAAAGATGATACATATTTTTGTCTCAATACATTCAATCTTTCTCCCCACTCTTTCTTAGCACGTCTAAAGCCAAATTTATGTAAGTTACCTACTTTTCCACAATAGTTGCAAGTGTACTTATCTTTATGTTTAACTTGAGAAGTAGAAGCAACATTTGCATTCACTTGATTAGTAGATGACATAAAACCAGCAGACTTAAAAATAGTTTGTTTTGGTTCAGATGTTACTTCAATTTTTCCAGGTTCAAGAAGCTTAATAATTTTATGAGGATTATTCTTCGCATGCTCAATAAATTAAATCCTAAATCTTGATTCTTCACACTTATTTTTGACTTGTCTAGAATCATATTCAGATTTTTCTTGTCAAAAGAAAATCTCTCTAAAGTGTCTTTAAGATATTCATTTTCTTTAGACAAGGTGGAACAAGTTGACCACTTAAAAGGTTCGTTCACAAAATTTTTAGAAGCACCAGAATAAGCCAATCTTTCTTTTTCAGCAAAATCATTAAGTTGTCTAGTCAATACTTCTATCTCTATGTTAAGCTTAGGACAATTAGAACAAGAAGATGTCTTACGATAAAGCATTTGTTGAATTGTTTCCTGAGATGAGTTAAATCTAGCTTCTAATAATTAACATTTAGAACAAGCTTTAGAATGAACATTTGAATTACTTGATTCTAAACATGAAGAAGAACTAAACTTGAGATTTTCAATTTCATCAGTAACACATTTCAATTTTTCATCACAAGAGTTATGTGCCAATCTTAATTTATCAAATTTAGCACTTACATATCTAAGTTGATCCATGTTTAAAACATTAATTGACCTAGCATTTTGTAACTCAGAATGTAAAACTTGATAAGACTCACATGATTCATTATCAGAAATATAAACTCTAAGTCTATTAATCTTATAATTTAAACCTTCAACAACAAGATTATTTTCTTTCAATTTAGCTATTTTAGCATCAGCATCTTTCAGTTTCAACTTAAGCAAATCACATTTATCACATGAAGTTGATTTAGAAACAATACAAACATGTTTCTCATTTTTATCTTTTTCAGCCTTAAGTTGCTATAAAGTAGAAGCATGCACATCCTTTAATGAAGTAAGCTCAGAATAAATTAAGTCACATGATTTACAAGAATCATCATCAGGAATTAAAAATCTAAGTCTTGCAATTTCAGAATTTAGAAATTCAATCAAAATATCATGTTTCTTAATCTTCTTATCTTTCTTTTCTAGCAAAATACCAAGTTTAGCAACAGTTTTAGCTAAATCATCATAAGAAGGTTCTACCTCATTATAGTCGTTGCTATCAAGATCATCATTGTCGGTGGAGCTTTTGCTACTTGCCATTAGACACAATCCAATTAAATCTTTCTTGCCTTTGGGAGTATCATACTCGCTGTCCGTGTCCACATCACTCAAAATAACTTGCTCAAGAGCCGAAAGAACACGATGCACCACCTTGCGATTTATATAACCCTTCTTTTTGTTCTTCTTTTCTTTCTCCATCTCTTCTTCCTTCTCATTTTCTTCCTTTACAAATCTTGCTAGAAACTTTGGACATTTCAGACGAATATGATTGAGATCACCACACTCATAGTACCTTTGAGGACCAAAATTTTCTCTCTTCCTTGATCTCACATTCTGCAAACCTCTTGTGAAGTGTGTAGAGAGAAGTGCGAAATCATCTTCCGGGAGTTATTCTAGTTGTTCATCGGTTAGTGAAGATAAAGAAGACAAAGTATAGCTAGTGGAAGAATTATCACCATTAGACTTGCTAGATTGTGAAGTTAAAGTAATTGATTTATTATCATTATTTTTTCTAACAAAAACATCTAATTCATGAGTTTTTAATTTAGAATAAAGCACATCTAATATAAGCGTACTCATGATAGTAGATTCTCTAATAGATGTAACCTTCATCTCCCATATAGACATATCTAATGCTCCAAGTAATTGACGTGAATTTTCAGCATCAGTATAAGTAACATTAACAGAACGTAGGTTACTAAGAATTTTATTAAAGCGAGCAAAGAAATCATCTAATGATTCACCAGGTTTCATCTCAAAACGCATGTAATCCTTTTTGTACATATCTTGACGTACCTCTTTAATAGTAGATGATCCCTCATGATAATCACATAGTGCTTACCATACCTTATATGTAGATTTAAGATGCACAACACGATCAAAATCACTTCTTTCTAGTCCTTGAATTATCAGGTTCCTCGCCCTGCTATTAGCCTCCACTTGTGCCATGTTCATTGCTGTCACGTCATCATTCTCGGGCACTTGATAAGGCTTGTAAACTTTCTCCCATATTGCAAATCCTTGAACTTGAATAAATGCCTCCATCTTTGCTTTTCAATACTGAAAATCAACACCATCGAAAACACAAGGTTTTGTGAAATACCTATCCATCGACATATTTTCTAATCACCGGTTAAGATCAATTAGAAAAATAAACCTGATCTGATACCACTTGTAGGATCCATTCACACTAAGATAGGCAATCAGAGGGGGGTGAATGATTGCGGAAGCTGAAAACAAATTTTTAAGACTTCCCCATAAACACAAAACCTATTTAAGCCTCTTTTAACGTTCTGGACAGAACACTATACCCTTACTAAAACTGATCTCAATAAAAAATCGTAACTCCGATTGACCTCAAACTTTGTCAGAATAAACTAGAGAAATTTATTGAACTAATCCAACTAGAAGTACGTCAATCGAAGGTCTAGAACTCGAGATATAAAATAAACAAGCTTGCTGAAGCAGATAACGACGAAAATTGATTAAGCCCTAATTATACGATTAAGAAAAATCCTTAAGAAATTAATCAACCAAACTTTGCCCTAGCTATACTAGATGGATTAAATCAAACCTAAACTTGCAATCAAGAATTTAATGCAAAAACAGAAACTGCACATGCAAGTAATGAGCAAATAAAGATTAGCACTTCACGTCAATACATATGCATGCAGTCCTAATTTTTCTCACGTACGGCAACACACATGCAGACATTCAAATCTCCTTCTCACCTAGCCATGCAACCACTAGAACTTGAGCCATGTAAAGAAAAACTAGGAACGTGAAACATGCAAGAACCTGAGCGATCAAAATCACGGCCGCACTGCCTGCTTCTTCTTTTCTCTGCGATCGAAACAGCCAGCGCATGCACTTCTTTTTCTCCCGAGACGGCACCAGCGCAGGACGACTACCCTTTTTTCTTTGGAACGCGCCGCCGCTCCCTTCTTCTCTTCCGAAAGAACTCTCGGGAACCGAACAAATCAGCCGCAAGCATAGGACATCAATTTTCTTCAAAAGCTACAGCTCCTACAAACCAGCCGTAACACACATCATATTATCAAATTCCCTCACGTTCACTCCGTTACAAAAATCACGGTGCTGCTTCTCTGCAGAACAGCCGTATACATGGCTCTACTTATCTAGTCGCCCATGGCCCAGCTTTGCATGCACGCAGCCGCACATATATCCAACTCCAATACGGAAACGCACCACACGTAACCAAAACTGTATACAACTCGTCTGGGCCTTTTTGTCTCAACCAGACTTTTGGCCCACAAAGTCTTCCACGTGTCGAAGCCTCTAGGACTGCACCTCCTGTATCTTCTCCACGCATTATCTCTATACGCATTGTTCTCTAGCCTGAACATCCCGCATGACACCCTTGACCGATAGGACCACATGAGGAAAGTACTTGGGTATACAACCCGCTTTCTGTTTACGAGGAAATTGCTAGATAAATTATTTTGGAAGATCAACCGATTAGGATGGATGAATATCACGCGTTGAAAAGAATGATCCAACATAGTTTTTGTCCACAAACCAATATGTTAGTAGGAGAACTACTATATCTGATATTTTATGGATGTATCACAAGAAACTAGCAGAACTAAAAGAATTGTTCATACAAGTCCAGTTCTCTTTTGCTATAACTTCAGATATTTAGACATCATCGCACTAGAGAAGTGCATACCTTAGTTTTGTAGCCCATTGTTATACGATAATTACAAGCTAAACAAGTGAGTCATAGGGTTTAAAGTAATTAACGAATCACACACAGGAGAGGTCATTGTTGAGTGTATACTAGATATACTTAATGATTTTAAGATAGATAATAAGATTGTTTCTATAATTCTTGATAATGCATTGGCGAACACGATGGCTATAAACATTCTCACCCTATGGTTGCAGACATATATTGGTGGTTATGTTCTCTACGAGAAATGTGTATGCCATATATTGAACCTTGTTTAAGATGATATGCAAGCGATTGGTGGATATTTAAATAGTATCCACAATGACATTCGTTACCTCACAAATTCCCCACATGTAGTAGCCAAGTTCGTAGAGTACTGCGCATCCAATGAGAAGGAGCCAAGAAAACTCGGTTTTAACATGAAGGTGATGTGACACTCGACATACATCATGTTAAAGAAATTACAATGCTACAAACATGTTATATCTATTTTTATCAATGCTAACTCTCAATATAATGAATTGGTAGTTACTAATTCAGATTGATAAATTGCTAGTCATTTTTTAGAGTTTTTAAGACCTTTTTATAAATCAACAAAGGTTCTATCTGTTGTTTATTATCCTACCTCTTATTTAGTTATAGAATTCGTTTGGTTAATTGCAAACATGATTGCTAAATCGAGGCAGAATCCCCTTTTAGGCCATACTATCACAGTAATAGAGGAAAGGTTTATTAAATATTTCGGTTCTATTTCACTCCTATATTACTTTGTTATTATTTTTGATCCTATGAAAAAGTTGATAGGTTTGCAAATCGGTATGGAAGAAATAGATAAATACCTCGGTCTTGATTACTCGAAAGCTTTCGCACATGTTAAAGAGGTGCATTTTCATGTTTTTCGTATATATAATGATAAGCTTGGCAGTGACGCGAGATTGGAGGCCTCACAATAGACGCAACAAGAAAAAATAAACTTGACATCCCACTTGTGAAAGAAGCTAAAGGACAAGTCTAGTTCATCATCCTCTCAGACTCAAGCGCCCTACAAGTGAAATTCTGTCTCAGAACTGAACCACTATATGGAGCATAATTTTACAAATATCGATCATGATCTTGCTAGCAGAGGCAAAATAAATTTGCTCGAGTGGTGGAAGAACAAGCCAATATTTCCTATGCTGTCATATTTCGCACAGGATGTTCTCTTAGTGCTGGTATCTACCGTCTCTTCAGAAATGACGTTCAGCATGGTAGGGAGAATAATTGAAGAAAGGAGATCATCTCTCAGCTCAGGATGGTGGAGACAACCACATGCGCCAATAACTGGGAATTAGCTAAAGAGTAGCAACAGCATCAACTGGAGGATCTTAAAATCATTTAGGCGTACGCTGACCTTGAACGCACGAACGACCTGGACATTGATAAGTAATTAGTATGTATGTATGTTGATACAGTTAGTATGTACACATGTTGTTATTGTACTCTTTTCTTTACTTGGGAAACCCCATTCTGGGGCATATAGTTTTTAATAAAGCAATAACTTTGTATCTGTAAAATATCAAGAAAATTTTACTTTTCCCTCGAAAGATTTATGTGCCCATATTTTTCACAATTAATTCAATTTTAACTTGATTTTTAATAAGACGGGCACAAAAGAAATAAAGATGACAGCCGTCGCCGTCTATAGTTACTTACAGCTGAACTTGGACTAGCATGACAGACTTTAGGCCATGCCTGGGCCTAATCGGAGGCAAGACAAGCTAGCACGATGGGATAACTGAGTCAAGCTGGTATGACACGACGTGGCCCAAACACACCAGGCTTATGTCATGCCGGCACAATACGGCCCATTGCCCACCTGTAACTAGGAGTTCCTGCACTTGTCGTTTCTTTGCTACAAGAGAAAACTATCGGACCCATTTTAGAATCTCCCCACCACAAATCCAACAACCCTGTTCCTCGGAACAAGGACAAGCCACAACTAGGTACCGAAGAAACATGAACCAAAACTAAACAACGCGCTGTTTTTCCTAATCATAGCTAATCGTTTGATTCGTTCTTCCCATGCATATATCAAACTGATGCCTCGTTTCCATCGATCAGAATCGACTTGTGCTGCATCACCGAGCTCATCTGGTTGCGTGCGCCAATGTCGATGCCGCGGTCTTCGTCCCGCAGCTCGTTGGCGGACTCCGATGGCCCGCCGCGCACGAAACTCCTCATCGGCGGGCTCTCGGTGTGCCTGCTTGTCGCCATGGTCATCGGCACGGCGGCGTTCATGCTGACGGAGAAGATCGAGGAGGACAAGGACCTCAACAAGCGCACCATGAGCTCGAAGATGCGCACCGTCGACCTCTTCTGCGCGCCCACGGACTACCACGCGACGTGCCAGGACACGCTGGAGCGCGAGCTGGCGCGGTCGACTGACCCGGCCGACCACCCGCACGCCGCCGCCGCCGCCGCGATCACCGCGGTCGAGCGGGAGCTGGCGCGCGGGTTCAACCGCTCGTCGCTGCTCGACGCCGTGTGGCGGAGCAACGACACCCGGGTGCGCGAGGCCCTGAGCGACTGCCGGATGCTCCTGGACGACTGCCGCGCCGACGTGACCCGCTCGCTCTCCAGCATCGCGTGGCGCGGCGTTGACGGGCCGGCGCAGGACCTGCAGGCCTGGCTGAGCGCGGTGATCACGTTCCAGGGCTCCTGCGTCGACATGTTCCCGCAGGGCGAGATCCGCGACCAGGTGAAGGCGACCATGCAGAAGGCGCGGGAGATCTCGAGCAACGCCATCGCCATCATCCAGCAGGGCGCAGCCCTCGCCGCCATGCTTGACCTCCACACCGACGAGGACGTCGCCGCCGGCAACAAGGACGGCGACGACGAGCGCCGGCTGATCGATGAGTCCCTGTCCGTCCCCTCGTGGATGCCCCAGGAGGACCGGAAGCTGCTCGGCGCGGGACGACGCAAGGCCGGGCTAACGCCGAACGTGACTGTCGCCAAGGACGGCAGCGGCGACTTCACCAACATCTCGGCCGCGCTGGCCGCCTTGCCGCAGACGTACAGGGGGAGGTATGTGATCTACGTGAAGGAAGGCGTCTACGACGAGACGGTGAACATCACCAACAGAATGGCCAACATCACCATGTACGGCGACGGCTCGAGGAAGTCCATCGTCACGGGGAGCAAGAGCGTCGCCGACGGCATAAGGATGTGGAGAACTGCCACTTTCGGTAAACACGTTATTGCTTGTACACCCATCGAGTCATACAGTGCAGGCATGCATGGGCAAATGTGACTATCGGTGTCGCACATTGTGTTGCACGCAGCGGTGGACGGCGACAGGTTCACGGCGATGAGGCTGGGGATCCGGAACACGGCGGGAGACGAGAAGAAGCAGGCGCTGGCGCTGCGCGTGAAGGCTGACCGGACCATCTTCTTCAACTGCCGGATCGAGGGCAACCAGGACACGCTCTTCGCGCAGGCCTACCGCCAGTACTACCGGAGCTGCGTCATCTCAGGCACCGTCGACTTCATCTTCGGCGACGCGGCGGCCGTCTTCCAGCGCTGCGTGCTGCTCGTCAAGCCCCCGCTACCGGGGAAGCCGGCCGTGGTCACCGCGCACGGCCGCCGCGACCGGCAGCAGACCACCGGCTTCGTCGTGCACCGGAGCCAAATCATCGCTGACGACCGCCTTGCCAGCAACAAGTCTTCGTCGTCGGTGAAGACCTACCTCGGGCGGCCGTGGAAGGAGTTCGCGCGGACGGTGGTGATGGAGTCCGTGATCGACGGCTTTGTGCACGGGCAGGGGTACATGCCGTGGGAGGGCAAGGACAGCCTCGACACGGCGTTCTATGGCGAGTTCGGCAACGTGGGCACCGGCGCCAACGTCACCGGGAGGTCGGCGATGAAGGGTTTCCACGTGATGGGCAGGGACAAGGCGGTGCAGTTCACGGTGGGGCGCTTCTTGCACGGCGCCGAGTGGATACCGGAGACCGGCACGCCGGTGAGGCTAGGGCTGTTCGGCTAGCTGATACGGATGGATGCATATCATGCGTGCGTGTACGGCGTGGATCTCTTACTCGATCGGTACGTGTAGCCCAGATCAGTGTGTACGAGCAGTCGTGTATATGTACATGTTTGCATGCTTGGTCGGGTTAATTTGTAATGTGTGTACAAATGATAGTGTTCGTATCCATACATATGGAACTGGAATAATACTCCTAGCGGAAATTAACTTATACCTGTGGGGTCCATTACAACGGGGACACAATTTAGACGGTGTTTGGTTGGTGAGGCGTTCCTGGGCGTGTGTATAGCTGTCTCCTAGGAGCTTTTTTTTTTTTTGCAAAAAATCACCCAAATTTTAGACCATTGAATTAAACACCTATCATGATTACCACATGTCCCACACCTCCACCATATCCCCTCCCTTCCCAATCCATATTTCGAGCTCACCCAGCCCGTCGTCTTTGAAGCATCCACATAGTGCACCGCTGCCTCAATCCACCGCACCACCTCGTCTTACCGACGTGCCCCCACCCCTACTACCAACCTTCTTTCTCGTCTCCATCTCATTCTTCACCACCGACCTCTCCTGCCATCGGCCAATTTCCTCCTCGTCTCTAGCGGTGAGCTGCCTCCCTCCACCATGCCACCTCGTCCCGCCGTCGTGCCCCCACCCCCACTACCAACCTTCTTCGTCTTCATCTCCCTCTCCGCCACTGACTTCCCCACCATCGATCAGATTCTTCATCATTGTCGGACCCCAAGTTTACTAACTTGGAACCCTCTGTGAAATACTACACTATTCCCTGGATCAGTAGATAGTGCTCACAGATACAATGCTGCATCATTTCATACATGACAAAACCATACATTACAATACCAGAGTTTAAAATAGACCACATCGGGCCGAGGTTACAGTAGGGCCGTCAGGCCAAATGTCTTACGGTACATAAAGAGCGGAAGCGGAAATGTACATAAGCGTAGGGGCACAACTCGCTATAGGCAAGTGACTGGGACCACTTCGGTACCACCACTATTAACCAGAGACCTAACTAATAACGGAGGCACCCACCAAAGCTAGTCTGGTCAACCGGACTGAACCGAGAGGCAAAGCTACCGATGCCTAATCTAATATCCACCATCTTCATTTCCTTCGGCGCCCTGGTCCTCGTAGTAGGCGTAGTGCTCTTGGTTTGCAGCTTCTGAATAGGGGGTTTAAGAGCGAGGGTGAGCACAATTCAACGTGCTCCGCAAGCCAACACACAGAATGCAATAGTATAAAATGCATTGCTTGACAACATATGGCTGGGGTTTATTTTAGTTGCACAAAGCGATATTTGACAAGTACATAATTAAAATCCTATGACTTAGTAGATTTGTGAAAATGCAAAAGTGTTTGTAAATGTGCAATAAGTATATTGTAGACGGTTCCATCCACCAATGCTAGTTTTTGGCTGCTGGGCTACATCCACCCTAATTACTGACGCTGGAGTACGTCCCTCCAGGAAAAATCCAACAAAGCAGAGTACTTCTCTCCACTTAGTTTGCGTCGTCCCCCCTCAAAAGATTTTTGTAAATAGAACTAACTCAAGAAAGTTTCCATGTCTGCTCTTGACTGTGAGCACGACTATTCGAATAGTTTTAGACTCTGCAGAGTTTGCACATCTTTACCCACAAGAGATAATCCAATTGTTATATTTCGTATGTTTCCTTAAACATGCAGACCAACCGGATGATCACATAACCTTTACAATGCACCTAATAAAGACTAACACTCGCTAAGGTTTCGTCTACAGGAAAGCCCATTGGGCCCCAGCTAGACCCCCTCTTGCGCCCGCCTCTATCCGGCGACATGACCCATCCAAGACGGTTTTTGCGTCCAGCGATGAAAGTCATGAGTTTCCCCCGAAGTGCTTTTCTTTACTAACGAGTACAAATTATTTGGCCATGCCTACATTTTGCTAGCTTGCGGTTTGTACTGTGCTACATGGAGAGGTCAACGCATGATTAAGTTCTTAATTTGTCCAGACGAGCTTTCGCAACCCAAATGTTACATCCACCAGCCATTCTTACCATCCGTCCGGACAGGTAAGCAAGTTTTAGGGTTTTGAGAAGCATAAGATAATCCTTTATACAAACTACCAATCATGTACATCCCATGATTGCCCAAAACGACTTATTCGTTGAGAAGGTATGATCAGGGCATGCTAATGTCCTGAGAACTTACCGGACTTGCCTGGCGATTAATACTGTAGCTTATCTTGAAAAATGGTTGTATTATTACCACCTAAGGCGACAATGGTAAGGGTAACAATGGATTCAAGGAATGGTTTAGCTACATAGCGCTAATAAAGCAAGGTGGTTGAGTAACTATATAAAAAAAGGGTAAACCATTGTACATAAAATAACGCATGCAATTGGAATAATTTAAAACAATATAATTGATTGAAAACATAGGAATTCAACATGGTCAAAGTGTTGACTCGCCTGGATCAAGAGCTTGGGGGTCTGGTGCTGCTTCGATTTGGGGCTCGTGCACGTCCTCGAATTCTACTCGGACAAAGGACCGGAAAAACAACAAAAGAGCGAGCACGGAATAACCACCAAATAAAATAAATAAATCCAAATGAGCTCTAAACTGAACCAAAATAGAACCATTAGATAAGTCTTGACTTTATAAAAATTTGGAAACTGGTTTCATTAAATTTGGAGTTATGGTTATGTAGTTATAGCTTTTCAAAGATTTAACATCCTGAAAATCCGGAGAAAAATTAAAAGAGGGGGAGAGAGAGTGAGCCTTTGACAGGTAGGGCCCGAGAGGGAAGTAAACCACTGCTGCCCCCTTTAAGCGGTCGGCTTAAGGACATAACCAAAGGCCATTTTAGGGGAAGGGGCATTTAACCAGTGGAGTCATTGCGCAGCTGCTGCCATCTTTGGTTCGCTCTGGCCGCAAGGGGGGGCAGAGCCAGCTGGCGGCGGAGAGGCCACGGTGGCATGCCTGCGCCGACCAAGAGAGGCTGCGCGGGCCAGCGAGCTCCTCGGGGAGGGGGAAATCGGCCAGAGCCGGCCAGGCGACAAGGGAAGCGAGCTGGGCGGCGGCCGGGACAGGGGAGCAAGGGCGCCGGTGGCTCGAGTGGTTCGGGTGCGATTCCCCGACGGGGGAGCTTCCCTGAGCTCACCTGTGGCGCCAATCGCTGCCGAAGTGAAGCAGGGCGGGCCGGCGGCGGGAGCGCGCTCGGTGGCGGAGAAGGAGACGGCGGCGGCTTGCTGGGGAGGGAGGCAGGGTCCGGCGAGGTGGGGAGGGCGTTCGCAGGGTCCCTGGGGTGCTCCTTGTGCAGTGAATCGGCCTGGGGCGCTGCGGTGCTCCGGGGAGATCCCGACGTCGGAGTTGAGGAAGGGGGCGTCGCCGCCGGCCTGTGGGACAAGAGAGAGCAATTAGCCCGGCCAAGAGGGGGAAAGGATAATGGTGAGCTCACTGTGGGTCTAGAGGGCCCTGCCATCCACTGGTTTGTGCTGGCGGCGGAGGAAGCCTGGTGGGGCACCTGCGACAGAGGGGGTGGCGAGCTAGCTTCAGTGGGGAATTGGCAAAGGAGCTCCGACGCCTTTTATAGAGGCCAGGGGAGGAGTGAGGCGCCGAGGGGGGGCAAGGCGGCATGGCGTCGTGCGCGCGGTGGCGTCACCGTCGTGCGGCCACAGTGCGGGCGCGGCGCAGAAGGCAAGGTGGAGCTACAGCCGACGGGACTGACGGAGCCCGCGAAGGACTATGGCGGCTACGGCGGCGCAGCTCGGGTGGGGGACGGGACGGCGAGCGACGAGAGCTGCCGGACGACGCTGAAAAGAGAGGGCAGGGTGGCGTGCTCCAGGTCAGCCGCTGTCGGGCGCTGAAGGCGAGGGCGTCGGCGTCGCAGCTGCTCCTGGCGTGGATTGGGGGTGGAGGGGGCCAGCGGCGGCACGGCCTGGGCAGGAGGGTAGGGGCGCTGCAACCAGGGAGAAGAAGGGTTGGGGAAAACAGGAGATGGCCGATGGGATTGAAGGGGAGAAGGGAATGGGTGGTCGGAAAAAGGGGAGGGCTTTTAATTCAACACACACACACGCATTCTCTTACTCTATCCTCCTTTAAAAGATTAAACACAACGGTTGCTGAACTTCTAATTTTGAAGTGAAATCCTAAGTCCAGAACTTTAAAAGGTCTCTTTGGAATGCTTGCTTGAAGATAAAACAAGGTTTTCATCATAATTTATTTTTGTATTCCTTGAAGTTTTCTTTTTGGAAAGCACCAAGAACAACCAAACTGGGAATAAAGCCTTTTAAATTAACATAAGTTTGAGAATTTTACATTTTCGCTAGGTTTTAAAAATGGGGTGTTACACTCATCTTCGGCAGCTCACCGTCACTCCCTGTCAACGATCAAGTTACCAATCTTACAAAATAATAGGAGAAAGATGGATAAAATCTTTGAAAGAGAACAGAGATACTCTTTATTACTATGAACTGGTTACAGGGTGCTTTTAGTAAAATATGATACTATCCCTAATTACATTGAATTGAATGAGAATGAATTCGTGATCGAATGTCTGAATTGCTTCAGGGGTCTGATTCCTTGTCCTCTAGTCTTCTCTCATCTAGCTTTAAATACTAATGAAGAGACACCAGTTATCCGTTGAGGAAGACGCCTTATGGAACCAGTGTATCTAGTAGAAGAGGTTATTATTGTCAAGAGAGGATGTCTGATTGTCAGTTGTTGTTAGTGGAAGACAAACGTGAGAAACAACAGTATGGCTGTTGTTATCAGATAATCAAGACTGAAATGTCGTTCTATTTGGAGTGAATAAAGCATGTGTTCTATCCAGTGGCGGATCCAGGATTTTACCAAAGGGTATGCTACACCAAAATTTTCATATGCAATTCGGTAAATAATTGTAAAATTTGCACCGTAATTCGGTATATAGGCACTAAATAATATGATAAGTCTTAAGTTCTAGGATTAAGTTGGAAACTTGCACAAATTACAATATAAATAGCACAATTTTGTAGCTTTTCATTGAGTGCAGATTCAAATGCACAAAACATAACCTAGGTCTACAACAAAGATCCTCATACAAAGTTAAAATAAAAACAGAAATAGAGAGGTAAATGTTCGACCAACCTGTTTTGCAAGGTTGCAGGCTTTGTCTGGAGAGTTTAGAATCTCGTAATAAAACACTGAGAAGTTAAGTGCAAGCCCAAGCCTTATGGGATGCATAGGAGCCAGTTCCGCTAGAGCAGTATCCTACACAATGAATCATAGGATAGACATCTTTCAGAAAACATTGTAAAGTTTAGTACATAGTCAAAGAAAAGCAATAGTCATGAGATAGGATGAAATAATATATTTGCTACCCAAATAAACTTGAAGCGAATTTATCTGAAACATAGTTTATCCCAAAGAATGCAATGAACCAACCTGAGCTGCCTTATAAGCCACCATTGTGCTCTCTGCAGCCTCCTTCCTCTCGGCACCTGTCTTGAATTCAGATCAGATAGCAAGCAATAACTATTCCATAATCTAACCGTAAACACGAAATGATGAACCCCTGCTGATGTCAATTCTGCATGGCCATAATGGTCATCTCCTTGGCAAGAACCAAACACCATTCCATAATCTGTAATTGCGATACATGGAAAATTACGAGCCCGATCCGGACATTGTTCCGAATATAAAAGGCATGTATAGATCACGAGATTTTGTGCTCATTTTGAGATGTTAGTGTAGCAAAAGTTCTAACCTACACTAAATGTTCTTGTAAGCTGTAACAGTCCTAGCCATCAGTTTACAACATATGTGCTGTGAAAGTAATGTAGAGATCAATGATATCTCAAGTTGTTAATAGAATGTTTTGGCTAGAACATGCTACACTCGAGACAACATATAAATCGAACTACGGCACTACAAATGCCATTAGACATAAATATCTGCAGTGGGAGATGCACGTCAACCTGCGCTCCTAAATCTCGAGGCAAGGTAAAAATCACGGATGGGAGAAAAAGAAAGGAAATGTAGATGAGAGAAATCATGATTAAAAACAAAGAAATATATCATTGCACTGATCCGAACATTTTGTACAGTTAATCTAGCAGGATGTCCAGTCGTCCAATGCATTGCAACAATGACAACTTAAATTAAAAAAGAAACATGCAAACAAAATTACGCGCATAGAAGAGGATGTACACATGAGTTTTCACAAGCGGCAAAGATGGTAATTACCATGGAGGAGGCGGTGGCGAAGGAGGCGGCGGCGGCGGGGCGGGGAGGCGATGGGGCGGACCTGGCGAAGAACGGAGGAGGGAGGCGGAGGGGGGGAGGGGAGGAAGGGGCGGATCCGGGAGGGGGCCGGGGAGGAGGAAGCCGAGGGGACGGGAGGGGGAGGAGGAGGAGGGCTGCGGAGGAGGAAGGGGAGGAGGGGCGGATCCGGGAGCCGGGGAGGGGCGGGGAGGAGGAAGGCGGCCGCTCGCCGCTTCCTTCGCACAACATCCTCGCCTCGCTCCACTCAAATGACTACCAGCACATGCCAAATGTATGCATGACGGCTGGGCCCCAGGGTATGCCGTGGCCCACCCGGCATACTCTGTAGATCCGCCCCTGGTTCTATCCACTATATGGAAGAAATATCTTAAAATTAGATCCAAGTACCAATTTACGGAATCTTCGAGCGGTCATCTGGTCGGGCAACACGCATAGTGTTTCTCCGACCAGGATACTCGGGGAGCAACTCTTAGATGTTTACAACCACAGGGTTCTTTAGCCTTAATAAAATATTAAAATGGTATTTAGGAATTTATTCAATCCTCATCACCCCCGCAATCCTAATTCACGCACTCGTGGCCATGAATGCCCCCACCGACCCCACCCACCGTTGGCCTCAATTCTTGCAATTGACAGCGCCATAGCCACCTCACCGCACCTCCACCTGTCGTCTCCCACCCAAAATCTAAGGTTAGGGTCCCGTGAATCTTGACCCTAACTCTGATGAAACCTAACCCTAATCTCACCGGAGAAGAAGATGAACCTGCTGGAGAAGGAGACAATGCTCGGAGCACGAATCACGATGTGGATCTAAATGTCAGAAATTTAGATGATATTTTGATATATTTCATCTAGATAATGTTTGCCAAAACCCAGTCGCTTTACCTGGGTAAACAGAAACCGTTACACACGTTTGTTTGAAGTGGGCTGTAATTAGATCCCAGGGAATTGGATACTGGGCCTGTAGACAGCCCGTACCGGTCCCGGAGCTGGAGCTCAAGTGTTGCAAAGATACCGTACGATCTGAGGGGCATGTTGCCGCTGAGTGAGTTTTTATTTCTTGGACGTCTGACATCCTCCGTTAGTGCAATTTCCATCTCCTTCTGAACAAGTTGTCCTTTAATTTGTAAGAACGCTGCTCTTACCTGACGTACTTGTCGTTCACTAATCCATGAACGTTGCACTCGTACGTACCACTAACCTTGTAAATCCCATTCTGAACAGTGCATCGGTTAGCAGCTAGTTCCATTTGCTGCACAAGTTGCTTTGTCACTTTGATTCATGTATGTGATCGTACACCTCTTTTGGACAAGCTAGTACTGCTGTTGGACTTCCATCACCGGCCGTGACCGACCGCAGCCGATAATTGCAGTCAGAATTGCTTGTCTCTCGTCGTCTTTTTGCCTGGGTTCAGCTGCGCATGCATGCAGGGAGGCACAGTTGAGCGCATCTGGCTACAGGTAGCACCCGTCCAAATCTGAGCAGACTGCTAGTTGCCCTTGGAAACAGTGAAGACCGTCTTCTTTGTCCAACCAGATTTAATTCCCAAAGACGTGTTTTCCAGCTTGATTTGTCGAGGGAATAATGTGGAGCCACTGGACTAAGAGAAACTGACAATGTCAAGACGGCGCCGGAGCCGGACTGCAGGCGTAGACGAAGGCCAGTGCTGCGCGCAGTAGGAGTCTGTATGATCGATCCTTGCAGGCTGCAGCTACACATATGACTGACAGCATGAGCTTAGCTCTTGCCTGTGGAGCGCTACTGATGCTGCATTCTGCTTGCTACCGGTGCTTGTCCGTACTGTATCAGTGTACGTACGCGTGCGCTTGTCAGTTCCATGGCGTCGGCAGGGGCATGAACGAAACCGAGGTGTTCAGTTCAGTTCACGCAGAAGTGAAAGAAACGACGGAATGCTCTTTCTTCTTCACTCGGAAGGACGGAAATTCTCCGTCAGGCTGATCTGAGGCTGAGCAGGAGGGAATCTTACTGCTGGTGCGTCCTGCGTGTGCTGCCCCAGATCAGATGAGGTCAGGCGTTCGGTTTCCTCCTGCGGCGGCGTGAGCTAGTGGAGCTTCTGCTCCGTCGACGACGCGACAGGAGGACAGGCCAGGAACACATTCATTTCTCGTCCTGACGTCCTGCCTGCCGCCCATGCATCCTCCGCACTGCAGTCCCTAGAGAGAAGATTCCCCGTTGCCCTCTGTTTCTTACCTAAAAAACAACAACCTTTTTGGAATGTCCGGCGCGATTTTACAAGGAAATATATATTATACTCCCTTTCCATCCGGCAATATAACTCCGGTGCGCATGTCTACGAAACATATTATTTAAATAATATTTAATAGAATTGAACCCTAATTGCTTCTATCAAATGAACTTTATATTGGCTCTTTCTATTAGAGAAACTATGATCCATATGGTTCATAGTGTTTGTCATGCTGGCCCAACGGCTAAGGAAAAAACCGAGACAGTAACAAGTCAATCTGTTTTTTTTTTTTTTTGCAAGTAAAAAATCCGAGTGCCGAGCTAGCTGTGTGGGAGGGGATCATATCGATGCGCCAAACAGATGGGCCCAAAATTGCCGCGGCCAGCCTGCGACCTGGCCCAGCTCTGCCGATCCCACCGTTTCGTTTCGTTGCGCAGGCAAGCGTTGGAAATTGGAATTAAACGCAACACTCGATCAACAATGTTCCAGTGAAAACGTCAACTGCTCCAGCACAATTTCACTATGAATTAACAGTCCATGCTGTCTCGGTTTGCATTCTGCGATTAACCATGCACTCATCACACAGGCTATTCTCTATTTCTCATGCTGTTTAGGGCCTCTCTGTCTCTCTCTCTGTCTTGCTTGTTGTAGATCATAAAGGTTTTCAAAGTTTGTCCCACTATCCTGAAAAAAAAATACTCTGATAGTAACTCAGATGTTATTCAGAATACTAAAGGAACATCAAAACTACTGCACAGATGGCTTTGCAAAAACAAAAAAGTTCGTTCAGGGCATGCTAGTTTTTCTGCTCAGTGGCAATCTAAAATCGACACGATGTAATGATTGTGAGTAATTCTGTTATCACATTGTCAACCGCTTCATCATTCCGTTGCATCGACGCCATCATTCCCCTGCCAATCTTTTGATCCAACAGGCATCGCATGGCATGGCCCCCATGATCTTGCCACCGGCATGGCACCACAACTCCATGCTTCGCACCCATCAAGAATTACCTTGCATTAACACTAAATCTGGGGAGAAAGCAATGCTGAAATATAATTAGACCAATTTTATGTTCAGGCAATAATAACCATCGTCAAGCTCGAGAACTATATCAGTAGTTTTTATGCGTAAACCTGAAGATTCCTTGCAAGTATTCTACATGTCAACCAAAAAATAAAGAATCTGCATGTAAACTGTAGACCAACTCGTAGGCAACTCGGTTCTGAACTTCTTCCACAGCCCTCTTACTGCAACTGCCCAATGGCAATCGTACAGGAATTAACCTTGCTCCTGCATGCAGTGATGCTAGGCCAAAGGGAGCTGCAGAAGAAGGCTACTACTAGTCCCTCTGAGACTGCAACTACTAAAGTGGTAAGCATACTTTAAGAACCTTGTTTGCACTTGCTAAAGCAGCATCTCCACAGATCAAAGCAAAAGAAAGCACATACACAAGCACATCTCAAAGCATTTGCAGCCACAATGCATTTCTGTCTCTACACCCCAAAATGAAAATGCAGCAGCACAGAGTCACAGAAGCTTTTCAACATCAAGCAAGGAAAGGAGAGGAGGCAAGGGGAAGAAGAATGAAGAAGAAAACCCAACAGCATGCAGTACATGGCATGATACCCCTACATAGATTCTGCCTGTAGCTTTAGCCATTCCTCTCTCTCTCTCTCTCTCTCTCTCTCTCTCTATCTCTATCTCCACAAAAACTCTCATGATAACTCTTTCCTCAGTGGAAGCCACACTGCCTCCTTCCAAAGCAAAGGTGCCAACTTTTGCTGTTGCATGGGCAAGCTGTGGCATGCATTGCACTTGTGAGAAGAGAAAGGAGAGGGGAAAAGTTTTACTTGCTACAATAGTGTTTGTTTTCACCCTTTATTCCCCTTTTATTTTTCCTCTTCTTGGATCATGCTGAACACATGAGATCTTCCAAACCAGAGAAACGGCTTGTGACATGGAAAACTTAATCTTAAAACTCAGTGTGCATAGCAAGATGTACTAATGAAAAATTTGGCAGTAAATGGCATCAATGAATTGGTTAAAACTACATGGTCAAGTACTTTTGCACAGCAGGATCAGATGCTCTGTTCCACCAAACAATCTTTAGAACATACCTAAGTGGCAAATTTAATGTCCTATTCAAGAACAAAATCAACAGTTTGCCAAAATTGTCTTGATGCTCTGTTCTTTTCCTTCTTGGTGAAATCTTCTCTACTGTCTCTTCTGTGGACGAAACCTTCTTTACTTTTGCTCTGAAGGGAAGGTTCCCAATACGGTGTGCCCTCTGAGTGGCATGGAATTTCCCTTTGCATAAGATTGCTAATGTACTTTGCCATGGACACAAAAATCAAGAACCAAAAAAAATAAAATCCAAGCTAACCAACCATACAGAATTGGCAGTACAAGCACTTCAAGAAAGGCTCAGTTTGATATCCATGAAACAATCTGAAATCTCTGGACTAGACCATGCAAAACGAACAGTGGTCACTACATACACATGAAGAAATCAAGCAAACAAGCAAGGAGCAAAGCAAAACGACGCCCCTTAATTAACACACTAAGCACACACACTTAGACGCTGATCTCCACCCTAGGCTCGAAGGAGAAGGCGGCCAAGAACTCGTTGACCTCTCCATCGCCATTGACGTACTTGGGCAGCTCCTCCCACTGGTTGCTGCCCACGTCGCACATGAAGCAGCCGTTGGCCTCGCCGGAGCTCACACAGACCATGAGGTGGTCGCCGTGCCCGACGCAGTTGATGTCGGCCTTCTTGCCGTAGAACCCGTGCGACATGGCGGGCGGCATGGCGGCCACCTGCCGCCACGCGCCGTCGGCGAACTGCCAAACCCGCAGGCTCGCCGTGTCGAGGTACTCCGAGAGCACGACGACGTAGGCGGCGCCGTTGCAGGCCACGACGTCGATGGAGTACTCGAAGTACACGGGGAGGATGCGGGGGAGCTCGGCGAACGTGCGGCGCGCCGTGTCGCAGGCGACGACCGTGCCCGAGTGGCTCAGGAAGTAGGCCACGGCCTCGCCGTCGCCGCGCTCGGAAGGCACGACAACCGAGGAGTACTGCTTCGACGCGCTGCGCTGCATGTTGGTGGCCACCACGTCGCCGGACTTGCTCAGGAAGTAGACCGTGTCATCGCCCCCGCCCTGCGCTGGCGAGTCCGGAGACGAGGCCTCGGACCTTCGGGCAAGCGCCACGGGGCCCTCCCACGTGTCCTTGGACGAGTCGAAGACCGCCATGGACAGGTCCGGGAGCTCGCCCGTGAAGAGCGCCACGCGGTAGGGGGAGCCGTACATGGCAATGGCGTGGAGCTGCGGCGCGTCCTGGCCCTGCGGCGGCGGAGGGAGCGCGCGGGATGCACCGGTGAGCGGGTTGGCGACGGTGAGCGAGCCGGTGACCGGCGCGCGGTAGAGGACGAGGCCGCCCGACGCGGCCACCGGCATGGAGCCCGGCGAGGCGTGGCAGGGGTTCCAGGAGCGCTCGGCGGCGTCGAAGGCGACGGCTGGGTGGGGCCGGTCGGAGAGCATGAGGAACCAGGGGTCGCGGGAGGGGACGCGGGCGCAGGCGTCGAGGAAGGTCAGGGACGCGGCGGCCGCGCGCCACCGTCGGCAGACAGCGCGGAGGCGGAAGAAGCTGGCCGGCGGGAGGCGCGCGAGGACGCTCTCGAGCATGTCCTCGTGGAGGTCCCCCAGGCCGGGCGGTGGGCACTTGCGCTTCCTGCCGCTGGCCGGCGGCGCCATGGACGCCTCCTCGCTCAGCTCCATTATTCGGCGATGAACTGAGCTACAAGATCTCTGCATTCGGAGACAAACACAAGGGAGTTAATTACCGATTCCATTGGAATTCCTAACAAGAAACAAACAAGTATGAAGTAAAATTCCAAGAAACAGAGGAATCTTTCGCAAGGGACAACAAGAAGCAGGGGAATCGGTGAGCATGGCCACGAATCCTGTCCCAAATCTTGGGCTTAAATCCCAACGCAAACTCGGCAGAGTTGCTGAATCGCAGCCACGAACCAAGAATTGAAGCGATAAGCAAAGGGAAACCATCGAAGCTGAGAATCGACAGCTGCTGCATACCTCAGGGCTGCTCTTGGGTAGGAGGCGGTGTTCTTGCCCTTGCGCCTCTCTCTCTCTCTCTCTCTCTCTCTCTCTCTCTCTCTCTCTCTCTCGGGTACGTTTGGATGGGAATGGGAGGAAACTTGGTGAAGAGGAGGAGACTATCCCACTCCACTCTCTCGGGTCTCGGTGGAGATGAGAATGGGTGGAGGAGGATGAGCCGGTAGCAGCTGTCGTTGGAAGGGATGGAGACGGAGGCAGCCAGTGAGCATGCAAGTGTGGGCTATACGCTATTTATACTAGCACCAGCCACCACCAAGATGCCGTACGTGTACAAGTATATATACTACTACTATACGGCTATACGCTGCCAGTGCCCAACCCCAACGAATACGCTTTGCCTAGTAGTATTCCATTTCCAGGTTACTACACGTATCCATCCACGATGCATTTTCCACTAAACGTGTATACTACTACATGGACAGAGTATATATACTACTACTATACGGCTATATACTACTACACGTCTCTCACAAGTAGTGCCCCTGCTTGGCATTCCCCACCGGTCAAAATCATTTACTATTAAGCTAATGGACAGAGGGGAGCCTGTTACTGGAAAACGTGTTTTGTGGACTCATTAGAGGCGAGTGGTTCACGCAATGCAATAGTGTGGGTTCTTTTCTACTATAGATTATGATTATGATTTTTAAATTCTGATCAATCTGTTACTGGAAAACGTGTTTTGTGGACTCATTAGAGACGAGTGGTTCACGCAATGCAATAGTGTGGGTTCTTTTCGACTATAGATTATGATTATGATTTTTAAATTCTGATCTATTTGTAAGAGACAATATATAGAGAGAAATACTTGTATATGATTTTAGCCAGTACAGTTTGTACTATAATTTTTTCTGTAGACCCCACCTTGATAAAATGCACCGATTTTGAAACAGATGTTGTTCATCTGTACATAAAACAATAAGCCAAACGCACAAACGAACCTAGTAATTTTACTGTGTGGCTTTAGCAACAAGCTATTGAAATACTGGTATCTAAAATTCCTCGAATTCTTTTAGTAGCAACCTAAATAATAAACTACTAGGATTGCCCTAACGAGCCTAGAAATTAATAACGCTAGCGCGCACGCTGCCCCCTGCCCCCACTTTAGTTTTGTAGCGGTATATCTTTGGATTCTTCAATTCGTGTCATTTACCAATCTTTACCGAAAGGACATGTAGATCCATTATTTATAACAATCGAGTTTGTCTGTTCTTGTGTTATTATGTGAAGTAGTGATCAAAATCACCCCCGTGTGAAATAGAAAATTTCTTGAAAAGACACCTTCAATTATGGCCAATTAATTTTTTTTTCGAACTTAGTACGACTATGAAAACTTCGTGAGGACAAAAGAAAGAAATTAGCGATAAAAAAAAGAAATATTTATGCGTCATGCATACGAAAAAGAATAGAATTTTCTAGACTACGGCTAATAGTTTTTTGATAGTAGTGGATGAATTTTATATGTGCTTTTCAAGATAGCGAAGACGCTGATATAAATGATACACACAGTTTTAGATTTGAAAAGTCGTTTAAAGAATTCACTTAAAAAACCACTCCGTTTATTTGAACTTGAGAAGTTAGAAGAAAAAACTAAAAGCCCCAACTAGCAAAGCACAACAGGAGATGCTGCTTAAGGTAGTGCTCATTTAGGTTTAAGGTCCTACTTATTTGAATTTCTGCTTCTGGTTTCTAACATTTTAATTTAGTTTTTTTGTCTCTTTGCCTTTTCTTTTTTTATTATTTCTTTGCATTATTTGTAATGATATTTTTTTTTATTTTTTTAAACTTAATAACACTAAAAAAGTACCAGCTGTTGTAGTACATTTTCAGCCGCTATAGTATAGAAAAAGCTATAAGTCTGAGCTTTTAAGCAAAAAGAGTATCTAGACTTCTGATTTTCTGCATTGTAACTGCTAAAAATATATTGTAGCTGTATTATTTTTTACGATATAATTAAATATTTAAATGCACAGATGAGGTGCGCCGGCACGGTAGGCACGACCACCTGAAAGCGCAGAAGGCGTTTGGCTCGTAGCAAATATAGATGCTCCTCCTGTTCCACTACTTCTGCTGCTCTCTGCAGCCTGCACCGTTCCACGCGTGTGAGGCGCCGCGCGCTCTGCTTCCTTAATTAAATACTCTCCTAACCCCTAATTTAAGTTAAAGTATTAGCAAAAGCATGCGAATGCCTTTGAGTTAACAATTGGGTGCGTGCTTGTCAGTAATCTCACTACCAGGTCAGTGTCAGTGCTGGTGTAGGCTAATCTATCCGTGCATGGGGGCGGCAACGCGTCAGATTTTAGCGCTGTTCAGGGTATTTTCAATGATGTTGAGTCAGCTGACTATTTGTATATATACATCAGTATATATTCTATGTGGAGAAAAAAGAGTATACAAAACATAAACAGCTAGCTACTATTTCGTCTCTAATCTATAACGTAAAACGAGGTAGTCTCTATAAATGACTGTGTATGCATGTAAACATCAAATAGCTATCTTTATAGATAGTCCTTTGGAATGCTAACTTTTAGTGTGTACTCTATAGATGATGTGGAATCTTTATAGATAGTATTTAGTTAGAACTATTAAAGATGCCTTTAGCTGCTCCGTAAACTAGAATTTTTTTTTACTGTTCTGACCCCTAGCGGCGTTTTTTTTTTACCGGGTCTGAACTCTTGCCGGTTATTTTGCGTTTCTAGCCCCCTCCGGAGCGTGGGTTCTTCAGCGGTCGGTTGCGTGGCCATTTCAGCGGCCGTGGAGCACGGAACGCTCGCGGAGGACGCGGGGCCCACCGGAGTCCCGCACCGCCCGAGCGCGAAAGCTGGCCTCGGGTTCACGCGCCGGCTGCCGGAGAATCCGCGCTGGGCCAAAGACGCAGAATAACCGCGCGAGAGGCCAGACCTGCAAAAACAGCGCCACCAGGGGTCTGGATAGAACAGTAGAAAATTTAGAGTTTACTCTTCTCGTGTCGCGAGCATGCACCGTGCTTTTTTCCTTGCACACCTAGGTACTGGTCGCTTTGGCTTCCGTAAAGCTATTTTTTAAAATAATTTTTCTATAGTATATATCTTTCAAAAGAAGTGCATTTTTAAGTTGACATCTACTAGTCAATTGTAATATACATTATAGTAATTTTATTTATATATATCAAAATCGCATGCAAGCGTCTCTCTTTGCAAGGTTCTGTATAAGATGTTACTATTTATAAGACAAATCCAAAAGCTGTTAGTAAAAACCAATATGAACACCCCCTAACCCATTTAAAACAGGTTTTGCCTTCTGTCTTTTAACTTTTAGAAATCAGAAGCTGTTTTGAACACATGAATTTCTTAACATGGCATTTTTTATTTTGTTCCTTTTTCCTTTGCACTGTCTATGGAAAATATAACATTTTTTCTCTTTTTCTCTTTATTTTTAATTGAATGCATTAGTCAAAATCCAACATTCGCTACAGTATTTATTTCAATCAAAAGCTAATAGCCGCAGTTAAAAATCACTAGCAATAGCCATTTTAAACTAGAACTAATTCAATGTTGGTGCATTTGGGAGCAGGGGTGTAACCAGCGGCAGGGCGTAGTAAGGCTTGAGGCTCACCTTTCCCGCTGGCAACCAACATATAAAGCAGAAGCAATTATGCATATTTACTTGTTGCTCTCACATTATTTGCTACTTGCTATTTTGCTTGAGCAAAGTAAATCAAAAGTCTTCTACTATTGATAACAACCAACAACCCACTTTTAGTAATAGTTGCTATTTTTCTTACTGCTTGCTTACTTCTTGCCTTCCTCTCCGCACTAAGCGCTTCCGTTACTCGAGAGCTAAAGTTACTGTTGCTTTCCATGGCACCAGTGGCGAAGCCAGGATAGAAATGGATGGTGGGCTTAAAGGAGTATGCTAATTTAATGCAAACATGATCTTTTACTCTCGTGCAATCAAAATTCATATGTAAATAGAAGAGAATCAAATCAAAAAAATAGAAATAGAACGAAGGTACCTCGTTAATGAAAGTGCATCCTCAAAATGTATGAATATGCTTCCAATGAGTGGTGATCTCTTAGCTATATGTAAAATTAGCAATAATAAATTGTTAGTGATGATGAACATTAAAAATAAACGAAACATACCACGAAGGCACTAGTATGAATCATGAGGCAAATTCGAACCACGAGATAAAGTGTAGAATTCATCACTATACAAAATACAACTAGATAGTATAAAAGTGTAGATTATTGTCTAATTGTATATGCAAATGCAATACATTTATACAACATTAAGTAATCAACAAATCAAGTTATCAACAATACTAAAAAAATAATAATTAAAAAAAATAAGAAAGTAACCAACATATCACTATTATTCACATACTACCTCAGTACTTCAATGTGTCACCGGTCGATCAATCCCCTATTCCTCATTTTATTCCTCAATTCCCATCCCAACCACTACCGGGCTACCGGCCGCTCGGGCTCGGCCCTTCCGGCTTTCCCCATTTCACTGACCACTTGGCGCCCCGGCCGACTCCCCCTATTTCTCTCCGCTGATCTCCCCAGCCCCACGGCCCCACCTATTTCTCTCCGCAAACACCGCTCCCCGCCTCGGCGCCTCCCCCTTCCCTCCGCTCCCGGCTCCCCGCCCTCCCCCCTCCGCTCCACCCGCTAGGCCTCTGCTCCCCGCCTCCCCCCTTCGCTCCGGCGCTCCGCTCCCCGCCTCCGACCTCCCCCTCCACTCCCCGCCTCCCCCGTCCGCTCCACTCCCGGCTCCCTGCCTCCCCTCTCGGCTCCAACGCTCCGCTCCCCGCCTCCGGCCTCCCCCCTCCGCTCCGCTCCCTCGCCGGCATCACCGCCAGGCGCCACATTCGGCCCGGTCCAGTCCGCCAATACCAAGCCTTAACATCGTCATGGACCTTGTGTCGTACAGTCCCATCATCGATCGCACCACCACAATTTAGCGTCGTCAGTTGCTCGACACCTTGCAAATGACTGCCACCTCACGCGCTCACACCAGCGAGTGTCAACATTTCTCCCACCGCCAACGCACTCATCAGCTTCGCCACATCAACGCAAAAATGCGCGCCTATCCATGTCATCGTCTACGTGCCAGGTACGCTCTCACGCTGCTACTAGAGCCATCACCTTCACTGTATACTTAGGCGAGCCCCGTGATTTCCTAATCCACTTTCCGCACCACCCCACCCCTACCGCTGCCTTTTCTTCCTCAACTCCGACCACGTTGTATCATTGTAGCCGACGGACAAATCACCACTGGTGAGCTTAACTTCGATTCCTCACCTCCACCCCTGGTCCAGTCCAATTACTCACATCTATAGCTTCGCCCTACCACCATGAAGCTAACCCCTAGCTTCTTACTTAGCCTCCTTGCCTCTAGCTCGCCATCACCGTGCACCATCGTTCTGCCACCGATAGCCACACCATCACCAGCCCTTCTTAGACCATCCCAAGCTAAGTCGACACCATCACTGTACTCTCATAGCTCCAGTGATGCTCAAGCTATCACCAATTCGGCCGCATCATCGCTATAGTGCAATCATGTTGTTCCCCTGTTCTAGTTAAGCCGAGACTTATTTGATTCTTTTTTTCGATAGCACCTGGATTCATTGAGAAAATCACCTAAGGATATAATCAAGACGCTGAAGAAGTAGGCCCGATCGAAAACTATGAACAGGAAGGCAAGTCATCTATTTTTTATCATGTTGATCCTATATTACTTAATTATCTTTATTTTTATTTACATTAATTATGCATATTTTACATAAAATAATAGCTTTTAATGACATGATGGATAGTTAAATCCTACCACCAAAGCCCAGTCATATTTTTGAAGGCTATGTTCACCTTGGCAACCTTGGTATAGCCTATAATAGTATTCAATCAGCATGTAAATAGCTAGTAACTAAATTGGACAACTAAAATGATTTATTATGCTAATGAGGACTATTCATGCTAATGAGGACTATTCGGCTCCGCGCTGGTAGACCTTGAAATGGACCTAAGGGTTAAGGCTACTTGATAGGCAGCCACTAGACGGTTGGAGCTCATGATCTCACCCGAGGATTGAAGTTTTAGTGTAATTTTGGTGGTATTGTGTTGTGATGCACATAGTATGTGAATGATATCATCATCTGTGGCAAGTAAGGACAAGACCTTTATGTCAAGTAAATGATGTAGATCTCACTTAACCATAAGCTTGACTTGTCAACCTTGCTTAGTACACTGCTCAATCAAAACAAATATCTACAAGAAGAAATGATATCCTAGGATCTCTAGATGGCCCACGTGATAAAGGTGGGAAAGAAGTTGGGCTTTTTATGCCGCTTGCCATTCTTCACATCAGTAGGCATATTCAATATCAGGCCGTGAATTCTTCATTGACCAATGGATACCCGATCGTTATTGAATGGCCAAGACCTATCTAGTAGTGACTAGAATGGAAAAAGCAGTAAAACAACCTTGTTACCTTGGCTTAAACACACACTATCATGTTGCGTGTCTATCGCATGTTATTGTGAGTTTGAGGTAAATTATAGGTAAATCTAGGCAACTCTGCAGAGTATAATATATAGTATTTGGATAGATCATTCTTCTGGTCAATGGAGTTGTGTTTAATTGGTGATTCTAACAACAAGGCATAAATAAAATTTGAATGATTTTAAGATAATGAGTAAGGTTGTTAAATTATCTTCTCTTAATAAAATAATATTTTGTATTTCAAGTTTAAAGATCTTTGCAAGCAAACATGTATTTATACCTATAATAAAAGAACTATTATACCTTGTTCTATTGAAATCCTGGCAAGTAGTTAAGTAGATATCCTCATGTAGCTTGTTGAGTATGATTGTACTTATACCTACTTAATCATCATTAGAAGGAGCTTAGGAGGATACCGAGAAACCTTTTGAGAGAGATTTTGATGATTCCCTAAAAGGTGACGACTACTAGTTTTAGGTCTCAACTATGCTCAAGCATGCCTGTGGCTTAGGGAGATTTTTTGTGTTGTATCATAAACTTCGGACTTTAACACCCTTGATAATGTAAAGCTCGGCTTCTAAGTTGTATTTTTTGTAATAAAAAATTTGGCCTTTATGATTATAGTTTGAGCAGACTTAGGTACCGCTCATTTCGGCTTGAGTTTTTTTGGATTCAGTTTATTTTATTATTATTACTAAATTTTATCTTTTTCTAACTTTTTATCTTTTTTGAGCTTTTTTACCGGTTCTTTTTTCCGTATTTGTTTATATTGCCCGTATGGGTTAATATATTTTTCTATTTTTATTTTTTGTAAAATTTAATTATATCAAATAAGTTATTATCAACTATAGCGTAAAATAAATTAGCTACAGTGTAGATTCTACTATAAACTTACTTAAAAACCCAACTGAACGGCTCTTAGTATTCACTCTTTTTCACTCTATAGCTGATCTTTTTGGACAGTTTGGTGAATTGCAACGGTATGATAAATGGCATCGTCACGTCTACCCGGTGGACAGATAGATGGCTGTACCTTGGATGGATAGCAAGAGAGAAGATGCAGGAGGGGTTTGACCTCTGCATGCAGAATCTGCACGGATTCCAAAGGTCACAAGACATGAAACTAGTCGCACTGTAAAAAAAGCTTGGAGAGGAACACATGAGCGAGGACACACACACATGTACTGTCTTTTGTTAGCTCGTCCTCTCTCTCTCTCTCTCCCCTTCTAATCTAATCTAATCTATCCAAGTCTAATCTCGCAGCTGTCACTTTTGCTTTCGGCCGAAACCAGCCGAGCTGGTCCCGGCTTCTGTCTCTGTTTTGCCTGTTTTGTACGTCAGTTTATTTACCAACATTCGACGCCGTAGATGTGCAGGTAGTACTGCTGAGTGCTACTGCTCTGTTGCTATATTTTACTGTAGATGTATGCGAGTTTAACTTGTACTTATGGTACATCGTTCTTTTCCTTTGCCAGGGACACCGTTGTACTGCCGCTTATTTCTCCTTGTTAAAGCTTATTCCCATGTGTGGGTGGGGTCGGGGATTGAACTCGGGACATCGGGTCAGTATATCTAAAGTTAGTATAGTTGGTACTATAATTAACTAGTAGATTTTGTTTTAAAAAAATATATTATTTAAAAGTTAATTACTATAGTAAAAAGTGAAAAATCAAAACAAAAGCACTGCCGAATGCAAATTCTAAAAAGAAAGATTAACCTTCTTACGAGCAAAAGAGAAAGCTTATTACAATGCATACCACATAATAGTATGCAACAAAAACGTGCAGCGCGTTCGGGCAAAAGACAAAATCGATCGTGGACATAAAAATGTAGCGACTAGAGAAATTCTCACAAACAGTTTATATTTATTTTCTATCGAAACTTGACATTCATTTTTTTCGAAAGGGATAGCAGAAGCTCTGCCATTACTTAAAACTCTATGCAGGGGAACAGAGAGAGAGAGAGGGCAAGAAAGAAAGCTCTACCAAAAAAAGAAGGCCAGCCAGCATCTGCACGCTTGCTAGGTGGGTAACCCAAGCAGCCAACACGAGCAGCAGTGTCAACCCCAAAAACGAACCACGAGCAAGAGAGAGAGAGAGGCTGGCGAGCAGCACGCCCAAAAGCCTCCAAAAGCACGCGAGTAAACGGAGGTAGCGAGCGAAAAAAGCAGAGAAAGGAAGAAGAGAGAGAAAAAAAAAAGCTTGCTGCATACGTGCAGGCTTACGGCGGCCTCTCTCTCTCTCCTCTCTCTTCCTGATGCGCACGCACGTAGCGCGTGCCGATGTGTGCCGTGCACGTCAAAGGCGAGAGAGGGAGGAGAGAGAGAGAGAGAGAGAGAGGATGGAATCCATGGCTGACCTTTGTAAAGCAAAAGGCGAAGCGTGCATGCACTGGCCTAGCTAGAATACAATGCTCGCACCGCAAAGCAGCGAGCAGGCACCCGCTGCTACGCCGTGTCTCTCTGGTCCGTGCTTTTTTTTTTGTTTTTGATTTGTCTTTTGATGGAAATAAATATGTCTCTCTGGTCTGTGCTTTCTTGTTTTTGGTTTGTCTTTTGATGGAAATAGGTAGCACGGTTTTTTCAAACGATTTCTCACAGCCGTTTCTCAGGGGTGCTTATTTAGATTTTTGAACCCTAATCTTTTAGTGTTTTACTGTAGTAACTTTTTTACATTTTAGCTGTTGATAATTTTTTTAGTGTAATTAAATTTAAAAAATAAAAATATAAAAATTATATCATCATGAATAATACGAAAGAATAAGAAAAAAGTAAATACAAAAAAACTAAAAAACAAAATTTAAAAATTTAAAAGCTAAAAACTCATGGCTAAAAACTTAAGATCAAATGAGCCATCCTTCATTGCTATTTCGAGAAACGTAACAAAAAAAACATGGAGCTGGAAAAGAACGGGCTATTGCCATGTTGCGATGTTTGGATTGGATGTCCTCGTAGGGGGAATCTCCCTCTCTCTCTCTCTCTCTCTCTCTCTCTCTCTTTCTCACTCTCTCTCTAGGAGTATTTGCGAGCCTCCTCTCTCTCCTCTCTATCGCCGCCGACTGTGGTTTGGGGGGTTGTCACAACGATGCTTTTGCTTTACACAAGTCAAATGGGTGGGGACCGGCTGCTATTGGGGACCCTGCGCTGCGGCACTGCTGAAGATCAACAGAATACGAGGTGAGGCCTCTTTTGGTTTTTACTACTATTATAGTTAACAAAAATCGTTTTAAGCATCTTTCACATACAACTTGATATATATTTTACATGTTTGACTGCATGTAACCTAAAATAACTTCGTACGTTTTAACCGGAGGAAGTACTAAGGGAGTATCTACGTTTATTTTTTTGGAAGCGCTATAGATCTATTAATTGATTTTTAGGTTAAAATTAGTCAGATTTTTTATCATATATATAATATTTTTCGTCTATATAACAATATTTTTATCCAAAAAAAATATTACATATATAACAAAAAAATTTTGACTAATTTTAACACAAAAAACAGTTGAATATGCAATAAATACTCTCTTATTTTTTTAGGTTAATACTTCAGTAGCATTGATGTTTCGTTGATGCATACTGTAGCGCGACAGGTCGTGACAAAGATAGATCTTCAAAGTGACAACGTAGTATATATTCTCTCTCTGCGTGAGAGGACAATTTTTTTAAATAATCCATTTCTTATTTAAAATTATAAAAATATATCTGCACCTAAATGTTTTTTTACAGAAATATCCTCCAATCATCCAATCGTTGAGTGAATGAACCCTGTCGCCCAACGGCCGAGTGATCCATAGGCAACGATGGGCCATTGGACGACAGGCTCCAGTCGCCTAACGGTTAGGCGACTGGGTTCTGTTGCCGAACCGTTGGGCGACAGCAATCTGTCGTCCGACCGTTGAGCGACTACCACCTCTATCTAATTTTTGCGCAATTGCCCCCCTCATCGCGCATGGGATAAATGATAATTATTGTAGATAGGTAATATTTATCAAATTTTATTTACAATTTTTTTAAAAAAGAACATACAATGTCGGTTGATTTATTTATGATTTTTATATATTATGAATGATACAAAATCTGTTAGATTCACAATAATATTTTGTGATAGTCGTATGTTGTTGTAGTGTAAGAAATTTTCTGAAACATTTTATGAGGATGATTGAGATAGCAATGATTGGTTACATTTTATGAGGACTAATATGTGGAATATGTCGTACAACATGAGGCACAAGGATAGGCATATGCTAGATAGTATCGCTGATAAAAGATGCGTAGACATTTCGTGCCTACTTTCAGAACTCATTTTTTCATATTGTTGAATGTCTTGCTACGTGAAGAATTGAATGCGAAAAGACAACGAAATTTGATGTTGTAAATTAAAATAGACTTCATAATAAAGCTGAAAAAACACGATGCACACATGGTTTGGTTACATGCATAAGAAACAAAATCATGCACGATGCAACAAACCAAAGTACTCCAACGATATATATGCGTCTTTGCGGAATGAAAATAAATTTGACCTTCGGGGGATAAGTGCAGAATGGTCCAACCTACCGTGTGGACCGATGCCATTTTTCATTCCTTGTGAACTCGGTGTTGAACTCCTCAGTGAATTGACACCAGCCTCTATACATACTAATTTTCTACAAATGTAATATTGACTAAATTTTCTATACATACTAATTTTTTATAACTATATTGACTAAATTTTCTATAATTATTTACTTCATACCAAAGTTATACTATTATTTTCTACGGATCTTAATTTTACACTAAATAAACTATTTATTTCATACAAAATTTTTGACTAAAACATATAAAATATTTTATCTCACAGAAGTAGCGGAACCTCTCCTCTCCTTCTTCCTCTCCCTCTCCCTCTCCTCTCCTCCCCTCTCCTTCCCTCTCATATCTTCTTCTTTCTTTCCCCTTCCCTTCTTTTTTCTTTCGGTCGCCGTCGGTGGATGGAATGCCTAGGGGCTCGACAGAGCGACTGATTTTATATGTCGTGCAGTCACCGAACGGTCGAATGACTGGACCTCCAGTTGACCAATGGTTGGGTGACAGGGTCCAGTCTCCCGACAGTTCGACGACTGCAATTATGTTGCCTAACATTTCATCAACTGCATGCGTGTCGCATGGTCGTTGGGCGACATGGTCCAGTCACCCAACGATTCGGCGACTAGAGGCCGTTCCTGTAAAAGTTTATATGCAGGTATATTTCTGTATTTTTGAATATAAAATGGATTATTTTTAAAAAAAATTCAATTTTTTCACACTAGGGAGCAGCTCTAACTAAAACAGTTCATTTTGTTGCAAAGAAGATAGTACCACGGTATGAATAAGTTACTATTGAATTCCATATATAAGTCATATAGAGATCCACTACCAACAAATGATGTCAAGGGTCTCTTTGGAATAAAGGAATTTTAGAGGGAGAATAGAGGAATTCAATCCAAAGTAAAAAAAATCCTATAAGAAGTTTTTGGGTTGTATGGTTGCTTGAAAAGAATTTCATTGGATAGGAAAACTTTCCACACATTTCGAAAGAATTCTAACATGAGGTCAAATTCATTTGAGACTTCCAATGTATTCTCTCTCTCTCTCTCTTACTAACAAACATCTATCCAAAATTAGAGGCGAGATAAACTTCTAGCTCCTAACATGGCGGGCATGCATGAAAAAAAAAAGAGCCCAGCCAGATCGAGCGTTGAGAAAGATATATCCAACCATGCATGCAGTCCAACACGGTGGAAGCAGGGCGAGCAAGGTTGTGCACCAACCAAATGATGGATATATGCGCGCGCGCGACACGAAAGGAGGGAACAGAACAGAAGAGGAGGCCGCTAATTACGACGGCTTTCGTGCGCACCATCGCTGCCGGGGAAGCCTCTGTGCTGTGATTCCTTGTGCTGTTGGTACGACCATGTAATAAGTCTCTGTGTCGATTACCCCTACATTGGTTCCGTGGGACGCTCGTTTTAGCGATAGTTTCTGTCTTTTAGCTAAAATTTTATTGTAAATGGTATTTTTTTTACTGTAACTGATTTGACTTTTTAGATATAATTAGTTTTTTTAAAAAATATAAAAATAGAAAAAACATGTTAACCCATTAGGGACAATATAAAGGAACACGAGAAAAAAAAGAAAATACAAAAAAGCCTAAAATATCTAAAAAAATTCAGAAAAGATGAAATACTGAATAGTGAAAAAAAATATAAGCTAAAAAAAATCGAAACGAGCGGGACACTTTGAGATATACCTTATCAAGTTTTAGATATGTGAAGGAATATTTTTTGCTGATGGCATGGAAACTGAGCTGTGTATGGTGACAGAAGCACGAACAAGAGTATGATGTGTCAGGCGTAGGTAACATGGTGCTGCTGAGTTGGGAGTGCTTATTTTGCTGAGACGTACAGGATGTGTCAGACTTGGTTAATTAGGACTTTATAACTCAAATATGGTGTTGTCTTTTTTTTTTTGTAATTACAAGGAAGATGTGCATACACACACCATATGTGTGTCCTCTTAACATATGTTTTAGAAAGACGAAGGCCGAAAATAAATTCATGTTCTTATAAAATGTACACTCTCGTGTGTGCGCAACATAGACACTAGCATTTGAACTCTATTAGGTGGAGTCCTACATCCGCAACTGCACCATCCACCAAGAGGTGATTTGTGAAACAATAAAACATCTTTAGATGAATCCGGTCTATAAGTACACATTGTTTTTGGACATTACATAATCCATATAATTTAACTTCGGCAATAGCTTTTATGATACTGTTATAGTGAAATGTTATGAAGTTATAACATTATGATTTTTCTGACAACATGCATCTATTTGTATCATTTCAATGTGGCCAATCAGATATTGCATACATCAATGTGGACAACATGCATCTTGACCATGTAGGTCCTATATGTAACGTGTGAATTTTTTTTATTTTTTCTAAAAATTAAATGGTTTGTAAATAATATTGCAGATTAATACTGTAAATTTGCTTCATCCAGACAACTGTATACCGTTTGAGTCCTTGGTTCAGAACTACATAAGTAATGTATAATAGTCGTACTCTGCCAACCGGTCTAGGGGGCCTTCCAAAACAAGATGGTTTCCGGATTCCTCTTTCCAGAAGGCAAAAATTGTTTGAAATATATTAATTTTTTAATATAATTTTTTTATAGAGATATAACGATATTTTTATTTTTTTATTAAATATTTTAGAAAAAATTAACGACTCAAGAGTGACATTTTAGCAAAAAAAAAATCACGTCATAGTGGAACAGGGTAGGTCAGTAGATCTTAGCCGGGGATCAGAGGAAGAAAATTAAGTGGAGGAAAAAAAATCACTATTGATCTCATGTGAAATTTATCGGATCGACCATGAACGAAGAGGCGGGCCTCAGCCGAGCGAGCCTGAGACCCCATTGAAAAGCCTTCGGGATCGGAAGGAACAAGACAGTGCACGGTACAGATCAGAATAAAAAAGAATTGGCACGACACCGGCAGAGATCTCGAGGCAGCCAGAGACGCACACTTCCATCCAGTGCGTGTACTGTATTTCTTTTTAGTACTATATTTGTTTCAATAGTACGTACTGGTTTTTTTTTTCTTGGTGCCATTCCACACTCCACGGTGCGCTACCTCGGGAAGGATGGGGTGGGGTACATTCGGAGCGTGGATCTCCTATTTGCTCCCCTTCTGCTGTAGCTAGGCAGCTAGCTACGGTTTTTCTATTCGATTCGCAGGATTTTAGGAACAGAAATAGAAAAAAATATAGAAATAATAAAATAGACAATTAAAAAATATAGAAATTTATAGGATTAGGTGTTGGAACACGAGAATCACCTAGACCCGCAGGCAAAAAACGAGTTGGAGTGGATTTTTTTTATTCCTTCGGAATTCCTACGATTTCATAGAAATGCTATAGTAAACCCAACGAATTCATCCTCCGATTCCTTTGGCTCTGCTTGTTTCAGTTTTTTTTCAGTTTCAGCTTCTAACTTTAGTTTTTTTTACTATTCAGTAATTCATTTTTTTTCCGATTTTTTTAGATTTTTTGGGTATTTTTGTATTTTTCTTTTTTTTCCTATGTTCCTTTGCATTGTCCGTGATGGATTAACATATTTTTTCTATTTTTATATTTTTTAAAATTTAATTATGCACAAAAAGCCAAATCAGCTACAGTAAAAAAGTTAGTTACAGTAAAATTTCAGCAAAAAATCAGAAACTATCGCTAAAACAAACGTCTCCTTGAATAGCACTACTATAGTACAAAACCTACATGAGTAGGATTCCTGTGTTTTACCTTTGAAATTCCTTTGAAATTTTTCGTGGGATTTAGGGTTTAATGCTCCAAGGCCAATTTGAACTTGATATGAAATTTACTGTTGATATTTTACATGGAGGTACAGTAGATTTGGGAACTACCATCTATTTTTCTTTTGTGAAATTTGTGCTGATTTGGAGTATCTATACAAGGTGATATGTTTGGAATGTAAGAATTTCGTACGAAACAGTTCAATCATTAAAACAATTCATAGAAAATTCTAGCTTGCAAGCATGATTTGCCTATGATATCATTTGCCCACTCCAAATAATGTATCGGTGGTCTAAAAAAGACATAAAACTCCGTATTTTTACCAAGATTCGCTCTCTCTCACTCTCGTGTCTTTCTCAAACTAGTAAATGTTTCAATTTCCCAATTTTTCTCTTACTAACGATACCCTGGAACTGTTCACGTATTTGCATTGTAGCCATGTTTTTTTTTATTTTGACCTTCGAACAACCGTTTTTGTAAAAATGGTCTCCTCCCTAAGCTCGAAAGACGCGGCAAATGATGTGTGTCACCTATCACATTAGGATAGCTCGGCAGGAGGTGAATCGTGCGGCAGACCAGGCTAGCGCGAGAGACAACGGGCAATCACAGCTGGTGGGTGGTCCCAAGCCCTGTCGAGCCATGTCTGCTCGGTAGGTGTTGCTAAGCACCTTGGCATGGTAAGCGGGCAAGCTTCGCGGGTAGGCACACATGGGCAGCGTAGGGGCAGGGGGACCGATTTCTCATAGGGGGCAATGCGCATGAGGGAAGTGCGGTAATGATACGATGCGGTGCGATGTTAGATTCTCATTTTATTCGTGCATTAATTGTGTTGTCTCTCGCACGCACGTATAAAATGCATACCGTGGGCGATTGCTGCCAAGTAAGAGCACATGGAGGGAGCGCAGATGTGATTTACCATTCTTCACAGTTGGAAGCATTGTGAAGCTGGTGAATTCCTTAAAAAAAGCTATACTTCATTCGTATACAAGCAACACGCTTAATATATCGTTAGCGTTTCATTTAGCGTAACTGTGATTTTATAATGTGGAATGCGCTAGGTAGCCATGTTTAGTTGACGGATGTGTTTTTGTAAGTAGTCATGTTTATTTATTATAAATAGCTACAGAAATACGGGCCGAAAAAATTGTTAAAATATTTTTATGTATGTCCACACGTATATATTTATTGTTCTCATATGTTATAGATTGATTGTCATACAAGCACCTAGTATTATTTTTCAAAACTAAAAAGCAAAAGCTTCACCAAAAATATAACATACTACTGCCTCTACTTACCACTCTTAGTTCTTGAGTCACCTCCGTTCATTATATCTTTAAACTATTACTAATACCCTTCTGTTCAATTGCAGATGACCGGATCAACTGACTTTGGCCCATGGGACTACTTCACCCATAGAGAGGATGAAGCAGAGTTTGCCGATATATTGCATAGACTAATGCAGTACCTACGTTAATGCCACCCACTACTCCAGAAAAGGTTATTGCAGACGATTCTAAAACATCATTATAGAAGGTTTCATGAGCCGTCTGAATTATGAGTCATTAATGACATATGGTCATTCAATCGTCTGTGATAAATAACAATACAGACGATTTTAAAAATAACCGTCTGTGATGTGTACGTATCACAGACGGTTTTCAAATATAACCGTTTGTGATATCTACATATCATAGACGACTAATAAAAAAACCGTCTGTGATATGTTATCATGGATGTTTTTAAAAACTATCTGTGATATTACTAATTATCATTTTTGGTTTTCCATATCTTCCCTCATTCACTGGAAGTTGTGTGTGTGTATTTTATGGTAACACTAACATATGTAATCTTGCATATCTCACATTAAATGAGCTAGAGACAAAGTCAGATTCTATATCACATTTGGGCTACAAAGAGTATGAAGTAAATCACACACTGGATCTAGTATGTGATTTGCTTCATGCCTTTTGAAGTCTAAGTATGATATGTGATTTGACTTTGTCTCTATCTTATTTAAATTGTAGGGTATGCAAGACTCATATGTTAGTGTTACCATGATATATATATACACTGCTTCTAGTGCATGGGAAACATATGAAAAACCAAGATGGTGATTAGTAATGATAACAGGTGGTTTCTTAATAGAGGTTGGTCAAAATTGGTCCATGACAACCGTTGTGTTGTGTACAATTATTTTTTCTACTTCAGATATCACCAACTTGCAGACGGTTATCATACAGATCGTGAAGCTAATTAAAGTGATAGAAAGCATTAATAAGTGGAATTCTTACCTTGGTGATAAAGGCACCCTTAGAGGCGAGGAACATGGTAGAGATTTTGTTGAAAAAATATAGTTGTAGGTGAAATTGGAGTTCTTGGTGCACTGTAGATTACAACCTTCATAAGTGTGCTAGCAGTACTAATTTAACTTATTAATCATCTAGTATGGGATATGAAATCGTTAGGGTTGCAAAATTGTGAACCTCGGTGGGTAGGAGGCCATCGGGCTGGTGGGTGATGGCATAACTTATTTTTACTCCATTCCTCATATGATAGTGATATCAAACTTAACATATTTTGCATAGCTAAAGAAAATCAAGTGCAACTTTATTTAATTATAATTGTATGAGTTATTGACTTGAGATCTATATATGACTTATCTTTTATTTAGAGAACTGATGCTTAAAAGCGTTAGCAATTCATCTTCGAGATATTGACATCAAAAGGGTGGGCATAATTGAAACTTAAGCCCAAGCATTCATTCTCGGGACGTGTAACCATGATGATACATTGTTCAGGGGAGCAGAGGAGAGATACAGGATGTCACTGCGCTGCTGGTAGTAATGTTGAACTACGGAGAGATGCTTTGCAAGCAGAAGTAGATGGTCAAGAAGACGGGATCATACTATGATAATTCTTCCAAAGACGCACTCGTACGGCCGGATTTTTTGCTGCCACAAGGCGAATGCGACAATCTAGCAGATATCATTCAGTCCACACACCTTGCAACCGCTGCCTAGGAGCACTACATATGCGGCGAAGTCCTTGTAAGCATGTATTTGCTATTCATATTGCGTGTTTTATCTCACACATCTCTAACCTACTCCGCCCCTGTCGGCAGACCATGGAGCACTGCTACTTCTTTCATTGGATCGATGGTCTGAAAATATATGACAGGGCATTCATCGAACAAAAATATATGCTCAACTATCTGGTAGTGACTGAGAGATCCACATGCTGAAAACCTTTCACCTTGGATGATAGCGAAAAGGACAAGGGTAAGACGCCGGAGGTCCTTGAAGCACCCGTTGAATGCTAGGTTATTTACAATTGGGATAAATCTACACAAGTTGTAGAAGCTAAGTACTAGACTCGGGTCATGAGGGCTAAAGCCTGCAAAGGAAAAAAGAGAAGTACATTGATGGACTCAAATGTGCACAACAACTAACTGGAACCATGGCTTCCAAAATGTGCAATTGTGTCTTAGCTGTAGTTGGGATTGATGATTCGTGCATGTTGCTATTTTATTGTACGAGTAGTAAGGAAAACATACGCATCTAACCAAACCCTACGTGTCATGTAATTCGCACATTCATTGCAAACTGCTTTGTTAGCTTACACATGATCCATTACGATAACTGTTTACAACAATGTATCTTTACTACGTAACACAGAGAGTCTATGGTGGTGGTTTATCTGTCCCTCCGAACCCCCTTGCACCTTCCTAAATTTTTTTATGGACACACGAATAAAACATAATAGGATTTCTTAATTCGTATCAAAGCACATGTTTTTAATTTGTTTGCACAGGTATTCACCTAGTTACAAAAAACTAAATTTACCACATAGCACTTCTAAGCTGGTGCTACAACCGAACGCCTTGGACCGCGATCTTCCCCTGGCTAGGGGTGGATATTGAGTCAAGCCCTCGTGTTATCGTGTTTTTCCTAAATTGGCACAATATTATTTAATATAAATTTACATTTAGTTTGGAAGTATTTCTAGAAGCGAGCTAACAAGTCAATCTATAGCAAAATTCAAATTAACAGATATAATTGAAGCAATTTTTGAACCGAGTTAACAAGTTTTTTTTACTACCCCTATCCCCTCCCCCTGCCCCGCCCAACTGCCCAGCCTGCTACCAAATTGAGGCTATTCGACAGTGTCTATTGAGTAGGGGCGGCTCAACAATTCTTAGGGCTGCCCACCTGCTACGCCAACCTGTCACCTCCCGCGCTGGCCCAGCTTGCCATGCAACTCATCTCTTGTCAAACTATCCCAGCATGGAAGGTGACATATATCATCCATCTTACTTTCTAGCTCGAAAAAAAGACTATTTTTATAAATACGAGTATTTAGATACTACAATTGAAGAACAAAACGTGACTATAGTTCCAAATAACTAAACAGTTCCCGTACCCTACTGGGCCTACTCCAGTCCAGTTGCATCAGATGAGCCATCATGCAATCGGAGCTGGAAGGAGGAACAAGACAGATGCACCCAGCCAAGACTTCCCGGAAACCAAGGAAGATGCAGGCAGTGGCATCTCCTACCGAAACTCAAAACCAAATAAACGAGGAGGGAGACGACGGCCGATGGAAAATGAAAAGGAAGACGACCCTGCACACACAGCTGAGCACCACTGCAGTGCACGCACGTACAATCACTGGCCAAAGCAGCGAAGCTAGCTGCATGGCTGCCTGCTGCTAAAAACTTAGGGTGCGAGTGAAATAACCGATGTTATTCATCCGCTTTTTTATTTTATATTTTTTTAGAATTAAAATCAAACACGAATAATATTAGATATCTATTTTTTATTCCATATTCATTTTATAAGCTTTTGGATGATCAGTCAGACAAAAATTATCTGTTTCTTTTGTATCTCTACACGGAACATTGGACAATAGGGTGCAATCAGAGTGAACACGAAGAGACTAATTACTGAGATATCGAAGAAAGATCACTCAATATCCCTCGCCTGTTTAGATATAGAAATCCGTCTATTGCTATCTTGTCTCTAAGTAAAGTCACAACAGACTTCCTTATATCACTTGACACATGAATATATACAGACAGATATCACTTGTCTCGTATCCTATTTTATATTTTTTCTCAAAGTTAGACATAGATAATATCGGATACCCATTTATCCCTTCCGTATTAGCTTTGCGAACCTTTGGTTGATCGATCAATAAAAAATTATCTACTCTATTTGCACCTGTAAATAAAACTCACTGATCTGATTAGAGAAGACAAGTGTCACACTATAGACTACAGTCTACACTAGCTAGACACATATGGAGTACATGTATTTAATTTGCAACGGTAGATACAACTACCTCCATTTTAGAATACTTGGCAAGGCTGACTTTTCACAACCTCTAAGATTAAATTTTGATAGCTAATTTTACACTCCTACATTTTTAAAATATCGTGGAAGTATAATATTATAAAAGTATTTCTTATGATAAATCTAATAATATTATTTTAATATAGTCAATTTTAATATTTATAAAATAACTATTGATTAAAGATTATGAAGTTTGACTAACAAGTAAAAAATGCCCAATATTATGCAACAGGGGAGTATTTACTGCTAACTGCTAGCCTGCAGGTGATGATACAGTACGATCTAGCAGCCGCTTGGTAGAGGTGACTTAAACGAGCCAGCTGCCCTCGCTGTGCATTGCATGGCAGCATACGGCCGTGTCAGGGCTGCTGGTGTGGTGGTCAAATTCAACCCTCTGCCTCTGCGTGTCAAGTTTGACTCACAGACTTTCAAAGATTCCTTACGTCTTACTGCACGTACGAGTGTACACATTCATGCATGCATGTCGCGTAGTAGCAGTACACTGCACGGAGTACTGCCTTAGCACTAATGTGGGTATAGCCTGAGCTCTTTTACGGTTTTTAAAATAAATATTGATCATTCAGTCTTTTTAATCTAGTAAATCAGATTAATTAAGATTTAATTATACTGCTATCGGTAATATTAATAATAGAATTTTGAGAATGATTAAATTGTAAAGGGAACGTATGGCGTAAAAGTAATTTCTACAAACGCTGTGTCAGTACATGTATGAAAGATGATGGTGGATGTGCAGTGGATAGCGTGAGGTGGGGACGGCGGCGACGGAAAGGATTAATAATAGATTCGAAGAAAAAACTATAATACCCACACAAAAAATTAAATTTATAAAGAAAAATCTTGGCTGTGTAGTGGAATGGCATGAGGTGGGGACGGCGGCGACGAAAAGGATCAATAATAGATTTGAAGAAAAATCTATAATACCCATACACAAAAATTAAATTTATAAAGAAAAATCTATATACTCTTACAAATCAATAGTTATATTTAATTTCTACTATTATTCTTTTACTATCATTAGAATATATTGTAAAAAAATTCCCTACCAGTCTACCACTGGAGAAAAACCCAGCAGGAAGAAAAAACTTGTTGCCAAACCATCCATGAGAATGAACTGGATCTATTGGATCAAGAGGAACACGCGCTCGGGGTTCCAACCGCTGTAGCATACGCATGATTAAGGATCATACGTATATATTATATTTATCAAAACGATAGAAAAAAATAAGCTATTACGTTCGCTCTCAAAGGCTAGAAATTACGTTAAAATTAGAGAAAAAGAGAGATCTATACTATCGATTTTGGTGGACCTAAATTATAATAGTACAGATTAATCAGATATAAATATGAGAACTGTTACAGTTGCATAAGGAATACAACAATGTTTTCATTCTAAACATTATAGTTGTATAACAAGTACAACTCTAAATTTCAGTATAAACATATGCATTATAGTATCTAATCTACAATTGCGTAGAAAATTCGGCTAGTTTTAGTTAAATAGATACTTATCAAGTTATTATTTGGTACTCCTTGCAAAACATTAATACACGATCCATTAAATACAGCACCTAAGGTTTTGGAAACCGAGAGAGTCTAAAATAGGAGTCCAGCTGGTTCCGGTTTCTCAGTGAAAACTGGTTAAAACTGGAGTTTTTCTTTTATTTTTGAATTTTTCAAATTTAAAAGAAAATAATATTTGAGTTTTGGGATATAAAGAAGATGCAGTCATAAGCCTACTGGTATATAAGAAAATTTTAATTGATGGTTTTAGGAGGATTAACCAGGTGAACCAAAACCGATGTATAAAAAACCGGACCCATCGGTTTGGCTAGTTTGGACGAAAACATGCCGATTTTCATCCTTTTTTGAATCCTGATAGCACCTTCCACTATGCATCTAACCCAACCCCAGATTTGATTGGACAGCATAGGTCTGGTGGCTGGCCTATGAGGAATTGTTTACATAATTGGTATTATAGTTATTTTTTTTCAAATTTGATCTATTTTTTTTTCAAATTTAACCTTCAAACATTTATTTTTATAAATCTAGCTTCCTCTATGAATCTACCGAGCTCGTCAGATACCTACCAAGTTAGAGAAGCTCGACAGATGACCTGCTGAGCAACCAGCGTGTAGCAGCAATCAATTGCAATTAGTACTCGTTAATGCACATGGTTAGCATTAGTTAAGCTTTATGATTAATGTTAATTAAATAAAATCAGTACTGATTTAATACAATTAGCATCAACTAAAGTATTAATTAAAGTATGCACAGTGTACCGCAGGCTTGGTGGCACACTCTGGTTGCTCGGCATGTGCTGTCGAAGCTATTGTAGCTCGATAGGCACCTGCCAAGCTCCCTTAGCTCGATAGGTCTACAGAGGGAATTAGATTTGTAAAAACAGGTGTTTGAGGGTCAAATTTGAAAAAAATGGCTACAATGCTATTTGTATGAACAGTTGCCTAAGAGTCCGCGAGGGCACCAGTAGTTGTAACTGCAAATTTGCTAGTGATGGCAAGTGGGATCACATGCGGAGATGGTGTGATGCTTTCAGTGGCTCGAACTTTTATGGTTGCAGTTGGCAACTTGGTGGGGGTAGGGTGGCAAGGTAGAATTAGGGTAGCGGTGACGAGGGCAATGGAGAAGACAAACAAATCAACGGTGGCGGAGGGCACCATTGATGCAAGGGGTGGCAGTGTTGATTCAACATATCGATGATTGCAATATTGGTGGGGGCAACGTATAGAAGTGAGAAGGCTAGCCTTGGCGAAGGCAACAGATTAGAGTGGAAGGTGTAGGGACCGAGGGGCACAAGATGTAGTAGTGTGCCTATGGAAGAGAGGTGGAGGGTGGTTCGCTAGTGGGCATCGCCAATGCCGAGTAGTGTTCACAATTTCATTGAAAATTCATTGAAATTTCAAAAACTTCATGCCTTTTGCTACACTCCAAAAGAAATTAGTATCATTCAAATTATTTCGGCCTCTGTTTGAAATCCTATCGAGTTCGTTGGGTCAATCGTCGTTGAGAGTCAACCAAATCCAAATTCCTTTGAGCCATGGCTTCCTCTCATTATCTTGACCATTTTTCCTCCATCAATTTCAGGGTTCAAGCACAGTAATGCCATCACCATCATCTTTTTCCTCCGAGCTGACCACCACACCTCCACGTTGTTCTTCTCAACGGTGAGGCCTCAGGGCCAATTTCTTGCATCCAGAGCACCATCTCCACTCCCTTATCCAAACACCCAACTCAATTTAGCCAAAAAAACGTCGATTGGCCATCTCCGCTTCCTATCGCTAGCTAGCATGGGTATGCATATTGCCACAAACCCATCACTACTAGCCTCCACATGATTCCAAGATTCCATTTTTCTGGTCGCCGCTCACCCTCGGTTCTTCTGTTCAAAATTCTTTGAATTTGATTGAAATCCATCAAAAATTCAAACATCCCTATGAACCATTTGAACAAATTTTTGATCGAACTACCAAAATTTTGGATATATCAATCATTTCGCCACCCAACGAAAGAAATGTGAAAACAAAATAGTTTCCCCAAGTGCTAACGACATAGGCGACGAGTGGATGACCGGCCCAGGTGGTGAGGGGTTGGGGCTATGGTGGTGGGATTTGTGGGTTGAGAGAGGAGGACACACGAAGCCGACTTCACGGCACTCATACAAAGACTCCAATTCACTTGCTCTCTTGCACGCGCGCCAAAGATAAGTTCTTCTGATGTTGCCACCTCGCTTCTCCTCCGCTGTAGCCACTGTTGAGCTGCGTCGTCAAGCTGCTATTGAGCGTGGCACCTCTGCCTTGTTGCTATTCGTCCAAGGCGAGGCGTCGCGTGGGCATGTACAAGCAGCATGATGACAACGGAGGCGGAGAGTTGGCTTGTAGCCTAGCAACCAATGTTGGCTACTTCGACGAGGATGTAACATCCTAAAATTTCGATTGAGCAAAATTTGCCAAAAATTTAAAACTTTTTATTTGCATCTTACTGGTATTCAAAATTCCTTTGCAATTTTAACTGAGCTCTCCAAAATTGTGTTATACAAATTAATATCAAGGCATAACTCCCTAAAGATAAAAATAATAGTAATAATAAAATCATATAATCATATAATGAATAAATATAGCAGATGCAAAATAAATTAACAGACAAATAGCAAAAGTATAAGCCAACTATAGAATTATCATTAAAAGTCCAAATCTGAATTGAGTATTAAAAATGCAAATAACATTTTTTTAAAAAAAGTGTACATTTGAAAAAGGAGCACAAATAATGAGAGGGAGCATTATATGAAACTTTGTGTATGTATAAAAGATTATTTCAAAAATCCATTGGAGAAATCAAAACTTGGGTCTCATTTGAGCAGCCTTCCTCCTGTTTTTCTTCTCCCTTTCCCTCTCTGCCAGTCGGGCCCCACTATCTTTCTCTTCCTTCCCTTTTTCTTCTCTCTCTTTTTTCCTCTCCTCTCACTGCCTGCGGGCCCTGCGCCCCACCTCCTTCCCCTTTTCCTTGCGCCCAGCCCCACCCGCAGCCTCCTTCTCCTCATTCCTTCTCCTTTCCTTGTGCAAGCACCGCGCCGCCTGGGATTTGCTCCCCCTCCGCCGCCGCACATGCCGTGCTGCTCGCCCACTACTTCCTCTCTCTTCCGCCCCTGGTTTCCTCACGCACCCCTGGTTTTCCCCGATCTCCGCCGCTACCCCGCGCTCCTGCTCCCTCTCCCGTCGCTCTCCTCGCTCCTATGCGCGCCGCCCCTACGTCAGCCTACGCGCCGCCGCCTAAGATGGCTCCTGCTCCGGTGACGTCAGCCACAGCGACCACATAGCACATCTCGCCGCTATAAAGCCACCCCAAGCAGCTCGCTGTACCCCCTTCGCCTTCCTCTTTCTCTAAATTTCGCTCGGCTTCGCCCGTGCGCGCCCCAAGCCACCGCGGCTCCCAGCCACTCCGGCGGCAATCCTCCCTCTCCGACTGCATCCCTGTGCGCCTCTCCCTCTTGGGAACCTCCTTCCGCGGGCAATTGAGTCTTCTCTGAAGAACAAGCGTCGCACGGCCATTTTTCCCCGATTCTGACCACTGGAACCCCTACCTCGGATATCTCCTCTCCGGCGCCTCTCCTGTCGATTCCTTCCTACGTCGCCATCTACTTGATGCCCTGGAGCTCCCCCAACCGACGCCTGGACCTCTCGTCGCCCGAGCTCCCCTCTCCGCGTGAACCACCCCGCGCCGCCTTGGGCTCACGCCGCCAGGCCGCCTCGACGTCTCTCCGCTCTGCCGGCTGCTTGGTAAGCTCCCCGCCACTCATCTTCCGCTCGTGCTTCCCCTCCTTCCCCCTTTTCTACGTCGGCGCCGCCGCTCTGAGGTGGCACCGCTGTCGGTTGACTTGGGCCACCGCCGCTGGCATCTGTTGCCATTCCGGCCGGTGCGCCACCGCCTCTAGCTCCATTGCCTCCCCAGCAGCACGGTTTGCCCGTCGCCATCGAGACTCTGGCCGGCCTCACCATCGCCGCCGACGCCAAAAGCTGGCGCCGCCGCCCCTGCTGCTCTGTTTGCCCCCTGGCCAAATGCTTCTCTGCCAAAATGTAGCACCCTCCATTCCTTTTTGCTGACTTCATGTGGACTCAGTTCATCTAATTAAGGGGCAAATGCATATCAGTATCAGTTGAATTGGAATGTAATAGCATAAAGTTTAATTGTGGATGCATATATATACATACAAAATGGTATGATGAGTAATAGTAGGAATGGTTAAAATCAAATATGGATCCAGGAAATTAAATCATGGAGTAGTGTGAAGAGATATGTTTTGTAATCACACTTAAGTATAAAAGTGTAACTCATAATTAACAAGTGAGAGTAGGGGTGAATTTAAATAGTGGTATTGAATATTTATGCAAGATGAAAGGACTGAAGGTTTGATATTGACAAAGATTTACATGTTAATCATGATTAACAAATTGATTACTTTATAAAGGATAAATCACATCTCTTTTCATATTAGCAAAGATTGGGCAAATTGTATGACAAGGAAAAAAATTAATAGCCCTCATGTAAAAGTAAACCTTGGTCATGCATTATATAAACTGTAGGTATTAAAAATGTAAATGTTATGTAAGCATTTTCTTTAAATGGTAGCTAATGCAAATAATTAGTATAAGCTCATGTAAGAATGTAATGGTCTACAATCTAGTTGTGAGTATATATGTGTGTGTACAAGTATGTATGATAAGCAATAGGAATATTTGTTAAAAATTAAATAAGTTTGATTGTTAGGAGAGCTAATTCGGTTTGATAAATAGTCCATGATACTAGGAGGTATTTTGTAATAGTCCTGAATTGAATTATGCATTTGAAAGTGGCATATAATCTAGTTGAAGGTATAGATATATATGTAATAAATAGTAGGAAGAAAATGGATCAAAATCAAATGAGATTTAATATTGGCTAAAGTCATATGTTAATCAAGACTAACAAACTGATTATTTTACAAGGATTAAGTTAGTTGAATATTGGGTAATACAGATTCACGAATAGAGATCATCTTGCATATAGTTATTTAAGATCCAAACTTAAAAAGGTAGGCTTTATATAGATCATATGTAAGTAAAGTATAAAAACATTATAAAGGTAGCTGCGGGGAAACACCTAAGTGTCACAAAGTTGTAACTAAGTGTACATGTATTATCGTTGGCAAATAGTTAATAAGGCTATGCATTTAAGTGTAGGTCCAAAAGAAAATGATATTACAATGTAGTTTTGCGAATGAAAATGATAATTAAATTATATAGTTGGGTCCATAAGAAAAGATCCTAATTAAAGTTAAAGATCGTGAAAGATAATAAATGCAAATATATGTATATAAGCATCAATGACCCTCAGTTCTCTAGGCATTGTAAACTGTCATCGTATTAAAGTGTAACTTCATACGCTTGTTAAAAAGGACCCATGGGTCGTTAATAGTTAAAAATAATCCTACTAACCTACACCGTAATAATCAAGTTAATGTTAGAGCAAACTAAAATAATACGTTTTCAATTACTAGAAATATACACTACAAGACTAATTTGGTAAATCAAAATAATCGTGTACCTTATATATGTACTGCATGCCTTAATTCGTAAATGCTAACCCTGACAAAATACTGTTCAGTCAAACTCATAAGTATACCCTAACTCATGGAACTTCCTTGATAAATGTAAAAATTATAAAAAGAAGATTATTAAATAAAGCGGGTTGAGCCGTGATATTCTGCGGTCGGCTATACCTAGCCAATCTTTTGTGCCAGCAAATATTCCTTCCGCCATGATACTTCTTCCTTTCGCTATTCATCCCTCCGTTCCAATCCCATTGATTCCGTCAATTCTCCGCGTCCGATCAATACTACCCAAAAGTCACCCTTTATCTTATAATGAAGTCAAATTGATTTTTATTTGGATTCTCTTGGATCTTCTTGAATTATTTGCATTCCACTGTTTAGCGCGTAATTAGAGATTGGAATTCTGGAGAATCAGTGGATCCAACGAGACCAGAATCCAGAAGACGATAAAGATCCAAAGCTCGAGATCAACAAACGAGGAACCGTGGAGTGAGCTCAAGACCGCGGTAAACCGCGCCAGGCGAGTCAATACTTTGATCATATTTGAATACCCATTTTTGCAAATTATTTAGATTTAAATTATCAAATGCATGCTGTTATTTTATGTGCTATAATATGTTGGATTTCATGCTTTAGCTAGCTGCCCATTTAAAAAGTGCTACTATTATATCCTTCCGGCACATTTATACTGTGAACATTGTTACCCTAGTAAAAACTTATAAATGTAGAGTTTCAAAAAGAATCGTTTACGCTTACATTACTTGGCATAGCATTGCTTAGTCTCGGGGGTGTTTACAATGTTCCAATATCATGTGCAAAGAGAAATTTTGGGAAAAGTGGTAGTTGGAAATGGTCGGGTATGTTTAAAATGATCATTATTTTATGCCTCCAACTCTCTAAAATTGCTGATACATCTGGGCGGATGGTTCGGGGGTGTGGTGCATCGGTGTGCACGAGAGTGGAGTTTGTGGTATAACCACCCAGACGATCAAGGACCGAATCAGGTCATGACCTCCCATTGTAAAATAGTACAACCACAAGCCGGTAAAGTGTAGGCATGACTAACTAATTTGCATCGCCAGTAAAGGAAAGCACTTCGGAGTGACCCACGGGTCGTGGTGCTGGTTTAAGCCATCGTGGACACGAGTCGTGTCGCTGGTTTAAGCCGGCGTGTGGCGCAAGAGGGGGTCGGGAAGACGAAACCTTAGCGAGTGCAATCCTTTACTATGTGCATTATAAAGGTCATGTGGTAATCCTTTTGATCTGCATGTCTAAGAAAACATGCGGAATATAACAATGGGATTATCTCTTGTGGGTAAAGATGTACAAACTCTGCAGAGTCAAAACTGTTCGAACAGCCGTGCCCACGGTCAAGGGCGGATATGGAAACTTAACTCTGATATAGTTCTGTTTCAAAACAATTTTTAAAAGGTTGGGATCTGGAATGGGAAAGTGAAGGACGAAGGACTGTCCTGGGTGTCGTCCTAGTAATAAGTTAAGCGGCTATGACGCTGAAAATTGGCTATGTGGAATAAGTGACCTGGGTGATGGATGAGATCTGTACTTATTCTATAAAATCTTTTATTCAAAAGTATTATAAATTTTGCTCCAAAAGCTAAGTCTAGGAATTTCTTATATATATATATATTAAGTCTTTTAAAATGCAACTTCCGGAAAAATAAAATAAAACCTGAGCCTATCTTTTGTCTGGCCATACATGTTATATAATTGCATTCTGTGTGTTGGCTCGCTGAGCACGGGGTTGGAGTGCTCACACTCGCATAACAAAATCCAGAATCAGGAGTCGAATCGCTGCACTTCAGTATTGCGCCAAGCCATGATGAAGAAGAGAACAAAAAGGTCAAGAACTAGGTCACGAACCCCCAGTCAGCTGCCTGTGGGCATGTTCTGTGGGTCTCACCTTCGTGCTTCGTTTTTCGCTGCTGCTTTCGTGTTTTCAGCCTAATCGGCTCTTGTGTAAGTATTCTATTATATTTTTGCTTCTGCTTGATATGTACTTTGATGTCAGTAATGTATCTGTGAGCACTAGCTACTGATCCAGGGAATAGTGCGGTGGAATCACAGAGGATTCTGGATTGAAAATCCGGGTCCGACGGAGGACCCCAACGCCAAGAACCTCTCCTTCCACATCCACCCGGTTCCTCTAGCGGTGGTGCAGGCCCTAGGATGTTTTGCACTGCGCGACCATCGCATCGACCTGGTGTAGGAGAGTTTGGCTTCCTCCATTTTGCGATGTCATCATTCTCATGAGACACTCATTCAAAGGCCCTGTTCTTTTGGACTACGACTGATCGCTTTTAGCTGTGATTGGTAGATCTGATAAATAGTACCATCTGATAGAAGTTGAAGTCAAAAGCCGATTGAAAAATTGAAAAGAACAGAACTCTTAGGTGGTAGGAATACATGCATATACGATTATGTTGATTTATTATCCGTATCATCCATGTGGTTGATTCTCATATGGCTATAAAACTGTCACACATAACTCATGTCTTTTTGGGTTACGACTTATTAGTCTAATGAATAGTGATTGATAAGAGAAATTAAAAGCCACTGAAAAACAAAAAAAAATACACTACTGCAGAAAAGGTCATCACAGACGGTTCAAAAACGTCATCACAGACAGTTTTGTGAGCCGTATGAGTTTATGGGTCAGTAATAACACGAGATTATCACAGATGAGCTTTGAACCATCTGTAAAAACCATATCACAGATAGTTCAGAATTAGAACCATCCGTGAAGGTATACTATCACAGACGGTTCTAACCACAAACAGTTTGTGTCATAGACGGTTCAGAATAAGAACCATCTATGATAAATCTTTCTATACCTAAAAAACTAGCTAGTATACCTCAAAATTTTATTATTTTTTGGCTAGTGATAGTACTAGCCATACCCCCTGAAAGCAAAATGATATATTTGAATTTGAATTCCAGATCTGAATTATATATAACACTGCATACACAAGAAGACACTTACAATTTTACAAATATAAGCTTCACGGTAACAAATTTAGAAAGATGCTTACACTACAAAAAACTTCAGGCTAATGCAACCTAAACTTGCACATCCTTTGTTAAGCTATAATCTAAAACAAGTGGAGCGAAAAAAATTCAAGTAGTAGAAACAAAAAGGCAACAAACACCATTTTCAGATTCTATGCCAAAATCAACAGAATACTACACTTTTAGGATGTAACAAGTAAAAGCCCCCTGCCGATGTTGGTGACTTGAAATAGTGCAGATCTACCATTGCCTTCTTCCTTTTTATCTTGTTCCAAGCGAACTTTTAGCTGCCCTTGCCAAACCCCTTCCCACCCTTGCCATGCAGAAACGAGTTGGAGTTGTACTAGTGGTGTTAGTTCTTGGAGTAGGGAGGGAGGGATTAATAAGGGGTGAGAGGTGGGGAGGAGATTGGTGCCTGTCGTTTGATGTGGAGAGAATGGACAGGTGAGATCAGGATCCTGGGGAGATGCTGCAGATCAGTGACGTGGCAGGGAGAGACTGAAATTTCATATATAATTATTACAGACGGTTCAAATTACAAACTATCTATCATAGAGATATCACAAACGGTTTTTTTTAACAAAAATCGTCTATGATAATGGAAGATATCACAGACGGTTCTTATTAAAAACTGTCGGTGATAATGGCCAGATGATTAATCACAAAGATAATATATCAGTACAATATAAACAGCTAGTCTCAAAAGATAAAATAGCAAAGTATTATATGGCTTAGATGTGCTCATTTGAAATGTTTCGACGAGATCTACAACTTTGCAGTTGAGGTGAACCCCAAATTCCAAAGGAAAGATAAAATATTTTGGCAAAAACAGAAACCGAAAACTTACAACATAAATTCAGGGCTAAAGATGGCCGATTTTGGAGGCCTAAGAGGGTGACTAGCGCAAGTTGGTCACTTTTTTTTTGGATCAGACTCATCATTAGCTTTTCAACGAGTACAAGAACGTCGAAAACGGATAATGTATGCAAAAGTTATGCTTATTTTACTGGAAGTGTCTTGGAATAAAATCCTACTCAAACTCAAATTTATCTCGGGGAGAAGTAGGTGGGAGATTATGAAATTTTAGGAGATTACAAGGCGGGCAACATATCACAGATGGTTCTTATTAATAACCGACGGTTCTTTCCATCAGTAATAACATAGACGGTCATACTTATAAACCATCTATCATAATTATAATACTGACGGTTTTCACGAAACCGTTTTGCGATGAGATATCTAATATAGCCGATTTTATAGTAGTGACATGCCCATAGACAAGCTACCGTGCTGCTGCAACATATAGGTCAGCACTAGTATATTATATAGACAACTGTATATGCAGGTATGGCATCATCTAATCATTTGGCATGGGCAAGGGCGACTACCATGTGCATGGTAATTGGCAATGGCATGCATTGAAATCAATGGCCTGTTCTTTGCGGCTTCTAAAAGTTATTTTTGACTTTTGCTACAGTAACTAACTTTTAAACGGAGTATTTTTTTTAAGATAGGGTCTACAGGTTAATTGTAGTACACGTTAAAAAACTAATATCTGTACCATCAAAAATCGCAAGCGAGTATATCTCTTTCTGCAATCTTTATCATAAACAGTCAAAAAGTCATCAACCACAACCAAAAACCATCAACCGCAGTCAAAAAAACAAGCCCCAAATCCTCCCTAATTGGGCTCATGATCAACTTGCATGCGTTTAATCAAGCTGTTGTTCTCTCGTGCCACGCCACGCCATGTGGCCATGCAGGCGCCATCATAGAAAGCGCGCGCTCATGCATGCGATCGATCAACTCCGTTCCCCCGCCGATCCAGCACCGTACGTCTGCCACAGCAGGCGTGTCTCCCTGCCTGCCTCCTCCCATCCGTGCATGCATCCATCCACTCACTCACTCATCCTGCGTTTGCAAGCAAAGGCAAAGTAGATCGAGAGAGAGAGATTTGCTAAACCGACCCAAGAAACAACACAGCTAGGGCTGGCTTTTGACATGCCAGTGCTACACGCAAAAGGGCAGTAAAAAAGGACGATGAGGTGCAGTACACGGCTGGGTAGCTCGTGCATGGAATGTAATGGCACCGCACGTAAGGCTGTAAAAAAGCAAATCGACTTATTTTAGGCTTTTCTTATTGTTGTAAGTTAGTATATATTTAAATTATTTTGACTGTTATCAAGTTTACTCGAGCCAAACTCGAGTTCAAACTTTTTTATTGTTGAAAATTAATATATAATAAATTATTTTAATTGTTATTGAGCTTCAACGAGCCGAGCTCGAGCCTACTCAAGCTTAAGCTGAGCCGAGCTCGAGCCCAGGTCCAAGCTTGAATCTCGAGCCTGTAAGACTAGGCTCGCTCGAGTTCTGCTCGTCTACAGCCCTAACCACACATGAGACAGTTCTTTTTTTTTGCTTTTAGCTTTTTTGGTAATCACTATTTATTAGATTAAAAAGATGTAGTTATAAACTATAAATCGCAGCCTAAAAGAAGAGGCTGGGAAGCTAGCTTCTCCTCCTCCTCCTCGGTATCGGCAAAAGGGAGCAAAGCTGATCAGTTAGGAGTGAGTTTGATGCCCCCTCTTTTTGGCGTCTAACTTTTGGCTTATCTATAGTGACTAATTTTCAAATAGAGTGTTTTTTAAGATAGAGTCTATAAATTAATTGTAGTAGACACTATAGAGACTTCATCTAGATCAGCTAAAAACCGCACGTGATTGTCCCTTACTTCGTACTCCCTCTCACGAACAGCCAAAAATCATTAACCGTAACCATAAACTATAATCCGTAGATCAAAAGAACAGGCCCTCTTCTTCTCGCCTTGGATGCTGCTAAAGAGAGAGACGATCAGAGGAAAGGCTGCCCTAATTAGGGTTAACTCAATCTCTACGTACGAGCATCTCGTCCACAGCACGGCTCAACTTGGTTCACTCATCACGGCTAACACAAAGTAACAAACTCGCAACCAACCACAGCTTTTAAGGGTACCAACAAGGGTGCATGGCTCACTCACTCATCACTGCTGATAACGCAAAGCTACACACAAAGTAGCCAGCAGCGAGCTCGCAGATTATTAACCCCCTTTTAAGAGTACGTCGTAGGCACCAACGTTTAACGGCAGGCAGGCATGGGGAGACAACAATTGGGCGTACACATGCCTGAGACTGGGTGCAATTATGCCCTAGCTTAGCCCCAGTGCTTTTTGTCCGTGTTCTTGATTTGTCTTGTTAATCACTTTCACCTCGTCGGAGAGATATATAACGCCTCGTTCAGAACGGCTTCGACTGTCGTGGTGTTCGGCGGTGAGCGATTTTTTTACTGTAGCGCGTTACAGTGAAATTTTTTTTCAGTTTTTTTTAAAATTTACTTATACTTTTTTTTCGTTTTTCGTTTTCGGTTTTTTTAGATTTTTTTACATTTAATTATACCTAATAAACCAACTCAGTTATAGTGTTTTTTCAGCTAGCTACAGTATTTTTTCAGCAAAAATCAAAAGTTATCGCTATTCCGATCACCCTCTAACTCAGGTTTTAATCATATTTTTACAATGTCACCTGTGCTGATGTACGTAAAGGCGGCTAGCTTTACAGACATGTCCATGTATTTTCGTATGGTGGAATTGACCGAGACACGTACGTCGCGCGAGTGAAAGCGGCTAGTAACGATTTAGCGCAAATACTCGTAGCTGCAGCATCAAATGGAGCTGCCGCTTTCGACCTTGCCTATCTTAGCAATTTTAGCACGGCATCTGCAAGTATGGAAGGATGTGAGGAGGTAATTCCTTGCCCCGCTCGTTAGGGCTTTAGTTTCTAATTTTTACTTTTTTAATTTTATTTTTTTAATAATTTTTTAAGTTTTTTTTGTATCTCTTATTCTTTTGCATTGTTCGTGATGATATAACCTTTTATTTATTTTTTAAAATTTAATTACACTGAAAAACTAAATGAGTTACAGTACAAAAAAGCTGCTATAGTGCAAAAAAAAAGATATAAGCTCGGGTTTAAGGACCTGCTCCAACTAATTTTTGACTGAAATTGCACTGCAGCGACTGTTAGCTTTCTCTGAGAAAAAAAGAAAAAAATGAGAAAAAAATTGAAAAAAAATTATATCGTCCTTGACAATGCAAAGGAATAGGAAAAAAGAAAAAAGTAAAACTAAATTAAAAGTTAACACGTTTTAAATGATTTCTGATTTAAATAAATCAAAAGCTAGAAATTAGAGCCATTTAGAGTTCAACCAGATGCGCACCAGCTTCATTTTCCGTACAACGTTCCTGTCGGCTCTCCTTCCCCAAGGAGGTGAGGCCGGTCCGAGAGGCCTGCTGGTCAGCCTTGCACGCACAATCGACATGTAGCACTCCACTTTGCATCTCTCTCCTCCTTCCTATACAAAGAAGAGTACACCCCCCAATTACCATTTGTCAAACATGCAAAGTCTAGAAACGAATACACATGACACCCGGCTGTTTCTCCAACGAAGGAACCTGGGGAGTAGTAGACAAGCAGCCAAGCACGGTCAGAACATGCACAGTACTAGTGCTTGGACGGGTGCTTATGTACAGTGCAACTGGGAAAGATATAGATCCTGTTTTTTTACGACTTCTAAAAGCTGTTTTTAGTTTTTACTATAGTAACTAACTTTTAAACGGAGTATTTTTTTAAGATAAGATCTACAGATTAATTGTAGTACATGTTAAAAAACTAATATCTGTACCATCAAAAATCGCAAGTGAGTATCTCTCTTTCCGCAATCTCTGTCGCAAACAGCCAAAAAGCCATCAGCCGCAACCAAAAGCTATCAACCGCAGTAAAAAAGAACAGGCCCATAGGCGGCCCGTTGGGTGCAGGATACCCGAGCAAAAGGGACTAGGGAATTAAAACCTCAAAGAACTCGCAGGAGTTTTAAAAAAGAGAGAGAACATAATGTGATTATCCGACAAAAGAGAAGGACTTGAATCCACCACTCACGAAATCAAACGGTTGCTTGTGAATTAACCTGGTCATATATTGGTATGTCTGTTGAGTGTTGACTACTTTAGATGAAATATGACACAAAAGCAGCAAATGTATACCGTGAAAGGAAACGGAATTTCCCCAAAAGATAAAGGAAGAAATTTATCGACAGAACAAAAGAATTTAAGGGGGAAAAAATACTATAATGGTTCGAGATCGAGTAAACATTTGAAATAAGACAGAAAAGCCAGCCCACATGGTCGGCAACATACAACTCATATAAGCAATAGAGGCAGGCAGGCAGGCAGGGAGATCTAGTGCTATACACACCACTCAAAGCTGGGGTATCCAGTTCCCAGAATGACAGAATCCAATCACCTGCCCAACATGTTTTTTCTAGATACAGTCTCCCAGAAAGGTATGCGAGAGTAGCATATATTAAAAAAGAAGGAACAAAATAGGAAAAAAAATATTTGCAACAGTAAAGAAAAATAATTCTGATTTTTTCTACATGGTATAATATCTCAATGCACTACAGACTCATGTAAATGACATACGGACAGTTTATACACTCCTATACAACAACACTTGTTGATTTCTATCCAGAACATTCAGAGACCTCAGCTAAAATTTTGTACATCTTGATCTTCCCAAGAAATAAGAAATAAGAAGGCACCAAATGTATAGGGCTACCGGAAAAGAATGAACAAAGTTGAAAATTGTAATGAATCAAAATCTATATACGTGAACCCCCGCCCCCACAGACACAGACACACACCAAAAAAACGAATTATCCCCAGAATACTTCCCTGCATTTAAAAGGTTCAGCATCTCTCATGACCCTGTTGAGAGAAACTGATCATTATCTTGGCCGCTTTCAGCCACATGCTTGCTAGGGATGATTGCTGGAGGAGACCATTGATCTGGGACAACAAGAAAGCAGGCCGACATGGCTTTCCTGAAACGCTTCTTGTACTGCTTTGGTGAAATTACTGTTGGCAATACGTTCTTTGGTCCGCCTAATATTCCTGAAGATTTGACCCATGTCTCTAGACGTTTGTCCCATGTATATTGCCTCATAAAATCTATAATTCCCATAACAAGTTCATTCTTCTTCTCATCAACACCAACAAGTAAAGAGGAATCCATCACGTTAATGGACTGCAGCAAAATTGCCCATATTTATGTCAGAAGTTGCTCTGGTTTATTGTAAGATCCAAAGCATGCCGTATTAACTCAGCAGGAATTACATCAAACAACAGCATGTATAAGAAATGAGACTAGATAACTTCCTAGTGAGGCACCAGTTGTAAGCAAACATCATATCAATTCGATCTTTTTTATTTGTTATGATATTCATCTTTTCATACCATGATTATAGATTTTGCACATCCCTAAAGCTTTCTTTGAGAGAAGACTTTTCTAGATAATAGGAGGATTCAATTACCAACATGAAGAATGGGTAATAACTTCATAAAAGGACGGTTTATTCAGGATAATTTCATGTGGGTGCAACAGCTGGCAAGGTATCTGCATCAGCAAAGGAAGTCTCGTATCCTCCTCAAGCTAGACATCACAAAAGCCTTTGATTCAGTTTCTTGGTCGTTCATCCTTAAGGTGATGATGAACCTGGGTTTCGGCCCCATTTGGTGTGACATGGTTTGTGGACTGCTGGGCACTTCTTCGCAAGTCCTTCTCAATGGGATTCCTGGGAAAGTCATCCTTCACAGGCGTGGATTGAGACAAGGCGATCCACTCTCCCCAATGCTCTTCATTCTGGTTATGGACATTTTAAGCCACCTGTTCTCTAAGACCTCAAGAGAAGGTTCCTTACAGCCCCTCTGATCGCGCCTTACAACATCGGATCTCACTTTATGCCGATGATGTGATCATCTTTCTTAGGCCAAGTACCATGGATTTGGAGGTCACTATGGGCATTCTTCTTTTGTTTGGTGAAGCTTCCGGCCTCAAAACTAATATGCAAAAGAGTAACATATTCCCTATCCATTGTTCTGAGACAGAGATTGCTTTAGTCCACGAGCACCTACCCTGCGAAGTGATGAATTTTCCCTGCAAATATCTTGGTGTGCCCCTCTCCCTTCGGAAGCTCACAAGGACTGAAGTTCAGCCTGTTATTAATAAGATTGCCGACCGTCTTCCAGGTTGGAAAGCAGATTTGCTAACAAGGGCGGGCAGGAAAACATTAGTACAATTTGTGTTAACCTCTATGGTGGTCTACTTGGCCATAGCAGTTGACCTTCCCCAATGGGCTGTTAAACAAATAGACAAAATCCGTATAAGTTTTCTGTGGAGAGGCAGAAAAGAAACTAAGGGAGGCCACTGTCTCGTGGCGTGGGACAAAACCTGCTGACCTTTCCAATTCGGTGGTCTTGGTATCTCTGACCTCCAGCGGATGGGATGGGCCCTCAAAATGAGAGGCTTTGGCTTCAAAAGGCCCAACCTGGCAGGTCTTAGGCCCCCTTTCCGCTCCAGGTTCACCACTGTGTTCGGTCTTTCTTCTCTATAGTAACATGCACTGAGGTCGGTAATGGTGTCTGCACCCTCTTCTGGACAGACAGGTGGATCCATGGGAAAAGGATCGCTGACCTAGCACCCTGTCTGTTTGCTTTGGTTCCCAAGAGGCTTGCCAACAAGCGCACGGTGAGGGAGGCACTCACGGGTCACAACTGGATCGCGGATTTGATGGGAGCGACAACGGTTGGGGCCATTACTGACCTTATGGATCTCTGGGATCTCCTCTCACAGGTGGTGCTGCAGCCTAATTTAGAAGATAAAATCATTTGGCGCTTCACTACCAATGGAAACTATTCAGCAAAATCAGCATATGAAGGCTTCTTTCAAGGAGCCATTGAGTTTCGCCCTTGGGAGCGAATCTGGAAAACTTGGGCCCCAAACAAATGTCACTTCTTTATGTGGCTGGCTGCACATGACAAATGCTAGACTGCGGATCGTCTGGCACGCCGAGGGTTGCAACACCCTCCCCGCTGCTTACTTTGTGACCAAGAGGAGGAAACCATCAACCACCTCTTTGATCTCATGTGTGTTTGCTCGCCAATTTTGGTTTGACTTGCTTCAAAAGGTCAGACTATAAAACCTTTCTCCTCAACCGGTCGAGCTCTCTTTTGAAGACTGGTGGTCCAGATCACACAATGCAGTTCATGGCCAGATCCAACAAGGCCTCAACTCCATCATCATTTTAGGGGCTTGGTCTCTTTGGAATCTTCGCAATCGCTGCGTCTTTGATGGGGTTGCGCCCGACGTTAAGGCTCTCTTGTCTTGTGTCAGTGAAGAGATGAGGATTTGGGGTCTGGCCGGAGCAAAGATTATTTCATACCTAATTGCCCCGCCACAGGCTTTGGTCTAGTTTCCCTCTGATCGAGGTCGATTGTGTTTTTTGTATCATAGGCTAGTTTCCTAGAGCAGGTGTGCTGTGTGCGTGGTTTTTTCGTTTTTGGGGCTGTAAGATTTCCTGTAAGTTTCTCTCCCTTAATATAATGATGCACAGTTCTTCTGCGTGTTCGAGAAAAAAAGAATGGGTAATAAATTAATAATAGCAGAGTGAAAGAGTAGAGCACCAAGGGAAACAAAACTTCCCTAGCATGTCTGGGTCTATTTTTGCATAAAATGTTAACCATCCTTCACATTTCTATTATATGGCACTGACAAAGAGATCATTAATTTGATATATTATTTGTAACACAGTAAGCTTGGTGACCATGGGAGCCGTCGTGCCCATTCATCCCCATTTGCTCAAAGCACATGGTACAATGTTTCAAAATTTTCATAATAATCCATGAATGTAGTACACATAAAGTTATGTAAACATGCAAAATTTCAATATCAAATTCTTCCCTGAATACAAAGATTTAAAAAAGACTAGTACTTTAGTGCATATGAGCAGTGCAAGATTGACTACTTGTCTTTTTTAGTTCTGAATATCTAGAAAGAATTTGATATTGAAATTTTGCATGTTTACATAACTTTATGTGTACCACATCCATGATTTTTTATGGAATGTTTGAAACATTGTATGATGTACTTTTAGCAAATGGGGACGCCAGATCTTGTGGTCACCAAATTCCTTTTCATTTGTTATATAACTGACAGTGGTTGATATGAAAAAAAGGGCCAGAAATGGCTATGACAGTGGTTGATATGAAAAAGGGCCAGAAATGGCTATGTACTTTAACCAGCCTTTGAGGGTTATACAAGAGTTGATACACAAGAAACCTTGAGTACAATTAATTATATGCATTTTGCACTAATCTGCTTGATTGTTAGTAACATCTAGAATTTGTCTTTTTGGAAGAAAATGCTAGTAATTCAATAGCTTCTCATGGTGGTAGAACTTTTTCATAGCTAGCAGCAGATATATGGATGGACTATATGGTATAGAGGAATACAATAAATCTCAATTATGCATGCAAATGATATGGACTATATGGTATAGAGGAATACAATAAATCTCAATTATGCATGCAAATGATTTATACTCACAGCAAGGAATGCAGTATCATTCCAAACAGCTCTCTCTAGCAGCCGCTTCGCCTTGTTCCCAACAAAAATATGGGATGTAGGCATCGCTTCAATTAAGTTCTGATCAAGAAGTACTTTATTGCTACCATTCGAGTCAGGGTTATATCTTGATCTTGCAGAGCCCTTTAAATCGTACAATCTTGTCACGTGACGTTCAAACAGAAGATTTTCCATGACTAGAACATCCATCCTCATCTCCTTTCCACTTTACAGGTTATTAAGTCTTAACCTATTCAATCTCAAAGGATAAGGTTGATTTTTTGGGGAATTTTTCTAGTTGATTTTATGCCCAAACCAAGAGTGCTAGAATGATAGCACCTAGCTGTTGGTTTTCACTACATATGTCTCATACTTAATATGCAGAACATACATGATTAAATATCAAACTTACTAGTCTTATTAATAGCTCTAAATATCCCATTGTCTTAACCTGAAACAAAAAAAAAATCATATTTGCATCTAAATCCACGAACCATGAATCAACATTTGTTGAGTTGGGTTTTATTCCCTAAAAAAGAGTTGGGTTTTCACTTATCAGTGACATATTTTGCTGAGTGGTACATCAACAGATGCCAGATTTTCTCAAGCCTATATATACATGTAGTACAGCATGTGGCTATTTGCTCATAAGTCCACAACCTTGGGGGCTGTCTAGTGCTGTTCCTTTTCCATGAGTTGAATTTACAAGCTGAAGTTCTAATTTAATGAATATGGTGCAACAAAGCTGTATTGTAAGGCACCGCACCTTGAATTCGGACATTTCCTTTCGAAGAATGCCTTCAAGTTCAGCAATGTAATTGGTACATTCCACATTGATAGAACTGTTGGGAGCCTTTTTGTCAGAGATCAGGTATAGAGTACGTAATATTTAATCAAATAAAAGCTTTGCATCAATAACCTATAAAATTTGGTGAAAATGTTAGCCATTTAAGTGAAAAGTTGAGCAGTTTTGTCATAGTACTCTGTTAAAATTTGGAGAAAGAATTTTGGCAAGATCGATAAAGACGGAAACAGACACAATTTTTATGCAAACCAAGACTACTATTGCTGTATGATGCACACCTCGTTTACTTCTTTCTGTATCCAATCCAAAGGCTGGTGACTAAAATCAAGTTTACGAGGTGGTACATGGACAGAATGAACATTAATAGGGCATATCGGAAGCAAGCCACCATTTTGCCAAACCTGTATAAAAAAGCAGAAGAATGCCAGAAACCAAGATGCCCACAATTTTCTAATTTTATATGAGACTTGTAACCATTCTTCCATGGTGACCACGAAAACTAACTGAAGTTAATCCAGTCTGAAAAGGTGTTCTATCTGAAGACCGCTTACCCATAGAATCGAAGGCAGTCCCTGTGGATAGAATGACCACAACTAGCAACCCTACTTGCAGCTGCATGATTTGAAAAGCTAAGCTCCAAAAATTTACCAAGTGACAAACCCCAAGCAGCATCAGACATGACAATCCTTTGAGTTGCTGGTGGAAATCGATTACTCCAAGGGCACTTTAGACACCTGTGCCACATCCAAATCTTCCCATCCCTTTCTCCTGGCAAAACAAATTCTGTAAGTTTTCTAACTGATATTGTTAGACTTCCCTGGCGATGAGTGTAGCAATGGACATGAGCTTCAGGTGGCTTATCGCAGGACCAGCACTGATAACCCTGTAAATGTATTGTAACTACTATGAGACATGTGAAGAACAGAAAGCAAGAAGTTCAAGAAACAACATGGACAGGAAATGAAAGAAGGGGGAAAACCTGATCAAATAGGTAGTCACGCAAAAACCTTCCAAGAGGTTTGTCAAAGTTACCATAATACTTTATGCGTAACAGTTGGGAACGCTCACAAATAGTTCCTTTCCAGACACGAGGTATGGACAACGAGACTAAGATGCTCTGATGGTTGGAAGCCACAACTTGTTCCTTATTTGATGTGCTCTCATGTCCTTGACTGGTTTCTTGATTTTGTACAGCAGAGCTAGACAAAGGTTGAACTGCCACCACATTGTTGCTATTGATGGTTCTCACATTAGCCAGAGCATTTGAACCCTCTAATGGCTCATTGAGATTAGAATAACTAGTGATATTAGTTCTGATTTCAGTCATGCTCTTATGAAAACCATTATTTGTGTTGGCTGATTCTGCCTGTAGTGACCTTCTCTAATTCATCAACATTCCAGTTGTTAAAACCACCGCCATTTGCACACCAAGGTCCAAAACAACGAGAGTTGGTACTTTTAGAAGTAAGGTGATCACTGTATACTGGTGCTTCAACCACAGCTGTTCCACCTGGGTTAGTTGATATAATGGAGTCTGTGCCAAGGTGCTCAAAACTATCAGCTGCTTGCCGACTATTGGAAGTATTAAACATGAAACCTGGGACTGTGGAAATGGAGTTGTCTGCAGTAGATCGCTTATCTGGCAAGGCTACAGTCAATGGAGACTTCAAGGGAAGTTCTGGTAGGGTGGCACTTCATCTGCAAGGAAAGATGTTTCTAAGGCCAAGTGATATGCTGCAAATATGCCATACTGGACCACGTGCTTAATTTTCTTTAACTCATTCATGCTACCACCCTTCAGCAGAACCTGCAGATCATATGGGTCAAATAAGTTTCAGGAAACAACTTTGTTTCATTGTTTGATGCAGACAAACTGGAGGATGAAAGAAAAGTGATTAGACCTTTTATATAACTTGCTGAAAAAAAGAAGTAAAAAATGCTGCAACTCAACCAAGTTTCGTTTTTGACAACTTTTGGTTTAGCAAGACTATTATCACAAGCAAGG